>CM057006.1:93652493-95045476 GCA_029891345.1 Dryococelus australis | reverse complement strand
CAAGTCGAGCTTAGGACAACCTAGCACTGTCCAAACCGATCGTAGGACTGCCTAGCACCATCCAAGTCGTGCCTAGGACTACCTATCACCATCCAAGCATATACTAGGACTGTCTAGCACATTTCAAGTCGAACCTAGAACTGCCTAACACCATTCTAGTCGAGCCTAGGTCTGCCTTACACCTTCCAACTCGAGCCTAGGTCTACCTAGCACCATCTAAGCCAATACCAGGACTACCTATCACCCTCCATGTCCAGCATAGGCCTGCCTAACGTTGCAGCATAGGCCTGCCAAATAGAGATTTATACTGCCTAGCACCGCCCAAGCTGCTCATAGGACTGCCTAGCACCTTCCAAGTCGAGCCTGGGACTACCTAGTACCTTCCAATCCGATACTGGGACTACCTTACAACATTCAAGCTGTTCCTACGACTGCATGGCACCATTAAAGTCGAGCAACAGACTTCCTAGCACCATCCAAGCTGTTACCAGGACCGCAAAGCACTATCCAATTCGGTAAATGTACTACCTAGCACCATCCCAACCGATACTAGTATTGCCTAACACCCTCCAACTCGAGCCTAGTACAACGTACCACCCTCCAGTTCAAGCCTAGGACTAATTAGCACCGTCCAAGCCGATACTAGGACTGCCTAACTCCCTCCAAGTCGATCCTAAGACTGCTTTGCACAATTCTAGCATATCCTAGGACTGACTAGCAGCCTTCTAGTCGACCCTAGAACTATGTACCACCAAACCAACCCTATCCTAGGACAGCCTATCATCGTCTAAGACGAGCCTAGGCCTACCTAGCACCATCAAAGCCGATACTATGACTGCCTATCTCCCTCCAATTCGAGAATAGGACTAACTAGAACCATCCAAGCCGATACTAATACTGCCTAGCACCATCAAATTCGAACATAGAACTATTTATCACCCTCCAAGCCGATACTAGGAATGCCTAACACCCTCCAAGTCGAGTCTAGGACTACCTAGCACTGTTCAAGTCGAGCCTAGGGCTTCCTAGCTCCATCCAAGCAGATAAAAGGACTGCCTAGCACCATCCAATCGAGCCTTCGACTACCCAGCTCTATCCAAGCCGATTCGAGGACAACCTAGCATCATCCAAAACGGGCCTAGAATTACCTAACACCATCCTTGCCTATACTCTGACAGTTTAGCACGCTCCAAGTCGAGCCTATCACTGCGTAACACCATCCAAGTAGTGCCTAGGAGGCCCTACTCAATCCAAGTAGAGCCAAGAAATACCTAACTCCGTCTAAGCCGATACTAGGACTGCCTAGCACCCTCCAATTCGTGCCAAGGACTATCTAGTAACATGCAAGCTGTCACTAGGACTGCCAAGCACCCTCCATTTTGTGCATAGTACTGTCTCATACAATCCAAGTAAAGTCTAGGACAACCTAACACCATCCAATCCGATACAAGGACATTCGAGTACCATCCATGTCGAGCCTAGGACTGCCTAGCACTGTAAAAGTCGAGCCTAGGACTGCCTAGCACTGTAAAAGTCGAGCCTAGGACAGCCTATCACCCTCCATATCGAACGTAGTACTGGATAGTGCCTTCCTTGTCGATCCTAAGACTATCAAGAGCCATCCAATTCGAGCCTAGGACTACCTTGCACCCTTCATGTCGAGCCTAGGACTACCTAGCACAGTCCAAACAGATCCAAGGATGCATAGCACCATCCAAGTCGTGCCTAGGACTACCTAGCACCGTCCAAGTCGATATTAGGACTGCCTAGCACCATCTAAGTCGAGCCTAGGACTAACAAGCACCATCCAAGCCGATACAATTACTGCCTAGCACCCCCCAATTCGAGCATAGAACTACCTAGCTCCTATCAAGCCGATACCAGTACTGCCTATCTCCCTCCAAGTCGAACATGGGACTAACTAACACAGTCTAAGCCGATACTAGGGCTACCTAGCACCATCCAATCCGATACTAGCACTGTCTAGTACCATCTAAGTTGAGTCTAGGACTACCTAGCACAATCCAAGGCATTACTAGGACTACCTAGCACCAACCAAGTCGATCATAGGAATACCTAGCACCGTCCAAACCGATACTAGGACTGCCTATCTCCCTCAAGACGAATATGGGACTACCTAGCACCATCCTAGCCGATACTAGGACTGCCTAGTCCTGTCCAACTCGATCCTAGTACTTCCTACCACTCTCCAAGTCGAGCATAGGACTACTTAGCACCGATCAAGCAGATACAACGACTGCCTATCAACATCCAAGTCGAGCCTATGACTACCTATCGCCTTTCAAGCCGATAGTAGGTATGCCTATCACTATCAAAGTTTAGCATATGGCTAACTAGCACCATCCAAGCAGATACTAGGACTGTGTAGCCCTGTCCAAGTCGAGCATAGCACTACCTAGCATAATCTATGCCTATACTATGACTGGCTAGCATGCTACAAGTCGTGCCTATCTTCGCGTAACACTATCCAAGTTGAACCTAGGGTCGCCCTACACACTCCAAGTAGAGACAAGAACTGCCTAGCTCCGTCTAAGCTGTTACTAGGACTGCCTAGCACCCTCTAAATCGAGCCTAGGACTCTCTAGCAAAGTACAAGCCAACACTAGGACTGCCAAGCACCCTCCATGTCGTGCCTAGTACTGTCTCACACCCACCAAGTCGAGTCTGGCTCAACTTAACACCATCCAGGCCGAAACGACGACTGCAGAGCACCATCCAAGTCAAGCTTAGGACAGCCTAGCACTGTCCAAGTCGAGCATAGGTCTAACTAGCTCCATCCCATTCGAGCTTAGGACAACCTAGCACTGTCCAAACCGATCGTAGGACTGCCTAGCACCAGCCAAGTCGTGCCTAGTACTACCTAGCACCATCCAAGTCGATACTAGGACTGATTGGCACCATCCGAGTCGAGCCTAGGTCTACCTAGCACCATCCAAGCCTATACTAGGACAGCCCAGTACCCTCCAAGTCGTGCATAGGACTAACTAGCACCGTCCAAGCCGATACTACGACTACTTAGCACCGTCTAAACCGATACTATGACTGTCTAGCACGTTTCAAGTCGAGCCTAGCACTGCCTAACATCATCCTAGTCGAGCCTAGGTCTGCTTTACACCTTCCAACTCGAGCCTAGTTCTATGTAGCACCATATAAGCCAATACCAGGACTACCTAACACCCTCCATGTCGAGCTAAGGCCTGCCTAACATCCAAATAGAGATTTATACTGCCTAGCACCGTCCAAGCTGCTCATAAGACTGCCTAGCACCTCCCAAGTCGAGCCTATTACTACCTATCACCTACCAAGCCGATCCTAGTACTACCTTACAACATACAAGCTGTTCCTACGACTGCCTAGCACCATCCAAGTCGAGCAACAGACTTCCTAGCACCATCCAAGCCAATACTAGGACCGCCAAGCACTATCCAATTCGGTGATAGTACTACCTAGCACCATCGAATACATTACTAGTACTGCCTAACACCCTCCAACTCGAGCCTAGTATATCGTACCACCCTCCAAGTCTAGCCTAGGACTAATTAGCACCGACCAAGCCGATACATGGACTGCCTATCAACATCCAAGTTGAGCCGAGGACGACCTAGCACTGTCCAAGCCAATAATAATACTGCCAAGCACCATCCAAGTCGAACCTTGAACTTCCTAGCACTTTCTAAGCCGATCCTAGGACGTCCTTGCACCATCCAAGTCAGTCCTACGACTTAATAGCACCATCCGAGATGATTCTAGGACTACCTAGGAATATCCAAGTCGAGCCTAGTATTAGCAAGCACCATCCAAACCGATCCGAGGACTGTGTAGCACCATCCAAGTCGAACCAACTATTACCTGGCACCGTTAATGATGAAATTAGGACTGCCATGCACTCACCATGCCGAACCTAGGACAGACTAACACGCTCTAATTCAAGCCCAGTCCTGCCTAACTTCCTCCAATTCGAGTATTTGACTGCCTAGCCCAGTCAAAGCAGATCCTATGACTGACTAGCATATTCCAAGTCGAGCATAGGATTTCCTAGAACCGTCCATGCCGATCCTTGGACTGTTAAACACCAACTTAGCACCGTCCATGTCGAGCCTTGGACTGCCAATCCTCCTGCAAGTCAAGCCTAGGACTGCCTAGCACCATCCTTGCCGATCCTAAGACTGATTAGCACCATCAAGTCGAACCTAGTACAACCTAATACCATCCAAGCCAATCCTAGGATATCCTAGAACCATTCAAGCCGATCATAGTTCTGATTAACACCATCCAAGCCGATACTAGGACTGCCTAGTACCAATCAAGTCGGACCTAGGACTACATAGCAGCGTCTAATGTCAAGCCTTGGACTGCTAGCACCATCCAAACCGATCCTAGGACTGCCTAGCACCCACCAAGTCGAGCCTAGGACTACCTAGCACCATCCAAGCCGATCCTAGGATTGCCTAACACCATCCAAGTCGGACCTAGGACTACCTAGGACCATCGAAGCCGATACTAGGACTGCCTAACCTGCTCCCAGTCCAGCCTAGGACTACCTAGCTTCATCACTGTCGAATGTAGGACTACCTAGCTACACACAAGTCGAGCCTATGATTACCTAGCACCATCCAAGCCGATCCTAGGACTGCGTAGCACCATCCAAGTCGAGCCAAGGACTACCTACCACCATCCAAGCCGGAATTAGGACTGCCTAGAACTCACCATGTCGAGCCTAGGACAGACTAACACCCTCCAATTCGAGCCTGGCCGTGCCTTACTCCCTCCAAGTCGAGCATTACACTGCCTAGAAACGTCCAAGCAGATCCTAGTACTGCTTAGAACCATCCAAGTAGAGCGTAGGACTGCCAGCACCGTCCTAGCCGATCCTAGGACTGACTAGCACCTTCCAAGTCGAGCCTATGATTACCTAGAACCGTCCATGCCGATCCTCGGACTGCCTAACACCATCCGAGTCGAGACTAATACTGCGTAGCACCGCCCAAGCCGATCTTAGAATTACCTAACTCCCTCCAATTCAAGCCTAGGTCTGCCTAGCACTGCCCAAACAGATCTTAGGATTGCCTAGCACGATCCAAGTCAAGCCTAGGACTGTCTAACTGCATCCAAGCCGAACCTAGGATTACCTAGCACCATCCAAGTCGAGCCTAGGACTAACTAGCACCGTCCAAGGTTGATTCCAGATTGCAATTTGGTAGATATTGTCCTCCTTTGAGGACTTTTCGAGAAAAAGTTCCATCAGAAATGACGTTTGTGTCTCCTCGAATTTTTTATGAGCAGGGTTGAAAAAGGGCGGGGGAAATTGAAAATTTTATTTGCAGTGTTCTTGTACGCCCGGAATACGTTCCAAATGGCTGACTGACTATTGGGAATGCTTCTCTTAAGAATATCATGGGCAGTGCTGTGGTGGAGGCGTGGAACACCAAAGCGAGGTTGTTGTGTTCAGCCCGGTTTCTTAGCTAACTATGAAGGTCGTGGGCTCCCGCTGTTTACAACATGACGCAACACATATATAGGAATATAAATACTAATTCGGCGGGGAGAAAATACAAGTTAGTCAGAGCACAAACAGTTCACAGTACAATAAAAGATGGCAGCAATATCCACAGTGCGCTGCTGCTCTCTGGTCGCACAATGCGAACTCCTTGCGCACTCCAGCTCTGCAGAACAAATAAAGTTTTCGGCCTAAGTCCGAAAAATCCCGACAGGGAATCAAAGAGTTCTCTCCTAATAAAAGAAAATAGTGAGTACCATTCGATGGCGCACTGTCGCAACACTAGAAACGAACAGGAATAAATCCCCACAGTGCCTAAGTCTATGGCAGTGTTCATGACGACTACAATCATTACGACTAATTGCTCCTCAAAAGTTTCTTAGCATTAGGATTGAACGCAAAACTCGCAACAATCATCGTATTATACTGTTTCGGATCACCCACAAGCAGCAGACAGTGTCATTTCTACGGGGCAAGGCGAAGAACAAGCCTTATTTACACAACAGCCTTCAAAATGAGTATCACTTACAAAACGGCCTTCGAAAACCGCCTTATTTACACAACAGCCTGCAGACCAAGTATGATTTACAAAACAGTCTGCTGACCAAGCATCAATTACCCAACAACCTTCAGACCAAGCACGTCTTAAACAACAGTATTCTGTGGAATTACCTCTCACCCAGCTCTCAACATATCGAATACAACCAACGCTGTTGTCCTCACAAATCAACCACGGCTTACCTGCACCGGAACTTTCTCAAATTGTGCCTGTGTTTAACAGCTGTGTTGAAGCTCCCCCAGTTACTTCGTCACAAGGAGTACTGCACCCACTTGACTTAGACTCGGATATGCCGGAAGAGATCATTGAGGTTTCAGGGGACGAGGATATTCTGACTTAGACTCATGGAGTTAATAAATCGCCTCTTGTGAGCCCACTGACTGCTGCAGGACATCCGAACTTCCTAGAAATTATTCCTGATGGACAACCTAAGGAAAGCTGATGAATTGCAGCCTGAGCAAACTACGCACTGGACAAAACCAAACGAATCGAAAAGTGAATCCACTGACACCTGAGTACCAAGAAATTGCGAGCATTCGCCGACCTAGATCCACATTCAATACAGACATTGTCACACTTCCCAAAGATGTCTCAGCAACATTTGCACCACCGGCAGTGGCGCCAACCTGCAATGCTGCACCATCACCTCCAGCACAAGATTTTCCAATATGGTGACCCCAAAACCAAAAGTCGCAACATCGAATTTTTTATGGATTTTGAAAGTGTGCGAGTAGAAATTGAGGTAGAAGTTTCGCTCATGTAGCATGAGATCGGGACCTGCCAGGGAGCTGGCCTACTGTCGACGTGGTTCAGTCGATTGCCACAGAGCGTCTGTCTCTAGTAGTTCTGTTCCCTGCTTTTTTGGAAACTCTCAATGAAGTCCAATGGTAATATGGCTCGTGCATCTCCT
The DNA here is from genome assembly GCA_029891345.1 of Dryococelus australis. Classification (NCBI taxonomy): domain Eukaryota; kingdom Metazoa; phylum Arthropoda; class Insecta; order Phasmatodea; family Phasmatidae; genus Dryococelus; species Dryococelus australis. The sequence goes on along the minus strand of CM057006.1, from coordinate 95,038,489 downwards.
GTTGTTGTCAAGTTTTCGCCTTTCGCTAATCTAGGGTTGTGTTAAACGATCTTTCTAATGGCGCTGGAGTTAACAGAGAGTTGTCTGGCTGGTATTTTGGAGGGCGAGATCTCCTTTGTTTCGAGTTTCGTGTTCGAAGGTGTGTAGGAAGGGTGTACGTTCTCAGTCTCAATTTCTTGTGTGTTGTTTAAAATATCGCCATAAGAAATAAATATTCTACCCGTGGAGTCTGTGTTGTGTTCTCCTACAGAGACCCTGTATTAACACTACTGTTAATTTTGCCCTGATGCTGTTTTTTCGTCATTTCACTGTGGTGCCGGGAATTTTATTTGTGTCGGAATCAGGCTCTTTCCCCTTTAATTGGTTAGAAATAAATGTGCCAGTTTTATTCCCGATTGCAATTTGGTAAGTATTGGCTTCCTTTGAGGACTTTTCGAGTAAAAGTTCCATCTGAATTGACGTTTGTGTTGCGTCTCCTCGGGTGTGAGGAAGGGCGGGGGAAATTCGAAAATTTTATTTGCAGTGTTCGTGTAAATCTGGGATACAGTGAGGATGTCTATAACACTTGTATTATGAAGCACACGGCTCGTAGAGTAGTCGTGGATTTTCGATTACACTTTCAATGTCCGATTCCAGTTTCTTCAAAAATCCCGATACATCTGATTCCCGGCCCTCGTAATCCAATGGAGTGTATTAAGAGTGAGCGCGACACTACGGCGAGGCGAGGAACTACGTCCATCTCCGGGCTGGCCGACAGATGATTGGGAATGATTCTCCTAAGATTTATCATGAGCAGAGCTGTAGTAGAACGCGATGCTGGTCTGCTGTGTATGAAAGGTTGCCACTTCTATAGTTTTCAAAGAAGGGAGGGGGTGAGGTGTTGAAGGAAATTCCCAGCTATTTCACAACCTAGGCTTGAGGCGCCCTTAATACCAGCAGGTTGAATAGGAGGCTAGTTCCTCAGTCTCTATTTCTTGGTTTTTGTTTAGAATATATTGCCATAAGAAATAATTATTCTAAATGTGGAGTCTGCATTGTGTTCTCCTACTGAGGCCCTGTATTAACACTGATATTAATTTTGCCTTGATGCTGGTTTTTTTGCCATTTCACTGTGGTGTCGGGAATTTTATTTGTGTAGGAATCAGGCTCTTTCCCCTGTAATGTGGTCGAAATAAATGTGCCAGGTTGATTCCTAATTGCAATTTGGTAGGTATTGGCCTCCTTTGAGGCCTTTTCGAGAAAAATTTCCATCTGAAATGTCGTTTGTGTTTACGTCTCCTCGAAGTTTTTTGATGCGAGGAGGTGGAAGGGGGGGGGGGGGGAAATTAAAAAAATTTATTTGCAGTGTTCTTGGACGTCCGGAATACGTTGCAGACGGCCGACAGAAGATTGGGAATGATCCTCTTAAGAATGCCATGAGCAGCGCTGTAGTGGAGCACCTACACGAGGTTGGTGTGTTCAGCCTGGGTTCTTAGCTAATCATGAAGATCGTGGGCTGCCGTCGTTTACAACATGACGCAACACATATATAGGAATATAATTAACTAATTCGGCGGGGAGGAAATACAAGTTAGTCAGATCACAAACAGTTCACAGTACAATAAAAGATGGCAGCAGCATCCACAGTGCGCTGCTGCACTCTGGTGGCACAATGCGAACTCCTTGCACACTCCAGCTCTGCAGCATGATCAGTTTTGATTACAAAATGATGTCCATATAATTACTGCCTGATGTGGTTGCATAAGTAGCGAATGGCTTCAAGCTCGCATTCAGTCCCATTCCAACAAGATTCAAAAAGGGACAATTTTTTGGAAGCAAAGGCACTTAAGCTTTGCTGGTTAGTTTGGGGGTCTTCTTGCATAAGAGTACCACCTATTGCATCATTACTCGTGACACAAGGATGGATAATATTGTTGTGTTTGTCAAATTTCTGTAAATAGGCACTGTTGTAATTGCATATATAAGTTATATAAATTCTTTTGATGCTGTTCTTCCAATTTGTAAGGTATGTAATGCTTAGTGTGTTCAATTAGGGATTAAGTTAGTTTAGTGTACTGATATATATGTATATATATACATATAAACTTGCTTAATGTTGGCTGGTAGTGCCATCTGCTCAATAGTGTGTACATTATCTGGGTCGAAAGTGATATCATATGGTGTGATAATTTCACCTAACATTTTAACTGACTGTTCTGCAAATGTGCACTTTTTGGTGATTACCTTAACATTAAATATGAGAAATCTTTGAAAAATTGTCTCAATACTGCGACGTGCTCTTCAAATGTATTTCCTAAAATAAACACGTTGTCGATATAGGCTATATAGCTGCTGACCAATGAAGAGGCCCCAACAGCACATAAAAAATGGGAAATATTGCAGTGATGTTGATAAACCCATTAACATTTGCTTGTACTGGAACAGCCCATCACTATCATTAAGCAAACTTATTTATAACAAACCTGTTTCCTGACTGGGATGCTGTAGAACCTGAAAAAAAGTATCCTGGTGATATCTTGTAAATATTGCAATGCATTCAAAATATCTTCAGTATGTGGTAAGGTACACTGGACTCTAGTAAAATGTTGGTTGATCATCCTACAATCTGTTAAAAATATCAACCTGCAATCCTTTTTTGAAACAACTAGGCTTGGGACAGAAAAGTGTGAGTGAGCTTCTTCAATTATACCTGCCTTTTGCGTATCTGTAATTTGTGTCAATATTTTGCCACAAAGTTTTTGGGATTATATGATAAGGCCTGATGACTATAGGTTTATCAGTGGTTAATTCAAGTTTAATTTCGAAGTTTTTGGCCTCGGTTAAATCTAAAATGCTTTTGCAAACCTACCTTGATAATAATTGATGACTTTAGTAATAGTTGCTGTTTGTTCACTGTCTAAATTTTTGTTAACTTTGGTTACTAGGTTTTAATCTTTTTCGATAATATCTAATTGATTTATACAATGTTCAATGGAAGCATCATTGTCATGCACGGCATTTGCCTTTTGTATTGGTACCTCCAATAATTTGTTAGAGGTTCTTAATAAAGTCAACCCACAAGTCGACACCTAAATTGTCCATGACTAAGAAATCCTGTGAGTATGTATTGCCTAATATACACAAGTTATTGTTGTTTAAAATGTAGGTGTTTCCAATACTAAAGTTGCACCAACTAAGGTGATGTTCTCTGTTAAAGTCTGGAGTTGTGTCGAAATCAATGTGCTTGCCGCTCTACTCCAGTAACACCCAGTGTCGAGTAATGCATAGTATTTCCTGCTCTTTATTTTGATAACAACTCGTGGTGTCGATGAACAGAGGCCGGCATGCTGATAGTAGAGTTCCCTGGTGCAGTGTGAATGTTAACTTGCCTTAGATGTAGGCACAGGCCTGCTCAGAAAGTTAAGATGATTTGTCTCATCATCGCGGCCCTGGCAACTCGTGTTATGATAATAAGTGGTAGTGACTAAGGTGCTGTTTTGTTCATCCTGCTCTAGAGAGATTGTTTTGTGCGAAAGACCCAATTTGTTTTTGAAGCTTTAAAAGCGGTCAACAATATTTGTAGCAAATTCAAAATTCTGCTGTGTAAACAATGTGCACTGATGCACCTTACCACCTGTGGAAAAACACAACACACCAGAATCTTAGGCAATGCTACATGGGCATGTAACTTTTTCTGACTTCTCGACATTTCGTGACGAATTGGCAACGTTGCATTTCTTTGCACATTGCAGCATCAGTGTGGCAATGTTATCCTCGATCGCGTGGTGGGGCAGTGAGTGGTGTTTCTTGTGTTTGTCCTGCTCAGGCTGCAATGCACATGCTATTTGCTGAGACGAAGGTTTTTGTACGGTGCCCACATTCGCTGTCAACAGTGGCGATGTGACTTCTATTGTTGACTTAGTCTAACTTACAGAATTTTGTTTTGTGTTTTCCATTTGTCCCTCTGATAGGGCTGGTCTGCTAGTGGCATTCTGGTTGCTTTGCATATTGAATTTGGCAATTTCTGAGTAAAACATATCGGGAACAACCTTATTAAAATAGGCTGAAACACATCTTAAACCTTGTGGTTAATTTTATAAGTGGGAGATACATTTTACCTTCTTGTTTGGAAGTTTTTTGGCCGCTGAGTAGGCCCTGGCCGCAAGCTAACCTTGTTTACGCCCTCACATATTAAATTAGTTCTGTGTATCATTAATCTGGGAACCATAGTTATCATACCTCTACCTCGGTAGGAACCTCTGTGGAAAATAGCTGTGTCCCTACAATATTGATGGGGCCTTGATATTGTTATGAGCTCGTGGCACATTCCTATATAATAATTATCGGCTGGTGGCTTGTCTGTACTTGCCTGTCCCTCTGGTATCACTGGCAGGGTTAATTGCTATGAAAATATCCACAATTCAATGGTGTTTAAACCCATTACAGTAGCTGGCGAAATCTAGTGAGCATGTTTTGTCATTCTGTGTGTATGTGCGATAATCATCTTTGGATTTCTGGGCTTGCATGTAAGTTGCGCAATTTCCTCTTTCAACTTAGTTATTTATGACTTAAAACATTAGGAATTGGGGTTGTGGTGAACTTGTGATAAAGTTTGATTTTATCGATATATACCAATTTCAACATTGTTGAGGTTGTTAAACGTCTGCGCAAATGTGTCATTTGAAAGTCTGATCAGTTTATTTGCTATTGATGGTAGAAATTACTTCCAGAGAATGTTAAAAAAATATCCTGGTCAGTAACATGGGGATTATATTTGTAGCTATAATATTTCATCGTTTCAATGTGCCTCATGGTGTTTTCTTTGCTGTTTTGGTATTTGGTTTACGGAAGGGGTTTATATATCTCTGTGTCTTCTGTTGTGGTGAAGGTGTTATGCAGTGTGGTGTGAAGTGCCTATCATGTAACCAGAGTGGGGTGGATGCTCAAAAGATTGTCTAAGGCATGTTTGGAGGTGCCTAGTAAATAAAATTTAAGGCAACGGCATTTCTAAGGCTCATTCCACTGGTTATTTTCCGCAACAGCCACATAGTATTCAAAAAGTCCACAGTATTTTCTGCTACTGCACCCGAGATTGATGCTGGTTTTTCTGGCTGGTGTATGATAATCTGCAGGGGTGGTTGTGGTTGATCCATATTGTGTAGTGCGTGTGGGATTGCCTGTGAGTATGTGTGAATGTAGTAATGAACATTGGGAGGTGGTCTAGGTATTTTTGCTCGAAGGGATTATGATTCCTCCTCGTCATATAATTGAAAACCTCGAAAGTCTTCCGCGTAAGTTGAAATGGAATGGTCATGAAGGTGTAATGAGAGATATTCTAGCGATTCAAATGCCTGTTGTGTAGCTATGCTAGCTGTTTAGTGATGTTTTTTAAATTCTTTCAATGCACGTTCAAATTCGGAAGTGTCGATTAAGGTGTATTTAAAATACTTTGATACAGGCAACTGTTTTTGTGGGTGAGTGTCGCCACAAAGTAATGTGACTAATTGTGATCTGACTGTGTGCGTTGTAAGACATGCACATTGGTATCTTAAAATTATTTATATCAACAAGGAAAGAAGGATATTGAAAGGACTCTGAAAAAACACCAAAACAAGTAAAGTCTTTATAGCTTATGAGGAAACAGGTATTCCAGCATGCTGGAATAAGAAATAAGCATGCATTATTACAATACAAGCAAAATTAAGCTGCAGATGTGCGCCAGCGGTAGGCGGCGTGACGTCGAAAAGCGCTGGCTGGCAAGGCCTTTGTCGTGATGTCGCGAACTGCTGACTGATATGGCATAGCATAACTGACCTTGCCTGCTCCCGCAAACACAGTTTGCCTTTACCGTTTGGGTAACAACTTTTGTCTGCATGCTTTGTGTGGAAGTGAACCACTGCAACCCACGCTGGTGCTAACTTATTAATCACTCTGTTAGTATTAAAATGCTAAAATGTGGTAAAGTATACACAGCCATGTATACTGAGTACTGAGACTGACTTACATGAACATTACACACATAGAAGAACAATAAGATAAACAATTATGATACTGCTTATGTACTTTGCTAAGTGTACGGTAGATACCTGCAGCAATGTGAAACTCTCAATATGCTGATTTTACTCTGTTCTGGCTGGCATGAAGCATAAAAGTGAATAATATATATCAGCAAATAAGTAGCCTACTCGCCTCAGCGTGAGGTGGAATGTGCGGTGCCTCCACCAATGTACCGTTTCCCTCCTGACTGCCTACCTAACTTCCTGTAACACAGATAATTTAAACTCTGAACCTAAGTCCTAAGCAATCACTTAAGTTACTGCAGTTCTGGTAGAAATCGTACATGGAGGTTAGAAGCTCAGAGGCCAATAAGTACAAGTAACCGGGAGATTCTCTAAGGCACAATAATTTATATTTAACATATTTCTTTACATCATTCAGAACAATTACAATTACTCTTAAATCGTATTCGTAATCCATCTTCTCGTATTTAGGTGAAGTAATTAGACTAGCATTAACTACTTGTCCATCCTTGCCAGAATACCAAATCGATTACCACCTAACAAAGTCTCGATAGATAACCTTATTCCCTACTGCCAAATCAGGTATGCTCACCACTGTAGCCATAGATGTCATCGACAACGAGCTCCTCACTGTCTGGACTGGTAAGATGCTTTTGTTGTATCAGCCTCGCTGGGACCTCAGCGTGTTCGGCTCAGACGTAAACCATGTTGTGAAACGTCTGAGTTTCTGAGGGGCAGGGTGAGCTGTGGCCATATATTTATACTGTTGGCTAAGTGGGTCAGTGCTGTCTATTTACCAAACATTGACTGTGTGTACAGCCAGTGTTGGTTTCTACAACATGCCGTTTGTTTCAGTTTACGAAAAGTTTAATTAAAATGTTTTTTTTTGTTAAAAAAAAAGAAAGAATGGCATACTGTGTGTTTTAATTTACAGGTGCGAGTGAGACAGTGTTGCTGTTTGATTTAATTTTAAAAAAGGTTACATTGAGTTGCTGTTTGAGTAAGTTTTAAAAAAGAACAATTGCCATCCGTAAAATATTTTAATAAACATTCATTCGTGATCTGTAAAAAAGGCTAGAATAGTCGAGTAGTTCATGATGGGTCCACCTTATGACGATATTGTATTTGCAATTGTTGCATACGCAAAACTTGGATCTGCCAATTTCAATAATTGGGGTAAATTTATTTTTAAAAATTGCATTTGTTCGCGATCCGAAAAAGGCATAGCTCATTCCTGTCGGTCATGAACGGTTTGGTCGGCGACGTATGCAATTGCATAGGCTGTTGCTTTTATGGATTTTTGGGCCTGCCAGTTTCACGTGTTGAGGTAAATTATAAAAAAAAAGTGATTGCAAATATAAAACATTGTGTATTATACTGTCGCAATGAAAAAAATTTAACTTTTAAATGTACTATATTTTACCGTACTCTTTAGTGATGGCATACATGTGAAAAAATTAAACCTCTATTGAAAAATTAAAAAAAATATATTCTCTTAAAAATAAATAAAAAATAATGCATCGCAAATCGCATGTATTTGAACAAGGATGAGAAAGTGCGAAAAAAATAAAATTTTTGGATATGCAATAGGAAACTTTTAACAGTAGTTACCTTTGGCTTCAGGATATGCCACTTGAAACTAATTGGGTCTTTTACAATATATTCAGTTTTCGGTTTGGATAAGCTATAGGAAATAATATGGTGTAGGTCGAAATTCCTCCCTGACTTGGTTGGATACGCAATTCCAAACAAGTGGGGTGTGCCACCAATTTCCCCCCTTTCGGCTTGGATACGAAACATCATCCTTTTTGGTTCTCCAGTTTTGTCACCTGGATACGCAAAGTGAAACTTTTGGTAAAAACGAGCTTTTTCAAGGTCTGCTGGATATGCAGGGGAATCCTTATATTTTACTTTGGCTTTTTCCGGGTCATGGTTGGATGCATAATTGGCTGTTTTATGTCTAGACTTTTATATCATTGGTTATGCAATACAGTGGTTTTTGAGCGACTAAATACACTATATGGAAAAATCATGTTTTTTCTCCTTTTTTATATATTTCTTTAACAATGGCATTTGAGAAAGGTAATTGTGCAAAGTTACTCTTTGTTTGTCCATTTAAAATTATTGGTACAAGAGCTGTAATTAAATCAGTTTTTCTAAGCTTGTGCTATTATTTAATTTTTAAGTCTCTCCCAATAACTGTCAACTACAACACTCAATTTTTACTCAGTTCAATCAATGGAATGTGCGAAGAAATGTTTTGTATATTATTTAATAACAATAAAAATTTATATAGTGAACAAAAAATTATAAAGGTAAAAATATGAAATAATAAAATCGATAAAATGTGGTAATTATTATTAATAATAAATTTATCTTTACTACTTAAATTCTTGTTATGGTAATAATGAAATGGTTTTTAACTATTTAACATCTTGTTATGATAATATTTCTCATTAAAACTTTTTTTTTACATATTATATATTTGTCCTTAGTAGTTATATAAGGAGAAAATAATTTTAGAGATATATTATCATTACATACTCTACATGTCTTTGCTGGATAATTACCATGTTCAATTTAATTTAGAATATATACTAGTGTTTTGTGTGATTTAGTATTTTTATGCTTTTAGAGATGCAGATTATAAATATATATTTCCACATTCGCATAGAATTATCTCTTCATTTAAATCTAAATCATATCTGCCATATTCAGAATAACATTTTTTACACACATTAGTATGCTTGTCTTTTGTTTGTCTATGTGATGAAAAACTTCTCATGTTTAATAGTTCACCACATTTTTACAATGATTACGTATATTAATATTTTCCATTACATAACGGAATGGTATTTACATTTATATTTATAAAGAAAGTAATTGAATAAGATGATGAAAAAATAGAAAAAAGTGGGGTTGTATGATATTTCAAAAATTATAAAATCTTAATTGTAACTAATAGTCACATTTTATTTTATTAATATAAAATTTAAACAATTTTTTTTCCTTCCTCATATTAAATTTCTTTCTAAATAAGAATGGAATCGCTGCTCAACAAGTTAAACAATTCATATCAATAAACCAAACCAAATTAATAAAAATTATGTCAGTACAGAAATTACATTTTATGAATCTAATTTTGGTAAAAAAAAAAAAAAAGTTCTATTCTGGTTGAGTAGTATAAAATTACATTACGAGATTGCTATGGATAAATATTCGATAAAAAATTGTTTGATATTACTAAATGAGAAACCCGTTTTAATAACATAAACAAATGAAAATTGTATGATTGTAAAATTGTAATATGTAAGATTTGAATCTCATGAATGGCCTGTAACCTTTTTTCACATTTCCAGGATTCATTGCGCAGGTTCCTTTGCTGTAATAAATAATAACATAAAATTTCACTTGATTATGGCTTAAATTTGCTTGATTTCGGCTTAAATTTGTATGATTGTTTATTTAACTTCTCTGGATTTTGGCTTAAATTTGCTTTAATTTAAAATTACTTGATTTTAGCTTAAAAATGCTTTATTTTTAGCTTAAATTAATTGAATTTGACATTAATTTGCTTGTTCTTAATTTTGCTTGATTTTGCCATAAAAACTTGCACGGTAAGTTTTTGAAAAATGTAAAATTTACTTGATTGTAGCTTAAATCTGCTTGATTTTTACTTAAATTTACTGGTTTTTAGGAGGCGAGGTGAAGCATAAATTGACATTTTTATAAAACGTGAAAAAGTTGCTTGAAAAGGTGACAAAGTTGCTTGAAAACAAGTATTTTGACAATATTATGGTTGTTTAGGTGAGGTGAGCCAGAACACACATTCAATATTGACTAACAAGTGAATCTAACATAATTCTAAACACCATTATTTCATCTGAACTCACAGAAAGAACACAATAGTGGACAGGTTTTATAACTAGTGAAATAAGTAATAAGACGACATCTTTATTTACACATACCCACTCACAAAAGCAAAGTGATGATGTGAAAACACATCTAATTTGTTGTTCTTAATTTTTTGATAAATTAGCTTACAAATAGTTAAATGCTGTTTTTAATAAATTTGATAAAACTGAAAAGGCACACAGTAGTAAACGAAGTAGTATTCCAGCCAGAAAACCAGCACAATGATTTTGTATGTATATGCATTTCAAATATGGAGGATTAATATAAAATATCTGATGCTACTTCAGAATTACATAATGTTATAAGTGCACTGAAATATAAGTATTTACTAGCCAAATGCACACAAATGGAGAGGGATATTATAAATGATGAGGTATTTAAGCTTGTTAGAAGTATGTGGGAAACACATCATGCAGCAATAAGTTCATAGAATGATAAACCGACAGAAATTAAGATTGAAACACATTTTAAGGGAAAAAAACATGTAATTAGCAAACTTTCTAAATTATCTCATAGATATTTAGCTTTAGAAAGACTTTTGCCTACTAGTGATACGACATTTGGTGTATAGAGAGGCGGGAATGTGTAGTTCCTGGGCGATTCAATACTTACATTTTTACCTGAAGATAAAATACAAATAGCTGAATATGTGACAGATACAATTGAAGGTGTTTGAATTATTCTTTAAAATTAATGAATAGCTATTCTGATTTTGACCTGGAAAATGTAAAGAACTTGTGATACGCACAAACACACATTTTTGCAATACCGAATCAGGAACTATTTAGAATCACATGAAATTAAATTTTATTTGGAGATATTGTTGGCAGTGGTATATACAAAGTAGGTGATATGTTTTCAAGTATATATTGGAACAACCTCAATGAGTTTGTGTAGATTAAAACTACTTGTTGCTTCAAAACATTCTGAGAATAATTTGCATACAAAGGAAACAATATCGATAGTTAAAGAGTGAACTGAAGGTGGGTATTTTTATTAAAGTCGAAATTCAGTAAAATTGCTACAGAACTACATGCACCTGCTAGAATTAAATTTCCTAGAAGCAAAGTTAATATATTAGTGTGAATAGACCTGTTTGAAGGCTCACTTGTGTGCTATGACAGAGCTCTCGAAATATAATACTGGATATAAAATTTTATTTTAACCACACTATAAATGTATTTAAAATTTGGGTGGGTGGTGCCAGTAAAAAACAGTGGAATACAAGTTCCCACTGCGATGGAATGTTTATTACAGCTGAGCACCCACGGAATCTGCATATGACAAGGGAACATAATTTTTCAATTTTAATTTCATTAAATTAACCACGGAATGTGGGATTGATCATTAAATTACTTATTCTGAGAATAAGGCTTCCATGGCTGAACATTTCAGTAAAGGTCTAAAATAGCTAGTATATAAATACTTCACTTTGCATGGAAAGTACAAGTGGGTGGAATTCTACCTGATTTAATAAAGATGAATAATTTGTGGTATCACAGAAATGTAAAATTGTCGCCTATAAATGGAAAGACAATAGATTATTGATATCCATATACAAGGATGTCAAAGGTTTTGATTAGCGAAAATGTCTATGTATCCAAACTGAAAGGTGTTATTGAGAAGAAATATGTAATTAACTTTCCTTATGAGATATTTTATATTATTTTTGTAAAACATACATTTCCTTGTCTTGTCTATATTTCCTTCAACCATAGAGTGGTGAACTAATTAGAGGCAGGTTTTGTGAATACGAAAAGAAAATGTTGTTTGCCAAATAAGTATTTAATTGAAAACTTTATTAAAAGGGGGGAAAATGCATTGTTGGTTAGGTGGAAAAGTTTCATCAAATCTCATGACATCTGGGTACACAAACAAGATCTTAAGAGCTTAAATAGTCTAGCCTGGAGTGGCTGTGACATAGATTTTGGGGGGGGGGGTGGGTGGCAAAAGATATAATAAATGTGGAGAGTTTGCCTTGGCTTTTGTGTGGCAGAGCGACAGTACATGGCAAAGGAATACATTATGGTGTTTGTGGTGATCTTGACTATTGGGAAACCCCCTCAGTTCACAACAAAGGAGTAAGTTACCCCTCCCCCCCCCCAGTTTCATTTCGGTCATGTGAAATTGCTTCTATATGCGACCAAGGAAAGAGTTATCGCACTGGGTTTGTTTGAGTCATGGGAAACAACTAACAGGTAATGTGTGAAATTGTTATAAATATGGGTAAGCCACCTCCACCCTCTACTTTCTTTTTGTGAAATTGGTTATGAGTGTTGTGCAGAGTTTGGAAGAAGTCCGAGCACAACCTTACGTCTTCCATTCTTAGCATGGACTTGGATTTGAGCAACAAAGATGATTTTTTTACTCCATGCTCTCTCCATCCTTGCCATCTCCGGCATGCGACAAACATACACCACTGAATCTTTGTGTGTAATGGGAAGAGGAAACAATTCTGCATGTACCTGCCTGAGCCTTGTGTTACAGAGCTATATCCTTTGTGTTTCTGCCCCTGCTCTAAGAAATATCAACCTATGCCCTGCAGTCTCCAAGGCCACCACTACCTGTATGGGGTCCCATCGCATCCCCCACCATGCCTGGAGGATGAATATTCCTGTTTCTGTCTCTCCAGGAGCTCTCTCAACTTGTTATGCCAGTGAGGTGATCTGTGCGAGACAAGTTGCCCTCCTCCTTAGCTTAACCTTGGGGAATTGCTGTGCTTTGAAGAGAAACAAGTGCATGTGATGTAAATTCATCTTTACATTTTTTTTTAAATCTTTTTCCTTCTAAACTATTTTTAATCAGTATTATTTGGATTTTTTTATATTTATTTTCCAAATGTAAAGTACTTTTATATGTGCCTTTCGATGTAATTGTTTTTAAACCCTTTTTTCAGGTGTAAAGTATTTTTCACTATTCGGAATTCATAAAATTCACATTCAGCAGAAATATTTTGTACAAATAATATATTTTTCTACAAAAAACAGCGTGTTGAGAAAAAAAGAAGATTGTGATTGGTTATATGAATGAAAATAGTTTATATGTGCAAATTGTTGGTGAGAGAGGTTCTCAGTCTATATATTTTTTAATAAAAGAAGGATTACAAGGAAACATACTGGGTGTGTCTTTATTTAATAAAACCGACATTATTTGTAAATGTATTTTAATTAAATAATGTTATGTATATATATATATGCAGATTGACAACAGTTTTTTCTCTTACTGAAATTATAGAAAAAATACATATAAATTAAATATTTGACAAAATTAACAACAGTGGATTTCTTTTTAATGAAATGCTATTATATTTGTAATATATTCTACTGTTATACATTGCTCTGACTAATATATATATATACAGTTGCATATAATTTCAACATTATATAATATTTACAACATAAATACCCTTACTAAAATATACTGTTACAAGCAAGTTTATTTACAACACGATTTTCTTTTTGAATTAACATCATATTACGTTTGCTTCAGACATATAGAGTTTTGTCATACATAATTTCCTACAATGATTCACTTTTACAGTAAGAACAAAACATTGGTTTTAACCACTTACATGATTTGACTGAATATAGGTTTATTAATGAAGTTACAACATCCATAGTGCCTTCTAATATTTATTACTTGAGTATTAGTTAAGAGTTTTTATGATTTTTTATATTTTTATTTACCTATCATGTATATTGGATAGTTTGGAACAATTGCTTTTTTTTAATAGTGGATTCAGTCCTTATATTCTATGAGGTCAGAATACCATTTGGAGTTATGCACGCCATAGGTTTTCAAACGACACTTATTTCGTAACTGTGGATACAAATCTGACAATGTATAGGGCAGCTTGAATGAGATTACTTTTGTGTCATTATCATTGTTGGAGTAAGATATTGAGACATCTTTTACATTAAATGACTGTGCTGTTTCATAGTGATTTTCAAACCCTTGAACACAACAGAAAATTACTAATACTTTGAATGATAGCACTTTTTTTTTTAAACATTCCTTTGAGTGTTTGAATACAACGTTACTACTACTACTTAAAGTGTTTTGCAAATGCAAAATTAGTTATAGTATTTGCATAAGAAATTTGTCACTTGTCTATTTTTGAATAAAGGTTTATGTTCCTTTTTGCACATACCGAAGTTATTATAGTATTTTGGTTGTTGCTTCTGAATTAACTTCCACATTGTCCGACCCATCATAGTCTTGCATGAAATGAATAATTTGCTCCATTTTGCGAAGCATGCAATCTCTTCTTATATGTGGTTGGTTTTAATAAAATATCATCGGTTAAAGCTAGTGTTTCAAGTGGAAAATTCTCACACAGTGAATATAATGTAATGCCCTTGTAATCGCACAAGTTTTATGGGAGAAACAGACACACGTATTTAGTTTTTTGTGAAGCAAAATATATAACGAATTATTTGGCGAGGAATGCCAGTTCATTAGCAATGTCTGATGTAAGTAGATATTTTGTTTCCTTGTATGCCGAAGTTGCATAATACACTAGGGAACATTTCACGTTATAGTTTTCACAGCAGTGGGAATGATTCATGTTTACCTTGAAAGTGAAAGCGAAGGTTGAATGGAAGCCTTAGTAACCCAACTCTTGGTTCTGGGAGGGTCACCACAGCTAATCTACTACCACTGAGCCATCAAAGATAGAGCAGTGAACTTATAGCTCACTGTTTTAAATGCTGCATGCTCTCCTCGTCCCTTGACCCGAAGAGCGGAGGCTCATCGTACACTGTTTCATCACTGTTCAACTTTCAAACAGTATTACCACTAAGTAATGTGTTACATGAATTTACATATTATTAACACTAATTGTCGTAGTTTGTGTTAATGTCACTGACTAATGCAGGTCCTGTGAACCAAAGTCGTCTGGTTCCAAATTACATAACGAATTTTTAAAAATAAATTTCTGATTCAGAATGGTTGTTACCCCCATCAGATTTCCCCTATAATAACCCGTTCACAACACCTGGCGCCACATGCAGGCTTGTGGCGAAATTACACTCAGTCTGTGACGGGTTCCATCCAGATATGCGCTTACCAGTGGAGCTGTCCGGAGGTGCATGGCTGGAGTTCCATTCCAATATGGCATGTGGATATGAGCTTCTCATATCAGCAATCTCAGCTCAGTCAGAAGTGGGCAGTTGTAGGGAGTGGACATGTACATAGCGTGTAATTACATGTACTTATTAATTATGTATACTTGCATACTTAATGTGTGATTACTATCATTACTTATTCATTGTGCATATTTGTATACTTAGTAGTTACACATTATGCATATATACTGAGTAAATATCTTTTCTTGCATAACTATACATTTATGCATACTTGCATACTTAGTTATTGCAACATTAAAATGTCTAATTGTACGTATTTACCCTCATTGTGTGTCGAACCAAATACCTTACCCCTCACAACACCCCATAGCCGCACCCTACCTTCCAACCTCCTTATTTGTGCTTCGGCAGCCAAAGAATCAAAATGTGTACTTACTAATTACACAATTACCAATTACAAAATTGCGCAGTTATTAATTATGTAATTATATTCAATTGGCCTCCGTGAGTCTCGAATCAAGGACTGCCTCACTCCGTGCACTGGTCGCTACAGTTCCATCCTGGTGCTGGTGTGTCCAACGAAATTCAGGCAAATGACGTCATTAGATCTACGGTGATACAAAATCCTACAAATGTTGCTTGGAAGTTTTGTCAACTAAATTGTAGCCCCTCAGCCAACAGCCAATCACAGCACACCTACAGTCGAAGAGGGGTTGGGGAAGGAGGCCACTTTTGATGTTTCTTGGTCGTTAAACATTCGTGGTCCCCCTACTACTACACAAAAAGAATATCCTGAGATGATTTTGTAACTTACAGCCTCAGTTTACTGTTTGTCTAACAATTGCACATTATTGAACTTGCCTTCTTATAAAAGTAATACAATGCCCGTTTATGTAGAATAGTTCCCCAGACCGTAAAATGTAATTTTATGAAGTTTATTCCTTCCGAAATTGATTGACTACTTCACCGGAAAAGCATAAAAGTAGAATAACATTTAGTTTAATTGGTTAAATTGCTCTTTCAGGTTGTTTTACTGATAAAGCAACAGGGTAGTATGTATTTTCAGGTAACATGGAAAAGCCATAATGCATGCAAACCACGGGCGGATATGAAAATTGTATTGTTTGAAGGGTACCATACACTTGGCGTGAGCGAATAAGGTAACTAGTTGAGGGGATTGATAGATATACTACCAGTTCAAAGATGACGGAATGGGAAATACAACGACCCGTGTGAGAGTCAATGGCACACGACTCTAAGTTACACTACTTCTGATGGACGAGGGAACCACGAGAGGGTATGTAAAAGCAATTTTATGAACAATTTTGTTGTGTCCTCAAGAAGGATCTGTTTTCAAAAACCTGAAATTCTTTAAGTTTACCTTTCAGTATAGGTTTTCGGTTATAGATCGTATTAATCATAAACCCAGAGAACAAATCCATTACAACAGAGAAATGTCAGTAAAGGAGTAGATAAGTGGCGATCTGAATGTAAACAGATAATAAACTGCTTTTAAAAACATTTCATACTATGGTTTTACTACAAGAATTTCCAAGCGTATGTTTTAGGAAATCTCGTGTTAATACATGTAAAATGTGTGATAGGCTCAATGCACGAATAAAAAGAAAATAAAAGTTGATGTGAGGACAAAAAATACATCACTATAAATACACCACCATAAAAGTGAAAAAGCTTTCTTAATGATAACAACGACTTTATCAACAGCAATTTACCTGGTAACTAAATATGTACGATTTCAAGGAACTTTCAAAAAAGTGTTTCAAATGCCCAAGCCAACCCGCTTTGCATGTACTATTCCCGACAGTTTGAGGTACAACTTAGGAATTTATATTGCTGATAACTTTGATGGGGTAATGTGTGTATGGCATGATGGTCAGTCGATGAGGTAATGTGTATGGCATGATGGTCATTCGATGGTGGGTGTTGGGGGTAATCAGCGTCGCCTGTGTAATTTAAATGAAACTTCGCTTTTCACATCTACAAAAATAAATTTGTGCATATTGAGTGACAACTGTTGCGGTCAGCTCAGAAACAGAATGCTCCTATTTTTGTATATTTTTCTCGTTGCTGCTGCACATTTCTTATGGTGGAGAACAGTTTTAATGCCTCAGAGAGGGATTTTGAACTTTTAGAAAAATGATGGAAGTGTTGAAAGGTCCGGGTAGTAAAGGATGTTGTGGACATAATAAGGACAGCATGACCATGTAAACAATTCCATGTGTTTAAAATGAAGGGAAAATTTCATGATTTCGACAAAGCTGCAAAACCCATAAACACTTAAAAACTAAAGATATCCAAATGAAGTTTAAGTTTAACAAAATACAACAGTGGAATTGTGAAATATAAAACAAACCTTGGTGACATTGAAGACTGGGAAACCTGCAGTGTTTTGAACAGTGGTATATATTGCAGTTGGAGACATAGTATACACCTAGTTCAATGGATTGTCAGAGAGAGTGCCACTATCAGAAGCTAAAAAACAGGACTTGCTCACAACCATTGACGATGTCGATGAAGAGAAGAATGAGTTTTACCGCAGTGTTTGTGCATGCAAAAACTAAAGTAATTGTGTGTGTTTCACTGAAATGCTTTTGTATATGTAAAACAGTTGAATTACAAAAACAATGTTATAAATAAGTTTTGTATTTCCATATTATTATGGTATTGCATGACAATGGCTTTCAATATAAGTTTCTGCGTGTAAGCTAAGGTAATTTATGGCGTAATTTATGTTTGTTTACTTACAGCAGTAGATTTTTCGCTTATTTACATACTGTAAATGTAATGAAAGCCATTTTTACACATTAATTCATATGGTTAGTTTTTTATTATTAGAGCAGTATTATTATGTTCCGAATATTAGCCATTTATAAACATAGTGTTTTTTTACGGGGGAAAAAATCTAATTTGTGTAGAGAATAACACTTAATCAAGGCTCAAAGTGCGCATTATTTCCAACAATAAAGAACATTCTTGTAGCACTTAGTTCATTTAGATTATGTCATAACACCTTCTGCAGGAAATGTATCGTGGCACTTAGTTCATTTAGATTATGTCATAACACCTTCTGCAGGAAATGTGTCGTTGCACTTGGCTCTTTTCCGGTGCTTTAAACTTTAACGTTTTGTTTTTGCTTTAGTGTTTACAACTATCTAACACTGCCTATTTATCACATTTAGACAACCTATTAACTCGGTATTCTATATCACCTCTATATTCAAAGGAAAACACTACAAACTGCATGCGACAATAGAGGACATAACACAACTTGCATGCCCATTGTTGTTGCACTTAGCTCTTTTTCAGTTTAACATATCTTGTAATTTTATTTTTTCGTCTATCATATTGTAAACATTTTAGGTACCTGTATGCATCTGCTAAGATACTATGCAATATTTTTTAAGAGAATAATACTATAGATAGTTTAAATAAAGAGTTTTTATCTAATTATAACAAAAAATATATATTTTTGCAATTACCTCTCTTGGAATTTCCAGTCTACATAAGGCAGTGTTTCGTGTAAAACTGTTAGGTGTGTTGTTTATTAAGATGAAAACTATATTTCATTAATTGCGATATTTTTAATTCGTACGTAAATAAAATAAGCACAAAAGGGTCGAGAACAATAATTTTTCCCTTGCTAATAAATTTATAATGAATTATATTACCTCATTTTCTTTATCTGTATATGTTTCGCATAGTTGGACTGCAGTTATGAAGTTATTTGAAAATAAAATACCTTTTTATTTAGAACTAGCTGTGCCTGCGACTTCGTATGCATGGACTTAAGTCTTGTTTATAGATTTGTAAAATAGTAATAGAAAATATAAATATAGCGTGAATAGTTTCAATCGAAATTTATACATAATAATTTCTGTAATCAAAACAAAATTATAAATTGTTGTAGTTTTAATTATAATGAAATATAATGTTAAATATAGTTTTATGTTTATATTCAAAATAATACTTGTAAATTATCTATTATAAATAAATGTATATAAATAAATGAACAAATACATTAATAAATATAAAAATTATATATAGTCCACACGAACGAAGTCGCGGTAACAGCTAACTGGTCCCTCGACTTCTATTTTAAATGAAAATTTAAAATTAGAATGAGGTGTAAAATGTGACAATCGAAATTTATACAAAATAATTTATATAATCAAAACAAAAATACAATTTTAGAATTTTTAATATTAATTCAATAGAATTTACAAATGTATTTTAAGTTTAGATGGAAATTAATGCAGAGCATATGACTTCGTTCGTGTGAACTTTAGAATTTGTTTACGTTTGTTTAAAATAGAAATTTCGTATCGCTTAGGTTTTATGGAGTTATTAAAATACAACTCACCACCGCTTCCCTCAGGTTTTATGTTTAAAATAGAAACATCGCTACGTTAAGGTATATAGTCTTTGAAATACATAGATACCTCTATCATTGGTTTTAAAGATTGTGTGGAGATTTGAGCTTTGTTTCGGTTGCTGCGTGTATGGTGTTGGTATTTTATGTTTGCATATTGTGTACTGCAAGTGATATACACAAATATGTATGACCACAATTTAACACCAGTACGTCCAGAATTTCACACAAACCACATAAATAACATTATTGTACATGATACCTTGTATAGTGCTGGAACCATACCCTAACTTTCATCAGCTGCTTCAACAAGTGATTATGTGCAGTAATGATATGTAACTATACTTTTGGCATTAGCAGCATACAGACTCTACCATATGCTTAGGATATGTTTGGCACCTTGTTTATAAATAAAAAATATTTATATTGAATCAATGGTAGTTCATTTGCAGTTAGCTATTTAAAATTACACATTAAAAACACAACTCTCAATAAATGGAAAACAGTTCCTTGTCAGATGCTGGTAAATGCACTCACACCTGGGCAGTGGTGTGAGCTCCCCTAATTTTTTCACACCAAGGGTGACAGGAACAGTGTGCAGATATATATATATATATGTGTGTTATTAAAATGTGTTAATACCTGTATTTCAAAACGCAAGCTGTGCATCTGCTAAAAACTTGAATAGTTAAAAGAGAGTTAGTTTCCTCCTATACAACCCAGTATGGATGAAAGCTGTCATAAAGAAAACACTCCATGTAAAATGGTTTTTTTTTTTTTAATTTCAATTAAGTTTTAAAAATTCTAATAATTATTTTGTTCAACAAAGTGTTTATTTCTTACACTAAGCCTGTCATCAGTACAGCCTACAACTGGTATTAGCTGTCCAAATACTGAAAATTATTATTATTCAAAAATGTTATGAAAATAGTTATTCCAGTTAGCTGCAGTATATTTAATTGTACGAATCTCAACTCAAGCTACTCTTTTTAGTGTAACACTGTTAGATTATATAACATTCTTAACTGTCATTTTTGAATTCAGCCTTTTATAATGACGATCACATGTACATACAATGAAGGTAAATAATGTCTGTCATCCCATTTTAGGAAGAAAATGTAAAATAAATTTGTTTACTGAAGGACACAAATGTCGAAACTTTTATTTAATAAACCACTGTGTTTATGAGACCTGGATATCCGCCAGAGTCTACACTTAACGGTCACTTGGAGTAGCTTATGATTGATATTTTCGTAATTTAGTTTATTTGGCAATCAGACCTAATCTTATTCGCGTCTGGCCAATACTTTATACTTTAATTACAACTTTGAAGCACTGTTACATATAATCTCACTATTTACAACAAAAGATTCCAACTAATTTTGGACTGAGTCTCCTGGCACGTCTATACTCAATCAAGCCATCACCCAGAGAGATCGTTTTTGACAGAGTCATGAGTGAACTCTCTCAATTTTGACGTCATGCCTATGTAGCAAATTACAGACAGACCTTCGAAAAGCTTCTACCTGAGTAGATATATAATACCGATCCTGGCTAACCTCTTTATTTTCAACAAGCTATCGAGGGTTTTGCTTCAAAATCAAGGTTTTTTAATATAAATTTATGCTCTAAAATGAAAAAAAAAAAAAAAAAAAAAAAAAAGAAAGTTTTCAAAAATAAGCAAATTTAAGTCAAAATCAAGCAAAATTTGCAATTTGTCAAACTCATCGTGCAGGATTTGTGCTAATTAAAAACAGCAAATCTCAAGTAAATTTTTAGTTTTTCAAGCAATAGTTACGTTTTCTATAAATTAAAAAAAAAAAAGTTTTTTCTTTATAAAATAATTTTCTTAATAAATAAAACGGAAAATATGATCGAAATTAAAAATAACACTTGTTAGCAATGTAAAACGTGTGGCAAATTATTAAACATAGAATGTTTTGAACTGTATAAACACACAAAAGTCAAACATTTTAACATAGGTAAAAATTGTTCTAGTGAATATGCAAATAGTCGTTATTAGTTTAAAAAACAGTAATGTGTGAATGTGGAAAAATATATGTTAATGCGGTTTTCAAAAATCACAAAAATAGTAAATCTCACAATACATCATTAGTTAATTTAAACGAAAATCACCACAATAGCTATCCAAAAAAACCTGTGAAGTGTGTTATGAGAATAAATCTATAAAATAATTTTCATCAAATAAAACTATTAAGGACAAACATGCAAATATATGTAAAAATTGTTTTAGTGAATATGCAAAGAAATATTATCAAAACAAGAAGATAAATACTGTTCGCCAATAATTTAGGCACTTTTCAGGTTTTCCAATTATTCTTATTTTATAATATTTGTTATAAATAAAGCATTATGGCGACGAACAATCCAACAGTTGGTTGAGCAATAGGATAGTGAGGGACTTGAAAATTATAGCTAGAGATTTTGGAATTAAATATATAAACAGGCTAAAGAAAGATGATTTAATTAGAACTCTTATAATATTTACTATTGATGAGCAAAGAAGAAAAACTTAGCAAATTTGCCATTTTCTTATTCCAATATCAATGAATTGAATAAGAAAGATAGAAACAAATTGATGAAAAAATATTTCCAATCTATAATAATCTATTTGTAAAACAAGAGAAAAAAAATTGAAAAAAAATTTCCATTCTCTAATAATCTCTTTATAAACAAGAGAAAAGGAATTCAAAGAAACAGTCCCTTATTCTAAAAACATATTTTAAAAGCCTAGAAATAAACGTAAGCGGATATCTGAATTGATAACAAAGAATAATTATACAAATTTTCCTTTATCTGATGTCGATATCAACGAATTATACACCGAAAATAGAAAGGAATTGGAATAAATATTTCCATTCTCTAATAATTGATTTGTTAGCAAAAGAAATTGAAGAAGAATGAATAAAAATCACATAGTCAATAAAGCTTTTTAAAGTAGAATATCAACATATAACATTAAAATACCTTTAATTTAGTACACAAGTAGAATTATTTACATTTCAATCACCCAATTATACAGTATTGAATGAAGGAGATATTAAAATGATTTATAAATTCATAATACACGAAATAACTACACAATTATCTGAATTTCAAAGAAGAGTTTCAGGCTGGTCATTAGATAGAATTAGAATACAATTAGCTAGAAATAAGTATAATCCATTAAATGGATTATAATGCTTTCTTTGGGCAATAAAATCTGCACTGTTTCCAGCAGACAAAAATTCAGAGTAACTATATAACAAAAATGTAGGCCTTAATATTGACAATATAATAGATATATGTGAATATCCAATTAAAATTGACGACATACGAAAAATCTACCAGCAAATTGATGTATCTATATATGTTTACTCTATTGAAGGTAAGTACTCTACAGTTTATCTACTTAAGCTTACAAAAAGTAAAAATGATAAGCACATAAATTTACTATATTTTAAAGATTATAAAGCAGACGCAGCTGCGCAAAATTCGCATTATTGTTGGATAAAAGATTTGTCGAAACCGCTTTCAGCCCAAAAAAATTATCAACAGCATAAAACTTATATATGTGATATGTGTCTTTGATTATTTTATTCTCAAGAGAAATTAATTACACTCACACGGAAGACTTCTCGAAAAATTAAGCAGTAAAAGTCAATACACATTCGAAAGGAGAGAAAATATTTTTCAAAAATTATAAAAATACCATGAAGGTTCCGTTCGAAATATGTGCCGATTTTAAATCAATATTGAAAAAAAAAATATCAACAGTTAATTCAAACCAAGGAGAATAAAGTAAATACAACCTTATCAGAAATTACTTAGTTTTGACCGAAGATGGTATTGATAATGGCCTTTAAAAGGAGGTGCTTAAAGAAAGATATAATCTTACTAAGGAACTAATAAATAACATTGGTTTAAAGCTAAACGTCGAATCATACACAATGAAATATTAGTTACATGGGGCAACTGGTTTTTACTATTATATTGTATCTGCCTATGGTGATTATAAGACACCAGTTGTGTATAGATATCCAAATGCACATAAAATTTTTATAGGATCAATTAAAAGAGAAGAATTGGGGAAATATATTGACAAATCGAACCAATTCAACTGCTACAAAAGAAGAAAACTAGTTATGTGCGACTATTCGAAGGATAATAAAAAAGTACACAAACATAATCATTTAAATGGAAAATGCATTATTCCTGTATGTTATAATTGTAATCTACAATTAAAATTGCCCAACTTTGTTCCAATATATTTTCATAATTTAGGTGGATATGATGCACATTTATTTATTAAATAGTTAGGCTATTATGAAAAAAATATAGATTTACTGGCAAGTAATGAAGAAAAGTTTATTACTTTAGGGAAAGAAACAAAAAGTTTAAAAATGAAATTTATAGACATTTAAATTTATGGCCAGTCGTTTACATAAATTGTCATCGAATTAAAGTAAAGATAAAATGAAACACACCCAAAATATTTTTGTTAAGATAAAGCAGATTTAGTTACGAGAAAGTGTATACGATTATATGGATAGTTGGAGAAAATTTAACGAAACCGATCTTCCACAAAAAAGTGAATTTTATAACAAATTAAATGAATCTGACATAACTGACGATGATTATGAACATACAAAACTTGTATGGGATAAATTTAATATTAAGAATCTTAGTTGATATCACTATTTATATTTAAAAAGTGTTGTATTACTATTAACAGATATGTTTGAAAACTTTAGAAATACATGTATAAATAGATCCGTCGCGGTATTTGTCAGCACCAGGAATATCTTGGGATACAATGCTAAAAATTACCAAACAACCATTCGATTTATTACATATTTATGTAATGGTTCTAACTATAGAAAAAATAATTAGAGGCGGAATATCGCAATGCTGTAAACAATATGTTAAAGCATTTAATAAATATTTAGAAAATTTAAATTCTGATCAAGAGTTAAACTATTTGGCATATCTCGATGGTTAAAATTTATATGGATGCGCAGAATCACAATATTTACCATATGGTGGTTTAGAATGGGAGAACTATACAGCACTTTATATTTACAATGAATATATATTAAACTTGGATGATGATTCTAATAATTGTCATATATTAGAAGTTGAATTAGAATATTCACAAGAACTACATAAATGACATAAAGATATACCTTTTTGCCCAGAAAATAAGGTAGTTCCAAAAATAAACCAGTTTATTTTATTATTAACTTTATGTAAAAAAAAAAAGTATGTTATAGAATATTGTAATTTAAAAGAATATCTAAAGATTGGATTCAAACTTACTTAAATACATAGAATATTCCTGTTTAATCTGTCTGATTGGTTGAAGAAATATATAGATTTGAATACATAGATAAGAACTAATGTTAAAAAAATTTGAAAAAGATTTTTATAAGCTAAGGAATAATTCTGTGTTTGGTAAAGCAATGGAAAATATAAGAAAGAGAGTTGATATAAAACTATTAGCAAACGAAAAAAATGTAAAAAGTTAATAGCAAAACCAAATTTTAAGAAAGTACTATAATTAATGAAAACCTTGCAGATATACATATGAATAAAACAAATGTAAAATTTAATAAACCTATTTATATTGGCATGTAAATCTCAGACATATCAAAATAATTTATGTATGATTACCATTATGAAGTGATGAAACCAAAATATGGCAATAAAATTGAATTATGTAATCAAAATACTGATTAGTACATTTATAAAATAAAAACAGACCATTTTTACGAAGATATGAATACAATGATAGAAAAATTTGATACAAGTTTTCAACCAAAAGATTATATATATATATATATATATATATATATATATATATATATATAACATACCTCACATAAATAAAAAAGTTTTAGAAAAAATAAAAGATGAATGTAATGGCAATATTATGAAAGACAGTTTTGGTTTAAGAACAAAAATGTTTGCATATAATAGAGTTGACGGTAAAGAAAACAAAAAATCGAAAGGAGTAAAGAAATGCATTGTTAACAAGCGAATTACTTTAGATAATTATAAGAATTCTTTGTTTAAAGAGAAAATACAATATAGAACAACGCATTAAAAAATATGCAAAAAGCATTATATATATACTGGCGAAGTTAATAAAATAGCATTAAGTCCTAATGATAACAAGATAATTATAATAGAAAATAAAATAGACACAGTGCCATATGGTTATCGAAACAGAGAATATTAAACATTTTTAGTTTGTAAGACAATATCGATATCAGCACCATCAAAATCAATTTGGTAGCCAATTTCATCTCTAATTTCTAAAAAAAAGGTGATTAAGTCATTCATTGTTAATTGATAGAAAATTTGATATGCAGGCTCATAAATTATATAATCTCCAATACCAAACATAGTTTTCAGTTGAAAACTAGCAGTTATATATATTTCTAAATGTTATACTCGTTATACTTTATAAACATTTCATATGCTAAATTACATTGGGCATTTATTGTTTGGAATTCATTAATATTAGTTAATTTAGTGCCTACAGCAATTTTTGTCTTTTTCAATACAGACTTTTCTTACAAAAACAATAATATCAGATAAAATGGCCGTCAAGTTTAATAACAAACTTAGATTTGATAGAAATTCTGTTTTTTTTCACACCATCTACTGTTAATTCAATGTTTGTTGAAAATGGCTCACAAATATTTATAATTTCTCTTAAATAGTTTACATTTAATTGGCCTCTGTAAATAGTTATAACTAAATTTTTATCAACGGCGCTCCATTTTTCAATTGTTGTTATAGTATTATTGGTTTATATTAGGTGCTGAAAATTTTGTATGAAAACTGATCAAACCAATCGATTTTTCACCATGGATGATATCATAATGAAGCTTCTTCTTTAGAACAGAGCTGTTAACAGTTAACTTTAATACTTTATTATCTATTTATATGAGATATTATCTTACTGAAATGGCAAAGGGACAGCTAAAGCAGCCTAATGTTAATTGGGGTGTTGGCGTCTTAATTTCCGAAGAATTGTCTGAAATGAAAAAGAATGGTGATTAATTTGATGATTAATTTTATTCTTAAGCTAGGATGGATAAATTTTAGAAAACTGTATGTTTGTTCAAAAAGTTTCAACCAGCCCAAATATATTCAGTTACAAAGTGATATCCATGAGACATCCAAAATACTAAAAATTAAAGAAAAATGGCATACTTTTTAAAATAATACTATGGAAATGTCCCCTTTAGACGAATGTGAAGATGGCTCTCTAATTATATTTGACGATGTTATTTTAGAAAATTGGGATATCGCTCGCGATTAATTTACTAGAGGAAGACAAGAATATAGATGTATTTTATTTAGCTAAATCTTATTCAAAATACCAAAACAATTGGCACGAGATAATACTAGTGTTCTGTGTATTTTTAGACAGGGCAAGACAAACGTAAATCATATTTACATCGATTCTGTTGATTGGTACATATCCTATGAGAAATTTAAATATATATGCTCATAAGGCTGGTACAAAGATAATGGCTTTATAACTTTAGATTTGAGTAGAAATATTAACGATTGGATATAAAGAAGTAAAATTAAAAACTATATTTAATATTAAATATTTTAGAAAAAACATTTTTATATTTAAAAAAACATTGACACAAACAATAAAACCAATGTTAAAACAAATGTTAAAATGATGAGCATTGTGTTTTTTCATTCTAAATTAAAAAAATCTCAATACAGCTGTTTTATTTATCAAAACCTAACCATTTTACATATATCTTATCACCTTTAGTTTTTAAGACTTTTTCGATCAAATATTCATTCGTATAGTCATAAAAAGTACCCATTATTTCTTCTCCTTTACCACATTGTATTTTGTAAGTAGGCACACCATAATTTAAAATTTTACAAATAGTTAACTATTCTGCTCGCCAATTATCAGTATATCCCTTCCCAAAAAATCTTCTTTAGTTTGCTTACATGAACTACATAGCCAGCTTTGTAATTAGCATGCAGTTTTATTTCAATAAACTCATTTGGTGATTACAATTTTTTTTCATTGTTTTCATTAACTTAATTATGCTTCGTGCCGATAGTGCTATGTTTTGATTTGTGGTATTCATTCACTAATTCATATGATATATTGATCCACTTATAACTTCCATTGAAAGCAAATCTTTTCATGTTATTTTTCATTGTGCGATTAAATCTTTCAACAACACCTGCTTTCAATTCGCTAAAAGAAGAATAATGATTTATATTAAAATTATGCATATGTTCATTAAATATTTTATTACAAAATTCAGACATATTATCGCTTTGAGTATTATGTAGTTTTCTTTTAATTAATATAGCTTCTAAAGCAATTGCTACGTTTTAGCAGTTTTATTATTAATAGGTACAGAAAATGCATATTTTGAAGAAAAAAAACATAAATAAATGTAATAACATATTTGTATCCATTGTTTGTATGTGATATTATTTTCAAATTGCCAGTATTCCTTTCTCCAAGATCAATTCTCCATAAATAATTAATACCGTATGAAATTACTTTTATTATTGGAAAATTTCTTCTTGCGGGCTTATATATTTCATTGATTATTCCCTCTATCACAGTGGGCTTTATTTAAAATGTTGATTTATTAAAATTACATATTGATCTCATACTTTTCTGAACTAATCGTCCATTTTTTCTTGTATTTTCAGTTTTTATAATATTATTTGAAAATTTTTTTTTACATTTCAAGCACCAAGTGTTCTCCATTTAATAAGAATAAAAATGATTAATCTTCGTATTTTACGAATACTCCTATTGTACTCATCAAACCATCATCATATTCAGATATTTCTGTTTTTTTTTTATATTGGAAGTTAAAATTTCACCAATGTTAACATCAAAATGCTAACTGTAATCTATTTTATGAGATCCCTTAATAAAAGTCACAGTATCGTGAGATAAATTGGGATTAACACTTATTATTCTATATATATATATATATGACAATCCCCCATAAAAGTACAGAAAATGTTATGATTATCTAAGTGAAAATTATTATTACTTTTAGTCCTTTTTGCAGGCAAATAAAATATATGTGATTTTTATTCCCTGCAATTTTCAATTTTTGAGGTACTAAGTGTAACACAATAATTCTAAACTGATTGGTTTAAATTTGGTAATTTTGTAGCTATTGCTTTGTCAAAATATTTTTTATTGACAGCATCTTTTCATTCTACATGATGAGCCATGTTATGATTTCTACGATCTTGAAGACAAACATAGTCTGTTGTATAAACAAAAACGTTGCTTATTTGTTATTGTAAAGCGGAAACAATGGTATTATATTTTGATTCTATGTATGGTTTTAAATCATAAACAATGGTATTGTATTTGAATCTATACCCTTAAAGCATAATATGCTATACGTTTATCAAAAAATCTTTTATTAAAAGTATATATTCCATCAATGGGATCAGCAATATTAATAACTCTATGATCTAAAAATTAAACATAAGAGTTTGTAAAATGAAAACAAGTGGTTACTTTACTTTGTAAAGAAGCAAGTGCTCTAATTGCACTGCGAATCTACATAAGTTTTTAACGCGCAAGGGTTAGTGTAAACATTTTTATTTAAAGATATGATTAGTGGTTTCACAAATATGTCCATCATTTAATAACATAGAAATTATATAATTAATCTTAGATCCTCTAGAAAAAAAGGTGCAGAACAATTAAACATAGATGTTCACATATAACTGTATTAAATTCTGAATTCGATCATCATTGTAATAAACATTTCTGTTTTTACAGTAATTGGTTACATTAGTAGGAATGTTGCCTCCAAATGAATCAATATAGTAAACATCATTATTTTCTTTAAAATAGCATACCCAATGAGTTCCAGGATTTGCCGAAATGTCGGAATTAACCACAGCACATTCATTTTTGTCCATATTTTTTGGGTAATTCTTCAATCTCATAAACATTCCTGAAATTTTTGATATTTAATAGTTTTATATATTTTTCAATATCGCTAGTAGATGATGGAGTAATTTTTTTTTATCTTCCTCTTTTTGGTCCACTTTCAGCTTTGTTTTCCATTGCCAAATTGTGTCTCTGTTGTTCTTCTAATCCTTATTTATTTTTTCTTGTTTGATCAACAGAATTATAAATTGCACTAGCTCCTCCAGCTAAACCACCAAGTTCACCTAAAGCAGCCAATATAATTTGTATAATTCCTCCACGATGTAAACCACTGCAGTTTTATCTTTGTTCATATTTTTAACTGTTGGCAACGATAAAGTTAATTGAAACTTTTGGCTTGTTTCAATTTTTTATTTTTGCTATCGATTTGATTATCTGTTAAAATTTTACCTATACCTAAATATTTTGATTCCTCAAAGGGAATATGTAAAGTTATGTTTGTTATTTTCATATATATATATATATATATATATATATATATATATATATATTCAATAAACACCTTACCAAGGATTTATACAACAAATGATCGGTTTCCTTCAATGCCAAGCTCATACACTACTGTACAGTCATTCGACCGGAGGCTTTATATGCAGCAGAATGCCTTGCAATGAATAAGGAAGGCCTGATGGAACAGATAGAGGCCAAAGAGAGGAAGATTCTGAGAAAGATCCTGGACCTGGTGAAAGAAAATGGTGAGTACAGAAGTAGACACAACTATTAGCTATGTTTACATGTGGAGAAAATAACGGATACCATTCGGGAAAGGAGGATTGCTTTCTATGGGCACTTGACGAGAATGAGTCTCGAAAGACTATCCAATCAAATCTTCACCAACTTTTTGAATAAGAAGACCAAAGGTGTCTTGTTTACCAAAGTGGAAAAAGACTTGAACTGGGGATCTCACGCGATGATGTCTTGGAACATGACACTCTGAAGAAGAAACTTCAAGTATATCAGGGTTTCCAGCCAAAACCCAAAATGAAGACAGGCAAGGTGTGGACCAAAGAACCGAAAAAAGAATGCAAGAATACTAGGCAAATGTTAAGGAAGAAGGAAACAGTTGAAATAGCGTGGTCCATAGTTTACCAAAACGATAAAAATAAATTTAATTTACCAACCAAATTTTCTTTTTGTACACGTAGTTAGGCAACAGCAGCAAAACAATTTTTTTTCTCCAATTGGTGTGTTTTTATATAACATAATTTCTTTTGCAGCACTTTATAAAAGTTTATCAGCATTATGTCTAGATTCTAAATATTTATTATCTCTATAGGCAATATCGTGATATTTGCATGCTTCATATAATTTAATTTAGTCCTGTATCGCCTCTTTCCAATATTTCATCAAATTTTGTAAATGGACCACAATAATTATAGGCTAGGAAATGCATTTCAGGATGATTAAAATTGTTTAATGCCCAATTTATAATGCCTTTACCATGATGTTCAGAATTCCAAAATGAATGTGGAATTTTCTGTTGAACGTATTCAGTTTGCTTACTTTTTCATTGTAATAATTGGTATTTCCATAATTTTCTTCGCCGAATATAACTAATAATCTATAGGCTGTTCATGGTAAAGTGAGCACTTTTTAAGGCCCTGCTATGTTTTTAATTTCAATTAAAAACCACCTTTCTGTCACTTTTTAATGTAAACATTCTATTATGACTAATAAACACAGTGTACACATTTCTTCACTCGGAAATGTTAATGCCTGAGACTGCCAAAAGTAAATTTATAAGGGGTTAATGCCTGAGACTGCCAAAAGTAAATTTATAAGGGGTTAATGCCTGAGACTGCCAAAAGTAAATTTATAAGGGGTTAATGCCTTTTAAAAAGGTCTTAAAAAGTGTTCACTTTATCGTGAACAGCCTATATCAATCAAGTTTCTAACATCATTTATCCAAATGTGTTCTTTCGGGAAATTTTTTTTTATGTCATCGCCATTTCTAGAAGTTTTTGTAGAAATCTGTGTTTTTGGTGTGTTTGGCGTTGATGTTGACTGAGGTTTTATATAATTATCATTAATCGATTTAATTATATATGTCCACTTCCAACTTTTATTCGAGTTTATTTTTTTATTGGGATCAAATTTTTGGAATGCAACATTGGGTACTAAAACAATATCTGTGTAATTCTGATAGTCATTATTGGTGAATTGATATTTAAGATCTTCTTTTTCATTTGTTATCCAATTTGATAGTCCATTTGTTTATTCATATTCTTTGCATTTAACTTATATTTTTACATTTTCTAACTGTACATTGATATCACCAAAGTAAAAATAATCTACATCTCTTCGTAAAGCATACATTGCGTTTAGAACATTTAATCTTTTTGCGTTTCCTTTTCTGAGATTTATAGTAGAAATACAGGTCATAGGTGGCAAATCTTTTAATGGAATAGTACCCATTTCCTCTTCCAAACTAGGATTTTTTTGTTTTGAGAATAATTCTCTTTCATATGATGTTTCTTCTAGAGTTGGTGGATTATCGAAATTCTTTACCGCAACAGGAACCAGTGTTGTTATTAAATTTTTGTTTTCTTCACTTACAATTTCTACTTTCTTTAAACCAATATTTCGTAATTCGTCGATTAATGGTTGCTCTTTCTTCTTATTTTTTTATTATCTTTTTCATGATGCTTTTTATATTTTTTATGTATTTCAATGAGTAATTTAACTCGAGAAACTCACTTCCATTATGCCATTTATATATAATGTTTTTACTTATAAATGAGTTATTAAAATATTGACAGTTTGTAGAGGCTGACTTTTCATCCAACTGATTAAACTAGGTGGAATTAAATAGTTTACAATAATAGAATCGAGTTTGATATTCCTATAGGATATTGCTTTTATTTTCCAAATGATGATTATGTTTATAAAAATTTAGTTTACTAAAGAGCGATAAAGTTGAAGCTGAGGTAAACTATAATGTATCAGACTATATTGATGTTTATTCAATCTTTTTTCCTTTATAAATCTCAAAACATGGAAATATTATTGAAGCTGTTCATAATCTAGGTATAACATTAACAATGAAAAATGCTTTATTCAAATCACCAACTAAACAAAATAATTTAGAATTTACTGGTGTTGATAATCTATAACTAGATACATCTGTTTCTAGTGAAAAAAATAACAAAAGAGGTTAAAACTGTTTCTAGTAAAAAAAACAAATGGAATAATCTATCATCTTAGATATCTGTTTGGTTTTATTCGTGATAACAATGAAGTTTATTGGAAAGATGGCTGTAAAATTACTTTTTTTCTAAATTCATCTGATAACAACTGTTTTTTTTCTTTATAGAACTTTAGATAAAGATGATAAATTTACGAAACATCATCCTGATTCTGGTAGAATTATCATTAAAAAATTAGAAATTATGTGGCCTATTGTTGAATTCGAATCTAATGTGACCCTTGCAATTAAAGAAAAAGTATAAAATGATCCAAAATATAGCTATTAGTTTTTGTTATTGGCAATTTTTAGATAAGAAGTTTATAAAGGAACAACTGTTTTTAACTTTGATTTTAAAGATCAATTTAATAATTTGCAATTTGATATACCCGATTTTGTAATTATAGACTTTCAACTTAATATAAAAATAGTGCTGAACAGCACAAACACACTGCTATGTTTGATCATTGAAATGTGAGAAACATTTATGTTAAAACCATAGAAATTAAATTTTTCCTAAAGAAAACTGGAATCTAGACATTGAAAATGGTGTTTACCTTAAACAATTTCTTGCTTACAATGATTTTAGAAATTAAAAAACCAAAATAGACACCGACCATAGAAATAATGAACTATGTTATAAACCAATTGTAAACTTCGATGGTGATATAAATTTCTATTAATTTTGGGGTTGAAAGCCTTTATATTATTAATTGTTGATAGAGTCAAACTACCGTACTTAAAGAAAAAACAATTACAAAAATTTGTATTGATTTTAATAAAAAATTTTAATAAGTACAGTTTGCAATGTTGTTCTAGTCAGTAAAAGAAATCATTCTTCTGATTATTTGAAAGAAAAAATTACTGGAGATTTACAAAATGTTAATATTACTAAATGGACGAATCAACAAATATTTCGATATTTTAATACTGTATTTAAGACTTATAATTGATTGCTCGCTTTTAAAAGTTTTACGGATATTTAGAAATATTGACGAGTTATTTGATTAAATAAGAAATTATTTCCATAACTCTAAGTACATTTCTTTGCCATATAAATATAAAATACCTGTGTTTCTTGCAGTTAGACAAACATTTAAAATGGCTATAGCAGGTCGAAAATCCTTTCCTCTATATTAGATAAAGCATCTGAAGAACATAAAAATGTAGTTTACAAATTCATTCAAATTTACAAAACTTACAATTAACCATTTTCGAAAAGATTGACGATAAAAATGGCCTTCGAGAAATTGGCCAAAAACTAGAGCAAATAGAACAAGTTTAAAAAAAATTAGAAGATCTTTGATAATGATGATTTCATTGAATTTATTTCGTTTCTCAATCAGATTCGTTATCTGCATTGTAACCAGATTTATCATCAAAAGAACTTTCTTAACCAGATTCATCATCTGAATTTTCTGAATCGACTAAAAAACATCTTCTGAGTTCTAAAAATTATCTAAAATTTCCAAAACCGTCTGAATCTGAATCTGAGTTTTCTAAATCGTCTAAAACATCTTAATTTTCCAATTATCTGAAACAAATAAATTATAATCAGAATCGTCCACGTTGAAAAAATCTTCGTATTCAGCTTCGTAATGGTAATCAGGATCAGAATAGTTATCTACATCAAAATCAGATTCATAATCAAATTCGTAATCAGAATCGCCATCTGCAATTGGCAATCCGTTCATTTTGAATTTTTCTTAATATGAATATAGGTAAGATATAATTTTATAATGAAAAAAATTATTTTTCGTTTCTAGAAAATGTGAAAATTGCTTGAAAAATAAAAATTTACTTGATTTTTGCTGTTTTTTTCATTGGTACAAATCCTGCACAACGAATTTAAAAAATCGCAAATTTTACTTGATTTTGGCTTAAATTTACTTGTTTTAGAGAGATCTTTTAAAAAAAATTTAGTCAAATTTAGACTCAAAAACCATGATTTTAAAGCAAAACCCTCGATATTTTTATGAATATAAAGGGGTGAACCAGGATTGGCATTATATATCTACTTACTTGACATTACGATACATAGGTAAGCCCTTGTCAAACCTACACTCAGATCATATGATCTGTCAGCTCTGGCCATCAAGTGTAAATAAAATAATGCCGGCATGCACATCTTTCATACCATTCTTTTTGACACACAAGTGTTACTGTCACACATTACAGTTACTGATGCTCAGGCACGGAAAATAAAAATACCGTTTTAATAAGATTATATTCCACAAAATTAACTCTCTTTTTCAACTGTTGGTTATTACAATAAAATGCAAACTTTTAATGTTCTTAACTTTTACCTAACTTTTACTGTTACATTCAGCGATCTTTTAAACATGGCGGGATAAATAGCAATAGAAATAAAAATAATAATTAGTAGAATATTCCCCCCTGAAAACTTCCAAACACAACATAAGCTTACATCTAACTTCCTTTATATTTGATTCTGCACAATCTAATTTAAATGTAAACGAAGGATTATAAAACATTAACATGAATAAAATACACATTGGATTACATAGTAAATATAAACAAACGAAGAATAAAAATCAATAGACTATATAGACAGGTGAAAATACATAAACCCAAAATATAGAACAAATAAATTTTGTAATGGTGTAAAATAAACAATACTCGGTAGCATCACAGATGCTACAATTGTTTCTTTACTATCGGAAATTATTTTATCGCAGTGTTAGTGTTGGTTGTTTAATGTTATTTTACTGTGTTTTTTCCAAAAACTTATAAATATTTTTCTATGATCATAAAAAAAATATTGTTGTTACAACACTGCTATTAGACAATGATACTTTTGCAAAAAAAAAATATTTGAAACACAGGGAACATAGTATGAAAAAATTAATTTACCTTGTATCCATTTAAGTTATCGTTTTGAAACAAAGAGCAGATTTTAAATAGAAATAAACTCTATCATCTCTGAAAGTTCGATCAAAATCAATACAGCCATTTCGGAGCATATTCTTAGCTAACACCCAGACACACAGACAGACAATTGATTTAAAAAGAGTTATTTATGCTTCAACTTTGTTTGAATGGCATATTATGCTTAGATATTGGTATTTATTTTAAAATAACAGACAGATACTTCAATTTTATATGTTAGTATAGGTATATAAAGTTTATTCTTGATTGAATATTTTCAGTTCAATGAATGATGGCAATGTTTATTCGTATGTAAGGTTCGTGATAATATTGTGACAAGTTCTTCCAGCAATATTTTATGATTAAATTTAATTTATTGAAATCGTGTATGTTATGAGGAAATGATTGGCGATTCACTTATCGTAATGGCCAGTTTTATGTACAACCATTTTCAGCAAACCAGCTTTTCTCACTCACACACACAAAACATCTAGGCTGCAAGACCATATTAGCATTAGATATATATATATATATATATATATATATATATATATATATATATATATATATATATATATATATATATATATATATATATACGTATATATAGTGCATCTTGTTTGTACCATGATACATATAATTTAATGAAGATGTGCTTGGTATTTCTGATATCTCTTTTGCATTATTTTAGCTGTGCACAATATTTATTGTGCAATACAGCACCTAGACACTTGTAAAAAGAAGATACCTGAAGAGCTCTCTTGTAAACAATAATAAATGCCAATCATGAATACGAATATTTATTGTTCTTGAATGGAAAATACATTTAGAAAATGCCATAGCATTAAATATCTTTAAAACACAATACACAATCTGTGAAACGAAATGCATAGCAGTAGTTTACATATAATATTTAAATACATTTGATTTAAATAGGCTTACTGGTGAAGTGTTCGGAGAGAATAAAATATAGGCAATTGTCTGTTTCAAAACAACATAAAATTTTCGAAATTAATATGAATGAATAAATATAAATATAATTTAAATGAAAACATATCTATGATTTGAACTATTAAATAAATTCAAACGATAATACTAAACACACTATGAATATTCTAAGGTCAGGTTCATATTTTCTTAAAAAAAAATCACAGAAAAATAACAAAATATTTTATATTAAGTAAATAAAAACAGTGATATGAATTAACAAACTTCAACAATTAGATTTATTTGCACTGAAGAATAGACCCTACTTGTTTTATGTTGCAGATAATTCTATTACTGGTAGAGAAAATTCGTAAAAATCGATAACTTTGTAACAGAAAGAAAGTACCGACTTCTGATGAAGAAAAGGGATATATTTTTTTGAGTTTTCAACATGTCTTGACCGAGGGTTAAGTGAAAATTTTTGAATTTTCAATTTATAAAAGCATTTCATGTACTTGCATTATGAGTGAAACTCTGCCACATTGCTCCAACATTTAGTTAAATAAATAATCCAGGAAATGGTTACTGTAAGTGCTGAAATTTACCCGGAATATTGACAATGCACTGCCTTTTAAAACATCGCAACAAAATATAACAGTGATAAGGCTGCTACACTAAAGTCAAGAACATACAGAAAATGTATTGAGTTGGAATTGCATGCCCAAAGAAATAAAGGCAGAGACATTAGGCTACATTTGCGAAGTGAAATATGTTCTGATGAAACGGTTCGAAAGTAAACCAGATCCAGGAAAAGTCTCCTGGAATTCCATGGACGATCACCAGTCAATTAAGAGGTAGTGACTAGTTTCGAAGTATTATTACAGAAATACATCATGCAGATCTCATTAAGTACACAAAATTAAGTATCAAGAACAAAATGGAAATAAATAACAAGTACGTATAGTTTGGATAAATTGAAAACACTCAGGACACATAGTACATGTTGCTCATTGTCAGGTAAGAACTATTGTAAAACACTCAGGACACATACGTACATGTTGCTCATGGTCAGGTAAGAACTTTTGTAAAACACTCAGGACACATACGTACATGTTGCTCATGGTCAGGTAAGAACTTTTGTAAAACACTCAGGACACATTTGTACTTGTTGCTCATGGTCAAGTAAGAACTATTGTAAAACACCCAGGACACATACGTACATGTTCCTCATGGTCAGGTAAGAACTTTTGTAAAACACTCAGGACACATTTGTACTTGTTGCTCATGGTCAAGTAAGAACTATTGTAAAACACCCAGGACACATACGTACATGTTGCTCATTGTCAGGTAAGAACTATTGTAAAACACTCAGGACACATACGTACATGTTGCTCATGGTCAGGTAAGAACTTTTGTAAAACACTCAGGACACATTTGTACTTGTTGCTCATGGTCAAGTAAGAACTATTGTAAAACACTCAGGACACATACGTACATGTTCCTCATGGTCAGGTAAGAACTTTTGTAAAACGCTCAGGACACATACGTACATGTTGCTCATGGTCCATGGTCAGGTAAGAACTTTTGTAAAACGCTCAGGACGCATACGTACATGTTGCCCATGGTAGGTAAGAACTTTTGTAAAACACTCAGGACACATATGTACATGTTGCTCATGGTCAGGTAAGAACTTTTGTTAAATGCTAGGACACATACGTACATGTTTCTCATGGTCAGGTAAGGACTTTTGTAAAACACTCAGGATACATAAGTACATGTTGCTCATGTTAGGTAAGAACTTTTGTAAATACTCAGCATACATATGTACATGTTGCTCATGTTAGGTAAGAACTTTTGTAAATACTCAGCATACATATGTACATGTTGCTCATGGTCAAGTAAGAACTTTTATAAAACACTCAGGACACATACGTACATGTTGCTCATGGTCAGGTATGAACTTTTGTAAAACAAAAACCTACTGGCCAAAAGTTGTTGTATTCTTGGCACCTTAGAAGCTTAGCAGCGAGCTCGGAAGATGAAACTGATTAATGTGTCGCTCATAAGTTTACCTACGATAACAAGATATACTCCAGGCGATGATGGAATTGTACATTCAACACGTTACGTTAATTGGAAACATCTTTTAATGTCCTTCAACATTGCAAACAATGGCTTTATCATACTCATAACAAACAAACCAGATACCGGCGAATCTACGACAGTGGCATTAAAAGGAATTTGCCGCAAAGTGACGTCCAATAGAAGTATAGCGTTACTGCTTTAATTCACGTTGAGGCGAGACACCGAATGAAAGACTCCATGCCAGTTAAGCATCTTACATGTAGAGGGGAAAATGGTTTACGTAAGACAATCGTTGTGCACTGCCTGGCTCACACCATCACACCCATCACTAAGCGAATGCCTTAAGTGCAAACAGTACACACACAGACATGCAGGTTCCCAGTAATGTCTGACTCTATGGCAAATAAAGTGGGTGATTTTTGCTTTAAGCCACATACAAAAGCAGGCAAGTATGAATTGGTGTGTAAATGACACATTTAGGTTCATAATAATTTCATATTCCGGTTCAATATGACCAACTTTCATTAGAAACCAAATATTTAAAAATCAAGTTATAAAGTTTATACCTTCCTGAAGAACCCCTAAAAATATCACAAAGAATATCGTATCTAGTTTTCTGCCATTCTGTAAAATATATTTGCGTTGTCGCAATTTTACCGTATTTTTTAAAAGAATCGCAGCAAGTCAAAGGCTGGTATTTAAATATATTATTGTTTGACATGTGCCACGTGCTCCTACCCGTAAGAACGTTTGTCCGGCCGTAGCCTGTAACACCGGCGAAGCGGGGCTGCGCACTCTGTGTAACGTAGAAAGTAGGCCCGGTCGCTAGAGCAAGTATAAGGGGCCGCCAATGCAGAGCAGCCAGTGGTTGCCATGGAGATGATGCTGATGAGGATCAAATATCCTAACAATTTTGAACTAAGAGTATAAAGCCTAATTAAAGACATTGTTGTTGTGTTTTAATTAAAGTATTTATTACTTGTTTTGTTTATTTGATCGTTAACTGTTTACAGTGCATGAGTCATGTGTCATTATTTATTTCATCATTCATGCAGTGCTTTGTCCATTCCATTCACAAGAGAGTTTTTATTTGCAGGATTGTTTTTGTGCTTTTTAAATGATAATTAGTTGTTTGTTTCACATGTTGCAAGGGCAGGAACTGCAAGTTACGACAGAAAGTAGTCCCGTTTCGGCACGAGGGTAAGCTCAGGCGAGCCCGCATGTCGAACGGAAAGTCAGTCAGCGCGTAGCAATCAACATAGGTGGAGCACGTGTTGTGAACTCCAGAATTTTCCCGCGTGCTGGGCGGTCTTCAATATTTTGTATCTGGACATTAACCACAATAGAATTAACGTAATACTGGAACCTTTCTTTGCTTTGGCCTTCCGGTAAGCCACCTCCTCTCCCCGTGGGAATAACATCACCCCAGGGAGATTTATTTTGCAGTAACCAATATTGTCCCAAGACGTTTTAGAAGTTGTACTGCATGGCCAGTTAAAATAGCCATCAGTGTTCATGTTAAGTGACCTCTTAGAAGGGAATGTAAATCTACGCAATAAATACGCTTATGAACTGAGCGGTACATACTTTATTTACGTCGCATCATGAATGTCAGGGGACAGGCCCTTACAATTCCCGCTCACTCAACTTACTTAAGTCATGTAATCTGCAAGTGATCATGAGTTTTGTTTCGCATTGTATGGGCGTGTGGGAGGCCCCAACAGCCCACGTATGCGTGTAATATAGTTAGATATTATTCAAGCCATGATCGACAATGGTGCATAGCCGACCTAGGGGCTATCGTTTAGCAAATATCGTTCATCTGGAGTAGTCATTAACGGGGCAAAGGTCGAGACTTCAACTGCGAGGAGATTGGTCCGGGCGTACGGCCTGAAACCCAGAGGTTAAGAGATGCAGCATTTAGATTGACGTCACCTTGACTGCGTATGTTGCCAGCCGGGTTTGATCATTCCTAGATTTCACTATCACCTTCCCTGAAAACCTCATTATACCCTTTACCGTCCCACCACAAGGCGTCAGATGGCTGGCCCAAGTGGGGCCATTCTCCTACCACAGTTATTTCCTACTTCGGCGTCTATTGACTGACGTCATCTTTTTTCACACTGCATCATGAACGTAACACATCTATCTATACTTATATTGTGCTAATGTGCCTTAAAAATGAACTGTTTCATTTTTGTAGGATAAAGTTCACATTACTTCTTTAGTTTGCAAGCGAACGGTTCTTACAATAACAAAAGTTGTACAACTTTACAAATCTTATCAAGACCATTTATCAGTCAAGTGAAATACCGAAAGCTGGCCCCATAGTGTAGGCCATTATCATGTGCGGCATAAAATTTGGTAGGTCAACTGCATAACACATGATATATATTGATTGAATTTTGACCAGAAAATTTATAAAAAATAGACGCAGCCTTTGATAGCTTGTTTGTTGTCTACTTTCTAACAAGTAAAAGAAATGAGAAAACAGAAATCGTGTATAACGTATTGTGCCATTTCATTACTGCCAGAGATGACAAACATCTTCACAGCACTGAAGATTGTAAACGTTTGGTATTTTTTCGATACTTTATTTTTTAATGGAAAAAGGCATTTTGTATTGCGACGACACTCATATTCTAGTTTTACGGACTTCATTGTGTTCAAATGCACCAAACTTTAAAACGTTGACATATTAATTCATTGGTGATATTATTTTTTTTTACAACTGTTACGAATTCCTGCAAACTGCATACAAATGTTGTTTACTTTAAATAAAATAAGTGTTTCATCTGCTGGTGAAATGAGTCACTACTCCATTGTAAACGGAGAACAGCTTTGTGACAGAAATAAGTGCTTAGTCTTCATTTAAACTTTTTTGGTAGTGAAATA
This sequence comes from Dryococelus australis, assembly GCA_029891345.1. NCBI lineage: Eukaryota > Metazoa > Arthropoda > Insecta > Phasmatodea > Phasmatidae > Dryococelus > Dryococelus australis. Next base: position 94,997,121 of record CM057006.1, on the reverse strand, counting down.
TTACATTATAAAAACGTGTTTTAATAAGTATATGCTCAGATAAGTAATTAATTTTTGTGTTATAAACAGAAACTGTATAAATTGATAATTTTTTTGTGGCACGGATATTCATGACAAGTATCTTACAGTTAACGTAACTGAAATGGGGCTTAAGAGAATCAGAGAATTGTTTTTTTTTTTAAGTGCGATAATGAAGTCGATATACAGAATTTAAATAATCATGTAGTAATTCACTGGTTACGTGCAGAAAGGACTTCACTTGACCTGTAGAAAAGAAAAAGAAGAGTAGGAAAGTTGAAGATCGGTGGCAGACAGCGCAAAGTGTTTTTATTTAAAGAATAAGTACATCTTCTGTGAGGACAGTGTAGACGATGTGTTGGAAATGAGTACATCTGGCCTTGGCCGAGAAGAGGTAAGCAAAGTGCTAACACTTGTATTAACATACTGGTGGTGGCGCAGAATCGGTATGATGGCTGATGACAAAAGGTTCTTGTTCGGTTGGGAAATGTAATTGATTTTGTAGCGAGAGAGGGTCGTTACCATATGTGTATAATTGTTCATCTGAACAGAATTGCACTAGAAATGATGTATTACTTCCAGAATAAGTCAGAATTATGATTAATGGTATAATAAATCCGCCATTAAAGCTGAAAAGGAATATCAAAAGAAGTATGAATGTAAGAGATTGTTCTAGACGTAATTGATGTCAAAGCTTGGATATATGTGCTTGGATATATGTGTTTGGATATATGTGCTTTGTTTAAAACACTAGTGTTGTATTTTCGGGCTATTTTCAGGTATTTTTTTAAATGAAAAATAAATTCACTTTTTGCATGTTATGTTCTACATGTTTCTCGTCTAGATAATATTTTTTTCTATCAATAGCAATGTCATATGATAGTTTTACTTAACATACGGATGAAATAAAAAAATGAAGTGAATTTACATATTCTAAATGCTATTTCACAACATCATATACATGGATAGCATGTTATAAAGGTCCCATAAAATTATCGCTAATATGTTCCTAGCAGAAACAGATGGCATGCTATAAATTGCCTGTAAACTTGCTGGTAATATTTCTTCAGTAGTAAGCAACAGTTGGTATTCTGCAAATGTCGCATGAGCTTCCTGCTATTATATTTGCAGCAGAAAGCAACAGTTTTCATACCACACGTGGTCCATTAGCATGCTATTTTTACCTCCGCAGCAATAAGAGTCAGTATGCCATAAGTGGCCCTAAAAGCTTTCTACTAATGTGTCCCCAGCAGTTAGCAACAGTTAACATGCCATAAGTAGCATATTAGCATGCTTCTAATATTTTCCTAGCAGTCGGTAACAAGTATCTGAAATGCCACTACCCATCAGCTTGTTTTGTGTTTGATGGATATAGCAATGCACCATCTACAAAGAGCGAAGAGTACTTTATATGGGCTGGTAAAGCACTGTTGATACACGTCAGTTGTATCCAATTTGGTGGCGGCCATGTTGATGACGTCAGGGGCAGCATTCTTGTGTCTGCCATATTAGAACCTTGCTTACTCCGGTCGAGAATGGTTGCGTCCGGTAGTCAAAGTCGGGGAAATGGGGTGTTCGGGATATTACAAATGCTACATCGACCGAGTGTGGACTACCTTTGAGATTTGCGCCAGCTGTTTCGTGCATTGTTGCAGTGAAATTCAATTAACGAATTTGTGAGAAGGCATGTACATACATCGGGTGTGTAACGACCTGTGATCATCAAGTGAGTCAAAACATTTTGGTCCTCCAGGCCGGATTTGTTGGACATCTCCAAACTACGGACTTGGAAGTGTGTTTGAACATCAAACTAATGTTTGTACCTGTTCTTTGTTTACATTTGTAACGGTTGCCGATCATATGCTTTCGTGCAGTCAACAGAGAGTGTTAATCGATCTTACTCTTCGAGATATCGAAACGCTATGTAGAGTACTGCTGCGCTGTATGTTGTGATGGTACACCTGTTGCTGCCAATGTTATTGTTTACGTTCGTAGTAACGATGATGCTAAAAAAATTTGGAAACGAGACTTCGGTTAACAGAATGCAGGCTAAAGCAACTTTTTTCTCTAGTTAATGAAGTTGAAAAGGACAGGTTGTAAGTAGATTTGTTGAATGCCCATTGCGGTGATTAAGCACAACTGAAAAATTATTTTGAAGACATCATTGTTTAGTTAGCAGCTAGTAAATCAGACCGAGTCGCGTTTCTAAAAACAGACATGGAAAACTTTGACTCGGCCTGCTATCAAATTTTAGAAGTTCCCACCACGATTTTTGATAAAAAAAAAAAAAACTATCAATGTGATGGGAAACAAAATATTGACATCAAAACTAAACCTGTGATGTTTAGAAAATCGTAGCTATCGACATTCAGTGGGCAACTGACACAGTAGCCGAGTTTTTGTGAGTTGTATAGTCTGTTAGTACATACCAACAGTCAGCCTTCAGATGTTGAGAAACAACAGTATCTTCTCACATCTCTCACTGGAGAGCCACTTAACCTCATAAAATCTGTACCATTGTCTGAAGGAAATTATGAAATAGCATGGCAGATGTTAACTGAAAATTACCAAGTTGTGCATTAAATATCTATGATGCCTTGGGAGAACATCATGAACGTGCCAGTGGTAAGAGAAGGTTGTTCGCATACACTAAGATGTCTAGTTGATGTATTGAAGGAAACCTAAGTGCTCTGAAAAGTTGAAGTTTCCATTGGACCAGTGGTGCTTTGTGATGTTGAACATTGTGTTATGTAAAGTTGATGCGGGAACACGACGCGATTTTGAGCTGGAGCATAAAGAAGTGAAGATGCCTAAATTTGTGCAGCTGTAAGAGTTCTTTGGAATTTCGGTACAAAGCATTGATGTCTGCGGCTTCAATGATGTCCACATCACACAGCACAAGGAAGATTGGACATATGACTGCTACTAATTCAAGGAAATGCTTCTTTGCCAGTTCAGAACTGGTATGTATCGTATGTAATCAGGGTCTTGACTTTTATAAATGTCATGTGTATCTTGGTCACACACTTCTGGAGAGGTGAGATATGGTGCACCAATACTGTATGTGTTTCTTGATCACATACTTCAGGAGAGGTGAGATGTGGTGCACCTTTACTGTCTGTGTTTCTTGGTCACACACTTCTGGAGAGGTGAGATGTGGTGCACCAATACTCTCTGTGCTTCTTGATCACACACTTCTGGAGAGGTGAGATGTGGTGCACCAATACTGTCTGTGCTTCTTGGTCACACACTTCTGGAGAGGCGAGATGTGGTGCACCAATACTGTCTGTGTTTCTTGGTCACACACTTCTGGAGAGGTGAGATGTGGTGCACCAATACTGTCTGTGCTTCTTGGTCACACACTTCTGGAGAGGTGAGATGTGGTGCCCCAATACTGTCTGTGTTTCTTGGTCACACACTTCTGGAGAGGTGAGATGTGGTTCCCCAATACTGTCAGTGTTTCATGGTCACACACTTCTGGAGAGGTGAGATGTGGTGCACCAATACTGTCTGTGTTTCAATTGCCTAAAACCACATTGTGTTAATATATGTACGTCAAAACTTTAATGCGCATATTGCCATAAGTGCCATCACAAATTAACTCATCCTGATTCAACATCAGATGTCAACAAGTCTAGTAAACAAGTGCAACCACAATCAATTGATGAGAAGAGAAATATTTATAGCATAACAGGACAAACCAATACATGTGAGGAATCTACACAAGCAGTTTAACTCACTAGTTCCAGCATTACTGCTGCCGCTGTGATTCTAGGTACAGCAGTTGTGAGAGTGAAGGATGCCTATGGTAATCTCCAGAGAGCTTGTGTTCTACTCGATACTGGATCACAAGATTCCTCATATATGAGGAATATGTGAATAGATTGGGTTTTCATCGGAGGTCACATGTACCAATTAGTGGCCTAGGCCAGTTGTTCATGCCCATAAAGGTGCAGTAATATGTGTGCTAAAATCGTTCCTTCATAAGGGTTTCCAGGTAATTGTGCGTATATTAATCCTGAATAACATGACATCAAATTTGCCATCTGTTGCATTGCCTCAACATGTACAATCCCATTATGAGAGTATAGGTCTTGCTGTCCCACGCTTCCATATTCGAGTGCCCATTGACAATCTGTTGGGTGCTGATGTTTCTCCTTAGATTTTTGATGGTGAGTGGTATCCAGGCCCTACCGGTTATCCAGGAGCTTTTCACAGTAAATCTGGTTATATCTAAATGCCCGTACACACTGGGTGAGCACGGCGTTCGCGAACGTTCGACGAATTATTGTTGAGATTCACTGCATTGCTGCTCGTGTGGTGTCGATTGCGAACGGAGCTCGCACGAACACAACGAACGCTATCCACTCGAAGTTGGCACTTCAAAGGGATTCGTGTGCTCAGACCATCTCGGTGTGGACGTTTTCGCAAGCATTCGGCGAGCAACAGTTATCGTTCTGAGTATAGAACTTTGGACGTGCCTAGCGCAAATGCTACCAGAATACCTTTGCGTAACTGGTCACAGGATATTATTGAGTTAATAGAATGATACCAGGTAAAACGGGAATTGTGGAACCCAAAATGGGCTGGGTATCACATGGAAAATGTGAAGTACATTGACTGGCTCAGGATTACGAGGAAATATGATTGTGAAGTGAATGAAATAAAACACGCAGGCACTAAATTTATTCTATATATAATTATGTATATTCCTATCTTATATAAATATATTATTCAATACATAATTGTGTATACTCATATCTTTTATAAAAACATATGTATTTTCTTAAACAATGTTATGTTTATTCTTATAATTTACAATCTTCTATACATACTATGCATATTCCTATCTTATATATGCATATATAAATGATAGTACCTTCGTGTTTTCTTCTGATGAGAACGAATATCTGGGTTTTCTCACAGTGCTCCCATACTATTTTCAATATAAATGTTATGATGGAAGGCCTTTTTGTAGGCACAGGCTAGACTCTTTACTGCTAAAAGATCCACATTTATAAAAAAAAATGACAGTTGATGTTCTGACACCATGAGATGAACATTGATTTGGAAGTGCTTTCTCCTCATAACGAAAACGAATTTCGAATACAAAGGCTTACCTTTGGCCTCAACAAACGTGGACATGCATCACTGCTACCTGGTTGTCGTCTAAGCCGATTCAGCGTTCGAGTTTTCACCTATATTCAAAATGCTCGTCATTATGAGAGGGCAGTCTGTACGAAGAGTTATTTTCGCCCAACGACCAATTGGGAAGCATTGTGTTGGCCTACCATGATGCTGAATTGTTCAGTACAAAGACAGTTTTATTGTAAAGTGCAAATATAGTTAACCCAGGAAGCAATGAAATATATTGCGTAAACTGGATATGTTCTTTTAAAGAGGGATTAATTAATAGAATATTCACCTTTCAGCTTTTGGAGGTAGGACTATATAATATAATTTTAAAATAGGAGGAATTTATTATAACTTTCGACCTACACACACAAACACAAAGAGTCCAATTTACCGACCTACTCCTGCCGACTGACTCCAAAAAGACTCCAAAAAAAACTCAATGACACATGACTCCCAAATGACTCATAATGACTCGCTCCACCCAAGACTCGCTCCAGCCAACATTCTCTCCACCCTCCAAAATGACTCATAATGACTCGCTCCACCCAAGGCTCGCTCCAGTCAACATCCTCTCCACCCTCCAAAATGATTTATAATTACTCTTAAGGACTCCAAAATGACTCAGAATAATTTCAAAGTGACTCCAAACTGTCTCCTCCACCTGCACTTCTCGCGATTGGCCAGCTTTAATTACACATAAACTCGGTGATTGGCTGGTCTGTGTCCGCACAATATATTAATGGTGTAATATAATTTGTTCAACGTCCATATGACATCATAAGACTTGCATATGCGTATATTATAAGCAGCAAGGAGGTCAGCTGAGAGACTTAATTTATCGACTGCCGTGAAAAGTGGATCGTCTCGGCTAGCTTCTACGCCAGGTAATCCAAGACTAGTTATGTTAAATTGGAGTGGAAATTTTCCACCAATGGTTTCTCACTATCGATCTCCCCTGATTTATCATTGCCATCGATTTCTTCAGATGTGATGGCTACATCACTACTAGCACCTACTTTAACCAGAGCAGTACCATCGTTTCAGACTGGTATTGTACCATAAACTTCTTCAGCTGTTGTGCCTACGAAATCTTCAATGGAACCATCGAACTTTTCGGCTGCAGTAACTAGAACACAATTGCCGACGTTGCCTTATTATTTAACTCCAGTAGCTCCATCTGCAACAGGTCCGTCCGAGTCTTTGCTTGGACCACTACATTGTCATCAGCGTCACTTTTGTAATAAGACATTTACTTTCGACCATAATGTACCCCAACATGAGTACTTTAGTAGTGCCAATAATCCCTCCTGTGTGTCATATTTGTGTGACAGGTGCGGTAAGCAGTTCAGCTGTAGCGACAATTTACTTAGACATACAAATAGATGCAAAGATGAAGTGCATTTCTTATCAGTACCACGGTAACAAGTTTACTGCAGGTAGGTGTCTTGTGACTTTGGTACATGTCCTCAAAAGTGTAGTTAAGTACACAACCCTCCCTGTACAGTGCACCGGTGTAATAAATGTTACGATATTTCTGTACAAGGACAACACGGGTGTGAATAGCGAGATACATAAAATACTATAACTCTCAGCAAGTTGCATGTATTGAGATGCATACATTTGGAAGTTTTTTTTCGATATTTCTTATTGTTTGGGTTTAAAGTCAAGGGTTAAGGTCAAAGGTTACCAACATACAAGATTGTAGTGATAGTCAGTAACGTAATATGCTAGCAGAAGTTTATGATTTTTTTTTCTCTAGTGTTTGTTTGTTTGTTTTCAAGGTCATTCAAAGTCATTGGATCAAGGTCAATGTTACCTGCATCCAGTATGGTGGTAGTAGTCAGTAACATAATAAGCTTGCTGACTTTCATCCATTTTATAGAGTTTTGGTTTTCAAGAACAATCAAGGTCATGGGGACAAGGTCAATGTCATGGGGCCAAGGTCAAGGTCATCTGAATACAATTTCGCAGACAGGTGACGTCACAATATGGCGGCCGTATGGCTCCAGGTCCTATCCCAGATCCCGTTGCCTCCGAACATACGTAAACCTTCTACTGACAAGAAGGCTGTACTAGGAAGAAACATTTTTTAAATAATCAGCGATTTAAAATTATTTGATATCATCATCATGGAATTTATACATTCATTTATAATAATTTGTGTCATGATAAATTTGAAATTACTGGAGCGTGCCAGCAACGTACCCTATTGTTTATAGGTTAACATGCTCGACTGTCAACTCAAGGGTCTTAGGATCGATTCCTGCACTCGGCAAGCATAACATTTCCATACCTTATAATGTGTTGGGAAGTAAATAAAATAATTATATGTAAAGAGGAAATAACAATTACTAAAATTTTTAATCGAAAAGTTAAGGTTTTATCATAGTTATACTGCTTATTTCTGGACATCATGCTGCTGCAGGCTCAGTATCGTAATGACATCCAGCCGTCGCTGGCCCGGCATCTTGCTGCCATCCAGCCTCTGTACGCCCGGCATCTTGCCGCCATCCAGCTGCTGCAGGCCAGGCATCTTTCCTTCATACAGCCATCGCAGGCCCGGTCTTGCCGCCATCCAGCCGCTACAGGCCCGGCATCTTGCCGCAATCCAGCAGCAGTAGGCCCGGCATCTTGCCTCCATCCATCGGGCAGTTTTCATCATAAGACAGCGGGCCGGCATCATCTGGCCGGAGTTTATCGGCTCTCTTTTACAGGCCCGATTCCGGCCTGAAGTTTTCGTGTTTGTTGGGTTATGGGTCAAAATGGTGGAGGTGGAATCATTTAGGGGTCATTGGGGGTCTTTTGTGGGTCATTAATGCATAATTTATGTGACATTAGGGGCAATTTAGGTGTCAGTATTGTGAGGTATCAGTCTGTAGGTGTCAGTGGGCTGGAGTGACATCCCATGTAGCAAACCATATACGACCCATTGATGATTTACAGTCGGATACCAGACCGACAAACTGTTGTTCAACAGCTGTCATGCACCCGGCACAATTGCTGGTCCTGAAGTGGCACCACTAAGTAGCCATTCTCTGCCCATAACTGGTCCATGTGTGGTGAACACAAATAGCCCAAGCATGGCCCATATGCTTACAAGAGAAATCGCCTATCGATGCACTATTTCACAGCTATCAGATAGCTTACTGGTGCCTAGCCAATTTTTCACAATATGTCTATTTGTATCCCTTATAAATAATTATTTTGACCATCAATATCAACACACTTATTTGTTTTTAATTTCCTTTGCTTCACTAGTAAACACATTATACGACACGAAAATCTTATGCCTTTCAATGACAGCCTAGCATGCTTACCATTACTCCACTGTGTATTTTTACATTTACATGAACTAATGTAGACTCTATTCGGACTTGAATCATTAACTAACTCTAAGATAATATAAATTACACCAGTTATTCCATAGCCTTAAAATTTACCATGCGAACAAATCAGTTTTTAAAAAGATGGAAATAAAAATACTATATTTGATGAGCATGTCATTTACCACCCTGTCCAAAGAAAGGAATCTTTGCTGTACACGGATGCGTTAGACTATGCATTAGGATGCAGATTGGCTCAGTTTGATAGCAACGAGGTAGAAAAGATGGTAGCTATGGCTAGTAGAACAATGAGTCCAGCCGAATGAAATTATACAGTGACAGAGAAGGAAGCTTTGGCTATTATTTGGGAGCTAAATAAATTCAGTTATCTTTTGCTCGGCGAGAAAATTAAATTGGTAAAAGATCACCAAGCATTGACATGTTTGAAAGCTGGCAAAACGTTTGGTTACAGACTCACCAGGTGGTGCTTGCTGTTGCAAGAATACGATATTGAAGTAATGTATATTAATGGGGGATCTGAAAATGTAACAGCCGTTTATTTGAGTGGCTTAACTGGAGTTGTTTCACCGCGGAAGGGACCGAAGGGGTTTGTTGTAGCAAGCAACACTGTTGTGAGTGGTAATGAAGCTAGTAATTTGTCACAGTTTCTTAGCGACATGGACGAAAAACAGAGTCAAGATCAGTTTGGTGTTACGATCGTACAGAAGTTTGCAGAAGTACCGCCAGAGCATTGATTACACTGCACGTTTTGTAAGTCAGATGATGGAATTTTATTTTACCACAGCACAGCTAATAGATGTTTTGATGCTTTTTGGAAAGCAGTAATTGCGCAGGAAATTGCATTGGAAGTAACACAAGAGATGCACGAGGCGCTTGGACACATTGGTTCCAATAAGTTGTACGAGACACTGCGCAGGCAGATGTATTGGACGAACATACAGCGAGACATGTAGAAAGTTGTAATATCATGTGAGTTATGTCAGAAGAGTAAGTACGTGCACCGCTAGACTTAGTGTTTGTAGATATTTTGGGTCTACTCCCTAAATCGAAAGCTGGAGTTCAGTATGTATTTGTAATGGAATATTTATTCAGTAAATTTACTATGTTATATCCTGTGGTACACGCAAAGGCTCAAATTTTGCATGGAAGAGTCAGAAGTTTTGTAGATGAAGTTGGAAAACCAGGAGCAATTTTATCTGACAATGGCAGCCAGTTTACGAGTCACGTTTGGCAGAAAGGATTAAAAAGGCTGAGTATTGTTCCCACAACGACGTCCGTCAGAAGTCCATGTTTGAACCCCGTTGAACGCAGAATGAGTGCACTAGGTACAGTGCTTCGTATGTATTGTCACCATGCGTAACAAGCCTGGCGCGATAAAATTCCGCCAGCTGAATTTGTGATGAATCATATAATACATGTAAGCATCGGTTTTACGCCTTACGATGTATTGACGAACAAGAAGTCTGAGACTGTGGCTAGTAAGTAGTTGCCGAGGCTGTTGCAAGCGGAGACATCTTTTGGAGAAAGCAGTGTCCCCACCACGCAGGAAGTTTATTTTAGATATTGTGAAGAGGAAGTTATTCTGTTCGGCAGAGTCCCGGCGGAGATAACACAAGCTGTCTCGTGTGAACAAGTTTCAGATTAATGATTTGGCGCTGCTGAGAATGTGATGAAAAATTATTCCTTTTGTTCGAAGGGCCGTTCTGTGTGATAGAAATAATTCAACACAATTGTTATAGTTTATCTACATTAAATGGAGAATTTGTAGGGATATTTAATATAACGCGACGGCATAACGGTATATGAAGGCTTAATATATCGCAGCCTAGATACTACGTTTAATGTGAAATGATATTATTGCGAAGTAATATTACTATTGAGAGTAATGGTTTCCTATGATATATTTTCCATAGATGTTATTTATTTAGTGTGCGAAGAGTGTATGCCCTTACACACTGTTACGTCGTATCGTACAGTACAGCATTATTATGCGAGAATTTTTCCTAAGATTTTCTTAACGTACCGTCTTGAGCACCGATTGAAACTTCAAAGTACATTTGTCAACACCGCCATTTCTAATCACTGCCGAAGCTCAGAGCGGGGGTAGCCCGGGCCCTTGTGAGGGCCCTTTACCACCCAGGTGGTCTCATGTGCAATGCAAGAGAAAGGAGAAGCTAACCCCCTCCACCTCCAGCACCCATCAAAATATTCCAGGCCAGTGCCACAGTTCTTTTAGGGTAGCCGAGTACTCCCAGCAAACCCTGGTTCCCAATGCTGATAACCCCCCACTCCCCTGCTTGCACACGGATGTTTACTCTGAATTTTTATATAAAGTGAGAGAGAATTTACTCGTCACATTCAAGGGGAACGAGAAGGAATTGGGATTTTACATGCATATCCTAGCACAATTGTCAGCACTAACACAGTGTTTACATTAGAGTTTTGCCACTCGCCTGCTTAACACTTACCTCGTATGGTGTGTGTGTGTGTATATATATAATGATATACTTTTATTTCGTCGAGAAATTTCTGAAGGGACAGATTTCCTTTATTTCGCAAAGAGAAACTATATTTTATTATTTGGGGATATATATTTCTTCAAGAGATGCGAAGCACTTATGAATTCCTAATTGACTTGGATTTATTTTTATTTTTCACTATCACTTTGCACTTCATTTTTTACTATGATTATTCTTCATGTGTGTATATATTTTGTTATGTGTAAATATGTATGAATATTGGTTTTTTTCTAAGTGATAATGTTGTAAAATGAGACGTTGTTCAATTAATCAGTTGAGAATTCTTCTAGGTAGGTCTCCATTGTGTCTTCTTCTATTTTGACTAATTGGTAGGAAAAACAAGAATTACCATAGAGTTCTCAAACCCAATCCTACGGGCCTTTTTTTAGCCGACGAGAGAAGAGAGAAGATTTTTTATTAAGCCAGGACGCTGGAACAACGAATTAAGTAAAAAGTTTGAATTTTATGTGAATTTTCCCTAATGGCATTCATAACACGTTAGTTTGTCTAATTAATTTGATTGCTGAGAGAGACTAAAAAGGGCTATTCAGGTTAGGTTTGGATTACCACCATTATAATTTTTTTTTGTGTATATTTGTAAATATTGACATGTGTATATTTTTAAATTGTTAATTGTTAATTTTTGTTTGCTGCTTTTTCGATTGAGAACGACGTACAGCGAAACTACGTATGTGTTACGTGATGAGGTCACGATTTTGTGTAAACAGACACTTGCATTGTTCTGAACATTTTTGAAAAGTTGCTAAAATCAGTTTATGTGAACACTGCTTAAAAAGGTAGACAGTTGATGAAACAGTTATTTAAAACGTCACAAGTGGCACTGCACTAAGTTTGCACACTTTCAAGTACACAGTTTTAGTCCAAGTAAGTGCCTTTCAAAGGCGATAAACACTTATCGGAACGAGTAGGAGAGACTCCAAAACGCGCCCGACCGGATAGCGGAGTCTACCAGCTTACACTGCAGAAACATGGAGGTGTGGCTACGAGTTGAATCAACGTAAGATGTGCTTGACTCTGTCTTGTCATGTGACCCGCAGCTGCGACCTATCGTCTAATGTCTTCTAGGATTACACAGCGGCAAGTCACGGAACGTGAGCACAGAAAAGACAGTTAAAACCTTTTCAGATTTCATGTTTGAAGTTTTTTCTTATATATTTTTACAGAATAAAAATCAATGCAAATTTTTCTTTTCTTTTCAGATGAATGTTAATGTATAATTTTGAAAGTGAGTTCTATTTCAAGGGCTTAATGTCGATTGTTCTGTGCAAAGCAGAGACGTATGTATATTTTTCTTTTAGGAAGAGAAGATTTTTATTTTTGGATTGTTGGAAAGACTGATGTTAAAATTTTTTTCTTTTCTTTCTGGAGAGATATTATTGTTTACATTCGAGAGAGTTTCATAAATGAGTGTCCGATGTATCATGTTTATTTTTTTGTATGTTAATTACACGCAATCTTTTGCAGTTGTCAACTGAAAATAAACAGGATAATTAACAGAAGGACCTTCTGTGACAGATCCGTATACGCTCATTTACATGTCACACAGCTAGTATGTCAGTTAAAACTTGTCTTATTTTGTACTGTATGACACCTACATATTTTTGCCTATCTTTAAACACTTATTTATTTTAATTGAAATATTTCTGAAATTTTTTACATATTTGATTTTATTATTTTTAAATGTGCACTCTATGTCAGAACCCGCCATTCTTTTTCAATATTTGTATGTTAATATAGGTTACTCTATGGTATGCTACGATATTATTCTGAGTATTTTACCTGCTTAATTTAAGTATGTGACTTAATAATTTTTCAGAGTTTTTCACATTTTGGTATTTTTTATTTTTATTTTCAAAACTGTGTATTTCCTTTTATTTACATTTTCAATTGTATTGGTGTTAAGCTATTTTGTGATGATTCAAACCGTAAGTAACTGAGCTCCATCCATTGATAAGACTTGATAACGGAGCTGCCCCGGAAGTCAGGGGCTTCTGGGTACGGATCTGACGTTCCAGACACGTGGTTTTGAGAGCAGGCATTTCATGGGCGAAATCCCCGACATCATCATAAATTAGAACAGTGTTTTGGTACCCTGGAGTGAGTATAATATACAGGCTAGCTTGGCACGTGAAGAAGAGGCCAAAGCCTATCTACATTAGTCAATTTTATTTGTGGACGCTGTCTACGAGGATAGCCGACATCGACGCCACGATGCCATGCTGGTAGCGTAAGCATAACTTCAGATTAAGGTGACGCCACCCAATTGTCGGACCTATAAACTTGTGTTTGGTATCGTCTTTGACAGATTTATTATTGCTCAAAAAATTTTCGTGACATCACAGATGTCACTTATTAATTCAGTCCAGTAGTCCTACACTAACCGATTTGAGCTAGTTACCGGAGCAAACACTATTTGAAATTTACGTTTGATTTCATCTTAAATTGGGAGAGAATAACTAGTGTTTAATTGGGAGTTAAAACTAGTGTTTAATTGGGAGTGAAGAACTAGTGTTTAAATGGGAGTGAAGAACTAGTGTTTAATTGAAACTTTACTTTGTTGGAGAACATTTAAAACTTTGCAAAAAAAAAATTTAAACGTTACGAACTTAAGTCAGATATGTGGGATAGTGATCAGAATGTGTGGTTTAATGGAGCTCATTACGTAGAACTTGTTTAAGAGGCACTTAAACTACAGACACTTTTTAATTTGAACACAGTTTAATGAATCTACAGTTTACCTAATAATTTTTGAAAGCAGCTTAAAGACATTAAAAATTATTTCACTTTTCAATCTATGTTATTCTTGTTTTCGAATAGTGGTAATATTTTAAGAAGTTCAAGTTAATTGCAGAACAGAATTCTAATTGAGTGATTGAATTTTCTATACACAGCTAAACGGTGGCAGGCAGTCCAGCTTTGGAGGATATCGAAATTGTTCGAGCGTTACAGCGTCGGAATCTTGTTGGCAACTATCGACTTTCCACAGGTACTATGTAACCAAAATGCCGCCACATTTTGGCCGGGGAATTGAGCCTGAAGAAGAGGAATTTTACGAGCTTCCACCCTCTTTAAATCTCTTTCGCGCCAAATTCGATCATAAACGCTGCAAGATAGACCAAACGGGTTGCTATCGAATACCACATTGAAGCTTTCGTTTGCTGCATGTCAGTTGTCCTGCATCGCATCAATTCGAATGATTTTGATATCAATCTGCTCGAAGATGTCTTCGATAGATTTATGAAAGCCATCTTCACTTGCAATGTTCATCAGGATAAATTCACTCGCTATGTTCATTGGTTCGGGTATAGCTGTCTTTCCTCGAGCGCGTCGCGTCAACACAGCAGAAACTGTCCCGCTCACTCGGCACCGGGCGTTGTGCGTAGCCCAGAGCCTCCAGTTTACTATAAGCGTTATCTATATTTCGGCTGGCTCTTGAGCGCCCCGAGGCCACCATATTGAATTTTTATAGTATTTTGCACACTTACTTGTGTTTGTTATATAGAAATATTGTCCAATATATACTTTTTTATTACTCAAATCGATAGATCTCGACAAAATATATACACAATCACGTGAATCGAATCACCACGCTAGCACATCTGGGTCGCGAGTTTCATTAAACAGAAAGAAGCAAAAGTGCCGTTTTTAACCAGTTAGAGCTGCGATCCCCCTCCCACTGCTTCGCCGCTCGACTAAAATGCAAACTCAAAGTCGTATTAACCAACTGATCATATATGGTAACAAACGACACCCGACTTGTGTCTCTAAGGATAATAGTTAAAGAGTTAATAAGGCGAGACGATATAAACATTTTTGTTACGGTCCCAATTTCTATCCTGGTACCCGTATATTTCGGCCTAATTTTAAAGGCGTTTCACGTAAGAAAAACCGACACACTATTTTTTTTTTCTAATTTTTGTTACTTGGTAGAAATTATCAGCAAACTTGCTATAGATGACAGTATTAGTTTTTTCTAAACATTTGAATCACGATTCAGTTACAATGTGCCATAGATTATGTATTTGGCCACAAACTGATGCGCCATGCTTGATAATATACCGCACGGGGGGGCTCAGTTTTTGGTATAATGCTTAACTGATACATGGTCCTAATAGAGTTCCTAATATTTGACCAATTTTGTACAACCTAATGTTGTACAACATTTTTTTTATACAATGCAGTGATTACATACAAATGGAAGGCTTACTGTTATTTGTACAATCCCCAATTTAAAAAAAAATTATTTTAAAGGCTCACGAACACCATAAACTGTATAAATATATAATGTATTTATATACCACTTACAAAATAATTCAATCAGAAATATTTATTTCACAATTCCGCCCTTCAGGTTTAAGAGTTCTGGTGCTTTAATTTTAATGGAGTCCGGAAAAATTTTTGTATTACACACACACACACACAATATATATATATATATATATATATAATATAATGGTAGATAACCAGCTTTGGAATTCATGAGGATTTTTTTGGGGGTAGTTCAGGAGGGTGTTTAGAAAATATTCTCAAGTTTTTCTGTATTATTCATATTTTTACTTTACTGACACTTGAATGAAGTCGTCCGTCCTTGGAAATGTTAATTTTACGATTGGAGGAATAAAACAAACAAGAGGCTGCTATGTGATGAGCAAGGCTTACAGGAGGAGGCCATATGAAGAGCAGGGCTTACAGGAGGATGACATATGATGAGTGAGGCTTACAAGAGGATAAAATGTGATGAACAAGACTTACAGGAGGAGGCCATATGATGAGCATGGCTTACAGGCGGAGGACATATAATGAGCAGAGTTTAGAGGACGAGGACATATGATGAGCAAGGCTTTAAGGAGCAGGCCATATGATGAGCAGTACTTGTGAGAGAAGGCCAAAGATGAGCAGGGCTTACAAGAGGAGGCCATATATTGAGCAGCTCTATAGGATGATGCCATTTGATGAGACTTGCTTATAATAGGAGGCCATATGATGAACAAGGCTTACAGGAGGCCATATGATGAGCAGCGTCTATGCGAGGAGGCCAAATGATGTGCAACGCTTGCAGGAGAATGCCATATGATGAGCAGGGCGTACAGGAGGATGTCATATGATGAGATAGGCTCCAGGAAGAGGCCATATGATGAGCAGGGCTTACAGGAGGATGCAATATGACGACCAGGGCTCACAGGATTAAGCCTCTTATGAGCCTTGCTCGTCACAAGACTTATAAGAGGAGGAGGCTGTATTACGGGCAAGGCTTATAGAAGGCCATATGATGAGCATTGCTTAGCTTAGGAGTCCATATGATGAGAAAGGTGTATAAGCGGAGGCTATATGATAAACAAGGCTTCCAGGAGGAAGTCATATGATGAGCAAGGCTTAAAAATGGAGACCATGTGATGAACAAGGCTTACAGGTGGATGCCATATGAGGAGCTAAGCTTACACGGTGATGTCATATGATGAGCATGTCTTATAGGAGGAGGCCATATGATCAGCAAGGCTTATAGAAGGCCATATGATGAACAGAGCTAACAGGAGGGGGCCATATGATGAGCACTGTTTACAGGAGGTGGCTATATGTTGAACCTGGCATACAGGAGGAGGCCATATGTTGAGCAAGTCTTACATTAGAGGGCCTTATTATGAGCAGGGGTAAAGGAGGAGGCCATATGATTAGCGAGGCTTACAGAAGGAGGCCACCTGATGAGCGGGGCTTACTAGAAGAGGCCATATGATAAGCAATTCATACAGGAGATGGCCATATGATTTAAAAAGCTTAAAGTAGTAGGCAATATGTTGAGCAGGGATTTCTGTTGTAGGCCGTATGGTGAACAAGACTTTTACGAGGAGACCATATGATGAACAAGGCTTATGGAAGGAGGCCATATGATTAGCAAGGCTTACAGGAGGAAGCGATATGTTCATCAAAGCTTTCAGGAGGAGGCAATATGATTAGTTATGCTTATAGGAATTGGCCATACGGTGAGCAAGGCCTACAGGAGGAGGCCATATGATGAGCTAGGCTTATAGAATGCTATATAATGAGCTAGGCTTATAGAATGCCATGTGATGAGATATGGTTAGAGAAGGAGGCGATATGATGAGCAATGCTTATAGGAGGAGGCCAAATGTTGAACAAGTCTTACTGTTGGATGTCATGTGATTAGCTAGGCTTACAGGTTTATGTCATATGTATAGCACTGCTTGTAGGTGGAGGCCATATGATGAGCAAGGCTCATAGAAGGCCACATGAAGAGCAGGCTTTGCAGGAGGAGGCCATATAATGAGCAAGGCTTAGAGGAGGATGCCATATGTTGAGCTAGGCTTTCTTAATTGACCGCGACCAGCCTGAATCATTCTTTCATAATGAAATAATATATAATCTGAGTAATGCAACACACGTTGTATTCTTGAAGTGTGCCTGTTCTGCATTTGGTAGATGATGCAGGGCCCACCCTCGTCATCAGCGAAGTGTGACCTTGAAACGTAGCGGTCCATGAGGCGCATACATGAATGTCACCTCGTACTGCAGTGGTTTGTGTTTGTACTCCAGCTTGTACGACCGCAGCAACTGCAACACACAATAGAGGTCTTGTGAGCCTCTTATACTAAATAGCAGTGTGTTCAAGAAAGGGGTTGTGAGGCTGCAATAAGTGTAAACTATCTACTTTGCGAGGCGCATGGTCAGGCCTCGGTTTCCCTACTCCTCATTCCCCGTTGTGTCTACCTTACCTTGTCGCCCTTAGGGCAATTTATTTACTGCAAGCTAGTGCATATGTCTTCAGAGGGGCCTTTCTGTACATACTCCTTGGTCTCGTCTACATCGTCTACTCATGTTAACTTGGTCACATCTCCGGCTTTGCACCTGTAATTGTTTGCATCATGATCGATAAGGCAGACGCGACTAACAAACCCCTAAGTGTATTGATCAGGTGGGTCCCTAGTTGGAATGATTTCAGCTTTTAGTAAAATTCAATTAAAAGTAATGTGTTGGGCAAGTTTCAGTGTTGTAGGTATAGGGTAACGACCATCTGTACCATTCTAAATTCCCTTTGGTAGCCCACTGTTTGGATTGTATTTGGTTTAACTTGCTCCGTACTGGTTGTGGATCCCTTAAACTTGTTCCTTATTTCACGTAATTGAGTATGTTACAGCTGTTTTTATTGTTTATAGCCCCGTGGCTGTTGTTTGATGCGTTAACACGAGAGTTGAAAACGAACTACTTTCGAAATGCTGAGTTTGATATTCACTATCATTGATCTACCTGTTTCCATTTTTATAACATTTCGTGATAATGTTCACATAGATTTAATGTATGTTTGAGCTTTTTCAATCTCATTTTAATGTGGAATGTTTTTAAAACCCATTGTGAAGGGCTCTGATGGGTCCATCATATCACCCCTCGTTAAGTTCATGTTTCAGGATAATTGCTAAATACCTATTGTTCGCCTTGTCAATATGTTTTGTTTGTGTTATCAATACGTATTGTTTGTGTTATCAGTGACTTAGGCAGGCTTCTTCTGAGCACTCAGTGTTCCCCATTGTATATTGTTTTTACGAATATTTAAGTTTTCTTTTTAATGTAAAATTTTATAATAATATAAACTCACCATGGCCAGAAGCACGTATATTTCAAGCTCGGCGACGCACCGACCTATGCGCATCGCCGAGCTTGAAATAAATGGTCCTCCTCATGCAGTAGAAGTGAGGGAACTTACCATGGCCAGAAGCATTTGTATCTCAAGCTCGGTGAACCGTCGAACCTTTCACACTCCTGGGCCTTCTCATGGAGTAGACGTGAAAGAAGCATGCGTATCTAGAGCTTGGCGAAGAACCGGCCCAGGCATACCCATGGGCCTACTCACACAGTAGAAGTGACGGAATGCTCCTTGTCCAGAAGCATGTGTATCCAGAGTTCGGCAAATTACTGGCCTGGGCAGACCTGTGGGCCTCCACAGGCAATAGAACTGAAGGAACTCACCTTGGCCAGTAGCACTTAAATCACAATCTAGGGAAAAGTACGTGCACAGCTAGACCTGCAAACCACCTTTAGGAACTAAACATGAGACAACTAATCTTGGCAAGAAGCACGTGTATCAAGAGCTTTGGCCCATTTAGACATGCGGGACTCTTCATGCAATTGAAGTGTGGGAATTCATCTTGTCCAAAAGCACATGTACCTCGAGCTTGGCGAAGTGCCAGCCCTGGCAGACCCGCGGACATCCTCAGGCAGTGGTACTGTGGGAACTTATCTTGGCCAGAAGGACATGTATCTATATCTCGGCAAAGTGTTGGCCCATGCAGACATGCCGGCCTCCTCTGTAAGTAGAAGTAAAGTAACTCTCTTTGGCTGGAAGCAAATGTATCCCGAGCTCGGCGAAGCACCAGCCAGGGCAAATCCGCGGGCCTCCTCAGGAATAATAAGTGAGAAAACTCACCTTAGACAGAAGAACATGTAGCACGAGCTGGGCGAAGCACCGACCCATGCAGACCCATGGGCCTTCTCAGAGAGTAGAACTGAGGGAAATCTTCTTGGTCAGAAGCTAGTGTATCTCGACCTTGGCGATGAACCCGGCCATGCAGACCCGCCGGCCTTCTTACATACTAAAACTGAGGGAAATCTCCTAGGCCAGAGGCATGTGAATTCAAAACTCGACGAATCACTTGCCTGGCAGACCCGCGGGGCTCCTTAGGCAGTAGAAGTAAGATAAGACTCCTTGGCCAGAAACACATGAATCTGGAGCTCAGCAAAGTGCCAGCCCATACAGACCTATGGGCTGCCTCAGGCAATAGAACTGAGGGAACTCGCCATGGCCAGTAGAAAGTAAATATCAAGCTTGGCAAAGTACCGGCCCAGGCAGACCCGCAGGCCTCCTCAGTCAGTAGAAGTGAGGAAACTCATCTTGGTAAGAAGCACATGTATCTCGACCTTGGCGAAGAACAGGCCCATGCTGACCCGTGGGCTGCTTCAGGCAGTAGAATTGAGGGAACTCACCATGGTCAGAAGCACATGCAAAACAAGCTTGGCGAAGCAACATCCAATGCAGACCTGCGGCTTCCTCATGCAGTAGAAGTAAGGGAATTCACCTTGGACAGAAGCTCATGCAAAACGAGGATTGCGAACCATCGGAGCATAAAGACTCGTGGGCCTATTGGCCAGGAAAAGTGAGGGATATCTCCTTGGCCAGAAGCAAGTGTATCCTGAGATCGGCGAAGCACTGGGCAGGACAAACCCTTGTGCCTCCTCAGGTTGTAGAAATTATGGACATCACCTCGACCAGAAACATATGTATCTCGAGCTCGGTGAAGTACCGGCCAAGGCAAACAGCGGGCCTCCTGAGGCAGTAGACGTGAGGCAAGTCTCAATGGCAAGAATTAGGTGAATCTCGAGCTTGGCAAATCGCCGGCCCATGAACATCCGTGATCCTCCTCAGGCAATGGAAGTGTCGGCCTACTTCTTGGATAGAAGCACGTATAACTCAGGCTTGGCGAAGTATTAGGGCCAGCCAAATCCACAGGCCTCCTCAGGCAGTAGAAATGAGGCAACTCACCTTCACCAGAAGCACGTGTATTTCGAGCTCGGCGAAGCACCGGCAGAGGAATACCTATGTGCCTTCTCAGGCAGTAGAACTGATGGAACTCTCCTTGGCCAGCAGCATGTGTATCCCGAGTTGGGGAACGGGCGTCCCAGGCAAACCCATGGACCTCCTCAGGCAGTAAAAGTGAGGGAATTCTTCTTGGTCAGGACGTGAACAACGAAATACGGTGAAGTGCGGTCCCAGGCAAAGCCATAGGCGTAGCCACGGGCTAACTCAGGAAGTAGAAGTGAGAGAACTCGCTTTGACCAGAAGATAGTAAATCTCAAACTTGGCGAAGTGCCGGCCCAGGCAGACCTGCAGGCCTCTTCGGACAGTAGAGTGAAGTAAGTCACATTTGCCAGAAGCACGTGTATATCGAGCTTGAAGAAGCACCATCCCATACATACCCACAGGGCCTCCTCAGACAGTAGAAGTGAGAAAACTCACCTTGGACAGAAGCACATGTAACTCGAGCTTGGCGAAGCACCTGCCCATGGAGACCCACAGGCATCCTCAGGCAGCAGAAGTGAGGAAACTCACCTTGGACAAAAGCACATGCAAAACGAAGTTGATGGATCCACTGGAATATGCAGACTCGTGGGCCTACTCATCCATTAGAAGTGAAGGAAATCTCCTTGGCCAGCAGCATGTGTATCTCGAGATCTCGAAGCGATGCTCCAGGCAGTGCATCACACTTCCTCAGGCAGTAAAAGTGAGGAAACTCACCTTGGCTTAATGCATGTGTATGTCGAGCTCAGTGAAGCGCTAGCCCACGCAGACCCACAGGCCACCTCAGACAGTACAAGTGAGGGAAACTCACCTTGGTCAGAAGCACATGTATTTCGAGCTTGGCATGCACGGGCCCAGGAATATCCACGGGCCTCATCAGGCAATAGAAGTTAGGGAACTCACCTTCTCCAGAAGGACATGTATAATAAGCTCGACGATGTGCCGGCCAAGGCAGACCCATGGTCTGCCTGAGGAAGTAGAAGTGAGTGAACTCATTCTGGGCAGAAGAAAGTAAATCTCAAGCTTGGCGAAGCACCAGCACAAGGAGACTTGTGGGCATCTTGGGACAGAAGACCTGAGGGAAGACATATTTGCCAGAAACATGTATATATCGAGCTTGGCAAAGCACTGGCACAGCCAGACACGCAGGCCTCCTCAGGCAGTAGAAATGAGGGAAATAAACTTGGACAGAAGCACATGCAAAACGAGTTTGACGATTCACCGGACCATGCAGACTCGCAGGCATACTCACGTAGTAGAATTGAGGGAAATTACTTCTGCCAAAAGCAAGTGTATCTCGAGCTTGGCGGAACACCGGCCAAAGCAATCTGCATGCCTCCTTAGGCAGTAGAAAAGAGGGAAGTCACCTTGGCCAGAAGCCATCTTGAGGCCAGATATCTTGAGGTCAGCGAAGTGCCAGTCAGAGCAGACCTGCGGGCGTCCTCAGGTAGTAAAAGTGAGGGAACTCACATTGCCTAGATGCACATATATCTCAAGCTTGGCAAAGCGCCGGGCCAGGCAGACCTGTGGGACTCCTTAGGCAGTAGAAGTGAGGGAACTCACCTTGGCTAGAAGCACATGTATCTTGAGTTCGGCGAAGCGCCGGCCCAAGCAGACTCTAGGGCCATGTCCAAAGGGTAATGAGGCGAAGGGATGCATATACCAGTCGCCTGTGTCCTTTAGCCAACGCTCTGGGGCGAAGTGTCCAGCTTCTGTGACGTAGCGCTCCATGTTGCCTGTCACAAGCGTAGGGAACACTAGCTGCACCTGTGACAGAACACCCTCAGCACTTCGCCTCCTGTACACAGGTCACTTATTAAGCATACAAGCAAAACAGCCCATTTTAAAATAATCCCATTTTCAAAAGAATAGTTGAACCCATAATGAAGCAGGCTACAGGAATGAAATGAGGAGAGTAGGGTTGACAATGTGAGGCATATATATGTGATTTACGTTTCACACTTGGTCGTAGAACTGACCTCAGCAGAGATGGGTCTTATCTTTGTTCTCACGGTGGATACAAAGAAAAACTAAAAAGGTTTGAGTCATCGTCGTTAACAATGTTTGTTCATTTTTTTTTTTAAGAAAGTGTAATTTATTCTTGAAACTAAGCATATTGTAAGCAGACAAAACTGTATTAGTACACACAGTTTGTATAAAGAACAGTAAAAGTTACAAAGTAGTTAGATGGCATGTTTGCAATGTGCTTACACTACATACCATTGAAACCTAAGGCTATATAGTAAGCATGTAGTTTGAATGTGTTTGCGCAGTACCCTGAATCATAAGTTGTCCTCTCCTTAGTATTTCTCGATATCCAGCACTCGTATCTACCAGACTATTTAAGATCATCATGGTGTGATAATTTCCATTTTAACTCATATTGATGTGTCGGCAGCACTCCTTCAAAATTAAGTATGCCTCGTAGACGAGTTCGACAGCACTTCCAATTATTTTACACTTTCGAGAGGAATCGCACTGTTGGGCTGCGGAAAGTGGGATGGTCATTTCGCCATATTGGAGTCCATACTGGTCACGCGGATGTTACTGTAGTGTAATGTTGGTGCATTGGGCAGAGTTAGGCACGCAATTACGACAGGTAGGATTTGCCCTGACCACCACGATCCACACGGATGGAGAACCTATAGATTGTTCGACATGTGTGTGGAGTGCCTCAACCGCCACGATTGTGTATATTCAGCGAGTAGTGACATCCATCCTGCAGCATTATGTGAGTGCAGTAGTACAGATTGCAGACGACTACACGATGTAAGAACATTACATTAACACAGTGTCAACATGACAACAGACTGCAATTATAATGTGGCAGATTGGCATTGTGACACGCAAAACGACAGCGAGTAATCTTTAATGGAGATTTACACTTTTGTCTTTATCGCGACGACCAACGCATCTGCGTGTAAAGGCAACATGGGCAGCACCTAGAAATCCTGATATCACGACGTGTGTGCGTTGTGGTTTTCTATGATGCCCGATCATCGCTGGTCTTCATCATGTGCACTCTGACCTCCAAACAGTACATTCTAAAGATCCTACAACCATTAGACCTTCTGTAAGTGAACACCCATGTTACTAACCTGTTCCAACAGGACAGCACTCGTCCTCATACCACTGCCATCTCACGAGCGTGCCTTGAAGTCATGGATACTATGTTATAACAAGCTGTGTCGCAATATCTATCACCAAATTAAACATTGTGGGACTATTGTCTGCTCTATAGCTCCGCTCTTACCAGAAAATCTGCATGGGCTGCGAGCGAATATTCAAGCTAGAAGCGGTGGATTATCTCAGAGCACAATTAGGAATACCTACTGTTCCATGCCGCGATGTCTGGTGGAATGTGTTCGCGAAAAAGATGGCCCAAAGTCGTACCGAGACATGCATGTTTAATGCAATAAATATTGCTCCTTCTAATCTCAATTTGAGTTAATGTTAGTTTCTTGGTCACTGTTTACTTGCTTCTAATTTGCATTGCAATTCGACACTTCATTGTAGGTGAACTCTTTGTTTGAAGTTGATTTTATGTGGCAATTCTTCTGGAACGAAGAAGTTTCAAAATTTAAAAAATGAAGGTATGTCTTCGTTTTATACACTTTCGGTGTTTTTCATTTGTAACATAAAAAGTGCGTCTATTATTTATTATGTTTAAGCCCAAATGTGCATTTATTTCACTTTCTAAGAAACTCTTGTGTGCCATCGACATGTAAACATCAGTTTTGTCGGGGACCTAGGGGTGTCATTCAAGTGATATTGTATAAAATATTTTTATGAATGCTATAGCATACTACTTTGCTTGTTTTAAATCAAATGTATCTATGCATGGGGTCAACTGTACATACGTGAGTTAAATAAGTAGAAAATTAGATACTTTTTGTTGAAGAAGTATGTAATTAGAGTGTTAGTGGTATACTTTGGTACTGTATACCTCATTTTAATGGGGTTTAGGCCACGCTCTTGCACCCACAACTGATATGAAAACAAGCTTCAAGTCATAATTTTTTAAAACTAAAAATTTGTTTTTTTTTATAAAATATGAACTGCTCATTTATGACACATGGATTGTAGGCTTGCGGCAAGCTTACATTGTGACTGAGAGAACTTGTATGATGTGTGACTCAGGAAACTGACAGTCACTTTACTGCTAATACAGAGCATTCAAAAGGTTAGCATTATACTTAAAATGGGCTAAGGCAAAATAGCAACACGTTTGCCAATGCCAGCTTGCCGAATGGATACTAGTTAGTTCCAATAAAGTTTAATCCACACTTAAATAAAAAGGTTTCGTGAATAGCATAAATCAATGCATTAAAAACACAGTTACTACAGTAATAGTCCCATAAATTGTGAACAAATTTTCGAGCTGAATTTTTGAACAAAAACGATCAAATGCATTGCCAAGCAAATATATATATATATATATATATATATATATATATATATATATATATATATATATATATATATATATATATAGATTCAAGAATGTATTTTGTTAGACAAACAAAATACATTCTGTTACTTTTGAAGTTATATTTACTCAACACAGTACGAGGTAAGCCAAAAATAATTAGAGACATGCAAGGTTGTAAATCCAATAGATTGTATAGGCTACTTGTTTTAGGCTCGCCCTCAAATTAAGGCTACTAACTATATGTTAGGCCATTTACAAACAAATGTTTTGTTCGCTGGAGCAAACCTTCCTCTCAGTGTGCAAGCTTGCTATTTTGAACCACAAATTTGCAGTCTTATCATGGTTAGTGTGTTTCGTGCTCTAATCGTTCCATTTCAGGTTCTTGTAACGAAAGTAATTCACTGTTTATCGGTGTGTAGGCCATTGTAGTTCGTAGTCTACTAATATAAAATACAACTGAAAATGTGAAACTCGGAAAATCGGTTTTTACTACGTTTACGTTTATATATTGTATAGTGCTCCTTCGTGGCAATAAACATCCTGATGCTCTGCACAGACAAAACGTTAGATATGCATGCATGCATAACTATCAAAACTAAAAAGCCTAGATGGGGTAAGAAAAAAAATAAAATCGAAGCATCAGGCAACATGGCCCTATCAAAGAGAGACATGAAAGTTCGAAGAGAGTAGTGTGGGTATAGGGGCTCTGGCTCACTACTAGAATGACATATGGTTGGAGCAATTTATCGCCCCTGTGTAATCGCACCTGAATTAAATTACCTTGATTAATTGCAGGTAAAGTGTTAATTACAGGTGAGTGATCAAAGGGTTACTTTTATTGAAAGGTTAATTGTTTAATGTAAAGGGTTCATTGTTAAATTGAAAGTGTTAATTGTGATTAGTGACCAAACTGTAAGATATTCACCCTGGGACTTCTAGCAGGCGACTCAGCTATGAGTGGTAGGCGCAGCGGTATGTATATGCGTTGATCTTCGAGCAAGAATGTTATGAGGGTGGCATGTTCACCCTTTTAAATCTGAGTTTAGACTGAGCTGGGATAGTTTTCGAGGGAAGGGAGGGGACAAAGAGCAACAGAAGAGGTTCTCGTTGCTTGGTTGGCATTTAGCTGAGCTGGTATTGTGGATGAGGGGAATTTGAGGGAGTCGGGAGCAACAGAAGAGGCCGATTAGCTCGGAGGCAGAAGTTGAAATGAGTTGGGTTGGTGGTTGATGGAAGGAAGTAGAAGGACAGAACAGAAAAGCATCTCTGTCTAGTCGAGAGACTGACCTGGTAATTGGGTTGGAGGGGGGGGGGGGGGGGGATTGTGTAAGGAACTGGCGCACGTCCGCCTTGGTAACAGATTGGTGTCGTACTGAGCTCCATATATGTTAAATATCTATTGACTGAGGTTGGAAATGTGCACTTATAAATCACAGTTTTAAAATAACTAAACATATTGCTTATACTAGCACCATAATACGAAATAAATATAAATCGAGTGACATCAAATTATTACCAAATACACAACGAATTAAACAAATACCTAATGAACCACAACACACTTTGCATGTCACAAATATGACATAGTTTATCACGAATCAATTAAATGCAAAGAGATATGAAACCGACTTACTCTCAATTATACACGCAATGTACAGAAAAAGAGACGTAATGAATGGGCAACAGGCAGAAAATTAGTTAACTTTCCCGTCCAAGAATATAAATGACAATAAAACTCATAGCTACAAATACTGGTTGATTTACAAACACGCAGCATCATAATGAAATGTACTAATCACATGCAAAAAATATCATCATCCCACATAATATATCATAAATCAATAAAACAAACCGCAACTAAATGCCACAATCAAATCCATACTTACTAACGAAACAAATGCGAACCATGTTAAAAATAAATGAAACATTAAATATCCACAAAGGCAGTTTACTGCTCCATCCAAGCAAGGGATGAAACATGAAAATGACTTACCCTCAATTACACTAAACATCTACTAAGCCATGCAACGAGTACACAAAAAAAATACGAACCACACTGCTGTGATACCTCTACTGCTAGATGGTCACGCATTCATTAATTGCATAGCTCAATGATGGTAAGGCACTTTATGCAAAGCACTACAATTTAGTATGTCCGAAGCTATTGCAAGACTCTGGCGCATAAATGACATAATTAGAGCAATAATCCAAATACTTATACAATTAGCTCGGCACTGGAAGATTAAGGTGCAAGTTAAATTGAGTTTAACTAAATGTTAAGGAGCTCTTATGTCTGCCTTCGCTATCCCGCATATTATGCCCAAACGGAATATATGGTTACTCTTTGGATCGTAGGCGAAAGCACTGAGACACTCTCGACATGGTTTTCTCCAGGCGTCGATGTTGGACCGCAAGGATGGCAGTTATCTCGTCTGCAGCGTCTCCGACAGGGCCTCCGGTTTAGTCGGGAACAAAGATGGCTACGAGCTATCACCACTCGCACTATATATACGCTGGCGCCGGCCTTGTTTGAATAAGCATTCCCCCCGGATGTTTTCATAACTCAAGGTTCTAGTTGCCGAGGCCGGCTTCCTCCAGTGCTCGAGCTCAGTCTAGCAACTCTTAGCTGTGATATTCACAGTATGGCTATTCATCCTTGAAAAATCGTGTGCCCTCACAAGATGAGACCTAAGGCTGGACGATGGGGATAATGTACTTTGTAAGGCCGGGACAGCGTCGTAGTGTGTCGACCCCACTGTGCCACCAGGGTGAGATTTTCTTCCTCGTGGAAGCCGGTAAGGTAAAATAAACAAAATTTTATAGTGTCCTCGTGCACTCATTGTATTGTATCCCTAGGGCGCTGTCAGTTACGTGAAATTTAGGATAGTGTTACATATAGGCTTTATACATATTCTTGTGATTATGCTGCGCACAATTAAGCATTAAAGTTTAAAACAGTTTACTGTTTGAAGCTAAAGTGGAGCTTTATCATGATCAATTAAAACTATAATATTAAAATAATTACATTTGTTGCAAGGTACATATGTCTTTGGGTTAGTGATATCACTACCATCAAATTAGTTATATGTTGTAGAACTGTCCACTTAAAGACAAAATAACTATTTATGTAGGTTATAAATTGACACTTTGAATCTCACAAGGAAACTAATATAGTAATTTTACTTATATAGTTGATAGTATGTTACATTGGATGGTTGTAGAAGAGGTGCTGTTGTACTTTCATGAGACATCTTCTTATGTTTGGGCGTAATTATGTACAAATGGTTTTAATAAATATGACTAATATAATGTACAACATTTCGTTATGCCAGCAAGGTATTATTTACTACTCACAGAACTATTGTTTCTTGCTGACCGTGGAAGAGGAAGGAGAGTATTCGCCACCGATAGTCCCAATGAAATGCTATAAATAAATGAATCCGGCTCTGACCACAGAGGTACAGGGTTTTTGGCTTGAACGTTGCGCCGATTTTTTGGTCAACAGTCCACAATAGTCCCACAGTAATGTACTAATTGTGACACTAATACTGAAATGTTAGACAAGGTACGGCTCTATGCGAACGTTTATATGTAACATTAAACAATTATAACAATTCAAATAAAGGGAAATGTATGATACAAAATTTATACATCAGTCTTGACTCTCTAGTCGTAAATTCTATTTATGGTCGATAAATAAAAATAATTGCTACGAGCAGAAACTTAAAAAGACACATGGGGCACCATCTGGTAGTTAAATTAATAAAACACTGGCATTCTCGCTGCACAGAATAATTCCGCCTATCAACGCTCTCTAGAGCTCGCCAGTTAAAAAAACTGTATTGTTGCAGTATGCCACTGCACTCTGCTAGCTTGTACTTACAAATGCAGCCTCTGACGTGTAATGATGAGTAAGCGCATTGTAATTCACGCTGCAATATCGTGCTCCTAGTTCTGCTTCGTGCAGAAATCATGGTTGCCAACCTCTGATGCTAAATGCAAATACCAAGTTTCAGGATACGTGATGTACGCGTGGCGTGCCGTATGCTATCTCTTACAAGTGATCACGTGTGTATAAATTAATACTGTGCCTTAGCATTAAGTATACAAGTTGCATTTAGCGGGTTTTGAATCTGAATACAGTTTCTTATTCAATTCTACTACCGCGTAGCTATAGGATTCACCATGATATTTTGGAAAACCACTCGTTTGCGGTACGTGTGTGAGGGGAAAAAAATGGCTCTTGGCCACTACTGAAATATCTTTGCATAGAGGCCTGCAAAACCTAAATTTCCTCGTAGATATAAAGTATGCATTCCCAACTGCTTTATTAAATAACATCGCTATCTTGATCACTTCATAATACATTATAGCGAGGGCGATAGCGAGACCTACGATCGTCGCCATACTTATTTTATTGAAATGCTCTCGTGGTAGTACGGAGAAAACTTGTGATTTCAATTGTATAGGAGCGTAACTGCCTTGAGCATAATCTACTGTTGGTAGCTCTGTGTGTAATATTTCCCAATCATTATTGATACTTCCGTTTCGTTAATAAAACAAAATTCTTTCATCTAGTTTTAATCGTTTGATCTGAACGTTATTCTGTTGTAACCAGTGTATTAGCATAACTGTGTGCATAATTGATAGTGCCGGGCTCCTAGTATCGCAAGTATGTGTCACTTGCACGAGTGTCAACTGTCTTGATGTAAATTTACAGCCACATGGAACACGAACTTCAATACTGCGAACTGCTGTGTTGGGAATTTATTTACTGAGGAAAGTGTTTACACAGCTTAGCACTAGCGTGCTGTTCGCATTAGTGGTTTCATATTGGTGTGGTTGTATGACGTTCACAAATAAAGGACTACCTTTTACGTAGGTGAATGTACAATGCTGGTACAGCTGTTCAATATTATTCCAATTAATAGCTAATTTTAGACAGTTTACCTGCGGACTGTCGGCGATCTGTCTGGTAATAAAGTAAACACAATTTACCTGTTCCTGTGTGATAAGTAACTGACGTGTTACATGGGTGTTTTTAACAATTTCAATTACTTCACTAGAAGATTCAATGTGGCAGGTTTCATTGTGAAATAAATATGTCACCGTTGTTGTGCGAAAGATCTGCCATTTATAATTTGTATTCTGTTCGGGAACCTGAATTTTCAACCAAATTTGTGTGGTAAATTTTATACATTCAGTAATCGGAGTAGTGTTTATTTCTCTTGTTTTGGAATACTTAGTTTCAATTTAAGATCTTTAAGTGTAGCTTGCATTTTTTCTGAATATAATGTTAGGGTTTTACGGGAAACTGCTTGCAATAGTAGACGAGTACATTGACAATGTTGGATGGAAATAACAATTCTACCTTCATAAATAATATTATTTATCAGTTGCAGTAAGATACTCGTTAACATCTGACATTGAATTTTTGTAACTTCAATTTCATGTTGTTGGGTAGTTACTTTATTCAGCATAGAATTGATTGTATGTGCTATAGAATTTATCTTGACCTCCACTTGTGTTAAAATTTCAGCTATACTATGTATTGAAAGGTTTATATTCTTATTTGACAGCACAATATACTTTTTTTCAATTCATTCAACTATATAGATAATATCTTGTCATTGGACAGAAGGGATTTCAGGTGACGGGATGTGAGGATTTCGCAGCATCAGCTACCAACATCCCCAAGGAATGTAATTCCCCACTTTATTAGGTTAGAAACTGACATCTCATTAAAAACTCGTCAACCATACTAGTGGTTGCGTCACTTAATATTTTACGCAGTTCCTCTGTGTTGGCGTAGACATTACTGTTCCGCGTGGCACAGGCGCTATTAAGCCATGCCTGAAGGTTAGTAGGTAGGCTGGGCTGCTGCAGCAGGATGCTGTAGACCAGCTGCAACGTTTCTTCATATTGGAGCTGGGGAAATAGCTCCTGGAAGTTACACTCCAGCGTGTGTCCGATACAGCTGCTCACCTGCTGCTGTTTGGGATAAGAGGAACACCGTGCGGGTGGATGAATATTCCATGCTAGATTTGTGTTACATGAGGGGTTAGCATTAACATAGGATATTTGAGATTTTTATGTTTCTGGTGCTCACTGTGTCGATTTTTGTTTGGCGGCATTTACGTATTTCTATTGCCATGGTTGAAGGTTCTAAAATTCCATGGATTATGTAAGGACTGCGGTATTTGAACGTTAAGGCCTTTTAAGGCCTTTTAAGGCCTTTTGCCTTGCGTGGGCTTCAACCCACACATATCGTCCTATTTTGAGGTCATTCATTCTGAATTTGGCGTAAAAATCTTCTTTTTGCTTTTGTTGAGATGCAGTAAAATTTATTTTGGGTTGTTTGCGCTCTCGATTTAATTGTTCGCACCACTGATTGCCACATTCTGAAGATTCGTGAGTGATAATACGTGAAGTTCGTTCGGACTACTTCGACACCGTGCAAGTGGTAAAATTGGCTGTCCTTTGTGGTTCAGTTCATGGTGGAGTTGTAATTGAAAATGATATACGGTACACATTCGTTCCAATGGGCGGGATCTTCATTGGCACATTATGTGAGTTATGAGCGGGATCTTGTTATTCGCTTCATCAGTCCGTTGCATGCGGGATTATAGGCCGTTGTTTGTTGTTTCTTAATAAGTAATTTTTTTCAATAATCATGCCATTAGTCCATTATTAAATGATGCGCCTCTGTTTGTCAAAATTGTTTTTGTACACCCGAATTGGATTACAACGTCCTTTATAAAATTGGCGCAAATTAAAGCATCGGTTGATTTTACTGGTTTGGCGATGGCATAATCGATGAAAAATTCCGCCATTACAAGTATATATTTATTTCCCTTAGCAGATGTTTGTAAAGGGCCTTTGGAATTAAGACCGCACAAATGATGTAAGAGGAGAGGGGAATATCTGTGTCATCTGTCTGATAGGTGTCTGATTCGTGGGTTTAATTTACTGACATACTGGACATTTTTTTATGTACTCTTTAATCTATTTATTAATTGAGTCCCAATAATATGTGTTTATAATCTTTTGCAAAGTTTTGAATTGACCAAAGTGGGAAATTGACCAAAGTGGCCTCCACCGAGAAGTGCATCGTGGTGTGCAGTAATTACCTCAGGAAAATGATACTGGGGGATGAGGGTCAATTTTTCTCGCCTACTGTGGTGTATAACTTAATATATATTTCGCCGTTGCCAGCAATGGCGTAACGCCTCGCTAATCACTGATATTTGGGAGATGCGTTTTCTGGATCAGTTAAAGCGATATTGATCGGATGGGGAGGTTTCAGTTTGAACAAGTGGTGCAAGGAGTAAATGCACATTGTCTTCAGTTATGATTTATTCCTGCTCGTGTAGGTAGACTGGAAGGTAGTGTGGTACATTGTTTTGGGGTTTGATGAATATTTAACAAATTAAACAGGGATCTATGCATGTTGTTTTAATTTTGTTGTCGTGTGTCTCCATAGAAATTTCTACATTTACTTAGTAATATGTAGTGATTATTTTGGCGATTGCCTATAAGGGTAAGTATTCTTTGTTGATATTCAGTTTGGCCATGAGTGCAATATCGTTTATTTACAAGGTAAAGGTTTTATTTCCATCCAATTGTTTGTGGCGTATTTGGCGATAGTAGATTTAATTTAGTTGTTTTTGTTTGAATCTTGAAATAACAATTTGGCTACGGTCTTGTAAAAGGATGTGCAATTATTTAATTCAATTTCATTATGTAAGTGGTGTTGTTTACAGATATCGAAATCTGCACAGGTTCCCTGACGATTGTTTACCCTGTCCACCAGATTCGTCTCACTGATTATATCACATGTCCCTATAGCTGTATTACTCCTACAATACACCTCGTCCTATGGGAAGCTTTTACCGGTACGAATTATTTTACATACTGCTTATGCTGCATGGATGCCCGGTTCGATAAGAAAGAATTTCGAGTCAGCATTCCAACCCACCGTGAGCAAAGCAACTTCTGTTACTTTCTCCAATTGTGTTGGCAGAATCGTGTTTTGCATTACTTTTACTGCATTGTTTTGATCACAATTTATTTCTCCGGATCTAAGTTCAAAGTTGGCCAGGCTCTCAGCTTATTTCTGTTCTCCTTCAATTATACATGTAAATAAATTGTGTATATCTAGACCAATTGTATCTTTATGATATTATATATGCACTTTTAAAACGTTTCTGGCATCATAAAAACTGAGGAAATCGGTTCCAAGTATTCCTTCAGAAGGAAGCTCTGATGCTCACACAAGGAACCAATATGTATATCATTGACCATTTACCCACAACTCTACATACTGGGTACCTGCGATCTGGAGAGAGTCTCCAGTAAAGCCTTTTCCTCCTAACTGAGATTCATCGACGATGTTTCTGCTGATGCTAGGTCGAACGAGAGATATATCGGATCCTGTGTCAATTAAGAACGAGCGAGACTGGCACTCGACAAGAACAGATACTAAAGTCTTATTTTACCCTATAACTGTAATTTCTGCCGTATTGTGCCTGGGGATGACAATTAGCCTTTCACATTTGGGCGATTGTTACCTACATTCTTGCCAGTTTCCCTAATGCCGTACCCTACGTTCCTAGATACTTGGGCTCGTTGTGGGGTTCCCAAACTTCGACATTCCCTAATCGCATGCCCAAAACGTCCGCAATGAGAACATCTGGTGTTGCTATTATTATTCTGTTCTTGTCTGTAACTCATGTTCTTGGGAGAAACACCTGCTGGCTATAAACTCTTCCTACTGTTATTGTTCGAACCTCAGTAACATGAGTTATAAGCTCTTCCACAACCTCTGTCAATGGAAATATTTTCGCCCCTTTTCGTGTTACCCCGTGCAACACTTGTTTGATGGGAGACTATGTTATATACCTTTTTCCTCCTCTGGGGATTGTCAAATTTTAATTTGCGTTCCTGATGCGCCTCTGTAACCTCTAATGTTAGAACCATTCGCTCACTTTCGTCCATGGTTTGTGGTAATTTATATCTTAACTGCTGACCTACGTTACCTTGTAACGCGTCAGTAAATGCTGCTAGCAACCTTTTCTCGGCTTCCTGATTTAAAATTTCTTACTTCTCTGGATCATCGAACTGCTGAACGGTTTTCCCACATAATTTACAGCACCTATCAGCGAATGTCTGTACATCCTCATTGTGTTTTTGTCTCACATAATTTACTGCACCTATCAGCGAAAGTATGTACATCCTCATTATGTTTTTGTCTCACATAATTTACAGTACCTATCAGCACATGTCTGTACATCTTCGTGTGTTTTTGTCTCACATTATGCAGCATGTTATAGTGTAATTGCAACGGCTGATATTCCTTAAATCTGTTGTTCAACTCGCCTTTCAACATTTTTTATGTTATACCACATTTTAAACGGGAACGGGTAGAGACAAAAGGCATTGCTTTACCTCTCAATTTCATTGTAGTTAATTTTACTTTGTCCTTATCTGATAGATTTCCTAGACTTGCTGCAATTCCCACGCTTTCTATAAAGTCGTGTACAGGCAAAGAGCCTTTTTTGGCCAGTCCATTAGTCTACTAGTGAAATGACAGCCAAGTCTTTAATATGAGCTGGCACTTGTGCTCCATGTAACTAACACCGTATATTAGCCTGACTACAGTTAATTCATACAATTTCGAAGGAAGTAACCGAAGTCTTAATATCGTGAGTCCGTTTCTTTGGAGTATCCTAAGGCGAATAATTAAATGTAGGTTTATTTTTTTGGAACGTACATAATTAGTTATTCTGCGGAATTGAAATTTGGTCCGTATGTTAAGGACCAACTCCTGCTTGCTCTAGTTTGCCTTTCGCACTTTGAGAAGTCGAAGTCTCTGTATTCTGAAATAAATCAAACCTTTCTATTTCAAATTCAGGATATGCATGTTCCTTGTGTATGAACTTACGCACTATATGCACTTCGATTTCCAACATTGCATATCCCAACATTATTCTCGTATTCATATACTTTATACACCAATGTCGGAAATGACCATTTTGGTTTTCCTTTGAAGGCTATCTCTAGTCCCGAACCTGTAGCTAGATCATTCAATTTACCACCAAACGGATCGACTTGGGGCTGGTCAAAAGACATGTGTTTATTTGGTATTTCTGTATTAAATGGTAAGAATAATGTTTCAAACATTTCAATGCTTCAGTACTAGTAGTTAAAATAACATAAATAGTCAGTACTGTAAAATCTACTACTTTACCTTCCTGCCGCTGAAATAATAAGCATTTTAACATTATGCTTTAATGCTTTTGCAAAATGCAGCAAAAAATTGGGCAGAATCTAAATAATTTCTGCAAAATTCAACTCTAACCCACATATGTGGAGTTATATCTTCCAGGTCTACATGACAATCAATGCTACCAGTTACCCTTATATTCATAGGACCATCAATACGTGAATTCAAAGCAATACGATTTTCTACAATATACGTGTTCATTGTAGTCCTGCAAATCTCCCTTTGTGCAAGCAATTGTATTTGAATCGCCAACTATAATGTGAACAATCCTAAATACTTCAGGTCATGTTAGAAATTGCCACTCAGAAACGTTGCTGAAATCTATTACGACTTCACGATTTTCGCTCATTACACACTGTTCTTATTCGCACAGAAAATAAAATTTTAAACAGTCTGCGAACAACCTTGCACAATTTTCACGGCCTAACACCTATAATAACCTTTAACCTATAACCCTTCGAAGTGGGTTGCAGTTACAGCCATCTGGAATAACATCCAAAATGCTGCTACCAGTTTGTGGTGCCCGAGTAGTCTAGGGCTGAGGACAAATACTCAATAAGAAATAAACAGGTAAATTTTACACATTTATTAATTAGTTAAAAACATTGCAAGAGATACAAATGCAAGTATGCAATCACTTACTGTGTGAATCTGAGAAATCTAACGTGGCGAAGGTAATGAAATAGAAAACTAATGTTGAAAACAATTTCATAATTATGTAGCAGTGATGGAGGCAGTGGTCCCTGAGGTGCTGGTCAGTGGAGCCGTCCCAGGCAAGCGAAGTGCAGTCTCTCGCTTCCTCTGACGAAATTATCCTCCTCCAGGCTGGGCGAGGCATAATAAAGCAACATGAATGTAGAGGGGGAAAGTCTCCCTTCAATAAGAGTGCGAGGTGAGGGCGTCAGTAAATTAACTGAAGCTTTTCACACGGCACCAAAGTGTGATATTTAAATCATGTGACGGGAATATCGTGAAAAACAATAACTATTTCCTGTCAGAAAGTGGTTTGATTCACAATCACACGGTGCAGAAATCAACGCAGGCCGTATCATAGCGGATACAGCTTCCTTGCTGCAGGAAATATTCTCTCTCTGTTCTTGAGGCTCGTAGCTGTCGGGGCACTACACATCAATAAAACTCACATTTGAATAATTTACAATTACTGATTCGAGTTCAAAAATTATATACTGCTATTGTTTTGCATAGTTATTAATTTATCAATTGACTTTAGTACTTGAATTGGCCATTTAATTTATGTTTAATATTCATACTTCATTTCTCAAACATTAAATTGAATGCAACATTCTTTTGCTTGTACAAATACATAACTAATGTATGCAATTTCTCTTTGTACTAATATCTAAGCGCTTTCGATTTTTTAAAATTGTAATATTGCAAACGTGCTTATTTTTTGTTTGCAACAACCTTGAGGACCAATTTTTTTTTATATATATATATATATATATATATATATATATATATATATATATATATATATATATTCAAATAAACTAAGATAAAATAAGATATATTCAAATAAACTAGCTGCAATTTTAATTATGATAGGAGCAGAGATATATATATATATATAATATATATATATATATATATATATATATATATATATATATATATATATATATCTCTGCTCCTATCATAATTAAAATTGCAGCTAGTTTATTTGAATATATCTTACACGTGCACTGTAAGCTGTGTGTTGTTTATTTGAATATATCGCACATGTACACTGTAAGCTGTGTGGTGTTTATTTGAATATATCTTACACGTGCACTGTAAGCTGTGTGGTGTTTATTTGAATATATCTTACACGTGCACTGTAAGCTGTGTGGTGTTTATTTGAATATATCTTACATGTACACTGTAAGCTGTGTGGTGTTTATTTGAATATATCTTACACGTGCACTGTAAGCTGGGTGTGTGTTTATTTGAATATATTGTACATGAACACTGTAAGCTGTGTGGTGTTTATATGAATATATCTTACATGTACACTGTAAGCTGTGTGGTGTTTATTTGAATATATCTTACAAGTGCGCTGTAAGCTGTGTGTGTGTTTATTTGAATATATCTTACACGTGCACTGTAAGCTGTGTGGTGTTTATTTGAATATATCTTACACGTGCACTGTAAGCTGTGTGGTGTTTATTTGAATATATTGTACATGTACACTGTAAGCTGTGTGGTGTTTATTTGAATATATCTTACATGTACACTGTAAGCTGTGTGGTGTTTATTTGAATATATCTTACACGTGCACTGTAAGCTGTGTGTGTGTTTATTTGAATATATCTTACACGTGCACTGTAAGCTGTGTGGTGATTATTTGAATATATCTAACATGTACACTGTAAGCTGTGTGGTGTTTATTTGAATATATCTTACACGTGCACTGTAAGCTGTGTGTGTGTTTATTTGAATATATCTTACACGTGCACTGTAAGCTGTGTGTGTTTATTTGAATATATCTTACATGTACACTGTAAGCTGTGTGGTGTTTATTTGAATTTTATCTTACACGTGCACTGTAAGCTGTGTGTGTGTTTATTTGAATATATCTTACACGTGCGCTGTAAGCTGTGTGGTGTTTATTTGAATATATCTTACACGTGCGCTGTAAGCTGTGTGGTGTTTATTTGAATATATCGTACATGTACACTGTAAGCTGTGTGGTGTTTATTTGAATATATCGTACATGTACACTGTAAGCTGTGTGGTGTTTATTTGAATATATCGTACATGTACACTGTAAGCTGTGTGGTGTTTATTTGAATATATCTTACACGTGCACTGTAAGCTGTGTGTGTGTTTATTTGAATATATCTTACACGTGAACTGTAAGCTGTGTGGTGTTTATTTGAATATATTGTACATGTACACTGTAAGCTGTGTGGTGTTTATTTGAATATATCTTACATGTACACTGTAAGCTGTGTGGTGTTTATTTGAATATATCTTACACGTGCACTGTAAGCTGTGTGTGTGTTTATTTGAATATATCTTACACGTGCACTGTAAGCTGTGTGGTGATTATTTGAATATATCTAACATGTACACTGTAAGCTGTGTGGTGTTTATTTGAATATATCTTACACGTGCACTGTAAGCTGGGTGTGTGTTTATTTGAATATATTGTACATGAACACTGTAAGCTGTGTGGTGTTTATATGAATATATCTTACATGTACACTGTAAGCTGTGTGGTGTTTATTTGAATATATTGTACACGTGCTCTGTAAGCTGTGTTATGTTTATTTGAATTTATCGCACACGTGCACTGTAAGCTGTGTGGTGTTTATTTGAATATATCTTACACGTGCACTGTAAGCTGCGTGGTGTTTATTTGAATATATCGTACATGTACACTGTAAGCTGTGTGGTGTTTATTTGAATATATCTTACACGTGCGATGTAAGCTGTGTTGTGTTTATTTGAATATATTGTACACATGCACTGTAAGCTGTGTTATGTTTATTTGAATTTATCGCACACGTGCACTGTAAGCTGTGTGGTGTGTATTTGTTTGTGACCGGTACAGGTTTTCCTATAAGCGTAATTATGTTAATGAGGTATGTAAAGTGGATACATTTTACCATGATCTACACTGTTTACTTTCGCGGCGCATTCTACCAGCTCGCGGCACATCACGGTGTTTCGTTGGTGTGTCGCACTGCACTGCCACTGTAGTTTGTTCTTCTTCCTTCGAGGCTCACGGTGATTCTACTTGTTGCCGTGTAGTCGCTATGACGTAGTAAATGACGACTTCTGTTAGCGTCGTGCTGCTGGGTTTCGCGTACCTGTTACTCTTTCATGCTGCCTGAATATTTTGTCTTCATATTATAATCTTAATTTTTCTATTGAGCTGCTATACTTTTATTAATTGGTACACTTTCATTACATATATAATATTTTTATGACTTCTTCTGTTCCTAAATGCACTAATGTATTACAGATCTGCCTTTTCTTAAAAATAATTCTTTGCTAGCTGCTCTGCTACATAGATATCGTCTATATCATTTTTATTTACCTTTTTATTACTGTTCTTTGTTTATCTGAGTACTTTACTCCATTATATAGTGGTCATTATCAAGATATTAACATTTATTTTGAGTTTAGATTGCGAAAAGTTTCTACTATATAAGTCATATGTACTAATTCTGCACTCTAAATTTTTTTGCTTATTATATTTTACTCTACTATGTTCTTTTTGAAGCTGCTATTGAATTATACACTCTAATGTGTGTTCCTGTTTTATATATATCACTCTTATTATATGAAATGTTATCTACTGCTGGCATTTACATCGGAATTAAACTTAAGCACTTCACTGGAATTTTATTTATTGTTGGGCACTGGCCTCAGGAGTTCTGGAATGCAGCGTGTCCTCGTTAAAAAAAAACTACTGTATATCGCCCTGCACTCGTGTGCAAAGCAGTAAATAGGTTCTGAACAGGTGGATAAACCATCACACCTTTTCATCTGGCACGATCTCTGTCGAGAAACCAGTGACCACACCAAAGATCATTCGCCTTCTATATCGCTCTATCTCATTCCCCATAAGTCATTCCGGTGGGAGGCGTCTCGACCATTTGAAATGGGATATGCATTTATGCAAATTAGCCTGCACGTATAGGCCAGAATTTGGGTTCGATACCCAATGAGGCCTCAGTATTTCCTTTCAGCACTTGTGAGCGAAAGGCGGTGGCTCTCGTCTGTAGTAATAGGTCGACTGGCTAGACCACCATAATTTAATTGTTTCCTCATCCGCAGAAAACTTTGTCTGCGCTGGTTGGCTGGCTAGACCACCATATACCCTATACTTTGTGACAATGAGTCTCATGACTACACATTTTTGCCACTCCAATTTTAACATCAACTTCCTGTCTGCTACAAGTCTGCCTGTTTGATGGCGCTACCGTGCCGTAAATATTGGGATCTCCAGAATAATCTATGCTTTTAATGATAAATCTCGTAGCGAATTTTTGATAAAGGTGGCGCTAGTTTGCCGGAAATAATTATTGATTGGAGGACAGTTTAAGACAATAAAAAAATTTGGTGGGGAAGTTTTCCCTTGTTAATATTTTTGACTATAAATAGTCCCTCCAGCAAGTTGGTCGGAAGAGAGACCTGGACATCGGGGGTTGACCAGTACAGCTACAGAATATGAGATAAGTACACAACATTAGGGCCATAAGGGCAGTTTGCTGTAGAAATGGGTGTTGTTACCCAGGAATTTGGTAAAGTATTGGAATTTTCCTGGTAGTATAAAATTTTAGCCACCGCTATTTTTAAGTGCATTTAGAACTTCAACCTATATTTAAAACTATTACTAGCAGGTTACCCTCACAAAATTTAAACCTAAACTTTTAGAGAAATTCCAGCTATATAACCAGTTCATGAAGGAGTTTGTATCCACAGCTATAGGGATTGTAAATGTTTGTAGGATTGCCCTGCACAGAGGATTATTTTACACAGTTTATGTTTTGCAACTTATTGCCTCATAACAGTGGATTTTTTAAATTTTGTTACCCTTCCTAATACTTTAAGTCAGTTGCTTACTTTAGTATCTGATGGCAGAAAAATCACTGCAGGATTGTCCTCGTGTTTCGCCCTCTCATGTGCCGAAATAAAATGAAAGGGAGGTTAGCAAAACTGAAACTCGGGCCTGCTTCATATGCGGACATCAAAATCATCTTGCCAAAGATTGTTTTTACTGGAAATCTATCATTAGTGTGGCTATGTATAAGGTTTATAATTCTGACGGTCAGATTTATAGTAGGAGTTAGTAGGAGTACTTTGTCACAAACCGATGGGATGGCTGATAAGGTTAAATATTTTGAGGAAAAATTGAAAGATATGCAATGTTATTATTGTAAGGAGAAGGGCCATTTTAGATCTCGGTGCCCTCAAATGGAGAAAGAAGTTGGCAAAAATGTTATTAACAGTTAATCTTTCGAAAGGAATCATGGTTTGCTTTTTGTCCTGGTTGTGATAGCTGATAAGATCAAAGTAGAGGCTCTACTGGAATCGGGAGACACGTGTTTTATTATTAGCCCATCTTTTTGTAATTATTTGTTATGTCATCTAAGTAAAGGATTAGTTCATATTTGTTAGCAGCAGACAACAGTATTTTCTTTATCTAATGGAGGTGTAATAGATTCCCAGTGTGTGGCGACTCTCAAAATAAAAATTGACAACTTTTCGTGGAAGGTAAATTTTCGTGTAATGCCCTAGACTTACTCATGATATTTTGTTAGGGGTAGATTTTCATGGTAAAACCCAAGCATGTTTGAATGTTCATAACCATTAATTAATTTTTGAATTTTGGATACAGAGTCCTATTAATATTTCAACCAAACATTTTCTTTTTCATAAAAATGTAGTGTCAGAAGTAGTAGATGAAAAGCAAAGTAAGGTAGAAGAGCTCAGTAATGAATTTTCTGATGTTGTAACTATAAAACTTGATTATTATACTAAACAGTCCTTTGTTTTGAAGCTGAGATATGATATCCTCTATCCTCAGTTCCTTATAGTGTGGCACCTCCGAAATTAAAAATCCTAAAAAATTTTGTGTCTGAGTTACAAGCTCGGAATATAGTTGATTCTTTCACTAGTAAGAATTCGAGTCCTGCCTTTTTGTTACCTAAAATTACACCTGGTAAATTCAGAGATATTTGTGACAACTGTAAAGTGAATAAAAATTTTTTTGTAAATCCGCATCCACTTCCTACTATTGTATCTGTTTTCCAGCATGATGAGCAAGCACAGTACTTCTCTATTTTTGACTTAAATTCTGCATTTCTGCAATGCGATCTGCACTGCAGATTCCCATTAAATACTAGTCTTTGTAAGCGCATGGGGTCAGTTTCAGTGGACCAGGCTTCCCATGGGAGTAAATTGTGGGCCGCAGGCCATGTCATGTGTGTTGTTCCAGGTTCTTGGTAAATATCAATATGACTTTTTATTCACATATATCGGTGATGTGTGCGTTTATAGTAATACATTTGAGGATCACCTACACCATCTTAGGTTGTTTCTTACTGCACTAAGAGAAGTAGGATTAACTGTAACTCCTGAAGAGGTGACATGGGTTAACACTTATGTCAAGTATTTGGTGTTTCTGATAAATAAAGGGAATCTGCCTATGGATCCTGAAAAGATTTAGCCGGCCGTAAATTTTCCAACCCCAAAAATCTCACGGGGGTACGACGATTCCTAGGAATGGTGTGATTCTATTCAGAATTAATTCCTAAGTTTGCAAAAATTGCAGAACCATTGAATGCATTAAAGAGGAAACATGTTTTTGTATGGGGTCCAGAACAGCAACATTCTTTTTGTCAGTTAAAAGAGAAATTAACTTATACTCCGGTATTGCATCTCCCACAGTTTAGTAGGCATTTTATTTTACAGGTGGATGCTAGATCCAAGGTCCTAGGAGCTGTGTTGTGTCAGTTCGAAGAAGATAAATTAGTCTCTTTTGCTTATGCCAGTCAGTTGTTGACATCTGCCGAATAGAAATTCTCAGCTTATGAGAAAGAGGCTCTCGCTGCGATCTGTGGGATGGAGATATTCTTTGATTACTTAGAAGATGCAGAATTCGAACTGCAAACAGCAAACTAGGCCCTTAGTTGTTTTTTATCCACAAATAAGCTAATAGGTCGTTTGTCTAGATGGCTTGTACGACTTAGAAAATTTACATTTAGTGTGAAGCACATTAAGGGTTTTGAGAATGGGGTTGCAGAATGCCTCTCTCGGATGTTCGATGAAGAGGAGTTTCGTAAGGTTCGAGTTGAAGGGCGATCTAGTAGTTTCATGATAGTTCAAAGTGTTGAACAACTTAATGCATTCTCAGCTTGTAAGCCCGGAAATTTTGAGATTCGGAAAGGGTTGGTCGGATATGTGGATCCGATATTTAAAACTTTTAAGTTCTATGTTCCAAGGTATTAAGAGCTTAAATTTTTCATTATTAACACAACACCTTTTTCGGGGGGCATCTGGAGCAAGATAAAACTGTTTCTAGGATTCAGGAGATGTTCTACTGGCCTAGTTTGGCCAGGCAAGTAGAGGGATTAGTTAGGCAGTGTGAAGCATGCTAATGATGCAAACCTCAAAACGTAAAAATAGCTAGTCCTTATAGTGCCTCTGTAACAATTTTTCCCTGGGAGCGAGTTTATTTG
This sequence comes from Dryococelus australis, assembly GCA_029891345.1. Lineage (NCBI taxonomy): Eukaryota > Metazoa > Arthropoda > Insecta > Phasmatodea > Phasmatidae > Dryococelus > Dryococelus australis. The sequence continues at coordinate 94,953,588 of CM057006.1, read as the reverse complement.
GACGTGTTTTGACCTCTCCTGAGAACAGCAGCTGGTTTTACATCAGTTCTTGTTGCTATAGATAGTTCTAGTTAGTTCTTGATTTGTTTCCTTTAAGATCTATGAAGTCATCTGAAATATATAAAATCCTTATAGGTTCTCCAATGTATTTGGTTACAGATAATACAACCTATTTTGTGTCCTCTGAGATGAAAAATCTAGCATTTGCATGGGGCTTCAAGAGGGTGCAAACCACCCTATGTTATACTTAAGCCAATTTAGTTGAGAGGTATAATCGAAACTTGAAGACTGCCATGAGAGCTTTCCAAATGGAGACCCATAAGGAATGGGATGGAGTGTTGTATCAGCTTAATTTAGTGTTTAATAATCTAGTAAGTGACACAACAAAAAAGGTTCCATCAGATATTTTCTTTGGACGCAGTTCGTTTCATCCACTCATAAATGCCTGGGGTTTACATCATACGTGTATTGACTTGGGGAAACACACACAAGATATTGAAATTATCTGGTCAGAAGCTGCAAGTAATTTAAAGAAATATCATATGAGGCTTGCATTTAAGCATAATAAAAATTTGGGAAGTACATTTTTTAAGGTTGGTGGTAGAGTTCTCTTGGAGGCACACTACCATAGTGACAAAGCTGCCCAGTTTAGTGCGAAACTTGCACCTAAATATGTATGGGCATTTGTCATTTGTAAGTATTTTATTCCCATCGTGGTTATATTGGAGGAAGAGAATAATCCTAGTAATGTAGTTATGGGTCATATGTCTCAATTGAAATTGATATGATATGGATGTTTTGAACAAGATGTGTTCCTTTTATTTTGGAATTAGGTTAACAAATTGTTTAGTGTACCTGTTTTATTATGGTTGTATTGAAAATGTGTGTATTTCACAATTATGTTCATTGGTTCTTATGTCATTTAGGGTCATGTTTTTTGAGGAAAGGTTATAAATTCTGTACTGACCCCCAATGCCAGGTGTGTCTAATTTTTCATGATCATCTTCATTTTGTGTTATCTTCATTTTTTGTTCATCTTCATTTAGATTTAAGTCTTGAACCCGAAAATTCCAATATCTGCAGTTTAAAATGTTCTACTTAGGGATTTGGGTATGGGGTTGGTCCCCATCGGCTGTGTTTGGTTTTCTCTCTGAGGAGGAGAGTGACAGTAGCAGTTGGATTGTGGCACTCTTGTTTTGCTGGCATGTGGTCTCATGGAGGATTTTCTATCAATTTATGAGTCCTGATGGGGATGAAGAAGAGGTGTTCCTGAGGAGACAGCTGGTCCGGGGTTCATATGGAATTGGCCATTCCGAATTGATTCCTGGAAACTCCGATACTGATCTTCAGTTCTTCGACATCAGAAGAGGGGCTCTGATAGGGGCGGCAGATGAGACAAGGAGTCTCGTGACTACTAATTTTCGCTAATCCAATTTTACCATCAACTTCACTCTCAGCTTCAAGTTTGCCTATTTTGTCGGCCGGTCACCTTCCCAGCTAATAACACATTTTTTGCTACACTTAATACTCCTTAATATTACATGTTTATTATTTAATTATACTTGAAGACACTCTACCTTTTGAAGAAATGATGTATGTTGACACAGAACGTGAAAAAATTACGTGTTGCTGCAGTGAAATTTCCTGAATCATAGATATGTGCGACCACCTGGCTTACGCGCCCGTGCAGGACTGAAAATGGCTGACGCCTCTTTGCTAGTGTGTTTACCGACCTTCCCATTTGGGGCGCTGGAAGCGCTGGCCGGCGGGCAGTTGTGGGCAACAGACGTAAAGACGATGCTACTGTGCCAGCAATATTGGGATCTCCAAAACAATCTATACTTGTAATGATAAATCTCATAGTGAATTTTTGATAAAGGTGGCGCTAGTTTCGATGGAAATTATTATTGATTGGAGGACAGTTTAAGACAGTAAGTAATTTGGTGGGGAAGATTTCCCTTGTTAATTTTTTTGACTATAAATTGTCCCTCCAGCGGGCTGGTCGGAAGAGAGACCTGGACATTGGAGGTTGACCAGTACAGCTGCAGAATATGAGATAAGTACACAACATATGGGCCATAAGGGCAGTTTGCTGTAGAAATGGGTGTTGTTACCCAGGAATTTGGTAAAGTATTGGAATTTTCCCTGTATAACATTTTTGCACACAATATAATTGAATTTAGAAATTCGAAAATAAATTTATTTTCGCGCATTGTGAAACGTTAATGCATGAAGTAAAAATTTGTTGTGAGACAAATACCTCATGCTAATGCCAGAGATTAAGTACAGTAAATCCAGCTGCTAAGGAATTAAAAGAATTCCCAGTTTTTTAAAGAATAAAATACTTTATGCAAACAACGATTTTAAAACTTTTATGTATAATATTTTAATGCACGAGAATGTATCCAAGTTTTATCACATTAGGCTTTTGTTTGAATTTTAGCCTATTTGATGTACCATATAGAGTAGGCTTTGAGTGGCTATAGCAGTTGTTTTAACTAGCCAAAAACCCAAAAACATTCAAAATTGTGGGGATGTTAACCGGATATTGTCCGTGAAATTATCGGTCTTCAGAAAATTATAAAAAGCCATTATCTGATATTATGTATTTGCAATAATTGTGAAATGTATAATATTTCAATCATTGTGTGCAAAGGAAATCCAATCGCCATCTTGTAGATGTGGTAGATTTTTGTATCAGTATTATATTAAATTTTGAAATATGTAATGTGGGTATGGGGAGCTTTCAATATAGTTATTTTGTATCAGTATTATATTTTTTGTAGAAATTGTAATATGGGTATTGAGAACGTTGAATATAGCTATTTTTCAATTTTCATGTGTTTTACCTGATAATTAGTCTGTTCAACCTTTTTAAGCCATTGGCCTTTAGAGTTTTATATTTCTGCGGTTACGACTTGGTCATTGGTTTGTTTTGTTGGATGTATGTCCTTGCTTGGTTCTTACCTGAAGGTCTACGCTAGGGCCTCAACTTCTATCTGTATTCCCGCTGACAGGACCCTGGGCTGTTTTTCCCTGATATATATTTAATCTTATTGGCATTAAGTGTGAAACATTCAATCACAGGTTTTCAACTTGGCATCGCCGAGAAGTGTGTACAAAATCACGTGTACCTCCAAACACGCATGTGTTTGTTAACATGGTGGCCCTAGTGGTGATGTGTTTCGTCAACACGCCGCTGGTCGGGTAAGAGAAGAGGAAGTAAGCGGGGAGTGAGTGTTGTGCAGATGCAATCATAAACATGTATGAAGGCCGCGTATACTTGAAACCTTGAATATCTCGAGTGTTGCTTTCCTGCGGCGATTTCCTGCAGCGAAAATGTATGCATTTAAAATCTGATACTAGGTGCACACAATAGTAATTCAATTACATAGAGCGTTTAACTCCGCAATTGTCGTACTCAATTCCTGTCAGCTGCAAGGCTCTGGGTTTTAAAATATAACAATCTATAATTTAAATATACTATATAGTATCGGTTGGCATGACACTAAATGTCGTTATTTTGCAGCTTGTAAACTTATTTTGTATACATTAAAATTTATGCACACAGACAGTTTAATTTAACTCACTACCTATAACTTTAAATACACTTATTTAACTATTGATTATAATACACATTAAAAACACACATACATGATGCCATTTACTAGTCTTTATCCACTTTAACACACAATTATCTAATTTAAGCACCACTCATTAGTTTACTCTACCTAATTGTGGCCATCTTTCACTTCACTTAACTTGCAGCTTTACTATATAAAATTCCTACGTTTAATTCCTTATTTGCTTCCCAGGGCCACATTCTATTTTTTAGTCTCAAATTTTTACATTTTACACTATTTCTTTTACTTCAATAGCTGTTACTTTTATTCAATTTTATGAATTTCTCTGGTTATTATTTTAATTTCATTTCTGTTACCTTTAAATTTTGCTCTCTGTGTGTGCGTGGAGGTTGACTACTTTAATTCATTATACTAACGATATGCATTTAATACTCTGAAATATACATACTTACTCATATATAATTGCACTTACTAACACATATTTACGATACATTATTAGGGGTAACTTATTTCAAACTCTTATCACTATATATAATTATACATACATTGTACTTTCTCGGGACAAAGTCGCTTTTCCACTCTCAAGTTCTTATTCAAGTCGGTCTGATGTTTGCAGTAATCTCGTGATTTATCGCACATACTTTGTAATAGTAATTTTGGATTCCACAATATAAAGTGCCTCTCATCACGTACACACTTAAACTGCCTGCACTCCGTCACAGGTCAGTGGCGCATTATTTCTTATCTTGGGCATTTATATTTTCGAGCCAGCTTCCCGACAAAAACTCCAACATGTTTTGTCGCTCGTGAGCAAAACAATGCATATATTTACCTCCTGTATTAGATGCTACATTCTATAGTGTGTGTGTGGATTTGCCTGTTTCCAGGTGAAATGGATGTGTCTCGTGCACTGTGTTTAATTTCTCTAAAGCCCTTAACGTTACACACAATCATCTAACTTTCGTTCCTAAGCCAAGAAACTGAGCTCACTGCAGGCCGGTGATCCAGGTCTCTAGCGTGGGATCGAACCACGTAATTGGCTAAGTTCCTGATAACGTTCCTTCTAGGCTTTATTTACGAGTATGATCGTGCCATTCCACACAGCACAGAATATGCCAGGATATCCTATTTACATTACTAATGCCATCTGGATATCCCTGGAAACGCGGGGTTTCCTGCGAATATTCTCAATATCCATATTGTATTCCTGGGATATTTGGGAGTAAACAGGAATATTCCCATTTTCCTCTTTGTATTCCTGGTACATTTTTGAATCAACAGAAATATTCACATTTTTTCTTATTTGTATTCTTGGAATATTTGGGGACAAACAGGGCAGTTCTTATTTTACTCTTTGCATTTCTGGGATATTTAGGAGTAAACTTGAGAAGATCAGACATACTCTTTACTAATAAGAATTAATTAAAAAAAATGGCCCAAATCATTTTGTTAAATTTCGAAGAAGAGTACTTGAATAGGATAAAATCGAAATGCGCTGAACTTCCGAAAACTTCCGAGGATTACAAATCACGACTGGGTGAAATGTGTATTGAGACAGATAACTTTATTCGAAGCATGCAGTTATTCGACACATCTCATACATACATCAACTATGTCAACATTGTGAATTGCTGGACAAAATTAAAATTGAAATTGATGAGTGTTTACCTTCAGAGATTCAACGATATTATTAAAGATTACTTTGGCGATAAACTTCACGAGTTTTTTAATTCGAGGGAACATTCATGAAACAACGTAGGGACGAAGTCACGTGCAAAAACACGGGAATATGCAAATTAGTCAACAATAATTATTGTGAGATATCAACAATGCGTTGAAAGTCTGGCATGTTCAATTCAGGATCGGTTAATAAATTTACATTATTGGGATTTAATTTCCCGTGATCCATCTTGGTGAGGAGCGAAAGTATCGGTTTGCCATTTTTCATTATGTGTACAAACCGCTCGTTGAAATCATCGATTCCTCCGAGCAGCGAATCCAACTCAGAGTTCAATTCGAAAGAATAGATGGGGTGCACAAAATTTAGCGGAAGATTACGGAACCAGCGATACGATTGCGATATAAGAACCAACCGTTTGTTTAATGTGGAATTATTAATTTTTTGTTCACGGCAGCCAAAACAGCTCGAGATTTATTTTGCGTATCGATTGTAAATAATTTTTTGTTTTTCAAATCGCGTGGAAAGTGATTTGCAATATAGACGGTTAAATATTCGGTTAATTAAAGGTACGCAAGGGAATTTAAAGGGCAATCAATTATACAATAAGTTGCCAAAATATTTGCGAGTGATTTGAAATGATGATTTGTTATATTGGACATCTGCGACAAGATTTCGTACACCTCAAACAGCTTGAGTATGGGCTTCCCATTGTTCGCTCTCGTCATTTCGTACACATCAAACAGCTTGAGTTTGGGCTTCCCATTGTTCGCTCTCGTCATTTCGTACACCTCAAACAGCTTGAGTTTGGGCTTCCCATTGTCCGCGCTCGTCAGTTCCACTTATATTTCTTTTAGCCTTTAACTACAACCGAAAAAAAAATTTTTTTAGGTTGGCGGTAAAACAAAAAATAATGACGCCACAGATCAAAATTAATCCGTAATTAAAATACAGAAATATGTTTTTCGTATAGTCGAATACATCACCGCCAAAAGACACAACATACTCCACGTCTTTGTCTAATATATCGGCGATCGCATCCGTCCACGAGGCATCGACAACAACGATATTCCACGTTGATGTCGGTCACAGGAGGATCGTTCCGAACACTGTCACAATGAACGCACACAACGTCACCATCCGCCCCCAAACACCGGACGTTTTTACCTCGTCGCATAAAACTTTATCGTTTTCATAGCGAATGCATCCGCTTATCGTCTTCCTGTACCTATCGACGTAGGCCGCTAGATCCGAAACGCCGACAGTAGAAGAAGTGTGCAACCGCCAAGTTTTGTTCTCTGAGAGAAAAGGTGTTTTTTTTCGTGTGCTTGGGATCGGTCATGATTAATTTTACAACATCGTTAGAATTAGTGGCTTTATTCAATGCCAAATTCAACGAGTTTAGTTTTTTGTATCCGAGCTGAATTTTATGCAGCATATAACCAGGTAATTTTTTTTTAAATTTTGCATAGTAAAACTTTATGCATTTTGTCGTTGAGACAGATGCTTGAATCAATTTGACCAAAAGTGGCGTCAAACTGGCCTTTTTTGATCTTGCTCAAAAATCACTAATCGTGGTGTTGCCAATTCGTAGTGTCTTTTTTACCATTTACAATCATTTTCAAGCGATACAAAGATTGACTGTTAAAAATATTTTTGAAAATTGAATCTTTTGGTAAATTCGGGACTAGCGAGTGTCGAATCATTGCACGTTCACCCGCCTTGTCGTCATTACTGGCGAATTTACCGAGAGCCTTCAACATTGTTATGTGGTTATACTTATTTCTGTTATAACTCGCAAGTTAGAGGTTACTATGGTAAGATAGGCTGCCAAGATACAATTAAAAATAATCAACAACCCGGTGATTGGTTCCACACAAGTTCTAATACTTGCTATAAACAAGAGTATGTTGATGATCAGTATTACTACCAATGTGCGTATTATTAGTTGTTTGCTATTATTACATTTTGGGTTGTTGATTATTTACAAAAATATTCTCATATAACCCCTTTATATATATATATATATATATATATATATATATATATATATATATATATATATATATATATAACGTTAGTAAATTTACTCTAGTTTGGTTTTTTTCCCAGCATCCGTATTTCCACGTTATCAATCAACACACCATTCTTGTAAAAATCCAAATAACCCGCATATTCATCTATTTTGAGCGTGGTTTCGCATGGGAGAGTTGCTGGTAAATGTTTTGGCGAAGGTGATTTTGGTAGAAGTAAAAAGGTATGCATGTTGTTTATTGCTCTCCTAAGATGGTCCACGTCTTCGTGTATCGTATGCAAGTGGTTTACAAAAATATGTATGCGAATATCGTCATAGTTAGCAATACACCAGAAAGCTGATTACACATTTTTTTTCTATTTCTTTAGTTTTCATATTTATTTATTTTCTTTTGTTTTCACAGTTCAGGTGTAGTCGATAATATACACATCATATACAAAGTTTTGAGTATATATTCTAATGCAATATCGAAATAAAAAACTATAATATATGTTTATTGTAGTCAGGATCACCCCAAATGTTTTCTTATTTTATATTATTTTTTCGCCGACTTAACTCAGTGTTGTCTTAGCAGGTCACGCAGGGGTAGTTGTTTTTAATGATGCACCACTAGTACCAAAATGCGTAGTCATGAAGGTTTTGAGTTTATCTTTAAATTTCCAAATCACAAAGGCCAGAACCCATAATATTAAAATGGTGCCAATACCCGTCCACAGATATATTTGGTTTTTATTATTCATCTTCTTATATATCATTATGTACGGGATTATTGTAGTAAATCGCACATTGCTGTCGTCACCTTTGTAATCCATCATTAATAGATTATCATTTCTGTTCAACTTATGCATCATAAAAGTTACGGGAAAGGGAAATCTATAAACTTTACACAAATTCAATTATTGAAAAGTACGAGAGACTGGCAAGTGAAACGTGTTTGAAATGATATTCATTATCTGTTCGGGTGAAAAAAAATCTTTCATTCAAATAATCGACGTAATAGGGTTTTTCTTTGTACTCGAAATCGTAACCAAACGATTGCATTTAGGATGTACTCATGGCGGTCAATAAAGTAGATGATTTAATTGGTTTCAGTGAAATTTCAGCCACGTTATTATCATGGTGTCGTATATAAATGTATTCATTGTCTATTTTGTGGGCGAGGTAAAGGTTCTTTGCGATAAAGGCCAATTTACTTATCGAGTAGAAATTTTGAAGATTGTTCGTACGGAATACAACTCGTTGAATTTGTCTAGGTAAACGAGCAATTTTGTACTGAGGCATCGTTGCATCCATTGTCTTATTGTATCTGTGGGTTGATCTTGAAATTTCGAAATTTCTCATTAAGCATCATGTACGAAGCGGAAGTAAAGTATTTTCCTTCGGAATAAATTCCATTTACGATTTTCGCACCAACGCCATATTTTCGCCTAATCATCGGGCCATCAAATTCCTAGATGGAAAGAGGAGTGTCGGATTTCACACAAATCGATACTTTGTTTGTATTCACCTCCTCGAGAAATAATTTATCTTTTTTGAAATACAGAGGGAAATAATAGGTTTCGATAAAATTCTCCGAGATGTTTTGCAAGTTGTCAGAATTATAGTGAACTGTGCTGAAGGCAATAATGTTTGTAATACTTGGTGTGCACTGCAACGAATAGAAACTTTTGCTATCTTCCGTTCGAACTACTTTGGTCAATTACGCATTACCCACATGCTCAAAATAATAGTTTTGATCAAATTGGTACTTTGGCATCGCATTGAAAGAGCGACTGGAAGATGTTATGCATTTGCCCAAATTTACTGAAACGTTTATGAGACCGCGATTAGTCTTGTGAAGTAAACTGTACTTTAGAGACGACGGTGCAGCCTGTTTCAATCACTAAACTTAATTCAGTCACTTTTAGTTGGAAATTATTTATCCTCCAAGCATTATACATACCGATGACTGAATACAAATGGGCAATGCATGAAAATGCATTTTGCTGCATGAAAGTTGTCGTGGTTTCAGTCGTGGTCGGCATAGACACCAATTTATTGTTTATGGTAATTACTCGGGAGTAATATGTGCAAAACTCTTCGCGAATTTCCGTATCGGAATTTTCATACATAAACATGCGAGCCATTACCCAAAATTTACCCCATTTATTAGAGATTTGGTCGGATTCGTAAGAACAGAGTTTGAAGCATTGGCTGTTGAATTGCAACATCCACATTTCCGCCTGTTTTCAACTGCTTTTATCGAATCAATCACAAAGAAATCATAATCACCTCTATCTCAAAATTCCAAACTTGGTGTGCTTGTAAACATGGGACCGAAATGTAATGGGATTGTCGGATGCTCCAACATCCGTTTCACTTTATCAATCACTGCCTTTGAATCTCTAATGAAAAATTCTTGCAGGGTGACAAAATCCCGAGCCGAAGAATATATATAACCGTAGGCTCGGAGAGTTTCGTGAAACATGTACCCTCCTCGGGATATAAATCTTCGTTCGAAGTAACCACTTGGAATTTCAATTGCGATAATACGTGTTGCATTACTTCGGTGTCGATTTCATTTTTTAAATTACCCATCAAAACGTGGGCGCCAACGAATGGCACCGCCATCATAACTGTGTTTGGTCCCGATCTAGGCCAACCTATACTTGTTGTAGGTGTGGGTAAATAATTTTTAATAACGCTAACCAGTTGATTTGGTAAAGTTTCGTCAATTTTGTGAAATAAATATGCGTGGATAAAACTTGAAAAGACGAGAAACCGTGGAAAGGAAATTGAAAATTGATACCAGTTTGTACCCCAAGGCCGATTATAGTCTGTTGGTGGCATCGGTGACTTGCTGTGAATGATTTGTATGGCAAATTTCACGCAATTCCAGACATCCATTGATCTATAGTACTTTGAAGGTTCGTTCATTGTACTAATCATCAGTTTCTCCATAACTTCAATCATTTTACCAAACTGCTCGGTGTCTTGTAGCCAGTCATATTGAGGTAAAAGCGTGTCGTTAGTTTCAAACATTTTCATTGCGAGACCGTTGCTATCATCAACATTTGCCAACAAGTGTTGTTTGTGATAACATATTATATTTACAAAATGAACAATGTCTGTTTCTATAATATTCGTTTTGTTATGTATTTTAAGAGTAAAATTATGAAACCCACTAAAATAATTCCCAGACTTATAAATATAGGCATATCGAACTTTTTGTGAAATTTAAAAATAAAGTAAAGTTATCATACATGTCTTATTTATTCAATATAATATCTTCAATTTCACTTGCTGGCTTGGCACTTGTTCTTTTGCGAAATTTACAAAATAAAATTTCGCGACTATCATTACATACCTTGAATTCCAAAATGAAAAACGAATCAACCGCAATAGCTTCGCATGGCGCAAGTTTGCTCATCTTGTGAAGAATTTTGTTTAATTTACTTTCATCAATTACTATGGAATAATGAGGAAACATCTCTTCAATGATATTTCCATCTTCAGATTCCAAGACCTTTGGCACGAGGTGTTTACACACTACATATCGACCGAGATACTTCAGACATGTCGGCCAATGACACTCCCTGTTTGAGCTTTAGTTTAGTAATTTTTTTTACTCTTTAAATACTTCAAAAAAAGTTTGCCTATCAAACTTCCAATCGATTGTTTTTTCGCTCTTTACTTTGATGATCTTGTCCTTGTGGAAATACAACAGGCCATCGGTGGGAAGTGAAATTGGCACAAGAGTGTATTCCGATCCATGGAACGTTTTGCGTATAATTTATCCTTGTTCAAACGGAACAAACCAGTCAATTGATCATAATGGCTGTGTTGTTCCACAAGGAATGTTATGAATCGAATTGATTCCAGAATATCAATTTTGTAGATGGCGGGAATATGGTTTTGATGATTTTGTAATACCTATTATATATCTACCCACGAAACATTGATTTTACCCAACACTTCGATGAGAACTAAAACTTTGTTTTTTTTTTTCCCAATTCCTCGACGAATGCAACATAATAACCACTTAGTATGAAATTATGTACTTGAACAACGGGTGAAAAGGAGACAAAAAAGTAACTCGGGTGTGAGGAAAGCGAGTCTACACTCGCCATCTAATTTATTGGCATAATATTCTGGTCGTCCATTAACAGCTACACATTCGATAAAGGGTCGTTTCTCCGCATCATCGGGCCAGACTCCATTGACGAAATTGGTTACTCTCTTGTATTCATCACAATAGTCCTAAATCAATTCGTCTAATAACATTTCGGAAGGATGGCGTGTAAATGTTTCGATAAAATCATACATTTCATTTTCGACAGTGATTCGATACGTGCTGAGTAAAGAAGTTTCTTCAAATACATGATCAAAAGTAATTCGGTTCCCATCTCGCTATTGGAATACACATAAAAAACGATTCGCAATGTCTTTTCCAAAGTGATGAGCTTCAAATCACAAACATCGAGATCATATTCCACTGCTTTGCTCCAACCTACAGGCACGATCTCACCCCCATAAAACATTTATTTGACCCAGCAATGAAAGTAAATTTTGAGTTGATAGGAAACTATACCAGACTCATTTAAACTTTGAATTTGGATTTCTACCTATTGGAGGATTTGAAAATGATTTCGCATGCAACTTTCTTAATTGTGGCTCGGTGATGATGATGACAATTTGTACAAAGTTTTGATCAGAGTAGGTTCGGTATTTTCCACAAGCTGGTTAAATTTTGCAAGGCTGTTGAATTGAAAATTAAGTTTCATGATTAATCTTTCGAGGGCATTTGGAAATCCATTACATAATATGTCCCGATTGTCATTGCTGCTCTCGTATTTCGTACTAAACACCACAAAGCTTGTAATTAAAATAAAGCAAATTTCCCTCTATATATGAGAATTAAAAAAATTACCATATAAAAAACTAAAAAAAAAAACAACCGTGTAAATTATAAACATTGCAATTTAAAAATTATACTATGTGTATAAAGAATTTTAAATAGTATGTTTTTGTAAAATACATTACCTCAATGCTATAGATTTACAATAACATCAAATTTTATAAAAAATAATACATTTTCCCAAAGCACAAAAAAAACATAAATGCCAATATATCAGCGATAGGAATCAAGTTTGCCAGATCTGGCGATAGCAAAAAATATTTAATGAATAATGGGTATTGCTATGAAACAAGTCCACATCAAACAGCCGAAATATAACATTATCGGGAGGACAAATAGTATTCCGTTGACAATATAACAATAAAGTTTTGTTGTTTTTTAATTAATAAAATTGTTCAATATCGAAACTCTAATGTGTTTTCTGATTGTGCACACTATTTCTATTTCTTTGTTTCTCAATCTGGTCGGAGAATGTTTCCAGATTGTTGTACCAAATGTCACGAAGCTTATGACTTGAATAAAGAAAATAAATCTTTTTTTTATATAGCAATTTATAAAAAATACAAAAAGTTATCAAAAACAAAAAAAATATATGTACAAAAAAAAACTGTGTATGAGTAATGAGGTAATGAGTTTAATCCTTCATGTGAGTAGGATAGCTATGACATCACATAGTATAGTTCCAAGTCGATGTAAAGTTTATAACATTATGTCATCATAAATTACATTACTAATCACTTTACAGTTACAAGACAAACTTTTAATATTAATTAGTTTTATAGAAACTAATGAATAAGTTTGTTTAGTTTCGGGTGACTTTGTCAGAGAGCTCCATTATTGTTATTTCTCCCCCTCTCCTAATTTAACAACCAATCATGATGCAGCATTTAATTTCCCCTCCCTTCCCCTCCTTAGAGTTTGCCTTTATGGCAGAGAAATCTGGAAGATGGACTTCATTCGATGGCAAGAGCTGGATAGAGAAACATCAACCTTCCTCCTAGAGCCAAAGAGAAATAAGGAATAAGTTTAATAATATACCTAACAGTATACATAGTATATACTATATATACTATATGTTTATAAAATGTATATTTATGATTCTTTATTATTAAACTTACTCCTTATTCCTTTTCTCCTCGGGAGTGGAGAAGTGATGTTTTTATGTTCAGCTCTCGCCCCCTGACTAACATCATCTTTCCAGATATTGCACCCATATAGGCTTAATTTGGTAGTGTGTATGGGAGCGAGATCATGGTGTACTCTGGTTGGTTATTGATTCCCCCCCTGGCTTCCTAATTTCAACAAACAATCATGTTGCAGCATTTCATTTCCCCTCCCCCCTCCTTCAGTTTATCGATATGAGAAATCTGGAAAAAAGACTTCAGTCGATGGCGAGAGCTAGACAGAGTAACATCAACCTTCCTATAGAGCTGAAGAGGAATAAGTATAATAATATATCTTACAGTATATATACTATATAAAATATTTATATTTTATAAGGTATATTTAATAAAAAACTTGCCTTTTTTCCTTATGCTTTGGAGTAGAGGAGTGATGATTTCACTTACAACTCTCAACCTCGACAAAGGTCTTTTTTCTAGATTTCATTGCCATATAGGTCATACCAAAAGGAGGGAAAAGGGGAAAAATGAAATGCCACAATGTGATTGATTGTTGAAAGTAAGCATGGGTGACAGAATGACTATTGTGGAAACCTCTAATAATGTTTCCTGGAACTAAAGAAATGAAACCCCCCATGGTCCTTGTATACTACTTATCCAATATTCATTATATATAAACTTTTCAGAGTTTTCATGTATTTTTTTTTTTTTTTTGGATTTTTTTTAAGGTGGGTAGAATTTTTGGGAGATTGCAATGGCCAGTATGCATGCAATGAATAAGACGATATTTTTTCAGAAATTTTTCGATCAACTGCTTCAATTTATTTTAAGTAAACAATTACACTTTTTGGTAATTGTAATTTTTATTTTAGTAATAATTTGTTTGTACTTTCAACTAGGAAGTGTTAGTCTCGACAAAGTTCAAACAACATCACTCAAATTTTAGATTAATGGTTTTCGATAAATTGAAATTAGAAAAAAAATTAATAATTTACAAGTGATAATTTGATCGAATACAATTCTAAATCAGTCACTGCTTGCTTAAACTGTCAAGACCATAGATCTACGTGTAATCATTTCGATACCAACATCACTTTCATAGATCCCAAGACCAGTCTTACTAAAATAATTCCCCGCATCAAAGAGCCCAGCAAGAGGTATTGCATGTATTTGGAAGATAGAGGCCGACGAACTTGCATGGCCAAGAACGGCGGACAATGGGTTCTTACTTCGTATGGAAACGATAGGTACTTGTTGATTTGCAGTTGTCAATATCGGAAAACTTTCATTTCTGCAAATTTGTATGCCAAGAGCACAATATTATCCTGCTGTCCGTTCAATTCAAAGGCTACAAATGCCAACGATCCATCACAATGGAACTCGTTTGAGGAAATTACCTGCGAATGTGATCCCCTGCACCAGTTTACTTCCATTTCTGATGGTGAACCTTTATGCACAATAACAACATATTTGGAGGCGGCACATGATGATTTGATCTATTTTGTACTGACCAGACTCGATTATCTAGCCACGAAATTCAAATCCTTATTCAACGATATTCGACAATATAAAATACCAAACCCTTGAAAAATTGATACGTTGTCTGGCGAATGGATTCTCAACCATAAGGTCGGATCCCAAAACTGAAAAGGTATGGTTGAATGTTACTCATACTATTCACATAACACCCCTGTCACTTTTGTGCACGATTACCTGATCAACAATAACGGTCGATTACCAAATGGAATAGTTAAAGTTTCAGATTCACAATCTTCTTTATTGGTTAGCTAAACACATAACATCCAAAAAAAATATGTCATACAAACCATTAATTGGTTATTCTTTCGAAGTTAAAGAGATATACATATTGATTGATTTAGAGTTTTTAAGGATTCCTAGTTATCCTTCTGTCACTACAGCAAGATCCTTATTGTCTCTGGTATTTTCCCACCATGCTCCTACAGAAGATCCCAATTATCCATCCATAGATAAATCGCCTGAAATTGTGTAAGACCCATATTCATGCACAACAAATACGATAATTTAGTCAATTCTGTTGTATCCTATATCAACAGATCTCGTTTTGCATTTTGTGGCATACTGCCATTTAGAACCAAAAAAAATTCCTACAAGGGTAAAATTATTTACACGTTAAATTCTCAAAATCTTGATTACCTATATTGGGAAAATTTGTCTCAATATTACCACAAAAATCGTACTGAACAATTTTAAGGAGACCATCTCATCAAATGAGAATTAAAACCACATTTCATAGCCCCCATGTTGACACGTTTCATTGGAAACAATCATCTAACATCACAAATGCTCAATCCAAAAAATACAGTAGCATTTATTCACGACCTATCTAAAAATATCGCTTACTCCGATATCTTTGAATGAGAATCTCGTTAACAAGTATCGTGCATTAGTTCCTCAATACTCTCTCGAAACATTTCAGTTCCGATACACTCCTGGCGTATATTCAATTGCGACGTTGTCTACAATGATATAGTAAAGCCAGATGAAGGATTTTTCCAGGATATCAATGGACGATGTGATTTATAGGCTTTAACTGAAAAATCATTATCAACCCTTATGAAATTGTATCCCACAACAATGTCAAGTACCACAAGAATTTTCGTTTCTCATAAGCCAACCATTCTTGTCATGAAAATTGAAAATTCACTCCTGTGTGTATTTTTCAACTTGCAAAAAAATACTACATCGATAACTTTTGTTACTTTAAAAAACGACAACTGGGGCTATGTTTTACAGAAACATTCTCTAATGTTCCACCAACTCATGAAAGCACAATAAATTTTACATAATCATATTGTATTTAAAAATTGGAAAAAACGAAAACCATTCGTATCAATTTCCGCACAATTCTTGACTACGTATTCAAAAACCGAAATCATTGAATCAATCATGTTATCAACATCTCAAGTATACCTTTATGTTAACCAAGTATACACCTTGAATACCTTGATTAATTCGTTGAGACATATTGGAAGGAAAAATAAACTAGAAGACAATTACAACTATAATCTATTTGCGACAAATATGTATACTCAAAATGGTTTGGATATTCTAATACCTTGCATTCGAGAACTCGATGCGGAAACAAACTAGAGGTTGAAGCGAAAATTTAATTTTAGTCAGTTTGCATACATAGTAAATAATTGCTTTTTAATTTTTTTAGAAGTTATTTGTTTTTATTCGTTTGTATAGAAAAGGAATCCCACCATAATTGGAGTCTGATTTGCATAGATTGTCTCTGGTCGAAATTGAAAACAACGGTGATGACGATCGCAAAATATCATCCACCGACAAAGTGTTTCCATCCGATTTGATCAAATGCGAATCGTTTTGGCAATATTTTGGAAATCTAAAACATAAACCAAGAGAGATATTAATGCCGCGGTTTAGAGCGATCGATACCCGAGGTTGGTTTGAAAATTATAGATCCAATATCGCACTGATTGAAAATACATTGGTTTATTCACAAAAAATGAAAAAATTGAAAACTTTGTTCATCAAACAATTTTCTCTCTATCGTGTTACTTGAGTAAATGCCATCCTTATTTTCTAATCATTCAATGTCCTTTTGCCGACATTCACTTGTCGGAAGTCGAACAATCGGTGATGACAAAGGGATATATTCCTAATATATTTCCTTTACGAAGGTGTTTTGTTAATATAAAAATAGGTTATAAACCATGAGAAAATAGAATTTTTGTAATGTTTGTAACTCCGATGCATATATTGTTGTGTTTCGAGCAGAAACCTTCAAAACCCATTTTAGAAGGTTCATTAACTCCATCGTTTTTAATTCGAGCCACAGAAAACAAACAAGTATGGTGAAGGTGTGGGTGGTGGTGATGGCGACAAAAGAATATTACGTGTTAGTAATAAAACTTATTGGATCCAAGAGTGGGTTTCATGCTTGCAAATGTGAATTTATGGTGTTTCCATCACAATGATATAGAAAATGACGTGGAAAATGCTATCGAACATACCATTAGCTCGCCCATTAAGTTGTTGGAATATCATTGCGATGTGAAAAAATATTTGTATAAAATAGTAAATATCAAATTGGTAAAAATACAAGTTTTATTTCGCACGAAACTACACAATCTGACAGTCGCATCAACACTGTCTTATTTCCCAATTAAAATAGGTATGCTGGTTGGTCAAGACTTAAAATTGGAAGACAAACACAAACTGTTGTTAGTTTTGAACAATAATTACCAACCCAGGTTGAATTCTCTAATTTCAGAACTAGTTAATTTGTGAATATAGTAGGTAAAAAAAATACAAACTTTTAAAATTATTTTATTTTAATAAAAAAAAATTACATTAGATTCACAATGGAATTACAAAAATCCGAGAGTAAGTGCACATCATGATGGAATGAATGTTATAATCTTCAGGACATGTGGTTTTTTTTTTTTAAATATTGACCGAGCAGTAGTTAGTTCCTGGACTGAATCGTAATGAAACTCGAATATATATTAGTGTTAAATTTCCTCCTTTTCTTCTTCTGGTGTAAATTGGACAAACTTTTTTTTTTCACGAGATAAAACCAATTTATGTTGCGAACAAAAACAGGAGTTTGATGGTGTTGCAATTTTCTTGCACAATAGATTCGAGATCCAAGGTGCCATTTCCGCATAGTTCTTCCTTCTCGTTTCCACTATCATCATCGAAAACGTAGAACCGATGGATTTTAACATCTTCATCCACATATCCATCTACTTTGTCACGAACACAGATATTTCTCGGAATACCCTTCATCTCTTGAAAAAAAAAAAAAAAAACGAAAAAATTACTAGATAAAAATAAATTTTATTTTACTCTTGAAAAAAACATGAAATAAAAAAACTCTCGCTATATAAATACAACACCCCCCTTATAAAATATTTCAGTTCTTCTACGACCATAGACGGGGAATTAATTTTCACGGTTACTTGAATCAGTTCAACGACTGTGTAGAATACTTGTCTCGTAAACATTATGTGACTTTTCAACCTTGTCTCAAATATACAATTCTCAAATGCAAACTGATTGGCATCTGTGGTATTCCATCGTGTTCTCATTTCAATGACGTTTATTTGGACTTGAGTTATTATCACAACTTGAACTATACGACATGTATAACCATGGAGGATCGTCATATGTGCAATATATTTCCATGATGCTGGGATTTTATTTGTATTTGATATTACTCCATCATTATCGCAGTTATTGCAATGGCATTGGAATGACACCATCACCCTTGCCATCATTTTCATCGCCACTGTTGTGCGAATGTGCGATGGAATATTGTATGGTGAAATATTCTAAAAAGAGGAGATTAAATCTGGAAGATTGTTCGACGATAGATTCCCAAATTCATGATTATTTCGTCTAAAAATTGTCGTTTGTGTTGGGTTCCCTATATATTTACGAATAATAGCGAATTAACATACATTCGAGTGAACCGAACATGCAGCCATCGCTTTTGCATCAACAAATACAGTTACACCCGAAAAAAAATAAAGGACATTTGTTACGAACTGATTTTGCCCATGGGTAAAGAACCATATGAGTTTGTTCATCGTAATCATGAAGGCGAAAACTTTGAAAATGATCTTGATTTGTATACGTTACACTCTTTTGAAGTGGATGATAAATACATTGTCTACGATCATCAACTTTTCGGTGACGTATTAAAACGATTTGTCGGTCATATCCAGCCCATTGATAGTTTCTCCAATAAACAAATTTTCTCCCCATCAATGTTGTTGAATCGGCTGTTCTTGTATGCATTCGACAATAATGATGAACAGGCAAAAAAGATTGTTGTGACTGGCAATTAGTGTAAGATAGTTTCCATGGCGAATATGAAAAAAACGAAAAAAAAAAAAAAATACAAATATTTCAAAATTGAACCATAAACCGTTGACTCCTCAGATCGGCGATGGAGATTTCTTTGGGCTCGTCATCAGACCTGTACCGAAGAACATTGACACATCCACAATATCCTCAGATTATTTGGGACTTTTGTTTCTTTTAGAAAAAATGTCGCCATCGATTCCTTCAATCGTGTTTAATCACTAGTCTCGGATGTGAACCTGGCCATGAGTACTGATTCGTGTAGGATGGACAAACTGAATTCCAAACTGATTGCTAAAGGGTACTGGTTGCCGTGAATACAAGTTGAATCCTAAAGCGAAAGTGAAGAATCTTGGCTCAAAGATTCGACGCTGGTTTGGTCTCATCGAGGTGCTTATATTTGAAGGTATATTCAACTTGAATAATTTCCAAGGTATGCCATTCCAGACAATTGTGGACGAGGTGACGGGAAGAATCTGCACCAAATCCGCGTTCGAATTGACCGTGGACGGCGGTTCGGAGCGTGTTTGACTCTGGATAATTGTTTCCGACCCCACATCACAGAGCAAATACGATCCACATTCCAATATGGGAGCATGGCCAAGCGCGATACACTATTTGAAGACTAAACTAAACACAAAACCCCTTGTTTGTTTTTTCGAGCTCGGTTAAGAAAACATGGGTGTTTACCTGGACATTGCAGAACGGAAATCACGGGATGGCAAAGAAGAACATTTAGAGGAAGAGGGTGACGATACGAGGTTCCTGAAATTAAAAACAGTCTTTTCCCGTCATCCGCAACTCACCCAACACGAGTATGCGATCAACGCCAATAAAGACATTCCGGCCATACACTGTCGTAGTTTCCGGATGATTTTCAACCACGATTCCAAAACCAGATTTCGCATTCGCTTGAGTAAGGACTCGGTGCCCATATTTCTAACATTTAATAAATCCGAGACGGTCTTTGTCCAAATGCACGTGTATTGTGGCGAGGTACATTCGACCGAGCTGCTGGAATATTTCAATATCCCACACTTTAACGTAATTGTGTTGACAAACATGTACAGAATATCTTTGGCGGTTGACGATAACGTTCTATCTCCGTGTATGAAAATCGAAAGAGTAAATACGAACGTGTATTTCGTGCATAATAATCGGCTCATTTCCGAGGTGGTTGTAGAGTCCCAGCATCGATTCTATGATGGTTTAAAATTCAGCAATAACTCATCACAAAAGAGAATAGCTGTGCCTATGCCAATGAAAGATGATTATATCGATTGTATGGCTTCGATCTACTCGGTTATCTGTCGATGGCCACTGACAGTTGAAAGAAATGAGTAATAATCGAGAAAAAAAATCCCAACAAATATATTTTGCGGCAAATCGTAGACGGCGGTGTTGAAAAACATTGTATCTGATTGTAAGCGAATCGGTTTTATGAAATTCGACAATTTGTCGATAAACAACTTGCAGATGAACGGGTATAATGCGGCCATTTACAATATTCCCCAGTGAGCCTATTCGTCAACAGAACAGTACAAGTGTTTGCCGACAGGAAACAAGCAACTGCTTCAACAGTTTTTGATGTTGAAAAAGAATGTGTAATTTACCACTACATAATATGTTTCTGGTAATGTCAAGTTTGATTTATACGATAAAGATTTGACATGTGCCAACGTGAAAATATTGGACGAGTTCATTTTATTTTCAAAATTGTAATGAAAAAAAAAAAATTTCTTTTATATAATGTTATTTTTGTAATATTTCTCAAAAATGATATTACAAAAGTGTTGGGGTGTATTCGGAACATTGGTTGATTTTTCAATTCACGATTGGTTTTTTTAGCCCCTCCACCTCCATGTAGTTCAAACGCAAAACATTAATGTTTTGATGGAGTGGTTTTGGAATTCATGATCGCTTGGACAATTTTTGCATACCGATTGTCCAATTCGAAATTTTCTATGTTGCCTAAGTCGTGCCTGAGTCCAAATCCCGTATCATAAACCAAGTTTGAGTTGAAAATTTCGAAGTTTTACATATATCCGAGCGCATTGACGTTGATATCGCATGAGGGGAGGTAGTTGAGGGTTCTTAAAATGTCAAATAAGGGAAACTGTGCCAAAGGAACCACATATTGTATAATTTCTTTGCCACCCTCCAAAGCGACTTCTGTGTTTGGCAAAGAGGTCGTTATGCCATGGGTCCATTAATTTTGTTTAACCATGTCCATATCTAGATATTCCTAGTCGAAAAACTTATTCACTTCAGCCTCCTCGATACACGCTAGTTCCAAAACAGAAGCCCATGTTAGTCCGTGATCTATCACGTGTTCGGTAAATAGTTTGAGTTTATCGGTACTGGCGATATTTTCGGTATAAGTAGAGTACTCGAATAAAGTGGCCAATTTCGACGAATAGATAAATTTGCGGTTGTTGTTGGAGAAAAGATTCATGAACGTTTTAGCCTAGGTTTTCAATGATTGCCCGAACAAGGATGTGATACAAGGGTCATTGACCCGAACGAAATGCACGTCTTTGATATGAAGCTTAATATCGCTTTGTTGTATTTTCTAAAAAAATTATAATCGACGTTGCAGGAATAAGACTTGTGAGACTCGCACAATCCACCAATCAACGACTGTTCACTAGCTTGTGTGTTTGCATCGCATCGTTCATTATTCAAGAAACAAATAGGCGTCAATTCCGTATCGATGGAACCGTTACAATCGTTACTGAGGTTAAGTTTTTGATGAACGTAAATGAGTGGATAATACCGATTCATTTCATTTGATTGATTGATATTAATGGTGTGATTTGATGAATGTATACTGAGATTTGAAAATATATTCGAACTACCCTGAGCTTGAAGTTGACTCTGTTATTGCATTTTTGTTATTTGCTTACACATATTTACCTTTAAAAAATGCATAAAATGTCAATTTTCACCAGAACAACGAACTTGAATTCTTCAAATACTTTTAGAAAGTTTTTGAAAAAATAAATAAATAAATTATACCGAATACTTCCTGCAAGTGCCGCATATATTTTCCCATGTATACGTAGAAATTCAAGATGTAGAGTTACAAAAGGCAAAATTGGAATTGATTTATTATTGATATAAGGTCCGTTTTAAATGTGGAAAACGATTCTGCGATGCATCTCGATGCAATCTGCATTGACCAAAGGAAAAAATATCCATAAAATATTTATGAGTGGTAATTCAGATGTGATTGCGTGCCAAGGAGCATGTTTTCCAACCAAAGATCCCGAATCGAAATATCACGGATCAAATAACTATTGGAGCAACCGCTGCGATGCGTGTATGTTGATTCATCAAGAAGCCTGTCTGTTGAGAATAGACGATTATTGGTGCGCAAAAGAAGGCACGATTATCCCGCACGTAAACACGATAGGAACTGGTTTCGATGTCGATTCTTCGCCGTATGTGACAGAGATGGGTGATGAAACAATACACTTTCGTCTAAACTCGTATTATCCGGCTAAACGAGACTGGAGTTTATGTAATAGAGCTGTGTTGAGTAGTAATGTAATGTGTTTATGGGCGCAACAAATTCCACGTGAAAATCCCGAGGACAAGTTAATTACTCCTGTTTATTCATCGAATTCCGAACCGAAAGCTGTGGAAACAACGACAAATTTTACTTCGGCAAAGTTAACTCTTTCAATGGAACAAGAACTTGTTAAAACAACTTTATATACATGGCTCGATGAGAATGATTGTGAGTTAGCTACACTTAAATACATAACGTTAAATGGTCCTGCCGGCATTGGGAAATATACATTATTGCATATTTTTCTCGGAGAAAAAAATACAGATATTTTATACGACCCCGCAATACATCCTATTGTGAAATATTTGTCGACAGATGAAAATAGCAAATGGTTTGACGTTATCGAGTCTCCTAATTAGGTCGATTAATTTAGTTACTACGAATATTTTTAATTCATGCAGCTGTTGCCACTGATTGATCTTGACAAAATATCTACAGTGGTACAAGAATTGAGCAAGTTTTGGGATCTCGGATACAACACGGCTGCGTTTTTTGTAGAGTGCAACAATTCAATTTCCTTCGATGCACCCATCTTTTTGTTTGTTGACGAATACAGTATGATCAGTGCATGTCTAGCAAAATTTATAGTTGAATTTTTCCAAATGATGAAGCGCACTTTTAGTAAACTATTGATTGTATTTTGTAGCGATCAGTATTAGCTATAGCCATTTGTGACAAACAAACCTAATGACATATCACTTATTCGCGAACTATGCAACGATCATTAATTCCTTACCACGCATTTTAGGAACATGTATTCGATATACCAGGAATTTCTGACAACTTTAACTACAACTCCAAATTGGAAGAAACTGCTTACACGTCATTTCGGCGAACACAATCGTAACATGAGTTGTTTCATTCTGGATTGTGAGTATCCGGTAGAGTTGTTGGCAACTGTGATTGAGCCGAATATCAAAATGGCTTCACGTTTGGTACTCAATGCAAAAGAGATTATGAACTGGGAGCAGGAAAACTTGCTACTGGGTATATTTTATTTACCTTTAGAAACATCGAAGTTCACTATTTCTATTTAAGTTTGTCGATTGCTGTTCTCGATCAAATAAAACAATTTCTAAAGGAATGTAGCTGCCGGCTTGACGTGACTGAGATGGACAAACAGAGTATTTTCAAAAATCATCCCCGGTTCATTCCGATTTTCTTTTCAAACGATAAAAAACATTGATAGTGGAGAAGAATGAATACCTCAAACCCGCCTACTTGCCGCTAATCGTTGGAGTTCCCTACCGCAGTTTAATTCATGGTCATGGAGTATGTAACGGTGAAGTTTTATATTATTTGGGACATGTTGGAGACTAAATACTCATGTGTGACGAGGAAATAAACAACCTCTTTCCGATACCAAAATGTTTCTGCAAGATGAATCTCTATAGAATAGATAAATTTGCCTTCCAACACGCATGTGAAGTTACTAAAAACAGTAAACTATTGTTATATAGTTTCCCGCTTCAAATGACGTATATAAATACAGTTCAAAGCAGTATAGGATTAACAATTGATAATGATATTTATGCAAATTTGACGGGATGTACGCTAAAAGAAATCTATGTAGTCTTATTCAGAACAACAAACAAGAATGAATTGAAATTTATTCAATTGTAAATACCTTCTTGTTACTAATGTAAATACATCAATGAATAAAAAAAAAAATTTTCCCTAACCCTATGTGAAACATTTTCTGTCTTTATCTTCTTTTTTAACCTACTTTTCCTAACCATATGTTAAACATTTTTTTTACATGTTGTATTTGTATATAAGACAGTGGATAAAAACAGCAAATATACGTATTTACCATTGTAGGATTTATTTAATAAATTGTAATTTTAGGGTTTTCTTTATGGGAATGTAAAGGAAAATCAAAGGCTCGGTGAATACACAATTTAGTTCGAGTACATCTTTCGGAGGTGCTGCTAATTCAGGAGCTGCAGCTGCGGTAATTAAGTAAATGAATATTACACTATGAAAAAACAATCATACCTTGTGATTTTATCTTTGCGATTAGAGAGTGGGTAAAGTTAAAGCACGGAGAAAATTAAATAAAATCATGACGCATCCTGAATTTAAGGAATCGGTTGGATTTATAAAACTAAATCCGCCGTTGTACTTGGATTTTTTTATATCTGACAGTCATCATAAATAACAAATATTTTACTATTCCGTGTTGAGGTTAAAAGGCGTAAGTGTTTTTAATTCGTCAATGACTGTACGTGATAAATTCGCTTCTGAAATAAAATTAAAAATTTCGCAATTAAACCATCGTTAAAATTTTCTATGTCATAAGCAGTTTAATATCCAACAAAATAGTTTGGGCCCACACGTCACTCGCGAAAATTATAAAATATTTTTGAGAGACGAACAACAGGCAGAATATGAAAATATTAAACAGTTGCCAAATTACTATACAAAGATAATTCCCTATCATTTCAAATTGAGGAGTTTAGGAATAAAGTTGGTTCTGTACGACTCAAGTACGAATAAATATTCAAACAAGCGAAAGAAATTAATTTCTTTTCACATTACCGCGAAGACGTATTGGCTGATGTAGAGACATTATAGGAGGGTGTTCCAAAGACAAATGATCCCCAAAAAATACGTAAATCTATGGGCCATCTTATCGATACCTAGAGTTATTCTCAAAATTTTAGAAATGATTTCTGTATTCCTCACTTACCTGTCGGTAAAATACTATGAAAACGCCATTCAACCATCGGTGTGGCAAGTATTTTATGGTTTGCTCACAATCATTTTCATTCCGAGCTCGGTCGTCATGGCACCCGATGGACAGCTATACAACAGACAATGGCTCTGTGTAATTTTGTGTTTTTTACTATCGTTTGCCAATATATAGACAAGAACTATGAATAAATTAAATAAACAACTCTACGTGGGATTGAGTCTACTCATAGTTATTTTAATCATTGTAATTCCGCTCGGTATATACATTTGGAAAAAACACCACAATTTTGACAATTCTGTAATAGAATTGACAAGATTTATTAGGTGTTGACTTTTTTTCATTTGTAAGTGGATGCATTGCTTCAATTGACCCAAATACTTCTACTTCTTTTTCCGTTGTTTCTATAAAAATTGATGTGCAAATTTACCTCCATATAGAATTGATGGCTTATAATCACTATATTTAGACACAATATAATAACAAAAACCATAAGCTTCAGGTAAGCGAAACTTCATTCTTTAAGTATTCTCTTATAAAAATCAATATCTTACTCTGGTAAAACTGGATATTTTTAGATTAATTAAAAATTTTTTATTTTCATTGGAATTTGCTTGACTGTTGATATTTTCTTTAGAATTGATTCGAAATCTGCTACTATTATAAATTGAACTTTTGTTGTATGTTGGTTGTTTTTGAAATATATTTGCCCTCCTTCCAAAGTAGAGTGATTTTTCCTATTTCATATTTGAGTAGTCTTCTGCATGTTTATGAAATTTATCTGGAGAGTAAAAAAATTGAAGACACATTTCACATATATAAGTTTTACTTTTATGATAATTTTTTTGTGATGGAAGCAATTTTGAAAAATATTTTATACAGTAATGCGATTTTGTATCACTGTTTGAAATAAAGTAAATTTTTATGTTTTTCCTTTTTGTATTGTGTAACTTTTAGTTGATAGTCATTAAACTTCTTAACATCTATACATTTATAGATGTATAACTTTTATTTTCTATTTATGGTATATCATAAATAATAACTTGGCGAAATAATTATTGTACAAGCACTACTTATCTGGGCTACTTGGTGAAGTATGGAATTAAGTATATATATAATATCAATACCAACATAACATAAATACATTTGTACGTTACTTTGTTGTTATTTAATTTTTTCACTGTTATTTTGAATAATTTTAATTTGTTTTATCGTATATTTGAGATTTAAAAAATCGTATGTGCAATATAAACGTGTTTGTCTCATGTGTTACGAATATTTTTTTTCGGAAGTTTGTTAGCCGTGCTAAAAATAAAACTTATTTGACGTGCATACTAGACGATGATAATAATGATGTGCATGTTCGTTTTAATGACATCTCAGTTAATTTAAAACCAACCATACTTTGTAATACTATCATTCTGGACATTCCCGTCGAGCACCAAATATCGCCATTCCACGAACGACATTATCAATCGTAAAAGTGCTTGCTTACAGCTCTTGCTACCGCCCAGCCGACGTAACATGTGTTTCAGACCTCGTATTGCAAACACAGGCCTGTGTTTCAGACCTCGTATTGCAAACACAGGCCTGTCTTTCAGACCTCGTATTGCAAACACAGGCCTGTCTTTCAGACCTCGTATTGCAAACGCAGGTATGTGTTTCAGACCTCGTATTGCAAACGCAGGCATGTGTTTCAGACCTCGTATTGCAAACACAGGCCTGTCTTTCAGACCTCGTATTGCAAACACAGGCCTGTCTTTCAGACCTCGTATTGCAAACGCAGGTATGTGTTTCAGACCTCGTATTGCAAACGCAGGCATGTGTTTCAGACCTCGTATTGCAAACACAGGCCTGTGTTTCAGACCTCGTATTGCAAACACAGGCCTGTCTTTCAGACCTCGTATTGCAAACACAGGCCTGTCTTTCAGACCTCGTATTGCAAACGCAGGCATGTGTTTCAGACCTCGTATTGCAAACGCAGGCATGTGTTTCAGACCTCGTATTGCAAACACAGGCCTGTCTTTCAGACCTCGTATTACAAACGCCGGCATGTGTTTCAGACCTCGTATTGCAAACACAGGCCTGTCTTTCAGACCTCGTATTGCAAACACATGCCTGTCTTTCAGACCTCGTATTACAAATGCCGGCATGTGTTTCAGACCTCGTATTGCAAACACAGGCCTGTCTTTCAGACCTCGTATTGCAAACACTGGCCTGTCTTTCAGACCTCGTATTGCAAGGATTTCCATATAAAAACACGTGTTCGAGTGGTTGCGAATTACAAACAGTAAGTTAACATGTTTTGTAAATAATGCATTACGAAACAGTTACTACAATGGTATAAATCCAAATGCTCTAAAAAGGCAGCACTATCAACTCTTTTGTCTTGTAAAAATTATATTTGTTTACTACGCATGTGTTGTACAGCCAACGACTGTAAGGTCAACTTCAGCAAAAGTGTGATTATTCCTGGATCATTGTGCAATATAAAATGACAAGTTCGTAAGAACTGCTAAACAATGCCGTATCATGAAAGACGTTAAAATAAAGATCCCCCCCTAGCATATTTCTCCTGAAATATAATATAAAGAGAGCCCCAGCAACAGAAATAGACTGTCCAGCCAACATAACCTATTTCAGTACTCGTTCGGCAAACACGTTCACTCATGACCTAACTGTTTTGGGCACGTTCTGTTTTTGTTTATGTATTAGAAATGATACATGGGGCCCGATTTGTGTACTAAAATTTATGTTGTGATTTTTTAACTAGCCTTTTGATATCATCAAAGCTAATATATTAACTATATATTCGTTAGGTATAAAAATCAGCTCGCTTCAGTGTAATGATTATTTCACCATAATAATTGTTAATGTCGGTTTTCGTTATTGGTATTAATTTGCAATTGTCTTTATTTGAAAACGAAAGGCTGTTTCTTTTTTGCTAAATCTGAATGTGCGACATTTTTATGTAAAAACGTTTGGTTATTTTCTAGTAATACACCAGCCCCTAAAATATATTACAAATAAGAAACATTCAAAATTATTTGATGATCATAATTATGCGCCCTAAAGTACTTCATATACAAATTGTTCAAAATCGCCCTAGTAACCAAAGCCCATTGCACACAAAATTAAGAAAAGAGGTTGTGTTTTCACATCAAAGTGTAGGATTTTAATTTTCCCATTTGTTCCATGTAATTATCTCAATTATATTCCTGTTTAAATCAAATATTTTAAGGAAACATCATTTGCAGTAAAAATATTTTGTGGATAACCTATTCAGAGCTTAAGATCACAACGAAGCAGACCTGATGAATTACTACTTATATGCACAAAAAACCAATGCTTCTTTGA
The DNA here is from genome assembly GCA_029891345.1 of Dryococelus australis. Classification (NCBI taxonomy): domain Eukaryota; kingdom Metazoa; phylum Arthropoda; class Insecta; order Phasmatodea; family Phasmatidae; genus Dryococelus; species Dryococelus australis. The sequence goes on along the minus strand of CM057006.1, from coordinate 94,924,770 downwards.
ATATGAATATTTGAGAAATAAGTAAAACTTATTTTTTATAGTGAATACATGATAAGCAGTACTTCATGAAGCAGTGCATCATGAAGCATTACTTACAGCTATCAATATAAGCAACACTTGTATCTGACACTTTGAATTGAAAATCATATTTAAGCACTACTATAAGTATTTCTTGTTTCAAGAATTTCTCAGATGCTCACTATGATTTTCACCCTAAATGTTACCTACTTGCCTGTACTATCGTCGACCATGGGTTCAAAAAATTGACTAATTATTAGTACTAAGAAAGACATACAATTGTATTTGATATAATAGTGGCAGGGCGACTGTAGTAATTTACTTACGAAGACTTGAGAACACAACACACGCACACAAGCTTGCGCACATGATTAATCATAATGAAATTCTAGCACAAAGCTAACAGTGGTAGGTGGATTAACTGACTGTTAACAAATTCACGCATAGTAGATACCTTAATATGGTGGTTCGCATAAAGAAAACCAATCCTCCTACCTTGTGTCAGTAGTATCAAAATGCCGATTCGAGTGCAGCCCCCCGATATCAGAAAAACAACGGCAAATTAAATGCTCGAGCCATCAGAAAACCATCAGAGAAAATTCCTCTAAATTTTCTGATCCAAAACATCAAATGCCGATTCGAGCACAACCGCAAAAAGTGACTACAAAAAGTTACGTTTGGGTGCATCAGCAAAAATACGCGTAAAAAGTTGCGTTTGGTTAGATCGTAGTCATTAGAAAAAAAAGTTTTGTTTGGGAGCATCAGCAAAAAAAAAAGTTGCTCAAGAAATTTGAATGCGAAAAAAATTAAAATGTTGTATATAATAAAGATGGAGCAGTTGCTAAATGTATTAAACGGAACTAAACAATTAAAAAAACTTTCCGAACTTACAACTGGACAGTCCTACTCCATAAACCACGCTGAAATAAATGATACACGGTATGGATACAAAGTGATAATTACTTCTGGAAATTTTAAAGTAACCTTACCAGACAGATGTCTTCAGATTTTCGGTGAAAAGTTTTAAATGATGTTAATCGTGGAGGTATACATTTTGCATATGATGAAAATAGTGGATTGTGGTGTTAAACAAATGCATTCTATACGGTTTTTTTTAAAGAGTAAATGATAGTCGTCGTATTAGTTGACATCAGTTGATTTTTATTTGTCCAAATTCGACATATTAAAGTAGCCAAAATACTGAATTCTTTTTCTAAATCTTTCATTGCACTTTCTATAGAAATTATTCATCTTTATCACATGAAACTTTATTTTTTACAAACTATCAACGATATTATAGAATATGACTACTTCCAACCCAAAAAAAATATCTACTGTCTCATCTCTAATACCACTGTTCTTTCAGACAAATCAAAGTTAATTAACTATTATTTCATTAACTTGATTTGTTTGCACTGGAAAAAATAATGGATAAGCTGGTTGGTAATAGATTGTGTCGCCAAATCAAAATATTGTTCTTGGTTTAAAAGTGGCAATTATGTGAGTGTCTCAATGATTATATTATTATATTATATGTTTATATTATTATTAATATATAAGCTAAATAATGGCAAGTACCATAATAAAATTAAAGACTTTTAAAATTCTTAGATTTTAAATATGATTTTAATGGAAGTGTTTCCATTAAAAACCAGCTTAATCTGATCTCTTTAAATGTATTCATATATCATAACTATTTCAATAAACATAATTGCACCTTCTGGTAGATTGTAGGGTTGTGGTATTTTATAATATATCATCAGGGTATACTTCAAAAGATTTATACAAGTCAATTTTTTTTCCGTTGATATATGTTGATATCACTTTCATATTTTTCTGGTTTTATTATTATTTCAACTGTAGTTCCATCTCTCATAAATATAAATATTCTATTCGATTATCAAAGTAAAATACTTTTTCTTCTCAAATGTATTTTCCAACTAAACGAATAATGTTAATTCTGTTTTTCTGATAGTACTCTAAATTTATTGCATATATCGGTGCAATGGGATCTCCCACATGTCGTAGTCTTTTTTGTTCAAAATCTATTTTACTATCTACTTCCAAGGAAGTACGATAGGCTTCATCCAATGATCATTTATTTCTTATCAGCATGGGTATAAACTCTTGAACTGTGTGTAGGAAACAAAATCATTAGGATTGATCTTCTCAGTAGCTGTATCATTGTCCGTGTGTTCTTTGATTTGGTCTTCAATTCACGAGCTCATTAATGCATTTCCACATATATATTGTTTATTAATAGTGAAGCTCCCAATGCTACGAAAATTAAGGGTAAAAATCCACCCTTGTGAACTGTCAGACCATTTCCAGTTTTCATTTATTTTGGCAATTTCTTAAGTTGTGGTACTGAAATTGTGATATTCGTCCCTTTGTCCACCTTTAATTTCTTGTTTTTACAATCCAGTTGGTCTTTCATTAGGAAAGAATCAATATTCAAACCCTTCAATTCATCGTTAGGAACATGAAATACAATGTTTTTTACTTTAATTTATTATAACAAATATTTTATCATTTCATTTTAATTCCCCAACCAAGTTTACGATTAATATGCATCTCAGATGCAGTAACACCAGCCCTCAATCTCTCATTGAGATAAGGCATCTGAACTTAACAATTTTTTGAACGCTTTCTTTTCCAGTTCTTTGTCAGCTACATGTCTTTCAGCTAGATATTTATGGTGATGATAAGCTATATCATGTTCCATTGCAGCCGCATCTAGTGGATTAATGGGTTTATCACCACGCTCAATTCTCTCTTTTAGTCTAGTACCCTGACCTAAGTACTGATAACCAGGTGCATGCAACTCAAAAGGTAGTGAATTTATTATGTCAGTGAGTAACCCTTTTCCGTGATGCTCCGACTCCCAAAAATTATGTGGTATTGTGTTTAACACACATATCAGATATGGTATACCTTTTTGATTATTAACAACAAAGTCAATAAACTTGCTGTTGAGCATATACATTATTCCAACATTTTCATTGTAATAATTATCATTTCCAGCATTCTCTTCGCCATAAATAATGAGAAGTCGATCAATAAGCATCCTTATATCATCCATCCATATGTATTCTTAACAGCAAATGGAACAAGTTCTTTTTATTGAGTTCTTATTCTCATTTGTTACATGTCCAATTTTTTTATCCCAAATCTTCTATCGCATCTATCAATGGTTGATCGAGTTTTTTATTCTTATCATATTCATATTGGAAAAATTTTCTTAAAGTTTTAAACTTTTCAATTACCTGTCTTATTCTCTCTGTTTTCTTCTCTATATTGTTTACAATTTTTTCTCGTCTCATTTATTATATAAATAAATAAAATGAACAATGATAACTTAAATGTATACTGTCTCAAATGTATGAAAAATACACTTAGCTTATATGAACTTACAAATAATAACAAAGTAACAATTAAATGTGTTTGCAGATGTCGTGTTACCAATAACTCGGTATTCACTGGTGGGAGTATAAAAAATAATATTGTAAATGAAATTCATGAACCAATACGAAAAAACTTCCCCAGTAGAACTGTTCTATCTTTTGATATCGATGATCTTTGGTAAGCTGATTTAGTTGAGATGAATTCTGGATCTTTAAAAGGTATACAGAGAATTAACAAAGGGTTTAAATACATGTTAACCATGATAGATGTTTTTTTCCAATTATGCATGGGCAATAACAATCAAAGATAATACTGGTGAAAATGTTATGTTAGTATTTAAAACTATTTTGATTGATCGCAAACCCATGCATTTACTAACAGATGAAGGGAAATAATTTTACAATAAATATTTTAAGTCTTTAATGGCCAATAACAACATAACACTCTATTTAACAAACAGTAAAAAGAAAGCTAGCATTGTAGAAAGATATAATAGAACATTGAAGGGGAAAATGTGGAAGATATTTACTGTGAAGGGAAACTATAAATGGGTAGCTATATTACTTAAATTAATAAGTGAATACAATAACACTGTTCACAGTACAATCAGAATGAAACCCACCAATGTAAACACAAAGAATGAAAGATCTATTCTAATCAACATGTTTGGCGGAGAGAAAAACGGTTTAACCAAAGTTTGCAATAGGAGATAAAGTTCGTATAAGTAGAACTAAAAATTTGTTTGAAAATGATATACACCAAATTAGTCTACTAAAGTATGTGAGGTGTGTGAAGTATTGCACACAAACCCCACGACATATAGAATAAAAGATTTAAAAATGAACATATTAAAGGTATTTTTATGAGCCAGAGCTGCTTAAGACCAAATATGATAAAGACTACTTTGTGGAAAAAGTTTTGCGAAGAAAAGGAAATAAGATGCTAATTAAATGGTTAGGTTTTGATAGCAGTCATAATACTTGGGTTGATAAGAAAAGTGTAGTTGTTTAAGAAATTTTTTTCTATATAATAAATCTATCAACAAATAATTGAAAGTTATGAGCGTCAGTTGTTTCCACCAAACGACCAAACAATAAATAATTTTAATGAATACAACAAGCGCATTGAGTTTGATATTCCTATTGGCGATGCATTTTCCCATCCGAATAAAGTTTATGTATACCAACAGAATAAGCTAACTAAAAGACATACAAATACAGATTATGAAAAAATTCCAACTGTTGATCTTTGTGAGAATTCTGAGGTATATCCATTTCATTAATAAACCTTTGGATATCCAGACATGTGTTGAAGACTAGGATATTCAAATATATATACATTTGACTCGATAAACATTACTATTCCCCCCGATGGTCTCTGATCAATCGATGTAAAGCTTTCAAAATTAGCCGGTAAGAAAAACAGCCAGTTAGTGATAAGCTCTAGTTTACTAACTATTTTATCTACTATGTCATATGTCTAAACATATTTTTTATCAAAAATATACATCACTTGGTTGACTACTAAAAAAAAGGTTGATGTTTTTTATGTTACACAAATCTACTTCTTTTGTAGGGAATAATATGTTTGGTTTAGGAGGGGATAACGAATGCACAGATCTTTTAGGTTTACCATATAGACTCTGTATTGCCAAACTATAATCAGTTTGTAATGGTAGTAGATCTAAGACATAACTTGGGTACATAACAGACTTGTAAACATTTTAATGATGCATTCCTAATGCATGTCCTATTTCATGCAATAGCACAACGAAAAGTTTTTATTTTTCCTTGAGATTTGTTGTCATGTTTAAGATACCAATCTTCTTCAGCATCAATGTGAATTTCAACTGGTCAGTTATCTGATTTCGGAAAAAAAAGCATGAGCCAGCACTCCTCCTTTCCCATCAAATTTTGCTATTACATAAATGCCGAGACTTTTGAAAAGTATGGATACTACATTTGTTTGATATTATTATGTGTGAGTTTTGAGTATCATGTTTAAACATAACGTCAACATGTTTGACCCATGTACGAAATACATCTTGAGTTAGTTGTAGTATGTAATAATTGGCCAACACATATGCAATTTAATTACTTTCATTGTCCATTTGGTAATAGATGTATAAAAGCCAAAAATATCATCTGGTATGCCACATCTAGGAGTTTTGATTAGTGCCAGTGTTTCTTTACTTATTTCGCCACTAATTGTTATGTTGTGATACTCTTGGAAAAGTCGGAGAGCATTTGAAACTATTGATGAATTTGCATGTGTAATATCTTAGTCGCATACTTTTAAGTATCCAAAATACTTTAAATATTTTATTGTTGAAAGTGTTCGATTTTTGCCTCTGCTGGAGGCTAATAAAATTAATATGATAATTGTAAAGGTAGTCATTTTATTATAATTAAAAAGTTAATTCATATAGGCCAGGTTCATTGATAAATGTTGTATGAGGATGTATGTTTTCCGATAGCGCTAAAACGTCGCTATTGAAATTTTGTAGTGCCCCCCCCCCCCCCCCCCAAGATAGTATATCAACACTCTCCATTGTTTTTCCAAACACGGAATTGTTCATTAGCTTGTAGACATTTTTTCAAAGTCATTTGTAGACTTTGTTCGCATATTTGTGTTTAGATCAATATAGGACTTGAGCCAATCTTATTGATCAAACTCCATAACTCTATGGATCGTTTTCAACTTCATTCCGAGAGATAGATGTTGCTTAATATTTACATAGTGTAATACATATTTTTCTTTACCATCCAGATTAGTCAAGAGTTTGGGATTTTTTGAACCTTCTGGTATTTTATTCTCTGGTGCCAATGGCAGATCTTTGTGGAGATCGTGTATTTCATGTGGGTATTCCAAATCAACTTCCAATATATAACCTTTGCTCTAATCATCTTCTATTTTTGTTACATCTATATTTGTATTTCCCCACTTAAATTCGTCATAGCGCAAATACTGGCTCATAGTCCATCCATATAAGTTATTGGCATCCAGATATGAAAGATAAAATATTTCCTTTGTACTATCATAAGCATTCATGTATTTATTATTTGCTTTAGCATATCGCTTACAACATTGTGAAATTCCACCACGAACATATTTTTCTAACATCAAAATCATTTCGTAATCTGTTAATAATTCTAGTTCTATTTTAGTATGTTTGAGCGTAGCATCCCACATTAACCCTGGAGCTGTGAAATACCATGCTGGATCTAGCTTATATGTTTTGAGACACACGTCTCTAAAATTTTCCATTATATCAGAAAATATAAATACATCAGATTTCTTATAGAGTTCTGTGCACTCTCTAAGAGATTTTATGTTGAATTTTCCCCACACCTTTCTCGCAAAATCGTAATCTTCGCCCATAATGTCGCATTTAATGAGTTTGTTGTAAAATGCATCCTTGGACAGAAGTGATGTCTCACAAAATTTTTCAGCACTATCCATGTAGTCATATGGATAAACAATTTTTCTTGTAACAAAGTCAAGAAATTCATTGGAAAAATGCTTACACGTTTCTCGGAATTGGCTTCTGGGAAGGTTGCTATAGAGTTTATCGATACTCCTAGCCATAATTTTAAATGAGTCAATAAATCTAAGATTTATACTTTCACATACATTTTTCATAAAATAAATATGTTTTTCTTCATTGTTGTGAATTAGATTAATTTATTTTCATCGATGCCAAGATCTCTTATGAAGAAATGTGTGTCATAACCAGATAGATTGTGTATAAACATTGGGACAAAACATGGATTTCTATACGATATGTTACAATCTCTGTGTGCAGCTCCCCTAAATTTCCCTGTAAGATGATCATGATCTCTCACAGAATCACCTTCAAAAGACTTTTCACATATATGACAATGGGTAGCTGTAGCATATACAATTTGGTCTTTCTGAGTTAGTGGAAGCATTGGTTTTTCATTTGTGTATATATCACCAATAGACTTTGCTTCTTCCATTAGTATTTTAACGAATACAGTAGATGCATCAGATCCTTCATAAGTTACCGGTGGTTTATAGTATTAATGTTCATATTTTACATAGAAACAGAAGCTAATAGGCTCGTGTTTTTGGTATGGTTTCGTGTAGAATTCGTCGGGGTTTGGTTGGCAAGTTTCTATTTTAGTCAACAAACATTCAAAATCAGCATATATCACAAACGGAACTCTCAAAGAATAATTTTTATTTTTTTTAAATCTTAATATGACATTTTTTCCTTTAGATGGTAGTTCAACTCTAACACCATCGTGATCTCGGCAGTTTTTTTCATGATCTTTTAGCTTGCTTACAGAGTAGAAATATTGCAAACATCTATCGCATATATATATATATATATATATATATATATATATATATATATATATATATATATATTTCGTGACCATTATTTGATACCTGTGATGCGATAAGTCTCGAAAGACTTTTTATCCAGCAATAGTGGTCGTTCTTTTCGTCTCTGATATAGAGTATGTTAATGTGCTTATGAGTCTTATTTTTTGTTGTTTTTAGTGGGATATTATACATTTCTTACTACCATATTTTTCTTTGCATGCGTATACATTAACAGTAATTCCACTTCTTTTCTCAAAGGTTGGTATGCTATCCAACTTCATTGGAAATTCCAAGTCCTTAAGTGCATCATCAAACTCATATTCGTAAGCTATGTATTTATTCACTCTTTGGGGTTTCATTGTACTTAATGCAATGCAGATAGAACAGACCACAAAAAACATTTTCGATCATTGTTCTTAACATTAATTACTACCTGCTTAGTTTTGATTTTTTCTGGGAGATCAACATATGAACTGCCCTTGAATGGTACATATTTATTTTTTCGCACTTCTAGTTTAAATATTCTCTTGAATACCCACTGAGATCCCTTTGCTTCGAATGCCCCCATTTCAGCTATGATTTTCGATATACTGTTGGCATAATATTCTTCCAGATTAGTCGATTTTAGTATAATTTCGTTCTTTGTTTTAAATGAGCTTTCTACATATTCAATATTCTCACCAATCCCCCTTTTGTACTCAGTGAAGAGTTTCATGTTCACTTTGAGTGATTTTAAATGTTTATTAATTAGTCCCGTGACAGTTTCTTTTACATCGTTTAGGAAAAGATTTGGGTCTTTGTATGCATTCACATTCTTTACAGCATAATTCTTGATCCTACATTAAAATGCTGTTTCGATTTCTTCTGCACCGAATCTGGGTGTGCACTTACGAATTTTAGTTCTCAATTGACTTCTTATGAGAGATGATTTGTAATAGTGACTATATGTTTCACATTTCACTTGTTTCTCTCGTGGGAACTTCTGTTTTGATATTAAATGTTGTGATACTTAAAAAATTTCCCATGCATTTGTTGGTTCATGTGATTTATTATGTATTGGTGTAAGACCTTTGTACAATCTACATTTAAAATGACTTCTTATGAGAGATTGTTTGTAAAAGTGTTTACAAGTTTCACACTTGACATACTTCTCTTGACTTTTTTTCTTCTTTCTTTTCACAAAAATATCTTTCTTAAATTGATTTTCTTTCCAAACATCACCAGTTGCGTTAGCCTTTTTCATTGCCTTGGTCGTCATCATATTATATATCAGTTGATTTTTATTTGTGCTCATTTATTATATACATTTTATTTTTTCTTAATTATTTTTTTGAGACACCCTTTTGTTTCTTCTAATGATTACGTTCTAACCAAATACATTTTTTGGAGCCAATTTTTAGCAATTGCTCCCATACGCAACTTTTTATGCGTATTTTTGCAGATGAAGCCAAATGTAACTTTTTACGCAAATTTTTCTGGTATGCAAATTTTTCTGGTACACCAATACGCAACTTTTTGAGTCACTTTTTTTAGCAACTGCTCCCAAACGCAACTTGTTAGGCGTATTTTTGTGGTTGGGCCCAAACGCAACTTTTTGAGCCACTTTTTTTTGGTTGCTCCCAAACGCAACTTTTTGAGTCACTTTTTTGCGGTTGCACTCGAATCGGCATATGATGTTCTGGATCAGAAAATTAAGAAGAATTTTTCCTGATGGTTTTCTGATAGCTTGGGTATTTAATTTACCGTTGTTTTTCTGATAACTGGGTGCTGCGCTCGAATCGCCATTTTGATACTACTTGTGTCCAACAGATGTGTGGACCAAAATTTTCTTTTGGCGGATTTCATGAAGCGCCGTCTGTTCACCGTCAGCGATTCGGTGATAACTATGGGAGTGCTCTTCAGCACACTTTCAGCATTAAATTAGAAGTAAATGCAACAAAATATAACATTATTAGCCTTATAGTACCAATGCAGAACATTAAAAAATATATTTTAAATCCTTTGATTTATACAAATGTAGGGTTTTGTGAATATTGGTTCCATCAAAGAGGTTTCAAACTGCTTATACATTGTAAATTGGTAGTGTATTCTGTTGACGACAGCACGATTATAAAAGAAAAATACTAGGCCTAAAGAATGTGCAGAAAAATAAAGCTTTGATAACACAATATTACAGAATTATGCATGATATGGTAAACGGTACTACAGGATATTACGGTAAAGGGAGCACTTTTGAAAACCCTCTCATTTGGAATAATAGTCAATAAATATATTTTATTTCAGTCTTAGAGCTTAACTTCAGAGTCAGGAGGAATATACACACTACGTCTATTACCTTCATGGCAATATTTATTTAAAAAGGTGGTTAAATTATAAAATATTGCTAGAAGGAAAAGTGATCACTTGACTGGAAACAGTCTATAATATTTATCTTCTAATTCTAGAATAAAGTTCGATTATTGCGACCTATACTCCATCTGTTTTCTCTAAAATGAACTACATTTCCTCTTTGAAAGTTGCAGGCAATACTGAACACGTTCTGCACTATTATTGCAGATTGTAGCACTACATACATGGTCTCGCAAATAGTTCCAAAACCTGTTAATAGGGTCAGCACATACAGTAAAATGTTTAAAATGTTCAATTCTCTAACTTTTCCATTTAGAAACCCTGTTGGACTTTTGGCAAAACGATTTTAGGCTAAATGACTATAGGCAAAATGACTGTAGGCAAAACGACTTTAGGCAAAATGACCTTTAGTGAAAACAACTTTAGTCAAAACGACTGTTAGTGAAGCTAAGCAAGAGACTAAAATTTTAGGCAAAACGATTTTGGGTAAAATGACTTTTAGCCAAAACGAATTTTAGGCAAAATGAATGTAGTAAAACTCTTTTAGGCAAAAGGACTTTAAGCAAAACGACGCGCTCTCCATATAAGTATAATTTTAATTGTTCTGTCATCGTAAGGGTGAAATACTTTTATGATACACTATATGAATATCTGAAGGCCACATATCTGAAAGTTATAAGTTTAAGCCAACAAACCTGTAAATGTGATGGTAAGAATAACTTATCTTAAAACATGCTGATTGTATTAGCCATAGTTAAAGCAGTCCAAGCAGTTATACATAATAGATAGGATACTAGTGCTGATTTGGAAATTGAAGAAATAGCTACTTACTCCTTTCGGCACATGGTAGCCACAAATAACGGTGTCTCGCTGCACTGTTCTGCCGTTACCGATCACAGTTGAATATTTCCTGGAAACAAAATATGTGTAAGCAATCAAACAATGTCTCCATATTTATGATTATATTCAGAAGATGCAACAGCTGCCTCGAGGAAGGAAGGGGCTGCGGTGCGAACACGATCTGGCTCATAGTTGGGTCATATCCGGCGTGCATGTACACATATCCTCATAAAATATGAGCGATCTTTTAAAGCTGAAAATATGACTTATGCCCGGTTGCACCAACATTTTCCCCAATCCTAGCACGATCCTAGTTCCGAACCAGGATCCGTTTGATCTTGGTTCCAATGTTAAAATGTTGCACCAACGAAGTTTAATAATTCTGGATCTCTGATTCGTCGATCTTGGTTCCAAAGTGAGTGATCGAGATTAAGTATGAGGCAAATTTTGCTATTGGTTCGTAATATTTGACGTCATAAAAGTAGGCTATAGATAGACTAGATATGAGATATTTTATTTGATTTAAGTGAATTATTTTTGTGTAAATTTTACCGAATAATATTTAAGTGCGTATAGTGTTGTTTTAATTTCTCAAGAAAACAATCGAACGTAGTTATATCTGTTGCCGTATTTTCTAACTACATTTGTTGACGATGGCTGCTGATATCGGATTGAGATTTCTAACAGCCAATTTCGGCGGTTCGAAATGAACTTCATCTCAATCTCCAGACCAGATCTGAACTCGAATTGTGCAACAGTTTTCTATGTCGATCTTAGATACGATCTCGGAAAGAGTTTTGAACCACGACCGTGCAAACGAGCATAAGTCCCTTTCGGGTATGTTCGGTAGGCTGCCCCTCTCTCAAGTCTCAGACGCATGGGACCAAGTGGGCGTGGCTTACTGCTGTAGGAACACAAGGCTTTGGAGGAAAAACATTCAAAACACGAATAATAATTCAATGAGCTCAGTTTTGTCCGAATATATTCCAACATATTGTGCGTAATGAAGTCAAAGTAAATAAGCGATGGAACCTTCAGAATTATGAACTAGCCTGTATCAGATCTGAGATACAAATAGTAAATTACAACTTAACTACTTCCAAATCATGTATAATAATAAATATGAAATGAGGTTTTACATTATAAATCCCCTTGCCAAAACACACGAAATTTTTGAAAACATAAATGGATAATCACCTAAATCATTAAATAATACATTATATGAAACAATGTTTTCATTTGTATGATAATTAGAGACCAGGAAAGGTCTCAGAATCATTGGCCTGTAATCTATATTTCATATTCCAATGAATACTCACGCATCAACTACTGTATATTGACTGCTTGCTTCTCCAGTAAGTGGCCAATATTACACCGAAACACACAGCACGTGATCCCAAATGTCTTTCCTTGCCAGTTTCGTATTTACTTCGCTCATTCCTTAGTGAGTCTTGTTAAGTGTAATCCAATGCAAAGGTGGATTAGGTCTATAAGCGTTGTTATGATTATGCTTTGTGGCCATATTCATAAACTAAGCGGTTTAGGGGTCGTAGCTAGTAGATGAATGATGGATGGTAGAGATTGCTTTAAATGAGTGGTTTTAATCATATTATGTGACACAGACACTTGAACACTGTAATATTGGCTGTAGTGGGGAGCTACCTTAAATGATGTTAAGTTATTATTATATTATAAATCCTATGAGCACCTTACGCCTTAATTCTGTATATCTATGTTGGACAGTCCCCACCAGAAACATGATGCCGCGCCGTGCCTCGCAAAACCTATATCGGTGCGTTGTTTAAAGTTTAGAAATAGCTGGCCTCTTTCCTTGGTTGGTGGAGGTGTCATAATTGCTGGCCCTTGTCTATATACTTTGACGCAATCCCTGGTGTCCTAGTTATACTCTGAAGGTCTAAGGCCGGGTTTAGAGTTTATCTTATCCTGAAAACAATCCACGCAGTTCTCCTATTTCATGCGATAAAACTGCGGATAAGTTAAACCATTTTGTTCCGTTCATTAAGTATATACCTGCTTGCATGCACCATAATGATTAGACGACATGTCAACACAATTTGGATTACAAAAAATAGTTATTGATTATTAAAGTGTTATATGGCGAAATTACTACAGTATTATCTGCAGGAGTGAAAGTTCCACGGTAATTAAAAATACTCAAAATATTCACCTTTAAATTATCATAATAGCATTAATAGAACACACAGAACGTGCTACTATATATGATTCGAAGGAAAATATTCGAATTTAAATAAATGTCATAATTAATACACTGTCATTACAAAGGTCATGGGATATCCGTCCATTAACGTGTAGGGCTCACTCTAGACCGAATAATTACCAAAACTTGACGTAACTTGGACTCAACAAGTGGACGGAAGACCTCTGGAGAGATGTTAAGCCATTCTGTCTTAACAGCTACCCAAAGATCTCTGGTATTCCTAGGTGCAGAATCTTTGGTTTTGATGGCTCTCTCCACCACACCTGATAAAGGCTCAATTGGGTTCATGTTGGGGGAACGTGCTGGCCACTCCGCTGGCTAGAACTCTCCAGAATGCTCTTCGAACAAGTCCTGGATATCCACAGACCGATGAGACTGCACATTATCCTGTTAGAACATCCAATCATTGTCAGGCAAACAGAAGTTCGTGCACGGCTGAAAATGGTCACAAGGAGGATTGTGTAGCGGTTTACATTGTATTTTGTGGACACACGGATCCAACCCATGCCATGTGAATCCACCAAACACCATTACGGAACCAACACCAGCTTGCACAGTGCCTTGTTGACAACTGGGATCAATGGCCTCATTGGGTTAGCGCCATCTCCGAACCCTGCCATCAGCATGTATCAACCTGTTCAGTAGTATAGAAATGCCGACTTGCGCACAAACGTAAAAAAAGTGGCTCAAAAAGTTGCGTTTCGGAGCAGTTGCAAAAAGTTACTCAAAAAGTTGCGTTTCGTTAGATCGTAGACTTTAGAAAAAAAGATGCGTTAAACATGGCATTTGAGAGAATCTGCAAAAATACGCGTAAAAAGTTGCGGGTGAGCAACTGCAAAAAAGTGGCTCAAAAAATTTGAATACGTAAAAATTAAATTTTGTATATAATAAATGAGCACAAATAAAAATCAACTGATATCTAATATGATGACGACCAAGGCAATGAAAAAGGCTAACGCAACTGGTGATGTTTGGAAAGAAAATCAATTTAAGAAAGATATTTTTGTGAAAAGAAAGAAGAAGAAAAGTCAAGAGAAGTATGTCAAGTGTGAAACTTGTAAACACTTTTACAAACAATCTCTCATAAGAAGTCATTTTAAATGTAGATTGTACAAAGGTCTTACACCAATACATAATAAATCACATGAACCAACAAATGCATGGGAAATTTTTTAAGTATCACAACATTTAATATCAAAACAAAAGTTCCCACGAGAGAAACAAGTGAAATGTGAAACATATAGTCACTATTACAAATCATCTCTCATAAGAAGTCAATTGAGAACTAAAATTCGTAAGTGCACACCCAGATTCGGTGCAGAAGAAATCGAAACAGCATTTTAATGTAGGATCAAGAATTATGCTGTAAAGAATGTGAATGCATACAAAGACCCAAATCTTTTCCTAAACGATGTAAAAGAAACTGTCACGGGACTAATTAATAAACATTTAAAATCACTCAAAGTGAACATGAAACTCTTCACTGAGTACAAAAGGGGGATTGGTGAGAATATTGAATATGTAGAAAGCTCATTTAAAACAAAGAACGAAATTATACTAAAATCGACTAATCTGGAAGAATATTATGCCAACAGTATATCGAAAATCATAGCTGAAATGGGGGCATTCGAAGCAAAGGGATCTCAGTGGGTATTCAAGAGAATATTTAAACTAGAAGTGCGAAAAAATAAATATGTACCATTCAAGGGCAGTTCATATGTTGATCTCCCAGAAAAAATCAAAACTAAGCAGGTAGTAATTAATGTTAAGAACAATGATCGAAAATGTTTTTTGTGGTCTGTTCTATCTGCATTGCATTAAGTACAATGAAACCCCAAAGAGTGAATAAATACATAGCTTACGAATATGAGTTTGATGATGCACTTAAGGACTTGGAATTTCCAATGAAGTTGGATAGCATACCAACCTTTGAGAAAAGAAGTGGAATTACTGTTAATGTATACGCATGCAAAGAAAAATATGGTAGTAAGAAATGTATAATATCCCACTAAAAACAACAAAAAATAAGACTCATAAGCACATTAACATACTCTATATCAGAGACGAAAAGAACGACCACTATTGCTGGATAAAAAGTCTTTCGAGACTTATCGCATCACAGGTATCAAATAATGGTCACGAAATATATATATATATATATATATATATATATATATATATATATATATATATATATATATATATATGCGATAGATGTTTGCAATATTTCTACTCTGTAAGCAAGCTAAAAGATCATGAAAAAAACTGCCGAGATCACGATGGTGTTAGAGTTGAACTACCATCTAAAGGAAAAAATGTCATATTAAGATTTAAAAAAAATAAAAATTATTCTTTGAGAGTTCCGTTTGTGATATATGCTGATTTTGAATGTTTGTTGACTAAAATAGAAACTTGCCAACCAAACCCCGACGAATTCTACACGAAACCATACCAAAAACACGAGCCTATTAGCTTCTGTTTCTATGTAAAATATGAACATTAATACTATAAACCACCGGTAACTTATGAAGGATCTGATGCATCTACTGTATTCGTTAAAATACTAATGGAAGAAGCAAAGTCTATTGGTGATATATACACAAATGAAAAACCAATGCTTCCACTAACTCAGAAAGACCAAATTGTATATGCTACAGCTACCCATTGTCATATATGTGAAAAGTCTTTTGAAGGTGATTCTGTGAGAGATCATGATCATCTTACAGGGAAATTTAGGGGAGCTGCACACAGAGATTGTAACATATCGTATAGAAATCCATGTTTTGTCCCAATGTTTATACACAATCTATCTGGTTATGACACACATTTCTTCATAAGAGATCTTGGCATCGATGAAAATAAATTAATCTAATTCACAACAATGAAGAAAAACATATTTATTTTATGAAAAATGTATGTGAAAGTATAAATCTTAGATTTATTGACTCATTTAAAATTATGGCTAGGAGTATCGATAAACTCTATAGCAACCTTCCCAGAAGCCAATTCCGAGAAACGTGTAAGCATTTTTCCAATGAATTTCTTGACTTTGTTACAAGAAAAATTGTTTATCCATATGACTACATGGATAGTGCTGAAAAATTTTGTGAGACATCACTTCTGTCC
This sequence comes from Dryococelus australis, assembly GCA_029891345.1. Lineage (NCBI taxonomy): Eukaryota > Metazoa > Arthropoda > Insecta > Phasmatodea > Phasmatidae > Dryococelus > Dryococelus australis. The sequence goes on along the minus strand of CM057006.1, from coordinate 94,908,440 downwards.
AAGGATGCATTTTACAACAAACTCATTAAATGCGACATTATGGGCGAAGATTACGAATTTGCGAGAAAGGTGTGGGGAAAATTCAACATAAAATCTCTTAGAGAGTGCACAGAACTCTATAAGAAATCTGATGTATTTATATTTTCTGATATAATGGAAAATTTTAGAGACATGTGTCTCAAAACATATAAGCTAGATCCAGCATGGTATTTCACAGCTCCAGGGTTAATGTGGGATGCTACGCTCAAACATACTAAAATAGAACTAGAATTATTAACAGATTACGAAATGATTTTGATGTTAGAAAAATATGTTCGTGGTGGAATTTCACAATGTTGTAAGCGATATGCTAAAGCAAATAATAAATACATGAATGCTTATGATAGTACAAAGGAAATATTTTATCTTTCATATCTGGATGCCAATAACTTATATGGATGGACTATGAGCCAGTATTTGCGCTATGACGAATTTAAGTGGGGAAATACAAATATAGATGTAACAAAAATAGAAGATGATTAGAGCAAAGGTTATATATTGGAAGTTGATTTGGAATACCCACATGAAATACACGATCTCCACAAAGATCTGCCATTGGCACCAGAGAATAAAATACCAGAAGGTTCAAAAAATCCCAAACTCTTGACTAATCTGGATGGTAAAGAAAAATATGTATTACACTATGTAAATATTAAGCAACATCTATCTCTCGGAATGAAGTTGAAAACGATCCATAGAGTTATGGAGTTTGATCAATAAGATTGGCTCAAGTCCTATATTGATCTAAACACAAATATGCGAACAAAGTCTACAAATGACTTTGAAAAAATGTCTACAAGCTAATGAACAATTCCGTGTTTGGAAAAACAATGGAGAGTGTTGATATACTATCTTGGGGGGGGGGGGCACTACAAAATTTCAATAGCGACGTTTTAGCGCTATCGGAAAACATACATCCTCATACAACATTTATCAATGAACCTGGCCTATATGAATTAACTTTTTAATTATAATAAAATGACTACCTTTACAATTATCATATTAATTTTATTAGCCTCCAGCAGAGGCAAAAATCGAACACTTTCAACAATAAAATATTTAAAGTATTTTGGATACTTAAAAGTATGCGACTAAGATATTACACATGCAAATTCATCAATAGTTTCAAATGCTCTCCGACTTTTCCAAGAGTATCACAACATAACAATTAGTGGCGAAATAAGTAAAGAAACACTGGCACTAATCAAAACTCCTAGATGTGGCATACCAGATGATATTTTTGGCTTTTATACATCTATTACCAAATGGACAATGAAAGTAATTAAATTGCATATGTGTTGGCCAATTATTACATACTACAACTAACTCAAGATGTATTTCGTACATGGGTCAAACATGTTGACGTTATGTTTAAACATGATACTCAAAACTCACACATAATAATATCAAACAAATGTAGTATCCATACTTTTCAAAAGTCTCGGCATTTATGTAATAGCAAAATTTGATGGGAAAGGAGGAGTGCTGGCTCATGCTTTTTTTTCCGAAATCAGATAACTGACCAGTTGAAATTCACATTGATGCTGAAGAAGATTGGTATCTTAAACATGACAACAAATCTCAAGGAAAAATAAAAACTTTTCGTTGTGCTATTGCATGAAATAGGACATGCATTAGGAATGCATCATTAAAATGTTTACAAGTCTGTTATGTACCCAAGTTATGTCTTAGATCTACTACCATTACAAACTGATTATAGTTTGGCAATACAGAGTCTATATGGTAAACCTAAAAGATCTGTGCATTCGTTATCCCCTCCTAAACCAAACATATTATTCCCTACAAAAGAAGTAGATTTGTGTAACATAAAAAACATCAACCTTTTTTTTAGTAGTCAACCAAGTGATGTATATTTTTGATAAAAAATATGTTTAGACATATGACATAGTAGATAAAATAGTTAGTAAACTAGAGCTTATCACTAACTGGCTGTTTTTCTTACCGGCTAATTTTGAAAGCTTTACATCGATTGATCAGAGACCATCGGGGGAATAGTAATGTTTATCGAGTCAAATGTATATATATTTGAATATCCTAGTCTTCAACACATGTCTGGATATCCAAAGGTTTATTAATGAAATGGATATACCTCAGAATTCTCACAAAGATCAACAGTTGGAATTTTTTCATAATCTGTATTTGTATGTCTTTTAGTTAGCTTATTCTGTTGGTATACATAAACTTTATTCGGATGGGAAAATGCATCGCCAATAGGAATATCAAACTCAATGCGCTTGTTGTATTCATTAAAATTATTTATTGTTTGGTCGTTTGGTGGAAACAACTGACGCTCATAACTTTCAATTATTTGTTGATAGATTTATTATATAGAAAAAAATTTCTTAAACAACTACACTTTTCTTATCAACCCAAGTATTATGACTGCTATCAAAACCTAACCATTTAATTAGCATCTTATTTCCTTTTCTTCGCAAAACTTTTTCCACAAAGTAGTCTTTATCATATTTGGTCTTAAGCAGCAATGGCTCATAAAAATACCTTTAATATGTTCATTTTTAAATCTTTTATTCTATATGTCGTGGGGTTTGTGTGCAATACTTCACACACCTCACATACTTTAGTAGACTAATTTGGTGTATATCATTTTCAAACAAATTTTTAGTTCTACTTATACGAACTTTATCTCCTATTGCAAACTTTGGTTAAACCGTTTTTCTCTCCGCCAAACATGTTGATTAGAATAGATCTTTCATTCTTTGTGTTTACATTGGTGGGTTTCATTCTGATTGTACTGTGAACAGTGTTATTGTATTCACTTATTAATTTAAGTAATATAGCTACCCATTTATAGTTTCCCTTCACAGTAAATATCTTCCACATTTTCCCCTTCAATGTTCTATTATATCTTTCTACAATGCTAGCTTTCTTTTTACTGTTTGTTAAATAGAGTGTTATGTTGTTATTGGCCATTAAAGACTTAAAATATTTATTGTAAAATTATTTCCCTTCATCTGTTAGTAAATGCATGGGTTTGCGATCAATCAAAATAGTTTTAAATACTAACATAACATTTTCACCAGTATTATCTTTGATTGTTATTGCCCATGCATAATTGGAAAAAAACATCTATCATGGTTAACATGTATTTAAACCCTTTGTTAATTCTCTGTATACCTTTTAAAGATCCAGAATTCATCTCAACTAAATCAGCTTACCAAAGATCATCGATATCAAAAGATAGAACAGTTCTACTGGGGAAGTTTTTTCGTATTGGTTCATGAATTTCATTTACAATATTATTTTTTATACTCCCACCAGTGAATACCGAGTTATTGGTAACACGACATCTGCAAACACATTTAATTGTTACTTTGTTATTATTTGTAAGTTCATATAAGCTAAGTGTATTTTTCATACATTTGAGACAGTATACATTTAAGTTATCATTGTTCATTTTATTTATTTATATAATAAATGAGACGAGAAAAAATTGTAAACAATATAGAGAAGAAAACAGAGAGAATAAGACAGGTAATTGAAAAGTTTAAAACTTTAAGAAAATTTTTCCAATATGAATATGATAAGAATAAAAAACTCGATCAACCATTGATAGATGCGATAGAAGATTTGGGATAAAAAAATTGGACATGTAACAAATGAGAATAAGAACTCAATAAAAAGAACTTGTTCCATTTGCTGTTAAGAATACATATGGATGGATGATATAAGGATGCTTATTGATCGACTTCTCATTATTTATGGCGAAGAGAATGCTGGAAATGATAATTATTACAATGAAAATGTTGGAATAATGTATATGCTCAACAGCAAGTTTATTGACTTTGTTGTTAATAATCAAAAAGGTATACCATATCTGATATGTGTGTTAAACACAATACCACATAATTTTTGGGAGTCGGAGCATCACGGAAAAGGGTTACTCACTGACATAATAAATTCACTACCTTTTGAGTTGCATGCACCTGGTTATCAGTACTTAGGTCAGGGTACTAGACTAAAAGAGAGAATTGAGCGTGGTGATAAACCCATTAATCCACTAGATGCGGCTGCAATGGAACATGATATAGCTTATCATCACCATAAATATCTAGCTGAAAGACATGTAGCTGACAAAGAACTGGAAACGCAACTGTTAGAGTCACTTTTTTTGCAACCGCTCCCAAACGCAACTTTTTGAACCACTTTTTTGCGTTTGTGCCCAAATCGGCATTTCTATACTACTTGTATCGTGACTCATCGGACCAGTCCACATGTTTTCAGTACTCCAGGATCCAATTAGCAACCTCACGAGCCCAAGTGAGGTGTTGTGCCCAGTGTAGTGGATCTTCTGCTTCTATATCACATGGAAGGTAATGCGCATTGCAGACCTGCTAGATACACGCCTAACACCTCCTGCATTGAGTGTGGCTGTGATTTGAGTAAATGTTCCTGCTCTGTTAGCACGGACAATTCTACCCAACCTCCGCCGATCACGATCATAAAGTAACTTTGGACATTCACTGCGTTGTCCATGGTGGATTGCAATGCCTCAATTTTTATATGCACAGTACACACGTGACACCATGGATAGAGGAATATTACAGTTTTCCACAACTTCTGAAATTGAATGTCCCATCGTTCTGGCACCCACAATCATGCCCCGTTTGAATTCTGATAACTCATGTCGCCTTGCCATGAACGTGTAAACAACAGTCAATCCAAATGACACGATCATCTGTTCACATTTGAGACCGGCTTGGGCCGTGAAATGTTTTTCTGCAGTGGTGGCGCCACGAGTCATTCAGTTGCATATTGCTATCCCATGACTTTTGTCATGTCAGTGTTCATTGACCATTCGCAGTAAAGTGTGCACTCCTTGATATCTGTCACATTTAATATGTGGACGTATGACCCCAAATGTCAATGAAGGTTACATATTAAGTATTAACTCAATTTTTTTTTCAATTTTACACAAACTTAAGTATAAATAACATTGCTTGGATATTTCATGTGTGTGTTATAGCACCATTACGAAAATTCTAACGAGCTCACTTTGGCACAAACCGTCACATCTAAGAGGACAGTTCAACTCGATGTGTTTTGTCATGATGTGGTTTCTCACCGAACTACCTCCATTAGAGATTCGTGCTAGTAATGGTAACTAACCCAATATGTAACACTTGGTGGCTGGTAGCAACCACAATGACCAATCCCCTAACTGATTGGTGGATACATGTGTAAGTGTGCTTTCTAGCAATTGGCCTATCAATGTTTTACACCATATTATGTGAAATCTAGCCACTGTGGCGTACGCAACCTTCGCCTCATACTTACCAAAACCGTAAATGAGATAGTGACGTCAAGGGTTGGGGATTGGAGGTACGTTTTAAAGGTTATTTCATTTGACATGTAGTCAGATGAAAAGTTACTGAGCCAGAGCTCCAAAATGTCCTATAGTAAGGTCCGTCCTTATCCACTCAAGCACCATTTCGCAGTGGCAATTTAGCAATATTTAATTATTTGTTACCAATTTGTGCTATTTTATGACCTTTTTTCTCAGTTTATTATGTTTGGTAGCGCAAGTCAGAAGAGGAATAAATTCACAATTACAATTAATTTTGTAAAGTTGTGGTTACTTACAACTGCCTAGGAAATCTGTGATGCTAAGATCTTTCTTTGCAATTGTCACATCGATAGTGTTTCCCGTTACATAACCAGCACTGATATGTTACTCGCAATAGCCGAGTTCACCCTCTACCTGAATCGGTATATGCTTACAAATTACCACCCTGAGTCTGAGGATGTGAAAACCATTAACCATCAGGCATAGTTAGTAATTGTTTATGATGCTATTGGAAATACGGACATCGGACGCGATACACAAGTATATGAATTATGGCCCAATGTATTTAGTTATATCGTCTAATTGTGAATCAGATTTCATAAGCACAATAACTCTAACAATTGATAAAATAATGAATTCACTTATTAAATAGTCACATGTCTGAAAAGGCCAAATAAGCAAGAAAGTGAGAACAGCAATAAATAAATCAATTTCCATTTTCGTGTTTCTCGTTACAAGCATTAAAAAAATAATAGTTTTTTTTCAGGTTTTAACCACGACTCCTACGTCGGCAAGTTCAAGCAAAAATCGGTTTACATAGTAACTTAATCGAAGCTAATCGGATCGTGTAGTGATTGTGACAATTCCTTGCTCCCATAGCAATCGAACCCAAGCCACCGAGTTAGCTAATGTGCAATATAACATCTTCGGGATTCTTTCGGCCACCAGGCCACTACTACTTACATGAAATACATAATTTCTTTAACTGAGGATAACTGCCTAAAATTGTACGCCAATGCAGAAAGAATGTTTGCACAATTATTATAGAATGTATACCACTGTGCGCGGTTCGAGGCCAACATTCCGCACAACCCATATTTTTGTGCATAAAGTCAGCATCAAGTGATACATAGGTCACTATGATCAAGAGGTCCTTTCGAATTCCTCCTCCTGGTAAAAATGAGCTTTGTAAGACCCAACAAATATAAACGTAAATATACTAGCTGAAGTCCGAATTCCCAGTATATTGGTCTTCTCGTTTGTTGTGCTAAACGGACGGAACTCGCTGATTAGCACGAGTCAACCTGGCTTGAAAAGTTATACGAATAAGCGAGTAAAGTGTGTAGTCCTTAGCGCATTTCCACAGACTGGGTTAAGAGAGCCTAAACGCGTACGCGGCCGGTCGTTCAACGGAGGCGCATTCTACTGTTCCTGGCTCTGTTGTCACTATGCGCGCATGCTCACACACATGCACATTGCAAACCTAGTGCGAGGTTGCCACAGCACACAACACATATACTCACTTCACATTCATATCATCTTTCAGAAGATGAAGTTATTATATGTACATGTGCAATAAAGCCCTGGAAGAATTGCTATTTCCTGAAATAATTATTTACAAATATGTATGTTTAAATATATATGATCACAGTGAACTAGATGCGCAGGTTACAGCTGTAACTGCAATATCTACATATCTTGTTTTCCTTTCAAGCCAATTAAAGTAGGCTATGGAACTGAATCATTAAATACTGTAATTGAAGTTTTAACTATTAAGTGTGCTAAATGCAGTGAAACAAGACATTTGTTCATCAGAGTGTAAATAGTTTTATATGCACTCTAAAAAATACCAAACATAATTTTCTTTGTGACAAAGAACACCATTTGTTCAAGGCTGTTTTGTTTACAGCAAAACAATGTAACTTTAATTCAAAGAGAAGGTTACAGAAACATAAGTTTGCTGTAAATATATGTTTTCTTTTAACGTTTTTGTTTTATGACAGTATTATATTTCTTTCTAGCAAAAATATGTACATTCTTTGAGGTACATTTGTTCCCAATAAATAAATATTAATTTGTACCAAAGGTTAACGTTTCCAGGCTTTCTGTAGTAGGCCTACATTTCATTGTTCAGTACGTAACTGTTGTCCCTACACAAACAATCATAAACCAACAGCTAAGCAAATTTATAGTTCTTATGCTGACTTTAAATGTCATTCTGAAGTTCGGTGATTGTTTACACTACTAATTTCAATGTTTCCCAACAGGTGGCATTGTATTATGGTCCATGTCACTACCCCCAATGCCACCTAGCATTGTATTGTGGTCCATGACACTACAACCAATAGGTGGAATTATATTGTGGTCCATGTCACTACCACCAATAGGTGGCGTTTTATTGTGGTCCATGTCACTACCCCAATAGGTCGCATTGTATTGTGGTCCATGTCACTATTACCAATAGGTGGCATTGTATTGTGGTGCATGTCACTACCCTAATAGGTGGCATTGTATTATGGTGCATGTCACTACCCTCAGGTGGCATTGTATTGTGATCCATGTCACTATCCCCAATAATATGTCGACCAAAATTAAAGACGAAGTGGTCATGTGGTGCACGGCATTAGGTTAATAACATAATTTGTGTGGGGTCGAACCTCGGAGAGCCCCAGTTTATTTTGTTAGCATTATTTTGAAATATTTGTTTAGCCTCTCTCATTTACAAATTACATTATTTTGTCAAAGCAAACATTTTATTTACAGTGTAATTAATACTATTACGAAAGTGCCTGCTGAACTACTGTAACGACAATGCAAGCTTATCATAGTCATAGCTATAATAACAAAAATTATATTTTTGGTAAGGCTACTTTGTAGTGGTTCGTATTAACACAAAATTTTCTTTGCGGCAACACATTATGTGTTACAGCAAAGAAACTACTTTTACAATGTAAACTGAGCTTTTTTTATCTGGCCATAATAAACATTCAGATGATCAATACGCATCACTACATACATATGTTTGCAAAATAAATAAAATGTCAGATGAAAAATACTTACAGGCTGAGGACTAAATATAATAATGTCGACAATTGTTTAAACGGAATCACCGTCTTACGGGTTGGACCTATCTACTGGAGCATGAACTCTAATCGTGAATATGGCAATGTAATAGACTGTATTTGAAAATTGCATGTAAACACCTGCCAAAACAAGTGACGGAACATTTTAGAACTCAAAGCCTACCTTGAGTGAGGCACGACTGTAATTCCAGCAATAACAATAAAATATTCTGAAACCAAAGAGATATCATAAAACAACGGCCACATAAAGAAGCCACCGCATGGTTTGTTACAGACAGTAGATAACACATAGAACCAAGGTGATAGTGGCTATAAAGACGATAAAATTGGGACTACCTGGAGCACTGGTAAAAGTGGGATTACCTGGCACGCTGTTAAAAGTGGGTCTACCTGTCGCACTGGTAAAAGTGGGTCTACCTGGCGCACTGGTAAAAGTGGGACTACCTGGCACGCTGGTAAAAGTGGGTCTACCTGGCATGCTGGTAAAAGTGGGACTACCTGTCGCACTGGTAAAAGTGGGACTACCTGTCGCACTGGTAAAAGTGGGACTACCTGTCGCACTGGTAAAAGTGGGACTACCTGGCACGCTGTTAAAAGTGGGTCTACCTGTCGCACTGGTAAAAGTGGGTCTACCTGGCGCACTGGTAAAAGTGGGACTACCTGGCACGCTGGTAAAAGTGGTACTACCTGGCGCACTGGTAAAAGTGGTACTACCTGTCGCACTGGTAAAAGTGGGTCTACCTGGCGCACTGGTAAAAGTGGTACTACCTGTCGCACTGGTAAAAGTGGTACTCCCGGTCGCACTGGTAAAAGTGGGATTACCTGTCGCACTGGTAAAAGTGGGTCTACCTGGCACGCTGGTAAAAGTGGTACTACCTGTCGCACTGGTAAAATTGGTACTACCTGGCGCACTGGTAAAAGTGGTACTACCTGACGCACTGGTAAAAGTGGGACTACCTGGCACGCTGGTAAAAGTGGTACTACCTGGCGCATTGGTAAAAGTGGGTCTACCTGGCGCACTGGTAAAAGTGGTACTACCTGGCGCACTGGTAAAAGTGGGACTAACAGGCGCACTGGTAAATGTGGGTTTACCTGGCGCACTGGTAAAAGTGGGACTACCTGGCACGCTGGTAAAAGTGGTACTACCTGTCGCACTGGTAAAAGTGGTACTACCTGGCGCACTTTTAAAAGTGGGACTACCTGGCACGCTGGTAAAGTGGTACTACCTGGCGCACTGGTAAAAGTGGTACTACCTGTCGCACTGGTAAAAGTGGGACTACCTGGCGCACTGGTAAAAGTGGGTCTACCTGGCGCACTGGTAAAAGTGGTACTACCTGTCGCACTGGTAAAAGTTGTACTACCTGGCGCACAGGTAAAAGTGGTACTACATGTCGCACTGGTAAAAGTGGTACTACCTGGCGCACTGGTAAATGTGGGACTACCTGGCACGCTGGTAAAATGTGGTACTACTTGTCGCACTGGTAAAAGTGGTACTACCTGTCGCACTGGTAAAAGTGGGTCTACCTGGCGCACTGGTAAAAGTGGTACTACCTGGCGCACTGGTAAAAGTGGGACTACCTTGCACGCTGGTAAAAGTGGTACTACCTGTCGCACTGGTAAAAGAGGTACTACCTGTCGCACTGGTAAAAGTGGGTCTACCTGGCGCACTGGTAAAAGTGGTACTACCTGTCGCACTGGTAAAAGTGGGACTACCTGTCACGCTGGTAAAAGTGGGACTACCTGGCGCACTGGTAAAAGTGGGATTACCTGGCGCACTGGTAAAAGTGGGACTACCTTGCACGCTGGTAAAAGTGGTACTACCTGTCGCACTGGTAAAAGTGGTACTACCTGGCGCACTGGTAAAAGTGGAACTACCTGGCACTCAGGTAAAAGTGGTACTACCTGTCGCACTGGTAAAAGTGGTACTACCTATCGCACTGGTAAAAGTGGGTCTACCTGGCGCACTGGTAAAAGTGGTACTACCTGTCGCACTGGTAAAAGTGGGACTACCTGGCACGCTGGTAAAAGTGGGACTACCTGGCGCACTGGTAAAAGTGGGACTACCTGGCACGCTGGTAAAAGTGGTACTAAATGGCGCAATGGTAAAAGTGGTACTACCTGTCGCACTGGTAAAAGTGGGTCTACCTGGCGCACTGGTAAAAGAGGGACTACCTGGCATGCTGGTAAAAGTGGTACTACCTGTCGCACTGGTAAAAGTGGTACTACCTGTCGCACTGGTAAAAGTGGGACTACCTGGCATGCTGGTAAAAGTGGTACTACCTGTCGCACTGGTAAAAGTGGTACTACCTGTCGCACTGGTAAAAGTGGTACTACCTGTCGCACTGGTAAAGTGGGACTACCTGTCACGCTGGTAAAAGTGGGACTACCTGGCGCACTGGTAAAAGTGGGATTACCTGGCGCACTGGTAAAAGTGGGACTACCTTGCACGCTGGTAAAAGTGGTACTACCTGTCGCACTGGTAAAAGTGGTACTACCTGTCGCACTGGTAAAAGTGGGACTACTGGCGCACTGGTAAAAGTGGTACTACATATCGCACTGGTAAAAGTGGGACTAACTGGCACGCTGGTAAAAGTGGGTATACCTGGCGCACTGGTAAAAGTGGTACTACATGTCGCACTGGTAAAAGTGGGACTACCTGTCACGCTGGTAAAAGTGGGTCTACCTGTCGCACTGGTTAAAGTGGGGACTTACCTGGGCACGCTGGTAAAAGTGGTACTACCTGTCGCACTGGTAAAAGTGGTCTACCTGTCGCACTGGTAAAAGTGGTACAACCTGTCGCACTGGTAAAAGTGGTACTACCTGTCGCACTGGTAAAAGTTGTACCTGGCTCACTGGTAAAAGTGGTACTACCTGGCGCACTGGTAAAAGTGGGACTACCTGGCATGCTGGTAAAAGTGGTACTACCTGTCGCACTGGTAAAAGTGGGTCTACCTGGCACGCTGGTAAAAGTGGTACTAACTGGCGCACTGGTAAAAGTGGTACAACCTGGCACGCTGTTAAAAGTGGGACTACCTGTCGCACTGGTAAAAGTGGTACAACCTGTCGCACTGGTAAAAGTGGGACTACCGTTCGCACTGGTAAAAGTGGTACTACGTGTCGCACTGGTAAAAGTGGGACTACCTGGCGCACTGGTAAAAGTCGGACTACCTGGCACGCTGGTAAAAGTGGTACTACCTGGCGCACTGGTAAAAGTGGTACAACCTGGCACGCTGGTAAAAGTGGGACTACCTGTCGCACTGGTAAAAGTGGGACTACCTGGCGCACTGGTAAAAGTGGAACTACCTGGCGCACTGGTAAAAGTGGGACTACCTGGCACGCTGGTAAAACTTGGGTCTACCTGTCGCACTGGTAAAAGTGGTACTACCTGTCGCACTGGTAAAAGTGGTACTACCTGTCGCACTGTTAAAAGTGGGACTACCTGGCGCACTGGTAAAAGTGGGACTACCTGGCACGCTGGTAAAGTGGTACTACCTGGCGCATGGTAAAAGTGGTCTACCTGGTCTACCTGGCGCACTGGTAAAAGTGGTACTACATGTCGCACTGGTAAATGTGGGACTACCTGGCACGCTGGTAAAAGTGGTACTACCTGTCGCACTGGTAAATGTGGGACTACCTGGCGCTCTGGTAAAAGTGGGACTACCTGGCGCACTGGTAAAATGTGGGACTACCTGGCACGCTGGTAAAAGTGGTACTACCTGGCGCACTGGTAAAAGTGGGTACTACCTTGCGCACTGGTAAAAGTGGTACTACAGTCGCACGTAAAAGTGGGACTACTGGCACGCTGGTAAAAGTGGTACTACCTGTCGCACTGGTAAAAGTGGGACTACCTGGCCGCTCGGTAAAGTGGGACTACCTGGCACTGGTAAATGTGGTCTACCTGCAGTGGTAAAGTGGTAACTACCTGCGCATGGTAAAGTGGTACTACCTTGCGCACTGGTAAGTCGTATACTGTCGCACTGGTAAAGTGTACTACTGTCGCATGGTAAAGTGGACTACCTGTGCCTGGTAATGTGGTCAACTGGCATGCTGTAAAGTGCGTGGACATTCAACACTCTTTAATCGAATGCCCTTCGGCGTAATTCCTTTTACTATGCAAATGTCTTTATTACTAATTGCTGCAGTTTAATTGAAAATGTTAGTCATTGTGAATTACCTTCGCAATGTTAAATGTGTTTCATGTTTCACTTATTACATACTCTTAAAGTGTGTGAAAAATCAATGCTATAATCAATTCATTGTTACTTCATACTTTCCTGGAGCCCTGCTAAATTTCTACATCCAGAATATTCCTCCGCCTCGTGCAAACAAAGTTAAAGTCTAGAATATCACACCAAAGACAACTCACCGATTCGTGCTCATTCAGTTATAATGAAATTTGCATGAGAACTATATCTTACTAGGTGCTACAAATACACATTTTTTTCATTGTTTTTATTCATATTTATAAGAAATGAAACATTATAATTTTTAAATAAACTGCAGGCAAAACTTGAATTTAACGATAAACTAATTTTTTTCATGTTGAAGACGTATAAATTGCTTGAGATAGATGCAGACATATTTAGGAAATACTTAAACATGTCATACATGGAGTGATTTTTTTAATGTTTGGTTAAAAAAGTGTGAAGAAACCGCTAATTAACTATAATGATTTATTGCCTGTACCACCACGTGTGTAATTAGTTATTCTGTGTTTACATCAGGTACTCACTTAATGTTCATTTAAATATGCCGTTATATACTTATTTCACGATATGAACACCAATACTGGTTTCTGTTTCAGTTAATACTAAAACAAATGCAAGTGCGAAGACCATTGGTAGTGTTGAATTGTGCTGGAAAGGAATGCGAAATATTCATTTCCCTGTATGTTAACGAAGATAGCTTTTCTGAAAGTGACATGTTAAATATATGTTTGTACGAATGCTTTTACCATTATATTTATGCGATTGAACATAAAGAAAATATAACCCACTCAGGAATAAGATGCCATTTCACAGCCTAATTGTGTGAATGTAATGTTGTAAAACGTGGTCGCACGAAGAACACATTTAGCGCTGGAAGTAAACACACTTAAAAGAAGGGTAATGGTGGAGAAATGCTTTGTGAACTGGGCAGTGGGCCAGGTAGAAGGTGTCAGAGTTAGTTTCACAAATTTGGGAATGAAGTGCAACCGAGCACGCTTGTGTAGAAGTTGGAGTAGCAGTCCAGTCCAGTTAATGAAAAGATGTGCCACAATTTGAGGTGAAAAGAAACATCAGAAACAGCTATATTCCTTGTTACTGAAGGAAAGTCATCATGTATATTGTAATTGATAAAGTGTGTCCTCACAATTGAAATATCGCTATATATATCCAAGGTATTCAAAATCGGTGGAAAATAAAGACGTTCTAAGATCGTTAGGCGTGAAGTTCCGTTACAGGATATGTGCGACCACAACTGCCAAAAACGAATGCTAGAGATGGGTTAAGAATGTCTTGAAGTTCCATTTCACTTTATCTAGATGTGTGGATCTGATAGTTCGTCCGGACAGTTTCAGTAAAACGAAGGTGGGAACAGGTTGGATTTAGTAATGAAAACTTTTGTATTTCTCACGTGTTCCGTTGACACTGACAATATAGTAAGAGGTCGTTTGCAAATTTCTCGACCACGTTCTACTCATTCTTCTCAACGTAGAAGGTTACATGTGGAAAATGAACCAAGTATGATTATTAAAAATTACAAACACTACATTAACAGCCAAATAGTCGGCTCAAGTTAAATTTCTACTTTGACCTTGTTCGAGATAGCAATTTTGGGCCTTAAATGAACGAAGTGACCAAATAAAGACCGTTAAAATTTAAGGCCATTAACAAATATAAGCAAGTCCAGTAGGGAGAAAATGTACTGAATAAAAGTTATATCCGAAATATTTAAACACCTCTGAAAATCCTTTTCTTTTTGTTTATTTCTGATTGTCGGTGTACGACTACGACTAAAAATTGAGGACCTCCCGGGGAAAAGGATGTAGTTGCTAAAACTGGAAATGTAGAAGAAACAAATATAACTGTTTATATCAAAGTGGTTTATATATATTTGCAATACATTAAGTTTCCATAAGAAGGTGTACTATATCAAGATGTAAATATGTAACAATACTATATTAAACCAACAAAACATATTAATATATAGTTACAACAGTAACTTATTTGGGAATGCTGAAGGTGTCATCCTGGAAAACATGAAAAACAATGAATATGCCAAGCAAATGACTACTGTGCGAAGTATACTACAAAACAAATATATATATATTTGTTATATATATATATATATATATATATATATATATATATATATATATATTCAGAGTGAAAACATCCAATAAAATATATACACATAAAAACTCATAATTTTTCACTGATAAAACGCAAAAATTTAGTTATCACTGCATAGCGACTGAACCCATAAACATAGCTATTAACATAACAAAAGATAGTGAATAAAAGGACCATTTAGATTAAACAGAATTTTCACTCACACCCATCTTAATAGAGCTGATGGTAATTTAGGTCCAAGTGCTCAAACATTGCCAACAGATCCTTCTTTCTTACAGCAGTGACTTCAGTCTGAACAGTCAGTGGCGTCAGCACATTCAGTCCAACTAAATCCAATTTAAAGTTTCCCCCTTCTTGAATACTAGTGTGATCTTCCATGATTCTAATTCACTAAGTTTTGCTTTCATTTTACAGCCAGTCTATTAGATTCATTAATTCCAAACCTGATCCACGAAGCCTTACTAATTTCCATTTTAGGTGTATTAAGAAACTTGTCTGCTCCTTTGGCTACATCAAAAAAGTAATTCCTTTGCTTGCTAACAAAATTAAATAGCTTACTTAGTTTTGAAGATCTCACTACATCTTCAATCTCTACTGGAATCATAGCTTTACAGAGTATTTTTCTCTTTTCTATAACACCAAAATCCCCGTCACATGGCATATAACTGTGGCCTGTAACAAGAAACTTCATGTCGACTGATGCGAAAATCCCTCTAGCTAGAAGGTAAATGATGTCTACGACCAACTGCAGCTGTCACACCATATTGTCAAATATTTTGTCGTTGTCATTGTTTCATAGGACATGGCATGTAGGAAACAAGACGATATCTCATTTTCATCTCGACTGGCAATGCCTTCGTGCCATGTACACATAAAACTCACATTGTTGTCATCTATATGGACACAGAAATTATATGTCGACAGCTTCCTAGCATAAAACATACTGCTATGTGTATGAGTAGGAACAAACATTACTTTTTGAAGATCCATAGACACACTGCATATTTTACTCTGCGTTAACTGTGACTGATTCATCTCGTCACTCGAAAGATTAGGAGCTTTCTAAACTTTTTTTCTAATTTATCTGGAGCTGTGTTGAAATTGCTTGCCTATCAGGCGAATCAGCTTTGATTTTAATACTTAACCTGTCACAAACCGGACATGTGTCAGTCCTGGGTCTGAAAAAAGGAACATTCAGGAAGTCCTTTAAAAATATCTGTATGTTATATTTATGTTTTTTGACTATCAGAATATAATATTTTTAATGCATGATATAGACGTCTCACATTTAAATCAGAACTTAGATATTCTTAGTCCATTCATAGTGAATTTCTTCCTTAGGGAAGGAATCGATATGCTGTCTGATTCTTCTCTAGGGAAGCTTTCTGACAAGGCTCCTATCATCCTCAGAGTACTTGTGCTTTTGGGCATAGCTTCCCCCTTTCATTACGATAGGCAACAGAACCCAATTTCTTTGACCATGTACTGTATGAAGCCGTAGACTTTAAATAGCAAAAATATATTTGAATGTTGCAGAACATACTTGTCGAACTCCAGAGTTTGTTGGAACTATGTACTATAGAGTTGCCTATCGTCTGCTTTCCGATGGATCGTTGTGCGTTCCATGCCTCCTTCTGCCAATTTTCACTAACTCCATGAGGTTCGATATATATGACCCTTGTTCTTCTGAAGATAACTTGTAGAACTGTTGAAATAGTGGTTCCTTCTGTTCGCTCGTAAGTAACCTGGACTCGTATTTGCACCTGCAGGCTACATGCAACACAAAAGAAAGACATGTTTTAAAAAGATAGAGTTCAAAGATTTGATAGTAACATTACAAATAATTTCCTGGAAAATATAGATAATATTATAGGGCTACTTAATAGTAATGTATTTTTGTTGGTTTCTATGGGCTGTCTAAAAAATCTTTTGTATACTATTACAGTTATGAATATCAAAAATTTGTTCTCCATATGCTGTATCCTTCGATCAATGAACATGAAATCGAAATTAAATAGCCTCCATATATTATTTGCACATAGTTTGGACGTACATAGCTTTGTACAAAATATGATAAATAGATGCCAGATACAATAATACGTGATGATGTAGTGATTCGTATTCAGTATAAGTAGTAAAATTTTCAACATTTTGTGATTTATATTACTTCGATGAGTGCTGCAGATTTTGCCAGTTTCATCATCCCCGTAGCTCTCTTGTACGGCTTCTTGCCTCAACTTCTTTGCAATATTTATTTTCATTTCGCGCGAAGAGCGAGTATCCCTGTCGCAATCCATATCACGATAATGTTATTAAAACACACCACAATGCGAAAATACTCACTTTACAAGAGTATTTGTATTGTAAAAGTAAATAAGTACAAACACTGAACACGTCAATAGGAAAACAACATTGATACTAACGTATTTTCGTTGTGGCTGTTTGCTTGGCACACACATCGTTACCCAGCGCCCGCGTTAGTGGACACCGAGCGCCATCTCTTATCGTGTAAATTAACTGCTTACAACGAGGGCTACTTGCGATGGCGCATACAACGGTTTCGTAGAGAAAAATTCAAATCACTACTTGTGGCACTTGCATCCCTGTGTTTTAGTCTTTTCAGAGGAACCTGCTCCGTAATCGATAACCGCCGATTAAATCTTTCTTGAATTTATTATCAGTGTGTATACCGCCGTTATAAGTTTATTTTATTATTTTATAAGATTTAATTTACTTTTTTTTAATAAAAATTTATTTTAGGTCAAGGTGCAGTTTATATTTAAGTGGAAGTGGTTTACAATATTATTTAAATATATGGATTTAGATATGACATTTTTAATGAAGATGGATTTGTTAGTAATATTATTAATAGTATTTTTTTTTATTTTGGAACTAAAATAAATACAACTTTAGGAGCTGGAAGTTCAGTGTGCTAACCCTGGACAACAGAACTCACATTATGCCAAGTGCTTTAATATTGTATATAAGTTGCAAACTTAGCAGCTACACTCCCTCATACAATTATAACTGATATATTTATAACTTTTTATTATGCGAATGTAATTTACGTTTAGATAGCAAAATAATTCTCTATTTTAGAGCAGTTTTTTAAATGTAAAACCATTTGATGCACTGTACTATTACATCTCAAAATTTAAGTAGGAGTCTCAATTTTTAAGTTCACTTCTAATTGTTTTCTAACTTATTCTTTTTAAAATAATTATGTAGCATGTCTAGCTGTAAGCAAGTGAATATTTACAGACATTTAGGTAGGCATATATAATTTGCGAATTCTTAAGACCCGGCTCGTGATTTTCAATCATGTAAGCACTATTTCTAGCTCCAGGAATGTATGCTTAAGCGCAATATAACTCTATAAATTTTATAGCCATAAGGTGTGATGAATAAAAATTTATATTAAAACAAATTTTAAAATACATTTTTTTAATGAAATTTTATGTAGACTACAGCTAAAATGTCTCTAAACTTCATTTCGTTCATATATCTTCAAGACTAAATAATAAACTATGTTAATTATTCAATGCCTCGACTATTTTTTTCATAAGCATAACTTTCCTACTCGGATATTTATTAGATGTATGAATGTGTGACTAAATACAAGTCATATATATATATATATATATATATATCAGGGTGTATACAACACTAGCGAGAAATTAAAATCCTTTTTTATTTCTATATTTATATACTTCAGACTACAAACATTATAAAACAGAATCCTTAAAATTTTCCACACCATTCAAGTAGTGTCTTTACAGCAGCACGTAGTGAACATAATTTGCTTATGGACAGCTCCAAACAGTCCTTTGTAGAAAGCATCTAACCAGAACACTTAGAACCCTGGGCCATATATAATTCACGACAAAGTTTCACGACTGCAACTGCCAAACAGCTCCACAAAATGAACACAACAGCTTATATACTCGCAAGCATGCATCTAAACATTCAATGTTCCTTCCACTGTGACTTTTGAATACCATCTGCTCTACCGAACAACACCAGACTCTCAATGGACATAAATAATTTTAACATTTCATGTTATAATATTTTAGGTATATATATAACTTCATTTAATATTTTATTACTTTCCCAGACTTATTTTTTAGAATATTTTATTTATTATTCAGATTTAAACTTATGTAATTTTTAAGTTCTTTATTTACATGCAGGAACTTCGTTACACTGACCTCACCAAAAAATGTACATACTGCTTTTACTTTCCGCTCTACTGGTCGACACCAGTCAAAATACACCAGTCAAAATACTCCAACAACCACAAGATATATATTAAGGAAAACATACTAGCCAACATACCATCCATGATAACCCAAGTATGCTGGAGGAGTAGGAGAAGCTAGAGGAGGAGGAGTCATAGCTCCATTGCTCCGTAGCTCAATAGCTCCATAGCTCCATAGGTCCATAGTTCCATAGCTCTATAGTTCCATCGATCCAATTATTCAATATTATCAGTAAAATATATACTAGTTACTATACCAGTATAACGACCATTATAACACAAATCATACCAGACCACCAAACATCTATCTTCTATAACCAAAGAAAAATTGAACTGAACCATACCTCAGCCCAGCTCCACTAAAATATGCCAAAAAATTATCACTCTAGCATGTTTGTCATTGTCGTCAGACATCAGAAAAATATCATACCGTCCATAAAATAAATTATCTGATTATACCAAATATCACCAGACTAAATACACTCACTACTTATACTGTCCACAAGAATTCAAGCATACCTCAGACCACACATACTAAAATATACCAAAAACCGTAACTTCATCATATCTGGCACAGCATCATTACCTCCAACACCAGCCAAATATATACTAGTTACTATACAAACATACCGACCTTTATAACCCAAATTATACCAGGCCAAACTGCATGTCATCACCTATAACAAAAGAAAAACTCAATTCAGCCATATCACACATACCATCTGCTCTACCTACCATCATCAGACGAAATATATGCACTGTTTACTAGAATTCAAGCAGACCTTAGTCCACACTGACTTTACAAAACAATCACAAGTCCAACATGGTTGTCATACAATCAGATCCCAGGCAAATATCATACCAGACATTACTATAAACCACTCTATCAACCATCTATACCAATGAAAATGCTGACCACCACGCCTCAGACATACGAAACAAAATATGAGTAACCCTGCATACCAGAAGTACTGGGTACTAAACCAACCATAACCCCAGCATACTTCAGTCAAGCCACAAAAATAACATTGTATCACCCCTTTGCCGTACAATAACCTCACCAACCAAAACATACTAGGTGACAACCCTCCAGCATACCTGACATTAACATATATCACTCTATCAACCAACAAACCAGTTAATTATGCCAGTCATCCTTACCAAAAGCTTCTCTTACGAAACTTACCAGGTAACATACCTCCAGCATACATTAAAACCATATCTATAACCTAATGATACTGAGTACCAAAATAGATATAATAGCTTTCACCAAGACATAAGCTTGCCACAGCCATGCAATGTCGAAATCCATACACCCCAGCATACTAACATACTATACCATCTGAATATATCAATGATCCACCACAGCAGATAACCATACCAACCAAAATCATACACCCCAAACCACATCATTTGATCTAACATAAGCATACCTTATTCATGCTGTTAACAATACAGACCTTATCCACCACCATACATAAGATTTATTGATCAAAAATAACAGTCAACTTTACTGAGTACCATTTCAACCCACCTTACTTCACAAATTACACATATAAACAAGTCATACCAGCTGTAGAAACAATAAATTATTCCAACAATGTTATCATCACCAAGATCAGTATTATTCATGTAAACATATACGACATACATATTGTCTTAATTTCCATCAAACCATTCCGCTCTTACAAAACCTACCATGCCAATAAAGCATTCTGCCTCTTCCATACTAAACACATATCCCATCAAAATCATGCCGCTCTTACAAAAACGAATCGCACAATTAAACCACTCTCTCGCACCATCGAAGCTACACTTTTTTCATACTGCGAAAACGACCGAACATGGACAAGGTTATACCAGTCAACATAACATCTATATCAACCATACAAGAATCTAACGGCACAACCAAGTCATACCGATATGTTAAACCATCAAGATGTACTAGCTATAAAAAATCCAAACAATACAGGCAGCCCACACGGGCAGACATATCATCATGTTATTCGCTCCATTTCAGCCATTCCAAGAGACAATACCAACTAAAAACATACTAGTCAGACATACTAACAAAACTTATTACTAAAACATACTAGTCAGACATACTAACAAACCTTATTACTAAAACCAGCTACCTCTCACAACCATGCAGATAGGTCATGCAGTATAAACATTCTAAAAGCACCTCTACCAATAATGAGCCTACGTACAATTTTTATTATTATTAGACTAACCAACATAATACTCAAGCCATTCATTTTGACCTTTTATACTAACCATCACACTAATTATCATACGTGCTTCCCTCCTGTGTAACACCCACACAGGCACGTCACACTTCAGACAAAGATATTCTATCAAAATAAATTCCCTCCTACCATCAACCCAAGCTACTACGATGACCCAATCACACAGTTCAGACATCGCTACTACCCTAGCAAATCTCTCGAGAGGTTAGATCGCTCGAGTAAGGTCGACCAACTTGCGAAGAAGATGAAGGGGAAAGGTAGGATAGGTGCGTGTCGACAACAAGACATTTGTTCCCCGCCTCCCGACCAAATCACATTCACCTAATATGATAGCCTGCGAGTGTATCCATACAACCCTCACGAATAGTAAATTTGCCATTCGCTACAGAACATATCTACTTAGTTATCGCATTAAATAAAACGTACATAGATCTCGTCCATCACAGACAATCCTACACAAACGTCTCAGCAGACGAACGACTGTTACTAATCGTTTTGTCAACAACTCATGCCAAACAACATTTCTAGGGTAAAAAGTAAGTATTAGTTCTTAACATTCTTTCCACACAAACACAAATACACACACAGAGAATGACGTAAATACCTAAACCTTCATTGCTTGCTACCAATCTGGTTTATCTAAACACTCCAACCGTTTATACCTTTCGTGAAAGTAGTACCATACGAGGGAAGAATATTTCATAACTAAAATCCAGCCATGGGTAATTAAACAGATCATAAATGTTATAATGCCTTACTTTTTAAAAAATATGTTTTCGAAACTTAAAAAACAATAAGTATACCCATATACAACAATAAATTATATATATATATATATATATATATATATATATATATATATATATATATATATATATATATACCTTTATCGTATATCATGCGAAAGTGAATAATATATTTATACTCATACACATATTCGGAAGGACGTAGATTCGAACATTTTACCAGCCGTTACTTATGCACATCCAATAAGTATCAGTATTCCATTTCAGCAATCCTATAGACAAACCTTTTGAACACTGCTCCCAAACATGTTACCACCATACCAGGATATTATATTTACTAGTGCATTCACTATAGCAAATAGTTACATTAGAGCCATCTCAACTCCTACAGACCACTCACTTATAAACTTTGTTTTGAAAACCATGATATATTGCAATTGTTTGATAGATTCATTAATTTTTCAGAATTATATAATAATTTATTTTTTTTACGCATACGAATATGTTAATGCTTCATTTAGAGAAATGGAGACCTCAACCATATCACAATATTATTATTAATTAAATATATCGGAACAGCTTTTACCCAATGCCCTATTATTTTTAATGTAATATCAAACTTCTGTATAACAAAAAACTCCATATGCTACTCGAAAAATGTTTCAAATATCTGGTATTATTTTGATGTTATATCATAGTCACTTCAAAAAAAAAAAAACAGACCAAAAATCCACATATATATATAAGTTAAATAAGTTGTATATTATATATATAATAGACAACTTATTTAAACTTATAATACTCCAAAATACCTAAACATTACCTATAATCGATTCTATTACATCATATCGGTTATACCAGAACACTTCCGTTCATAACATCCAGGACATCAAAACAATCATATAAGCATTCCTATGAAATATTCCAGCGAATTAATCAGATAAACCATATGTTCATCATCATCAGCATGAAGACGTATACATCATGTTCATTCAAATACGATCTCAAATCTCCTATATAGTGTCAAAGCAAATGCTATTGCAGGTGGATAACATATCCTATACCACATTATTTAATAGAGGTTTCCCTTCCTTTATTCACAACTGACTCTTTACTGGAAAAATTTCATCAAAAAGTCTCGTATGTTTCTTCCAATTACCATTTCAATTGCCAGAGAAGTCCATGTCAATAGCTACACCAAACACGTGTATACATATATTTAATGTGGATGGTGTCAGATAGCTTAATACAGTACATAGTATTTCTGCACCTGCATGGTGTCAGTTAAAAATAAAATAAATATAACAATAGTCCTCCATGCACTTTATCTTTATTTCGCCCCCTTATCAAAAAACATTGTAATTACTTAGATATACTCAAACATACTCGCCATTTAACAAAAGTATTTATGCTTTACGTTAATTATATAGTACAAATCTTATTATGAGCAGTCAAGGTACGCTTATTCGCATATACAGCATTTCAGTTAACACATATGAAGGTCTTGATGGCAGATGGACAGGTACTATCTTCATGTAATCTGGTGCTAAACCTAGTCGCGAATGTCTTGCTGCAATACTTGCACTAACTTCCCGATGACCGAAAAACAATTAACTTCACACTTTTGTCTATTTAGGATATCACTATGAGTAAACATGTCAGCGCGCATAACAACTTTGGCTAAAAGTATTTGTATTTCCATAATTACAACATTGATACCATAATGCTTGTAGCAACACTTCAGAAACCCTTGCCGCGGACAATGCTGTCGGTGTTACAGATGGGAACTCTTCAACAACTGATGCCATCTTTAAACAAAGTACCCAGACATAGTAGATGATTTCACTCGTGACTATCCCTTCCACCACGGTCGTTGGTGAAATTGCATCCGTTCTTACATGATGCAAGCTTATATATTGTTTTCCAAACAGAACAATTGGCAGGCCTATACATTATACATTTAACCTATCTCAGTGTAGGTTAGCTGAGTATGGATATGCAAAAGAAATATGCTCGATTTAGTGTTATATGAAGTATAATCAACCTGTTCATCATATAACATGCGAATTCACCGATCAAACTATCATTTGTTTTAACACTTATACATATTTCAATGTTGGATACAACTTTTTCTGTTTCTCTTGTAAACCAATTTTACATAATGCCGTACATACATCACAAGGGATTATTTAGGTTGGTAGGTATGCGAGCCTTGCAACTGTATCGAGTGAACGAAAACATTTGAGCTTTCCATATGTCACATTAGCTGATACAAATGATCTGACTGCTAGAACAACAAACCATCCATTTCACTACACCTTCACCATGAAAGAAATACGGTTTGGATTAATTGTAGCGATGACATACACGCTGTTTTTATATGTTTAAAAATGATGTAGCGAAGTCTCAAGTCACTCGAACTCAGTTTGAGAAAGAGAACTCTTACTCGAACGACAGATGACTTGCAAATGAGACCATCTCGACTGTATTCAATATACGTCTGAAAACTAATTGCATTGTTCAGGATTCTGACCTACGCTACCCTCACAAGAAACGAGATTACTTAGACTGCTCGATAAACTGACAAGTTCAGAAAACCTTTGTACAACAAAAACTCTTAAGCTTGTCCTTGGATGGTGACATATGATAACCTTTCTTATAATCTTTCTAAAATCTAACTTTAAAAACAAAAAGAAACATACATTTTTACCAAATGTTTAAATATGCAGAAATAATCATAAAACCTTCGCAATTGGGACCGCTCTGAGAAAACCGAAAGACACCTTCAGCCAGAAGAAAAAAACACTATATGTATAGTCCTATGTTTTATAATTATGTATCTTCCTATCTTATGGATGATTATAATTCCTATCCTAAATATTACTATCTTGTATATCAATGTCGTATATATACGCGTATATATGTGTATATATAAGTATTTACATATATATATATATATATATATATATATATATATATATATAGTAATATACAAGGTAGTAATATTTAGGATGGGATGTGTATATATATATATATATATATATATATATATATAAACATATTCCTCCTTCTCCATCTCTTCCTCCTCATCCTACACCAGTAGGCTTGGCTTATCATGGATGTCATGTTGGGAGATACGTTTTCCAAAATATCTGAATTGTTATTGTTGGTGTATTTGGAACGGTGTGGACAGTATGTGCTCATGTAATGCTGAGGTATTCTTATATTAAAGTGTTTGGTGTGGATGGTCAGTGTATTTTGACTGGTGTCAGTCGGCATGATCGATGGTATGAGAAGATGTTTGTGTCACTGGTATGGGATGTAAGTTGACTTTGTATGGTCTGTGTGGACGAATGGATAAGGTATGCTAGAGTTATAGTGCGTGGTATGGTTGGTAGGTATGAACGGTGTTGATTGGTAGAAAAAGTATAATGGGTATTATGTTACGAGCTTGCCTCAGTTGTATAGTTGCTCGAGTTATGGTGCATATTGTGCTTGGTGTATTGGGTGGTGCATTTGAATTGAATTTTTTCTTTGGTTGTAGGATATGGGTTGTTAAGTGGCCTGGTATAACTTGGGTTTATAATGGAGGGTATGGATGGTCAGTATGTATTTGACAAGTGTCGACCAGTAGAGCAGAAAGAAAGAGCCGTAGGTAATTTCTTTGGTAAGGTCAATCTAACAAAGCTCCTGCATTTTCATAAAATACTTAAAAATTACAAAAGTTTAAATTTAAATAATAAATCAAATTTTAAATATATATATATATCTGGGATAGCAATAAAATATTAAGTTAAAGCATATAAACTTAAAATGTTAAAACTTAAAACGTGTAACTTATTTCTGACCTACGTTAGTATGGTGTTAGTTGGTAAATCAGATGGTATGCATAATTGCAGTGGGCGGAACATTGAATGTTTAGATGCATGCTTGCGAGTATATAAGCTATCGTGTTCATTTTATGGAGCTGTTTGACAGTAGCAGTCGTGAAACTTTGTCGAGAAGAATATATGGCCCCGGGTTCTAAGGGGTCTGGTCAGATGCTTGCTATAATGGACTGTCTGGAGCTGTGCATAATCAGAATACTTTCACTGTGTGCTGCTGTAGAGATATTCAATTAATGGCGTGGATAAATTTAAATATTCGATTTTTTTTGTTTGTAGTCTGAGGGATATAAATATATGAATTAAAAATGTCCTTCATTTTTGCTGATGTTGTATCCTGCCTGATCTATATTAAAGACGCGTAGTTTAGTCACATAGACATACACTGAATAAATATCCAAGTAGGAAAGTTATACCTACTTAAAAATAGTCAAGGCAGTGAATAATTAACATTGTTTAGTATTTAGCATTCACTATGCCTGTAAAACGAATATGATTATATTGGGCGTGGAGCTATTAATGATGCTTCCATAATTTAATTTCAATAGTCTGGTCTTAAGAGTTCATAAATAATATTTGTTTTTTATTTAATGTCTGTACACATTCACTTGCTTACAGCCAGAATTGCTATATAATTATTTTTTAAAAATATGTAAGAAAATAATTAGATTTGGGCTAAAGAATTCAGTCTCTTACTGAAAATAAATATATGTTGTAATACCATACAATGAGTACAAGGCTGCACAGCACCTGGCATGCGATTACGGTCAGATCGCGCACGCTTGTCATGAGAGTTATTTACACTGAGCCCCTTGCCCCACCACACACGTGATAATTGTTACGATGTCACTGCATCCCTTGCCCCTGACGATGCCTGTTGATAATGTCACCGCTCGCCTTGCTCCAATTCAATGCCTGTTGATGATGTCACTTCTCCCATTGGCCGCGGTCTACCTGTTGATTATGTCACTTCTCCCATTACCACTGCATGGTGCCTGTTGATTATGTCACTATTTCCCTTACACCATGCAATGACTGTTCAATATTTCACTTCTCCCCTTGCCCCTGCATGATGCCTGTTGATTATGTCACTGCTTCCCTTGCCTCCACACAATACCTGTTTATTGTGTCACTTCTCCTCTAGCACCTGCATGACGCCAGTTGATCATGTTACTGTTTCTCTTACCCCATGAAATGACTGTTGATATGTAACTGTTCCCCTAGCCATTGCATGATGCCTGTTGATGTTACTGCTTCCCTTGCCTCCACACTATACCTGTTGATTGTCACTTCACCTCATGCTCCTGCATGATGACTGTTGTTTACGTCACTGCTTCCATTGCCTCCGCACAATAACTGTTGATTATGTCACTTCTCGTCTTGCCCCCGCATGGTGCCTGTTGATGATGTCTCTGCTTCACTTGCCTTCGCACAATACCTGTTGATTATGCCACTTCTCCTCTTGCCCCTGCACTTTGCCGTTTGATGATTTCACTGCATCTCTTGCCTCTGCAGTCTGTCTGTTGATTATGTCACTGCTTCCCACACACCTTGCAATGACTGTTGATTATATCACTGCTCCTGTTACCCCTGCATGATGCCTGTTGAAGAAGTTATTGCTTCACTTGAAACCGCACAATATCTGTTGATTATGTCACATCTCCTTTTACTCCTGCATTATGTCTATGATCAACTTGCCAATTCATAATTCCTGTTGGTGATGTCACACTTCCCTTGCCACTGCAAAATATCTGTTGATTATGTCACTTCTCAACCTCCTCATGCCCCTGCATGGAGCCTGTTGATTATATCACATCTTACCTAATTTCAATCAATGACTGTTGTTTTGTCACTGCTCCCTTGACCTTGCTTGATGCCTGTTAATGGTATCACTGCTTACCTTACTTCCGCACAATACCTGTTGATTATGTCATTTATCATCTTGCCCCTTCATGATGCATGTTGATTTTTCACTGCTCCCCTTGCCACTGCACGATGTCTGTTGATAATGTCACCGATCCCTTGTCTCTGCACAATACCTGTCGAATATGTAACTTTTACTCTTGCACCTGCATGATGCCAGTTGTATATGGCACTGCTTCCCTTACCCCATGCAATGACAGTTGATTAAGTCGCTGCTCCCCTTGCCACTGCATGATGCCTGGTGATAATGTCACTGCTTCGCATGCCTCCACACAATACCTGATTATTATGTTACTTATCCTCTTGCCCCATCATGAGGACTGTTGATTAAGTCACTGCTTCCCTGAACCCATACAATGAATGTTGATTATGTCACTGCTCCCCTCGCCACTGCAAGATGCCTTTTGAAAATTTCAATTCTCAACTTACCCTTTATGATACCTGACGATGATGTCACAGCTTTCCTTGGATCCGCACAATACCTGTTGACTTTCTCACTTCTGCTCTTGCCACTTCTGATGCCTGTTGATTATGACACAGCTTCCCTTACCCCATTCAATGACTGTTGATTATGTCGGTGCTCCCCTTGTCTCTGCATGATCCCTGGTGATGATTTCACTCATTCCCTTGCCTCCACACAATAACTGTTGACTATGCCACTTCTTCTCTTGCCCCTTATTGCGGCATGTTGATTCTGTCATTGCTTCCCTTACCCCATGCAATGACTGTTGTTTATGGCACTGCTCATCTTGTCTCTGCAAGATGCCTCTTAATGATGTCACAGCTTCCCTTGTCTCCGCACATTACCTGTTGATTATGTCACTTCTCCTCTAGCACCTGCATGATGCCTGTTGATTATGTCACTGCTTCCCTTGCCACTGCATAATGCCTGTTGATGATGTCACTGCTTCCCTTGCCTCCACACAGTATCTATTGATTGTGTCATTTCTCCTTCTCCTCTTGCCTCTGCATGATTCCTGTTGAATATGACACTTCTTCCCATACCCCATGCAAAAACTGTTAATTATGTCACTGTTCACCTTGCTCCTGTATATTACCTGAAGATGATGCCGCTGCATCCCTTGCTTCTGCAGGACGTCTGTTGAATATGTCACTGCTCCCTTACCCCATGCGATGCCTGTTTATTATGTCTCTGCTCTCCTTGCCCCAGCTTGATACCTGTTGATGATGTCATTGATTCCTTTGCCTCCGCACAATATCTGTTGTTTATGTCACTTCTCCTCTTGCCCCTGCATGATGCCTGTTGATTATGTCACTGCTTCTCTTGCCTCCACACGATACCTGAGATTATGTCACTTCTCCTCAATCCCCCGAATAATGCCTGTTGATTACATCACTGCTTCCCCTACCCCGTGCATTGTCTGTTAATTAGGTCACTGCGCCCCTTTACCCTGCACGATGCCTGTTGATTATGTCACTACTTGCTTTGCCTGAACACAATACCTGTTGATTATGTCAATTTTCCTCTTTCCGCTGTATGATTTCTTAAAGATGATGTCTCTGCTTCCCTTGCCTCCGCATAATACCTGTTGGTTATGTCGTTTCTCCTCTTGACCCTGCAACATGCCCGTTGATTATGTCACTGCTTCCCTTACACCATGCAATGACTGTTGAATATGTCACTGCTCCACTTGCCGCAGCACGTTGCCTGTTGATTATGACAATGTTTCCCATGCAACTGCATAATGCATGTTGATGTCACTTCTTCCCTTGCATCCGCACAATATGTGTTTATTATGTCACTTCTCCTTCTCCTCTTGCCTCTTCATGATGTCTGTTGAATATGTCACTGCTACCCTTACCCCATGCAATGACTGTTGATTAATTCGCTGTTTCCCTTTCCATTGCATAATGCCTGTTGTTGATGTAACTGCTTCCCTTGCCTCCGCACAATGTCTGTAGATTGTGTTACTTATCCTTCTCCTCTTGCCTCTGCATGATTCCTATTGAATATGTCACTGCTTCCCTGACACCATGCAATGACTGTTTATTATGTCTCTGTTCCCCTTGCCTCATCATGATGCCTGTTCATTATGTCACTGCTTCCCTTGCCTTCGCACAATACCTGTTGATTATGTAACTTCTCCTCTTGCCACTGCATGTTATTTGTTGATTATGGCACTGCTTCCCATACCCCTTGCAATGGCTGTTGATTATATCACTGCTCCTCTTGCTGCTGCATGATGCCTTTTGATGAATTTACTGCTTACCTTGTTTCCGCACAATATCTGTTGATTATGTCACATCTCCTTTTGCCCCTGCATTATGCCTGTTGAGTAAGTCACTGATCACCTTGCCACTACATGATGCGTGTTGGTGATGTCACATTTCCCTTGCCTCCACAAAATATTTGTTGATTATGTCACTTCTCCATATCATGCCCCTGCATGGAGCCTGTTGATTATTTCACTGCTTCCCTCAATTCATGCAATGACTGTTGTTTTGTCACTGCTCCCCTTGCCCTTGCATGATATCACTGTTTCCCTTGCCACTGCACATTACCTGTTAAATGTGTCATTTCTCCTCTTGCCCCTGTATGATGCCTGTTGATTATGTCGCTGCTACCTTAACACCATGCAATGACTGTAGGTTACATTACTGCTGCCTTTGCCTATGCAATGATGCTTGTTGATGATGTCACTGCTTCCCTTGTCTTTGCACATTACCTGTTAAATATTTCACTTCTGCTCTTGCCGCTGCATGATGCCTGTTGATTACATCACTGCCTCCCTTGCCCCATGCAATGACTGTCGAATACGTCACTGCTCCCCTTGCCCCTAGATGATGGCTGTTGATGATGTCACTGCTTCCCTTGTCTCTGCACAATACCTGTTGATTATGTCACTTGTGCTCTTGCCCCTGAATGATGCCTGTTGATTATGGCACTGCTTCCTTTACCCCATGAAATCACTGTTGATTTTGTCACTGCTCCTCTTGCCCCTTTATGATGCCTGTTGATTATGTTACTGCTTCCCTTGCCTCTGCACACTAACTGTTGATTACGACACTTCTCCTCATGACCCTGCTTGATAAATGTTGATAATGTCACTTCTCCTCTTGCACCTTCATGATACCTGATGATGTCCCTGCTACCCTTGTCACTGCATGATGCCTGTTAATGATGTCACTGCTTCACTTGCCTCCGCACACTAACTGTTGTTTACGTCACTTCTCCTCTTGCCACTGCACGATGCCTGTCTATAATGTCACTTCTCATCTTGCCCCTTCATGATACCTGATGATGATGTCACTGCTCCCCTTGCCACTGCATGATGCCTGGTGATGATATCACTGCTTCCCCTGCCTCCACAAAACGCCTGTTGATTATGTTACTTATCCTCTTGCCCCATCATGAGGACTGTTGAGTATGTCACTGCTTCCCTTAAAACATTCAAAGAATTGTTGATTATTTCACTGCTCCCCTCTCCAGTGCATGATGTCTGCTAATGATGTCACTGCTTCCCTTGTTTCCACACAATTCCTTTTGATTATGTTACTTATCCTCTTGCCCCATCATGAGGACCGTTGTTTATCTCACTGCTTCCCTTAAACCATGCAATGGCTATTGATTATTTCGCTGCTCCCCTTTCCCCTTCATGATACCGGATGATGATATCATTGCTTCCTTTGCCTCCACACAATACCTGTTGATTATGTCACTTATAATCATGACCCTTCATGATAACTGATAATTATGTCACTGCTTCTCTTACCCCATGCAATTTCTTTTGATTGTGTCACTGCTCCTCTTGACCCTGTATGATGCCTGTTGATGATGTCACTGCTCCCTTGTCTCTGCAAAATAACTGTCGATTATGTTAATTTTACTCTCTGACCTGCATGATGTCTGTTGAATATGGCACTGCTTACCTTACCCCATGCAATGAAAGTTGATTACGTCGCTGCTCCCCTTGCCACTGCATGACGCCTGGTGATAATATCACTGCTTCCCATGCCTCCACACAATACATGCTAATTATGTTACTTATCCTCTTGCCCCATCATGAGGACTGTTGATTATGTCACTGCTTCCCTCGCAACTGCATGATGTCTGCTAATAATATCACCGCTACACTTGCCTCCGCACAATACCTGTTGAGTGTGTCACTTCTCCGCTAACCATGCATCATGCCTGTTGTTTCTGTCACTGATCCCCTTGCCGCTACATTATGCCTGTTGATGATGTCACTGCTTTCCTTGCCTGCGTACAAAATCAGTTTATTATGTCCCTTCTCCTTCTCCTCTTGCCTCTTCATGATTCTGTTGAATATGTTAAATCTTCACTTACACCATGCAATGAATGCTGACTATGACACTGCTTTCTTGCCCCTGAATGATACGCTATTAATGATGCCAATGCATAACTTGTCCCTGCCTAATTTCTCTACAATATCTCACTGCTTCCTTAACCCGATGTTATGAATGTTGAATATGTTATTCCTTCCCCTTGCACTACATGGTGCCGGTTGATGATGTCACTGCTTTCCTTGTCTCTGCACAATACCGGTTGATTATGTCACTTTTGCTCTTGCCCCTGCATGAAACCTGTTGATTGTGTCACAGCTCCTCTTGCCACTTTATGATGTCTGTTGGTAATGTCACCGCTTCCCTTGCCTCCATACAATAACTGTTGTTTATGTCACTTCTCCTCTTGCCCCTGCATTATGCCTGCTGATTATGTCACAGCTCCCCTTGCCCCTTCATGATACCAGATGATGATGTCACTGATTAACATGCCCCCATACAGTACATGCAGATTTTGTCACTTCTCCTCTTGCCACTTCATGATGCCTGTTGATTATATCACTGTTTCCCTTACCCCATGCAATGTCTGATGATTATGTAGCTGCTCCCCTTGCCTCTTATTGATGCCTGTTGATGATGTCATTGCTTCCCTGGCCTCTGCAAAATATCTGTTGATTATGTCACATCTCCTCTAGCCTCTGCATGATGCCTGTTGATGAAGTCACAGCTGCCCTTGCCTCCGCACAATACCTTTTGATTATATCACAGCTTACCTTACCCCATACAATGACAATTGATTACGTCGGTGCTCCCTTTGCCACTGCATGATGCCTGGTGATGATTTCACTGCTTCCCTTGATGGCTGCTAATGATGTCGCAGCTTCCCTTGCCTCCGCACAATTACTGTTGATAATGTCACATCTGTTCTAGTCCCTGCATGATGACTGTTGATTATGTCTCTGCTCCCCTTGCCATTACATGATACCTATTAATGATGTCACTGCTTCACTTGCTTCCACACAATACCTGTTTATTATGTCCATTCTTCTCTTTCCCCTGAATGATGCCTGTTGATTATGTTACTACTTCCATAACCCCATGCATTGACTGTTTATTACGTTACTGTTGTCCTTGCCCCTGCATGATGCATGTTGATGATGTCACTGCTTCCCTTGTCTCTGCACATTACCTGTTGATAATGCCACTTCTGGTCTTGCTACTGCATGATGCATTGTGATAATGTCACTTCACCTCTTGCCGCTCCAAGATGCTTGTTGTTTATGTCACTGCTTCCCTTACCACATACAATGACTGTTGATTATGTCATTCCTTCCCCTTGCCCCTCCGTGATGCCTGTTGATGATGACTTCTCTACTTCCCTTGCCTCCACATAATATCTGTTGATTATGTCACTTCTCCTCTGCCCCTGCAAGTTGCCTTTTAATTATGTCAGTGCATCACTTACCCCATGCAATGACTGTTGATTCTGTCATAGTTCCCCTTGCCACTGCATTATGACTGGTGATGATATCACTGCTTCCCTTGCCTCCGCACAATGCCTGTTGATAATTACACCGTTACTATTGCCCCTGCTTATAGCCTGTTGATTATGTCACTTCTTCCCTTCACCCATGCAATGACTGTTGATTATGTTACTGTGCTTCTTGCCCCTTTATGACACCAGTTGAAGATGCCATGGCATCTCTTGCCTCTGCAGGAAGCCTGTTGATTGTGTCCATGCTTCCATTACCCCAGGATATTACTGATGATTATGTCTCTGCCCCCCTCGCCGCTGCTTGGTGCCTGTTCATGATGTCATTGCTTACCTTGCTTAAGCTCAAACATTGTTGATTATGTCACTTCTCCTCTTCACCCTGCCTGCAGTCTGTTGATTTTGTCACTTCTTTACTTACCCCATGTAATGACTGTTGATTATGTCACTGCTCCCATTGCCCCTGCACGATGCCTGTTGTCGATATCACTGCTTTCCTTGTCTCTGCACAATACCTGATGATTATGTCAATTTTCCTCTTGCCCCTGCATGATGCTTTTTGATTACATCACTGCTTCCCTTACTCATGCAATGACTGTTGATTATGACACTTATCCTCGTGCCATTGCATGATGCCGGTTGATGATGTCACTGCTCCCCTTGTCACAGCAAAATGACTGTTAATAATGTGGCAGCTACCCTTGCCTCCACACAATACCTGTTGAATATGTCACTTCTCTTGCATCTGCAAAATCTCTGCTGATTATGTCACTGCTTACTTTACTCCATGCAATGACTGTTGATTATGTCACTGCACCCCTTGGCACCGCATGATGCCTGTTGATGAAATCACTGCTTTCCTTGTCTCTGCAAAATACCTGTTGATTAAGTCAATCCTCCTCTTACCCCTGCATGATGCCGGTTGTTGATGTCACTCCTTCTTTGCTTTCGCACAATACTTGTAGATTAAGTCACTTTTCCTTTTGCCCCTTCATGATGCCTGTTGATTACGACACTGCTTCCCTTATCCCATGCAATTTCTGTTGATTATATGACTGCTCCCCTTGTCGATACATGATGCCAGATTATGATTTCACAGCTTCCCTCGTCTCCTCGCAATACCTGTTTATTTTGTCACTTTTACTCTTTCCCCTGCATGATGCCTCTTGATTATGGCACTGCTTCCCTTGCCCCATGCTATGGCTGTTGATTATGCCACTGCTCCCCTAGCCACTGCATGATGCATGGCGATGATGTCTCTGCTTCCTTTGCCTCCACCCAATACTAGTTTATTATGACTCTTATCCTCTTGCCCCTTCATGAGGCCTGTAGTTTATGTCACTGATTCCCTTACCCCATGCAATGACTGATGATTATGTCACTGCACCCCTCTCCTCTTCATGATGCCTGCTGATGATGTCACTTCTTCCTTGGCCTACACAAAAAACCTGTTCATCATGTCACTTCTCCTCTTGCCCCTGTATGATGCCTGTCGATTATGTCACTGCTCCCCTTGCCCCATCATTAAACCTGATGATATCACTGCTTCCCTTCCCCCGCACAATACCTGTTGATTGTGTTTATTCTCCTCTTTCCACTTCATGATGCCTGTTGTTTACATCACTGCTTCCCTTACCTCATGCAATGACTGTTTATTATGTCGCTGCTCCCATTGGCACTGAATGATGGCTGGTTATGATTTTAATGCTTTCCTTGCCTCCAGACAATACCTGTTGATTATGTTACATCTTCTCTTTCCCCTTATGGCCACCTGTTGATTATGTCAATGCTTCCCTTACCCCTTGGAATTACCGTTGATTTTATCAATGCTCCCCATGGATCTGTAAGATGACTGTTAATGATCTCAAAGCTATTCTTGCCTGCTCACAATACCTTTTGTTTATGTCACTTCTCCTCTAGCCCCTGCATGATGTTTGTTGATTATCTCACTGCTCCCCTTGACATGGCATGATGCCTGTTGATGATGTTACGACTTCCCTTGCCTCCGCAAAATATATGTTGATTATGTCACATCTCCTTCTCCTCTTGCATCTTCATGATGCCTGTTGAATATGTTACTTCTTCCCCTACCCCATGCAATGACTCATTCCCTTGCTCCTGCATGTTGCCTCTTGATGATGTCACTGCTTCCCTTGCTACAGAAAATACCTCTTGATTATGTCTATTCTCCTCCTGCCCTGCATGTTGCTTGTTGAATATGTCACTGCTCACCATGCCCTTGCATGATACCTGTTAAT
This sequence comes from Dryococelus australis, assembly GCA_029891345.1. Taxonomy (NCBI): domain Eukaryota; kingdom Metazoa; phylum Arthropoda; class Insecta; order Phasmatodea; family Phasmatidae; genus Dryococelus; species Dryococelus australis. The sequence continues at coordinate 94,872,581 of CM057006.1, read as the reverse complement.
GATGTCTCTGCTTTCTCTGCTTCCGCACAATACCTGTTGATAATATCACTACTCCAATTGCCCCTACATGATGTCTGTTGATTATGTCACTTCATCATGTACCCCAATCAATGACTGCTGATTATGTCCCTGCTCCCCTTGCCACTGCATAATGTCTGTTGATGATATCACTGCTTCATTTGTCTCTGCATAATACCTGTTGATAATGTCACTTCTCCTCTAGCCACTGCATGATACCTCTTGTTAATGTCACAGCTTCCCTTGCCACTGCATGATGTCTGTTGTTGATGTCACTACTTCCCTTACCTTCCCACAATACATTTTGATTAAGTCACTTATCCTCTTGCCCCTACATGGTGGCTGTTGATTATTTTACTGTGTCCCTCACTCCATGCAATGACTGTTGAATGTATCACTGCACCCCTTACCATTTCATGATACCTGTTAATGATGCAACTGCTTCCCTTGCTTCAACACTATACCCATTGTTTATGTCACTTATCCTCTTGCCCCTGCACAGGATGCCTGTTGTTTATGTCACTTCTGCTCTTGCCCCTGCAACATGACTGTTGATTATGTCACAGCCTCCCTTATCCCATGCAATGACTGTTGTTTATACCACTGCTGCTCTTGCCCCTGCATAATTTATTTTGATGGTGTCACTGCTCGCCTTGCCTCCACACAATACCTGTTGATAATGTCACTGCCCCCTTGCCCCTGCATGATGCCTGTTGATTATGTCACTTCTCTTAAGCCTGCATGATGCCATTTTTATTATGTCACTGCTTCCCTTACCCCATGTAATGAGTGTTCATTATGCCACTTCTGCTCTTATCCCTGCATGTTGCCTGTTGATAAAGTCACTGCTTCCCTTACCCCATGCAATGACTTTTGATTATGTCACTGCTCCCCTTGTCCCTGCATGATGCCTATTGATTATGTCACTGCTTCTCTTACTGCACGCAATGATTGTATATATTGTCACTGCTCCCCTTGCCCCTGCATGATGCTTGTTGATGATGTCACTGCTTTCCTTGCCTCCGCACAATACCTGTTGATTATGTCACTTCTCCTCTTGCACCTGCATGATGCGTGTTGATGACGTCACTACTTCTGTTGGCCTACGCAATGCCTTTTGATGTTTTCACTGCTCGGGCATATCAGAGCAGGCATGCCTGACTCGCAGACCTCTCAGCACTTGCATCCTTACAAGGCTAGGCTTCTAAATTTTTTGTATAAATGTAAAAATTTATTTAATAAATCATAATATAAGACGAAATGTTGTTTTTCGAAAATACAGTATGCAAATCGAATATGTTTTACAATGTTCTGCTGCCTGGAATGTACTTTACAATGATTTTTATATGCCTTCTTTTGTATGGATTATTACATCTTTAAATACGTAAATAAACATAGACACTGGCGATTCGCGCACTCTAGCAGGCGACGACGAAACTATGTGGACGGAGGAGTTGAACAAGTGTTAGTAATTGGCAGAAAATTTTATAGGCAAGATAGTAAGGTACGAGAATGAAACATCAAAAAATTGAAGAATTCTGAGAAAACATATGGGGTGGTAAAGAGACAAGAGAGAAAGAGCTGGAATTAGAAAGAGATGGAAGGGAGATGGAGATAAAAGCTATGTAATAAGAGAGTGAAATGGAATTAGAGGAAGAGAGAGAAAGAAAGAGAGACAAGAGAGAAGTTGAAATGAGAGAATAAATGACAAATGAAAGAATGAAGAGAGAAAGAGCGAAAGAAAAAATCGACAGAGATGGATTAAGAGAAAGAGATTGAATAAGAGAATGAGAGAGAAATGAAACAGAGAAAGAAAGAGGGAAGGAGATAGAATAAGATAGAGATTGAATAAGAGAAATGTTTACATGAGATAAAGAGATAGAGTGATAGAAAGAGTTGGAAAGAGAGACAGCATGGATTATAGAGAATGAAAAAACGGGAAAGGAGGGTGGTATGACATCACGATTGTATGAGCATCTTAAAGTCGAGTCCGGTGATATATAACACCTTACACTTATGTCTTTAAAATTTTAAATTAAGATAATATTTTAAATTTTTTTTAAATTTATTATTAAAATAATTGTATTATAACAGTGTGATCTTATGCGCCTTGAAAAGTCGATTCCAGTGATATATATTCCCTAATACTTACGCCTTTATATTTGTTATTTATAAAAATACATAACATTTTTTAAATTACAACAAGTTTTTAAATGAAAATAATGTATTAAAATAATTTTATTTTTATCGATTCTTTATTATGTAATTTAGAAACATTAAGGAAGCCTTCCAAAATGTTAGCATCAGCTTGTTTTTGTATTTCTACGGATTGCTATTGCATATTCTAGGGCATGGCACTTTTTGAGGGAAAAATGGGAATTTTTTTTGGGGATAAAGGAAAATTTGTAAGGAAAAACGGCAATTTTGAGGCCGTTTTGGGTTAAAACATGTGATTTTATGCGAAGATGAGCGATTTAAAAATAAAACAGGAAGTTTTTGGGTCAAGGTTAGATCCTCAAATCGTCTCCCTAATCCCTGTGCCTTCGAAGGAATTATACCCAACCACGAATTACATATACGAATTGAATTAGATATCAAACACAACTAATTAGCACCGAAATGCGAATTACCAACTAAACGAATATATCACATTTACCAATTGAATTTCAAATCAAATACAACTAAAAGCATGAAATAAAACATTAGTTACGAATTAAACCCAAGGGATAATATCACAATTAAAAAACACGAAATACGAATCGAATTACCAATTAAATATAAGGAATTAATACATAAATATTAATCAAACAGTAACCCAAGTAAACAACTACCAACAAGCGAAATGATTAAAAATAAGTGTAATAAACTAATCACAAAATTATTTAATATCCAAACCCCAACAATATCGATAGTTTTATTACATGAAAAACACATAAATTATGTTTCAACGTTTTATTGATTAACTTAATTTCACCAACATTGTCGTACAATCTTTAGAGATTGATTCTTCACCCACGAATCGTGCGTTTTGAGAACTTCTTATACTGCATGACCACTCTGCATGGTTGTTAGAGGCAGCATGTTTTGAGAACTTATTCGCCATGCCTCTGCATGGTTGTTAGAGACAGCATGTTTTGAGAACTTTTTAAACTGCATGACCAATCTGCATGGTTGTGAGAGGCAGCTTGTTTTGAGAACTTTTTATACTGCATGACCTCTCTGTATGGTTGTGAGTGGCAGCTTGTTTTGTTAGTATGTCTGACTAGAATGTATTTGGTTGGTATGGTCTCCTGTGTGAGCTACCTGTAGGGTTTGGGTTATTTATAGCTAGTGTTTCTTGATGGTATATCATATAAATTTTTTGTAGCTAGTACTTCTTGATGGTATAATATATTAATTTTTTTAAGCTAGTACTTCTTGATTGTATAAAAATTTTTTTTCTCTAGCATTTGTAATCTAATTAATCAGCTTTAACTTTAAAAACTGATTTATTATTTTTGCTAACATTTATAATCTAACCATTATATCTTAAATTAAAAATAAATCTAAAATATAGTCTACTTTCAAAAAGAGCTTATTCAAAAATTTCCAATACCAAATGTTTTTTTTAGCAAGGTTTTATTATAAATAGTTGCCTTTAAAATAAAACACTTTAAAATACATGCTTGAAGGTTATTATTGCCATGCTTAAACTTGTATGTTTAAAATTTGCATGCTTAAACATATACTTATACAGAAAGAATAAACGCATAAAATTTGTATCATTAAAAAGAAAAAAAATTAATAATCTTCAGAATTTCTGCCACATTTTTCAGCATTAGAATTCCCACTAGAATTATATCAGAATTTTCTCTAAAATTTTTGTCACCAGCATTTTTAATATCAAAAGGTTCACTAGCTAACAAAGCATTTTCTTTTGTATTATTAGTATTAAGCAGCTTGTAATTAATGAACGTTTTAGGTTTTATGATTGGACTTTTTTCTTCTATATGTACAACTTTCCTAACTAATGGTTTTAATACAAATTTTAATTTTTCTGATGTAATATTTTTAGTTTCAGTATCACAGCCTTAATTTTCATCGTAGCAAAAGTGTTAAAAATACTCGATTGAGAATTATTAAATGATAGTAAATTGATGTGTCAAAAATGCATATTATACTCTAAGACATCGGAAATATTTAGTGCTCTATTTATTGTTTTATTTTTGGTCATCTAGACCCTTTCTATGTGTAGTTTCCTTTATGTGTGGAATTTTTTCCATCAATAATGTATAAAAGTCTGCAATTTATGAATTAATTTGTGGTATTATAACTTTTGCCTAAGCTGTTGTGGTGTTATTGCTTTGTAGCTAAGCAAGTACGGGATTATAATGGTTCGTCATTACATTTATCGGGGTTATCAGTCTTTCCTTTGCCAATTTTTAATTTTCCAATTTCTTTTGTACCAGTTTTAAAATTATTTCACTTATTGCCATTTTCAAAAATAGTATAAACAGTAACATTTTTACTTGCAAAGCCATTATAATATTCTGATCCTAAAACTTATATATTAACTGTATTTTTTTCATAATTAAATCCATCATTAAACACCATAAATTCTTTTTTATGGTGTTGAAACATACTTTCAGAAAATTTTTCGTGTGTTAGATAAAATACTATTAATCTATTTTAAAGTTAAATGAATTCTAGGTGCTACTGGAAGTGGGACGTTAAGGAACCAAGGTGTATCCCTGGGGTTATTGTGAGAAACAATGGAAAAAACACAAATAAGGTTGCATGGGCTGAGAATTGAACCTGGGTCCTCCCCAATGCACATACATTGTTATGGCTGCTTCTCGTCATTTTTCATAAAAGCAGGAATATCACCCCACCGACGCTACGTCGTATATGAATGCATTTCGCCTCGCAAACATATGTGTGGATGTAATCCCTGGTCCTGAGGCAATGAGTACCTAAGCTGGTAAACGGAAAAATGCAACACGAAGCGCTTGAAATTATCAAACTTTCCTCATTTTCACGAATAGAGCTATCTTCTGGTATGCCATTGCGGGTCTGGGATATGTGTCGTCTTTCACAGAAACCAATAACAGAAAATAATGTTGTCAACTTGAAAAACTGTGACATATTTGTCTAAATGCACCAATTCCCTCACTATGGACTGCATGGAAAAGCATTCGCCCGCTTTATTGTTTATTTATATAAATTTTTCTTTAGTAGTTTTCGTAAGGCTGATAAATTTCTGATGGTGTTACATCAAGGCCAATTTTTGGTAATGAGTTGTACGTTAAACGTTGCTGGCAATATGGTGATGACAATGAGTTTGTGAGCTGCTGCAATATATTTTTCTCCTATTCTTCGAATTCAAAACTGACGACTTTTTTCCTTACGAATAGCAATGCATATGGCAATGGCTCATGATGTCAAAGCATGCGTGGCTGGTAGACAAACCATACATATTTAAAACATGTTCGTCCCGTGGCGCAGTCGTTTGGTGCACCACCGATGTGGGGTGCGGGAGGCTCTGGGTTCGATTCCCGGGTAAGGAATGGGTGTTTATTTAAATTATGTTATAATATAGTCTGTAAAGCGTCCCCTGTAAAGAATTCACGCATAAAACTGGCGGACGTTAAAAGCCCTTTATAAAAAACATATTCGTGTATTAAGGCATGCGAAACTGTGCTGCTGAATTATCACTCTGAAATTGTAGAATTGTATTACAACTGGCATTATTAAGAAGTGTAAATAAAATTACTTGCTTCCTTTTTGTTCCTTAAAACACATATGTAATGAATTAGTGACAGAGAACAACTAAAAAAAATATTCAAAACATAATTTACAAAAAATAATACTCTGCCAGGGCTGGGATTAGAACTCACACCCATTGTATAACTAGCCCGCACCTTTTTCTAAAGGCCCACTTTACTTACGTTATTAACTCTTATTTTATTGTAAATATACGTACAAGTATATGCAAAATAATACTCTGCCAGGGCTGGGATTAGAACTCACACCCATTGTATAACTAGCCCGCACCTTTTTCTAAAGGCCAACTTTACTTACGTTATTAACTCTTATTTTATTGTAAATATACGTACAAGTATATGCAAAATAATATTTAAGGTATACGATTAAGAAAAATAGTTTTTTTTTTTTAAGATTTCAGTTGTTGAGTTAAGAGATTTGGACGCCGATTAACAACGGGGTATTAAGGTTCGATTTCAGAGCTATGTTTAGCTAGGAAACATTAATAAGTAATAAATAACACGGTCACATTTTATTGAACTTGTCGTTTAATTATGATTATTTGAGTTATTTTAAGTGTTTTACGTAATTCAAACTTGCAATACATTTCTTTTTGCAACCATAGTTTTTGCAAAAACAGCTTTATACGGTTTTACGTTGTTGAGTGTCCGCCATTTTGCTGAAGCTCGTGGATACGGCTCCGTATAGTACAAACATTTCCTAAGGTATGTTACAAAGACGGCCCTTGTTTTACAAGCACGTAGTTTCACAAGAAAATCTTTGTGCTGTTACAGGCATTTGTAAAATTACAAAGAATTTCTCAGTAAACATTACAAGATTTTTTTCCCAGTGTAGGGTAGGCATGGTGTAACTTTCCCTTAGCATGTTTATTGGTCATAGATATTTTAAAATGTACGACTTAAGTTGTGATAATTAACGGTGAACAGTCCTGTTGCAGTTTTCTCACATACACACTGACAGAAAGGAATGGACTCGAGATAGCAATGTATTTAATATTCCAACTATTTAAAACTGTAAATATTTCTTAGTGGTAAATATAGTGATTAAATATAACAGAAAAAGAAGGCGCTGATAAATAGCAGCAAGAGATGAGCAGATTTATGGAATTTTAATATTTGTTAAAATTATGAAAATGACAGGGAAGTTATTGCTAATACGTGAAAAAATATAACACATTCCTCGTTATGTCGTAAGCTGACAATGAAGCTTGGAAAAATACTTCTGTTCTGACTGGGGAGTGTTTCATAGGTTGTGTGGCGGGCAAGCTGTTGAAGTCATTTGTCGTGTGAAATGGATGTTGAATAAAATTGGTGATAGAATTTTACAGGTGTTTATCCGCCGGCTGTGAAAAGGAATTCGGTACTCTCTAGTACTGAATGTTTTAAATTAGCACTACACATTTTCTCATTATTTTTCGTATTATTGACTCTCGCTTACTTACGAGGTCCTGTAAAGGTGAATTCTTCGTTCAGTGGTGTACTGTATAATAATGGAGATAACAGTACGTAGCTATTTTTATACACACCCTGCAATTTGTTATCAGTATAATTTTGTTTTAAAACAATTTTCTCGTCTTTACTACATGTAAACAAATATCATTACCTTTTTTAGTTTGGTGATTATCGATCTCACAATTCTAGACTAAACATATTTTTCGTTTGTATTCGCATATTTGACTAATTTACAAAAGTAGCATGACATTTAATATTTTAGGTGGCGTGCTATCTACAATTAAAATGATAATAGTAACGTTTAATATCTTTTGTGATGGAATGAGATGTTAAAGCAAACGGGAACAAGTCTGGACTCGACCATGAACCCATCTCGGCATGCACCTGGAATTATTATAGAAATGATTTCGTACAAACGAGTCTAATACCGAACCTGGGTCTCCCTGAATATCTGTGTCCCCTGATGTTGAATTGTGCATGTAGATATCATCTGTGTTTATTATTTTATAAATTAAAGTTGGCATTTGTTAGAAATAAACCATGTTGTAAGAGCGACAAGCAACTCGTGGCTACCACTCAGTTGTCCGGCTGTCAGTGCGCTAGGGCAAAGTCCAGTTTAACATCTGGTGCCGCACGAGTGGACATGTGCGCGAGCTCATGTTATAACTGTCAGTGCGCTAGGGCAAAGTCCAGTTTAACATCTGGTGCCGCACGACTGGACATGCGCGCGAGCTTACGTTATGACTGTCAGTGCGCTAGGGCAAAGTCCAGTTTAACATCTGGTGCAGCACAACTGGACATGCGCGCGAGCTTACGTTATGACTGTCAGTGCGCTAGGGCAAAGTCCAGTTTAACATCTGGTGCAGCACGACTGGACATGCGCGCGAGCTCACGTTATGACTGCACGTGTCTCTCCTTTACTTTGTAATGGGACTCGTGACCACTACTTTAAGAGGTTTCATAATTTTTGAATGCGTCGATCAGTCTCGCTTACAGTTGGCAAATTTTGGGCTCTGTGTTGTGTGTTTGACGCACAAGCGAGCAAATTAGCACATATATTTTTTTAAAGGGAACGCGTAAGCGTGAAACAAATAATGAATCGAAAGTGCAGAGAATTGCATACATAATTATATCCCCCTGTATTCTGACTTTAATTTTGTTTTAAAGAAATTGTGCTCTATAAGAGTTAAGGTGATTGGAATGTGTGTAACAAATATTTTATTTTTCTTCTATCCGTATGTTCTGTTTGTTCCCATCAATATGTTCTGTCTTTTTCTCATCAATCGGTGTAGCGACTTGCATATTTTTCCCAAGTGTCGAACCTGGACAAGTGTCGAACCTGGACCGTTTTGTCAGTGTACCCTTGTGAATTCTCGAATGGGCTTATTATAAAGCGTCTTTCTTTAATTTTCCAGTATTTTAAAGTTTGTATGATAAAATAAGTACGGATTCGTAAAATCTTTTTACAACTTAATACAGTTTTAAATGATAAATCAATAAGCAATCGATTTCTGTTGGAATAATAAATTATACTTAGGTATGGTGAATCCACTGCTATAGGCGAGCTGGTCGTTCCCCCTCAGACCCTAACCAGCCATGCACACCAGCGGATGCTTGCATTGCAATATCCAGCTACCGTCAGCCGACTCGTCAATACGGGGCCATGTCACATCTTTCATTTCAATCGGTGTCTCTGCTGCTGCTGAACGCCACGTGTAAAGATAATTGTCGAGATAGCCTTCATTTGAAGTTTTTTTAACCTAATAAATTATATTTGTTTAAAAAAATATATATGTATGTATGCACGTGATTTCTAGTGTCTCATTAAATAGTACATGATTTTTTAAAACAATAAAAAAAACTAGAACACTATCTGTATATTTTTCTTTACCAACACGATATTTAAAACTAAAGTGAGCAGGACATAACTCGCAATACAGAAATTATATAGTTTAAAAATAAACACGCTATATTATTATTCTCCTGCATAGCAAACAAAAAACAAGTAATCACTTTTTTTAAGCGAGTTTCTTCTCTGAATCATGGATAGCAATAAAAACAGAATATTATTTAAATGCAACATGGATTGTCAAAACTCCATAGTAGTAGGGCTTCTGAGCTGTACAGAGCACAGAGATGTTTTCAAATTTTGCACTCATGCAGTCTTGTGGCATACATCTCGACGAGCTGTCAAAATGGCGGAAACCAGCGCTGCTTGTTAAGGTAAATGACGTTCGTTTCGTTGGGGCATGGGTTATGAAAAACCGACTCTTAGCATATTAGTGTCATATACACAGGATACTGCCGCCCCAGATTATGGCTTCCTCCAATTTGTTGGGAATTCTGTAGTATGGAATATTCCATCATCCAACCGTAGTAAGTGTGTTTCGTACGTATGTTACATAGAGCTGTCGAGGTACGGTTATGGACACAGCGGTAAAAAAGGAAAACCTTCGTTTTCTTGTCTTAGTCACTGTACGATATATGGCAATATGCTTGATTGTGAACGATATATGGCAATATGCTTGATTGTGAACGATATATGGCAATATGCTTGATTGTGAACGATATATGGCAATATGCTTGATTGTGAACGATATATGGCAATATGCTTGATTGTGAACGATTACAACGTGCGAAAGCATTGGATGTTGCCAAAAATTTTGTTTCACTTGATTTTTTGTGGGTATAAAAAGAATTTTAAGTTCCCATGCACTCTGCAATTCAGAGACTGTTTACAAAGCCACCTAAATCTTCATCAAGTTCCATAAACTTCGGGCACATGTGTCCTGCATCGGTTTCGTCGCCGGGTAGTGCCTGCGAGTAACTTTTTTGTAGAGTAGCATCTTCCAAGGGTACAGCGTGCGTGTATATACATTCAACAGGTACAGCGTGCGTGTATATACATTCAACAGGTACAGCGTGCGAGTATATAAATTCCACAGTTACAGAATGCGGGTATATACATTCCACAGGTACAGCGTGCGAGTATATACATTCCACGGTTACAGCGTGCGAGTATATATATTTTACGGGTACAGCTTGCGAGTATATACATTCCACAGGTACAGCGTTCGTGTATATACATTCCACGGGTACAGCGAGCGAGTGTGTACATTCTACAGGTACAGCGAGCGAGTGTATACATTCTACAGGTACAGTGTGTGAGTATATACTTTCCACGGGTACATCCTCCATGATGACGTCTTCCACGAAGATGTCTTCCCCACGCGACGTTGTGAGGGCTGCTCTGAAGGACTTGTACCAGCCCCTGAGATGTTACTGTCGGGAACCCAGTTTCAAGATTGTTTAGGAGGGTGACCAGGGGGCATCTTACCTCCCCCAGAACAGTGGGGAGGGATAATATATGCATTTGTCCCTACCCAAATTTTGACATCACCATTCACTATGAAAGATGTTAATTTTCTCTCAAACCACGGAGATCAAAATATTGAAATAAATGAGAAACGCATTACCGAATTGTACCATCAACTGGAGAAGTAGCGAATGGATCTCGACTGTCGAATGGAGAAGTAGCGAATGGATCTCGACTGTCAAATGGAAAGTTAAACAGGTGCCTTGGCGGTCGGCGTGCTTGGATTCCCCGAATCTTGGAATACCAGTGAAAGAGTCAGGCACATTTCTTAAGTATAGGGGGAGGCAAAGTTTCTAGTTATTATTCACAGGTGCGGATATGTATTTTTTTTTTAATTTTAGCTTTTCTTTTGGTATTTATAAATGCGTTTCTCTTAAGTTTAACGGCCGGAATTTATTACAGCAGATAGAATCGTCACATTCAAGTAATTTTCCATAAATACCAGCATTGAAAATTGCCAATGATGAGGGTTAGTAGGTAGTTCTGATGTCAGCGGAACCAAGAGGTTTCTCTTGCCACCAACTACTAAGTTATCGCGCAGACACAAGCTTCCCTCTACCCCATGCAGAGCCCTCACAGCATGCACACTATTTTCTCATTTGGTTAGTAGCAAGTGCAGCTCAGGTCTAATGTGTACTTGAAGACATATGCTAATGCCATATATTTCTTCGCGGTTTCATCATTATTAAAATCTATCTTTTTAATTTTAATTTGAGTATATAAAATTATTATCCAAAGAAGTCACATAAGGCCCGCAGAGATATAGTTGTATTGGAGATTGTGTGATTTTTCTTATAGAAAAACGTGTATTCATTATTGCATGATGTCCATAGCTAGTGACTTTTCGCGAAAAAAAATATGAGTACACGGCAGGCTTCAATACTATAAGCATTTCGCATTTCTCGGAAACATTTACGCATATGGTAGATTTCAATACACTGTGGGCATACCAACAAAATTTTTTGCTTATTGGCGGCGTATTTTTTTGAGAATATCTTGTCCTACTGGACTGGACAATCACAATTAGCTAACTTCAATACTGTGCGTCTGTGATTCGCGTTATAAGGAAACCATCCAATAACGAAAGTGGATGTAAGCTAAAGTGTTATGAAATACAACTGGTTGTGAGATCTTCTCGCGAAATTCGGATGTCCCCAACTATAAGCACCCGCCTGCAGTTTGTATATTGTTATTGGTTGCTCTCTGCTCGAGAAGGCATTTGCATGTTTGATCGGGCCACTCAGAATTCGGTAACATCGCACAGCTCCTACGAGATTCGTGTGCAGACAGTTAACGCGTGTCAAGAAGTAGTTCAGCCAATCAACATAGTTAAACGACTCTACAGTGTTATAAAATATAACTTATCTTGAAATCTTTTTCGCGAAATTTAGCTATTCCTAATGATGTCAAATTATGTGACATTTTTTGTTGTTAATTTAACTTCATTGCATTCACTGTTTTTTGTATCATTAAACTGTTTATCCAAAACAAGAGTGCATAATATGAAAAAGGATCTTTAATTTATTCGTTTATTGTATTTCATTACTAATAATCTTCTTTCTTTCTTCTTAACGAATCAAATATGTGTGTATAATTTGAAAGAAGAATTAGTGGAATATATATGCATAGACTCGGCCACTGCTTTACTGCATCTATGAATTTTTCTATTCGTAAACTGTTCTTCAAATCAGCAAGCATGCCGGTGTGTGTGTTTATATATATATATATATATATATATATATATAAACACATATATATATATATATATATATATATATATATATATATATATATATATATATATATATATATATATATATATATATATATATATAGGTATACATAATATACGTATATAAACACACAAATGTGCACTTGTGTGTCTCTACTACATAATGCATGTATAAAACAGCTGTGTGTGTATGTAAGTCTGACTTAGGAAGGGTACCTCCTCCTCAAAAATATCTGGATCCGCTCCTCATTCTTCGTGAATTTCTTAACCGGACATAATGGAAGGGGAAAATTTTCAAGCGATTCTTCATGGATTGTGGTTTAGAATTTGTGTTCCCTTTAGAGTTTACAACATAACCAATGTCTTTTTTCTTGTGAGAGTTTTCAATATTAGTGCGAGAAAGTTTCGAAAGTAATATGGACAATTTACAAGAGAAAAGATTTTATTACATCAAATTTCGCTGGAAAATTTGTAGATTAGCATTTCCAAAATCCACCGAAATCTATCCAAAATCCACCGAAATCAACATATTATTTTCCTCAATTTTTCCGGGATATTTCCTGGATAAACAATAAAAAAATTATAAGTCGAAAATGGTGCATTTTACAACCTTAAGTGAGCAGACAAAAATTAAAAAACACATCATTTCCCATATAGTACCGAAAATCTACCAAATTCCACAAAAGATGTCTTACTGTTTTCCCAGGATTTTCGCCGGAGGAAAACGATTTAAAAAATGATAAATCGAAACCGGTGTATTTTAATATGAAAAGTGCGCAGAAAAAAATTAAAAAGCAAAAAATGTCCAATGTGAGATTCTTAATCCGCCATAATTCTCGTAATATTCTTACTATTTTTTTCCAGCAATTCTACCGGAAAAAAGATAAAACAATGGTAGTTATTGGAAAACCGTAGATTTTACAACCAAACATTTGCAGGAAAAAAAGGAACACAAAATTTTACACATGATAACCAAAGTCCACCAAAATGTATTCTAATTTTCCCGGGATTTTACCCGGGAAACTAAAAAAAAAATACTACATAACTTAATATATTATGGCTACCATTTTATTTCCCCAAGCAACTCTATCAAAACTCAAACCTAAGCAAAGTGCAAGCAGGCTTACTTCAGGTCCTGAGAACCCAGGACACCTCAAATATACGATTTTCATTAATAATTAAAAAACTAAGTATGTTTAAAAATAAGGTGACGTAAGGAAAGGGGCATAGAGTATGCATAAATTTCGTCAATGAAGCAGAATATATACTACCAAAAACTGTATTAAGTTGCATAATGTTAGAACTACACTACCAAATTGAAACATGAAAATATTCATTTTGATTTTTAATATAGCATAATATTTTTTCTTTTCTTTTGAAGAAACATTACATAGACCCAAAATGGCCGTAATAATATTCCAATTACAACTTTAAAAAAAAAACTGATAATTTACAATAACATTTCAGAAAAAAACTGAATGTTTCTATAAAAAATATTGTCCCACCAAAATTGATTAAATCATTCATAAAGATTACCCCTATAGTACAACCCAATTGTCGAGCCAAAAACGATTACAAAATTAGAATTCACAAAAAAAAATATTAAAATAGTTGAAATATGACTCACACTGTAGTTCCATCCATAACTTTCCCTAGCTATAATATTGACAGCCACTTGAAATTTTATCTTTGGTTTTGTAGAACAAACACAAAAATTTATTACTCCCAAACCAGGCCACCTAATATTTTCCATTACCATTAACAGGTATTTCTAGGTAAAAGTTATATTACTTCAGTTACGCCATTCATTATTCAAAAATATAAATCCACCACTATTTTAAAATAAAAATTGAGGAAAATCTCTGGCTTCTAAGCCCTGGCAGAGGCCATTTAATCTTCCCAAAATGCCTGTTTCCAAAACGGTTGGCGAAATAAGGCCATGAGTGAAGCTATTCGATCAGCCCAAAATGGCAGAGAACTAACAGGAACATTTCAATTTTTTTTGACAAGAAAAATTTAAGGTTCCTCCTCACATATTTACTAATGTATTGTATTAGAAAATTGGAAGCTATTCCTTATTGTGTTGTGCAATAATACTTATACTGCTCATTTTATCCAAAAATATCCTGACTGTAAATTAAAATTAGAGCATTAAAATTACTTTCCTGCATTTCCATAATGACTACATTTTTATTTAACCATTGATCAAACCGAAATACCTGACCTGTTATCTGGGGAGACTTCTCTCACAGCCAAGTGTCAGACCCCGATATCAGGTTTTTACCGTAAATTATTTACAAACATCCAGCATTGCCTTGCTATGGGAGTACCTACAATCTTCCACCAATAGCAAGCAACTATTTAAAAAATCATTCCTTCAATTACGCCCTAGCGGGGTTTCTATAATTTACAGATAGTAAAGAACAGTCCATTGCATTATCTATGACATCATTCCCAATACATTTGAAATTTGCCATTCATAATTGCATGGGCCAGGCCCATCCTTCCAGTGAGTTACAAAGAAGGAACACAGCTGAACTCTAGTGGCGGCTGGCGACAACACTAGCCCAGTGAACAGCGCATGACAGTGCAGAAGCTGACTTTCGGGGACTGTCACGCGACCGATGCCAGTCCAACCCAGAAACATTAATTTGTGCAGTATTTATGTTACTTCCAGTCGTAAATCCACCAACGTGGGCTTCAGTCAAAGTAAACGTAAGTGTTCATAGAGGTTAAAAGTAAGTTTTTTTAGCATAATTTACCATTTTGCTGTAGTTCATTTCAACACACATCTTCCAATCAATTATTTTCCATGGCGGAGAGGTGAAAATGGTGTTGCGTAGAGAATTGAGCTGCGGGCAGAGAGACAAACTGTACGCACATTTAAAAGTGCACTTGTCTCAAGGGAAGGTAGGTAGATGAGCAGCTAGCCTTGATGTTGACAAATATGCCTTCTGGGTTCATGGTTTAGGGGAGGGTTTCGGCGGTGCGTAACCATGGACAGTTTTTGCTGTGTGCAGTGCTGGATCGATAGTGGGTGTGCATGGCCTTGTATAGAAACTCTCATTTCGCACAAAGACACCGTCTGGATTATGGGTGATGTGGGATTGAAAGGGGCCGGAGGCTGCAAGCCGGAGCGATGCGGGCAGTTCAAACTGGCCGTCGCCATGTTAGTTCTTCATAAACACTTGTCCAGGATATATGTACTGCTGATCACTCCTATGAACCAGCTCTTCTGACATCACCGGGTGCGGCGATCTGGCAGGTTTCCGTGCGAGGCTCGAGGGGTAGGCGAGCCACGGTCAGTGGGCTCCGGAGAGTGTAGGCATATCATATGCCTGACTGTTACCCGCAATTCTCGTTAAGCAATATTATATGATCCGGGCTTCAATTATAGTATATATATATATATATATATATATATATAGAGCAATTTTTAATTTATTGGGAAAAAAATTTCGTGTGGTAAGCCGATATTGTGGGTTTATCGTGTAAACCCCCTTTCTGACATCGGTCTACAGAAGGTTGTATAATTTTCTACTAGTGTTTGTGTTACCAAGTGCGGTGAATTTCACAGGATTACTGGAAATTTTTAGTATGTCCATTATTTGTAATAATTGTTTCTTATAGGAAGTTTGCGAATTTCATTACATATATACTAGGTTCATGTAAAGTGTTACAGGATTGCGTTTTGCGGGATTAAGGACACCTTCACGTCACCTGAGTCTCCTTATGCTTTTTACAGAAATTTGTGTTAAAAGTGAATTATTCTTACATTAGTGAAATTCGCGTTAAACATTTGGGTAACATTCAGGAAGACGTGATTATATTGTTTGCCGTTAATAGTATCTTGGTAGAGAAATAGGTTCTGTCATTCATAAACAGTATAATTTTATTTATTTGTGACATAAATTGTTAATTTCCGAGTTTTTTCCATCAGTCTATAATCAAGTGTAGGCCGACGCACACACAGCTTCTGTAGGATCCCAACACCTCGTTCAGCTTATAAGTTGACGTAAGTGGTATATCCAAGTCAGTGCTGCAGCGACTTCCTGAGCGAATGGACATATATTAACATCACTCACTTAAATGTTTTCTATTTTGCGCTTGTTAATAAACTTATATATTTAAACATGTGAATTCCGTTTCAAAAGATCCTAACCATTCTCACAGGTGGACGGATGTGTTTTACTATCATTTAAGGTACGTGTAATTGTTTTCAAATCCCTTGTTAATGTGTTAAGAAAGACTGTCGTTTAATTTATAAGGACATTTTTGCTTTGTTGTAGCTCGTTAATTCATTTCATACTGGAGACTCACATAAATGTTATCATTTAGCACTTGTTTCTATATGAGACCAGGTTATTCACGTAATTGTGTCCTCTATGCTTCTCCCACTACTGCCTACGAGCAATATTACCACCAACCCAAAAATTAACACTTATGCCACTCGTGTACAAAACTGAGTACACACACACATATTTTCTCAGTCGAGCGTCAGTCGTCGTCCTGACAACAGTTACCAGAGCTGCTTCCCACCCTAAAAAAAGAAAATAATAAATTTGTTCCTTAGCACACCTTTGCACAAAACTATACACTTATCAATTCGCAAAAAAAATTAAAAAATTAAAAAATCGATCGGATTAACATCGGATTGAGTATTAATACTTTCAGTCAATTTGATATCAAAGGTTAATCCGATTAATCAAAAGTGAAGTAGGATCTATACGCCCCGACTACTAATGATGACCAGAGATTGGTACTTGCAAAAGATTATTCGACCCATTCTTCTGCCGTTCTTACAACAGGATGTTTATGTTCCAAATGGATAATGCCCGCCCACAAGCTGTCTGTACAATGCAACGTACTCTGCAAGAAGCGCAGAAACTCTCCTTGCCAGTACGATCGCCGGAGTTGTCTCCAATCGAACACGTTTGTGACATGATTGGACCAGGGATCTGTTTGGTAAGTCCATTAAAAACTCGAAAGTTGCTTGAACAAGTTGAGTAGACGTAGAATAATACTACCCAATACAGGATTTGCCACATGATGTACGATCGACTGCCGCCCATGGAGGCTGTAGCACATACTTCTCTGGGTGTTCCAGCTGGGGAACTAACCTAATATCTTAGGACCGGTTGTGCTATTGATCTCAAAATGAATCAATTCATGTATTCATTAGCTTATGTATTGTTGATTTAATAAACAAGGAATGAATAGGAAACCTGCCAAAGGGTGATCTGATTTTTTTTTTGTCGTCAGTGTATGCAGGCAAACCATTGCTTCATGTCGTGCAAGGGAGTCAGACATATATCTCGCTCGGTCTTGTAGATATTCTAGGCTGATGGTTGATTATCTTTAAAAGTTACTAGTCTGCCAACCAATCGGCGACATGAGTACACGGAAACGAGTATAGAGCCAGATATGTACCTATACAGTGAAGCATAAATAATTAACTGTCTGCGCCAGACGCTGTGGCACTTGTTTCGCCGAGGAAGGGATTTTCTGGCGAAAGGGGCAAGAAGCCTGCATGCGCAGCTGTGATTTTGTAGCATCCGAGCTGAAAACATTATCCCATCACACATAGTTCAAATGCATAAGTTGTTTACGACGAATTTCAGCGAATGTTCGGGAAGATATCACAAGATTATTCATATTAGTGAATGGGGAGTAGTAAAATTTATGATTAGGTGTTGAGATCGCAATGTTAAACACAACAAATTAACTGATAGCCAACAACTCTGACATCAAAGTTCTGTTCCAAAAATAAGGTAACAGTGAACACAGTGCTCAAATGAACCCTAAACTACTCCTGGAAATCATAGACATGTAAAACATAGCGCTAGTTTTAAAATATGTAAAATACTTAGTTTCATTGTGTAAGTATTTAATGCTAAATTGGCGTTACATACATCTGACATATCACTATTAAAGTGAACGTGAACATTAAGTGTTTTACCCACCATTATATATTTCGCATGTCCATGGTCCAGAAGAGTGGGAGCGCAGAGTAAGACCCAGGCATGGAAATACTATGCCTCATCGCCTCTATGAGCAAGGCACTCAACTACTGCGCATTCTTTCCTTCAGCAACTTGCCTCTATCATACACCTTAAAATAGCTAAATAAAATATTTATAACTTTTATGAAAACCAAAATTAGGGTAAAATATACGTAGCATCTAGTTTATTGTGGTGCTTTTACATAGAGAATCTTCGTCTTAAACAACAAACTAGCAAGGTCGTAAACTGAGCTCTCAACCTTGCACCAAAACGGCAGTGCAGAATATCTGCTATATATGAACTGCTTTGTCCTGCGTGATCGGTGTACATGTGAACTGAACCAGGTTTTTGTGCGAAATCATCCTACAGGACCCTTGGAATATTTCTTTTATATAACTTTCTAATACCACCCGATGTGGTACCTGTCTGTGTTCAGCTCTATTACTGTAGGAAGCTCTAGTGCCACGACATTTGACGTGGGTGGTATTGGCTTCTTACTTCTGTATTATGCTTAATCGAGTGTGAGAGAGAGAGAGATAGCAATGAGGTACCTGAACACCTCTTTGACAAAGGCCTTGAGGTAGACCATCTGGTGGAGCAGCTGCGGGTTGAGGGGCATGTAGGCAGATGGCAGCACACGCACCAGTTCCTCATGTATCTTGTGTTGCTCGTCTTGTCTCGTTGCCAGCTGGTATAGGAGTGAGCACATGGCCATGGATATCTGCAAACACAACGCATAAGCATTAACACAGGCCGGTACAAGTATGCAAACGACCACCCATTATGAAACATACTAATGTTCTCCCTTGTGGTAAGGTTGATTCTGCTCAGGCTCGGAACAAAAAAAGATTGCTTACAACAGAGTTCGGTATAGGGAAATTTTTTGCACCATTTTGTTCCAAAGATGTTACACTTAATCTGGTTGTAAATGGAGACAGTCTACTGATTTATATGCAAAATTTTGCATTTAATCTAAAACGTGTCGTACATGCCCAGTAAAAATATAAAGTTAGATTTATTTTATACTATTATTCATGCTCTCCGATCGTATTCACGCAAAAAAAGTAAACAGTAAAATTAATATTTTAATGTTACAAATGTACGAATTTTGGGACTATATAAATATATCTACTAGCAAAAAATTTGTTGTTGTCACATTCAGTAAATCGTTGTGTAGTCCAATGTTTTGTTTAATCCAATTTTACAACTGAATATCGAACGTGTAGGCATATTTCTTTAAATGCTCACTCTAATGCGAAGAAAACAGTTCATTCTTTGCATAGGTTTTAACAAATCGCATCTCGTAAGATCTTACATAATTACATTTATTTTATGAAAGTTCCAAATATCCATTTACTTACAAACATAATGGATAATATGTGGTACGTATGGAAAATCAGTACTACGCAGCAGCGAAAATATTTAGTTGTCTAATTATTCTCATTTATCTTCCCAACCTGGGCAGAAGAAACCAAATCATTAATGCTTTTTTTTAGAGTACGACTATTTGTATGTTTGTCAGTTTGATTGCACTACAAGAAGATGTGCTCTTACATCTTTGAAGAAAACATTGCAATGTATGTGAAATCATGCCATTGGCTCATGGGCCCTTGTAAAGAGTTCACTCGTTACCAGAAATTCAGCAAATTTTGTCCTCGTACTTGTTTTCTCAAACAACTCTATCACAAGTTACTGTGAATTATGTTGGCCACAAATACACCCATGACAGTAAAACGGTGTGCAACCTGTAAAAAATAAATCGGAAACCGTGGAATTTCGTAAATACGGGCGTCAGTTGATTATATGCAAATGGTCCATTTTTATGTGCTATGATACATGTAAGTAGTGATTGTGGTGTATATTGGACCATTTTGACCTTTGACTCAGTGACCTAATTTGATGCACTTTTGACCCTGTAATCTACTTTTGAATTCACTTTTGACGTACTTTCGGAAACGTGCATTTTTGCACATCCAGTTGCAGTTTTTTGTGCATGTATTGTCAGTGCACATTCACTTCCGGTTCGATTCCTGGTGAGTGAAGTTTGTGGAAAATTTTGCGTTCGATTGATGCTTGGGGCATTTTCGGTTCGGGGTTCAATTCCTTTGCAAGGCACTATATATATATATATAAATTGTGGTCTTGATTTCAGTTCCTGACATAGTATTAATTTAATTTTTCGATTTGGAAATTTTTTTATTTTTGAGTTCGATTCCTAGACAAGGTTTTTATTTTACTTTTGTATTAGTTTTTTTCGAGTTAGATTTCTATACATTGCATTAATTTTGTTTTTGGATTTCGGAAAACTGGGTTCGATTCCTGGACAAAGCTATTTTGGAAACTTTATTTTTTCGGATGTGGGAGTACTGTATTCAATTTACAGACAGAAAAATGATTATTTATTAATTTTTTTAATTTTAGGAATTCCGAGTTAGATTCCTGAGCAAGATACTTTTTTTTTGTATGTTGGAATATATGGTTAGGTTCCCAGATAGGGTATAATTTTTACTATTGTGCAATCACATGTGTCTCTTCGTTGACAGGAGGTTCACTAATGAGAAGGTGAAGAGGTAGGGGGAGTGCATTTAGTTATCTAAACAAATGTGTTGTCTCTTCGATGTTATCTCGTCGAAGTCTCGCCATCGACTGATGCACCACAATGGATACACTTGGTGACTGGTGGTCGGCTGATGGGGGAGAGGTGTGAGAAAAATGGGGAATGAAGTTGCATAATAATTTCATAAGAGGGGGATATTACATAATCGCACAGGCATGAACATGCAATCCATAAATAGACTTTACACAATTACACAATTACCAAGTATGCACTTGCATGTATGCAAGTGTAAAATTAACACCTACCAAGTACAAACTTGCATATTGTACCAATAGAGAGCAAGAGTATGTCCATTCCCTATAAAACTCAGTGCTAGATGAAGATCATTTGCGTATATCAAGCCCTATTTACCCATCGCCACCATATTGGATATTTAGTGTCTAAATAGGAAGGAGTTAATTAAAAAAATATCCACTTCCAGTTTAGAAGCCATTGACGTCACTTCGCAGACAGCCTGTGATGCAAGCTATCTGTCATCATCTGGGAAGTGAAACTTGAACTCTGATACCCAGTGCATGCGAGCACACATCACAGAGGTCGATCCACCAGAGGACATTATACACACATTGCAGCGAACCTGCCCTGAGGCCATCTACCAAGACTGAAAGATCCGCTTTCTCCTGCACTGACTTGAACCAGCCACCACAGGAATCCGTGATCCATAGCAAGGTAAACAAATGGATCATCGCAGGTGTTGTGATGTCAACTGCACATGTGTTTACTAAGATATTCTCGCATATGGTCGTTGTAAGTCTTTGTGGTTATTGGACGTACAAAATGAATTAGCTCACCTACGAAAGGAATTGATAATTTATTTTGCAGAAAATTAAGTAAAGTTTCCTATAATTCGCTACCCGCGAATTTGAAGCAAGACCCGGACATTATTGAATAACTGGAGTGTGAAGATAGTCAGTTAGGAATTGTGGCATTAAGTAACAACATATTCGCCAACTATCCACATGTTCAGCGTTATTGTTTATGGCGCAAATGTATCAGATAGTACAACAAACATGAGGTGTTGACGTCAATGACGAGGCAAGTGATACTGGTTACAATGGGTCACAGAAGAACACAAAATAAAATGGACAGTTAATAAATAAGCAGCTGTTTAAATAGTTAAGCAGTCACCATATGGTATTGATATGTAAATTAAAATTTACTTCATTGTATTGCTGAGTAAACTAGTTAGGCGTGCACTTCATTCTATTGCTGTTAAAATAGTTATGAATTCACTTCATTATATTGCTGCATTCATACGTACATAGGTGTAAAGTACATGTGTCATAAGTAGGTAGCATATCAAATTCAAAGTCATTGTGGTTGAGTAACATGCATGTTTGTATCGAAGCATTTGAAAACAGCTATAAAAACATGTTTATTGTTAAACAAGTGGTACTATCTTTTTCCAATTATGAGAACGATTCTGAAACTTTGAAATTAAAGCCAATGTACCCATGGATGGAGCTTATATTAGAGGTTAAGCCCCTTTATAGACTGCAGACATACAAAAAACACAACCTTTAAGGGATGCTTGTAATTTACTTTACAAAGAGTTATTTAGATATATGAATAGCCTTATCATCGAAGAATAGTATATATATATGTATATACTTAATTAATATATTATTATATTAATATACTAATATAATATAATAATTAAAGATGTCATTATTATTTTCTGAGCTTTTGCCAATATATATATATAGGAGAAAGCTCAGAAAATAATAATGATATCTTTAACAAATAGTGAAGTTATAAATGTAATATTATCACTATTGGGTTAAGCGTACAAATATAACTTCTTATGAGAAGTGGGGGAAAGGTAGCTCAGAGGTATAACACAGTATAAGGCTAAATATTAAAATATTTTATTTACATTATCCTTTACATTACATTTAACATTACATTAATATATTACTCTCAGAGGAGCTCAATATAGGTTATATGATTTATTAGTTATTTGCAAATTTTAAGCATTTTTAGTTAAGTCAATTAAGCCACACTTGAATATCTAATGTCTGAGAGAAATAGTGTGCAATGTCGTCACCTTAATATCGTTGCTGAATTCTTCATTGTGGCTAATGCTGTTGAAACATTCGTCGTCGATTTATCTAGACACGATGGCCACTCAGTGATGATAGACCTCGCTCGTTGCTCCGCAGCTTTAAAGTATGTCCCGTGTTGTTTAAACACAGTGCATATTATTAAAACGCCTGCGGTCCATGACTGATTCGCTGCGGCGCTTAGCTGGTCAGTTACAGCATCCTCCTTCTCTAACAAATGATGAACAGTGGTAACGTTGTAATGGGACAGCAACGATTGGGCATTAAGGTGATCGTGTTCTTCTTGGCAGCTGGAATACGGTTAGGTTGAAGTCCTCTTCGCTATTGATGGCCCTGAACTTGACTTGTTGTAGGGGTGTACAATGTCATCCATGTGATTGTCGTAGCAGGCACATAGAGTATGCAGTCGTACACCATCAGCCTCTCTCTACGTCCTATTCTACATTATACGTGGCTTTGCAAACATTTAATTATCTAAACGAATAAAATTCAATATAACTTATATAATGTAACAGAAATATTACTTTGCATTTGATTTCCAAAGGATTAGACAGCAAAAGGAACCTTCCTTTTACAGAATATTTTATGTTTGTACGTAAGGCCTACTTTTTTTTTAGTACACAGATGATATAGAATTCCTCGTTTCTGAAATATATTACACAATTAAACCCTTTGTTCTTCAAATAAAGTTTACAATGATATATTTGTAAAATTTACAATAAAGAATATGTTACCTGGGAATAAACTACATTGCTATATATCCTGAGGACTAGAACTAAATAATTAATTTATGTGATATCACTACATTAGCACATGAAAGCATTTTATATATAAACGTAGTACGTCGTTTTAATATTAGTAATTATTACTGCAATATCAAAATGTACTAAGCTTCTAGTGCAGCATCAATTACAATGTACGTTTTGATACATAAGGAGGGATTGGAAGGAATTAATACCCTACCTTACGTATATGTTAATATTACCCCAATTAATTAAGTCGCTCAGGAACTTGTTTTCAATATGGCGGCCCTGTAATATTTCACGTTAGTTAACCCTGTCTACCAATACATTAACCTTATACATAGTGGATGCACCACAAAACACAATACAGTAAATACATACATAACATGAGCACCCACAGTGAAACACTACTTTTAACATGGGCTAAAAGTTATTCAAAACCACAACAATAGACTTTGCCGACATAAGTCAAACTATAGAAGAAACAGAAAGTAACACCGCAGCACAATTTCAATCGTTAATAGGTAAAGCAGAAAAACTTGTCCAACGAAATTCAGACCTTGTCTCACAATTAGACACACAACCTACAAGTTTAACAATGTGGTGGCTCTAACATAGGTATTCGTTCGGCCAGTCCAGCTGACAGACGGATGCATGTGGGTCGTGGCTGGATGGACATTATGGCGTTGCTTGTGGTCACTAGTCACAGCTGTGGTGTTGGCGATAACATGGGTATTTGTTCTGCCAGTCCAGCTGACAGACGTATGTACGTGGGTCGTGGTAATATGGACATTATTGCACTAGTTGTGGTCACTAGACATGTCTGTGGTTTTTGGGCTAACATGGGTATTTTTTCTGAAATTCCAACTGACAGTGGTATGCTCGTGGGTCGTGGCTGGATTCACATTATGGCGTTACTTGTGGTCACTAGTCATGGCTGTGGTGTTGGCGCTGACATGGGTATTCGTTCGGCCAATCCAGCTGACAGACGTATGCACGTGGGTCGTGGATGGATGGACATTATGGTGTTACTTGTGGTCACTAGTCACGGGTGTGGTGTTGGCACTAGCATGGGTAAACGTTCGGCCAGTCCAGCTGACAGATGTATGCACGTGAGTCGTGGATGGATGGACATTATGGTGTTTCTTGTGGTCACTAGCCACGGCAGTGGTGTTGGCGCTAACATGGGTTTTCGTTTGGCCATTCCAGCTGACAGACGTATGTACGTGGGTCGTGGCAGTATGGACATTATGGCGTTACTTGTGGTCACTAGTCACGGCTGTGGTGTTGGCGCTAACATGAGTATAAGATCGGCCAGTAAAGCTGACAGACGTATGTACGTGGGTCGTGGCAGTATTTACATTATGGCAATAGTTGTGGTCACTAGTCATGGCTGTGGTGTTGGCTCTGACATGGGTATTCGTTCGGCAGTTCAGTTGACAGACGTAAGCATGTGGGTCGTGGATGGATGGACATTATGGCGTTACTTGAGGTCACTACTCACAACTGTGGTGTTGGCGCTAACATTGGTATTTGGTCCGCCATTCCAGCTGACAGATATATGAACGTGGGTCGTGGCTGGATGGACATTATGGCGTTACTTGTGGTCACTAGTCACAGCTATGGTGTTGGCGCTAACATGGGTATTCGTTCATCCAGTCCAGCTGACAGACGTATGTTCTTATGTCGTGGCTGTATGGAGATTATGGAGTTACTTGTGGTCGCTAGTCACAGCTGTGGTGTTGGCTCTAACATGGGTATTCGTTCGACCAGTCCAGCTGACAGACGTATGTTCTTATGTCGTGGCTGTATGGAGATTATGGAGTTACTTGTGTTCACTAGTCATGGATGTGGTGTTGGCACTAACATGGGTATTCGTTCGGCCAGTACAGCTGAAAGACGTATGCACGTGGGTCGTGGATGGATGGACATTATGGCGTTACTTGGGGTCACTAATCACCGCTGTGGTGTTGGCGCTAACATTGGTATTCATTCTACCAGTCCGGCTGACATACGTATGCACATGGGTCTTGGATGGATGGACATTATGGCGTTACTTGTAGTCACTAGTCACAGCTGTGGTGTTGGCGCTAACATGGGTATTCGTTCGGCCAGTCCAGCTGACAGACATATTTACGTGGGTCGTGGCAGTTTGGACAATATGGCAATAGTTGTGGTCACTAGTCATGGCTGTGGTGTTGGCGCTGTAATGGGTATTCGTTCGGCAGTTCAGATGACAGACGTATGTACTTGGGTCGTGGCTATATTGACATTATGGCATTACTTGTGGTCACTAGTCACGGCTGTGCTGTTGGCGCTAACATGGGTATTCGTTCGGCCAGTCCAGCTGACTGAACTATGTACGTGGGTCGTGGATGGATGGACATTATGGTGTTACTTGTGATCACTAGTCATGGCTGTGGTGTTGGCGCTAACATGGGTATTCGTTCCGCCAGTCCAGCTGACAGACGTATGTACTTGGGTCGTGGCAGAATGGACATTATGGCGTTACTTGTGGTCACTAGTCACAGGTGTGGTGTTGGCGCTAACATGGGTATTCGTTCGGCCAGTCCAGCTGACAGACGTATGTACTTGGGTCGTGGCTGTATGGACATTATGGCACTAGTAATGGTCACTAGTCATGGCTGTGGTGTTGGCTCTACCATGGGTATTCGTTCGACCAGTCCAGCTGACAGACGTATGTACGTGGGTCGTAGATGGATGGACATTATGGCGTTACTTGTGGTCACTAGTCACAGCTGTGGTGTTGGCGCTAACATGGGTATTCGTTCTGCCAGTCCAGCTGACAGACGTATGTACTTGGGTCGTGGCTGTATGGACATTGTGGCGTTACTTGTGGTCACTAGTCACAGCTGTGGTGTTGGCTCTATCATGGGTATACGTTCGACCAGTCCAGCTGACAGACGTATGTACGTGGATCGTGGATGGATGGACATTATGGCGTTACTTGTGGTCACTAGTAACAGCTGTGGTGTTGGCTCTATCATGAGTCGACCAGTCCAGCTGACAGACGTATGATAGTGGGTAGTGGCTGGATTGACATTATCGCGTTACTTGTGGTCACTAGTCACAGCTGTGGTGTTGGCTCTAACATGGGTATTCGTTCGACCAGTCCAGCTGACATATGTATGCAAGTGGGTAGTGGCTGGATTGACATTATTTCGTTACTTGTGGTCACTAGTCACAGCTGTGGTGTTGGCGCTAACATGGATATTCGTTCTGCCAGTCAAGCTGACAGACGTATGTACTTGGGTCGTGGCTGTATGGACATTATGGCGTTACTTGAGGTCATTAGTTACAGCTGTGGTGTTGGCTCCAACATGGGTATTCGTTCGACCAGTCCAGCTGACATACGTATGCAAGTGGGTAGTGGCTGGATTGACATTATGGCGTTACTTGTGGTCACTAGTCACAGCTGTTGTGTTGGCTCTAACATGGGTATTCGTTTGACCAGTCCAGATGACATACGTATGCAAGTGCGTAGTGGCTGGATTGACATTATGGCGTTACTTTTGGTCACTAGTCACAGCTGTGGTGTTGGCTCTAACATGGGTATTCGTTCGGCCAGTCCAGCTGACAGACGTATGCACGTGGGTCGTGGCTGGATGTACATTATGTCGTAATTGTGGTCACTAGTCACAGCTGTTGTGTTTGCGCTAACATGGGTATTTGTTCCGCCTTTCCAGCTGACATATGTATGCACGTGGGTCATGGCTGAATGGATATTATGGCGTTACTTGTGGTCACTAGTCACAGCTGTGGTATTGGCGCTAACATGGGTATTTGTTCCGCCAATCCAGCTGACAGACGTAAGTATGTGGGTCGTGGCAGTATGGACATTATGGCAATAGTTGTGGTCACTTGTCATGGCTGGGGTGTTGGCGGTGACATGGGTATTCGTTCGGCAGTTCAGCTGACAGACGTATGTACTTTGGTCGTGGCTGTATGGACATTATGGCACTAGTTGTGGTCACTAGTCATGGCTGTGGTGTTGGCGCTAACATAGGTATTTGTTCCGCCATTCCAGCTGACAGACGTATGCTCGTGGGTCGTAGATGGGTAAACATTATGGCGTTACTTGTGGTCACTAGTCATGGCTGTGGTGTTGGCTCTAACATGGGTATTCGTTCGACCAGTCCAGCTGACATACGTATGCAAGTGGGTAGTGGCTGGATTGACATTATGTCGTTACTTGTGATCACTAGTCACAGCTGTTGTGTTGGCTCTAACATGGGTATTCGTTCGGCCAGTCCAGCTGACAGACGTATGCACGTGGGTCGTGGCTTGATATACATTATGTCGTTACTTGTGGTCACTAGTCACATCTGTTGTGTTGGCGCTAACATGGGTATTCGTTCGGCCAGTCCAGCTGACATACATATGCACGTGGGTCGTGGCTGGATTGACATTATGGCGTTACTTGTGGTCACTAGTCACAGCTTTTGTGTTGGCGCTAACATGGGTATTCGTTCTTGCAGTCCAGCTGACAGACGTATGTAGTTGGGTCTTGGCTGTATGGACATTATGGCGTTACTTGTGGTCACTAGTCATGGCTGTGTGTTGGCGCTAACATGGATATTCGTTCGGCCAGTCCAGCTGACAGACGTATGCACGTGGGTCGTGGCTGGATGGACATTATGGCTTTACTTGTGGTCACTAGTCATGGCTGTGGTGTTGGCGCTGATATGTGTATTCGTTCGGCAGTCCAGCTGTCAGACGTATGCACGTGGGTCGTGGATGGATGGACATTATGGGTGTTACTTGTGGTCGCTAGTCATGGCTGTGGTGTTGGCGCTAACAGGGGTATCGTTCGGGCCAGTCCAGCTGACAGACGTATGCACGTGGGTCGTGGCTGTATGGACATTATGGCGTTACTTGTGGTCACTAGTCACAGCTGTGGTGTTGTCGCTAACATGGGTATTCATTCTGCCAGTCCAGTTGACAGATGTATGTACGTGGGTAGTGGCAGTATGGACATTATGGCAATAGTTCTTATCACTAGTCATGGTTGTGGTGTTGGCGCTGACATGTGTTTTCGTTCGGCAGTTCAGCTGATAGACGTATGTACTTGGGTCGTGGCAGTATGGACATTATGGCGTTACTTGTGGTCACTAGTCACGCCTGTGGTGTTGGCGCTAACATGGTTATTCGTTCGGCCAGTCCAGCTGACAGACGTATGCACGTGGGTCGTGGATTGATGGACATTATGGCGTTACTTGTGGTCACTAGTCACGGCTGTGGTGTTGGCGCTAACATGGGTATTCGTTCGGCCAGTCCAGCTGACAGACGTATGTACGTGGGTCGTGGATGGGTGGACATTATGGCGTTACTTGTGGTCACTAGTCACAGCTGTGGTGTTGGCGCTAACATGGGTATTCGTTCGGCCAGTCTAGCTGACAGATGTGTGCACGTGGTAGTGGCGGGGCGTACACTTTGGCGTGACTTATGCACTTGTTGAGATGAGCACTGCCTGAAGGATGGGCATGTCTTATCTCCTGAGTCCCCGAGGGTTCAGGTTATGTACCTTATTTGTGAGGCAGTAGGCGATTGCTTCGAGAGCATGGGCGACGTGGCGGGTAACTTGGTGTAAGCCACGTAGCGGAGTCGTGAAGCAACTGCCGAGAAAGTTGGACGTGTAGCAGTGCAGCCGTGGAGGCAGATGGAGCCTCAGCTACTAAACGACATGTAATTGTTTAAGAAGATAAGTACCCGTCCCTTTTCTTATGATATGCTGTTTTAGAGATTAGTTTTTGATTTTTTCCTCGAGCTCCCATAATGCAGCAGCATTTTTTTTTTTTAGTTAAATAATTTTCTAATCTTCGTGCTTTAAAAATTTTGGACGCTAAAGAATTTGACTATTAGAAATCTAATTTAACCATGCTAAAGATTGATTTAGTCGTAATTGACGAAGCTAGATGTTGAACTATGACTCAGTGTGCTATCAAGTATTTTTTTTCTTTTTTTATTTTTCACGTTTTGTTAACGAAACCCATTAAGACATAAGGGATTTACATGCAGATTAGTTGTAATTTTTTTTTGTATGTCATGTGACAATGTTCCCCTGCCAAGTCAATGAATTTGTGCACTAGCATATTTTCTGTGCAACTGTATAACACTCTCTGTTTTATTCTGGAGTATATCTGGGATGTTAAAG
The DNA here is from genome assembly GCA_029891345.1 of Dryococelus australis. Classification (NCBI taxonomy): domain Eukaryota; kingdom Metazoa; phylum Arthropoda; class Insecta; order Phasmatodea; family Phasmatidae; genus Dryococelus; species Dryococelus australis. Next base: position 94,842,641 of record CM057006.1, on the reverse strand, counting down.
AATTTATTCACAAAATTATTGTAATTTTTTTGTATTATGATGAAACAATAAGAAAATAGTCGTGAAAGTCAGTATGAGATTCAATAGTTACTGTAGTAATTTTTTTCTATTTGGGTTCATATTTTTCTAACTGTTCTGAGATTGTTTATTTATTCCTTTTAAATCGGTAAAAATGGAAAATGAGATAATTGAAATAATTGTATAGATAGAATTTATTCTTATCCTTTTCGCTTGTTTACAAAAACAAAGCATATATACTAAAGTATGTTTGTTATAACTATAATAAAATTTTCATTCTCTAATATTGATATTTTTGTTGACGATTTTATATATTTCATTTAGTTGGTTTTAGTAATACATGTTTTTGAAAAACCTATCTCTCTCTCTCTCGTTTAGTATATTTAATACCCCTTTCATTTTCATGGGTAACAGACAAATATGACTTTTAATTAAATTAATGTTTTTTTGTTTTGTTTTTGGTTTAACTTGGTGAGTCTGTGTGACCAGGTGTAAAGAATCCTAGTGCTGCCTTTCGTTCCTTTTTGAATGAACGAGTGTTTTAGACGATGTTGTGTCAAATAAATGTTCTTGATTTTAAGAGTAATTTTATTTGGGAGCTAGCATTTCTGGTGTCTAAATGAGTTGTGTAATTCCAAAACCGGCCATCTCCAAAAAACATGAAAAATTAATTTCGTTTGGGAAAACTAATGTTTTATGTGTACATTAGTGAACAGTAAAGAGTTTATGTGTTCTGAGTCTCCCGCCTCATAGACCGTTCGACAGGCCTAGCACCGATGCTGACCTTATGAGCAATACACAGTGTATTAAGTTCGTGTGAGTGACTCGTACGTGCGCACAGTGCAATATGAGGGAAAGTGCAAGCCAGTTCAAGTTAGTGCCACAGAATGTCAGGTCCAGGTAAGTGAAGCACCGGGCACGTGGTCGTCAGCCAAAATAGGGCCAAGTTAAAAATGGCTTAAGACAGGTACATAGGAACATTCCTAAGGGAATACACAATAACTTAAGCCCTAGTTTCAGGCTTATTCAAAGTAAAGCAAATAAATCCGAGTTATAGTGTTTTATATTTTTCACCTCATTTGTTTACATTGTTCACATCGTCATTGAAAGGGAGTTGTGTTTTATTCGTTAGTTTAAAATGTCTTGTTAATTTGTTATGTTTCAATTTGAGCAGGTAAGCTTTTATTTATGCAAGTGAGAAATTTGTTTTGCGGACAAAAGAAAATAGTGCCCGCTTGGTACGCTCCCCCACCCCCGGGCGGTGGAGGCACCAAGCCAGCCAGTTAGTAAACGTCTGAGACTCGTGAGGGCAAGGCTGCATCGTTCGAGTCCGGTGGCATTCACGTTTGAAACTGATCATCTTAACTACAATATACTTTAAATCACTCCAGAACCATTTGCTTCAGCCACTGGAACATCTGCCCTCTCCCCCCGTGGTTTTGCATCGCCCAGGGGGACTTAAAACTACCATAATTCTTACTGATCACATGTGTGTATTTTGTCTGTGTCGCACTGCTCACGGGATGAGCCCAGCACAAGTGTAAGTTTTCTCTGACGAGAAGTTAAATAAAGGCGCTGAGAGATGTGTGAAAAACGACTTGACTGGTTCTCATTTGTCTGAACGTAGGGGCATGACAATACTAGCCATTTTCTATGCGAGCATTCCGTGTTAAATGTCTTTTATAATCTTTTGCATGTTACCGTATTTTTGAGCATGTGGACCAGCCGATAGGCCACCTGGCCGTGCCGGTAATTACAACATAACAAGGCGTAGCACCTGCTTAGAGGTTGCCGAAGGGAAAGTAGTCATACCTATTAAGAATCAACAGGAGTGAATTATCGGTGCAGTGTGGATTTCTACGCCCTAGGTCGTCGGCCAATCAGCCCAGAGAGAGAAAAGTCAGCTCTACCAACAATGAAACTGCTGGAACAGTGTCTGGCGCCCTAGGAAACACATACATATCCTAACCTCAATCTTTACTTAACACCAATTTCCCTTCAGCCATTCATGGTCCAGCCACACTGCGTCAAATTGTCGCCCTTCCATGGGGCTTAAAATACCACACGCTGATACACATAAATTTATCCTGTCAAAATGTGTTAGTTTTTCTAAGTTCTGACACTTGGATACCTAAAACGGGAGCAACAGGGAACCAACAGCAGTGTCGTGGCTCCTTCCGGACGCCGGGGAGTTGCCGGGAAGCGCACCATGTGGGTCGCAAGGAAAAGCATGTTCACCATTGCTGCGAAATCGGTGAGCACGCACTGAAGTCGTACAAAGGAGAGCACATGACGTCAACACACCCACCACCCACTCAATGCAGGGCAGCTGCAGTATCGATCGGGCGGACTTGCACCACCCCTCATCGCACATGAGAGGGACAGCCGTGGGAGGGGAAGATGCTTCCCCTCTTCTGCCGTGTCCCGCTCCAGTACCACGCATCTGCGGAATGCACCACGTGCACTGGTGTTTACCAACATGTCGGGCCAGACTCAGTGTAGTGCCCTGGCACCATTCCGTCTGCAGTGCTTGCGTTCGCACCAATAGGACACAATAGCGAAGTATGAACTTGGCACATCACACTGTCAGTGCAGCCATAAGGCTCGATCAATCAGTCGCGCCGCACACAACCGATAAACAGTGAGGACATGTTTACAGACCAAATACCGCTATGGTTAGAAACAATGGTGGGAGTGCAAGACAGCTTGGGATTTCAAAATGTAACAGCACAAACGTTATTGAAGTATCGCATAACGAATTGGCGCTGCAATTTATCGTGCACCGATTTAGGTGCGACCATGCTTAAATTTCAACAGTGTCAGGAAAAATACTACCGGGAATGCATGAGCGAAGTCGAGAGAAGCACAGTGTTCGGATGCGAATTCTCATGTAAACAGAACCACACGAGTAACAGCGTGCCGAGGCCAAACATACCAGCTACGGATTATTTAATGGAAGAAGTGATGGTGTGCAAGGAGGGAAGTTGCAGAGTCGAGGGGAATGTTAAGCAAGAAGGAGAGGGAGAGTGGAACAGGATCACAGGCCAGGACACAACAACCACTGTCAACGAAGCCCAGCTGCCGCTTGTCGCCAATGAGCACGTGGCCAGCGCTCCGCAAGTACTGCCCAGTATGACCACTCCTGCCACATTTAAGACTCCGGCACCCTATTATCTGCAATTTCCATTCTTTCAAATACCTGCATTCCCGCCCATATTACAACAAATTTCTATGCCATATCTGTCTGTACCACTTGCGCCTATGTAAACGCTGAGTGCTGTGGAAACAAGTCCTATTAGCGAGCCACAACGAGAGAGCAGAAATCGACTTTAAGTCATCACACCTGCAACCCCACAACAACTGCCAAGACCGGCCACAAGTAAAATATCCACCAAGTTTCAAACTCTGCCCTCTTCACAGGCGCACCAACAGAGGGCCCAATCGTCTTCATCGAAGAATGTACAACATGACTAACCCATAACGGTGTTTGGGAGGAAGAGTCGGCTGGTTGCATCGGAGAGCAATTCTACGGGGATGCTCGCATTTGGTGGCGATCATTCAAACACTATGAAGTGTAATGGCAGAAATTCCAGCAATCCTTCCAAAACAGATTCGGCAGTGTGGTGACAACACTGTGAACTAAAATACAGCTTACAATTAAAGATAAAACAGCACCCGAATCACTGACTGCCTTCATCACCCGGAAAGTGTCTGTGCTGCGCCGGTTTGATCCCCAACTGCCTGAATGGGAAACACTCGAGATTGTGGCCGAGACTGCCCGGCCGGAATACCATGCAGCCTTGATTCCCTTGATGAACAGGACCTTCAAAGACATGATGCAAGCCACAACCATGTTGGAAAGTATACCGGTACAACCACACAATGGCGATACATGATGCAAGCCACAGCCATGTTGGAAAGGATACCGGTACAACCACACAATGGCGAGACAAGCAACCGAGAAAAAGTCGTGAGTAGTTACGTGCATCAGGAGAGTGAGAAATCATTCGCACAACACCGGACAAAATTCCAGAATGCACCGCAACCAAGCAGAGAGCAGGTGAAAAGTGACAGGTTCCAGCCGCGGGAACGGAATACCAGGAAAATGTGAGAATCACGAGTTCGAACGTAAATTGGGATAAGAACCAACCCCCACCATGGCCGTGCTGGTACTGCCCAGGGAGACAGTTCCACTGACATACTCAGTATGGCAATAATCCTCACTTGAACTGGGAGGAGCATTAACGCAGCCAACAGCAGGGAAATTGTAACCAGGGGTGAGGGGGCTGGAGACTCCTGCCACCCTGCTTCCCCCCGCAAGGTAAACAGCCGGAGCTCACACCACAACAACTGCTGGTAAACCATGTTAGTAGCGCATCGGCGAAATTTATTCGCATTTTTGTAACGGTCAACAAATGTTTGTGTCATGCATTGATCGATATGGTGGCTTCGTACAATTTCTTGCAACCCCGTTTTGTAAAAGATGCCGACATCGTGCCTACGAATCAGGTTATTAGGCTAGCCACGAATCAACATAGCAGTAAAGCAGTAGGAGAAGCGGTAGTGACTATACGTATGATGGACATAGAGACGACAATAACAGCTGTTATTACTCCGAATATTCACAAAGACGCAATATTGGGTATTCCCTGGTTAACGAAACAGAAAACTGTTGTCGAACCTGCTGCTAGACGCATGTATTTCGGCGCGAAAGAGTGTCGCACAGTTTACAACTTAGACCGTCAACCAGTATATAACACACCTACAATTGATCACTGTGGGATAGTTAATGATATTCCGCCAGCACATCAGGTAGCTTGCTAAACAAGTGTAGGGAAATTTTTGCGCAGCATTAAGCCCTGCGTCGCACGACCATTGCGGAACACGAAATACCACGAGAGACAGAGGGATCTATCCGAACTCCACCTAGGAGCTTTTATCCATACCAGGCCAGAATATTTAGACAACAAGTGCAGGAGATTCTTAATGATGGTGTAATTGAGCCCACGAAAAGCGCCTACAACACCGCTACTTCATTGGAGCCTAAAAAAAACGGTTCGTGGAGATTCTGCGTAGAATTCCAGCTGCTCAATCAGGTTACGCGCAGCTCATTACCCCCATACATTAATGTAAGAGACACACTTAGCTCGCCTGGACAAGCCAAAGTGTTCACGTCGCTAGATCTGAAAAGCGGTTACTGGCAGGTACCCATCAAAGTTGCGGACCGTGAGAAAACAGCTTTCACTATGCCAGATGGGAATAGATACCAGTTCTGTGCAATGCCCTTCGGGCTGAAGTGTGCAGCCGCTACCTTTCAGGCATTAATGGTCCTTGTCTTAGACGGCCTAATAGGGAAATTTACAGTGGTATATTTGGATGAGGTAATTGTATGGTATAATAACTGGGAGGAGCATGTGGTGCATTTGTCACTTGTGTTAGGGCGCTTGGAATTGAATGCACTTAACTGTGCGCGAGAGAAATGCTACGTGGGAAAAGTTATGCTTGACTTCCTCAGTCGTGTTGTGAGAGATGAAGGGAAGAAGCCGAACACGGAACAAATCAAGTTGATAACGGACTATCCATCCCGTGCATGGGGAAACAGTTAAGGAAGTTTTTCAGACTGGCGAACTGGTTGCGAGAGCACGTGGAGGGATTTACAATAAGAACAGCACCGCTCACCGATCTGCAGTCACCACAACCGGTGCGGTTTCAGTGGACAGAGGAAACCGAACAAGCGTTCCGTGAGATTAAGGAAAAATTCCAGACTTGCCAGACACTCGCCACGATGCTAGTCAAGATGGAATGGGAGCCGTATTGTACCAGTATGATGATAAGGGGAACACTGATCAACAAATTTCAAGTAACGATTTGTATTATGTATAATTTTTACTTTGTTACATTTAGTTATATATGATATTAATAAATATGCCAATTAATAATTTTACTTTACTGTATTTTTCTAAATAATACTTTAATGTTATAATGTAAGAAATGCAGAATTTTGTTTAAATAAAATTATATTTAAAATTAACTTGCAAGTAACAATGTCAATAAAGCAAATGCTGTTTACTACAAAATGTTTTGCATACTTTTTTAGTAAAATATATACAGTTCAAAAAATGTATATCTGTGGCTTGATTCTAGACGTTGCAAAGTTGGAAACCATATATGTGGAAAATGGCGATTGAAGTAAGTCACACACTTAGTGTTTCTTAATCTCCAATTTGAACTTCGCCATGTTTTACATTTTGCAATATTAGGAATCACTTAACTCAAAATAGACAGACATTGAGTTTGAACCTTCTAGCACCAAGCCACACTTGATTTATCTGGCAGTTTAAACGTCTGTTCCGCGCATTTTCTTTGCTTGACGTTTGTAGGTTACATCAGGAGCATCCTTGGTGACATCCAGAAGTAGTCTGCTAACATGGAAGAACTCCATCTTCCTTGATACCTTTTTTCCATTGCTGAGATATCCTGATGAGATCGCTCGCCATGCTCATCACTGACATCTCCACAGTTATCCGTAAAGAAGTCCAGATGAGATGTAGAAAATGAATTTTCAGATACATGTTGCAGCCAAGTTTCTTGTAGCTTGAAGAAAACCTCTACAAGTTCACTATAGTTGTAAGCCCTCTTATTTTCTAAGATATTACTACAAACATCCTTAAAACTCTCCCATGCTGTTATCTCATCAAGTTGCAATACTTCATTAAACTGTGGACCATTAAAAAGTTCATGGATTTATGGACCAACAAAGACACCTTTACTTCACTTAGCCGACGAAATTTTGATCGCAAATATTTAAAGGCATCTCCATCATTGTTCATGGCCTTAACAAAGTTTTTATTAAGCTTAGCTTAATGTGAAGAGGTGGAAGCAAAATATTATGTGAATCAACAACGGTTTCATTCTGGACACTTTTTTTACCTGACTATATATGGCTTCTGGTTGTCCAGTCTTTCTTCGGGTAATGTAAAGCACGTACCCTACTGTCCCATTCACAAACATAGAAACATAATTTTGTAAACCCTAACTGCATGCCTAGTAAAAGAACAACTACCCTAATTTCCCCACAAATCTGCAACTGGAATTCATGATGCTTAATGGCTCTGGAATGAGTTTCATATTCGAATAAGATTATTTCATGTGCACTGCATAGCAAATTGGAACTGATGGAAGCTCGTTTCCGTCGTGTAGTAAAACTGCTTTCGAATTCAACAATCAACAAAATGTCTCCATTCTTATGGATTGTGATCTATGTTGAGAGTCATCATTAGTCTGTCAATGTTGTTGCATCTAACAAGGGTGTCTTCAATGGAAAAAAAGGGGTTTGATCTTTCTCTCTATTCCTGTAGATAGGTATATTTACATTACTTTCCAGAAGATTCCACTGCTGTAATTTTTATGCCAAAACATCTGCTTTACCTTTGGAAAGTTCCAAATCCCTTATAAGATCGCTCAGCTCACTCTGAGTTATTTTATGTGGGTCAGCAGAGTATAAATCAACAGAAAACTCAGGGTCGTTTAAACTACTTGACTCACCTGTGATAATTTCTAATTCATCATCATTCTCAAGATTATACTCGTCTGATGGTTCAGGTACAGGAAGACCTTTTCCATGTGGTATCGGACATACTGCTGATGGAAGGTTAGGGTAGGTGACTGTCCAATTTTTCTTCTTTGAAATCCCTTGTTTGAGGGGAGGCACCAAACAAAAGCAGCAATCTTTAATATGAATTTTAGGCTCTCTCCATATTATCGGCACAGCGAAATGCATAGAGCATCCTTTGCCATTTATCCTGTTTCTGAGATTGCAAGCTCAATTGTTACAGCAAATGTGAGGCACCCAGATTTTATCTTGGTCACCAATCTGGGACCCAAAATAAAGAACATAAACCTTTAATATTAAGGGAGTAATAGTATATTTGTGTCCGGCAAATATCTATTCCCCACACACATAACAAAAATTGTCAACACTGTTCGCACAAAAGCGAGGTTATATTGCCAGAACCAGCCCATGTGATTGTGTGCACCACTGTCATATTAGTTGAACAAATTCGCAGTACCACAGGTTAGCCATAGCTGCATTATCTATGGATGTATTATTTTGTCAGATTGAATGGTCAGTGGATGTATGATTTAGCTTTTGTTTTCTAAATGAATAACTTCCCTCAACAATGCAAACAAGGAAAAGAGAGAAAAAGACCAAGAAATCCAGAAGGGCAGAAAAAAATACAAAAAAGAAGGAAAGTGTAGTGTGTTACATTTGAACACTTATACAGGTTATCGTATAAATAAAGTTATTATAGCATGAAACTCTAATATTAATATGTAAATAATTTTTACAGGATGGGGAACAATTGTATGTACCAATTAATTTAGTTAGTTTCGATTGTACGCATTTAATTTATATTTACCCAATATATAAGATATTTTAAGCTGCTAAACCCATAATGCAATTATCTGAATAATTCAGGAATAGGTTTATTATTAAATACTCCATAATACATGCCAAGAATAATTAGAAAATATCTACAATGTAATAGTATACAAAGTAATTTGCCAACATTATATATTTTCATGCACCAAATTAATGCACTATATTTTTTAATGCTTACACTTTCGTTGTGTAATGCTTATAAAATACATACCTACTTAATAATAGCTATTTCACTGTCAAATGCCTTTGAAAATTCTCAAATCCTTTCTGACGACCTATTCTCGCACTCCACATTATAGTTTTAGGTATGCTGCTCAATACCCTCCATACATGCTTAAGTGTAGCCACAACAAACCAGCATTCCAGTGTGCAATGCTTAATCAGAAGGAAACAAAGAAGTTCCACGAATGTTTCTACAGCCACCGAGACAAACAACTACAGTATTCATTCTTAATCAAACACAAGTATGCAATGTAACCAAAAAGGCAGTACTCTGAAGGTAAATAGGAACCTAAACACATAACCATTAAATATTTAGTTCGGAATAAAATCACAGGCATAATAGTTTCTGTGTGCAGAGCAACATTTTTAAAAGTTCTGCAAAATAATAAACATAGGGTGCAAGGTGTCGTTTCTAGGTAAAGACAAACAGGCAAAATGTCTTATGAAAAACAGGTGGGGACTTAAGGTCAAAAACATTTGCTCCAAAGCTCAAAGCATTAAAAGACTTAACTGAGTAGTTCAAAGATACTGAAGTTCATTATTATCGAAGTAAAACTTAGGAGTGCATCTACCTAAGCAGTCACCTCAGTGTTAAAGAAATGTGGTGTATGTACCAGAAGGAAAATAAGAACCCTGATTTGTCAGTGAAACAATGTTATATATACCCTGTATTTACGAATATTTACAAAATTGGGTTTCGAACACCTAGGATACATCTATGTTCCACATGTATTGATCTAACAGACCATATTAAGCATGAAACCGATTTGAGAAAAAAAATTAACTAATCACACAACAGAATTACTGCAGATGGTATACTGACAAAGTCTTTTGATTGCCAGAAAAACAAAGTTTTGCCACAAGTGTCAGATCAGGCCGCCTATTATATCTGCCAGTTGTAGGAGCGTAACTTTACTGTTGTAAAAGGCCATCCAAGAGCACCTCCTAATGCAGATACAGTGATTATTTATCACTGTACTGATTCAGAATTTTCTAAAAGTTCAAAGGAAATTTCATCTGCTGTGTACCATACTTTGTGTAATAAAGATTATACTAACATAAGCACTGTGTGATTGGTTGCAAATAGATGCAGTGGCCAAAATAAGAACACTACGATGTTTACCATGCTTTCAAACTGGTTTGTTAACTTACCCCAAAACAGAGTTCAGAAAATATAAATTGTTTTTCCTATGGTCGGTCATTCTTTCCTCCCACCAGAAAAAGAGTATTTGGCAAAATACCGAAACAAATTCGTTCTCACAATATACTTTGTTATCCAAAGGAGTATGTTAACATTTTCCTGAGCATGAGTCTACCTTTCATATTGGGACACAATATTTAGTGTATGATTGGGAACCCATAGCTCATGATGTCACTCAACTGTCGGGACAGTAGCACTTTAATATTGCTGCATCTATTAGGAACAAGAAGGCCAACAGCATTTTAGTAACTAGAGAGATGCATTACCACACAGACCTTGGTAGATGCAAGACAACAATGAAGAGGGCCAAACATTTAAAAGGTGTTTCTCCTGTTGCTGTTACAAAAGGTATTTAAGTTAACTCACTTAAACTGACGGATGTTAAAAAATTTCTGATAAAACATTTTGGTATTGGCAGGACCTCAAGCATGTAAAATGTTATATACATTTGCTGCAACTACACAGACCTACTAATGACCAAGAAATACCAGAGGGTGCCACTAAAGAAGGCTGTGAGTTAATGGATGAGGATGCCGCAATTTTTGTGTAGTGTAAACCTCTCTGTAATTTACAAACAGTGGCGATAGTGCTGTAGTGTTCTGTCATAGTTTTCATTTAATAATTGGAGTTGTTTATATGACATCTGCTAATAACAAAAATACTGTATTTAATAAATTGTGTTTAACAAGTCCGTACCTTACATTACTTTGTTAACATATCATTCCTAAATACTTGTGTGAGATATTGTAATTGTATATATTTTATTACCTTAGCAGATTAGTACTTGATGACCTTCTGCGGAGTTTTGTTTTTAATGTCTTCCAAGTGTCTAATATAGTATTCTTAGTACTTTAATGTCACTATAACAATAAACAATGTATCACAATGTCAGTTTTGTTATTTAGGTTCATGTAAACCAGGACATTTCTATTTGATTTGGTTCCAAAAGTGGCCAAGTGACATGGGTGGTTCCAAAACAGGCCAACTCCAAAACGTAAACTTAACTAACCGACAAAGTTATACAATATGATTAGTGGGGCTTATACCAAAGATGGAATTATTATTTTTTACAAATTACTGTGACATAATACTGTGTATAACATTCATTTAACGGTAATGTGTAAACAGTTTTCCTCGATTTCTGGCAAAGTAGTTTTGATGGAGATGACGAGTTTTGGAATTAGACAACTAGTTTGGTTATTTAGGGTTTCAAGGCGACCCTTTCATTTTTGCCTTGTGGTGTATCGCACCCATAGTTTCTCTGAAGCTGAATGATTACTATTACTTTTTAGATGCTATGAGAATGAGATGGTTTGACAACCCCCCCCTTTTTTTTTGTTTTCCCACTTCTTAACATAAAGGTTTCATTGCCGAGTAAATTAAGTTGAATATGTATGTTTTCCCCTAGAATTCCTTTCGATTTCCATCCATTTTTCTTCTTTCCTGTTATCCTCCTTATTACAGTACAGCGAGATACTCACTAACAAAACACACAACCCAGAAACAGAAAAACTTCACACAGAAATTTCAAACCTCATGGAGGATATAGCTAACTTAACATAAAAAAAAAAAAAAAAAAAATCAGAGCAAAAGAACACACCAAGTAATCCGGCAAACAGAAAATCATGTGACTATAAGCAGTGAGCAAACTATAGACAAAACTCATCACAAATAAGGACACAGCCAATTGTGATAATTCAAAGAGATTATGTACCAGTCACAAAGTGGGGATATTATAAACCAGCTCAGGATTACAGAAAACATTATAGGTATCAGTGAATGTAAGGAACAAGGAAAATATGAACACAAGGTTAATGTTAGAAAATTTAAAAATTAAAAATTACAAAGTAATAAAGGTGACAAGAAAGACAAATACAAGGCAATCTAAAAACAAAAGCTTTTCAAATAACTAAGTAATGATGGGGCCAAATACATTACCCCCATAAAAGTAGAAACCAAAAACCTGTGTAGGAACATTTTTAGTTAGTGCATTCCAGGAAGGACATATGCAGAAATAGTGCATTTAAATGCAATTAGTAGCAACCAAACTAGAACAGTTACAACAGAAGCACCAGAAAATATGTATAACAAAGATATACAGGAGGGAAACAAAATAAAATCACAATATTCTTTGGTAACAAGAAGCACTATGATACAATCCAGGAAACACAAATATGAACATAAGGAACATGTCAATTCACAATATAGCACTTGTAACACAGAAGGTGGCTGTAAACAACCTTGAGAAACATGGGTGTACAGTGAGTAGAATGCAAGATGGAAAAACTTCACATGATGACACTCAGTGTCACACAAATAGTAATTTTATAGGCCCATGTAGTGAAGGCCAAAAATTATGCACCATTTGCTTATACAATGGCCACCATGCCAGACAATGCAACCTCTTTCCTAACCAGGAACTTAAATTAAATATAGATACGGTGGGTAGGTTCAAAAATTTAAAATGAAGTTTGGTATGTGACACATTACACTCCCTGTAAACATGGAAGCAACAACACAAACCATTGAGACCGTAATAGTTATAAAAACATGGAAATGTGGCGGCAATGATGACATAAGCCAAACAGAGGAACTGAGCCAAAACAAATTCCATTCAAGCCACTTAGCAAAACCAACAACATGTGCGCCAGGACAAGATAGCAAACAGGCTGCAGTCAAAACAGCTACATCACATGTGCAGATCACGATAATAGGTAAATAAAATTAAGTTCTCCTGGACATGGGTTTGCAGCAGGAGCTGTATAGCCAGTACACTCAATACCAATCAACAATTAACACCTGGACAGAAACATTTTTGCTGGTAGGAGCAACACAAGAAATTTATACTCCAAGATATGAAAAAAATATAAAGCTACTATTTTAGGCAATACAGTCCCACAATTTTTCTTGGTATTATTGTTGAACTATTATAATTGAACTATTTAAAAATGGAGTAGAATTTATTGAAAAAAATGATGTTATCCCATTTCTTAAAGTTAACAAAAGGGATAATTTTATACAAATATTGCACAAAAAAAATGAGACAATTGAAGCAAATATGGATAACAAATTAGTAATCAAAATTATTAAAAATTTAGATGCTTATCAGAGAGAGTAAATCACTAAATTAATTAATGTGTATCAAGACAGGTTTGCAAATAGCATACTGAAGCTCACATAAGCACAAAACTATTATATAAAACTTGAAATGACAATGGATAAACTGACAAATGCAAGGCGATATAGAGTTCTCCCTAAAATATGTGAAGAATCACTACAACAAATAAGGAATTGTAGAATCTTCGGACTCACTCTACACTACCCCTAGTTTCGCGATACAAAAATGAAGGTAGTACTAGATTTTTAACTGATTCAGCAACTTAACCAATATTAAAAAAGGTACAGTATCCACTCTCCAGAACAGAATATATTTTGAATATGTTACAAAATAAAAAAAATTATGACGTCATAAGATTTATTCTCAGCATTCCAGTCAGCATTATTCCAGTCAGGAAAAAAAGACCGAAACAAATTATCACTTACTATAAATGGCATAAGGTTATATTAAAATACAAGAATGCCTATGGGCCTAAGTACTTCGACACAATATTTTCTATCATTTATTGATATATTGCTAGGACCAATAAGATGGAACACCACTTTAGCCTGTATAGATTACATTTTTTTAAATTGGTAGTACATTTAGGGAACATGCAGAAAATATAAGAAAAGTGCTGTATAGATTAAGAGAATTGAAGTAAAATAAATGCGAGAATGTGCTCATTCGCACAGCAGGAAACAAAATTATTAGGATATTATATCAGACCTCAAGGATAGTCACAAAAACCCAGAAAAAGTAAACACAATACAACAAATGGCATCCCCAGGTAATATGAAAAACCTAGAACATTTCTAGGTATGACATCATATTTACACAGATATATACAAAGTTATGCTACAAAAGAAGAAAGATTTATCGAAAAAAGAAAACACAACCTATAAATGGGGATAGAAAGAACATAGATCATAATTAGAACTTAAGAAAGCAATACAGAACACACCAATACTACAACACTTGGACGAAAACAAACACACTATATTAGCTGGTGATGTGTCACATACAGCAATCAGTCCTAATGCAGCAGGAACCAAACAGTAAACAAACACACTATATTAGCTGGTGATGTGTCACATACAGCAATCAGTCCTAATGCAGCAGGAACCAAACAGTAAACAAAGGAGCATTATATCATTTCCATGGAAAATTTTTATGTAAACTAATCCAAGAGGAGTACAAGAGAACAGAAACTAGGTCCTATAAATACTTCTGCAATTATTTCCGACTATACTTATATGGTAAGTCATTTACAATCAAGACAGATCACACAAAGCTTAGATAATTAATATAATCGTAGAACATAATATAAGAATACAGAAAATGTCAATCACGTTGGTAGAGTATGACATTCAGGTTAAAGTATTAAATGATAAATTAAATATGTTAGCAGATGCAATGAGTTTAATATCGACAGTATATCATGCAGAAATATCAACTGAAGAGACTAACAACATTAAATATAATATAAAAACAGAAATGATGTACTGTAATACTATAAATAAATCATTACCAGAAAGCTTTTACCGAAACCCACAAAGATAGAATGAATTAAAATAAATTATTGCTAAGTATATAATATAATAACTGGCTAGACATAAAAAATAATTTTTGAAACATGAGAATACACTTGTGGCAGGACAAAAATGAGTAAATCAGTGTTAAATTCAGAGATTATTCCCCTTCAAGGAATAGCAAAATCATTTAAGACATTTTTCAAGTGTATATATATATTTTGTAGAAGAAAACAAAAATATAATTAAAGCTACTAGCATTGGGTCAATTTTAAAATGCCAAATTATAAAAAAAAAAACTAAAGGAACTACATACTAATTACCCATGCATTAAATTGAACAAGAATACATAACAATTGTGAGTGACAATGAATTAATCATGTGCCCATAAACACACAAAATTCCCCATTTTTAAAGAGAATATGAACACGACCTACACATACAAAAAGTAATAGTTGAACTAACACAGCCATTTAAAGTAAAAAACAAATACATAAAATTAGCCAGATGCTATGGAATAAGAGCTAATGGAGAAATATACATAAAAATACACACACCAGGGAGAGAAAAAACTCCTATTAGTTCCGAAATACTGTATTAATGAAATTATTTCAGCCCAACCATGGCTCATAACAAGGAGGCAGCCATTTTGGAGCATTTAACACCCTACAGAATATTAAAAAATATTTACTATTTGGACAATTTGAACACGGATAATAAAAACTATATTAAAAAATTGCCCCATTTGTTGAAATGTTAAACCCACCAATCAGAAACCTATAGGACAACTTCAGCCAATACCAGCTTCACTATTACAAAAATCTTAGGCATTTGGTGCCAAAGGACCATTACAAAAGCCAAGAAAATGTAACAGATACATATTAGTTATAACAGAGTTTTTCAATATGTACATTGTTGTAAAACAGGTACAATCTCTTAATGCCAAAACTGTGCAGACTTTATTAAATAAGTTATATTCGAATATGGATCTCCAGAACAAATATTAACATGTCATTCTACAATTAATTAATGAAATCGAACTACTAAAGTATTTATATATAAAAAAGATTGCAGACCGCAACAAATCACCCAGAATGTAATGGAATAGTGTAAGTCATGAATAAGGTACCAGGATAACAGTTAAAAGCATGCACACACGAAGATCCCACCATCTGGAATGAATATTTAGAATGCATACAATATAACCATAACACAAGTTTCAATGAGAGCACAAAGTTCACACCATTTTATCTATTAGGCGAAGTGGAGGCAACACGACCCTTACATATGTTTGCAAATAAATTCATAAAGGGGCGAGAACTGGGGTCGACATTATTAAAAATAGAGAGCAAGCTAGATTGAATCTAATCTAAGTACAACAAAAACAGACAATTCGATTTCACAAAAAGCACCAACCCGATAACATACAAATAGGCGACTGAGTTTGAGTGAAAAACCTGGCATGCACTAAAGGAATACATTTTTTACTACAAGGATCTATTCCGGGTAACAGACATTATTGGACCCTCGACAATACAAATTAAAATAGGAAAATGCAGACACCAAATATATGACATTATTAACACAATAAAGAAAAAAATGTCACACAAAACACCAATTTCCATGTGTTATGTTACAGGTAAAATAAGAAAATCATGACAACTACTGCAAAAAGAGTAACTGCCATTTTAATAATTATTCTTGTACGCTCAACATATTTTACTGCTTACCGAACACACATGGAACTTTACTGGAGAATGGTAGAGACAAAATTTTACTATGAGGAAACAAGCCCATTTACATATCGAATACCATTTCAGTAACCAACAATGTCGCAAACATTCGTCATGCAACAAGCACATTTAACACAACAGTCTGTTCGAATGCTAAAATAATTCATAAATACCCTAGAGCAGTAGAAGACAGTATTTTTCAACATTTTATAAATAAGATTACAGTACCCACAAAACAAAAGCAAGGTATACAGATAATCCGGGGCATAGGCAACTGGTGTTGCAACATTCTTTCAAATAAACAATAGCAAGCACTGCATTCAAATGATGAACAATTAGCAATGCAACAGAATCAGTTTACGAATATGGTAATGACTTTACACAAAAATTTTAGAATTACAGTCGAGGCTATAGCACAAACTAAAACACAAGTAAATGGGAAAATAAATGAATTAGTGCAAGCAGTTAATTCAATAACCATAACAGTAAAATGACAAACTTGGTCGAACCAGCAGTTATACTACAACAGTTTACCACAATACTGCTACAAATTATCAATAACGTATTAAATGAACAACAAAGTCTAACATACATATTGAGCACTGCCAACAAGACCTTATGCAAATACAAGTAATAACATGCAGACCTTAAGAACCTCAAGAAAAATATCACAGAACTCAACTTACAATTCAGTATACCTACTGCGCATGTAAATGCACACGATTCAAATTCAATTACTCTGTGCACTATTTCAAGTAGGTACGCAAATATTATTCAAAACTCAAGTAGCACTTAAAAGCCCAAATATCGAGCGGCAGATTTATCAAATAATCAGCATACCATATGCAAATGAAAACGAAACATATACTATCGACACAGCCAATATATTGATTGCGATATAAAATAAACCCAAAAATATCAAAGATTTTCTGGTCACATCAGAAAACCAAGAAGATTTTTTTTTTACATCCCAAAAGAGATATCAGATAGCAATAGACATTATTGTGTTAATGAGGCCAATGAGCTAGACAGCTTTTAAACGTTAGCAACCAAATTTTAATTGGCATTCACCTGAGGTAAACTATTTACTATAAAAATAGCGTTCCCACACCAATATGTTCTCACCAATGAGTCCCCTAACATAAGAATGATATGCATTAATCCTACTCTTATTAAAGATATTCAAACACATAATGTCGCCAGGACCGTAGTGCATATACCGTGTGGTTGCGAACTCGTTCAAACACACAAGTTATTATAGAAGTTACGCATATTTGTGACACATGCATGCCAATAGTACTGAGCAGGCAAAATCATGCCAATCCATAGGCCTATAGATAGTGAATTCGAAGTAAAACAGTTCAAATTAGATGAAGGAATTCACTTCTATAACATAAATAAAACCCTCAACACTAAATGTAAAGTAGATCATGCCAAACTGCTAGTTCTATCAATATATGAAAAAGCTATAATTTAAAACCCATTTTGGAAGTAATAAAGTATTCATGTTCTTAGTACAAGATCAATACAATTATATGAGTGGTGTCACCATTATATTACTGACAATCCCGCCGTACCTAGAGGCCATAAAGATAAACATAATTTTAAATATGATAGCAGAGAACGCAAAAAAAGAAACAATGGTATCTTACCTGCTCCAGTAGAGGCATTATAGTAATCATGTGAATCTGTTGGCAGTTCACCAACGAACACATAATTATATGAAGAAGCAACATAAGTAACAAAACTTTTGAGAGCGCCATCTTTATTGATGTTGTGCAAGAAATGCGGTGCGCAACAGTCATTATATATTGCACAACAACACATTACACGAAATTTTACTCTTATTAAATTCGAGTGCGAAAACAAAAATGATCCATGATCATTTTTGAAAAGAAACTCAAAATATTGTCTCACAGCCGCAAACCAAAACACACATTTAATGTCGGGCGGCATATACTGAGATGCCTTCCAACCCCAGTGGCGAGAGGAACTAAATTAGCTTCACTCTATCGCCCAGACAAAACAACAATCCCCCAACCCCGCCCGAGGATGAAGTATGACGTGCTCAACATTAAACACCCTTCTGAGCCATACCCAGTCCATGATGTTGAATGAAATTATAATTAATTACATAAAAAAATACATCAAACATTTATAGAGGTCCATTACAGCTATGCACGACAGAGTGTTCTCAA
Source organism: Dryococelus australis (assembly GCA_029891345.1). Classification (NCBI taxonomy): domain Eukaryota; kingdom Metazoa; phylum Arthropoda; class Insecta; order Phasmatodea; family Phasmatidae; genus Dryococelus; species Dryococelus australis. The sequence continues at coordinate 94,824,197 of CM057006.1, read as the reverse complement.
ATTCAGGTCTCTAGTGGAAAATAATTGTATTATTTAAATTACACTGCCTCATTTCACATGGTATGCCTAAAAGTCTCTGGCAAACACATTTAAAATACCGCATTAAAAATTATACTTAGATAGATTGCGCTAAATGCGACTAATTCAGAAAGTTTTTTCTCACTCTACTTATCACCATTAATGTACAAATACAATTTTACATTCATTCCAAAAAATTACGCCAGCATTTAATGTCGCCTCAGAGAAGTCACTAGGATCGCGATCTGGCGAATCTTAAATGCGGCGTTGTGTGTCACACTCCGGTAACGAAGAAATAAAAATGTTATAATCACAGTACCTACCTTGGCAGCAGCCCTACCATGGGCCTGATGATGCGAAGAAACAAGTCCGATCATTTGGGCAACGACTCAGAGCAGGTTGTCGGGTCCCCGCTGACCGTGATGCCATCGTGTCGCAATTTTCAGATCTCGGAATTCTGCCCAGCTGTTTTGGCCCCGCTGACAGTCTTCATTCCCATCGGCACCGCTTTTTAATTATGATGGTATTTCACGGCACTCGCTCCCATATTAATTTTTCCGCTCCAACCATTGCGTGGACGTATGTGCCCGGCGAAAGTTTTGACTAGCGGAACAGTCAAGGTATTATTTCCGGCCAAAATGACTGCCATCATTTAGCCTGACAAATTTACCAGCAGACAGTCTTGTAGCATAGTGCGCAAATACTACAAACTCAGGGTTCACATCGACATGACTTACACACCAGAGTCCAGTAATCAATTCAGTGACTTTCCTCATTAAAATATTGCTACAGACATTTGGCGATCTGCAACCGTCTGTACATAGTGTTCGAAACCCCAGCATAAACTTTCATTACCAGCGGACAGTTAATTACTCCCCATCTCCATTCCCTTGATTACGTTACACATACTGTCTATATTTCTCATCAGTTTTACACACGTTTCCTGGAAAGAGTTGCATTTAACGTAATACTAAACACCAGCTTGCATCTAATCCCGCGCAGGCCCATTTAACCAACTTGGTTTTTGTTCCACAACTCGCTCGCTTATGGGAAAATTTCGTCGCTATCCGACAAGACCCCATCTGCTCACTCTACGGCTCACTGTACGGGCACACTCCAAATTTAAGTGGGACGACAGCATTGGAAATCCTGTCGCAGTCCGACCTATAGAACACATCGTCCATTCTCTCTAACCCGATGTTTTCTGGTATTACACATAACCAGCCCACAGGTGTGTAAGTTCCTGTGAGAACAAACAGACACTTTCCGGAAACGCGATCATACTTCAGTCCCATAACATTACACTGCTAGCACACACTGCTAACTGTCTGTATATGACTGCTGCCCATCGCATGCACCAGCCCACCCCCACGACGTCACACGGGACATGCCAGACGCAGTACCTGGTGGCTGCTATTTACGTTAATGTGGTGGAACAAGGAACTTCATATGCCATAATAGACTCACAGCCGATATTATCATCGTTACCCGGAAATAACACTCATTGATAATTATCGCTCAGTAGATAATGGTAAATACGATTAGATGCTTTAAATGGTTAAACAAAATAGTTACAATGTATACATAAGCAACTGATTAAATTATAAATGTATGACTGGTCATATACATTCTAAAAGATACCAACGCGGTTATACGAACTACTATGGAAATTAAACTACAAATTTTTACTAAAAATACTGTGACGATTCCCAAATTATCACAATACACGCAACACATATGGCAAGCACTTACAAGTGGCATGGCCACTCAAATAAAAAAAAACGTGAATAAATATGTAATTAACACAAACACAAGTGTTATGCTTGAATTAATTAGCCACAACTACATAGGTAATTGCAGAAACACTAAAGAAGTTGTAATTATTTACATGTCGACAAAGCCATAGCGATAGCTTACGTTGCGCAAAGCTATGGTAACACGTGGCAAAAATGTGTGTTTAGATTTTTTCATGCATGAGGTAGGAAATCCTCCTACAGAGTGCAGCAGTGACTAGCGTAGCATAAGGTACCTCAAGTTAAGTGAAATATAAGAATGCCCCAGGCTCTTTTGCTTAAGAAAAAAATAAAACCATTCATTTTATCTATGAAAATAATGAACTGTAAAACTAAAACGAAATATGTTAAAGGATATATTTATTTAAAAAAAACTATAATGTATTATAAATGGAATGCAACGCATATTAATAAAATAGATTCAAAATATCACATAAATAATAAAGAAGCAATAATGTAATAAAAAATGGTGAACAATTAGACTAGCGTTTGTGCATGTTGCAACATAATGTGCACAGTTAAAACCGTCAAAATGCCATATTCCCGTTGATCGGTGCCCAGAGAAAAATTTTTTGGGGTCAGATGTTGCCGATTACATTCCTCCTTCCATGTGGTGACACAAAGAAACAACGCTATATATTATTGAACTTAAAGAAAACAGAGATACTGTATGTACATAGAAGCTAATATACTATATGTAATGAGAAAAAGGGTATAGAAGTACAAATGTTGTACAAATGAACATACGAGCATAGTGTGTACAAATAGTGTTAAACTTACTCAAAATACACTGTTTTACAATGAACTAGAGGATAAACATATTTATATACTAGTGTAAATTAAGAAAATTGTAAAATCCTAAAATAAATTACCAAGTAAAAATAGGTTATGTATTGCGCACACTTTTAAAAATTCACATAAAGCATTTTAACCAAGGACATTAAAATTTTAATTTGTAGAATGTTACATTAAAGGAAACAAACAGGTGTCTAAAGGCCTGATTCAAGTCTGACACATGTGTCATTTAGCAAACTCAAGCAATTTTATGTGAGTACTCCTGTCCTGCCTGCACGATTTATTTTACATCCCGCCAGCTGGTGCTATGTGTGGGGCCTACAATTTTTTGGAGTACGGTTAAATGCTGCTATTATAGGGTTGGTGGGTTTACATAACTTCATGATGTTAATGAACTTGGTTAGCTAGTCAGCTTGGTTATTTGCCACGTCTGTTTTTGGTAGCCCAGATTAATAAACTGTTATTTTGATTGAAGAGGGGTTACTATTTGAAGAAGTAATATTTTGCTGCAGAAAAGGTACTTTGTTTTTCTTCGCCCTCCCCCCCCCCCCCCCATGGGGTGGGGCACGTCTGAACGCTTCCAAGCGCTGAGCTATACTGAACAGAGGCGCGCGGCGCTCCTGGCGCGGCCGAGAGCTGTCTGGTGGCTACTACTGGCAACAAGTTCAGTCTCGCACACTCTGGCACCTTCCATACGCCTCTCCGCTATTCCCGCCGCCTCCTTAACCTTCCCGAGCTGCGTTTTTGCGTATAAATGTTCGTCCCCAGCCCGAGCAAGTGAGCAGTGTTCCTCTTAGAGTTGCACGGGCTGGCCGATGATACTTCGGGACTTCAGCAGACTAGACGCACTTTCGCGTAATATGAGTACTACTCAAGTTGAGTATTGCAATGAACGTAGTTGTTATGCTGGAGGTAGAATTTCCTTTTTAGTAGTGTTTCTTTTGGTGATTTTTGTCTATATGGATTTTGTAGGGAAATGTTTATTCACTATTTTGACTGTGTGAATTTTCAATATGGTATTTTATGAGAATGTTTGTAAGAGGTGGATTATTCCTTTTTTTGGTGTGCTGTAGGAACTGTCTTCTGTACCACGATTTGCCAAAATAATTTTAATGCCAAGGAGTTTCGTGGATATTTTATGGTGTTCCATTATGCTCATGGTAAAGTGTAATGAGAGTGTTTGTTCCTACCCAATGGCATTCTTGAAATTGGTATTCCATGTTGCACTTTTTAGTGAATCATTAGGCATACTTTACTTTTAACGTTGTAATGGTATTTGCTTTACTCAGGGAGTCATTTTTCATTTTTTTAATGGTATTTTAATAGTGATTATTCAGTTTGGGTGATTTCTCAGGATATGTTAATATTGTTGTTTTTCTGTTTTTTTTTTTTTTTTTTTTTTCAGTGAATGTGTGGTCTCTCCTTCCCCTAGTTCACCGATTGGTAGCAAGCAACAGAAATTTACAGATGCAATTCATATTTTTAAAATCAAGTTCCAAAGTTGCTGTTCTAGATGATAATGTATAGATAGGCTTCAATATATTTTCATTGATTTTGGAATTTTTGTGTCTATGTTTTCTCGATTTTTTCATGGTTTGCATCCTTCTCCTTGCCTTCCTTTAGCCCTGCTACGCCCTAACGGGCGTAACAAGTCTATTACATATTGCTGTATATAAGAGTTAAAGTGATGTCAAAGTAGTGAAAGTCTTAAATAAAATTATAAAAATTAAGCTGAACACAATAATTGTACATATATCAAATGGCCAAAAATAATAGACAAACCCATATTTCGCCTATTGGGAAAGAGTGAACAAGTGTACGAGGACACTGCTGTAGACTTATGATTACCACTGGAATATAACACGTGTATACCGCGAGCGTATGGAAGAAGGGCTCAATCTAACACATCTATGGTGGGTAGTCCACTCTCGCACCCGTTGGTATTTCCTACCAGAAGACACCGACCCCTACAGCACCATCCAAAACGTACTGCTCTCCCAAGGCGATCGGGGACGATTGCATTTCGTTGAAGAGGGGGGGGGGATGCTGTGGATGCACCCTGGGCAGTGAGGCCGAGGAGGGCAAGCTCGAGTACCAGAGCAAGCAGACCATGTGCAGTGTGTTGTGTTTGGATTATTAAGGTTAACGAGGGGTCGGCAGGAGGTAAAGGAGGCCAGCGGATGTGCTAGTATAAATATAAGTAATTGGTAGGACATCCCCCCCACCAAACATACCCCCCCCCCAGACTAACTCCCTCAGATGTTTCCATGGGACCGTAGCAACGAGGCGCTGCCCGAGGTAATCACAGTTCGGCAGGGCCCAGGCGTCCGCTGAACAAATCATGATAACTTACACAGTGGTAAGGGTATACCTTCGTAAGTGCTAGGCGAGACTGTCTTCAATATCAGTAGGCCGCGACTAGTATTGTCTATTGATCAGTAATTGAATAAATTGGCATCAGTATTAACTTAAATGAGGAAAAAGTTAATCAAGCATTTAAAGTCTTTCAAGGAGATTGATTAATGTCATTGAGACATATATTAACGAGTTGATAAAGCTGTGAGTCAATTGTAGAGTAATTCAGAGCTTTTTATTTCTGTACTGCTGCACCTCCCATTTGATTAATGTCATTGAGACCTATATTAACGAGTTGATAAAGCTGTGAGTCAATTGTAGAGTAATTCAGAGCTTTTTATTTCTGTACTGCTGCACCTCCCATTTGATTACTAACCTGTATGCTAAACCCCGAAGCGTAACACACTGCTTCAATCCCAGGCCATGGTGGACGTGGATTGTTTCTCATCCCACTACGACTGCCCTCTGTCTCATCTAACTTCGTCTGAATTATATATATATATATATATCAACTGGTGTAACAGATGCCTCCAAATAGAGCAAGCTCCCCCTTATCTATCATACTGTCATTACCTGAACGTGGGAATAATTATATATTTGTGCTTTAATATCTAGTTTGACACTTTCTTATTTAACATTATACACCACCAACTACTTTAGGGTAGTCTTGTGATACACCAAACAACAGTTCATGATACCCTAGGTTGGAATCCTGGCAGACATAGTTATGCATGCAATTTTAGGTTTAAGTTTAAGTAAATATTATTTGATGCCATGATTTTAAAATCTTGTCACTATACACTGGCAAAACTTTAGTAGACACATAATATAGTGAAATCTAAACGCGTGGACGGCTTTCAACAGCAAGGACTTGAGAGTCGATGAGGTTAAAGCGAGATAAATATGAAGGAAAATCAGAATGCAAGGATGGAAAAAAACTGGAGATCCCAGAGAACCAGCGGCATCGTTCTTCAGGATTCCCATGTAAAATGGCGACCTACTTTTCGAACTGAAAAAATTTAACTTTTTCGTGAGCGGCAATATGAATTATTTTATCGTCTTGCTGACATTTAACATAACGCGTGTGGAAAAAAGGTTTTTAAGTTGCGAACATTTCAAGTAATGTGATTTACAGTGGTGTACACGACCAGCAAGTACCTGACCACAGAGAATTTGTAACCATCGACCAATGCCTGCCAAAATAGTCCTCTTGATATATGTGCAGGTAGGATACTCAGCGAACGCTACTCCTTCATGCCGATGGTAGTTCATTGGCCGGTAGGCTCTGTACAACGCACGCAATGTGCCACTGTTGTGCTGAAAAAGGGCATTTCCTCACTGGGATTTCAATGAATCATTTATATTTCCCCCTCTTCTATCGCATGTGAATTTTGCTAACAACTAAATTTCACTATGTATTAAAGCTTTCACTCGCACGTTCAATCCTAATGAAATCGTATTTTTAAGGAAACAGGGGTTTAGAGAGTGGAAATATTATGGGATTATAGTTGAGTCTGTACTGCTTCAGCAAAGTGTCTGCAAGGTATGGTAGGGAGTAGACGATACTTCTACAGAGTATCAGCATTACCTGTGAAAGACGACTTTGTAATGAACATACTCGCACATAAATTATTTACATTGCCATGGATCATAAGAGATTCTGGAGATGTATAAAATATTTTGCCATGTCCAGTACTACACATGTGTGCACTATCATCAATAATGTTATGACATTTTCCTGATGAAGAAATTAAATTTTAATGTGATTTCATTTATAATGTTGGAGGATATTAAGCCATGCCATTTTATACAATTGTTTTTGTTCTAAAAGATTTTATATTCATATATTAAAATTTTTATAAACGGTTTAAACTAAACAGAGGACTTTGAAAGGAGTCATGCATAAGATCAACTTGTATGCATATTGCACATTATTTCAGCAAATCAAACATTTAAATTGGCATGGGCCTTATCACTTTATTTATGCTTCGGACAAGCAAAAATATGAAATCATTAGAAAAGGAAATATTTTTCTAGTTTGAAATATTCTAGTAATAAAAACAAAAGGAAAAGTAATTAATTCAATATCAGCAAATGTTTACATATCACTGTTGGTTAGACACTAATATAGAGTTCCTTTTTTTTCTCTGTTACCAACTTTACTTAGAGTACATGCTGTAGAAATATGTGATGGTGGAGGAAGTTTTATTTCTAAATGCTAATACCAACAGTGCTCAATTAACCATGAACAACATTCAGTAAGATTGCAAAGTGTCAGCATAGTTGGTGGGAAGACATGGAGGCATAACTGACCGTGTCAATACCGACGAGGATGAGGTCTAGTGCGAGGATGCAGGCGACCTTGGGGTCGGTGTTCTCGGCCAGAATCCTCTCCAGCAGCGAGAGCTCTCCCATGCCTTCTCCAGCGAGCCTCTTATTCTCCAGCCGCCCCAGGGCCTCGTCTATGTACTCGGAGCAGATCCTGCAAGAAGCACAGCCACACCTCATATGCACCATCTCCCAATAGTTCACAAGTGCACACACCACTTGTCTACTTATACCGTCTCCCACTGGTTCACTAGAGCACACACCACTTGTGTACTAACAACCTTCTCGAAAACTCACCTGGCATATAACGGCAGGTGATTCCTTGTAGAAAATGAGGTTGTCATATAAGACATCTGTCTCAATTCTTATGAAGCAGGATTCATGAGAAGGAGCCAGGATCCATCCGCCATCTTGGATGATGACACCTCCTGCTCTGTTATTCCGGTCGGCTGGTGGCCATATTTTCCAACAAAATAACTAGTTTTACCTCAAAAATCATTTCTGAAATCGATTGATAGACGAAAAAACCACTCCCTCACAAAAAAAATATCCCAAAAAAATGGAAAACTGAGAAAAGCAGTTTCGAAGCATCTCGAAGCAACAGACGAAAAGTCCTCAGGCGAACAAGAGGATTCGTGACTCTTGGCAGAATGAGCCACATGATCAACAGATCAGTAGAACAGGGTTGGCGGTTCCGAGCCAGGTCCAGCAGACTGGGGAAAATGAGCGGACCAGGCCACCTATGCTGACCACCAACATGCAACTACCACATCACAACCCCCTTACTCCATCCCTCCTCTTCACTCGACATTTCTTCACCATCTTCACCACCTTCCCCAGCCCCTTCTAGAAATTATTATACAAATTTAATGCAAAAAAATTAAAAAAATTCTAAAAAATCGAAGAAACTTTATCATACCCTACTCCTTGCTCATCCCACCACCCTCACACAATCCCTTCTCCTCCACTCTCCGAAAATTATTATAAAATCAAGATTCTAAAATCCGAGGAATATTTAATGTTAACCTCACACACACCTTACCATCCTAACTAACCACTCACCTTCTCACCGCAATCCACACAGCGACAAAAATTCCAGATTTATCGCAAAAGAAAAAAAAAACAAAAATGTTATTATAAAAATCGAAGAACACATAATTAATAATCACCGACCACCATATTGGATACCGGTGGCCTTGATCGTGACCCCAATAATATTAAATTCATAAATCTTTGTATTCGAGCAACGAACAGACCATAGCACATGAACTCCACAGCCTGCGCCTTGTACCATGAACGCTAGAGGTGATCGCAAAAGGTTGCGCCATGTGATATTATTCAGCCCAGATATGCAGGCCTTATGAAATATATGTCAAAAATATTATCTTTTGCCTAGTGCATGTGCCCATATTTCTCGCGAGGGTGGTCTTATATTAGCTTACGTCACATCCATATGTGACATCAGGATTGTGGCCTCTTACTATTATAAACGCTAAAATTCCGATTGCAAAATGCATGAGTTATATAGCAAAATTTCCATTAATTCTTGCAGAAATATCCTCAGGCCTATTACAATACAAATCTTACCTACAGCACTGGAGTGTAATTTATAACAAAATATTTTTACAACTTTAAATATATTATCAAAATCTTATTTATTATGCTGGACACACTTACCAAAAATTAAAAATGTCTTAAATAAGTATTATTTTCCGACCGAACGTTTCCTTAAATTAATTATTGTGTTTCAGCAGCCTGCCAATCTGACACTTAACCACATTGACCTTAAACTCGAAAAATCAGGAAATAATCAATAAAATCTTTTAAAATGTGAAAGAAGATCGAGGAAAACATCATGCACATATAACAACAAACCATGTGGGATGTATGGGTCACTGAGGGTTCCATTCTCGTAAGGATGGCAGAGCACAGCCACTCCCTAACTACGACAATCAGCAGCCGACATAACCCCCACCTCTATATTTCATTGGCCATATAGCCAATTAATCTTCCGACCCACAAAGCGAATTATTGATTTTACATAATACATACCTCTCACCCCCATCCATGGCCCAGGCCATCACATGTCTTGTCACTCCACTACCCTCGCCATTTACTTGCCATAACTCAGCTGCCATCAATTTCCATACAAGCCATCAACCCACCACCCTAATAACTTGCCATAGCTCATCTCCACCACCATCCAACCACTCTACAACAACTTGTATGTCCCTCATTCCATCACTACTATTAACTCTCTCATCATAATCGCCTGGCGAATCAGTACCCACCGATGCAGCAAGAGGTATTGACGGCAACACTTGCTGCCTCTCAAAAGATAAATCCTTGGAGTTCTTGATGTGGTTCTTCAATGTATCGCATTGCATAAACTGCATATATCCATTGTTGTAATGCTTCATCGTGCGAGTTCCCTCGCTATCTGCGAAATTTTATGTAGTGTATTAACAATAGGTAACAAAGTCACCACATGCTGTCTTGAGTCAAGCGAAGGCATGTTAACTTTATACATACTAGTGGGCTTCTTAAATATTCTTTTCTACCAAATGTACCATGGTGGGTACATTACAGTGATTTGGACAAATGTCCTTTCAACATTGGCTTTCTTCAAGTCGGTGAGCATGGCAGCTTTTGCTTAAGATCTTTCCACAGTAGCAACACTGTTTTCCATGTAATTTCCCAGCAATGGGAGAAGGTCGATTGATATATGTAAGCTCTATAGTAGACTCGTATAATAATTACCTTGCGCCATACACATGAAAAAAACCGAAGTCCTTTCCATAGTGGCAACATGTGTTTCTACTCGGCCTACCTATTGCTCTATATATACACTTACTGACACATTTCATTAGTGAGATTTAAACATTTTTATGCCTCCATTCAACAAGACATTCTATCTAGTTTCTTGGTCACATTACCATGAATTTATTTCTTCAACAATTTCTTCCACATAAGTTCTTCACTGAGCTTGAACTCACGGCCACGCTTAACGCAGACAACTGGATACTGCCAGACCAGCTCCTAAAAAGACCAACCCCTAACAAGACTGACCCCTCACAATACCGATACCTCTCACGACTGACCTTCCTGCTCTGCAAATGACACCTACTGCTGCGAACATGACCCCTAAGAGATGAGGTGGAGAAATACAGCAGTGTAAATTATAATATTTGGCTGGACTGTAGATACGCGAAACCAGTGCCCCAAGATGACGAATATTGTACTAGAACCATCAATGCCTCGAATTTAGCTGTGTGTACAATGTGGATGCAATATAAGTCACTATAGTATAGGAAACACTAGTTATGCCATGAGGAATAAGAAATGATTAAAATGGGTTCGGGTGGGAACCTGGTTTCGGTAAATAATCTAGAGCTGAGAAAAAAGTAGGCTGAATCCACTTGGTACATAGGCACTTACTGATTTCCTTTTACCTGATTACAAAGTATTCAAACATAACTAACCAGCCAATCCCTAGATGAATACGAAGCCTGAATTGAGTGAGGAGTCAGTTGTAGAGCATAACATGTCATTTAGGGGTCATTTGAAGAGCAGGGGAGACGGTCAGTCTTGTAAGGGTTCGGTCTGGCAGTTGTCAGTTGTCTGCTTTAAGGGTAACCATGGCGTAAAGCTGAATGAAGAACTTATCTGGATAAAATGTTGAAGATATAACTGCCTGGTAATATGATCAAGGAACTTATAAAATATTTGGTTGAATGGAGGCATAAAACTGCTTAAATATCACTGATGAAATGAGTTAGTATACATATATATAATCATTAACTGGGTCAAATAGACAGAAATGTTGCCACTGTGGAAATAACCTTTTTTTTATGATAATGGCACAAGCCAATGACTGTGCAATGTCTACTATAGAGCTAACCTCTATAAATGTACCTTCTCTCACTGATGGAAAATTACATGGAAAACAGTATTACTGCCATGGAAACATCCTCAAAAAAAGCTGCCATGCTCATCGACATGAAAAAAAGCCAGTGTTTGAAAGGACCGATCTCTAAGGTTACTCTCATGAGCCAACTGTGGTGCAACATTTAGTAGAACCGATAATTCAAAGAGACAAAATAGTATGTATAAAGGTAACATATCTTTGCATGATTCGAGAAACCATGTGTTGACTTCGTACCATCGTGTTAATACACTAAACAAAGTGTTCCCATCTGACGAGGGAACTCGCACGATGAAGCATTATGCGTGGGTTCTGATTCACCAGACGATTATGACAAGACTGTAAATGATAATGGCGGAATCAGAGCCGTAGAGTGTGAGGTACATTGTAAGGGGTACGAGCTATGAAGGGGGTGGAGAGGGGAGGGGGGCTATAATCAGGTGGCTGGTGGCTTGCGTGGATGTTAGAGCCTGAGCTATGGTAAGTAAATGGCGAGGTAAGCGGAGCGATGAGACATGAGATGGCCGGGGTCATAGGGCAGGTTGGGAGGTATGTGTGTTATGTAAAGTCAATAATTCGCTTTGTGAGTTGGAATGTTGGTCGGCTTTATAACCCTTTAAATATAGAGGTGGGGGTTCAGTTGGCAGTCGATTGTCGTACTAAGAAGTGGCTTGGCTCTGCCATCCAAACGAGAATGGAAACCTCAGTGTCGTACACAACCAAATTAGTTTTTTTTATGTAAGTTGATGTTACTGACATTGGACTTGTGCGAATTTCGAAGATCTGTAATCGTAATTGTTACGAAGTAGTTTGCCCTGATAGGCACATACAACATCATGGTTCTAGGAGAGTATGAAGAGCAAATTACGCAGGTTTAGGAAATATGTTGGGAAACAAAATGAGTATACTTTAGCTGCGAAAAGTGAAATGTGTAATTTTGAGATGTGACTATTGAGAATTAATGTCATAAAATGTGGAATTTTGCTGTATTAATTAATGTTAGGAACTTGAGCTTATGTGTACGATGTGTAACGAATAATAAGGCGAAGATAGATGCCATTAGGTGATAATAATTTGTTAAACATGAAATAATATTTTATCATACCCTGAATGCATTCCACATGGATGAAGATGTATTATTATGAATTGATTATTAAATAATAGGAGATTTTGCAGAGTAGTACTTTAAATTTCCGACCAATATAAAGGTGTAATTGTGTTATAGAATTAAATGCTTGGCCTAGTTCAGACTCCGAATCGCAGGCCATTGTAATTTGCCTAGTTAGGACAAACTAAACCAGCAAGGAGAACACTGAGTCCAAGAGGTAAAACTTTGCTGTCAGCAATGATAATGAAATTAATTAAGATACAATACTTCGTTTTAGCCAATGTGAATTTACAGTAACTAGACAAATATTTTCTTGGGTACGGTGTTCTGAAGTTATTTGTTTAGAGTGTCGAGAGTCTTCCTTACTCCTATTCATACATCTAATTGATGCTATGGTTGATTTTTTATTCTTTTTCTCCATATGTGATATACTAATAACCTATGGTTTATTTATGAGATTATATATTAGGACCACGAGACACTTCCTCTGTTCTGAAATGATGAAAACTGAGAAGTTCTATCATTTTAGCAATTATCGTATTGAAATCATATCATGTTAGATATTTTTGATTTCATAAATAAACCATTCACTAATCACTTACCTATCAAAACACAGTGTGCATTCATAGGTGGGTTTGGGGCCCTGTTTATTTTCAAAGGTTACCCCAGGACTTAAAGCAATGTGAGAAAAAATGCTGACTGAACTGTGATTAAGACACTGCCAATTGATGTAATCTGAGGACAAAGTATACATACTAATGATTGTAGTAAACACTCAACAGAATTTAATTGGGCCGCATGTTACGTCACACCAACTGAACTTTTGCTTCCTAAAGGAGAAAAAAATAGTGGACTCCTATGTGATATGAACAAGGGTTGCAGAGGAAGTGCTATCCAGCCAACATAGACACAGCAGTACTCCAGTGCTACAATGTCACCAGTTGTGTCACTCTGCAGTTGAGTCACCCGACAAAGTAAAACAGTAACATCTACTGCATCATTATCGCAAGTGGGTGACCATCCTTATTATTTTTAAGAATCGAAACTTCTTGACTGTAATTATCCAAAAGAAAAAACTCCAGGAGAAACTTGAAGACTCATCCAAGCGATTGTAAAGGCTACATTGTTAATTGTGTTTGTTTTCTTTATTAAGTTTGTGTTATAGTGTAAAAGTTGTATCTTCATGATTTGAGATCCTTGGAAACATTAATTGAAAAGTAATCAATATTTATATAGCATATAAGAAAAATATTTAAATATTTAAAGAAATAAAATATGTTACAAAAATAATTAAAATTTTTCCCAGATAAAATGTTAGTCATTAGTAAAAACTTGAACAGACTGTATGTAACAGCAGTTTTTTTCTTACACACTTCTTCCTAACTTGATGAATAATAAGAACGTAATTTGAATGTCACAAGTTGTGCGTATGTGTAAAGTTTGGCAGGCTCAAAAGTAAAATATGTGTGTAAATATTTTAAAAAATTCCTTAGTTATATATTTGTGTATTTATGTATGATAATATGTTGTTTTGGAGACTGCTTTCTCTTTAAAACATTAATAATACTCGTTGGTTAGGACAACCAGTTTTTTATGTTAGGAATTTTTTTTTCTTAGTTTTTTGGAATGTTTGGAAGGATCGAAAATATATTCTGATATGTGTCGACTGGAAGAAGCATAAGGCTCTGAAGTTAATGTGCATTTTAATTATGTTAAGTAAACGCTAGGATTCAATTCCGAAAAGCTTTAGATTATGAATGAATGTAACCCAGTTTGCAGTACAGAAATATGCAATTGGAGAAAAGTATATGCATAATATTTTGCCATTAGTAGCTGATATGTGGACGACAACCTTCAAAGAGATTGAGATCTTCGTCATCGAAGCTCCGAGCAACTTCTAGCCAGCCATCATCCCGCGATTCTGAAGGAGGTACATCGCATCTTCAGAGGTATGGTCAGTGCAGTAGTGCACTGATTTAGCGGTTGGATCGAAAGTCGACTTCAGGACCTTAGCTGATGGAAAGATGTCGGAGTGTCTGCACTGTCATGGAATTGCAGTCGGCGGGGAGCAATTACATACTAAAATCGATCCCAAGAGGAGAACGTCAGATCCAGCTATGAACTACGTGATTTCGCATCCACAGCTAAGTCCAGCGTCAACCATATTATGCATGAACCATTCACATGGGCTAAGATTATTAGTATGATTATGAAAGGTAACCCTGACGTTTAAATTGAGTTTTCCTTATCTCTGGATATTTACATGCCTCACTAACCTAATATATAAAATTCATTTTAATTTTTAAAAATTTAACAATTTAACTCTTTGCAGAACATATATAATTTAATTTAATTTTTCATCATGTAAGGACAACCTAAGGGATGAAGGAGTATCCATTCTGTTATTAATTACAATTTTCTATATTTTTGATAGTAAGCACTATCAAAGGGTTGCTTGAGTTTTGGTAATTTTTTATTATTCTTTTTATGCATATTTTAATTATTTTTCATAATTAGATGTAACAGTGACCCTTGCACTCCACCTTGAACAGTCTCATAGCCGAGACAAGTGAATAATGAGTAACTATCTTATATGCTATATATATTATGTTGTAAATACCATTCTACTTCTTTATATGTAAACTATAAGTAACACATATATTTGCTTGATAGCTTCACAATCTGTATATTTTGCCTATCAAATATTGGGCCATATTTAATGTAACAGTACAGGTAAGCAGTACGAACTGTTGCAACATATACTTTAAAAGTTTTATATGTACGTTATGTGCCCAAATTTACATGATTTTTGGATATGAAGTTAATGTGTTAACATGGTGTGTGGCATGAAACAAAGCAGATATAATGGCATAATGGAAACACAATCCCCCAGGACACTGCTCATTAATGCAGGTTTTCCTATTGTCAATGAACTTGGGCAGCTTAGTATGTGCAGCACTGACATTTGCACTTTGTATAATCTATGTCCGGACAGTAAGTTGACTTGTAATGTGAATGAGCTAGCATGTGAAGCTCAAGATAAATACATCACGAAACACACATCATGCAAGAAAATTGAATACATAATGCAAGTGGAATGTTGCTCTATTCCTACATTATGGAATGGAAAATTTGACTACCTCAAACACTATACACTTACAGTCTTTTAGTCAAGTAGAGCTTAATTGCACGAATGAATGCAGGATGGGTAGAGCATTGTTCTGAAAATGGAAAATCTGGGTAGCACCTTCCTCTGTCGTGAAGGAATTTAAATACTTGCATGTTACACTGACACTAAGCATTATTGGACGGGGGAAAACCATTGATAAATTTAACAAAGGGACACTGCACCTTGAGAAAAAACGAGAAAAGTCCACCTCAGTAGTAGTTTGGTAGTTAACTATGAGCAAATCAGATGTTGTGACATCACTGTTTCTAATTCACAAGAAGAAGAGTGAATTTCGCCGCTAATGGAAGAAACAAGTACGTGAATAAATTCCGGAAGAAGGATTTAGCCATTGGACAGCTTGTTTGGGTTCGAGCTATTTGCATTTCCAAAGCTTGGGAACACGTTTCCAAGAGATTGGACTTCTGCGAATTTCGAAGATCTGCAATCGTAATGAAATTAATTGGTGATGAAGTGAATGGGCGATGAAGCAAATGTTATACTTATTTTAAAAATACACTAATAACTTATTCGTAAAGAGATGAACAAATATAATATTTTTGAAAACAATCAACTAAACCTGGCATACTGATTACTTTAAAGAATGAACAAACCTATAAAAGGAAATAAGACATTATTTTATAAGTTTTCTATGACTGTAAGTTCACATACTGTTGTCTGCTGTCAAGAGATAGTGATATTCAACTATGTGCTGAAATTGAAGGTAGTTTGTGTATCACATGATATATGCTCTAACATACAAGTTTTTTTTAAGATGAAAAGTTTTTCAAAACATTGGGAGAAAGCAGTTTGACATCTTAAAACTTGTTTTAAATATATGTTATACATTTTTCAACTTTCCTTCACAATCTACTCCTCATCCTCCCCTCCTCAACCTCCATCATCCCTCCTCATCCTCCGCAATTTACTCCTCATCCTCCGCACTTAACATCACATCCACATCCTGAGGCAGCACCACAATCAGCACCACATTCGCAACACCTAACACCAAATTAGCACCCCAATAGCACCAAAATAGCACCACTTGCTCCACAATCTGCATCATAGACTGTACCACCTGCTCCTCAATCGCTCATCACTGCTCTTCACTGCTCCACAGACTATGCCACAAACACCACATTAGCACCATATCCTAAGACAGCACCAGAATTACCACCACAATAACACTGCAAATAGCACCACAATAGCACAATAATAACACCACCTAGCACTGTCATTGCACCACAATAGCACCACATCCTAAGGCAGCACCACACTCAAGTGATTTTTTAGTTGTGAATTGTCTCGTGCTTAAAAATGAAATTTTAATTTAATTCGTTGTGTATTAAAAATGTTGCGAGGAATTAATTCAGTTATTTATTTTTAAAAAATACAATGATTTATTACAATCCTCGAATAACTTCGTTACACACGGCTCAGTGTGATACCAAACAGCAACCGAGGTGACCGTGCGCCCGCTCCTCCCAACATAACCTCAAACTCCGACACTCCCTTGTCCAACTCAGTCTTCGAATAGAAATTTAAAATATTACTTATTACACTTTTGCCCCAAAATGACACATATGCCACTCTTACACCAAGGTAAATAACATACCGCCCCCAGTAGACTGCCAGACGCCCGAGGGTGCACATCGAGTATGCTCTGCCAATATCACCCTTATGACGCACAACCATTTCAACACCTACTACGAATAAAAACCTTAACCTTTCAACACCAAGTACCAATTAATGAAATTAACAATTTTACAAATTAATTATTTAACCTTTTACGAATTAGACCTTTACCTATTTACACAATTGTCAGATTAACCCTTTTACTAAATAACCCTTTCCCTAATTAACACCCTCGCCCCTAAACCATTTCGTCACTTAACCCTTTCAATCAATGTACCCCTTTCACTCAATATAACCCTTTGGGCACATGGTCCAGATTATATATATATATATATATATATATATATATATATATATATATATATATATATATATATATATATATATATATATACACCTACTTTTACGTTCGTTTCGAGCATCCTGTCTTATTTTAACAGGTTGCTAAGTACCCTCAACCCCCTCCCACTTTTCACACCTGAGTTTTAAATTGGTGGCGATAGTAGTTAGGTTATTTAACAACAGGGGCTGTGGTTCACTGGCAAATAACATAGTTTTACTGCACTCTAACATAAAAATTAACCTTTTTTTTGTACCTATTGATATTGATGTTCTTTTTCTTTGTCTCTAGAGATCCTGAATTTCTGCACACATCTAAAACTGGTCGGCAACCACCAATATGTATTGTTTATAACTGGTCGGTAACCAACAATATGTAATGGTTATTTAATCAGACCAGAGGTGCCATACTATTATATCTACATTATAATAATGAAGAACGAAAGGCAAGGAGTGGGTGCGCTGCTCGAAGGTTGAGGACATGCAACCCATCTCGTATCAGTACCTATTCCCATCCTTCATCATGATATGTGTCCCACTCACCCCTAGGCAGTTTGTCACGCCGGCCGCGCACAAGCGCAACACACACGCGCTCTCGACGACTGATCACTGGCAACCAGTATAGTGTAGTGTGGGTGCAGGAGTAAGCAAGAGTAGTGTAGTGCAAGGAGTGCAGTGTGGGTGCAGGAGTAAGCAAGAGCAGTGTAGTGCAAGGAGTGTAGCGCCATGTGCGCCCACCAGACCCGCAGAGCAGGCGGAACAATACACAGCCATGTGTGTTACGTAAAAAGGGCAGTAGCATTTCTACAAATACATTTATGGTCACGTAATGGACACACTTGACATGCAAATTAGTGAAATATGTTTACGGAATCTTTATGCCCAATGTTATTGTTTTTAAAGTGTTATTGTTTTATGTCACATACGATTATTTTGATCACCACCGATGTTAAGTTCACAAAATGTCATTTCAACCACAAGGTAAGCTGTAGAATAGTTATTGATATCTGTTTTGTGCAATATTTACACATATGATAATATGTAACGGTATATTTGTGTATCCGCGTGTGCAAGAAGTTCCCTTTGCAGTGCACGGGCCCGCCACCGGCAGTCCTCGCGCCACGGCTGGAAGTCAATCAGCAAATCACACCCAGAAGGGGAGGTACATGTGAAACTGCGCTCGCACTTTTCCCACGCGGACGGCATCCACTTTCATCACCGGCCATCTTTATAAGCAATAGTTAATTACCAAGAACCTTTTTTGTTTTAGCGGTTCGAGACTTTCCCCCTCGTCTTCCCAGAAATTGCATCGCGTGGGGAGTTTTTAACATCATCAGCACATGTAATCATTGTGCAAGCCTAGGACTTATTTTGTACTGTATAGCCTTCGCCGCAGGTTCAAAACGAGCAAGTGTATCAGCTATTCTCCTGGAGGGAATGTTCAAGTTTGTAATAAACCTCATCAACTGATGATTGCATTTATTCGATTGCTGCAAGGCGTTTCAGGGCATGGGCCCCTTAAAATCCGCCATTTCCTGATGCAAGTGTCTATGAATTTTTAAGTTAAATATTGATTTGTATGTGTGATGCAACCTAACCAAAGTACCGCGAGTAACATTTATGGGCGTGTGGTTTGGCTCTGACTATCCACGCGTAGGGAGTTCTGTTTTGATTACGTGAACATCAAACTAATTTCGCAATATGAAGCGATGATTAGGAAGCGCGAAGAGCCCCTCGTTTAGGAAACACAGGGCCTCCACATCAGTTGAACTACTGCAAGATCTACGCTGGAATGTGGTCCAGGTGAACTGATCGCAGCACCCCGAGGTTATGAGGACTCAGCTCTACCACAACAGCATCAGTAACGCCACCACAGCGAAGTCTGGCGCCTCCCGGGTATACAATTCCTAACACCTCTTCCAAACTATGTTCACCGCCTTTGTAAATCCCAATCAACCCCATAGCGTCTTGTCAAGCCACGTCAATTATTTCATCCCTAATCCTCCCATAACCCACCACCCTTCCACAGAGAACGTCATTAAACACAGGTGGTTCTAATTTGACTAGGAGACATCACCAAAAGAGATATATTACCAAGCCTACGGCATTTTCAACATTTAAAATTTTTAAGGTGTTTCTATTTTTTTATTCCTAATATCTTTGAATCAGTTTAATTACCAATGTTACAATTCTAGATGCTTCTTAAGTGCACCATTTCTCATTATCACATGGTGTACTGTCGAATTCACATTAACTCTATGATTTGAAGGCGTTGGGTGAGTTTCAAACTGCTATAGCTACTTAAAAGGTTTCAGCTATGCCAACATGGCTCTGTAAGCCTGCTTATGAGATGACTGGTTTAACATTTTATATTTTGAAAATTTAATTGGATACCATTTTTCAAGATTTTTCTTTGCTCACCTAAACTTCTTTTGTGTGTTTCCCCCATAGATTCTTGAGGGGTGTGCAAGAATTTGACTGTTCACCTGCAACGAAAAGCATGCACTACTTACAGTTTCATCCATTGCGGGTTACGTATACAGCATGTTCGGCTATTGCTGGTTATGTTCGGCTGCATAGTTACTGCGGCTGTGGGTTTTGCTTCGTAGGTCGACGCACATCGGCATCTGGCATCGGAGCCGGAGCCGCCCGGCCGCCATGTTGTTAAATAAACTGTCCGCCATCTTTCTTTTCCTATTTTCCTACGAAATTTTCCTTTTTTCCTCAAAATCAACTTAATTACCCTAAAAATTACTCCCTTTCCTTAAAAATTTCCCCTTTTCCCTAAAATATCCCGTTTTTTCCCTCAAGAACGGCAGAAGCCCCTAAAAAATGGTAGAAGCCTTCTCATGTGCCCTTGAAATAAACTTTTCAGTCAATTTAAACGATGTAAGGGCTTCCTTAGGACCGACAGAGCAGTGGTAGCTATATTGGTTTTATATGTATAGAGTATGCCATAAGGTACAAGGGATCCAGGACCAGAGTCAGACCTTACCATTAGCTATCTTGGTTGACAGCAATTTCTCATCTATATGTATGCAGAAAAAACTCTTTGGACCTTGACCCAAGACCTATGAACTTGACCTTTGATATTGAAAATCAGAAAAAATCTAAAAAAAAACAAAAAAATCCCTAAATAAATATTATTAAAAATAAAAAACTGTTAAGAACATCAATTATTAAAATGATTAAAAATAAAAAAAAATTAATATTAAAAATTCTTCAATGTTAATATGAAATTATTAAAAAATTTAATTTCCCGAGGTTTCCCCACCTCTGCCAACTTAAAAAAACTAGTCGGTTGTCCTCCACACCCTGACTCATACCCAGTCAGCCATCTTGTTAGGTAACCACCATCTTGGTGGCGACCGTCATCTTGGAAGCCAATGCCCATTAACAATTTAATTTTGACCTGTGACTACTGACATCTGACAATGATTTTGACCCCATGACCTTTAATTATATTGAAAGAAAAACTCGACAAAAATACATAAACGTCAGCACCCATAATACATTTCAGTTTACCAGCGCCATATTAGATGCAGACTACTTCGACCGTCACCCCATGACCTTGAATGACCATGAAAACAAAAACTCGAGGAAAAATTATAAAATAGTCTAGGAACATATAACATAATACCCCTTCCCCTGCTGACATCTTCACCACCCCCACTCCCCTTCACACTTCTCCCTACCTGCTGGCCAACACCTCTTTCCCCACTGCTCTTGCTCAAATTTTTTTACTTCATTTCTATATATACTTCTGTTACCATATCTTTGAGTATACACATACACGGACAAACCATTATAGACAATATTTAAGTAATAAGATTAAAATTTAACACATCATTTGATTTTATTACTGTAATGCCAAGCAGTATCGGTTGCAGTGACCGATCTGAAAACCAAAGTCATCATATTCCATATATCAGGGAATGTAGACATTCCAGTAGATGGTACATTGACACTAGCGAGAAATTAAACACTTTCTTGTACTCATTGAAAACATATATATTTCTTATGTACATAATACTAATGATATAAAAAAAACAGAACATCTATAGTTTCCATACATTCATGTACGGTATTTCCAGCAAAAGTTCACTTTTCCTGCAGTGAATATAATATGCTTATACGAAGCTCAAGAAAGTATATGCAAACAAGCGTCCAAACAAGGCACTTTTCCATATATTCTTCTTCTTCTTCATGACAAAGTTTTTATATTAAGGCCTCTACAGACCCTGGAATGGTATCAATATTGTACAGTGATTGATTGGCAGTATTGAATGTCTGCTGGCTATTTCCTTCATCAAATGTTTGATGTTTTCATATGTACACTGCAACTAAATGTTATACTATGAGAGGCCTTCTTCGACTTCCTTTGTTAATTGATTGATTACCTTTACTTAACGTGAATAAGGTACGTTCATATGTCTTTCGTACCAGCCAAATTATTTCCAATTACATTATCTTTTAAAATGCCCTTGAATGCTGATTTTTTAATTATCTATTATCAATTTGATATTGTATCAAAATACCCATACCAGGGCGTTTCTTAAATGCAGGAACTCTGCCTTTAGAGTTGTTGATATGTCTCTTCAGCTTATCACCTCTTTGTTTAGTCTTTAGCACTTAACACATTGTTGCATAACACAAAAATGACCCTTCCCATAAGCGGTTATTTCGAGCTTCTTCGCAACATATCTGTAGGAAAATAGCTTTGTCACAGTAGCAGCAACGAAGCCTTGACGAGGTCCTCGATGAAGCTGCTATACGTGGTCCACCCGAAGAGTCTATGACGCTGCCGTAGCTACCATTAGATTTACAGTACCCGAAGACATCGCAGATGCAGAATAAGACTTAGCTGCAAAGTAGTAGAACGTAGCCGAGATGATACAACTTTCAGGGGAGCTGCTGTCAAACTAAGCCTCGTAGCTGATATCCCTACAGCTTATATACTCGTTAGCAATCCCTATCACGTCATATTGGCGGCGAACGAATCGTATTGCACCATTAATACATTGTGTGAACACCGACCATGACAATCACTAAGCTGTCACATGATTGCAGCTGCCAGTCACGTGCAGGTACTAAACAAAATACTACTAGGAACAAAATATTCGTGAGTACTAAGGAGTCAAGAAAAAAAGCTTTGTATAATTCGGAACATCAATATTTATGCATATATTAAAAACATTTTAAAAATTGTTTACTAAATAAGTTTTATTTTTTTTAACCTTTATATAAGTTTGTGTATATTTTGGTATAACGGAAAGTCATGCTCGGGTTTGTTCAATTTTAAAGTACTAGAGACTTAAGCCACCACAATTACATATATACTGTGTGTACGAACACAATTAAATTTTTAAATTAATAAAATGCCAGATCAAAGCAGGCCACTGCGAAAGTCCTCTCTCTAGACTTGCACGGCCGGAAGTATTTGCATCGCAAGCAATTTTCGCACAACAACTGAAGGAGGTGAACTTCCGGTCCACGCACCGGTGGCTCGCGCTGAGAACTGAACTCCAGAGACAGCTTCACGTAAGCTATCAAGACTTATAACGTCTAGAATACAGTCAGTGCTTCAACGGAGAGCAACCACATATTCAAATAACTTGTAAAACTGTAATACCCCGGGGAAATGTAGACCATTCGAGTATATATATATATATATATATATATATATGTGTGTGTGTGTGTGTGTGTGTGTGTGTGTGTGTGTGTGTGTGTGCGTTATGTGTGTGGTTGTGTAAACAGAATTTCCAGTTTCGACACCCGGCGCACCTTAGAAACCACACACACTCGCCAAAAAATACACACTGAGACATACGGGAAATACTCAGTACAATACTGACGTAAAACGCTACACATTACAGTACATGATGGAAAAAATTATGCATAGTACTACTATACTGTTGAGAAAAGACAAATCAGTACAAACACATTTAAATGTAGCACACAGAGAAAATACGATTTATAGAAGTGACTGCAATGTCCATTCATAAACTGCCTCAGACGACTGCACTCCTTATAAAAAAAATGCGTTTGGCAATTCGTCCACATCAACATACATGGAAAAGTATAAGTAATATAGTATCAAATAAGGGGAAAAATAAATCCTAGTTAAGTTTAGTTAGTGTTAAGATGGAGAAGTATACATCCCACCAAAAACGAAAACAAATTCAGTAAAAACTATGTACTAATGTGAGGACCACCGATGATAGAACTTGCTATGACAAATATAAATAAATAAAGAAAGAAATATTCACACAGGCACAGAACTAAACAGACATTATTGAAAAATGTATTGTCGGCAGTACCTAACAAAGAATAATAAATACCAAATGTCAGGACAAACTATGTAAACACATAGAATAAATATCTTGCACAGTTACCGAATTATACAGTCCACCAACGATGAAATAATTTCAGGGACAATGCTGAAAAAATTGGATTAACAAAGATAAACATTCCTTCCCAAGTCCAAAATCAGTATTTTAAAAAATGAAGGCAGCAGTAAAGAATAACCATATGGAAAATTCACACACAAAGTTATTTTCCTCTTTCAGTGTCCGCATACAACACTCTTTATACATTGAAAGAATGTAGGTACAGTAAGTTCCGCAGGAAAAATAAAACTATATATCACGAGGAAACACCAGCGTAAAGGTACACACACCACAAGTACAAAATCATAAAGGAACACTTACATTCAGCAAACAAAATTAATGTTTTTTCATGCATTTGTGTGCGCTCTCTCCATTAGGATATATATATATATATATATATATATATATCTGATCTACTGTAAAATGCCCCAACCCTCTCTCTCCATAGTCCCACCACACTGCTACGCGACTTTAGCCAAACCAAAAGTAACATGCGAACGTGTGTATGTATAAGTGCAGCCTCGAATCCAGTAGGTGTCTACAGCATTCATCGTTTATGAATTATAAGAACTAAAACACAGTTTTATCCCCGAAATGCTAGTCCACCATGCAGGAATATAACACGATACGAAGTCCAGCAAAGACAAACAAATACAGATCTCATTCACCACCCTTCAACGTCTTCGAGGACTATTATGAAATGCTTACCAAATGCGAAACAATTACAGTATATTGCAGTCAGTGCATTGCAGAAATGATGCAATTGTAAAGTTATGTTAATCCTTTTCGAATGCTGGAACAGCAACTCTATGAACAAATTTTTTGCAATTAAATTATGATGCGAACGATACCTTGGTTTATTTTGTCGTATACAAAAACCAATGTGAAATCATGTATTGATTCCCATGAAACCAAAAAATAATTTGTGATTCTGTGAAGCTAAGAGATAAGAAAACAAATGTTTATTTCTCCACTTATTCATATGTCGGATACACACACAGACACACCTTCACACACACCTACATACACATGCATGAAAATCAAATTAAGGTAAGAGAAAACAGGCCAATCGTTACAGAGGTAGCAAAAAATTGCCGGAACAGTGCTACATATTTATATTTCCGAATCGAAGCAATATTTCGTGTTGAAAAATACCCTAATATTGTAAGTTGTAACATGCAATCTTCAGAGGAAACATCTATGTTTACTCGCCAAACACCTTACCGTAAAAAAAATTACAGTCCATTCCCCTAACACACACACATATATATATATATATATATATATATATATATATATATATATATATATATAAATGATTATTTATTTACAGAATATGTGGAATAATAACAAAGCTTAAGAACGATTATTTAATAGTTCCCAGTTCATTATGAACCTGCTGGATACACATGTACTTACTTTATAATAATAATTTATTTTTATTTTGTAATTAAAGAAAACACTTCATCGCATCATCGTATGTACTTACATTGAGCAGAAGAGTCGGTTTGCTCAAAATATACAATTGCAAGACGTTCACATAAATTCGACGAAATTCAAAATAAATGGCCGTCGGCTCTATAATACCGTCAGCATACGCCTCCTGCTACAAAAAAAAAAGCAAACTTAGAAGTAATAATGAAAAAGGTATTGAAGACTTATATAAATCGTATGTTCTCTGTGTGCTACATTTAAATGTGTTTGTACTGATTTGTCTTTTCTCAACAGTATAGTAGTACTATGCATAATTTTTTCCATCATGTACTGTAATGTGTAGCGTTTTACGTCAGTATTGTACTGAGTATTTCCCGTATGTCTCAGTGTGTATTTTTTGGCGAGTGTGTGTGGTTTCTAAGGTGCGCCGGGTGTCGAAACTGGAAATTCTGTTTACACAACCACACACATAACGCACACACACACACACACACACACACACACACACACACACACACACACACATATATATATATATATATATATATATATACTCGAATGGTCTACATTTCCCCGGGGTATTACAGTTTTACAAGTTATTTGAATATGTGGTTGCTCTCCGTTGAAGCACTGACTGTATTCTAGACGTTATAAGTCTTGATAGCTTACGTGAAGCTGTCTCTGGAGTTCAGTTCTCAGCGCGAGCCACCGGTGCGTGGACCGGAAGTTCACCTCCTTCAGTTGTTGTGCGAAAATTGCTTGCGATGCAAATACTTCCGGCCGTGCAAGTCTAGAGAGAGGACTTTCGCAGTGGCCTGCTTTGATCTGGCATTTTATTAATTTAAAAATTTAATTGTGTTCGTACACACAGTATATATGTAATTGTGATGGCTTAAGTCTCTAATACTTTAAAATTTAACAAACCCGAGCATGACTTTCCGTTATACCAAAATATACACAAACTTATATAAAGGTTAAAAAAAATGAAGCTGGTATACTAAAAATTTTTTAATACATTTATATATTTACACACAATTATTATGGTTCTGAATCATACAAAGCTTTGTTCCCATGTCTTAAGTGTACGAGGAGTGTTTGTTTTTCTTTGAAGTTTTATGTTTTGTGCCTGCACGTGATTGCAGCAATCACGTAACAACTTGCTGAGTGAATGAGTGAGTAAAAATATTTTTACAGCTCTTAACATCGAGGTCTTGAGAGCCGATGAGTGTGATTAAGGTGAGTATAGAGCAGTGCCGGAATGAAAGGGTGGGAGAATCGGGAGATCCCCGAGAAAATCGGCTGACCAATGACATCGTCCGGCACGATTCCCACATGCGAAATTCCGGAGTGGCCACAATTTGGTTGACTGGTCGGTGTTCACACAATATATTAATGTTACAATAGGAATGGTTCACCGCCAATATGACATCATTGGGCTTTCTTATGAGCATATAAGCAATAGGGATATCAGTTAAGAGGCTTAGTTTGACAGCAGCTCCCCTGAAAGTTGTATCATCTCGGCTACGTTCTACTACTTTGCAGCTAAGTCTTATTCTGCATCTGCGATGTCTTCGGATACTGTAAATCTAATGGTAGCTACGGCAGCGTCATAGACTCTTCGGGTGGACCACGTATAGCAGCTTCATCGAGGATTTCGTCAAGCTTTCGTTGCCGCTACTGTGACAAAGATATTTTCCTACAGACATTTTGCAAAGAAGCTCGAAATAACTACTTATTTGAAGGGTCCTTCTGGTGTGTGTGTGTGTGTGTTAAGTGCTAAGACTCTTCGAACGAGGTGATCAGCGGAAGTGACATATCAACTGTAAATGTAGAGTTCCTGCATCTAAGAAACGAACTGTACTAGCTATTGGTGATACCACATCGAATGGACTATACATTTAAAAAAACTCTGCATTCAAGGGCAATTTAAAAGATTATATAATTGGAAATACCTTCATTGGTTCGAAATTTATATGTACATACCTACCACGTTAAACAAAGGATAATCAATCAATTAACAAAGGAAGTCGATGAAGGCCCCAAATAGTATAGTTATAGTGAGTGTACATATGAAAAGCCTCAACATCTTGATGAAGGAACGAGTCGGTGCGCATTCATGACTGCTAATAAAGAATTGTATTATGTTGATAGTATTCCAGAAGCTGTAGAAGCCTTGAAAGAAAAATTTTGTCTTGTCTGGTTGCACACTTGTTTGTGTAGACTTCCTTAAAACTGCACATAAGCAGATAATATTCACATTTTAAGTGAGCCTATAGCTGGAAACACCGTACATGAATGTATGGAAACTATAGAAATACTGTTTTTATATATGTAGTCTGATATACATAAAAATGTATATATTTTGTCAATGACATGCCGAAAGCCTTGTATTTCTCGCTAGTGCCGTTGTACCTACTGATTGCATGTATACTTTCCCTGACATCAGCAATATAATTGTCCTGATTTTCAGATCTGTCACTACAAGCCGATACAGAAAGAGAACACAATAAAAAACGAAATTATGTGTCAAATTATAATGTTATTACTTTAACATTTTTTCCAGTGGTCTATTAGTGCATTTGCGTAGTAACCAATTTGGTAACAAAGGTATATGTTGAAATGAAGTGTATATAAATTAGAGCGTGGGTTAATATTGTAATACATTCTAAACAGGTTGGATGCAACAGACTTAGAGCTAGGAGGTAAAAGGTTGAGGCAGATATGCTGAGCAAGAGCAGTGGGGAAAGAGGTGTTGGCCAGCAGGCAGGGAGAAGTGTGAAGGTGAGCGGGGGTGGTGGAGGGGTTTAGCAAGGGAAGGGGGTCTAACGTTATATGTTCCTCAATTATTTCATAATTTTTCCTCGAGTTTCTGTTTTTAATGTCATTCAAGATGATGGGGTCACGGTCGTGGTAGCCTACATATAATATGGCGGTGGTAATCTTTAATGTATTAAGCTTGGTGACATTTATGTATTTTTGTCGAGTTTTTGCTTTCAATATAATTCAAGGTCATGGTCAGGGGTCAGGGGCCAAGTGTCACAGCCTATAGATCAATTGCTAATGGGCATTGGCCTGCAAGATGGAAGACAACTGATGTATACCAATATGGCGGTCGTATACCAAAATGGCTGTCTCCTACCAAGATCGCTGACTGGGTATGGACGAGGGGTGGACGCCAGCCGACTAATTTATTAGGTATGGGGATTTTGGGGAAGCTCAGAAAATTCAATTGTTTAAATAGTTTTTAAATAATTTGTTAAAGAATTTTTAACAGTATTTTTTGTAATATTTTAATAATATTTTTGTGTTTTTTTATTTTAATAATATTTTATTTGTAATTTTTACAATAATTTCTAATTAATTTTTTAGGGGATTTTTTGGATTTTTATAATTTTTCGGATTTTCAAGGTCAAAGGTAAAAATTCACCTGCATACAATATGGATGGAAGATGGCTAGTAACCAAGATAGCTGTTGGTTAGGTCTGGCTGATTCTGGATCCCTCGTTCGATTTGGCATACCCTTTGCCTATAAAACCAATATGGCCGCCACGACTCTGTTGGTGTTAAGGAAGCCCCCGAATTACTTAAAATGACGACAATTAGGATTTCAATGGCTTCTTTCTGCACATGGTGGAGCTTTTACCGTTTTTGGGGGCTTCTACATTTTTTTGAGGGAAACATGGGAATTTATCTGTGGAAAAAGTGAAATGTTAAGGGTATTTAAGTCGACTTTGAGAGAAAAAATAAATTTTGTTAGGAAATAGGGAAATTTTGAGGGAAAAATGACAAAAAAGTTGGCGGACGGTGAGATGTCTGCCGGGTGGCTCCGCATCCCCTGCCATATGCTGTTGTGAGTGTACCCGCCAAACCCTACTACTCCTGCATATTTAACCACACATGGAATGATGCTATAAGAGAATCCCGATTATGATGACAACAATTTAAACTAACGTGGTATTGGTCGAGTAGGATCTGTTGTCCGAAATAGTTGCTTTGTGTCACACGTGTCTTCATACATTCTGCCATTCTTCAGATTAGTATCTCTTAGTGCATTCTCGAACTTCTATTACGATTCATTCCTCTCATGGTTTCCTACAGACTGGTGGCGGTCAACAGTTGTTATTTTCTTTGTTTTGAATTATGTCTTGCCCCAATGAACCCTTCTATGAGCTATAGAAACTATTTACGCGGTTATGTAAGTAGTTTTATTTTCCAAGTTGTGGCTGGTGATGCCATTCTGATAGATCGTCGCCGTATTTTTACTATCACCCCAAGGCGAAAGTTGATCGAGCAATCCACGGCATGTACACTTTATTTTTTTAAATTCAAAATGCACATGCCGGGACTCTAATTCACAACCCTTGGATCGTGAGTCTAGAGCGCTCACCACTACGCTACCCGATCGTTGTGAAAATGAGGTTCGTTTTTGCATACTTTAAAATCTTATAATATCTACTTACAAATATTTTTATTATTATTATTATTATGATTGAATTAATGTACATACCAATAAAAATCGAATACTCCAGCTGTATCGTATATGAAACATTATGCACTGAAGTATTAACGTGTGCGGCTCATACAGATAGTTCAATAGAAATTTTATGCTAAGGCGTTTCTCTAGGTAGCCTTCTTTCCCATCTTTACATTTTCTTATATAGTCTTTGTGCCATCATGTAACAGCGAGATGATATATAAGAATTAGAATTTCTCCTCACTTATAATACTGAATAGGACATGAAAACTTTCGGAGCGCATTAGCTTGGAAATATCCTCCTTCATCGTATAAAGCTAAGCGAGAACATGGTTCCCCTCCGCGAGCATTTCTGCCACTACTAGAATATGTCCTGCAAGTGTCCTTTCGAAGCATGTCAAGCAATTTCTGCAAGTCGCGCTGGATCTCTACAATGATGGATAATTTATATTGACGAAGCTTGGCTGTGAGTTGACGACCCAGAGACGAAGCAACAATTTTCACAGTGGAAGAGCCTATCATTTCCGCGAACAAAAATGTCACTTAGCTCTTCAGCTCGACAATGTGTATATACATAAAACTATAAAAACTTTTTGAGAAAATATTGTTCTAAAATAGTTAAATAACATTTACTTAGGAATATAGGACCACACAGTAAATAAAAATTGCGCTTATTAATTCCCTATTTTTCACAACTTTAGAGATCTACAATAAGAACGCACTCAGCCCCCGATCTTTCTTCACACGTGTGTCTCATCAGAAACAACATACTCGCTGGATTTGGCTTCTGTAGACTTTGCTCTCTTCCAGATGATGAAGATCCAGCTCAAATGTCGCAGTTCTGACACCGCTGTGGATTTCCAGCGCGAATCGCAGAAGAAGACTTCCAGGACACATTCCAGATGTGGCAGTGAACCTGGGAGTGCTCTATCGCTGTGCAAGAGATGTTTTTTAAAGGCGATACTGTGTAACATTATATAATTAAAAATATTAAAATGTCTGAAACAACTTGAGATCCTCAGTACTAGTTAGATCGGACCAGTGATTGTTCACATATAACATCTTTAACGCCGTATGTGATATACTATTTACCAACTATGTTAAAAAAAAATTCGTAGTCCATTATAATCATGGAAGAACCAACGTATCATGCTTTGCGTACAACTGAATGACAACACTAAATACTCTTTTCTGACATAATTTTCTTTTATTATTCAATAACCGAACAAAGACAAGAATAAATTTCAGAGATTAAAATAACCGTTAATACTGCTGAGGTTGAATGGAAAAAGGCAGAATAACCAAAGTGGAATAAACAGCAAAGATGATAATCTCCTTCAAATTGGTATTATTGACCAATATTGAGCCATATAATAAACAAAGTTATTGTAAACTAAGGGGGGAATAAAGTCATAACACAATTGAATTTAACCATTGTAATAACAAAATGAAACATTACCACACTAATGAACAGCAAAAATATTATGAAGATACTACTTCGTACTCATATCAGGGCGAAAAAAAATATCCCAAATTCTCAGTGCTATTTACTGTACACTAATATCTGATTTAGTGTTTCCATATTATTAAAAATATACAGGAGTGGAGATAGTAAAGAGAGAGATTTAAGAAACTCCTAAAATGGAGGTCTAAAGAGATGATGAGGTTGAAGCATGGAGAAAGGCTCCTAACATACAGTTCTTGAGAGCCGATGAGGGTGAATCATTTTGTGACGCTCCTAATATGCAGGTCAATAGAGACAATGAGTTTGAAACATGGTGAGAGGCTCCTAATATGGAGTTATTGAGAGCCAATGAGATTGAAGCATGGTTAGAGGCTCCTAATATGGATTTATTGAGAGCCAATGAGATTGAAGCATGGTGAGAGGCTCCTAATATGGAGTTCTTGAGAGCCAATGAGATTGAAGCATGGTGAGAGGCTCCTAATATGGAGTTCTTGAGAGCCAATGAGATTAAAGCATGGTGAGAGGCTCCTAATATGGAGTTCTTGAGAGCCAATGAGAATGAAGCATGGTGAGAGGCTCCTAATATGGAGGTCTTGAGAACCAATATGTTTGAATCGTGGTGAGTATAGAGCAGCAACTGGATGCAAGGGTGGAAGTAACATGAGATCTCCAGGAAACCCACTGACCAGCAATATCATTCTGTACGATTACCTCATACAAAAATCGGAGAGCGATGCCCGTTGCCCCTGAGTGAGCAACAGTGAGCTTTGGAGCAGACAGTTTGGTGGCGTGAAGCGTGCAACCCAGGCAGAACACGTAAACTACATTACGCACACCAACAGGCGAGCGAACAAGTGATACATACTGTATGAAGTAGTCCATGTTGCGGACATAGCGAGTCCAGAGCGGCGTTGGCACATATCTCCAGAAGGGCGCCTTGAGCTCGAGCACGGCTACATTGCGCAGTGCAAACTTGGCGGCGTCTATGATCTTCTGAGGGCGCGAGTTTGTGGGCAGGTTCCATTGCAGACAGCCCAGCTCTGCATCCAGGGCCACACGCCCGATACCTGTCAGGGAACATTACATTCTCTTCATCTTACAATTCAATAACACCCAACTGAGCCAAAAAAAAATTGTGTTACTGAAATCAAATTGTATTTGTTGTTTTTATTTGGTTACCACCAAAAAATATTTGGTTGGTGCAACTTAAGATTTGCTTGGCTCTGCATAGGTGTATTACACAGTTCTGGTTAACATAAATAAATGGTTAGGCCTACCAAGATTCGAACATTGATCGCCCAGTGCCGAGTGTGACACTTCCTCCAGCAATCTTAGCTTGAGTGTCTACTGGTGAAAACACTTTACAATGCGTGGAAAATTAAGTATTTCAAGTTTTTCACAGCTTTATTTTTTTAGTTTCCTGTTGTTGGAATTGTTATATTGCAATGTTTATACCATTATTAAACCATTGATAAATACACTGACAATTACTCTTACTGTCCCAATTTCACAAAAAATTTGATCAAATCCTGGAGCTGTATTTTCGAAGGAAGCGATCAAATAGATGCCAAACAAAATATAGAATCAATTCGATCAGATATTATATTTACATATATTATATTTCTTTTGTCCCAGCACAGACGTTTTGTTTATTCAATAGTGTACTTTGTTAAACAATCAATGTTATTGTGTGGCTTTTCCAGTTTTCTTAACGCAGCAAAATATTTTGTTGTGGAAATGAAAAGAGCACAACGCAGACACTTATTTTGTTGGCTCTAACAAACCTTACTTTCAGTGCGTGTGTCTTCCAATAAGCTTCAACATGTTCGCTGCTGATTCAGCTGTCAAAATTGTGACTGCCCCTGCCTGCATATGGCTTAGCGGTCAGTCTGCTTGCCTCCCATCAAGGCAAATCAGGCTCAATCCCCGGTCGGGTGACTCCCGGAATAATGGCGGACGATGCCGGGGAACCGGCCCCTCCCCCTTCCCCGCAGCATACCAGTTTTGCTCCAGTCGAACCTCATTGGTACTGGAGATGTTGTGAGCCGTCCAACCCTGCCTGCATAAATCCCAATGGGCGTACTGCCTACGTGCGCCTGGTAAAGTTGTTTACGACACATTGAAAGTAGTCCCATGTAGTTGCATTGAGATACGATCGCTAAATTAACATTTACGAATACTGAAATATGTATTTTTCGGATTTTTGATGCAAACAATGTAAGTATTAGCAAAGTGGTATAATATTAATTTTTTTATTTTTTCACAGTCTTAATTGACCGACACGTGAATAAAGTGCCCAAGCACATGATAATATTAATATTACATATGGTGTTAGAATACACATTTGCACACAAATAGTCTTATGCAGGGTTGTAAGAAGTGGTAAGTTTACCATGAACAGCCTGTAGCGTCTTGTAGTAGCAAATTAGCTTGCACTGACTACCAGTGTACAGCAAAGCAGTAGTCGCCGTGCAAGAACTCACTACATCCACTTCAAATTAGCTTGCACTGACTACCGGTGTACAGCACAGCAGCAATCGCCGTGCAAGAACTCACTACATCCACTTCAAATTAGCTTGCACTGACTACCGGTGTACAGCACAGCAGTAGTCGCCGTGCAAGAACTCACTACATCCACTTCAAATTAGCTTGCACTGACTACCGGTGTACAGCACAGCAGTAGTCGCCGTGCAAGAACTCACTACATCCACTTCAAATTAGCTTGCACTGACTGCCGGTGTAAAGCACAGCAGTAGTCGCCGTGCAAGAACTCACTACATCCACTTCAAATTAGCTTGCACTGACTACCGGTGTAAAGCACAGCAGTAGTCGCCGTGCAAGAACTCACTACATCCACTTCAAATTAGCTTGCACTGACTACCGGTGTACAGCACAGCAGTAGTCGCCGTGCAAGAACTCACTACATCCACTTCAAATTAGCTTGCACTGACTACCGGTGTACAGCACAGCAGTAGTCGCCGTGCAAGAACTCACTACATCCACTTCAAATTAGCTTGCACTGACTACCGGTGTAAAGCACATCAGTAGTCGCCGTGCAAGAACTCCCTACATCCACTTCAAATTAGCTTGCACTGACTACCGGTGTACAGCACAGCAGTAGTCGCCGTGCAAGAACTCACTACATCCACTTCAAATTAGCTTGCACTGACTACCGGTGTAAAGCACATCAGTAGTCGCCGTGCAAGTACTCACTACATCCACTTCAAATTAGCTTGCACTGACTACCGGTGTAAAGCACATCAGTAGTCGCCGTGCAAGAACTCCCTACATCCACTTCAAATTAGCTTGCACTGACTACCGGTGTACAGCACAGCAGTAGTCGCCGTGCAAGAACTCACTACATCCACTTCAAATTAGCTTGCACTGACTACCGGTGTAAAGCACATCAGTAGTCGCCGTGCAAGAACTCACTACATCCACTTCAAATTAGCTTGCACTGACTACCGGTGTACAGCACAGCAGTAGTCGCCGTGCAAGAACTCACTACATCCACTTCAAATTAGCTTGCACTGACTACCGGTGTAAAGCACATCAGTAGTCGCCGTGCAAGAACTCACTACATCCACTTCAAATTAGCTTGCACTGACTACCGGTGTACAGCACAGCAGTAGTCGCCGTGCAAGAACTCACTACATCCACTTCAAATTAGCTTGCACTGACTACCGGTGTACAGCACAGCAGTAGTCGCCGTGCAAGAACTCACTACATCCACTTCAAATTAGCTTGCACTGACTACCGGTGTAAAGCACATCAGTAGTCGCCGTGCAAGAACTCACTACATCCACTTCAAATTAGCTTGCACTGACTACCGGTGTACAGCACAGCAGTAGTCGCCGTGCAAGAACTCACTACATCCACTTCAAATTAGCTTGCACTGACTACCGGTGTACAGCACATCAGTAGTCGCCGTGCAAGAACTCACTACATCCACTTCAAATTAGCTTGCACTGACTACCGGTGTAAAGCACATCAGTAGTCGCCGTGCAAGAACTCACTACATCCACTTCAAATTAGCTTGCACTGACTACCGGTGTACAGCACAGCAGTAGTCGCCGTGCAAGAACTCACTACATCCACTTCAAATTAGCTTGCACTGACTACCGGTGTAAAGCACAGCAGTAGTCGCCGTGCAAGAACTCACTACATCCACTTCAAATTAGCTTGCACTGACTACCGGTGTACAGCACAGCAGTAGTCGCCGTGCAAGAACTCACTACATCCACTTCAAATTAGCTTGCACTGACTACCGGTGTAAAGCACATCAGTAGTCGCCGTGCAAGAACTCACTACATCCACTTCAAATTAGCTTGCACTGACTACCGGTGTACAGCACAGCAGCAATCGCCGTGCAATAACTCACTACATCTACTTAAAATGGTTAGCGATCCTGTCTTTAGGGGGAGTGTCTCGTCTGACACTTTCCGACTACATGTAAATATATTTTAATTATATTCCAGTATTCATTTCACCCATTTAAAAATAGAGAGTTATTGAATAAATTAATGTCAGGTTTATAATAGCTTAGTTATTTTTAATTTGGTAATGGATATCATCATTTCGAGTAGGATTTATATTTATAGTTTTGTTAAATTGCCTACAAGCACAATTCACTCACAATGGGATTTGTAAACTTCCAGTTTTTCAACGAATAATCCAAGTTCAAGGAAATCTGGTCAGTATCAATAAACAGGCAAGGTTGAACTATTTAAACTGTTTGTGAGTTTCTTCGTCTGTAATCTTATAAACCGTTAGTTCAAATTAATATTTGAAATAAACAGATACAAGAAACGAGAGAGTAGCCAAGTTCACTTTCTTAAACATCCCAACTTCAATAGCATAATTTAAGTGACTACTGAAATAGATATATTTCTATTTTATGCGTATTACAGAATTAACTGAAACAGAATAGTGTCACAATAGTGTTTTTACTAATTTCTCAGATTCACTTGGTCGGTCTATGGTTGCTGGTCATTACTATTGAGGAAATGGTTTTACACAGAAGTGTCAAAATTATGCAAATATTGACTAGGATACTACAAAACATCCTGCAGCGATACAACGTGGCACCGATCTAACTTGTGATATGCTGACTCACGCCATCTGTACATCTTCTCACAACTGCCTGTAAGTGCGACATCTTGTGTGCACATCTCTCTCCGGCATGGCGACTAAAGTTCCGTTCGAGATTGTAGCCACACCGTTTATAGGAATACTGCAAAATGCTCCTCGAGCCATTATTAAACGATGTGGATCTGATGACATGGCGCATTTTCCTGCTGGATAATACTATCTTAAACAAAGTGCTTAAATGTGATATGTGTCAACGAAGTCTGCCTAGAACCCACAGAGTGTATACTACTGTCGACAAATACAATGCATACTGGTTTTGGCTCCATTCTGGTGTGAGTTGTGTTCGTGTGGTTGTCTCATTATAATACACAGGAACTTCTCGCCTGCCTGTCAAGGTGCACTGAGGAGGATTTGTCTGCTAGAATTATTGCCACCTTCCTTGAGCTTCGAAAAAAAAAAAAAAAACACAGAGTATATTTGATTTAGTGCGTAATCACTTTGTTGGCTGCATTAACGCCTGCTTGCCAGTTCGAGGACGTTACTTCGAACAGCTCCAGAAAAGATGAGCAATACATCACATCTCTTTGTTTGTTGATGCACTGCAACGAGATGTTGCCATCGTGCGCGGGGATTGGGGATTGTCTGCTACTGCCCGCCTGTAGGCGGGCTCCGCTCCAGCCCGCACGAGATTGGCCCAGGCAGCACGCTGAACACAAACAGTGCGGGCATCGTTTGACGCCTGCCGCTCGGTAGGGTGTGTTTACTACTGTTGGCATGTCACACACCCAGACCACAACGTCAACTTGAAATAACTGAAATTGTGAGTTATAGAGCCATTCCACTTGTTGCTAATCTGCGAATTAATTTGCTTAAGTAAGGAATGTTTAGTGTAACTGAGATAACAGGGACCTCTGGCATGTTCTCTGGTCTCATGACTTATGGAATAAAAGAAGACCATATCAATAGATTAAATATTTATTTATTACCTCACGAATTGAAGGTGAGATGATTGAACCCATGTGGTTTCTCTGATACCACATACAATTTCTACCAGATGTTGCTGGTAACAATAACCAAGCTCCCGCATTCACCCATTTTGCTGACAACTTCCTAGTAGGTACTTCTCATTTACATGTGACATTGTACATCCATCGAGTAATTGTGAATACTATCACAGCTTCGGAAGTAGAATGTCCCATCAGTATGCGACCCATTGTCATTTCCTTTTCGATCTACGATAATTCATGCCCTTTACAGCCAAGACTATGTTCAACATGACACACAAACTGTCAGGTCACGACTAATCATGCTCAGGACATTTCCAAGACATCATAGTAGAGTGACAATATATCTACCATTACACTGACATAGTGCTATGCTATGAGTTTGGTGTATACATATAACTTAAATATATGCTGAGTAAGGAGAAACAATGCAATGCAGCATGTTAATATTTTCTGTTAAAAGCAAATCATCGTCACAGAGTCTGTGAACACCTTATACGATTTTAAAACTTGCAGACGAATCATTATCAATTATCAGCTAATAACATTGACGTGTCTAATATCATTCATTAAGGCTTTGAGTTTTTGGCATGCATATATGTTAAAATTCCACCTGTTACTATTACATGCAAAACAGCACATCATGTATAATTATCCAGTTCTCTCTGTGACTGATGGTAATGTATACTACAATGCAAAGCCTACAAGTACTAGGACGATCCGTAAATAATACCAGTGGTTCTTTCTGGAGACCGATCAGTTGACTAGCAGTACATAATAATCTACACGTTGCTGATGTTTACGATACGCCACCAAAAGGAGGGTAGACTCGGGAGCAGTGAGGCAGCTCCCGTGTTGACATGGATAGGCAGTAGAAGCGAGAATATCACTATGGGTGGATGTAAGAACGAGGTTATCAGTAATGTTGTAGCCGTAAGATTCCACTAGATTGAGGGTAACGTCATATCCGGAGATGTCCGCGCCCACTGAACGTAGCTCAATACTTTGTTTTAACGCAGAGTGAGCATGAGTAGTCGCGGGTTATCCTTGATAGCGAACCTGAAAGCTCCCTCGCGATTTAAGTGTGGTGTGCCCTTTGCAAGCCATACTATCAATATGGCAGTGAATAGCAAAGTAAACGATTTTAAGGCGCAGAGCATCCACCTGGCTGGGCGATTCAGCTTATGACGTCACTCAGTCAAAATATAGAGAGTGGCAACCAATACTCCTTTCAACCGCCTCTCGCTAAAAAAGATATGTTTACATACATGATGGCAAACCATATTATTACTCGACTCTTGACTACTGCAGATCTCCTATAATGAGGCAAAATAAATTGGTGAAATAAAATAGGTGATTGTGGCTCTAGGACATTCTATGCAACCCTAAATGTCCTCTTAGTAAATGAGACAAGGGAATCAGAATTAGGTAACATGGGATCACCGGACTGTACGCTTCAGTTTTCGAAAAGAAAAAAGGCCAGCTATTTGGTTTTTAAATGTAGAGCCTAGAAAAAATTTTCGTTTAGCAAAAATGCCTATTTTTACTCATATTTTAACAAATTATTTTCTGACTGATCTGGAATCCACATTGTATAATTGAACTTCTCTCACATATCAGATTCCCATCATATTATATAAAACACAGTATTAAAATATTTTTAATGTTTCATTTACAAAGTGAACTCAGTCATATTTCCAGTAACCCTGACAACGAAGATAATTTTTTTTTGTATTCGGAATGAATATTGAATATATTTACTAATCACTTTTAAGAAACAAGTAAGAGAATTAATAAATTGAAAAATGTAATTCCCTTTGCATTGACTTGTCAGATGTTGGCCAATTTCCCCTTCTGTAAAACAACGAACTAATAGTTTATATTTTGAGAGTCATAATTAGTTTAATATGAATTTTTTAACAATTATATTTCAGGTTTTATAAATTTGCATATTTGTAGATAAACATTTCTAAATTCCATCTTGAAAAATTGTGAATATTTCGATTACAAACAAATCTGGTCGAGTCGAAATGTACCAGGCATGATTCATCTGTAATGGGTGGTAGACAGAATGCAACTTCCTGGCTATATTTCCCCAAGCCACATTTCAGGTAAATAATTTCATGCCCTCCGAAAATTAGTTGCAGCTGACTCATGAAATATCAGCAGCCCGTTCGTATCTCCACATAATTTTGATATTTTATTAAAGCTTTCTTGACGTGCGCACTTGAGCTAGTGAATGATACATAGGCTTCTCCGTTTCAGCATTGTCTCGACAACAATTTCTATTCACCTTGTCAATAGGCTGAAAAGCTACCCTCCTCTTAATGAAGGATTTTGGGAGTAGCGACATGAAGAGGTACAATAAAAAATATATTTATCGATCGTGTTATATGTGTATACATACATATATATATATATATATATATATATATATATAAAATTACTGTTCGTTGTTTTGTAGCAGCAAAATATTATGACTTAATTTTTCATTTTATAGTGGCAAGCTAAAATACTTTAATGATTTGGTGTGATAGTTAATACATTTATCTGTTTTACCAAAAGTTTTAAATAACCGCAGAAAGTCATATGGTGCTCCACTCCTGTTGTGTAATAGCATGAACGAGCATGGTGCTCCACTCCTGTTGTGTAATAGCATGAACGAGCATGGTGCTCCACTCCTGTTGTGTAATAGCATGAATGAGCATAAGCATTTTGCAAAAAATTTCACCCAAAATTAATAAATAGATTTTTGAAATAAAAATGATATCAGTGTACAGAAACTTCAAGTAATAATGTAATGGAATATTCTTTTTTCGGTAAATCATTTTACGTTTTATTTTAATCTATCCTTTGTAGAAGGACTCGTTAAAAAAAAAATGATAGTTCAGAATTGTTAATTTTTTTTTCCAGAAGATGCTAACTTTTGCACGCACTATTTGATATTAATTTTATTTGCTTACTCAGCGAATACTTAGAAGGAAAAATTAAAATCTTAATACTATGGGAAATAATAACTCTTTTATTTTGTATATTGTCTATTTAATGATAGTATATTATATTAAACGCATTTAATTTACGCTGCATATTCTTCAACCAGCACACAAATATTTAAATTTCTTGTTAAAAATACTTTATTCGTTGAATGTAAGACAAAATATTCATCTATATATTTCATTCACGACTTCTTCGGCCTTTTTGAATCAAAACTTCGAAAAATCTCCCTACGTATGACGTATTTAGTAATTTTCTAAATACGCCCGGTATCACAAGCGCTTTATACTTGTGTTCATAAAATTTACTTTTTTACCTGTTTAATTGAATGGTTATTTATATCTTATCTATAAATTATAATGCTTCATTGATAAATAATTTGAATAAACAGCAGGGAAAAGCTAGGTATGTTGGTATTGCCCAGTGAGAAACAGTTCTTATACAAAATATCATTACAACTGAGTGCGAGGCACGAATGTGTTTCGTTGTTGCCTTGGTGTAATTCTCCAGACTTAGCTGAGCTTAGTTTGCACGAGGTGGAGAAATATCCTGGAAGTAGAACTTAAGCAGGGTTTCAGAAAAGCCTTAAGTAACCGTGAATGGACTATAGTAAAAATCGCACTTGTTCTGATACTATGTACAATCTATCGTGTTCGCATAGTGTATAGTAGTGTGATGATTATGTTATCGAATATCGCCAGAGTTCTTGAAACCAGAACATAATTATTTCCTGAACGGTAGTCTAGAAATTTGTGTGGAGTCACATTTTTAAACGTGGGTGAACACAGGGGAGTGCTATTCAACATATCAACATATCACGAGAAGGTGAAATAAGCTGTCAGAACATCGCGTATTGTCAACATTAGGCGGTTACACACTTGACAACAAAAATAGGAAAAGAAAGCAATAGATAGGCTACTAACAGGAAGAAAGGTGTTCCGTATTTTCTCATTAGATAGATGTTTTATGTATGTTAATATTTTAAAAATTACATTTTTAATGAGTTGCTTCAAATATCTTCGCATAGGAATACATTTTGGAACCACAATACTGGAACTTGCTTTAAGTATAATTAATAGTCAACATTAGGATCAAAGTAGAAGCACCGGTATTCCTAAGAGTAGATTAATTCATAAAATATATTGTCTACGCTCGTGTAGGCTTACCAGTTTCCAGGATAGTGAATACTTCTCAGTCACTGCCAAAACATTACTTTCTTTGTCTGCTGTTGAATACTAATGAAAACAAACTTCTATGGAATTAAGTATTACGTGTGTTAGTTAATGTCTTCAAACGAAGTAGTTAATGTCTTCAAACGAAGTATTTAATGTTTTGAACTTATTCCTTTTTAAAATGTTAACTCGGGTTACTACGTATGCAAGATACTGTACACATTAAGGAATGTGCCTAAAATA
Source organism: Dryococelus australis (assembly GCA_029891345.1). Taxonomy (NCBI): domain Eukaryota; kingdom Metazoa; phylum Arthropoda; class Insecta; order Phasmatodea; family Phasmatidae; genus Dryococelus; species Dryococelus australis. The sequence continues at coordinate 94,782,469 of CM057006.1, read as the reverse complement.
ATTATTTATGAGTTTCTAAGTTTTCTGAAAGGGGTTTTAACATTGGGCCTATGCTCATTTAGCCACTCTGAATGCATTTGATGTGTCTACTAATGTAATGCCTACAACACACATACCAAGCAACTATATAAAAATGCCTATAATACTGATATTTTGAAAAGAAACAACATTCCGAGGAAACCTGCTCCAACAAAATTTTACAGCGGAAATGCATTCTGCAGTGCTTCAAACCTACCAGATTGTAATGTGCAGAGCATAGATAACTAAGCAATCAATTAAATTTATTTAAACATTAATAAATACGCTACTTACATTCCAGTGACCACTTGTGTATCAGGTTGTCAAAATCTTCAGGCATTTCACTGTTTTCATCCCTCATCTGCCACATCCTGGTATAAGAGACACAAAATAGAGACCAGGAAAATTTTTAAGAATAATATATTGATTAGATGAAAGTAAGCATTGCATATATTAGAAATGTACTTAGAACAAACTAATTCGCACAATAAATAATTGACTACATTGTACCACACCTAAGTGGGTTGAACTCCAGTACGAAACTTAAGTGGGTTCGGCTCCAGTGACACAAGGAATGGTTTTTACGCACACCTACGAGAGATATGACACATCATAATTAAAGCACAACACAACCACTTCGTAAAGTACTACCTCATTAAAATGTTAGACTTCTGTAATGATGTTTACATGCAACACATGGCGAGGATTAATTTTTTTTATATAAATCATTGTAGATTAAAATTTACAAGCTATTTTCATTAAATGAATAATATAAATCTGTAATTAATATTTTCAATGCGAAATACCATCTTATACAGTTGGACAAAAAGTGGGAAATTTAAAGTTTTCTAATTATTCAATCCATGCCATCTGTCACAATAGAGATGCAGTGCCATACATTACATATTTCAACATTCTGTCTCCCCATTCATTCTCAATTCCCTCCCCTGGTCAATAGATGCCTCTGCCAAGTCACACTTCATCGCGTGCTCTCCAGCCGGTGGCATCAATCACGACCCTTTCCCTAGGTACAAGTGCTGCACCTCCAGTACAGTATGATAGCTACAAGTGATATACTCCTATATTGTATGCTAGTTAAAAGTGATACATCCAGTATAGTATATTAGTTACAAGTGCTGTACCTCCTGTATAGTATGGTAATAACAATTGTTGTACCTTGTGTATAGTATGATAGCTACAAGTTCTGTATCCCCTGCATAGTATGCTAATTACAAGTGATGTAACTCCAGAATAGTAAGCTAGTTACAAGTGCTGTACCCTCCGTATAGTATGATAGCTACAAGTGATATACCTCCTATATTGTATGCTAGTTACAAGTGATGTACCTCCAGTATAGTATATTAGTTACAAGTGCTGTACCTCCTGTATAGTATGGTAATAAAAATTGTTGTACCTCCTGTATAGTATGATAGCTACAAGTGTTGTACCTCCAGAATAGTATGCTAGTTACAAGTGCTGTACCACCTGTATAGTATGCTAGATATAAGTGCTGTACAACTTGTATAATATGCTTGTTACAAGTGCTGTATCCCTGTATATTATGATTTCAACAAGTGATGTATTTGCTGTATAGTACGGTAGTTACAAGTTATTTACCCTCTGTATAGTATGCTAGTTACAATTGCTGTACCCCCTGTACACTATGATAGCTACAAGCGATTTACCTTCTGTATAGTATGCTAGGTACAAGTGATTTACCTCCAGTATAGTATGCTAGTTACAAGTGCTGTAACACCTGCATACTATGATAGCTTCAAGTGATGTTCCTCCTATACAGTATGCGGATTCTTATTGAAGTACTTCCTGTATGGTATGATTTTTTTAAGTGCTGTACCTCCTGTATTGTGTGATAGCTACAAATGATGGACCTCCTGCATAGTTTGAAAGCTACAAGTGATATACATTCTGTATAGCATGATAGCTACAAGTGATGTACATCCTGTATAGTATACTATTTACAAGTGATTAACCCCCTGTATATTATGCTAGTTTCAAGTGGTGTATCTACTGTATAGAATGCTAGATACAAGTAATGTACAACCTGTATAGTATACTATTTACAAGTGATTAACCCCCTGTATATTATGCTAGTTTCAAGTGGTGTATCTACTGTATAGAATGCTAGATACAAGTAATGTTCCTCCTGAATTGTATGATAGTAACAAAGGTTTTCCTCCTGCATAGTGTGCTAGAAACAATTGCTGTACCACCTGCATAGTATGATAGCTACTAGTGATCAACCTCGCGTATAATATGCTAGTAACAAGTGCTGTAGACGCTGTAAAGTATAAAAGCTGCAACTGTTGTACCTCCTGTATAGTATGCTATGTAAAAGTGCCGTACACCGTGTATAGCATGATGGCAAGAAATGATATACCTCCTATATAGTATGCTAGTTTCAAGTGGTTTATCTTATGTATGTAATGGTAGTAACAAGTGACGTACCACCATTATAGCATGCGAGATAAAATGCTGTAACTCCTATATAGTAAGTGAGTCCCAAGTGATCTAAATCGAGTATAGTATATTAGTTACAAGTGCTGTAAATCCTGAAAAGTATGCTTTTTACAAGTGATGTACCACGTCTATAGTATGATAGCAACTAGTTAAGTACATCCTGTATAGTATGATAGCTACAAGTGATATACCTTCAGTATTGCATGAAAGTTGCAAATGATAAACGACTCTATAGTATGTTATTTAAAAGGGTTTTACCTTCTGTATAGTATGTTAGTTACATGTTTTGTACCCGCTGTAAATTATGCTTAGTACAAATGAAATGACTCCTTTATATTAAGATCACTACAAGTAATGTACGTCCTGTATGGAATTGTATTTACAAGTGCTGTACCTTACATATAGTATGCTAGTTAAAAATACTGTACATTCAGAATAATATGATAGCTACAAGTACCTCCTGTATACTATGATAGTAACAGATGATTTACCTCCTTCATAGTTTACTAGTTACAAGTACTTCTACTTCCTGTATAGTATACTAGTTACAGGTACTGTACCTCCTGTATAGTATGCTATTTACAAGTTATATCCCCCTGTACAGTATGACCGCAACAAATGATGTACCTCTTGTATAGTATGCTAGTTACAATTGATTTACCTCCAGTACAGTATGCTAGCTACAAATGATGTACATCCTGTATAGTATGCTAGTAACAAGTGATTTACCTCCTGTATAGTACACAAACATTAAGTGATGTACTTCCGGTATAGAATTCTAGCTACAAGTGGTGTACCTCCTGTATAATATGCTAATTACAAGTAATGTATCTCCTGTATACTATGCTAGTTACAAGTTTTGTACTTCCTGTATAATATGCCAGGTACAAATTCTATACCTTCTGTATAATATGGTAGTCTGAAGGGATATACCTCCTGTAATGTATACTAGTAACATGTGATGTGTATCCTGTATATTATAACTCCAAGTAATGTACCTTCTGTATAGTTTGCTATATACAAGTGACGAACCTCCGGTATAGTATGCTAGTTACACGTGCTGTACTTCATGTATAGTAGTCTAGATAAATGTGCTGTACCCCCTTTATAGTATGATAGCATCAAATGCTGAACCTCCAATATAGTAAGATAGCTACAATTTTCATACCTCCAGTATAGTATGCAGTTACAATTGCTGTAACTCCTTTGTAGTATGATAGTTATAAGTGAAGTATAACCTGTATGGTATGCTTCTTACAAGTTGTGTACCTCCTGTATAGTACGCTAGATACAAGTGCTCTACCTCCTGTATATTATGTAATTTACAAGTGATGTACCTCCTGTATAGTATGATAGTTACAAGTGATGTGTATCCTGTATCATATGCTATATATACGTGCTGTAATTCCTGTATTGTATGGTAGATATATGTGCAATATCTCCTGTGTTTTATGATAGCTAGATGTGATGTATCTCTTGTATTGAATGCTAATTTCAAGTGCTGTACCTCCTCATAGTATGCTATTTACAAGTGTTAAACCTACTGTATAGTATGTTAGATACAAGTGATGTACCTCCTGTAATGTATGCAAGTTACATGTCTTGTACCTACTGTATGGTATGCTAGAATAAGTGCTGTACACTGTGTATAGTACGATAGCTACATGTGATGTAGCTCCTGTATACTATGATAGATACAAGTATTGTACTTCCTGTTTAGTATGCTAGTTACAAATGCTGTAACTTCTGAATCGTATGCCAGTACGCTGTACAAACTGTATAGTAAGATAGCTACAAGTGATGTACCCCGTTTTAAGTATGCCAGTAACAAGGGCTGTACATTCTGTGTATATTGATAGCTTCAAGTGATGCACCTCGTGTGTAATATGCTAGTTACACGTGAAGTATCTTCTAAATATGATGCTAGTTACAAGTTATGCACCTCTTGTATATTATACCAAATTCAAGTGCCGAACCCCCTGTATTGTATGCCAGTTACTAATGACGTACCTTCTGTATAGTATGATAGTTACATGTGCTGTACTCCTGTATAGTATGACATTTACAAGTGCTATACCTACTGTACGGTATGATAGCTACATGTGATGTACATCCTGTATGGTGTGGTAGTTATAAATGCTGTATCGCCTATATATTATGCTAATTACAAGTGTTGAACCTTCTGTATAATATGCTAGTTACAATTGATGTCTCTTTTGTAAATTATGCTAATAACAAGTGACGTACCTCCTGTAATGTAAGCTAGTTACACGTGCTGTACCGCGTGAATAGTATGCTAGTTACAAGGTGTTGCACCACCTATATAGTATGCTAGATACAAGTGCTTTACCCCCTGTATAGTTAGCTAGACTCGAATGATTTACCACCAGTATAGTAGAATGCCTGCTACAAGTTCTATACCACATGTATTGTATTATATCTACAAGTGATTTGCCACCTGCATAGTATACTAGACACAATTGATGTTCATTCTGTATAGTATGTTAGTTAAAGAGCTGTACCATCTGTATAGTTTGCTATCTACATGTGCTGTTTCCCATATAAAGTATTATTGCTACAAGTGATAGACCTCCTGTTTTTTATAATAGCTACAAGTGATGTACCTCCTGTATAGTATGCTAAATACAACTGATGTACCTCTAGAATAAAATGCTAGTTACAAGCGCTACACCTCTTGCTTAGTATGCTTGTTAGAAGTGCTGTATCTCTTGCATAGTATGTAGTTACAAATGATGCACAATATGTAAAGTATTCAAGTTACAAGTAATGTACCTTATATATAGTTGGCTAGTTAGAAGTGATATATAACGTGTGCAGTATGTTAGATGCAAGTGATGTACCTCATGTATAGTCACAAATCAATTAATGATGTACCGCCAGTATAGTATGCAAGCTACAAGTTATCAACCTCCTGTATATTATACTAGCTACTAATGCTGTCCCTCCTGTATAGTATGCTGTGTAGAAGTGATGTACCTCCAGTACAGTATGGTAGTTACAGGTGGTGTACCTTCAATATAGTATGATAGTTACAAGTGCTGTACCCCGTGCTTAGCATGCTTGTTACAAATGCTGTACCCCCTGCATAGTATGTAGTTACAAGTGATGTAAGTCCTGTATAATTTGCTAGTTACAAGTCATTTACCACCTGTATATTATGCTAAGTACAAGTGAAATACCTCCTTTAGAGTATGATAGCAATAAGTGATGTTCCTTATATATTGTATAATATTAATAAGTGATGTACCTCCTGTATAGTACGTTATTTAGATGTGCTGCTCTCCCTCCATAGTATGCAGTTACATGTGATGTACGTTCTGTATAGTATGCTATTTACAAGTGCTATACCTCCTGTATAGTATGCCAGTTACAAGTGCTGTAGCCGCTTAAATATAATGATAGCTACAAGTGATGAACTTCCTGTATAATATTTTATTTACAAGTGATTAAACTCCTTGCTAGTGTACTAGTTTCAAGTGCTGTACTTCCTGTGTAGTATTCTAGTTACAGGTGCAGTACCCCCTGTATAGTATGCTAGATGCATGGTCTAGTGAAAGTTATTAAAGCTACTCCCATACACTAGTACTCAATCCCAGGCTTATATAGGCCGCCTTACGTCTTAAGAAAAATACACGTTATGATTGAAACGGCCATGAAGTGGCCGGTAGTAGATAGGAAATGAGAGAGGCAATTTCCGCCAAAATAAGATGAAAACCTAACATAAATATTTCTTGATATTTGTAACGAAAGTACAAGAAAAAATTAAAAACTCAAAATTTTAAATCTGTGAAAAAAACATTCAAGACGAAGCAATTTAAGCTCAAAATCGACTTTTTTTTAAATCGTTTTCAACCAACTTTTTCATGTTTCTAGAAGCATAAATATTCGATCCTCAAAGACAAGGATATTTAAACCAAGATCATGTCATTTTAAGCTAGAAACAAGCAAATTTTTCATTTGTTTTTCACAAATGGCCGAGTAGGATTTGTGTAAATTAAATACCAAAATCAAGTAAATTTCTCGATTTCAAGCAATGATTTCATTTTTTCTAGAAATGCTTATTTCGTAGGCAAGCAATCTAAATTATTCTAATTTAATCCAAAATAATGTAAATTTAAGTCAAATCAAATGAAATATAAAAAGATAATTGATAAATGCGAATTAATATAAATTTATAATTCAATATCATGTACAGATTTTCCATTATTCAGTTATTTCAAACATTTGTACATTATTAAAACTTGTTTCTCATTTATTAATTTTAAAGCTTTTTTATGAAATATGTTTATTATAGCGATCAGGTAAAGTAATTTATACTTTCCATCTAGAACACAATTAACTATTTTCCAAACTTAGATTCATAATTTAGAATTTCTCTAGCAGCATATGATTTATTAATAACAAGACCATGTAGGTTAGTGAATTCATATGAATTGTTTAACTTCTTGATAAGTGATTTCATTTTGTTTTATATATAAGGAAAGAAAAAATATATTAAAATAAAAAAAATAGTTATCTTTGTTTTAATAAATTTCTTTCCTTATAAATAAAAAGAATTCAATTCTAGAAATTGAAAATAATTTTATATTCAAGCAATGAAAGAAATGTGAAGTATTACAAATTCAATGTTTTCCAACACTAACAAAAGATAGCATATTATCACATGTCAAAAAATGTGTCAATGTATATATACGAAATCATTATGGGTTAAATAAAGTACTAAGTGAATGTGGAAAATATTTTTGTATTCCATATATCAAAAAGCATAAAAATACTAAATTACACATTACAAATGAAATTCATTATGGTGATAATTCAACTAAGACATGTATAGTATGTAATGAGAATATATCTATCGATTAATTTTATCCCTATAAAGCTACTATAGACGAACATACAATAAGATGTCAAAATTATTTTAGAGAATACACAATGAATTTTTATGAAAACTATAAATTAAATAATTAGAAAAATTATTTAAAGTTTAAAAAAATAATACAGTGTTTTATTTCATTCAATTAGTTATTTTGATATTATTCTCGGGTAAAAATCAACATACCAAATTAGCGTAAAATAAAAAATGTAGCTAAATTAAATTTTTCCCCATTAAATAACCAAACAAAAATGTCAATAAGCAATTTAGCAGTTGAGTTAAGTGGGAGGAGAGAGCAGGAACTAAGATTTTTAGCAAAAGACTATAAAATAAAATTTTTATGCCATCTAAGGAAAGCTGATTGAATTAGAAATCTTATGCCATTTATTAAAAATGAAGAAAGATAAAAGAACTTTGCAAATTTATCATACTCACATGTTAATGTCAAAGAACTCTATTCAAAATATAGAAATGAATTGATATAAATATTTCCATTCTCTAATAATGTATTGGCAAAGCCTAGACTAAACATTAAGTTAAGGAAGTAGCAGGATGATAAACAAAGAATAATTTTACTTTAGCTGATACTAATATTAACTAATTGTATGAAGGAGACAAAAAGGAATTAAGAGAAATAATACCATTTTCCACTAATGAAATTATAAATAAAAGAAGCAGGAGAACCAACAATAATTACACTGTAAATCAAGCTTTTAAAGGTAGGATATCAACATATAACATTGAAAATACCTTTAATTTATTATAACCAAATCAATTTTTAACTTCAATTAAAAATAAGTTATTTGAGGGATGAAAACTAACATTAAATGATATGCCAACTATTGTAATAAAGAGACTACACAAGTAGAATCATTTACATTTCATTCACAAAACTATACAGTACTGAACGAAGGGGAAATGAAATGATTTACCACACCATTATAAAAGAATTACTTGCAGTGTCCAATAAAATTGATGATATACCAAAAATAGAAAATCAAATTGAAACATCAATGAATGTATTCTCTTTTGATGACTGGAGCAAACTTTATCCACTAAAACTTCCAGAAAAGAAGGAAAATCATATAAATTTACTATATTTAAAAAATGGTACAAACTCGCACTACAGTTGGATAAAATATTTATGGAAATTTCATTCTTTATATAAAAAAAACTAAACATAATTATAAAACTTATAATTGTGATATGTCTTCCATGATATTATTCCCAAGACAGATGAAATAAACATGCAGAAGGCTACTCTAAAAATGAACCAGTAAAAATCAGGTTACCTTTGGAAGGAGAGCAAATATTTTGAAAATACTACAAACATACAATGATAGTTCGTTTTGCAATATATGCAGCTTAGAATCAATTGTAAAGAAAATATCAACTATTAAACCAAATTCAAGATAAATAAATAAATTTAAATTAATCCAAAAATATCCACTTTTAACAGATGATGATATTTATAATGACTTTTATAAGGAGGTATTTAAAGAAATATATAAACTTACTAATGATCAAATAAACACCATTGATTTGAAGTTAAATCATGAATCATATGAAGTGAAACATCAGTTACAAGAAGCTTCTGGTTTTTGCTATTATATTGTTTCTAGTTATAGAGACTATAAACCACAAGTTGTATATTGAGGTACAAATGCACATTAGATGTTCATACAATCAATGAAAAGGGAAGCAGAAGAGATTGGGGAAATGTATTCGCAAATTGAACCAATATATCCACTAGCAAAAGAAGAAAAGTTGAATGTGAATATACGAAGGAAAATAAATAAGTACATCATGATCATATAACTGGAAAATTCATTAATCCTGTATGTAATAGTTGTAACCTACAATTCTAATTACCCAATTTTATTCCAATTTATTTCCATACCTTAGCTGGATATGATGCTCGTTTATTTATTTAAGAGCTAGGATATAATGAAGAAGAAAAATTTGATTTGCAAAAAAATGAAGAAAAGTTTATTACTTTTGGGAAAGCATCAGAGAAATTTTTAATGGGATTTGAAGACGCATTTAAATTTGAACTATTGAGATTATCACGAAATCATTCCAATGTTGAGCTAAAAAAAATTGCTTATGTTTATATAAAAATACGAGCAGTAGATGCCATTAATAACTACCACCTCATCTTTAATACAAATCTTTAATACAATCTTTAATACAAATGTAATATAACATATGTATAGATGGAGTATTACACATATGATGTAAGGTACGAACATTATATGAGAATGGTGGCACTAGAAAATAAAAAAATATATAAATAATTAAGATAAATAAAAAGCTTTCCCACTTCAGCACTTAAAAAAATTAAAAATAAAGTCCGGTCTGTGGTGAAGTGGTGTCTATATCAAGGTCGGAAAATAAAAATAACAGGTCACAGGTGCAGTGTAAAAGCCTGTAAACCTGGGAGGTCCCTGGCATAGTGTAACACCCCATAAACCTTAGGTAATATTTTAAAATATACCTCACCACAGGATAAATGTATGTTGAACAAATGATGAATGAACAAATGATGAAGGAATGAACAATGAACAAACAAATGATGAACAAAGAAACAATGAACAAATGAATGAGAATGAACAATGAACACATTTTATGTGTGTTAAACCATGAACAACAATTGATTGCATTTTATGTATGTTAAATAATGTTATGTCTGAAATGATTAGCCTTCTTACAGCCTGTTAAATATTTTATATATAAATAAAAAATACTTATTTACTACTTAATTACGTATTGTTTACAAGATGGTGGAATCTCTAGACAAGCCATTCGAGAACTTAAAACTAGAAGATGGCAAGATTGGTAGTACTAAATTAGTTTAAATATTTTTTTATTCATTAAGGTTAACAATTGGCATATAAGCTTAGGAAATAAGTTTGATGATATTTAATTTCCTTTGTTTGAATTAATAATATTTACTTATTGATCACTAATAATTTATCAACTTTTTTATACGGTATTCCCGGCGACAATTATTTGACACATTAAAATTTGTCATTAAATAAGAGATATTATGTAAAATTTCTTAAAACTTATGAAATTGCATATAGAGAAATAAAATATGATAACCTTCTTGATTTAAAATATGAATACATTCTAATTGAAACCAAAACTTTGAAACCTAATATCCTCGTTCAAAATAAACGGATTTTATGTGCTACCAATTACAGAATAAAATATTAGAATTCATAAAATGTCTGTTTCATTAATCCAAGTGTTATGTGAGTTATCAAAACCCAAACACATTACATAAATTTTATAAACTTTAGTTTATAAAACTTTTTTAACAAAATTATCATTTTGATAGTTGGTTTTCATAATTTCATATATATAAAAGCTACCTTATAGTTCTACTCCTATGATATCTTTCAATTTGTAAGTTTGCACACCATAATTTAAAACCTCAAAAATGGAAAATAGTTATGTTTTCCAATTAGCTGAATAACCCTTTTCAAAGATTCGTTTACTCTTGCTTATGTGGAAAATATCGTCAACTTTATATTTCGGTTTAGTAAGCGCATTCGCAGAATCTTGTTGTTGTAAATTCCTTTAATTTTTTTTTTTACTTCAATTGGTTTCATAGTAACGGTTATTGTTTGGTATTGATTTATTCATAACTAAATTCTCTCCCATTAGTAATTGCCATTTAAAGAAAATTTCTTCGAAATTTTGTTCTTCATTGTACAATTGTATACCTCCAAAACACTGGGTTTATTTTATGGGAATGTAGAATAATGATTCATGATATATTTTTACACAAGTTATTTAAATGTTTTATTATAAAATTCTAAACCATTGTCACTTTGTATATTACATGGTTTTGTTTTTATCAATATACATTCTAAAGCATTTGCTACATTTATAGCAGTGTTATATTTTATAGGTATAGCAAATGCATATTTCGAGAAAAACATGAATAATTGTCATAATATTTTTGTATCCATTGTTTATATGTGATATGCCTTTTAAATTACCAGTATCCATCTCAAAACGATAAATTTGCCATAAATTATATATTCCATATTATATTACTTTTCTTCTTGGAAAAATTATTTCTTGTGGTTTTATATAATTAAATGATTATTCAATCTCTTACATTTCACTATTTCATTTTTAAGTATTTTGATTTATTAAAATTACATATTAATTATTAATTTTTCTGATCTAGTCATCTATTTTTAGTAATTTCATTTTTATTTTTTATTTTTACTTACTGCACTTCAAGCACCAAGTATTCTCCATTTAATAATAAAAAAAATATTAGTATTTATAAGTTACGAATATTGCTACTGTGGTTATCAAACAATAATCATAACTAACTATTTTATTTTTTCTGATTTTAAAAGATAAAATATCGCCTATGTTAACACCAAAATGCTTAGTGTAATCCATTTTTTTTAGAATAATAAATTACAGTTACAGCATCAACAAGTAAATTGATACTAGCAAAAATTATTTTATAAACAGTACAATTCATCAAAAAAGTAAAGAAAATTTGATTATAATATTAGTGAATATTTCATTTTTTTATCCCACTTTGCAGGCAAATAAAATATATGAGATTTTCTTCCTTACGATTTTCAACTTTCGAATTAATAAGTGTTTCACAATAATTCAAAACTCGTTTAAATTTTGCAATTTATTTGTTATTTTTTTTATCAAAAAATATTTTATTGGATCAGCCATATTATTAGTTCTACAGTTTTGAAGAGAAACATATTGTTCTGAATAAATAAAAACTTTACTAATTTGATCTTGTAAAGCAGACACAATAATATTGTATTTTTAATCTACATTTTTTATAATTTATTAGCATTAGTGACAAAGTTTTTATTTAAAATTTGATAATTGGTTTCTTAAATATATGTAATTTAATAACATAGAAATTATATCATGAAACTTAAAACCTCTCGAAAAAGATGTAACACAATCAAACATAAATGCCAACAGATAACTGAATAAAAATTCTGAATATCGATTATAATTGTAATAAAAGTTTCAATTTTTGAAGTAATTGTTGAATTAGTAGGGGTTATTGCCACCAAATGAATCAAAATAGTAAATATAATTATATTCTTTAAAATAGCAAACCCAATGAGTGCGAGGATTTGATGAAATGTAAAAATTTACCACAGCAGATTCATATTTGTGCATTATATTTGGTAGTTAGTCAATCATATAAACATTCCTGAAATTTTTTATATTTAATATTTTTACATATTTTTCAATACCAATATTAGGTAACGGGGATACATTCAAATTGTTTTGGCACGCCCTATTTTGAAACGAAATCACTTCCCGATTTATTATCTGTTGCTAAGTTATGTCTCTGTTGTTCTTACAATTATTATTTTTTCTATTGCATTCAACAGAATTGGAAATTTATATATATATATATAAATTTCCGTACTGCACTCGGTGCTTTAGCTGGTGGATATATATATATATATACGGAGGTTTTTTAATATTTTTAATTCCAGTTTTAAATCAAAAATATTAAAAAAACTCCATGATTTAAATCACTTCCAGATTTTTCTTTTAGGTTTTTTTTCACTGTTGGTTTTGACAAATGTTAATTTGAAACCGTTGGGGTCTTTTATTTTTTTATTTTTTCTCTCAAGTTGTTCTTTTGTAAAAATAAAATTTCTATACCCAAATCTCTAAGGTGATCAATGGGTTATATTGTTATATTTATTGATTTAATTTAAAAGTAAAAAAATATTTAAGTAATTAATAAATTTTAATATTCCATCTAATTTTCTTTTTGTAAACAAATTTTAAGAAACACCTGCAGAAGAAATTTATCACCATTGGTGTTATTTTATATAACATAAATTCTTCTGCTTCTTTTTGTAAAATTTTATCAACTTCGTGTCTAGATTCAAAATCTTTATGATCTCTATAAGCAATATCATGATATTTTCATGCTTCATTTAATTTCTTTATTCCTGCATCTCCTTTTTCTAACCCTTCATTTAATTTTGTAAATGGACAGGCAATAATTATAGCCAGGCAATAATTATAGCCAGGCAAATGCATTTCCACTAAATTTAAATAGTTTAATGCCGAATATATAGTTACTTATCCATGCTGTTCAGAATTCGAAAATTAATGTGGACTTACATTAAAAACACTTATAAGATAAGGAATTACTTTTGGATTATTAACATCAAAATCAGAATTTTTTAGCATATTAATTATGTTTAGTTTTTCATTATAATAATGTTTACCTCCAGCATTTTCTTCACCATGAATAACTAACAACTATCAACTAATTTTCTAACATCATACATCCAGACATATTATTTTGGCAAAATGTATTTTTTAATACCTTCTCCAGATCTAGGAGTTCTTGGCGTAATCATTTTTCTGGTGTGTTTGGTGCTGTTATTGAATGTGATTCTTTTATATAGTTTTCATACATTGGTTTAATTATATCTACGTATTTCCTACTTTTGTTCGAATTTATTTTCTTTTTTTAATTATATATTTTTTGGAATGCAGCATTGGTATCTAATACAATTTTCGTGTAGTTTTCCATAGTCATTATCAGAGAAATTATCCTCAATACCTTCTCCTTTTTCTTTTCTTAACAAATTAGTTAGTCCTTCTGTTAATTCATAGTCATTATTCCTTTGATGAATTTATCATTTATATATTAATTTTTGTTTTGCTTATAAATGAGTTATAAAATATCGAGAGTTTTCAAAGGCAAACTTTTCATCCAACTGAGAAAACTAGGGGGAGTTTAAATGTTTACAATAATAGAATTTAATTTAAAATTCCTATAGTTTATGGACTTTCTTTCCCAAATGAATCTTATGTTTTTGAGCAATTTAGGCTACTAAAGAGAGATAAAGATGGAAATTAGGCAAAATATGCAAAATTAGATAATATTGATGTTTGTGCTAATTTTTTCTTTCCAGTTTTCTAGAATAGAAATCTCAAAATATGGACATATTATTGCGGCTGTTGATAACCCAAGTTTTACTTCAACGATGATGAATAATTTAAGATCTCCAAATGAACAAAATGATTTAGAATTTAATGGTGCTGATAATAAACATCATGTAAAATCTGTTAACAGTAATAAAAGAAATGAAATAAACTACCCACTGCAATATTTGTTTTGCTTTATTCGTTATAACAAAGAAATTTATTGGAGAGGTGGTTATAAAATTATTAATTTTTTCGAAATTCGTCTGATAACAATTGTTTATGTGTTTATGAAACCCAGAATGCAGATGGTGCAGTTCAGAAAAGTTATGTTGATCAGCAAGAGGTAAAATTGTTATTCAAAAATTTTAAATTATGGGGCCTATTGCTGAATATGAATCTAACACAGCCATTGCAATTAAAAAAAAAATATACAAACATAAAAAATTACCTATTAGTTTCGATTATTGATAATTTTTAGAAAAAGAGGTTCCTGCTGGAACAACTGTTTTTAATTTTAATATAAAATATCAGATTAATAATTTACAATTTCTTATGCCTGATTTTGTAATTGTAGCCTTTCAAGCTAATAGAAAAAATCGTGTTGAACCGTATGTACAAGCTTCTATGTTTGATCACTCTAATGTAAGAAATAGTTATGCTAAGAATAGAGGAAATTATAGCTTTCCTAAAGAAAATTGTAATCTTAGATATTGAAAATGGCCTTTGTGTTAAAATGCTTCTTGCTTATTATGATTTTATAAATTCGAAATCAAAACTACGCAAACTATATTGAAAGAATGAACATTATTATAAGCCAACTGTAAACACTCAAAGTGATACCAATTATTATTAATTTTGGTCGCGAAGACCCTTATTTATTACTGATTGTTTATAACAGAAAAACAACTGTTGTTAAAGATAAAACAAACATAAAAATTAGTGTAGATTTTAACAAAACTGTTGAAGGAGGAATAATTTGTAATGTTGTTCTAATTAGTCTAATGCATATAACTTATGATTATTTGAAAGAAAATGTGACTGAAGATAGATTAATTTTTAAATTAATAAATGGAGAATGTAAACGGAAGCCACAAAATGTTTCGATAGATCCATACACATTTTTAGATCTATAGTTAAATTGGTTAATCGAATAAAAAAACCATTTTGTTAAACCTGAATGAGATTTTTCCTAGTGCCGATTTTGATTTGTAACATTTTTATTTGTGCAGGATTTGTGTGTCATTTTTATTTTGTACAATCTACTTCTCCTCTTAAGAAAAAATGAAATCGCCTGTGTTACAATAAAGTATGACAAAAAATTTTAAAGTTGGTGATGTTTAAAATACACCTTCCTATATTATAGATAATACGTCTGAAAACTCAGAGAATTAGTTTTAAAATTTCATCTAAATCTACATAACTTACAAATATTGCTCTTAGAAAATATTGATGATTAATATGTACTTCATGGAATAGGCAACGACTTAGAGAAGATAGAAGAAGTTTTTAAAAAGTTAGTAGAGCTTCTACTGATATCTGTAAAGAATAATAATATAATATTTCATTTTATTTATGCTTATTTCACATGATTTTAGCTTAAATTTGATTGATTTAGATTTCTCACTTGATAAATTAACATTTCTAGAAAACATGAAAAAGTTCCTTGAAATCAAGTACTATACTTGATTATGGCTTAAAATTTGCTGTTTTTTTAACTGACACAAATCCTACTAGGCCATTTGTGAAGCAATTGAAAAATTTGATTGTTTTTAGCTCAAAATTACATGATTTAGGCTTAAATTTCCTTGCTTTCGAAGGATCAAAATTTTGTGCTTTTAGAAACATGAAAAAGTTACGTGAAAACGATACAATTACATGATGTTAAGCTTAAATTGCTTGATCTTAACATTTTTTATAGAATTTAAAATTTTGAGTTTTTTATTTTTTCTTGTACATGCGTTAAAAATAGCAGGAAATATTTATGTTAGTTTCTATGTTATTTTGCCTGAAAATTCCAATTTAAGTGAGCTGTGCACGCTCTCTAATTTCCTTACTACAGCAGTTTAAATAAATACTAACCCGTCAGCTTATGTGATTTGCTTATTTATTCCATATAAAGAAGCGCTGGTACAATTCGCCCCGTTAAAGCAGGGTGCCCACTATAATTGCAAAAAGGCAGCAAAGTGCCTACATGAAAATTATGAGAATTACCCCTCGGCCATATAAAAGATGGACTAGGCTGTGAGACGGCGCACTCTCCGGGCTAAAACAAAACAAGAGTTCTTGAAAATTACGTTTAACTATTGAAGACTACATGATGAGGAGAAATGGTGAAGTGCCTGGGGAGTGTACTGAACGTAAATCCGTCTCACGCAGAAGTCGTAGCTGTACTATTTAACACACTGGTAGGCTACCTCCTTCCCGGTTCCAACTCACGTCGCCATGGCACGTATCAACAAATTACTCTAACACAATATTTAAATGAGATGAAGGGAATGAACATCGCCCTAGATGAATATGAAACACATAAAACATACCGCTATAAATCACAATTGAATATTAAGAGAAAAATAAAATATCTAATAATGTAATACAATAATTATCACGTAAGGCACCCTAAGCTCACTCTGGTGCCTTACAGTGCATATCCTTGCTCATGCCAGGATTACTCTCCATCATTTAACACCATACACTTCATAATCGAAATATAGTCTTTAGCAAATTTTACATAAAAGTAATAGTTATTAATATTAGGCCGCTTTATGGTACGTGGCCAAAATGTTACATCAGTGGGTTAATGGTTGACAATCGAAGTAACATAAATACTGGCTCTGTCCAGTATTGTATTCCTCGTCGTACTGTTCACATTGTAAATATATCAAATTAAAGAAACAGATCTCAGTACAGTTAACAAAATAACTCAGAAAAATCTTATGTAAATATTTCATGTGTGTAGTGTGTGACATGTAGCTGCGCGGGTTGTTTACTTGTGCGCCAGCAGCGCATGCCAACATACTGTACACAATTAAATTTTATGACAAACTTAAACACTATAAAACCCTTACATTAACAATAAAACACATAAAGCTCAATCACACGAGCGATATACAGATCGACAACACAATATAACTTGTTCCGTAGGCATCCCATTGGTGCACACTGTGAGTCGTGTCCAAGACTTCGTGGTCACATGATGTAAGCAACAATATTGAGTTTAAAAATGGCCAAGAAAAATTACATGAATATACTTCTACACCTTTTTAACACTAAAAGAACAATAAAACAAAGTAAAACTCAATAGGGCCACACCAAGAAACATAATTACAAAAACACTAAGCACATATACACAGCACATCCTATTTGATCAACACTAGATGGCGCACACATTACACTGGCTGTACTCACGTGGTGTAGATTGTGGCGATGAGATGTCTTGGCGGTTTCTCTGCAGTCATGGTGAACAGTCTAAGGGTCAGAACGTGCCACACGTCAACTGTGTGAGAAAATATTTTATGTTCAAAATGTATTCACCTATTTTGGTTTTAATGCCCGTCCGAAATTGCCCGAGTCCAAAAATATGAGGTAAATACCCGCCCGATGCTGCCCGAAATATAATTTCACTGCCCGACCACTTAAATGTAACAAATCAGTTTTCCAGCAAGCAAACCAAAATTCCAGGAAGCAAATATCAGTGTTTCATTTCGTGTTAACATTTCCCGGAAGCAAATATCGGAACGCGTTACACTTTTTCATTTCTATTAGGTCTATGTCATAAAGAAATCAGCAAATTTCACCCTTTTGCGTGTAACTATTTGTGAACCACTTTCATTAATTGTAGTTTACTGGTGTTGCTGTTACAAACTGGATCTCAACTGTTATGTATTATTTAAGTTTGTGGGAATGTTAATTGCAAGCCAATAAAAGATTGAAGGAATTTACAAGCTATTTATTAGACACTAAAAAATTACAAGATCTACAAGCTGTCACAAGTTAACAAAGCAAACATATTTTCTCTTGAACAAATTTGGATACATACACACTTGAACGTGCAAAAATTTTGTTTACATACACAATAGAGACTGTTTGCAAATTAAGTAAATATTATTATTAGATATTTACTTACAATGATATTTATATCCTCTCGTCGACAATAATCACGAAGCATGCATAACTATTTTTTTAAAATTGTCACACATTCTCAAATGGTATATTGGTATTCAATCCATGACGTTGCAGAGTTCTCTTTTCCATTACCTCTGCTGGTTATCATGACGAACTGCGGCCATCACTTGCTACCTTTGCAGCATTTGTCTGTAACAGTAACACAGTCTATATTTGTTAGTTCACAAATAAAAATTAAATAAACTCGGCTTCTTTCTGCTAAACATTTTATTTTTAAGATAAAAATATATAAATCTCCCTTGTTAGTTAATGTTCATATTCCTAATTGGATCACTTTACTTGGTACCACTTCCTCTTGCCAGTTAAGTACTTGGATTTGCGTGTACCTTGGCAGAAAACCATATAATCTACAGTTTGTGATTTAGAAGTCACTTGAAATGAGCACCTTTTTTGTTCCTCGCAGTTCTTTCAGGCATAATTGGCAGATATGCAACACCAAAATCCCACTGACCAGTGCAAACATTGGTATTATAATTAATCTGGTACTTCAAAATATTCGTAACATAAAGCAATTCTACCAACTCAACAGACAAATAATATCACATGGAACTCTTTTTAACATAGTTTTCAATAATTACACATACACATCAATTCTGAATCATTACTTTAGAAATATTACATATACATTATCGCCAGACATCAGAAGAAAACATAAACCAATCGAACAAAAATTCTAAGTTTGAGCATTGGAAGAAGATTCTAATCAACCCTCTAAATATGTTTTTCAGATGACCCCAAAGAAAGAAACATCCAACATTTTTATTTCATTACTTGAATATAGTTGTGGGAAAAACGACTTGCCATAGCCTACATTAATTGGTTCGTTGTAGCAGTTTCATTTGTAGCGAAGCTACATGAAAGTTATCTAGTGAACATTACGATCGATGGTATTTTCCTGATAATAACCAATTCCACATATTGAAATGAACGCTCGTCGGTGGTTCTTGAAATACGTGTTCAGATTTGTTTTGACTACCTTCACACTGATCATATATTTCGATAGAAATGTCCTTATTTTTTCCGAACACCCACATCTCTTAAGCTATGATATCTGTTCTTGTCTTTGATACCACACATAACACGCTGGAGTATTTTTTTACAAAATTATCATTCCTTAACAGTAAATCATTTTCCATGTGGCGAATATCAGGCACAAAAAAATTCCAAGATTTGATGTGCAATAAATTATTTTCATATATTCGCGGTCTGTATATTTTACACATCATTACAACAAAATACACACCCCAAAACATATTAATATATAAATTCCACATTTAGTTACATTTATTCACCGTAGTCAGTTTCTCATATATATATATATATATCTGCTCGGTTTCTAAGTATTTTAATTGTAAGTGCATAATGGGTTGTTATTATTCACGAAGAGCCATGCTATTGTGTCGGCCTATAATTTTGTTTCAGCAGGACAAACTACCTCATACCAGTTATTATCGCATATATTTAATATCCTCACTGGACCAAAGTATAGTGGCATGAGCTTTTTAGCAACATACTCCCATGCTCTGATCAACACTAGCTGTCCCACATTTATCTTCCTTTTCGTCGACTTCTTAGAATACTTGCTACGTCGGTCTGCCGCTAAAACTAACCTCCATTTCCCAAATTCCAGAATTTCTTTCTTCTTTTCTTCAATGCTTTCTTCTTCTCCTTCTTGGGACGCTCCTGGGGGTAATGGGAGTTTAGATATGTTGAAGACTTCTGACCGCTGACCTTCCAATGCATCCAGAATCAAACGGCTGTTGTCACGACATTGGCGTAAAAGAGGACATCCTCGTTTCGCCTGAATAAGCTTGTTAGCCGCGGCATGGCGATGTGGACTTGTATTCCCTCTTCTGAAAGTCATGTCCCATCTTTCGGACGACTGTCTTTCCTGTACTGGCCTTTGTCCAGTTTGCTAGGCACAACCATTCCTTGGATAATCTCTTTTATGTTCATCTTGATGAAACCAAGTATAGCTATCGTTTATTTCCCTGTTTCGTTCATGGATTTCATCTCCCCTGTGGCAGGTTTTATCATCGTAACACTTACGCCTGCCATTACATAGACCTCTTTTACCGTATGAACTTCGATAAAAAAATTTACCACCTCGATACGATTGCAATGAATTAACCAGATACCTGTTATCCTGGAGTACGGCACATTTCAGAAAGTATTTATGACTGACTTTCTATTGTACCTGTGTGGACCATGGCATTTCCTGCCTGTATTTCCAGGGTGTATCGCAGCTGTACGGCCGGTATTTGAGGAAAATAGACTATGTTGTCTCTGTTTTTCTATAGCATCAAAGGCATGTATTCCCTAAACATAGCGAGACACAAATCATGTCAACCGGTCCAATGAGCTAGGTATTTAAAGGGCAATTGACGAAGCATCATTGCAATAAATTCTTCGTCAGTTAAGGGAGGTTCCAGGTTACGAGATCGTTCGTACGTTTGGGACAGATTTTCTTCCAACTGCTTACCCTTGCCTAGTTTTAATATTTCCGCATACGATTGGGCTCGAAGATTCCCTTGCACCCTTTTTGTTCCTCAAATTCAGCAAAAATTTACTATGAAATTCGCCGTACGTGGTAGTTCTGTTAATTCCCCACAAGATATTTCCTGATCGATTTTAAGCAAAGACTAATGCATCGTAATTTGTCTTTGTCCATCAGGCTGAATATGATAGAATAGTCGTCGAATTTGTTGAAGAAATTAACAGGATTCTCGCCAGTCTTGTCTTCAAAAGTCGGCATCTGGTCTGCCAACATTTTGCTTGGGTGGTGTAGCAATGCATTCATCGAGAACATAGCTGGTGTTTTGTTAGCGGCATGATCGGATTCAAGCCTGTCTAGTATTTCGGAATTCAATAATTGGTTGTCACTGTTATCTCCTCACACCTGCCTAGCATTGGAATTTCCTAGTCATAATTAGCCTACCGACCTAACAACATCATCCAATTTGTCAGTTACTAGCTGTATTTGCTCTCCAACCTGGTCAAATTTCTCTTCATTTCTTTATTTTTCGTAACGAACCAGTTTTTCTTTATGGTATATACCTCGTTCAACCTGACGTGCAAACGAATCTAATTGTGACAAAATGTGCTCCTCTGGCTCGCTATAATTTTCTTCAAATACTGTGAGGGGTTGTTCGCATTTCTCTACAGCCTCTTCTAGTTTTGTTCTGTTCCTTGCGATTTCCTCGCGCAAACTCTCGGATGTTTGTTCCAGTTTTTGGTTTACACATTCTACGTCCTGCTGCACTTGGGTCAATTGAGCAGTCACGGACTGGTTCAAATGTGCAATATACTTTTTTAAATTCACGAGAAGTGTGCTCTTTAACCTCCTGCATTTCTCGATACTTTTGCTCTCTAAATTCCCGTATATCGCAAGACTGCATCTCACGTTCTAACAAAGCCGACATCTGTTCTTTATCTCCCTAAATTTTGCGAAATATTTGCTTGTTATTTTCCTGCATTTTACAAAGATGTTGCTCTATCAAATCCGGGGTTTATTCCATTGACAACATCTGTGATGGGCTAAGAGTTTCGGGAGCGTGGTCGGTTGTATGCTCAGCGTCCGACAAGTTGACTATTGGTATACACTCTACGCCCCGCTGCGGTGTCATATCTGAGCGTTCGCCAGTCTCTACCATTGTATAATAGGTGTACAATTTTAAACTTTTAAAAAATATGGATTTAATATTTCTTAAAAGTATGGTCTTCTCATTTCTCGACTCATAAACTCAAAGCTAACCTGCCCAGATTGATTCTTCTATAGAAATTTTATTCGCCAAATTTTTTTCAAACAGAAATCTATTATCACTTGATAAAAGTGGAATTAAATCTCGTAGGCCTAAGTTGAATCGCCAATTAAAATATAATGCATATGTAGCAGCACAAAGCGTTACAACTATAGCTAGGAGACACAGGCATGAGTAGCACTTGCATTGGCGCAAATTAAAAAATATGTAACATCGACTACTGCCACAAGTTTTTTTTAAAGTTGGTGTATGATAAGTTATCCAACTAGGTGTGTAATATATGAAAATGAGTATATGACTCGCCTATGGTGATTAGAATTTCTGTAAAAAAAACTACAAAAGAGATTTTTATGCAATTATGAATTTTTGTGGAAAAACTCCTTAACATCACATATGGCAGTTTACAATTAGGACAAATTATGAATACTCGCAAGGTTCGTTCTAATTATATGAAATATATTCAATAAAATCCCAGATCTTCGAACAAAAAAACTACCATCCTTGTGAGAAACAAATTACCAACTTATAACATACAAAGTAATTAAAACTTGAAGACTAGAATTACTGAATTTATCATATAATTAATTATTAAAATTTATCCAACGCTACATCAGCCAGAAAAACTGCCGCTCTATATCTGCCAAAAACTACCTGTATTAATGGTGGTTTATATAAAAGGAATAAGCACTTATTAGCTGATCGTGCAAGGGAGAACTTAGCTGTTGTCGAACTGTAGTGTAGCACCTCCTTTCCACTGGGTACAGTCCTGCTGGCTATCGATGCCCTGACGTCGCTCCGCGAACCAGGACTCCCAGCATCGAATCCAACTCAGTATGGTGTAGACATCCTGATGTCGTTCCGCACATATAGACCCATGGCGTCGAACTCAGGACTTTAACACCTGATGTCGATGATACAGGCAGATGCTCCTACGACCTCGGGACAGCATAGAAATCAGACGAATTTGCTAGAGACGTCCGCTGGTACTCAAACTGCCGCCTCTGGAAATTGAAGCTCATCTTTCGTTATCCTTTCGTCGAACTTAGGCGAATTTCATTAACATGATCATCTTCTTCGGGCTCATAGTTTCTCTTGTTATTAATATTTATTCTAGGCTCTAATTACTCAAATATTATTACACGTTTCTTCTTTTAGTACTTTGATGTATCAAATCATTTACATATGTGAAACTTGTAAATAGAATATACAAATAATCCTGGAGCCCTTCGTATTTTAAATCCTTCTCTCAAAAAAGTGACTTTTAGAGCACCTAGGAAAATTTATAACTTACTGAATGTTCCTAATATAATATAATTTGTTATTTCTGAATGGTGTAGTGCAATTAACCAAGAACATTATATCACACTATACAACTAACAAAACACTTTCAAATGCATAGACAAAATTCACGAATCAAGCTAACAAATTTGCACATTATTAAACAATACAACTGCCAAAATAAAAACCTCTTACATATTAAATCTATGCAAAACAGGTGACACATAAAACACTTATGAAATGCACGTTAAATTACGGACATTCATAACATTATAATGACATTGGAAAAATTGAGATGTGTCACAGTTTACACTGGAAATTTTTTTTTAACTGTTTGTTAATTTTACAATGTTATTTTTAATACAAATAAATTACTTTATACAGATACAAGAAAACTGACTTCATTATTTTCCATATTCAACTGTGCACTTTACATGCAAGAATGTTGCAAAAACATTCATAATGTCAAATGAAAAGTAATAAATTTCTGTAATTTACAATCTTGAGAGGATTCTTGCACTTAAGTCATAGATGTAGTAAGGATGAGATTTGAAGACGTCACATGGCAATCAATTGCATACAAATCGAAGTGGGATGTTCCCTTGCTGGTCATTAAATGTATGTCTAAAACCATGACAAGCTTCCTTCCAGTGGATGGTGTTTGTACAGACTACACAACTGATATTATAGTTGATTTCTCCATTTCCACGTTCTTCTGTAATCTCTTCACTATTAATAGCTACCATTAGCTCCTGTAGTGCGCAGGGTAATTTGCTGTGAGGGCCTAGGTATCGTACAGCACAATTTTTACACACAATTTCATTGCTGAACTTAGATTTCGGTGTGAAGCGAAAGTACAGCATCAGTGCCCAGTGTCATTGCATTATTGTAGTTGAAGTGCTCCCTCATACGGTTTAAAATATACTTACCTGTAGCCTACATACACACACTCGTAGAAAACTGTAAGTCGATATTGCATGTCACGACTGAAAGATTAACCTCAGTTACTCCCGTTACCTTTTTCTATTCTTGATGGTGGCCATCTTGGGTTAGTTGAAACTAGATGCAGCCAGTTTGCAATGGTGGCCATCTTGGAACTGCCAAAACTACAGGCATACAGTTTACTTACAAACATTCTGCAAACCCACATACCACACATGGAGACCAATATGCGATTTTACTAGGTTCTTCCGCGATGTATTGCACATTATCACATTTTTCTGTCCAGATTATAGGATCGGCATAATACGCTCAGCTTAAATTGTACTTTATTTGTTTATATCTCGGGTATTTTGTTATATCTTCACTTTCTATGTCCCACACTAGTTCAGTTATTCTACATGGCAAATCTGCATCGGCCACATATGCATGCCTCCAATTCTCTATTCATATAAGAATGACTAATTCTTGAAAAACTCTAATTCTCTTCCCCATCGCAAACCTGGATTTGCAAAGACATATTGTCTTTAACCTGGAACCAGACTTTTCTGTATCCCGGCATTACACTCGCATGCTCGATTGACAGGTCAAACCTCTCCATCACAAACAGTACTGAATTAATGTTGCAAATCTCATCCCTATTTATACTGCAATATTTCACCCCCCTCCACGAATTCCCCCCTCCACAATTTCCCCCCTCCACCACACCCTGTTAAACCATTGAGCTAATCTTTTTGCATTTCAACTGCTGTGGTCTTCGTCGGTCTCTCCTTGCCACAGTCCGTCACCAGCGACCATTTAAACATTAATTGCGAATTTCACTCGCTGTGATAAACTGAGTTTTATACCCAAACCTTTCAAGTAAGTTTTGAAGGAGGGACACTTGTACTCATTCCGCATATCGATTATTTTTCCATTTCACAAACTTCCTAGATTATGTTTTTGATTTTCTCCGTACACATATAGATCCTCTTCTTTAAATTAGGTGTTACATATGCCCGTTATATCTTCACCCCCCACACATCCACCCTTCCATGCTAGTCCGTGGTGATTTTTGTAAACCACATGTTAGTGCGTTTATAATTCCAACTGAAATATTTCCAATCCAAGGGCTGTTTGAAACTAAATAGGGTAGTAATGTTATTTAAATTGGTTAAAGCCAATTCCTTAATAACAAAACTATATAGAGCATGAAAAAGTTTTATGATACAGAACAACTTTACTCGATGGTGATTCGTCGTCTACTGATTCGCCTTAGTACTTTAAATAACTTATTTCGTGCATTATAGAAAACTAACATGTGTAGTGTAATATTTATGTGTAGACTTGAGTATTCTTTAGTCGCCACATCTCAAACAGTGTTCATGTGTTCATTAATGAATAGAATAACAAACTCTTTTTTGGCATTCGCTTTACATGACTCTAATCTTCAGCGAACCCAAGTGCCATACTCAGCAGAATAACTACTTTGTATTTCCCACTGGGATTTATTTGTAGTCTATATTTGTCGGCATGGTTCTACCCTGATATAGTGTATGTGTTTATATTGTTTATACTTTGCAAGAGATTTTTTTTATTGTGGAGGTAATGCCTACATCTCATGCATGATCAATTGCAACACTCTTAAGTAGATATGCAATTCTGTTTATCAAATGAGGCATACTATTCGCATTATTGGTGGATTTGTATCGTCACCTGTCTTTGTGAATTTTCCTCTGAACTGCAGTGCCGATTTCAAAGGCAATGTGTAGAAATTGTGGTTCTATATTGGAATGCATATGTTCGAGGGGAAAGTGTACGGGCCTGCTCAGATTGGCTCATAAACATGTATTTCTGTGCTTGTGATTGTGTCTTTGTAGGTGATGGGCTGCTCTACATTAAGTACATCGTCCATTGTGATTGACTAAATATATTAACTATTTTAGAAACAATATGTTACAATTTTTTAATTGTACAGGGTTCTTAGCTGAATGGGACACTTTTCTTTGGTAGTACATCTTTTTATAGATGTTTTCTTAACTGATCTGTTCACTTTGCATTGTTTGGAAACATATTTTGTAAGATACGCAAACCCCATATTTGCTTGTAATGCACAGAGTGCAAATGTTTTAATTTTAATTTTTTTTTTTTTCAAATGTTATCTCACTGAAACTTCCTAGTTTCTAAAGTTTATTAGTTTACCATTTTCATCAACTACAGTAACAACAAATTCGTCTATCTGATTAAACATGACTAGAAGATAAATTAAATTAATTGGCTTTTCAATTATCTTGTATCCTCAAGAAGCAGAACACGCAAATTCACATACTGTGTTTGTTGGTTTTGTGTTCAAATACGAACCACCTACTATGTTCACATTTATGTGGCTTACATTAACTGCTTAAATATTAACTTGGTTAGATGATTCGTGTTTTTGATTCATAGGGTAAACTTTGTCTTTGTAACCTAACACAGCTGCAATTGAAACTTTTTGTGTGATATCAATATCTACATTGCTTTGCATTAGGGATGCTAATATATTTGGGTTACTCTGCAATGAGAAAGTAAAACATTCAGAAACACTATACTTTATTAAACTTTCCATGTCATCAAGCTCATATGAACCATCAGGTATAATTATTTTATGATTCTCATTACCTTTAATTAATGTCAATGATTGTTTATGCATGTCCATATTTGGAACACTGTTATCAGATATGAGTTAAATTCAACTTATTTGCCATTGATCATCTAATTTGAAAACTGGGAATTACAGCAAACGTCCAGTGAAACGAGTTACCACTTACAATCAGTGTAATCGGCATCTTCTTAATAACGCAATTTAGGTTGTGAGCAGTTTATTGATAGGAACCTAAAACATAAAAGTTCACAAATATACATGTTTGGTAATTGTACACCAACATTATTGCATTGATGGACATTCCTTGTAAGTAGTTATGAATTTCTAACAGAGGTCTTAAAACCCCAAAATTGTTGTAGTAAATAGATTGATTTCCATGTTTAATAACTGCAACACAATATGTTCTTTTGCTTATTTTAGAATCTAAATAAACAATTATACATTCATTTATGTTTGCTTTTCGTGGGAAACCACTTCTCCTGAACTCTCCATAAAAAATACGTAACCTTAAGTTTCCTGCTAAATTGATTAATATCTTTATTGGTAAGTGCATTCTTCGAAAGTTCATTTAAGATGTTCTGTGCATTTTCTTTCCACATTTGGCATTCTTCCTCATCTAACTTTATATAATTCAAAATACATGGCTTCTACACTTGGTTTACCTGTTAACTAACGGTCGAAGCTCATCTGAGCAAAGGACGTAAGATGGCTAGTGCTTGAAATAGAACTACAGGCAACAGGCAGTCTGTTATCTTCCCTTTGATTTTCCTTGCCTGGTTTCTTCTGTGTAGATCCAAACGTCTTTTTAATTTTGATCGCATAGCATTATCAACCCATTCGCCTTTTTTTATCTTGTGAGCATGGATGGATTTATAATATATTATTAGCTGCATCTGCCAAAATCGAATCTGCTATGTCTTTGTTCTAAGTTGTTTTAGAATACGCAATGATGTGCATCTTGCAAGCCTTATATAAAGAATTAATTATTTGGTCGTTGCATGCCAATCTTTTTGCGAGTTTCGTACCTGGCCAGCAGTAGTTATATCTAGGCAAATGTAACTCAAATGGTAGTTTATTTATCAAAGAGTTTCCAATGTACTCCTCTTTTGATACATCCTGTATGTGGCATTAGTTACATCTGAATTTAAAGATTTATTTATTAATATCTCTTCATATAATTTTTACTCTAGTATGTCACACTTTGTGTACAATGAAAGTTATAGAACTGAATGTAGGACTGCCGGTGATTGCACCAACATTTGAAGTCATAAATGAATAGAAACATTGCATATTGTTACTGTCAAACATATAGTGTATTGTAAGCAGGCCATCTTGTTGTGGGAAGACATGCATTATTTTGTTTTTGTTGGAACGTCCGATTGGACTAAAGTTTAAAATGTATATTTGTATTCCGAAACTCTACAGCAAGACAAGTATAAGCATTTAGCAACTATTTTTTCTTCAATTCAAGGAATGCCCTTCTTCCCTTTCACCAGTAAGGATGACACTATAAGTCCGGACCTAATATTGCCCAATTCAGTATTTATATTTCACGATGTCTGGAGTGAGCAGCAAGGCGAAATTTAAAAGTACTTTAGCTATGGCAGTCGCTCGAATGTTTGACCTTTGTGGCCTGCCTTTACTTTCAAAATTTAACGGAGGCTACAAGTATATTTTAAATGTCATCGATGTCTACTCAAAGTTTGGATGGGATTAGGCATTATGGACCAAGTCCAGAAAAGAGGCTAGTCCTGTAATGAAAACTGTGTTGGAAGAAATAACTCCTAATCATCTCCACACAGATTGTGAGACATAATATTTTAATTCCCATTTCAAACTAAGTGTTGATGAGAATTTTTGGGATATATCATTATGTGACCTACTCAGGAATTAAAGCCAGCATTGCAGAACGATCCAACAAATATATAAAACAGCTAATCCAAAAGTATTTTACTTCTCATGTTATACCAGTGGGTAGACATATTGACTGATATTAAGGTTTTATAATGGTTGCTTTCATAGAACAAACAAGATGCCACTAATCGATGTAGAGGACGACACCTTAAAAAAACATGAACATTTGTGATAAAAGCAAGACTAAATTCAAGGTTTGAGATTTTGACAGCATCTCAAAAGGGAAGATCATTGAAAAAATTACACTAGAAATTGGAGTTAAGAGATTTTTAAGTTTATATCTATTAAACACAATTTTCCACAAGTCTACTATCTTGAATTGTACACTGGTAAAATTATAACTAGTACTTTCTACGATTTTGGATCAAAGAATGTTAAATCTAGATATTTATACTATTAATCGAGAAGATAGGTAAAAGTGGGAAAATATATCTTTGTTATGCTGGGCCAGATTTTCTAAAGTTCATGACAGCTAGCTTCCAAATGTTGATAGCAAATTGCTATCAGGAGATCCTTTTGACAGCAGGACTGTCTAGTGGCACCCAGTTGGGTTTCCCTGCTAGGGAATAAACACAAACTTGAATATTCCTTGAATATCCTAGGGAAAGTGTGTCAACATGTTTTAAATAAGCGCATCATATACGTATATACTGGTGTTGTCCATTTAGCCTTTCTACATTGTCATCAGTGTTAGAGATCACCAGTGCTAGAACACTCATTGAAATGTCGCAGTGGATATCTGTATACGAATATTTCGGCATGTCATTGCAATAGTTTGTTGGGCAGCTGATATAATTCGAACAAGCCGCCCTGGACCTTAGGGTCAGGTGGGTTGTGGTGTTGGATCTGCGAGTTCACAGGGATTGCATGGCGGAATGTGTGTATGAGAAGAACAAACATCGGGTCTCGACACAGCATGCCGCCAAACCTGGTCCCTCTAAGCGTGTATCAAGCATGCCATAATATGGTACAGAGGAGTGAGCCTCGACACTGCGAGCCTTGGAGTGATGCGCCGACGTCTCGGGGGAGGAACACTGCTACTCCAGTTCCATGACCAGCCTGCAGCCAGCTACAAATTATGTGGAGCAGTGAGTTTCGTAGCGTTCATCCACCTCGACTGCTTGCACATTGTCCCAGAGGAGGAGCCACAACCTTCCACCTCGACCCCTCTGCTCCTGCTTCCAGATGTGTCACCGCGCTATTCATTGGTGTAGTAGTGTGATTCGTGAGTTCACAACAGTTTGGAGGTAATTCTTAATTTTAATGTGATGGGTGTGTTGGGTGAGTTACAATCACCTCTTCTATCACCATCTCGATCGTTGTTATCATTAGAGTTGGTGACACCACTACAGCAAAGCAAGCGCACATCCTGCCGTTGTTTGAAATAAAAGTACAATATGCTGGTATTAATAAATTTTACAGAGAATAGCCCTAAGTTTTTAGAACAATTAAATGATATATTAGCAGAGTTATAATTTATTCATTATTGCAAAATATCTTACATATTTTTAATGTGAGGTTTTTTTCCTTCAAGATTTAATGACTGTTTGTGCACTCACTGCTTTCATCCCATTTCATGTTGTTTTTAACAGTAGTATATTTCAATTATAATTGTGTAATGTTTTTTACCTCTGCTCTCTTATAATTTTGTTTACATTAATAATTACTCGTTATCCTTACATGTTTCATATCTTTCAGTAGTCGTAGTTTATTCAACACATCCATTGCGTTAAATTAAAGGAGCTCCAGTGCATCAAGAATATTGTGTGTGTCGATGTTGTGGTTTACTCAATAAATTACAGGATTTCGACAGATTTATTTTGCAACTTTTTAATCATCAAACAACGTCGTTTCTTTTTTATTAATTTTATTTAGAAAATAATTATATTAACTTGTATATACACTAGCATTACATTTTCCTCTGATTACAATATATGCTTAAAAACTTTTTATGTATATGTTTCTTGGTATATTATTTACAAAGCATACACTACAATAATTGTTCATACAATAATTGGTCTTAGGCACATACGAAACCAGTGAGTATGTACATGGATGGTTACACTTTATGAAATGTAGTTAAACAAAACATTCTTACACACTTACAATCAATTGCCATTCAATGCATTTTCTTACTGTCTTAAGGTCAATATATACACAACTGATTTACATAATATGTTACATTTTCACTTGCAGTTTTTACTTTATAGTAAGTACATGCCGTTTTAAGAAGACAGTGCTTTATCAGAGGTAAGACGGGTTTTGACACATATATATATATATATATATATATATATATATATATATATATATATATATATATATATATATATTCAAGTACTTCTTCTACCTTGCATAGACTACAGAAAAGTGGTTCTACACATACATGAACATTTTAATTTTTAACTAATACATTGAAACCTGACCAGTCATAGTATTGTCGAATGAACTTGTCAGTGTTTGTTATTTATGTCTTTATTTAATTTTGTGATTTGGCTAACACATAAAAAAAGGAAAGCCCTTAGTTTTACACGATTTAAACATTTGAATCTCTCTTGGTAAGGTAAAAATTGGTATGCCACCTAAGATTGTATTTTCATACATTTGCTTTCTGTAAAGGGACTCAACTTCTGGAAGTTTAAAAGTCAATATTTTTGAATTGTTATCATCATTAGAAAGTTCTATGGCAACATGTTTCACAATAAGTGTGTTTTTATATTTATTTTAAAAAAATTTAACACATGCGTACATGACTAATAATTCACAATGATTTTTAATTGATTAACAACTTACTTATAAAACGAGTGCATTACACCTGGTTAATTATATTACAATGAAATGAATGAACACCTATTTTACATACCAATATTGCATGGCATATATATTTACACTTGCTTGTTTACAGACTGTCTTTTTTATTGTGTCCTTTCTTGAATTGTTTCAACCAGCACCACTTGCTATGTCAACCACATCCACACATTGTGTTAGTTCAACTATCTGATGCAATTTCACCATAATCAGTCATGTTGAATGTGTGGATAATGAGCGAATCTGTCATTACTTGGAGCCTGAATTCTTAGGGACAATATTGACATTCCAGGTACCTATTAATGTCTGGATCGGGACTCAAATTCGCTGGTAGAACATTACATGCAAAAATGATTTCGTTAGCTTGCAAAATGAATTACAAATTCATTTGTTAAGTGATATATTTCTTCTCCAATGTCCAAAAAAACAAAAATTTTCAATGATCGTATGCCAGGACAGATTTATTTGTACATCTGTGCACGGTTGGCATCACAACATCTTGCATGCTCCATTTTCCAATTTTGGTCAGGATTCCTATGGTGGGTTGAAGCCGGTCAGTGGCAGGTGAAAGTGGCACTTGCACTTTCTATAGATTGCCTCAAGGCAGGCGATGTGTTGCCCTCTACTGCACGGGGCTCCATGTCACATCTCATGAAGGTTGATCGGCTGTTCGCTGCTACATGTGCTCAGCATGCTGTGTAATCAGCATATGCATCTATCTTTTTGTTGGTTGTGTGTGCTACGTAACTTGCTTGCTAAAGTTCTCAGGCTTGAAATTGATATTTTTTAAATTACCTCTGTCCCTTTAGTTCACTAACTCAATCCAAGATGGCAGCTCTGGGTAAAAATGGTTTGATATATGCGACCAACGCTCAGTCGTGAGGTGGGTGTCACGGGGTGTGGACATAGTCTCGCATATATGGAAGTTGTGTATTTGGTGAGGGTGTACTTGGTAATTGTGTAATGAGTACTTGCACAAACACCGTTAGGCAGGTGTATACGTGCATACTCAGTAAATATTCATCGTATGATTATGCAAGTACATACATACGTACTTACATAATGCAACAGCATTCACCTCTCCTCGTCCCAATGCTCAACCTGCAGCAGTTGATGTTGTGATACCGAGTGCTTCAGTTGTGTTAATGGATAGGTCCTCACAGGAGGTAACATCGACGAAGCAGCAACTGCAACTCCATTCCCAGAAAATTGTCCTGTCTGGGAATCCAACTCAAAATTTCCCAAATCCAAAAATATAAAAAAAAAATTGAATAATTTTCCAAACTTGCCCTGTCCGGTAACCGAACCCAGTATTCCCAAAACCAAAATTAAAAATTTCATAATAGACATTCGGCAAAAATCGAACACATAATAATTTAAAAAAAAAACCAGATACCCTTTCCGGGAGCCGAATCCATTACTCCAAAAATTATCGACCCTTTTACAAAATTGCCCTGATCGGGAATAGCACTAAAACCCAAAATGTCCAAAATCGGAAAAAAAATTAAGTGATTTACCCAGGAATCGAACCCGGTACTAGAAAGCAAATCCAAAACTTTTGAACTCTTTTCTAAAATTTCCCTGTCCGGGAATTTCCCTAAAAACAAAAATTTCCGAGTGCATTGTACCAGAAGTGCATGTGGAAAAACTGCAATCAGAAGTGCATCGAAAAATTAGGTCACTCTGTGTGCAAAAAATAGAAAGTAGGCCAAAAGTGCATTCAAAATTAGGTCAAGAGATCATAACAGTTTCTCAGAAATAGGTCGCAGTGGCAAAGGTCCAATTGGGGTAGTAGTCCCCCCTCACCTACTACTAACTGGAGATGATAAAATTCCTACTATCTAGTTAAGAGCAGTCGGAATTGTATCATAACTGGAGATGATACATTTCCGAGATGGCACAATCCTGCGTCGTCTGTACGCACCATGCACTGAGAATAGGAGGCGGATTGGTCTAACATTCTGCAGCAACACAGTTCTTTCTGGTAATTTGATCAATGCCCAGGCCAACAACAGACATCTTGCACAATGTAATTGAATGTTACGCCCAAATATGAAAAATGTGCTTTCAGTGTTTCAATACGTTGAATTATTGAGAAAAAATGTATATTATAAAAGTCTAAGAGTAATGCAGAAGCAATAAAAATACAGATATTTCACAATTTACTTAAATAATTATTATTTTGTGTATTGAAATTTGTCTATGTCAATAAGGGTGAACACAATCTCATTAATTGTTCATGAAGAATATTCAGAGACAAATTTCCGGTTAGCTAGCGAACTATTGGCACTAGAGATGATCTGTGAACAAAAATGTCCAAGTGTTCCGAACTACGCCGAGGCATGCTACTGTTTAGCCGGCGAACACAACAATGATATATTGTTGGTGTAGTGGCGTGGCTCGCGCATACTTCACTCTCATTGCCCCGAATGGCTTTCTCCTGTTTCCGAATTGGGGTCAATTTTCCTTTCTTTATTTTTCATTGTATTATACTGCATTATCATATTCACCCAGTTGGTTTTTTTTCTATTTTAATCTGGCCTCGTGATAATAGGTTCGAGAGTCACGTCAGCTACCAACTCGAAGGCCAGTCTGTTATTTTTCGCTAGTAGATATTTTGCCTGCACTGATCCAATATATAGCTAAAGATTTCAAATTTGGGTCGGTTATCCACCATCCACTGAAAGGAAATTATGTTCTCTTTTGTATATGTATATTATTTGTTTCACCTGCTGGCAAGAGAAATAATACACAACTTTTCGCAATTGCTTTTTAAATATTTTCAAGGCAGCTAAACAGTCTATTTTAGTAGCCAGTTTCAAAGTTGTTTAACTTTGTTCGACTTGAATTTTTTGTGCGTTTGCACATTGTAATTGTAAATGTAAATCAAAGCGAGTATTTATACCTCTGCTGCTTCCCCGTCCTTTTCAATAGATATTGAGTCTTCACCGCAGGATTTTTTATGCTTTTCAATATTTGGTTCATTAGCAAAATATCTCTGCATACACTGGTGAAGTAATTACTTCCACCTTCAAAGTCTACTGGTGTGATCATTGTCTCTAAGCTTGGAAATGCTTCCATGAATTATGGTTGAAGCTCACAGGATAAAGTAATTGAATCCCACCAACACCCGCCTCTATGCAGTGGACAGTCTTTAACAATCACAAACACTGCTCTTCCCGGCACAAATATATGTTGTCATAAATATTAAGAAAATTATTTTTATTCATTCTTAACCAAACTATGAAATTATGAATGCACCGGTGCAGTTTTTTGGGCACATATGAATAAATCAGGTTAATTTTTGTATGTCGCCTCATATAAAAGTACTTCTGTACGAAGTTTTCATTTTCACAGAAATCATCGAAAACCAACATCAATTTTGCCAATATTGTACTTGGAGGCACAATATGCTCATTATGGCTAGGCGGAGTTGGACCACAATTAAACGTTGTTTTCAAACTGAAGAATATTCAGTTCTTGAAGCAGACTTAGTAGGATACGGTCAACATGTCAGACCATATCGTGTGTTTAAAAACAATACATCATGACGAGGTTCATGGTCAATTATAATATATTTCCAGTTAATATTCACGAGGAGACTAATTTCCTGCTCGATTTCCCGCATTAAACAGAAATATAATCATTAATACCGAACACATTTTTATTCTTCCTTATTTTATTTAGATGGACCGTATAGTAAAGTCAAGCCACTGCAATTCGAGTTCCACATTCAGAGGTACAGGCTCTGCCTGCCGTCAGGGACCAGACAACAAAATGGATCTCACTCAATGAAAGCAGTAGAAATGTACGAAGGGCATATCCAGTACTGACTCTTAGGAAAATCCATTTGCGACAGTTGCTGGATGGAGGGAGTGAGTTGCAGTATCGGAACGCCTACAATGTAAATAAAATATCTTTGGAATTTAGGTTTGCAAGAAGCAGCTATCAACTGTATTACCAAAACTATTAAACAAATGAGGTTATAAAAAGTGTCAACCAACCATCATTTACATTGTAGAATATTTAAGTACAAACATTTTTAGTAAAAAGTTTTCCTGTTAAGTGTATTATCTATAATTACAATTCTGAAATCTAAGTAACCATATCTGTTTTTGGGAACCGTAAATAACAAATCTGAACAGGCATATAATATAATGCAACAGGAAGTTAGACGTACGGATTAAGATTATTCAAAATCATGTTATCAACTTTATTAAGATTTTAATTTTAACCATAGCCATAAAAATCAAAACATAAAAAAAAATGTATTTAGTAATTGAAAAGTCGTAAAAATTTTCTTGGCAAAAGTTTTATTATCCATTATATTGATGCCTACCAGCTCATTTGGCTCCAGGCTGAAGTACAGACCCTTCAAAGTCAACACCACACGCGACTAAAAAAAAAGTACTTATATACATTGCATGCAAGGATATATCAAACTTAAGTCCTGAAGTTCAACTAACATGAAATTCTGGATGAAAATGAACCATCTTCAGTAAAAAGCTTTTCTATTATAACTCTGTCTGCGTCACAGAAGAGAACTGCGAACACTGCATGTCAATTTTTAAAGAAAATAGTCCTCATTACGATGGCTGAGAATAATAGTGACCTATGAGACAGTGAGTGCAGCAACATTTAGGCCTATTCGTTATTCTGTACCCATAATTTATATAGATTTTAGATTTTCCTTTTGATTATGTTAGCACAAATTTATTTCTACATGCACATATTACACATGAAGAATCAAAAGTCAACATTTTTATGAAAAAACGTAGGTTGATGCATTACGAAAACGCAACATTTCTGTTCCATTTGTTACTGATGTTGGTTGGTATCCTTGTCGGTGATTCAATCCTAAAATGTACTCTGTGAGGCGTGTATTCAGCAATATTTCACATATTGACAATACAAGTACTTGGAAACCATATACCTGGCCATTTTTACCACCAATAAGACAAAATGTACTCTGTGAGGCGTGTATTCAGCAATAATTCACATATTGACAATACAAGTACTTGGAAACCATATACCCGGCCATTTTTACCACCAATAAGACAAAATGTACTCTGTGAGGCGTGTATTCAGCAATATTTCACATATTGACAATACAAGTACTTGGAAACCATATATCTTGCCATTTTTACCACCAATAAGACAAAATGTACTCTGTGAGGCGTGTATTCAGCAATAATTCACATATTGACAATACAAGTACTTGGAAACCATATACCTGGCCATTCTTACCACCAATAAGACAAAATAACTAGAAACAATACTTGGAGAAAAATACCTGCTTTAGCATCTCCATTGTTACGAAAGCAAAGCTAAAGTTGTGTGTGGGTCGGTTTGCAAGCAAAATACTGCAACAGACGACCACTAAGGAACATAAACATTGAAACTGTATGCTTACAATCTGAAAATACCACATTTCAGAGCCGTGTATTGTCACCGAAATCCATGCAAATTGAGCTGACCTACCATGATGCAGTCGGTTGGTGCACCACTGGTATGTAGTGTGAGAGGAGCTGGGTTTGAATCCTTGGTAAGGTCATAAGTTACTTTATAAGCCATACCTTGATAAGCCTTCGGGTATAACACCGGGGGACATTAATAAGCCCTTCCCAAGACAAGCCAAACAAAATGAGTCATAATTAATTAGGATATCGCAAAAGTGCTTGGAACACACTGGGTGATATATAAAAAACAGGGAAATAGCTATAGTGTTACGAAAGCATCATTGATTTGCGCTCATCGCGCAAATTGCACGAGTATGGTAATCGCTTACAACTACATAATGTAACCAAATAAACGTGGAAATGTTGGGTGATTTCTCCCTTTCTAAGGAAACAATTATAATCATAAATTTTATTTTTATTTCGAAAATGTGTTTAATGTTATACACATATTTAATTCAATGTGAAACTGGAAATAACCATAATGACCAGGAAACAGAAAAGCATATATACCTACCAATGCCATTTATGCTTGGCCCATCGTTATAATTGGCCAAACCTCCGATTAGATTTGGGGAGAGAAAAGTGTGCGGTGTTCGTGAATTTAAAAAAATTTGGAGTACGAAAGAAAATAAAAATTCTATTTTCTAGTACATTGTTAATGAGAATGTAAAGGAAACCAGTATTTCCAACCAAACATTTTGCCTTAGGAAAGCTTCATAAAAAGTTATTGCCACAATGCATAATAATCCACAGTTAAGCAAATACTTTCAAGTCAGAAATATTTTGCTGTGTAGATGAGAGTGTACAAAACAGTAAGAACACTTATATCTACCCAACCCATTAACATACATCCGATGAATGTAATACAAACACTCTGCATTTTGGCAAGTTGTAGTTATATGTGAATGTAAAATATAGCAGATATATCTACAAGTTTCCCCAATGGAAGTCCTTGGTGACATGATCGTATAATCTCAATAATCTAAGAAATTGCTTATTTATGCTCCGATCATAGTACAAAGTCAATAATTCGATCATGAGTCAAACGACTAACGTAGCATTTTGTCCTTGGGATGAAGTTTCGTACAGCAAATAAATATTTCCACACTATCTAAACAATACTTTGTGTGCATAACAGCCAAGATGAAGAAGCAGATATGATCTATCCAACCACGAACAAATTGGTTCGAAATAAGGTAATACACTTTTCAAACACACAACTTATACGGCGAATGGTGTCTTGATATGCCAGTCATACGATGTGGGCATAGCTTCAACAAATAAATTTAGCCTATTGCTCATGTAACGAGAATGGAGGGTGGAAAAACTGTTGTTGGCTGAAATTTTCAAAATTATACAGGAAGAAGTTTGAAATGATCATATTGTTCTCTATGCGGCTGAGCTTCCCTGAAGACTACAATAATATAACATGGATGAGGTAAGATCTGGTAACAATGTTGGCCACATCACATTTCTGTCCCATTTTGGATTCAGAGGAAATACTCAGCCCCTCTCTCTTACTTTGAACTGGATAGAGTGGTTGGTTCCTTCCATGACTCAGAGCTACTGATTGATTTTCTGACTCTTCTATTAGGGCTCGTACAGCTTAAAAAGCTAACAAATGGCAGTAGATATAGGCCGTTCGCAGTAAAGTGAGCACATTTCGAAGCTGTTTTATCAGACATAATAACCAACAGATACATTTATTGTCGCCTCAAACTTTTGATTTTCGGTATGGTGAATGTATATATTGTGTTTATTACTCACATGGCAGGATTTACAGTAGCAAGTGGTGGAAGGATATAAATTGGCTGAAAGAAAAAGTAACTAGTGCTTCACAAGTGCTCACTTTACAGTGAACGGCCTATAAATAGTTAAAACTAAGCTAGGTTAATTATTATCACAACAAACGCGGAAAGTACGGTCCGGAATCGGGCCGGTAAAAGATAGCTGACAAACTCCGGCCAGATGATGTTGGCCCGCTGTCTTACACCGGAAGCGGCACAATGGAAATATGGACTAATGGTTGACTTTTGCCAACAGTGTCAAAAATTCACGGTACTGCTAACGGTTAGATACAAAATGTATTCCGGCCCAACATACACAAAATGTAAAGGCCGGGATTGAGCCAATAAAAGATAGCCTACAAACTACGACCAGATGATTCTGGCCAGCTGTCTTTACCAGGAAGTGGCTAGATGGATGGCGGCAAGATGCCGGGCCTACGGTGGGTGGATGGTAGCAAGACGCCGTGCCTACAGTGGGTGGATGGTAGCAAGAAGCCATGCCTACGGTGGGTGGATGGCAGCAAGATGCCAGGCCTACGGTGGGTGGATGGCAGCAAGATGCCGGGCCTACGGCGGGTGAATGGAAGCAAGACGCCGGGCCTACGGCGGGTGAATGGCAGCAAATCGCCGGGCCTATGGCAGTGGGATGGCAGCAAGATGCCGGGACTACGGCGGGTGGATGGCAGCAAGACGCCAGGCCTACGGCGGGTGAATGGCAGCAAGTCGCCGGGCCTACAGTGGGTGGATGGTAGCAAGAAGCCATGCCTACGGTGGGTGGATGGCAGCAAGATGCCGGGCCTACGGCGGGTGGATGGCAGCAAGACGCCAGGCCTACGGCGGGTGAATGGCAGCAAGTCGCCGGGCCTACAGTGGGTGGATGGTAGCAAGAAGCCATGCCTACGGTGGGTGGATGGCAGCAAGATGCCAGGACTACGGTGGGTGGATGGCAGCAAGATGCCGGGCCTACGGCGGGTGAATGGCAGCAAGACGCCGGGCCTGCGGCGGGTGAATGGCAGCAAGACGCCGGGCCTATGGCAGTGGGATGGCAGCAAGATGCCGGGACTACGGCGGGTGGATGGCAGCAAGACGCCAGGCCTACGGCGGGTGAATGGCAGCAAGTCGCCGGGCCTATGGCAGTGGGATGGCAGCAAGATGCCGGGACTACGGCGGGTGGATGGCAGCAAGACGCCAGGCCTACGGCGGGTGAATGGCAGCAAGTCGCCGGGCCTATGGCAGTGGGATGGCAGCAAGATGCCGGGACTACGGCGGGTGGATGGCAGCAAGACGCCGGGCCTACGGCGGGTGGATGGCAGCAAGATGTCGGGCCTATGGTGGGTGGATGGTAGCAAGACACAGTGACTATGGCGGGTGGATGGCAGCAATACGCTGGGCCTATGGTGGGTGGATCGTAACAAGAAGCCGGGCCTACGGCGGGTGGATGGTAGCAAGACGCCGTGCCTACAGTGGGTGGATGGTAGCAAGAAGCCATGCCTACGGTGGTTGGATGGTAGCAAGACGCCGGGCCTATGGTGGGTTGATGGTAGCAAGATGCTGGGCCTATGGTTAGTGAATGGCAGCAAGATGCCAGGCCTACGGTGGGTAGATGGCAGCAAGACACCTGGCCTACTGCGGGTTGATGGTAGCAAAACACCGGGCCTACGGCTGGTGAATGGCAGCAAGACGCCAGGCCTACGGTTTGTGGATGGTAGCAAGATGCCAGGCCTACGGCGGGTGAATGGAAGCAAGACACTGGGCCTACTGTGGGTGGATTGTAACAAGACACCGGGCCTACGGCTGTTGGATGGGAGAAAGACACTCCTACGGCGGGTGGATGGAAGCAAGACGCCGGGCCTACAGTGGGTGGTTGGTAGCAAGATGACGGGCATATGGCGTGTGGATGGCAGCAAGACACTGTGCCTATGGTGAGTGGATAGTAGCAAGACGCCGGGACTATGTTGGGCGGATGGTAGCAAGATGCTGGGCCTATGGCGAGTGGATGGTAACAAGACACCTGGCCTATGGCAGGTGGATGGCAGCAAGACGCCGGGCCTACGAAGGGTGGATGGTAGCAAGATGCCGAGCCCATGGCGTGTGATGGTAGCAAGAGGCCGGGCCTACGGCAGGGGGATGGCAGCAAGTCACCGGGCATACTGCAGGAGGATGGCAGCAAGACGCCGGGCCTACATTGGGTGGATGGTAGCAAGACGCCGGGCCAATGGCAGAGGGATTGCAGCAAGACGCCGGGCATACGGCGGGAGGATGGTACAAGATGCCAGGCTTACGACGGGTGGATGGTAGCAAATAACTTGCCTACGGCGGGTGGTTGGTAACAAGACGCAGGGCCTTCGATGGATGGATGGTAGCAAGACGCCGGGCCTACGGCGGGTGAATGGCAGTAAGAAGCCGGGCCTACGGTGGGTGAATTGCAGTTAGTCCCCGGGCCTACAGTCGGTGGATGGTAGCAAGATGCCGGGCCTATGACGCCTGGATGGTAGCCAGATGCCCGGCCTATGGCGAGTGAATGGCAGCAAGATGCCGGGCCAATGGGGGCTGTAAGGCAGCAAGACGCTGGGCCTACGGCGGGTTAATGGTATCAAGAAGCCGGGCCAACGGTGGGTGGATGGTAGCTAGACGCCATTCCTAATGTGTTTGGATGGTAATAAGATGACGGGCCTACGGCGGGTGAATGGCAGCAAGACGCCGGGCTTACGGTGGCTGGATTGCAGCATGTCGCCCGGCCTACTGCGAGTGGATGGCAGCAAGACGCCGGGCCTATGGCAGATGGAAGGCAGCAAGACGCCGGGCCTACGGCAGGTGAATGGCGGGCCTATGGTGTGTGGATGGTATCAAGACGCCGGGCCTACGGCGGCTGAATGGTAGCAAGATGCCAGCCCTACGGCGGGGGGATGGCAGCAAGTCGCCGGGCTAGCTATAGTTTAATGTCATTATGAGTAGTTTGATGAGCAAATATAATCATAAAAAAACCTAAACTTTTCAATTAGAAATTTTAATAATTGTTATTTCCTCTTTGAATATACTCATCGCATTTACTTCTCAACTGTTTGTATAATATGGAAATCTTTTGCCTGCCGAGTGTGAGATTCGAACATAAGACCTTTGAGTTGACAGCTCAGCTCGTTAACCTATTCACTACGGGGTAAGTTGCTGATACTCTCCAGTGTTTTCAAATTTATCATGATGCAAATTATGATAAGTGAATGTATAGATTCCATGAAAATATAACAAATAATTGTAAAATACTGATTATTTAAAAACACAATTTCTCTGTTTCTTCACATGCTTGCAAAAGAATCATTTTGGTTAGTTGTTAATACATCTGTCGGATCGTTGTTTAAATGAAAAAAAAAAATTCTTAAGTAACAAATGTCATGGGCTACCGTGTGAATTATATAAAATAATGAAAAAAAAAAACATTCTATCCGCTAACACATGGTTTCACAAAAGATATAATTCAATTAACAACTAGCTAACATCTTGCCTATTCAAAAACACTTTCAAAATGTTTGTGGGCAAAAAGACATCATATTTGTATCTTTATTGTAATAAAGAGCCATGTCTCGAAAACATTAGCAGGCCAGAATATATAATTTGATGGCCAGCTTACGCAAAAAATAAAGATGCTATATCGGAATCGGGCCAGCGTATTATTTTAGCTATTGGCGACATGTTGGCTGTTAGATATCACACCGAGATAATTTAGGTGATAACCATCTGTTACCCAAAAAATACAGTGGACCGTTGTATTTTTTCTAACCGTAAACATACTGTCTCAAAAAAGACGTCACACCATTGTCAGATGGCTATCTTCTGGCATTGAAACTACAGTTGCCGACAATACAAGTATCGAGCCGATAATTAGACGACACTTTGCCGACAGGTTATGTTTGCTGGGATGTTTGGTGAAAGAGGTCGAACATATTCGATGGTTGCCGATCTTGCAGAACATGCCTAAATCTGTGCTGTGGTGACAAATATATATAGTTGGTGGACTCCCAAATATTTTTTGTGGCACAAACAAATATTTTTGCTATTTAAATATAGGTTCGGTGGCAATCACAAAACTACTTTTTGTTTACCAATAAATTAATCGTATTCGTAGGCAATTGTGTCTGATAGTTGAGGCAAAATATTTACGACACTATTGAGAAGCTCACAAATGTGTTTTCTGGGTTGCTGCATTGGTAGATAAGTATGTTTCAGCATCTCGTTGAGAGTATAATTTGCGATAAAATAATCGACGATCTTAATTACAGAATGTTTGGTGTAACAAGTATTTTGGTTTTCTCAGAGTGCTCCCATATCACGAAGATGATTTGCGAATACGAAGGCCCACCTTTAACCTCAATGATCATGATAACGGAACCTGCATCACCGCTAAGTGCCAGTGCTGATTCTCCGTTCAAAGTTTTGCACCAATGGTCAAAATGATTGTCGGCATGAGCGAACGGTCTGTATGAAGAGTCCTTCGCTCATTATGAAGTATTACTACATTGTTCCCATGCTGTTTGTGCAAAGCGATACGTTGGCAGAACATACCAATATCTGCAAGTAATGACTTTCTGGGAGTCAGAAAGTTCTGTTGGCAGTACTTCCTGTTTCTTTGATATGTGCTGATTCGACAGGTGGTTATTATGAGACAGTTAATGCTGAAAAAGAAATAATTGCAGCAGGATTGATTTGCACAGACTGTATACTTGCAAGACATTCATGTGAAATTGACGAACATTAAAATAAATGGTGGCCGTCTATAAATACTGATGAACATACAACTACTGCTACAAAGAAAATCAAATATATCATTGAAGATGAAACAGAAAGTGAAGACGATCGTGACAACAGCATAGATGAACACGAAGAAGTGATAATGTAAAAGACGATGATGGCGATTTTCTCTGTGCACTGACACACCCCTCCGACACATTTGCTCCAATGAGCGACACGAAGAAGGCAGAAAACGCCGAGAATACCGACTACCTATTTCCAGAAGACCCAAGTGAACTTGTTAATAGACTCAAGATGGCAGTATAAGAGAATCATCCGGAATCATACATAACAAATTCACATGGTAGAATGGAAAAAAATGTTGAATTTATAGCTTATATAAGATTTTTGGATCTATATACCTTGTAAGCCTCCGTGGACAATGTGTACAAATTTAAAGTTGCGCAACGACCAATTGGGGAGCATGGTGGCAGCCTGATATGGAGCTGCATAGTTCAGTGCAAAGTACACATTGTTCATCGACCAATGGCAAAGCATGATGGGAGCCTGCTGTAGTTGTTCATCGACCAATGGCGAAGCATATTAGGAGTTTGCTGTAGTTCGAGGCAATTTTAATGCAAAGTGCAAGTACGGTTT
The DNA here is from genome assembly GCA_029891345.1 of Dryococelus australis. NCBI lineage: Eukaryota > Metazoa > Arthropoda > Insecta > Phasmatodea > Phasmatidae > Dryococelus > Dryococelus australis. Next base: position 94,737,977 of record CM057006.1, on the reverse strand, counting down.
ACCCAGAAGGTGATTAAATATACCGAGGGACTTGGATAAATATTTTTCAAAGCGAGATTATTGAATAAAATGGCCACATTTCCACACCTAGCACCACCCACACTGCAATCAGCACTGCAAGCATCACAATCAGCACCATATGCACCACAATCAGCACTGCATTCACCACATGCACCGCAATCAGCACCTCACATACCACAATCATCATAGCCTGCACCACAATCAGAAATGTATGCACTGCAATCAGCACTGCATGCACCACATTAAACACATTAAGCACCACAATAAGCACTGCGTGCACTGCAATGAGCACTGCATGTACCACAATCGGCCCCATACACACCACATTTAGCACTGCACACAATGGTCAACACCACACATACTGAAATCAACACCATATGCATTGAAATCAACACTACATGCACCACAATCAGCACCACATGCCCAACACACACCGAAGACCGCACAGCATACACAAAACAACCACAATCAGTACCGCACTTAGCATTGCATGCACCACAATCAGCACCGGGCTCTGTTTGTGTGGTTCATATATATATATATAAAATAACGACAAGCATCTAAAGTCTGCCTACCTGCCTGTGTGCCAAATCTAAATGCCTTCACGCGATTCGTAAGCTGCAATCACATTACAACTCTGTGATTTGATTGTCGATGACCAACAATGTATTAAGGGGGGAATAAGATTGGTTTAATGTCAATATGACCTCATATGGCTTGCACAATCGTATATTATAATCTGTAGGGAGGTCAGCTGTAAGTCTTAGTTTGACAACGACTGCTGTGAAATATACATTGTTCCAGCTAGCTTTTACACCAGGTAATCCATTGCTAGTTACATTAGAGTCGGATGGATTTTGTCTGCGATGTTTTCTCGTGTATGATTTCCTCTTAGAGTGATATGTGTACTGTTTTACCAGTGCTATCAACTTCTTCAGCTGTAATGACTACATCACTAGTAGAATCTACTTCGACCAGTGCAGTACCATCATTTCTGATTGGTATGGTGCCATCGACTTCTTCAGCTGTTACATCTACATCACTACCAGCAACTACTGCCACCATTGAAGCACGGTCATCTATAGATGTTACAGTACCATCAACTTCTTCAGCTGTTATGCCTACGAAATCATCAATAGACCCATCAAAATTTTCAGCTTAGGTTAGCATATTACCTGCTTCTTTAGATCCAGAACCTATATCTCCAACAGGCTCGTTCGAGACTGCCACTACGTCGTAATCAGTGTTGCTTCTGTGAAAATATCTTCACCAAAAGTTGCCATTCTGGGCGACATGAGTGCAATATTCGTGCCTAGAATCCTTGTTTCATGTCATATTTGTGTTACAGGTGTGGTAACCTATTCAGCCATAGCAAAAATTTACTTAGACATGTAAATACCTGTAAATGCGAAGTACGCTGGTACCTGGTTTGCTGCAAGTAGGTTTCTTATGTCTTTTTATCGAGGTTTTTGAGTTCAACATAATTCAAGGTCGTGGGATCAAGGTCGTCACCTGCACCCAATGTGGAGGTTGTAGTCGGTAACAAAAAATACCTGTTGAATTAAACTAATTTATTCTCTGATTTAGTTTTTCAAAGTTGTTCAAGGTCATGAGGCCAAAGTCAAGATTACTTGCATCCAATAAGGTGGCTAAGATGGCTGACAGAAACAAGATGGGTGTTGGTTAGATATGACTAAGATTCTAGATCCCTTCTATCGATTTGTCATTAATATGCATATAAAACCAATATGCCCAACATTGCTCTGACCTCGAGAAGTGAGCCCCTCAAAACACTTAAATTGGCAGAAAATTACCTTTCCAGGGTTCTTTCTTGCAAATGACGATCAGCTCTGTGCTTTTTGAGGGAAAATGCGAAATTTTTAGGACAAAAGGGGAATTTTTAGAAAAATTTTGTCGACTTTGATGTTAACAAGGGAAGTTATTTGTTTAAAAATGGAAAAAAGGGAAATTCAAGATGGCTGCCAGTTGGCGCCTGGCTCCTGTGCTGGGCGTTGTTATGCCTGAACTGACGTTTACATTTTACTGACCAGGAATATAACCAGGTTCCTCTCAAAAATGAGTTAAGTGTTTTACCACTGCTGCGTATAATTAGATGGCCCACACGCTAAGTCCTGAACATTTCACCTCATGGGAAGTTTTTGTTTTGGATCATTTGTGTGTAACATTTACTCTTAATAAAGGATTATGCAATACATCCCCAAAGTTTAAGAATATCTTTCATAAATTCGGTCGTAACCTGCTGCAAGGAAACGAACACAAAGAAATATGGTGTCGTGGTCAGACAAGAAGTTGTCCACCGCCAATACGCCAGTGTGTATGAGAAGAATATAACGTACATAGGTAGTTTTGCACGTGCAGCAAAATGTTTGACTCCTGACGACACGAATTCTATGCTAAACATTTTGTGGCAGCCAATAAATATACTTTCAATATACTTATATGTTAGTGACCATTCAATTGCTTTAGTACTTGTCACTCTATGTGTTATTGTGCGTCCCAATCTGGTTATTGCCACTAAAGAAATTCGACCATGGATAGGATGAACTAAACAGTTTTGTAATTACTAACAAATATATTGTTTCATTGCCTGTGCAGGATCTAACCACATATAGAGCTGAGCAGGCTGACCTGTTGAGGAACTGATGGGTGACATCCTCTATTGGTGCAACGTACTTCCTGATGGTTTGCGGGTGAAGTATCGGCTTCTGCACTATGGTACGAAACTCCCTCCATGGCTCGCCATGTCTGCAACACATGCCACCCACAATTCTACTACACTGAATGTGCCGTAACAACTTGCAGGAAACCACCTTTTTGGAGAAACAAATACAGTATTATATACACTATATTTTCGCAAGACAACAATGCTAAATCAAGCATTTGTATGTTCACATCCATAACAACAAGATAAATCCACGATTACTGTACAAACAATTTTGAGGAAATTATTTTGCAGGTGTAAAGTTTTTAATGTATACAGGATGTATATGAATACGACGGACAATATACATAAAAAAAAGGTGAAAATTTATATATAAAGGAAATCCTAAGGTTGGTACACATATTTAAAGCTGGGTCAAAATGGATCTGAATCACTAATTTATTACAAATATTGGAAATATTGTTTAAGACGAAACCCTTAGTAGCTGGATAAGGTATAATGGAACAAAGATTTGTAAATACCACAAACACCTGTCTGTTGCTATCATCACTTTAGAGCACAAGTTTTATGAATATTTTCAAATTCTTTTTTCGTGTTTAACATGTAGCAGAAGTTTGTCATTTGAATTTAGGTTATATATGTATATATATATATATATATATATACATATATATAATGAAGTTTTCGATTGACAGACACACACATAAATGTACAATCCAAACCACTGGATTAAAAAGCATGTAAATTTAGGGAGTGCTTCCTCTTATAGTGCAGGCTCCTACTAAAAAGAGTTTTTTTTTTTTTAATTCGACATCTAGGAGAGTGGAAACAGGCAAAATATGTTTTTGATGAATCCTCACCAGCTTGTTAACTCTATAAGATATCGTTTTCATTCAACAAAGTCCGAGCATGGACAGGCCAGTCCGAGTTATTGTGACACCTCATATACTTAACTGGCAGCCTTGGAATGTTGCCAACCTCGAAGAAAAAGTACATTGATAACATGTAGCACTGCAGTTATATGGTATACAGGGTTATGAGGGCCAGTGAAAGAGCAGCAGTCGGGAAAGTCCCTGCGACAACGGCCCGTAGCACTATGGCCACTGCCATGGTACTGGGAAAGCTGTATCTACGGTGAATCCGAGAATTATCTTACAACCTACAAATTAGTATGATAGTCTAATATATACTATATTATTACAACATTTAATGTGCTTTAAGCCATACATACAAACAATGTTAACATATCCAAGTATATGAAGTCCACTACTCTACCTACTAAAACCCTGTACATCAATATTTCATTTCCCAATTCTAATTAAATCTTATTCTGTATATACAATACTGGACTAGAATAAAGACTTATTACAGCATCTTGTTTAACAACCGCCTCATGTATAGGATCAGTATAATGTCCCGAGGATCAAGATCAGACAAGTCGTTAAATCCTGGATTAGGCATATTGTAATGTTTGCGGAAAAACCATAACTAAGTGAATATGACGAAAAGCTGCCTACCTGCAGGGTAGGACGAACTCTGTAGCCTTAAAGCTTGTCGAACTGTTTGTGCGATCAGAAATATATTTGTTAATTTGATTGTATGACGTTCTGATTATCGTCCAACATCCTTGGTGAAGTCCAAGAAAGAGCAAATGCTCTGTATAAATAATTGTAATAAACAATGTTATTTTCATACTCTGGGAGCTCCTGTATCCTACATCTTGTGCATCCGAGGTGACATGCTCATACCACGAAGAGCTAGGCCCGACCTCCCGACTTACACGAGCACAGAGTCGCTACAAATAGTAAGGTAGATACATCGTCTTTAGTTTTTCTCTGCATAGCGGAGTACAGGCAATCATTTACCTGTAAGCTGGAATATTTGATAATTAATAAATTTATTAGTATCTGGATATACACCACTTAAAAAAAAAACTTCCATTTTTAGTTAAGTGTCCGCCCTTCCAACAAATTCTTTTTACTGGCAGCACTATAATAGAGAGTGTTATAATTAGCTGGGAAACTTGATGTCACAAGATTAGAGGAAGGATCAACAGTATATCTCTGAGTAGTGAACTAAACACGCACTTCCCGGCCGAATACGGTTACCTCAACACTGAATAATATTCGAAATGTATTTGTTCCGATCCTTCATTGCAGTCGCATTAGTGTACCTCCTACATCATTATATTTCCAGTCAATCATGCGAATCAGCAGGAGAACAACTCGGACAGTACAGAGCTATTTGTTGGTGGGAACATGCCACAAATTAAGATAGGAGGTAATTATCAAACAGTGCCCTGAATTAGTACAGACGAGTAACTGAAAGACGTTAATATTTGCATAGTTTGGAGGTTCATTTTGGTGATTGTGGTCAACAAAATCACAAGCGGCGATAACGGATGAATAACAACATGGGAAACGACAGAGGTGTTTGCGAAATTGAAAAAGTGTTGTTCAAAATGTAAGTAATATTATGCTCTAATACCTACGATTTGTTGTTCCACATCTCGGGATGCTTCTATCAAACATGTTCTTTAAGATCACTTAGAACATCTCAGTGGAACAACTCGTTCACGATCTGGCACTGTAGAACCAGTTACTTGTGGATAAGCCCCTTAATGATAAAAAGAGAGGTCGACAAAGTTTTCATGTAGTTTTAGACTTTAAGTAATTTCTCCAATCTTAGGAATCATGGGGATTTACACTCACATGATTGCTGTTTTATTTCAAGGCCTTGATTTTTACTCAATGTTTCATTTGCACTGAAAATATGTAAACAAATTGGTTGCTTCCACATAACTGTTAGTACTCTGCACGCATGAATTCTATCCATGGCCGAATTTCTTTACTGGCAATAAACAGATTGGGATGCCAGCCACTTTTACTTTAAATTCTATAAATTTTTAAGGGTTTTTAGTTAAATTTCTATGTCTTTATCATGATTTAGTGTTTTTTTACAAAGCCTTAAATTTGTCGTTCACAGAAATCACTCTTATTTTTAACAAGAAAAAGTATGCAAATTTAAGCTTAACTCATGATAATGTTCAAAAATTCAAAAATCTTAGTTTCATATAAAGTGCTCAAATGTAAGCTAAAATCAAACAAATTTAAGCTAAACTCAAGAAAATTTAGATAAACATCAACCAAATTTAAGCTCAAATCTCACAAATTTTTAATAAACCATATAAAATAAGAAAATATAAAAATATCACTATAAATGATTGAAAAATTTTAATTTTAAGAGACTCTTATATCATGCATTGTTTCCATTTTTGTATCATTTAAGACTTTATAGGCCATAAGAACCTGTTTCTCATTTATCAATTTCAAACTATTCTTATCAAAAATACTTAAATAGAGATCAGGTTATGTAATCTTATGTTTACCATCTAGAATACAATTAATTTTTTTTTTCCAAATTTTTATTCATAAATTAGAAAGTCTTTAGGAGGAAACCATTTCCTTGTTTTCTACATCTTGTAGTTTAGTCAATTCAAACAAATAGTTTTAACTTATTTGAGAAGTGATTCCCTTTTAGTATATTTATAAAGAATTTTTTTATAAGAATAATAAAATTGAAATAAATAATAATATAATAAAATTGAAACCTTTTTTTAAACAATTAAAATAGTTTTCATTATAAATAGTACAAAATAGAACCATTGAGCCTTCTGTGAAATTGCAAATAATAAAACATGTATTAATTGTGGTAAAGTATTAAACTTATATAGTTTTTACTTTAATACATATACAAAAGATAATCTTTATAAAATCTATTAAAAAGGCTGCATTGAAATATCAATAAATCATTATGAAAGAAATAAAGAGAAAGAAATATATTAATGTGAAAAATATGTTTAAATACACATAAAAAGATTAAATTACACAATACAGCTATACATAGTCTAAAAGAAATTCAAAACGTTAGATTTCCAACAAAAACACGCACAGCGTGAAATGAGAATAAACCACTAAAATTATTTTCTCCTCATAAAACTACGAAGGACAAGCATACAACATTATGTAAAAAATGCTACTGTGAGAAATATTATCAGAAAAAATTAAAAAGGAAATAAACTTTAACACATTTTCGATTAATTTTATTTTGTAATTTTTTTATTTTTTCATAATAAATTTAGTTTTTTATTAATCAAGTTTAATAAAAATCTATATTAAAAGCTATTTCATTGTTATCAATAATTTAGTTACTTTTGCGAATTTATTCATTTAAATTTTTAACTTTATATTTTTTATTTCTTTATAAATTAATTTCTTACAAATAAAATAAAAAATTCTGTACAATTCAATAACGTATTTGTGTAAATTTAAAGATAAGTAAACAAATAGATTGTCACTAGATATTTCAATAAACGTGTTGAGTGAATTGAGATAGTTGGATGTAAGTAATATAGCTAAAAGATAAAAAAAAAATAAAAATTATATACCAACAAAAGATGATTTAATCAGAAAAAAAATATTTATCAATCTAATTCTATTCTAGCTGGTGAAAATCCATCTAAAAAAATTCGACGAACAAATTAAATTATTTTTTAAAGTTGGGGCTCTAAGAGCTGAAGCTAAAAATTTAAAAATAAAATTTTTACACATGTTAATAAAAACAAATTTTTATTAGAGCTATTACGAATGAACAAACAAAGAATCATTTTACAAATTTACCTTATTCTGATTACATAATACATATAATAAATAAAAAAGGTTAAATAACTATTTCCTTTTTATAATCAGATATTTACAAAAATGAGAATTGAAAGGAACCCCCTATTTGAAATTTGTGAAGTTAATTGTAATTTTATAAATAATTTTAACATGTGGCAAACAAAATATGGATTTTGCATAAATAATTCAGAGGGTACTTAAATGGTCAATGTTAGAAATGCTGTACATGCAACAATGCGTACTGTATGAAAAATAGCTGCATATATAAATTATGACTAAATGTTAATATATGTAACTAATCAGAATTTTCACCATACAATTTCAGCTGCTAATAGAAATAATTTAAATGCAGGAAATCTACTTGAGCAAGCTGAGAGAGTGATTACATCCAATGAAAATGTAGATATAACGATGATAAGTTTGACATAGAGGTTTATTTTATGGCAATATGCAATAAAGGTAAAAAATTTCAATTTTGCTAAAGATATAAACATAAAACTATTTATTAATAAAATCAACAATGATGATAACTTATGTGGTCCCAGAGCAATAATCACAGCATTAACATACGAAACTAATATAGTTTTGGATAAAGAATTAACAAACAATGAGCTTATTTACATTAGGAAAGGATGAAAACTGCAAGGAGAATTGGCTCGTAAACTTGGTATAAAAATGTGTTATAATTGGTACAGTGGTTTTAGTTTGGATGCTATTATAGACACAGAAAATTTTCTGAATATTCAAATTAAAATTATTTCAGCTGCAAATATTAATTCAATTATATAGTCTGGTTTGAAAAAACCAACAACTATTTATTCATATTTACATTACATGAAAATTACGATACAATCAATTGTATAAAAGCAAATTTTATAACAAATTTAGATGTAATAGATATTCTATTTTTCACCATATCTGATGTCAGTTCTATATTATTAGATGTAAATGGATAAAATGAATTATTACCTCTAATGTTATATTATTGTTTATATTTCGTGATACAAATTTTGAATGAAAACTAATTAAGGCAATATAATTTTCTTTATGAATGATATCATGATGAAGTTTCCTCTTTAATGTTGAACTATTGTTCTTTTATTTAATTACTTTACTATTCATTTAATAAAAAAAATATTATTAAGTGAATATAAATTAATTGGGGTGTAAGCATTTTAATTTCAGAAGAAAAATGTAAAAATAAAAATAATTGGGAAGTATTTCCTGACAATATAAGAGCAATTTTAGCAAGATAAAGTAGTGGAGGAAAAATTAAATTTGTTGGTAAATTTTTTTTATTATATTGATTTGTTCAATTTTCATAAATTTTTGTTTGTTCAAAAAGTTCAAAACATCCCAAAGATGCAGAGTTACAAAATTATATTTATATGTTAACCAGAAAACTAAAAATTAAGGAATTGGGGTACTTTTTTTAATAACAATAATGATAAGGTACTTTAAGATCTATGCAAAAATGATTCATTGGTTATATTGAAAATGTAATTTTGGATGATCAAGATAAAATGAGATATTTTTTTTACCAAATGCAGACATAAAAATATATATGCAATTGTTTACCACAAACTTATTCAAAAATACCTAAGCAATTGGTAAGAGTTGTTACAAATTCTTTACGTATTTAAAGGAGCTGACACTAATTAAAACACATTTATAATCTTTTTGCTGGTAGAGACAAGTCCTATGACAAGTTTAAGATATTTGTGCAAAATATTGGGATGAAGAATATGGCTTAATTAGATTAGATTTAAGTCTAAACTAAAAAAAATTGAATTATAGCATTTAAATTAAAGACATAAGTATTTTTAAAAACATGTTGCATTTTTGGAAGCTGAATGATCAATCTATTTTAAACATTTCTGAACATAAAATATGCTTTTGTGAACATGAGAACTTAACATTGAATGTGTGTTATGAACCTTAAACATATGTTGAACATATTTTATGAATGTTAGATATATTTTCTTAAAGTTAAATGATGATGTTTTTGAAATATTGAATTACATAAAAATACTTAAAACTCATAAAACATAAGTTTTATTAATCCAAGAATTATGAGAATTATAACATCCTAATCATTTAACATGCATTTTATTAACGTTATTTTTTAAGACTTCTTCATATAACATTCATCAGGATAAAATTTTTTAATTATTTCTTATCCATAAAAACTATATTTAATTTCTTCTCCATTAATATATTTAAGAATGTAAGTAGGAACATCATAATTTAAAAACTTTAATAATAATAAATAAATCTGTTGTCCAATGAGGTGTATTACTTTTTTCAAAAGTTCATTTAATTTCACTAATACAGAAATCATAAACTTAGTATTTAGGTTCAGTAAACATATGCTGGATATTTTTTTTTTCATTCTCATTATTAAATTCAATTGGTTTCATACAAATAGTTCTATGTTCTGTATTGTTGTATTCTTTAACTAAATCATCTAATATATTTATAATTACACTTTAAATCAAACGCTCTCCCCCTTTTAATTTCTCATTGTGCTATCAATTACATCTACAACACCAGTTTTCAATTCACTATATGTAGAATAACAATTAATATTATATCAGTACTTTAAAGATTTTATTATAACATTCTAAGTTATTACAAAATTCTAAGCCTTTGCCACTTTGTATATTATTTGATTTTTTTTTACTTATACATATTCTAAATCAATTACTACATTTTTGGCTGTTATATTTTTAATTCGTATAGCAAGTGGATATTTTTGAGAAAAAAAACCCATCTATAATTATCATAATATATTTGTATCAATTGTTATATGTGATATAACTTTTAAATAGCCTTTGAACATCTTAACAAGATCGTTTTGCCATAAATTATCAATTCCATACGTTATTACATTTCATCTTGGAAAATTTATTCTTGCTGGTTTATATAATTAATTTATTATTCGTTCTCTTTCATTGGTCCTTTTTTTTTAAATGTTCATTTGTTTGAATTATACATTTAATATTTACTTATTTGAACTAAGCACTAATTTTTAGTATTTTCATTTTTTATATTATTGTTTTAGTAACTTTCTTACACTTCAAGCGCCGAGTATCTCCAGTTAATAATAAAAATTCTATTTATTCTATATCTATATTCTTTATATTTATTTATTATATTTATTGATTATAAATCACTAATAATCCTATTGTAGTCATCAATCCAACATCATATTCAGAAATTTATTTATTTTCATTTTAAAATTGAAATCATCACCTCGCTTAGCATCAGAAAGTTTACTACAGTGTTTTTTATTAGATCCCTTGACAAGTTATAGTGTTGTCGTATAAATTTAAACTAGCTGTAATTATTTTATAAACAGCATAATCCATCAAAAAATAGAAGAGAATTAGATAATTATATAAGTGAAAAATATTATTTTATTTATTCCATTTTGCAGATATATAAAATATATGAGATTATATATCCTTTATTTTTCAAATGATTGGCTTAAATTTTTTAATTTAAAATCTATTTTTATCAATAACTTTTTGTTGTTATTTTGTAAACAAATATATCACAATAATTTAAAACTTATTCCTTTTAAATTTTGCAATTTATGATATATTACTTTATAAAAAAAACTGTTATTGACTGCATCTTTACCATCTATACGATCAGCCATTTTATTAACTCTACAATTTCGAAGAGAGACATCAACATTTGTATAAACAATAACTTTACTTGTTTTTATCTCGTAAAGCAGATGTAATAATATTGTTTCTTGAATGTACATATTTTAAAAAATCAGAAACAGTAGTTCTGTGTCCTGAATACACATGTTTTTTTAAATTTTCTTAAGAAGTATTAAACTTTTAAACTTAGGTTTAAAAACTGCATTTATATTTCAGTGAAAGCAGCAATGTTTTCATTTAAATTTTCAACTAAAAGGTCAAAGTTTTTAATATAAAAATTTTATTGATGGTTTCCCAAATATATATGTAATTTAAAAATAAAGAAATTATAACATTAAACTTAAAACCATTCGAAAAGAGATATAATATTATTAAACACAGATGTCCACATATAACTGAATGAAAAATTTGAACTATATTAACATTATAATAAATATTTCTATTTTTTTAGTAATTACAGAAATTATTAGGAATAAACCCCCATGCAAATCAAAATAGTAAACATCATTATTTTTTTTAAAAATAACAAACCCACTGAGTACTTGCAAATGATGAAATGTCAAAATTAACCACTGGACATTAATTGGGTATATTTTTTATTTTTTTTGGTAATTCAACAATCATATAAACATTTCTGAAATATTAAATATTTATTATTTTCACATATTTTTTAATATCAATATTAGGTAATGGTGTGACGTGAGACGAGCTCCCGGTCCTTAGAACATTTCCCGCCGTCACCAGCATCTGCAACGAGGAGGCGCACACTACCATGCACGGTACCGTGTTGGGGAGCTCCACAACACAAAGACAGTGCAGCGTAGTGCAGTGCAAGTGTATGTTGCAGATACACCGCACCGAACAGGAGGACAGTGGCCATGCGGAAACATGAGCTCAGCACAAGGATACAGGAAGTAGTACTGTGGGTATTTTTATTATTTCCAAGTTACTACATAAAGAGTGCTAGAATAGTGACAAACTGTCATGTATGCTAAGAAGGGCACCAATAATAAACGGTATAAAGATCTATTGTTAATTTCAAGTGTTTTGCAAATATTTTGTCAGTGTTCCCATTCACGCGTCATCACCGTCATCTCATCCCATGTTGTTGAAGAGTTCATGTTTTTAATTAGGTGTTGAATATTTTCTAAGCAAGTCGTTGGAAGGGTATGTTGTGTCTAGCATAGTTTTCACGTGGAAGGTGCAGAAAGTAGATCCACCAGGTGCGCTCTGGTAGCAACCCTAGCGAGCGCGCCATTTTGGAAAGTCAATGGTCTGCAAGAGCTTAGAGAGGTCGGTCGCATACCGTTCAGTTCCCCGCCCAGGCAGCATGCACTGTAAGTACCAATCATTTTTCATTGCAATAGTTTAATTATCTTCAGAACCTTTTTTCATTAGCTGCCCGGGAAACCAACTATAATTTCTCCAGTACTTGAATCGCCTGGGCAAGGTTTATTCTGCACATTAAGTCACCCACGTGCTTCGAGCAATTTTTTGCACAAATGTGCAGCTTCCGACCGGTCCTTGTCCGGCTTTTATTTTGTATAGTGTTGCCTTCGGGGCATGTTTAATCAATACCTAATAAATATCACTATATGAATCGCGTGTTTTAATTCAGGTAAGCCGCAAGGCATTTGAGGGTACGGGCCATTACAATTTCCCACCATAGTGCACATGTGTGGAACTGTTTGCAAGTATTTCAGTGTGTAATGTAGCATAAGGGTGTGGAAGCCCTTAATAATCCACAGTGTAGTACGCATACCGTACAGTTTGATCAAGATTCATCAGAGGAGCGCAGCAGCATGGAAGGATAGCTGCCTTTGGCCGTTGACGACACGACTCAGAGAGAAGAGTCTGCTCTACCACTTCACGGCAATAAGTCTGGTAGCGCCTGACACCTCGGTAAAATACGTCATCAACTTCACCGCACCCAGACATTTCCACTCCTCAAACCTTTAATTTTCCAAAATTTATTTTGGCTCCTGAACCACCGTCTATGAACCACACCTCATGGCACTGGATGCAGTCAGGTGATACACTCAATTATTTTTGTGTATCCCTTTTCGCAACTAAACCATATATTTTCTATTGCTAAATTATGTCTCGTTGTTCTTCATAATTCTTTTTTTATTTATTTTTTGTTTGTTCAAAAGAATTAGAAATTTCACTAGCTCCTCTGGCTAAAGTTCAAAGTGCACCTAAAATTGGAATTAAAAATGGTAAAAAACCATTTCCAGATTTTTCTTCTGCTCTCTTTTTGATTCTTGATAGTGGTAAAGTTAATTTGAAAACTTTTCTTTCTTTAAATTTTTTATTTTTTCGCTCAAGTTGATGTTTTGTTAACATTTAATCTATATCCAATTCTCTTAATTGATGAATGGGTATATAAAAGTTACACTTGTTATTTGCATTTATATAGAAAAAATATAAATAATTTAATAAATCTAAAACCCCATAGTAATTTTCTTTTTTTAAACATAGTTGAAGCAATTTTGTCACCAATTGGAGTAATTTTATCTAACATCATTTCTATTGCTTCTTTATGTAAAATTTTGTCAGCTTCATGTGTAGATTATAAATTTGTGTGATCTCTATAAGCAATACCATTATATTTACATGCTTTATCATTAGCCTCTCACACGCAGTCCATGAGAAGGGCCGGTCTATGTTTTCAAAGATAGTGCAGGGGCCACATTAATATTAAAATATGTTTTATTCAAGAAAAATTTGTTTACAGTGTAGATGAGTTACTCTTGCTGGAACTTAACAAACATAGGTCTGCAATTTCTTTTAAAGACTGGCAAATTATAGAAACAGTAACTTATAAACAAAATTGTAGAGAGATTTATAATTTTACAATAGAACTATGAATTAAAATTTTTTTTTTCAGATTGTTTGTAGATAATAAAAAAAACACCTTTCATAGTTTTTGACACACCAGTTATAAATGGTAAACTCAAATGATGATACCACACAAGGGTAGGGTCTCTCCGCCTGTCTACCTGGGCACATTGCAGAAAAGGTTACATTTTTTGACCAGAAACTTGAGCTCGCTTTTGTGTCACTAAGGTATCAATGTTGGGAATATTATCTTTCGAACTTGCTACTTTCAATATTGAGGATAGGCGAATGTCAGGTAACTTTGTTTACTTGGAGTGATTTTACTTGATTCATTTTTGAGAACAACTGTCCACACGAGTATGCCGATCCGGACATTGACAGAACTCTTGCAGCTAGGTTATGGATATTTACATACTTTTCCTTTGAAACAAATGCTAAAATTCAGGCTGCATATTTTCAGGTGTATTCTCAGTGTTTATATGTAAATGGCAACTTGAGTATTTCGAAGATGACCTCCATGTCTTTAAAGCACTGAAACCGGATAGTCAAGTCCTCTTTAATCAAAGTAATTTTCTCAGAAAATTCAGAAAATTTCACTTCTTTTATTTCTGCAATTGTAACTTTAAGAGCGGGAAAGTGCTCAAGATTTTTCACCTTAAGTTGAGCTCCCTAAAGGCTAGGATTCTTTTGAAATGCGTTAACATTATCAATAATATGAATTACTAGCTTGTTTTGCTCACATCCATTGTATTTAAGAAAAGCAGCAAACCGGTTGTGATTTAAACTACTGGTGCGAATGTAGTTGATTTATACCACAGGCTTCAGAACATTTTCAACTTTCCAAACACGACCACGCAAAGCACCTTCATGAATAATGCATTGAAAATGTACAAATGGATTACTCAATACTTCATCAATCAACTTTTCTTTAATTTTACAACAACGCCGTTGTTCGAACCAATCATTGCAGGTGTACCATCTGCGACCGAATTTGCCAACTTTGACCAAGGTAAATTTTCCTCCTAGAACATTTATTTAATTAAATTAAAAATATCATCACTTTTGGTGATATCATCCAGCTCTTCAGTAACATTCAAATTTTCGTGTACCCCACGAATAAAAATTGCTAACTGAGCATGAGAAAAGTACACAATTTCTGATACTTTCCTAATTAACTGCTCATGTATATCTTTAACTAGGTCATTGATTCTACTAGCAATCGTGTTTCGCGAAAGCCTGATTTCTTTGAAATCGTTCATTTTTTCAGGGCATACACATTGTGCAGTGGTAACTCAACCCTCTTTTATAAACCGACCGTCAGTAAGTTGCTAAGATTTTTCTGCATTCAGTTTTGATAAAAGGTAACTTAAATTCAAAATGTCAGTTTTCTGTTTTACATCTCTCTGAAACACAATTTGTTGCGCACTTAAGTCAGTTTTCAGTTTCGTGAATTTTTCCTCTCGAAGTTCTCCTTGCAGCGAGTCATATTTCTCACTATCCACAGTTTGATAATGGCGCCGTAAATTGTACTCCTTTTCCACCGCTTATACTTGCTTACAAATAAGGCATAGCACATGGTTATTACTATTACAATACAAATGCTGCGACCCCCACTTACAACTCTATGTTCATCTTCTATGGATAGTTATTTACTACAACTCTGTTCTTGATTAGAAAGTGGCATGCTAAATTGAGAAACTAACCATAACACATAAAACCTTCTGTTTCAAGAACATGCTACACATGTATGTACTACAAGCAACGCACACGCAACTGCAATGGCAAAGTGTTTTGAAGTTAGTTGCACGGATAAATGTTAGATAGCACCATGGGTCCAGCCAAGCACTTGTTTTCGTTCCAGGGTGATGGGTAGATAGAGCGAGCGTACACATGCTTAGGTAACAAACCTTTTTACATATTAGCAGCAACGAGACAACAAAACGGCGACGAAATAAGTGCAAGCGTGTAGTTCACAGTTTGGTCGTGTACAGCGCGGGCATATCATGTACGAATTCGATATAATGTACGTGAATAAGAGTTTTTTTTTTCTCATTCGTGGGGGCCTCTGAAGAGTAAGTGCCTAAGTGCCGAGGGCCGCGAGTTTGAGACCGCTGCTTCATATTATTTATTTATTCCTGTGTCTCCTCTTTCTAATCTTTTGTTTAATTTTGTAAAGAGGCCGCATTATTTATAACCTGGCAAGTGCATTTCTGGTAAATTTAAATTGTTTAGTGCCCTATTTATTACACCTTTACCATGATGTTCAGAGTCCCAAAATGTAAGTTGAATTTCCTTTAAAACTCTTATTGGATATGTAATTAATTTCGATTGTTAATAACCAATTCCGAAAATTTTATGTTAACATATATATTATACATACATTTTATTGTTATAAAGGTTATTACTGACATTTTAATCACCCTGAATAACTAATAATCTATGAGTTAATTTTCTAACATCATTCATCTAAATGTATTCTTTTGGTAAAGTAGTGTATTTTTTTTTACCTTCTCTTGGTTTAGGAGTTCTTAGTTAAATTATTATTTTACGTATGTTTAGTAGTGTTCTTGATTGTGGTTTTATATAATTATCATGCATTTTTTATTATATTTATGTACTTCCAACTTTCATTCGAGTTTATTTTCTTATTATGATAAAATTCTTGAAATTCAACATTTCTTAATACAATTATATATGTGTAATTATCATAGTCATCATCATATCTTTTTTCTTTTATTAACAAATTAGAAAGCCATTGTGTTAATTTTTATTCTTCATCGTTAACAAAATTTTATCATCATTTATCATTACTTTTGTATCAGCGATGTAAAAATTTTGTTCAACTCTTCGTAAACCATATTGTGCATCAATAACATTAACTTTTTTCAGAAATTTCTTTTCATAGAATTATAGCAGAATATTTTATGGGTATAATACCCATTTGCTCTTCTAAATTTGGTTAATTATTCTCTGAAAATAATTACCTTTCAAATGATGTTTCTTCTGGTGTTGTTGGATAATCGAAATTTTTTTACTGCTACAGGAACTAGTGTTGTAATAAAATTTTTATTTTATTCACTTACTTGTTATAATTTTATACCGATATTTTTTAATTCGTGAATATTGGTAGTGCTTATTCATATTTTTTTCGTATTCTGCTTTATGATGTTTTTTTTGTTGTAATTTTTGTATTTCTTATTATTTAATTTAACTCTAGAACTCCACTTGATTAATATTTTATATACTTTTTTTACATATATATATAAGTTTTTTATTTACATATTCATTATTTAATTATATTATGTATTAATTTTCTACTTACATATAAATTTTTACTCATATATCATTTGTTTACTTACATATTATTTTTTAAAATTATATATTAATTTTTTACTTGTATATTAATTTTTTATATATATTATATTTGTCATCTATACATATTTTTACATATATTAGTTGTTTTCTTACAAATAAGTTGTAAAAGTATTGAGAGCTTTGAAAGGCAAACTTTTCCTCCATATGATCACACTAGTAAATATTTATAGGTTTACAGTAGAAGAATTGAATTTGACATTCTTATAGGTGATGGTTTTTCTTTTCCTAATGATGCTCATGTTTATGAACAATTTAGTTTATCAAAGAGAACTAAAAATGGAGATGGTATAAAATATTACAAATTATATAATGTTGATCTTTGTTCTAACTTTTTTCCATTTCAGTTTTCTAGAGTATAAATTAAAAAATAGGGTAATATTTCTGAATCTGTTTATAATCCTGGAATTGCCACAACAATGATGAATACTTTGTTAATATCACCAAGTGAAAAAAAAACATTATTTAGAATTTACTGGTGTCGATAGTAAATATCGAGTAAAATGGGTCCATAGTGCTAAACCGAATGAACTAATGTATCCACTGAGATGTTTGTTTGGCTTTATCCATGATAAAAATTCAGTTTAATGGAAATATGGTTATAAAATTACTTTAATTATAAATATATCTGATAGTAATTGTTTATTTGTTTAGGAAACAAAGAACGCAGATGGTACAGTTCAGAAAAGTTATGCTGATCAACAACAGGTGAAATTGTTATTAAAAAATTTGAAATTGGGTGGCCTATTGCTGAATATGAATCTAACACAGAATTAGCAATTAAAGAGAAAATATACAAACATCCTGAAATACCTATTATTTTTCATTATTGACAATTATTGTTATTGTGAAGTTATTGTTGGAACAACTGTTTTAATTTTAATATATAATATCAGTTTAATAATTTACTATTTGACATGGCTGATTTTGTAATTGTAGGTTTACGAACTAATAGAAAAAAAACGCCGCGAACAGTATTTACTTGGGTCTATGTATGATCATTGTAATGTCAGAAATATTTATGTTAAAAATGGTAAAAATAAAATTTTTTCCAAGGGAAAGTTTTAATCTAGACATTGAAAACGGCATTTGTGATAAAATGATTCTTGCTTATAATGATTATAGAAATTCTAAATCAAAACTAGATACTATAACGAGAAATAATGAACTTTATTGTGAAACAAACTGTAAAAGCGAATGGTGAAATTAGTTGTTATTCATTTGGGGGGTGAAGACCATTATTTGTGATTGTTTTTTTATATAAAAAAAACCATAGTTGTTAAAGACAAAACAAACATTAAAATTAGTTTTGATTTTAATAAAGCTGCTGGAGATACACCAATTTTGTAATGTTGTTCTAATTAGTCAAAGGAATCTAACTTATGATTATTTAAAATAAAGGATTTCAAATTGTATAATTTTTTTTTGTATATTAAATGGGCTAACTAAATGATTTTAAATCTAAATGCATCGATAGTGTAATCCAAAATCTTAAACATCATTTACAAATTTTTTGGGTATAGATGAATTGTTTTATGAAATAAATAATTATTTTGTTAAAAACGAATTGATATTTTAGCTTATTTTTTTTGGACTTTATCTTTAATTTGAGTGCTTTAAATAAAAAAAATCAGTTTTTGAACATTAGCATGGGTTGAGCTTTAAATGACTTACTTCGTATAACATTAAGATGATTTCATATTTGAACATTGTCATGATTTGAGCTATAAACGATTTACTTCGTATAAAAATTTAATTATTCAATTTTTGAACATTATAATAATTTCAGCTTTAAATGACTTAGTCTGTATAACATTAA
Source organism: Dryococelus australis (assembly GCA_029891345.1). NCBI lineage: Eukaryota > Metazoa > Arthropoda > Insecta > Phasmatodea > Phasmatidae > Dryococelus > Dryococelus australis. Next base: position 94,718,888 of record CM057006.1, on the reverse strand, counting down.
GAGTATTAGATTGTTGAGCATTATCATGATTTGATCTTAAATTTGCATGCTTTTCCTTGCTAATTACAAGAGAGATTTTTGCGAACGACCATTTTAAGCCTTTTTAAAAAAAACCTCTAAATCATGAAAAAAATAAAAATTGATGAAAAAACCTCAAAAATTTATGTAATTTAAAGTAAAAATCGGCTTGTTTTTTATATATTTCAGGCCTCTAAATCATGAAAAAAAAACATAGAAATTAAGAAAAAATTATGTAAAATCATGAATGTTAAGGTAAACATTGGACTGTTCTCAATGTACCCATACACTACTTCTGCAACAAATAAAACACCACTACATCACATGTTGACCTCTCCCACATCTGTAACATACTGTACGTTGTTTATCTTCTTGGTCCACTTACAAGAAGGGCTCGATGTGACGACCAGTGACGTCTACACAAACATGGTACCTACGTACCGTGTTCTGATACACACAATCACTAATCCCAGGATGTCCAAGATCAGCTGCAGCCATTATCTGCACGGGCAGGTCCTCCTCTGATTCCACGGGGGTCTCATAAATCACGACTTTGATGTGGCCCTCCAGGAAGTACTCTAGCGGAGTCAAGTCGGGTGAACGTCCAGGCCAAACAATCAGACACATGTGACAGTACGTGGAAGACAATGCGGGTGTTGATGACTAAGGTAGTACTTGCATCATTTGACGATCACATGATGTCCCGTGTCCATGACAGGTTTCTTTACTTGCCATTCACATGATGATGTGAGCTGCTGGGAGACACGTCAATCAGTTGTCGTTCATATCTGCTGTAGTGTTTGTGTTCAATTTGTGATTATCCTCATTGACGTAAAGCCGAGCTGCAATTCTTCGCCAGTGTGTTACTGTTGAATATGGAAAACTACAAGTTTACGATATAATGTTATCGTATGGTGAAGCTCGGTGCAAAGGGAGGGCTGCTCGTCAGCAGTATGAGGAGCGTTTTCCACACCACCAGACACCTTCGCACATCCTCTTTGCCAAGGTTTACCAGCAGGCCTCGGAGATGGCTACATTCACCGCCAACAGATCTGACTGTGCTGCTTCACGGCGGCGGCGCACCTGCGAGTTCGACGAGGCTGTTTTCAGTGCAGTCGAAGAGGACGTGACAACGAGTGCTCAAAACATAGCACACAGACTCCATGCTGATCACAAAACTGTTTGGCGTGTTCTGCATAAGCAGCTGCAGTACCACTACCACTGCCAGAGAGCAGAGGCAATTTGTCCAGAGGATTTTGCGCCATGCGACCACTATTGCAGGTGGTTCTTGCACCGTTCTGTTGATGAGCCCGACTTTCCACCGTGCATCCTTTTCACTGATGAAGCCAGATTCACCAGGGAAGGTGTTTTCAATTCCCGCCCCGCAACAGCCATGTTTGGACCGATGAAAATCGGCGTGCTATGCGCCCTCGTGGATTTTCAGCAACAATACGGTATCAACATGTGGGCAGGGTTTCTGGATGTACATGTTATAGGGCCATACTCTCTTCCACGTACACTCACGAGTGCCGAATACTTGATTTTACTTGAACACGTATTGCCTGGGTTTTTGGAAGATGTGCCACTACATGTGTGTCAAAATATATACTTCAGAACAACGGAGCACCACCTAATTTTTCTCTTGCAGTCCGACATCATCTCGATCAAAGTTTTGTCCAACAGTGGATAGGTCGAGGTAGCCCGATTGCTTGCCCTTCACGTTCACCCGACTTGACTCCGCTAGACTACTTCCTGTGAGACCACATGAAGGGCTTGATTTACTAGACCTCTGTGGAATCAGAGGAAAAATGCTGGTGCGGGTTATAGCTGCGGCGAATCTTGGACGTCCATGTATTGGTGATTGTGTGTACCAGAACATGGTACATATGTATCGTGTTTGTGTAAGACATCGCTGGTCGTCACATCGAGCCCTTCTTGTAAGTGGACCCAGAAGAAACACAACGTACTCTATGTTGCAGACGTGGGAGAGGTCAACATGTGATGTCGTGGTGTTCTTTACTGTCGCGGAGAAATGGTACATTTCCGCCCATAAGATCCTATGCAAAACGTAGTAGTTTTGGCCCACACTACAAGCCCTTACAATATGTAATGAGAATTTAGACATAACCTGTATATATATATGATGGAATTAGCATAATTATGTATAGTTATACAAATATGTATAGCTGCATAAGAATGGAAATATAAAATTTAATAAAATTTAATTTATATACATTGTCACATACATATAAGCACGTAAATATAACAGAGTTTCAATATAATTTTTATATATTCTGTATACGTATATGTAAATAACTATGTATATGTATCGGTACATAAATGTGTAAATAGTAAATAATTTGAAATTTACCTTCTAAATAGCTGTGGAAATAATTTAGGGAATATAAAATTTATATAAATATATATATGAGAAAAATATGTGAATATAAAATTAATTTAATTGTATATGTAAATTTGTGCATGCAAATATGGAAATATAATATGAAATTAAATGTCTATATAAGAATGTACTTATAAATATGGGAATATAAAATTAATGTAAATTTATATATTTAGATATATACACATGCCTAAAATCATATTATTATTTAAGTACCTGTGTGTTTTCATCACGGGGAAATGATTATGTGGAATTTCTCAGAGTGCTCCCATACCACGAATATGAAAGGCTCGTAATGGAACAGCGATCTGCATCATCGCTAACTGGTTGTCGTCAGTGTCGATTCTGCGATCGAGTTATTGCCTATGATCAATATCTGTCAGCTTGAGAGGGAGGTCCTTACAAAGAGTCCTTATCACGCGACGACAGCCAATTGGGAAGCATTGTGGTGGTCTGTCGTGGTGCTGCATTGTTTAGTACAAAGTCCATGTTGCACATCGACCAATGGCGAAGTGTGGTGGGAGCCTGCTGTAGTTCTGAGTACTTGTATTGCAAAATGTAAATGCACTTTACGCAAGAGGCGATTAAATAAACCGATGAACCTGGATAAGGCAAACTAAGTACCGCAATCAGCACGGCACTAAGTACCGCAATCAGCATGGCACTAAGTACCGCAATAAGCACGGCACTAAGTACCGCAATCAGCATGGCAACTTAGTACCGCAATCAGCACGGCACTAAGTACCGCAATCAGCACGGCACTAAGTACCGCAATCAGCACGTCAACTTAGTACTGCATCTTGCACTGCAATCACAATTCCAACCCCAATCCCAATCTCAATCCCAATCGTAAGTTTTAAATAGCAACAATATGTATTATTAAATTTTATTAAATTAAGCATGTAGTGAAACCCATTCATCATGCATGTACCTATACCATTGATTGGGAATTTTTTTTAATAGGATGGAAAATTGTAGGTGTTGTATGTCTATACCTGTAAGTGCCGACCGTTCGCTTAGTAGTGAAATAGTGATGATAACGTAATAGTCAGTTACATAATAAACTTGTTGACTTTTATGTATTTTTTCTAGTTTTAGTTTTCAAGATCATGGGGTCAAGGTCAAGGTCGTATGCATATAATATGGTGGTATTAGTCTATAATATATTATGCTTGTTGACTGTTAATAATTTTTTCTGCAGTTCTCTTTTCAAGGAAATGAAATGTCATGGAGTCAAGGTCGATGTAATCTGCATCTAACATGGTGGCAGTAGTCTGTAATGTAATATTCTTACTGATTTTTATGCATTTTTCTCGATTTGTTGGTTATCAAGTTCACTCGAGATCATTGGGCCAAGGTCAAGGTAATTGGCTTCCAATATGGTGGATGGATGATGTATACAAAAATGGTGGTGACCTGCCAAGATTGTGGCCTCCAGTAATGTATAAAGAAATGAACGACAAAACAAAGATGGAAGAATGAGTATTGGTGAGATGAGTGGGGATGAGGTAGTCAGTGGTTTTCTGGGGATGGAACGAATATGACTAATGGTGGTGCTTGGGGACATTCAGAAGTGTATGTTTTTTTTTTTTTTTTATAATTTTGAAAATTTTTTTTTTTTTTTTAGAAATTTTTATTAGTTTTTCATAATACATTTTTGGAGATTCTTTATAGTTTTGTGGGATTTTTTTTGTAATTTTTTGTAATTTAAATTTTTATTTTTTTTGGTTATTTGTCAATTTTCAAGTTCAAATATAAATGGTAACGATACAGATCACCTAACCCCAAATAACCTGGTTCGCTGTTTCCTGTCAGCTGTTATTGAAATAATGGGTTCTTTATGAGGATATTGTAATAATTTTTTATGTATTTTAAAAATAATATTTACTTATTTTCAGTAATAAATATTTCGGTGATTAAAATTTTTTATTTTTATTTTTTGGAGGAATTATTTTTATTTTTAAAGGTTTCGAGTTGTTTGGGGTAAAATGTGATCAAGATCAAGGTCAAAGGTCACATTGTTTAGCGGTAAAAGTTCAAAGACATCCAAAATGGCGGACGTGTAATGTAACAACACGCGGCTTCCCTGGCTCCGGCTACGACTCCCTATGCCCTTGCGCGTGAATGAACATTTCCCTACTACTCACACAAAATAAAAGGAAACCATTTATTTTATAATAATAATAAATTTTAGTTGTAAGCACAATTTCAGAAGAAATCCGTTCATCACATCGTGCGATATATCCCCGTTATTTCAGTTTTTAACGATTGAGATATTTCAACATTGCATGAGAAATGCGTGACTCTTAGGTAAAAAAATACTGGAATAAATCCCTTATGAAACATATAATGTAGATTATGAAAAACATTTTTGGATGAAGAGAAACGGTGTTATAACGAGATAAATGGTTCAAAATTAGAATACCGGGCTAGTTTTGGATCATTTTTTAACGAATTTTGTACGTGAATTTCCGTCTGTTTACATGTTTATATATACACCTGATATAAAGAATTCTAGAATTTTAAAAATTGAGGTATGGTGTAAGGACCTGAGTTAGAGACCCAAAATTATAAAAAATGTTTTTTTCCCAGTGGACTTAGAACAAAATGTGGTAATTTTTCCCACTGTTCGGATAGTATTATAAATATTTATATTCAAGGCGAAAGGGAAGATTTTGCTATCGGATATAGGAATCAGAGTGAGATAATAGGATTGCAAATTGATTGATAACCCGAGCTTTTGAAGTCTTCTTACCGATGTTCGTACATTACATTTTCACGGTTTAATATTAAAAAGTAACTGATAAAAATTTTTTAAGCCATTTAAAAAGGCGATGCATGGCTTAAGGGCAGTGATTCGAAGCCCGAAAATAAAGCATAATTTTCTCGTGGACTAATAAACAATCTAGTGATTTTATCCGATTTGTGGGGGAATGTATAAATAGAGCGCTGATGCACGCTGATAAATTAGTTTATGTTCAGGCATAGATGAGTTAATATCGATTCGGAAGCATTCTCTTGCTATACGGTGAATATGTATTGTGAATACTGTTACATTTTATATAAAAGTACTGTATAGTTTATATAAAACGCAAGTATAGGCTGTTCACGCTAAAATGAGTACTTTTGAAAGACCTGCTTAATATCTACTTGTATGCACCTTGTCTATTCTACCGCCTTATGTAAAATTAACATTGCCATAGGCCTCATCACTCCATCCATGCGTCGGTCAAGTGAAAATGTGAAATATTTTGAAATTTTAGCAGATTTATATCTGCCCATTTTCGCACTTTAATACAATAGAAAACAGAAAGCGAAATATATAATTAGATTTATTACAGATGGTTACCTAACACTTTTTATTTGACGTTTAGATACGAAACTGCTTTACATCCATCGTTCACTCAGGGCCACCCATCAAAATAAATGCAGGTGGGAGCAGTGACTTTTTTCTAAGGTTGATTTCAAAAATGCTCACTTTCTCGTGAACAACCTTTAGTAGGAAATAGCCGATTGAGGCATAAGGGATTGGGAAGTAGGATTAGGATACGAGAAGTCGCCATGTTGTTACGTCATTGGCAGTAGATGTATATTGAGGATACAAGCGCAACGCTCAACTAGATAGAATTCAAATAAATTAAAGAGAAAATCCATTAAATCTCTCTTTTCCTTTAAAATCTTTCAAATTGTTACTCAAAATAGAGAAAATTTAAGGTCAAAAACAAACTAATTTCAACATGTATCAGGCCCCTTGAGAAGGGTCTTTTTCCAGTCAAATTTAAGCTAGATCATCAAATTTTGATTATATTTGAGCACCATTTTTTTCTTCTTCTCAATCAATTTTTTTTTTTTTTGATAATGAAAAATGGAATCTCTGCTCAAGAAGTTGAACAATTCCTTTCATTTCACCAAACTGTAAGATCTCGAAAAAAATTAATTGTTTACTGCCACAGATTTTGAAGTTTATGAATCTAATTTTTATTTAAAAAAATTAATTGTATTCTAAATGATAAGTTTAAAATTACTTTACTAGAGCGCTATGTGAAAATATTTGATAAAATGCCTTGAAACTAATAAATGAGAAGGAAGTTTTTATAGCATATAGAAGCTTAAAAGAAATGAAAAATGGAAATTTATCTATGATACTTATTCATTTGGTTTGCAGATTTAGAGCAAATTTGGCCTTTTTTGACCTGAAAAGGATCCCGTTTAATGAGTTTTATAAAAAAAACTGTGCGTAATTTAGATAGCAGATATGGTTCGAATTAGCTTGATTTTGGCACTGATTAGTTTGATTTTGAGATTGAATATGAAGAGATAAATGATGTCCCTAGAAGATTTTGAAAAAGGTTGCTTGAAAGTGGGAAGGTTACTTGATTTTTAGCCTAATTATTGCGCTACACTTGTATCCGCAATATACTTCTACTATTGACCCTTTACCTCTGGCTCATATGACCTTTGACCTTGACCCCAAGAGCATTTGACCCCGAAAAACTCTTAAAAAAACCTCAAAAATTACAAAAAAATATATTTTTTAAAATTTAAAAAAATATATATAAAATTACGAAAAAAATTATTATTAGAAATTACAAAATAATTATTAAAAGGATGCTCAGAAATCACCTATTTCCCCCTTAAAAACGGCACAAGCCCCACATTTGTAAAAAAAAAAAAAAAAAAAAAAGCCTTTGAAATCTAATATTCACCCAATTTAAGCAATTTGAGAGTTTCCTTAGGACCGAAAGAGCAGTAGCGGCCATATTGATTTGATAGGTATACCCTATGCCAAATCGATACAACAGGTACATGCTAGGAGTTACACTTAAGCGTCAGCCAGCTTACTTCCATTTTGTATGCAGATTAACTTTAACCTATTCATTTTGACCTGTGACCTTGACCTTTGACCATGAAATTTCAAAAATAAAGAAATCCAAATAAATAAAAACATTTCACGAGAATTCCAAAAAATACCAAAATATTAATTACTAAAATTAAATTTAGAAAATTATTTAAAAAAAATTAAAATGATTTATAAACTTATAAAATTAAAAAATTACATTTCCGTAGTTCCCCCAGCACCATGCCCAGCAGATGGCTGACTCCCTAACCCCCACTACCCTCGCCTATATTCATTCCGCCATCTTGACTTTTTCGTTCGTCATTTGTTTATACATAACTGGAGGCCTCCATCTTGGTAGGTGACCGCCATCTTGGTAGGGTATGACTATAATGGTAGGCGACCACTATCGTGGTAGACATCACCCATCCGCCATATTGGAAGCCAATGGCCGTGATCTTGACCCCATAAACTTGGATTACCATGAGAAACCAAACACCAGAAAAATGCATAAAATTCAGAAAACCTAATACATTACTATATTAGAGGCAGACTACCTTGACCTTGACCCTGTGACCTTGAATCACCTTGAAAATAAAACTCGAGGAAAATACAATAAACTTTACAAGCATAATACATTACAGACTACTACCATCAGATTAGATGCAGACTATTTCCCCCTTCGGCTCTTGAACTTGAATGACCTTAAAAAAAACACTTGAAAACTCCATACAACTTAACAATCATAAAATTACAGACTATCTCCACCATATTAGTTGCAGACTACCTCGAACTTCCCCATGACCTCAAATAACCTGGAAAAGTTTTTAGAAATTTTAATAAATATCAGCAAGGGTAATATAACTAACTGCTACCGTCATATTAGATGCAGGTAACTGTGACCTTGAGCCCCATTTCCTATAATGTCCTTAAAAACAACAACTGAAGAAAAAATCTGCGTGAAGAAGCAGAAGCCAGCCGAGACGATCCACCTTCCACTCAGCTGCTTTGCAAATAAACCTCTTAGCTTACCTCCCTATTGCTTATAATATACAAGTGTGCAAACCTTATTGCATCATATTAGATGCAGGTAACTGCGACCATGAGCCCCATGACCTTTAATGTCCTTGAAAACAAAAACTGAAGAAAAAATCTGTGTGAAGAAGCAGAAGCCAGCCGAGCCGATCCCCCTTCCACTCAGCTGCTTTGCAAATAAACCTCCTAGCTTACCTCCCTATTGCTTATAATACACAAGTATGCAAGCCTTATTGCATCATATTGACTTAGAACCAATCATATTGTACCATTTATATATTGTGCAGTCACCGACCAACCAATCAACGAGTTACCATGTGATTGCAGCTGGCTAATGACGTGTGGTGGAGGTGGGGGTGGACGCTTGATAAAGATTGATCGAAAGTTTGGGATTGGTATTGGGATTGGGATTGGGATTGTAGTGCTGATATTGATTGTGGGGCCTGAAATCTTGAAGGGGATCGTATTGGTTTATTTACACAATTCGGTCTTTGGGTGACACTTCGGTATCAATCAGATGTTTAATAAAATTGTGGTGTATTTCGCCTGCTCAACACTTAAGAACGACATTTCCACCTATTTTAATGCAGTTGCCAGAAGAGTAGCGGTCGCAAATCTGCGGTTGAATATGTTGGAGAAAAGGAAATCGCAAACCCAAATGATGCAAATGAAACACAACTGCTAAATGCTTTGTGTTTCATTCCATTCAGGTAGAGTCGCAAGTTAGTAATAAGGACAGTTTATTAACAGATTTGCAAACTGAGATTTCCGATGTAGTAACCAACAACCTAGGACATTATAGTAAAGAACCCATAATGTTGAAATTAAAAGTTCATGATCTGGTGTCCTCAGTGCCTTACCACGTTGCTCCACCGAAACCAAAAGCATTTTGGAATATAGTGCAGGAATTGCAAAAGGAAGACACTGTGGAACCATCTGACAGCAAGTGTTAAAGTGCAGCTTTTCTTTTGCCGAAAAAGGTTCCTGGTACATATATAGTTAATTAGAACTACAGGAAGATGAATAAGGAAATTTATGTTGACCCATATCCTTTGCCCACAGTTGAATGAGTTTTCCAGCATGATGGTTCAGCTAAATATTTCTTGTTTTTTTATTTGAACCCGGCCTTCTTCCAGTGCGACATGCATATGGACTCACACAGTGTATTGATTTTTGTAACACCCTGGGACCAATTCCAGTCGAATTGGTTAACTGTGGGGGTAAACTGTGGGCCCCAAGCTATGTCATGTGTATTATTTCAGGTTATGGGCAAATATCAGTTTGACTTCCTTTTCACCTATATAGACGATGTTTGTGTTTACAGTGAAACCTTTGAGGATCACTTAAAACATATTCACCTCTTTTTACTTGCCTTGCACGAAGCTTGACTCACTGTAAATCCTGACAAGGTAACCTGGGCCACGACCTATGTACGATACTTAGGTTTTGAAATCTCTGATGGTATACTGTTAATGGGCCTAGAAAAGATTCGACCTGTGGTCAATTTCCCCGTGCCGAAAATGTTACGTGGGGTTAGAATATTCTGTGGGATGTTTGATTTCTACTCAAAAATTCATACCAAAGCCACTGAACACCTTGAAGAGGAAAGGAATATATTTTCATTGGGGAGAAGAGCAGCATAAAGCACTTAGTCTTTTGAAAGATAAATTAGTAACAACTCCTGTATTACAGTTACATTGTTTTGATGAACCTTTTTTTCTTCAAGTAGATGCTGGTTCGAAAGCTTTGGGCACTGTGTTATGTCAAACAGTAGAATGTAGTTTCGTTCCTGTGGCTTATGCTAGTCGGCAAACTCTCTTCACCAGAACAAAAGTTCTCGGTGTATGAGAAGGAGGCTCGCCGCAATTTACGGCATGGAAAAATTCAGCGATTATTTGGAAAGTGCTGAATTCATGTTATGTACTGATAACCAAGCACTGAGCTGGTTCCTTTCTACCAAAAAAAAAACTGCTGGGCGACTAGCATGAAGGCATGTCTGTTCAACAAAATTTAGATTTACTCTACAGCATGTGAAGGGTGTCGACAGCATATTTGCCGATGCCCTGTCACGCATGTTCGATGCCAACGAGTTTTATGTTGTTTCCACTGAAGTGGTAACAGTAATGCAGGCTGAGGAACCTGTGTCTGGGATTGAAGTAAATTGTGTTTCTGCTGAAGCACAAACAGACCCAGAAGACCTGGGAGTTGCTCTGAGAGAAGTTTCGGGTAACCAGCAGGCTGAAGAACCTGTATCACCTGGACAGGTTTCTGTAGAAATAGAGACAGGTTAAATACACCATAAAAGTGTTCTGCCTATAAGTTCTGGCAACAGTCAGGCTGAGGAGCCTGTGATTCAGAGTCAAGATTCTGTCAAAAATCCGACAGAGCTAGTAGAGCCTAAAAGGGTGTTATCTATGGGTTCTTGTGTAGACCAGACTAAGGTCCTACAAGATTTTCTCCAAACATACTTAAAGCTTTAACATCATCAAGGGATAGATCCTGAATACATAATCATAAATTCCAACATTGAAGCTGGTCATGGAGGGTAATACGAATTCCGAAATGGCCTTATTGGTCACATTGAGCACAAAACCAAATATTTGAAAATTTTGTACCTGAGGTCCTTATAGGGGCAATATTTCATTAATATCATAATTCCTATTTGGGTTGGGCCAGGACAAAACTGTAGATAGGATTAGGGAGATTTCTTTTGGCCTGGCCTCGCATAGGAGGTTGAGGGACTGGTCAAGGAATGTGAGGAGTGTCAAAGATCTAAGCCTCGAAATGACCAGATTTTTAACCCATATAGTGCTAGCATGGCTAAGTTTCCCAGGGAAAAATTCTATTAGAATGTTTTTGGTCCTCTGCCCCGAACAAAACAGGGTTTAGTTCAGTCTTAGTCTCAGTTGATAGTTTTAATATATGTGTTCCCTTTTCCATTGAGATCAATGAAATCTATTGAAAATTGCAAAATCTTAAGCCGAAGACTTTTTCCTGTGTTTGGATCCCTAGTGTACATGGTGACATACAATACTACTTAATTTTGTATCATCTGAAATGAAGAACCTTACATTTCCTTGGGGGATAAAGCTAATGGAAACAACGCCTTTTTATCCCAAGGAAAACTTCATAGCGTTATAATAGAAACCTGAAGGTGGCACTGCGGGCTTTCCAAACATGGTCACATAGAGAGTGGATGTTGGTTTGTACCAACTACAACTTGCTTTCAATAATGCGATAAGTAGTGCCACCAGGAAATTCCCATCTGAATGGATTTTCGGACGGGCTTTGTTCCACCCCTCGATACATACTTGGGGGTCCATGATTTCTTATGGAATAGTATTGGTAAAAAGGGTCTGAAAGAGGTCTGAGAAAAGGCGACCCAGGACCTTAGGAAATGTCACTCCATATTGCCATCTCATTCTACATACCATAGTGGTACTGTGTCTCTGAAAACTGGAGATAAAGTATATCTGGATATGCACTATCTGAGCAGTAAATCTGCCCAGTTCATTGCGAAGTTGGCGCCCAAGTTTGCTGGGACGTTCTTGATAAAGCATTTCATTTCTCCCATGACAGTTTTGTTAGAGGACTTGAATAGGCCTGGAAAGATATTTAATGCGCATGTGTCGCAACTTAAATTGAGCACTTCTCAAGTTGAAGTTTTTGGTTTAAAAACCACTGGACTGAATGACATTTATGTTATAGTTAAGATGTAAGCTAAGGTATCATTTTACAGGGTTTGTCTTTAGGAATATTGTATTTTTGTAATATTATCATAATATAACCTCAAGGTTTATATACGTGTTTTTATATTATTAAGAGATAGAAGCTCTCAGGTATGTTTTGCTCCATTTCACGAAGAGTTTTTCACCTCCGTGTAGAATTAAGTTGTACCCATATGTATTTCGTATTGTTCATTTCTCATGTATATGTAAGACAGATTTTAAGGTTTCGTGTAATTCACGACAGCGGAAATTATAAACTTTAAAATAATTGAAAAGGGAAATATCAAAATGGGACTGTAAGGAGCTCTCAGGTGCAGTTGCGTATTATTTTTGTCTCAAAGTGAGGAGTAATGGGCTATTTGGGGTGTCGTTGTTGGGCTCCTTCGATGCTTGCACACATTCCCTTGGTTTGTTCTGAGTCTGGAGCCGACGATGGACCTGGGAAATAAGATGATGTCTTATTATATGGTGCCTCCATGGAGGAGTCGGGAGCATCCCCAAGCTTGACCATCTTGGAGAAGTTTCTGGATCCTTTTGGATCTTCACCACAGCCTTCCTTTGGGGGGGGGGGGGTGAGGATGAGACAAGTGGTCTCATTTTCATGTAATTTCTGCCAGCGCCCCCACCCCCTTCTTAATGTAGCGGTTCCATTTCGCCTGGTCTCGAATAGCTACCAAGCTATGCTACGCAATATTCAACTAGCATGGAGAAAATTATTGTAGGAAACGATTTTTTTTAGTTGTTCTACACTTTATATCATTTAAAAAAATTTAAAATGGTAACGCTCGAACACTAACTTGAAACTCCTGAGAATCCTGGAATGTCTGTGTTGGACTTTGTAACGACTTAGTGGACCCACCATCGCGCCTGGGTCTTTTTCGACTGGGGTCTCGGTGTGTGGCCGGTAGAGGCGCCCATAATGACTTTGTCTACCCGCGCAGCACCAATTAGCCAAAGGATTATGACGTCAGATCCGGCGCTAAAGACTTTGAGTTTGTGGAACATTACCGACGGTTCGACGGCCTGTGATTGGTCGGTCATTCTGAGGTATCCCAACAGGATACAATTGTATATTTTTATTGTATTTAAGCCCTGGGAGCAGGCTCATCAGAGAGCCGAGCACTGCAGCCAGGGAGCTTCACTCGAGTTAATTATGAATTGGTAAAAATTGATTAATTCTCAGAACGACCTTTAATGTCTCAGATAAGGAAGGACATGATAAAAGTCCTATGTAGGAGTCCTTATGAATAGGCGCTATGTCAGAAGCGCATGAAAAACTTTTCAATTTGTCATTTCTCTTTTTGAAAGTGAGGGATTTGAAACTAAGATAAATAGTGTAGTAATTTTTAAAAATTCCGGAAAATGTCAGTTTAAAAAAAACAAAGAATTTTAGTGAAACTTGGTCGCAGTTTGTTCACCAATAGTTCTGGTATGGGGAATTTTAAATGAAATCAATGTGTACATTTGTTAGATCATCTTTGAGAAACTGTGAGAAAGTTAAATGTGAGCAAGAGAAGTAAGTTAATTACTTGGACTTCGATGTGAGCGCGACGACGTAAACAGAGCACGCATTGTGCGTACGGGCGATGGGAGAGCGTTTTAAGGTTGGTTTACGATTGACTTAAGAGAATAAGTGCTCCATGTGCTTAAGATATGATTCAATGTGTTCAAGGCTATTAGTTTAAGACTGTCATGTGCAGGTCTTGACTGGTCGCTTTACTAAAGATATCTTTATATGTCATATCTTAAATACAAGTCAAGATGAAGTAGCCAATCAGAGACCAGCGACAATTGTTTGCGGGAAACTGTATTAAGTTGTGTTTAGGTTATGTTTTATTGTGAAATCGTATGGAAGTAAGTATTCTAATCGGCATATGTTTTATACAGCCAGTAAATTAATTATTCTAAATGAATGAAATAATTTTGTAGTTTGCACGATTATAACAATTGCATAATAACTTTTGTCAAAGTTAAAAATGCGAAGGCTGACAATCTGATTTATACAGACAGGAATTTATTCTCGAAAAATAAACACATTTTGTAAATTTGCATGGATATAGTGAAAGGTAAATACAGATTTAGAAATTGCTTCATAAAGTTGAATGTGAAATGGCTGATTTACTTTATACAGCCAATAAATTAATTTTGTAATTTTGCTCGATTATTGTAAAAGCAAAGATTGTGTAGGAATGGCAACAAGAGCTCAAATCCTCCAGTATCTTTATGTGGGAATTAAAATTGATCATTGTTATTTCCACTTAGGAAGAAAATAAATCATTATTGTATTTTGAGATTTTCTAGTTATGCAACATTATTTTATGGCTCTATGTGTTTAACCAGAAATCGCACTATTTTACACGTGTGGGGAAAATAAATAACATTAAACTTTCAAATTGTAAGAGAAAAAAGGGAAAATTTGTAACAAATATTTTTAAACCCTGCTTTTGCTTGTTTGGCAATAAATGGTTATTTTGAATCTACAAGGATATTAAAAGAAGGTCAATATTATATAAGTTATACTAACCAGTATTGCCAAAATTGTAACGTGTTAATATAGCATTTTGTGTAACATTCTAGATTTCTGGAAAAGTAAAATATATGATTATTGTAAAGGTTATACGTATCAGGATTGCCTAGATGATATTGAGCCTGTTATAGTATTTCGTGCTTAACTTTTGTATTATGTGTATCTAAAAAAAACTTTGCAGAAAAATTGTATATTTTTGTACATTGAAAAGTAATGAAACGAAATATTTTCCAAATAAAAGAATACTGCACTTTTTTTAATGTGTTTTGCTGTTGTTGTTAATGGGGTATGCTCTCTACACAGTGTCTTGAAGGGATTGTTATGATTTTTCGAATGTTTCTAATATTTTGTAATTGATGCTTGGCCCAATTTCCACGCCCTATAGCTAGGGCGTCGCAGGAGGCGGCTTTTGAAAATGTTCTCAAACTTTGTTCGTCGTTTTCGCAGGGAAAAAGTGTGTTTGGAAATAGGATGTTCTTCTCAGAATGAACATTAGGACCTACTTATGTAGAGGGCAGTGTTAAATCATTCTTTTTCATGTTTTTGGACGTAGTATATTTTTTTTTGTAAATTGGCTATACAATTGGCGCTTTCCATTAATTCGCGCTCAGCAAATACAAGAGATACACAGCTTCAGAATGAAAAAGTCCAATTCTCACTATTTCGCCAGTATCATATAGCTAATTACAATGAAAACTGGCATGAGCCTATGTGATGGGTATTTCCAGAGTGAACTATTGTCTAGCAGTAAACTACAGAAAGAAAAATAATCTAAAATGGAATTTTGAAGATAGACTTAGAATATTGTACAAAAGCAGTTCTATATGCAAAGAAATCTTGGTATAAATTAGAAAATGTTTAAAATGGCTGACAATAACGATTACGATAAAAAAATTAGGAAAAATATTGGCTAATTAGGAAACTGCAAATACGAGAGAGCACAAATTTCCAGAGGAGCTCGGTGACTAAACCAGGCAATTTGTATAAATATACTTAATTTTTATTTTCAACAAAATTAAAAACTAAAGGCGCTATTGCATAAATTTATATTCAAATTCTTTCTTGTGTATTTATTTAAAATATGAAATAAGTTATATACCAATATTGTTAATTATTAAAAGTTATTATTATTTATTTCCGGTTATTCCTCTTTAGAAGAGTGTTTGTACTTGAGCCAATCACTGCATAATTTTCTTTTTCTCTTATTCTATCTTCCCAAAACCTCTTCATTAATTCACTGTCTTTTCTTCCTATTCTCTCTCCATCTTCTACATATCCTTTCTTTTTCAGGTTCTTGTCCAATTTTCATGTTTCTAATTATATTTCTGAATTTTTTCTTATTCTAAATTTCTTATTCTGAGATTTTCAGTCGTTCCAAATCTTCTTCATCAACGATATTGAAAATTTTCTTCGAGAGTCCATCTTCACCCATCCTGCATAAGTGTTCGTAGAACGGTTGGCGTCTTTTCCTAAACGTGTCTGTGATGACGTCTGTGTTTTCGTATAATTATTTTGTAGGTCGTCTGACCAAGTTCCCTCTCGGAGGACCGCACCATGGATTTTCCTAAGGATTTTACGTTCTTGTTTCTTAATGTCACAAATTTAAGTCATTCCCCTGATTATTGAGGTAAAACAACTGTGTTATAATGTCGTAGTTTCGCATTACGAGATACTGCTATTTTGTTATAGTCATTCCATGCAATTTTGTACGCCATTTGTAGTTTGACTATTTTTCTGTGTTGAAGATTGTGTTCAGTCCCATCGGTTCAATGGTTTCCCCCAAGTACTTCAAGTGAGTGCCTTGTGAGATTTTTCCATACTGTGTTTTCAATGTGAGTTTTCCTGTTGATTTGGTTTCCATATATTGAGTCTTTTCATATGAAATTTAAAGTCCAGTTTTATAGCATATTTCGCGCAGTTTTTCTAGTGCTAGTTTGGCTTCTTCCTTGTTGTTTGTTAATATAGCCAAGTCGTCTTCAAAGGCCAAGCATTTCACGGTGATTCTCTTTCATATCTCCTTTCTCCTTTCCAAGTTGGATGACTTTGACCTGCTTTCCCCATTCTCTGATTATTTTCTGCAAGACAATGTTGAATAGAAATGACGTTGGGCCATCCCCTTGTCGGACTCCTGTGTGAATTTCAAAGGAGTTTGAGGTTTCGCCCATGAATTTGACTTTTGAGGTGGTTCCCGATAATGTTTCCTAGTCTTCCTATCGACTCCTAATTCTTCTAGGCTATTAAACAACGTTTATCTGCCGACAGAGTCGTAAGCTTTTTTAAAGTCAACAAATGTAACTGTGGTGTTTCGACATCGTCTGATATTTAGTATGGTCTTGAGGCTCCAGGGGGCCTATGCTGGAGTTCTCACTCGTATACTAACTGCCCGCCGCGCTGAGTGAATTGCAGTTTTGGTATGCTTGAACAACAACTTGGTCTTTGTATACGAACTTTGTCCATGTGATCGAGAGCGAGTCAAGTCCAGTAATTAAAGATTTCAATTCATACGCATGTTCACTCATTCGTGTGGGGCTGCATATTCACACATTCGTGTTAAAAGAAATTATTGAACTGTTAAGATAATAAATTTACTGAACTGGGAACACTACATATACGATTATATTGTAATTTTTCATACAGTTTCGTATCGCAAAAATAGCACGTAATTGGAATACAGCAGTAATAGTTACGTTGCAGTAAGTAGATAGCACGTAATTGGAATACAGCAGTAATAGTTACGTTGCAGTAAGTAGATAGCACGTAATTGGAATACAGCAGTAATAGTTACGTTGCAGTAAGTAAATAGCACGTAATTGGAATACAGCAGTAATAGTTACGTTGCAGTAAGTAGATAGCACTAATGTAATAAATTTTATTGATTAATATAGATTTTTAGTTGTTGTACGTAAATGTAAATTATTTAAATATATACCCATCAGTTTGTAAAACATAGAAATGTTTAAGGAATGTCTAAATTTGAAAAATAAATTATTTGTCTGTAACATTAAGCACATTATGTTTAAATTATTCGAAAATATATTTACAAAATCGTTCTTGAATAAAATTTTGTTTAAACTTTGTCGACTCGTTCGAACAAAACTAAATTAACTATACTCTTAGTATTGCCTTTCCTTAGAAAACCCTTTAAAAATCTCGTAATTATATTAGTGCATGCCTGCATGGTGCTTCTTTTCTAGCAGTGTTTGTTCATATGTCCCTAAAATCTGTAACAAAGAAATGTTTAGAAAATTCGTTCATGAAATACCGTTAGTTACGTTTTCGACTTTGGCGTAGGCATCACGTACTATTCGCGTTGATATTTCGTTAATTAAAAACATAGTTACTATATCCAATGTAGTTGGAAGTATTATTTACTCAACAATTTCAATATCTGGTACATAAACTCTGCCACTGCCATGTTGGTTACCGCCTATTTCAAAACAACATAAGCCACTTTTATGATTGGCTAGTCACCGCGAAAATTAAGTCAGACGGAAGAAACAACTGACAGCCGAAATGAATTCGAATGGTAAATTCGTCTACGAACGATAGGAAGTGAAGCATACCATTTCTACTACACGTATGTTCGTATAAGAAAATTCCTCGCATACGAACACTCGAGTAATTTTTCAAGCATAGGCCCTCAGAGCTGTTCGATACAGGATCTTCCTTTCTTGAATCCTGCCTGATACTCGCCATATTGTGGGTCCGCTTGCGGCTCGAGTCGATTCAGCAAAGCTTTAAAGACGATTTTATATTTGACTGGGAGAAGTGAGATTCCTCTGTAATTGCTCGGATCTGTTTCGTCTCCTTTCTTATGGGTTGGGTGTATAAATGCTCCTTTCCATTATTTTGGGATTTTCTCTGTTTTCCAGACTTCCGATATTATTCCGTGAATTTTTGGCGTTATATTTTCATGGTCCAATTTCCAGACTTCCGCGATAATGTCGTGTTTGCCAGGAATCCTGTTGTTTTTCAACGATTTTATAATTTTATAATTTTCTTCGTGTGTGGGTGGAATAGAGTCAGGATTCTATAATGTTCACATTTTATTCGTGTGTGGGTGGAATAGTCAGGATTCTATAATGTTCACATTTTCTTCGTGTGTGGGTGAAATAGAGTCAGGATTTGGTGCTGGTTTTACAAATCGGAGCTGTTCAGATGGTGCTTCGCAGTTGAGGAGTGTATTGATATATTTTTCTATAATTCACAGTAATTTTTTGTGTTAGTTTCCAGGGACCCATCATGTCGTTGGAAGCACAGGCTAGGAGACTGGTAGCAGGTTAAAGTTTCTATGACGGTCTTATAGAAATTCCGAGTGTTGTTCTTAGTAAAGTCCTGTTCTATTTCCTTCAGACGATTATTGTCGTAGTTGCATTTTTCTCGTTGTATAATGTTGGAGACATTTTTCCTTATCTCTATGAATTCATGCCACTTTCCTGTTGTTTTATGACTGTTGATATTATTCCATGCTTTAACTCAATGCTCGACAGCTTGATGTCATGTGATGATCCATCACCTGTGTATTCTCTTTCTTGGAGGTTGGCCTAAGTGTATTGTTTCTTTCAGTTTCTCTTCGCGTTCCGACCAGTTCGTGGATCCATCTTATGGATTTCTTCAATGATTTTCTGCTTGTTAAGCTCTTGGTATTCGGAATCAGTACGGAAAGTATGGGATATTTACTTTGATTTGAAGTAAATTGTGATCGAACTCGAAGAATCCTCTCCTTGTTTTACATTTAGCACTTCTTTGTGGTTTTTCATGGAGATGGCAATGTGACCAATCTGGAATTCTCAGCTCTGCAATGGGGGATTTCCAAGTCTTTAGTTTTTGTGTGGGTTTCTGAAATATTGTTGACATAATATTGAGATTAAAATTTTGGCATATGTTTATGAGGTATTATATTATTAAAAATTATATTATAATATCTATCTTATTGTGTAATGTATTGTGGTGCCCGAATATGTATGTTCATAACACAAAGTATCTTGTGTTCATTGATTAATCTTACAATAGTTAAAATAGTTTTCATACTTATCTTAAATTATCATTAAAAAAAATCAATTAATCATTGCATTACAATCAAACAATTGAATAAACACATCAGGATATTTTGTTTATTGTTCTTTGGAATATCGGATTCCTAGTGTAATATTACTTGTGGTAGCATTAAATTTTCAAAATTCCGCGCACTATACTCTGCTTTTCACTGACTCTACTTCAATTTTTGCCTCTGGGCATCAACATTTAATCAGTTCGACGTATAATGGAATTCTTAAAGCAAGTAATGGCTGTCATTCTCGATGTCGGCTGCAGGGCTGGAACTGAGCTCGAAACAGCGCACATCTCCATGTCATCTGCTTGATCCTCGGGAAGTTGGGCAGGCTCTGTGATCTCAGCTACCTTCCGACGTGGGAGGCAGACGCGTCAGTGTCTCACACAGGCGCTGTTTCAGGAACCAGATGACGAGTACCAGACATCCCATCATAACGAACCCCACCAAGTAGTGACTGTGGCGTTCGATGTGTTGACTCAGAATCTTTCTATGTTTCAAATCATGAATGTCAGAAATGAGATGATTCAACTCTACATCTTCTTCTGTATTTAGCTCTGACAGACTGATATTGAAGTCAGTTTTCATGGATGCAACAAACTTGTTCACTATTTGTTAATAAGGACTGAACTACAGAGAACTTGACGCCATTCACTTTGTATTTGATATGTGTTACCTTGTTACTGTGTGGTAACAAGTGAATTCTCTCATTAATTATCTGACAACTGCTTACCTGGGACATGATTCCCTGCGTCGAGATCCACTCCTCCACCACGCGTGCTTTGCTCTTTTCATAAGGACATATTTTAGTAACTTTTATCTTTCCCAGTACTGAATAAAACCAACTATCACCATCTACTGATCTAATAAACACTGGTACGTACGAGTTACCTAGAAGTTCTCTTTTACACATTTTATAATCTTAACCAGGTTGTGACAATATGACATTCACTATACAATTCAGAACCTTTATGGAAAAGTCAGGACGTTAGCTGGACAAACTATATTATTCCCGCCTTTACATTGACTCAAGTCTGCTTTAGACACTAACGAATAAAACTGCATGTTCTCTGACAGCGCGATATAAGGTGCATCTGGCACCATCTGAATGTATCTCTCTAAATTTCTCCCAAGTACGGGAAAAGGGTGAGCTCTATAAATTGTGAAATACCTATTCGCGGATCTCAAAGGAAACTCAATTATCAACTGTATACTATCAATTGTAGCAAGTGCATGTACCGTTGTAACTTCAAAATAATTGTAAACTTGATCTAAATCAGTTTCTGCTATCAAAGTCTTGCCCACGGGTAATTTAAGACCAATATCACGAATAATTTCTGACAAATTTCCGGGAGTCAATAACGAAGTGAGTAACTTACCAGTCGTTTTGATATCCAATGCCGCTCTTATTTTCGTTACCTCTTGTTTATAAGACTGAAGAATTAATTATAATTATCTCAGCCAACTACTGTATTTAAGTCCTTCCCCTAAATTTGCTAAAAGTTATTCTGGGATTTCTTTCAGTCATTGAGGCTGTTAAAGTATTGCAAGCAGTCATGTGGTTAAGAGTTTTTATTACTTTTGCTAACTCTTTTGCTAAAATGCCTTCGTCCTTCGAGTTTTTCTCTACTTCGACATTCATCCCTTTCACGAAAGTTAATTGTTTCTCTACTATATGAATAAATTTTTCTTGTCCCGTCCCCAACTCATTAGTGAATTGGTGAATACGGACATAATCACCATTCGTAAATGTACCAAAGAAAAATTTCTGAATACTTCCACCTGCATTTATCAAACCTCTCTTTTCGCGAGACGATTTTCTGGGTAATATCAAAATTAATTCATTTACTTCCTCCTCTAATTCTGCAATTGGCCTATGAAAAAAATCTATCTCTGAACGTGATTTTTCAATCTCTTGGTTTCCAGAAAATTTCATCCCTTTAATTGTGTTCAGTTGGTTCCTAAATTCCTGATTAATACTCTCCAATTTTCTTATGGGCATTGTCCATCTGTCCCCTGTTAATACGACGTCCATTTCTTGGACCAGAATCCCGCCAGCGCCTATGGTGTGATCTGCAATGCAAACGAATATACCTCTTATTTAGTTTTTCGCATTGAACTCGCAATTGTCATAAAATTCTAGGTTGCATTATACTCTGAGGCTACGCATCACTTATTTCTGCTTCCTCCTCTTCAACTGTGGGATTTCTCACATTTGAATGTAAATTATACCTGACACTGGGTTCACCTACTTTCTCACGAATTTTCCCTTTTAGATAACGCAACAGTTCCCAAACGTCGTCAGTTTCTACATTATCATAACATTCACTATCATCGAGGGTGCTGTCATCCCTAGGGCATTCAACACATATTTCCTCTACGTCACATATTTCTGCTAACTCTGTTATGTCTGCTAAAATTGGGCGTGGCTTTGAGCCTACATTTTCTTCATTAGTTTCCTCGCTTAGTTCTCTATCACTTTCACTATCGCAAAATTACTCAACTGTTTCTACTTCGTCAATAATAAGCGGGGCTTTTCCCTGCATGTTGTGCCTGCATATCTCAGCCTAGACACGAGCTCCTTGGCCCTGTAGAATTTTTAGACAACTTTAATCTCTCACTGTGCACAATAACTTTTCTCTTATCCAATGATACTTCAAACGTGACTGAGTTTAGTTTACTCATAACTTTATGAGGTCCAGACCAAAACTTATGAAACTTAGATACTCTACCTTTCTTAACACTTGGCGTGTGTAGATACACGTAATTACCTACCTCAATATCTGGTGATTTTGACTTCTTGTCATATTATTCTTTTGGTCTCTCAAAAGATACTTTGTTACTTTCGCTAACTACTTCATGTGCTTTTTTTTAAACTTATTACTCAAAATATCTACGTGTTCCTTGACTGTCATACCTACCTCTAAAACATTAGGCTTTAAAACATTCACCTAAAGGGGGTAGCCTAAATTCTTTCCCATATAACAAATAATGTGTGCTGTAACCCGTCACTAAATGAGGAACCGTCCTATATGCGTGCACTGCATATGGCAAATATTCTTCCTAATTACTACCGTATTCATCTACGTAATGAGATATCATATCCGCTAGGGTTCAATGAAGTCTCTCAACACATCCGTTACATTGTGGTCTGAAAGGGGTTGTCTGTAACTTCTTAATTTTTAACTCTTTGCACGTCTCTAACATCAACCTAGACACAAAATTTCTCCCTTGATCTGTCAGCAGGCTTCGAGGACAACCATGCCTTAAAATAATCTGCTGTACAAAATATTTCGTTACTGTCTCTGCAGTTTGATCGGGATTGGTATCACTTCACAGTACCTTGTGAAATAATCAATTAATGTCAACAAATATTTATTCCCTTTCTCACTCATCGGTAAGGGACCTAAAATATCTAGAAATACCGACTGAAATGGGGAATTTACTTGCGGTAAATAACCTAACGGTGATTTCGTCATTTTCGTACTTTTTCTCCTAAGACAATCATCGCACCTCACAATATATTCATCTACATCTTTATTCAATGTTGGCCACCAGTACAAAGATTTGAGGAGGTTTTGAGTTCTCTTCATACCTTGGTGTGCAGAAAATGGAGTGACATGGTGATGACTAATTACTCTGGTCACAAGCGACTTTGGAACAAATACTAAAATTTTTTTCTCTTTGCCTTCCCTATCAATAAAGAAATTTCCCTTATCTGCCTTTTTAATTATACTTAGACATGTTTCGTATTCCCTCTGTCCTTTCTTAAATGTTTCTCGAGTTAAATCTCCTGAATTTATCGCATTTACCATTCACGACGAACAATCTGCATTCGCATGTTTCTTGCCCGGACCACTTCAAAATCAAACTCTGCTAAACGAAGTGCCCATCGAGTGAGTCTCGAAATAGGGTTTTTCAAATTCAATAACCATCAATCAATGTAGCATGGTCAGTAATAACGGTAAATCTACTCCTGTACAAATATGCTCTCAACTCTTTTATGGCAAAAACTAAAGCGCACAATTCTTTTTCTGTTGTACTGTAATTCCTTTCTGCTGAATTTAATTGTCTACTGACATAGGCGATCGGTTTCTCGTGTCCGTTTCTCATCTGAGACAGGACAGCGCCTATGGCATAATTACTAGCATCTGTAATCATAATAAATGGTTGTGAAAAATCTGGATATACAAGAATCGGATATGAAATTAGTTTTTCTCTTAGCACTTTAAAAGCTTCCTCTTGTTCTGCTTCCCAATTGAATGGTTCATCTTTCTTAGTTAATTTCATCAATGGTCTCGATATATCCGCGAAATTCGGTAAAAATATCCTATAATACTGAAATAAACCTACCACTGAGCGAAGTTCTGTCACATTTGTAGGTCTGGGGAGTTATTTAATTGTTTGTAGATTTATCTGATTTGGTTCTACGCCTTTTAAACTTACAACATGCTATAAGTATTTTACACTATCTTGTATAAATGAACTCTTACTAGGCTGGAATCGCAAATTAGCTTCTTCCAGTCTATCCAAAACGTTTTTCATGCGCTTGGCATGTTCTATCACAGTACTGCTAAATATTATAATGTCGCCAAGGTATACTAAACACTGATCACCTAATAAACCTGTTAGAACATAATTCTCCATTAACCTCTCAAATCTAGCTGGGGCATTACACAGTCCAAACGGGAGTCTATTAAATTAATATTTCCCCCATGAATGTAGCAAAACTCGTTTTCTCCCTGTCACTCTATTCTGGAAGTAGCCACTCGCTAAGTCCAATGTTGAAAAATATTTCGACCCGTGCAAGGATTCTAACGTCTCCATGACATTCGGAATTGGATAAGGATCCTGCTTCGTAACTTTGTTTAACTGACGGAAATCTATACAAAATATTATTTTATTTTAAAATAATCGTCTTTATTTTTCCGTTTCACCATCTCTACAGGAAACTGCCAAGGTTATTTACTATCTGAAATAATATTTTTATCTAGCAAGTCCTTTATTTGCTCTGCAATTACTGGTTTCAATGCATGCGGTACTCTATATGGATTCTGCTTAATTGGTCTGGTCTCTCCTGTATCTATCTTATGTTTCAATAAATTTGTGCACCCGAAATTTGAACTATCTTCCACTTGAAATATATACGTAATCTTCATTAACACTGGGAACATTATATTAAAATCACTCTTATTCAAATATTTCAGTTTATCTCTAACAATTTTCTCTACCTCTATAAATCCATATTTTGGTATTTCTGGTAACAACTTACCCTTCTGCTTCACTGATTCACTATTATTTGACGTGTGAGTTTCAAAACTCTGACTACCTTGAGTCACTAAACAATTTGGTACATTTAACATTTTATTCTCTCCATTCGATAATTTACACGTATTTTTCGTGCGAGTTTCACAACTCTTGGCTACCTTGAGTCTGCACACAATTTGGCACATTTATTTTCATATTACGTGAACAATCTAACATCGGTATGGATTTTTCATTTACGCGCGTATTTACAAAGTTAACTCCTCCGACATCTCAAATTATCTCGACACTTCAACCTTTTATCACGACAATTACTGCGACAATTCAAACTTTTACAACAATTTAAACTTTTACGACAGGACTCGGGGTTTTCATTTGGAATCGGAACTGCCACTCCTTGGCATACACTATCTCGGGAGATTTTGGGGACACAGCGACAAAATCTGTCCTGTTCCGTGACCTCGCTAACTAATTCACTCACTTTATGGCTAACACAACTCGAGGGGATTACTACTTCGGAGCCTGGAAGCGAACACTTTTTATCTTTGTTTCTAGGGACATCTGCGAGGATTTTCTCCCGTGGTTCTATTTGTGGCGACACTAAATCACTTTATTCCGACCCAATACTTATACAACTTATCTCTTATATTCGTGGTGTGCTATTTACGCATAGTACTCCAGCATTGTCACTGACAAGTATGGTAAATCCTATTACCGTACCCTTTGGCACGACGAGCGTCCCATTAGTAATGTTCACGATTTTTGTCACAGCCCATACTGCTTTTACTAATGCTCTGTGAGGTTTCCTTGAACCTTCACAGTGAGGTTTCCTTGAACCCTCAACTTGACCTACCCTGTCAGTAGTCCTCTCGGCATGACCGCCTACTTCACATGTTGCTACTGCACCTTCCGCATGACTAGGACTCCATGTCCTCTTGCCCCCTTTGACGAGATCTCTATGAGGAACGAAACACTGGGACACATCCCTTTGAACCGAAACAAAGGGGATAACACACTGGCCGCTCACCCTCATAAATGCCTTCTTTTCAACTATACAGGTACTCTGACGGTCGTTCACCCCGTCCTCCAGATTCGTCTCACCGAATCTATTACATGTCCCTATAGAGTTTCTAGCCGTACTGCTCCTACAATACACCTCGTTCTCTGGGAGTCTCTTTCTGGTAAGAATGAAGTTGCATAATGCCCTTGCAACATGGATGCCCAGTACATTCGTCAATGTCGGTTCGATAAGAAGCAATTTGGAATCAGTGTCCCAACCCGCCGTGTCTCCTATTTTGGTGGCAGAATCGTGTGCTGTGTCATTTTCACTTCATTGTATTGATTACCGTTCACAGATCCAGATCCAAGTTCAGAGCTGGCCAGGTTCTCAGCTTGTTTCAGCTGTTCTTTCTCAATTATGCAAGTTGTTGAATTATTATATATATCTAAATAAACCTTATTTTTTAAATACAATTTCTGTTTTTTCAAGTCGATTCTGGAATTATAATAGCACAGAAAATCGGTTCCAAGTATTCCCTCAAAAGGAAGCTCTGATGCTCACACAAGAAACCAATATGGATAACATTGACCATTTACACACAACTCTACATACTGGGTACCTGCGATCTGGAGAGGGTCTCCTATAAAGCCTTTTCCTCCTAACTGAGATTCATCGACTATGTTTCTGCTGATTCTAGGTCGAACGACAGATATATCGGATCCTGTGTCAATTAAGAACGAGTGAGACTGGCACTCGACAAGAACAGATACTAAAGTCTTATTTCACCCTATAACTGTAATTTCTGCCGTATTGTGCCTGGGGATGACAATTAGCCTTTCACATTTGGGCGATTGTTACCTACATTCTTGCCAGTTTCCCTAATGCCGTACCCTACGTTCCTAGATACTTGGGCTCGTTGTGGGGTTCCCAAACTTCGGCATTCTCTGATCATGTGCCCAAAACGTCCGCAATTAAAACATCTAATATTACAGTTATTACCTTGTTCTTGTGTGTAACTCATGTTCTTGGGAGAAACACCTGCTCCCGATAGACTCTTTCTACTGGTACTGTTATCAATCGAACCATGGTAACATGAGTTATAACCTCTTCCAAAACATATGTTAATGGAAGTCTTTTCGCCACTTATCGTGTTACCCCGTGCCACACTTGTTTGCTGGGAGACTATGTTATACACCTTTCTCCTCCTCTGAGGATCATCTAATTTTGTTTTGCGATCCCAATACGCCTCTGTAACCTCTAACGCTACAGCCATGCGTTCAGCTTCGTCCATGGTTTGTGGTATTTTATAGCTCAAATGCTGACCTACGTGGTCTTGTAACCCGTCAGTGAAACTGCTAATAACCTCTTTTAATCTTCCTGACTCAAAATTTCCTGTTTCTCAGGCTCATATAAATGCTGAAGTATTTTCTCACATGATTTACGATACCTATCTGCAAATGTCTGCATATCCTCATTATGCTTCTGCCTAACATTGTGCAGTATGTAATCATTAAATTGCAACAGCTGATTTTCCTTGAATCTGACGTTCAACTCATCTTTCAACATAACATTTAAATGTTATGTCCCCTCTTAATCTAGGACATGTCGCAACAAAACGCGATGCTAAACCTTTCAATTTCATTTTTGCTAGTTTTAATTTTTCCTTATTTGAAAGATTTCCTAGGCTTGCTGCTGTTTCTATGCTTTCTAGAAAGCCATGTACCGGTAACGAACCTTTTTCGCTAGTCCATTATTCTACTAATGAAATAACTGCCAAATCTTTAACTTGAGCTTGTACTGGTATCGCGTGGGCTAGTTGACGGCGTCTTTCGTCCTCCATGTCAACAAGAAAAGTGCTTCTATAACTTATTAAATTTATTCATTCAATTTGGAAAGAGGAAGCCAAGTCTTACGAATGTGAGTCCGTTTCTTCGGAGTGTCTTAATGAGCACTACAACTTGTAGGTTTAGTTTCATGACTCGTGTTCAAATTCCCTCTCTTAGGAACGGCAATGTGTTCCGCACATGAAGAACTAGTAGACGCTTGCTCGCGTTCTACGTTCGCGTCTTGCGAAGTCGAAGGATCTGTGTTCGCAACTAGGTCAAGCCTTTCTATTTCGAATTCTCGATAAACGCGATCCCGAGGTATGAACCTCTTCACTAAATGAATTTCAATTTCCAACACTACCCGTCCAGAAGAATTTTTGTAATTGTATACTTTATATGCGGGAGTCGGAAAATATCGCATTGGTTTTCCCTTGAAAGCTATTTCCAGTAATAAACCTGTAGTTAGTGCATTCAGCTTAGCACGAAATGGCTCTACTTGAGACAAGTCAAAAGATGTGTGCTTTGAAAATATTTCTGTATCTATTTATATGAATATTCTTCTAAATCCTTCTATGCCTCAGTACTACTAGTCAAAACTGTAAACTCTACTACCTTCCCTCCTTGCCTTTGAAAAATATAATAAGCATCTTAGCATAATGCTTTAGTGCTTTTGCAAAATACAGCAAAGAAGTGGAGCTGAATCCAGATAATTTCTGCAATATTCAACTCTAACTTCAGTGTGCGGTGTTATATCTTCCAAATCTACGTCACAATCAACATTACCAGTTACTCTGTTAGTCATATGTCCGTGAACACACTCAACATTAAAACGATATGATTTCCTACAGTACACGTGTTCGATATATTCCTGCAAATCTCCTCTTTCACGAACAATCGTATTAGATTCGTCAACTGAAATGTGCACGATCCTAAACGCTTCAGGACACATTGAAAAGTCCCACTCAGCAACATTGCTCAGCTCAATTACTATTTCACTATTCGCATTCATAACACAACGTACGAATAAAATAAAACAACTGAATTTCAATTCCTCGGAGGAAAACCTAACACTGTTTTCAACGACCTAACACCTATCACCTATCACCTGTAACCTATAACCCTTCGAAGTGGGTTCAGTTACAGCCGTCTGGAGTAACTATCCCACCGCTGCCACTGGTTTGTGGTGCCCGAGCTGTCTGGGGCTGAGCACAATCACTCAATGAAAAATAATCTAAGTCAATTTAACACTTTTAATTAAATCAAGCACTGAAACTGTTACACTTTTAATTATATATCTACTTATTTGGTGATGTGGCGGAAGATGACATGGGAATTGTTAATATAAAATAAAATATGAGCTATAATAGAAGCAAAAAAATGATATAATAACGGTGGTGAAGGAGAGTAGAGTCTCGGCGCAGATCAGGCGAGCCGTCCCAGGCGGTGATGTGCAGTCTCTGGTGTCCTCTGCTGAAGTTTTTTGTCCTCAGGCAGTGCATGGCATAATAAAGCAACATGAGTGTAGTGGGGAGAAGTCTCCCTCCACCAAGAAGTCGCGCATGAGCAGTCTCTCACCAATGGGAAGTCAGGGCGAGAAGAGTCTCCAACCAATGAGAGAGCAAGGTGAGGGCATCAGCCAATAAACTGGAACTTTGCACACGGCCCCAAAGTGTGGTATTGAAATCATGTGTCGGGAAAATAGCGCGTGATACAGCGCGTGATTCCAGGAGTCATGGGACGAAAATGCCATGAATAACAGGATGTATTTCCCGTCAAAAGTGGTTAGCAATCGTAGTCACTAGAGCGGATACAGTTTCCTGTCGCAGGCACCGCAGAACCTGATAAGTTTGCGAAAATACTTCAGTAAAATGTTCTCTCTCTGAACTGGAAAGCTTGTGGAGTACCCGCGGCCCTACAGTATTATTAATTATATTATAAAAAGTAAGTATCACATATCGTTACAATCCAACACACAGGAAAAAATATGGGTCTGAATAGGGCTGGTGAAAGCTAGCCGGCCAACTCTGACCAGCCGATACTGGCCCGATGTCATATTGTTGAATTGGCCCGGTGCAATATGAACAGGCGGATAACTGTTGCCCAATAGTGTCGGGCCTACCATGGCTGGATATCGTTACGATGGCGAGGCTATGACGTCTGTATGTCTCTACGATGCCTGTCCTGCTAGGGATGGATGTCATATTCTTGAATTGGCCCGGTGCAATATGAACAGGCGGCTAACTGTTGTCCAATAGTGTCGGGCCTACCATGGCTGGATATCGTTACGATGGCGAGGCTATGACGTCTGTATGTCTCTACGATGCCTGTCCTGCTAGGGATGGATGTCATATTCTTGAATTGGCCCGGTGCAATATGAACAGGCGGCTAACTGTTGTCCAATAGTGTCGGGCCTACCATGGCTGGATATCGTTACGATGGCGAGGCTATGACGTCTGTATGTCTCTACGATGCCTGTCCTGCTAGGGATGGATGTCATATTCTTGAATTGGCCCGGTGCAATATGAACAGGCGGCTAACTGTTGTCCAATAGTGTCGGGCCTACCATGGCTGGATATCGTTACGACGGCGAGGCTATGACGTCTGTATGTCGGTACAATGTTGGGCCTGCGACTGGATGTCTCTACGATGCCTGGCCTGCTAGGGATGGATGTCGTTACGATGTTGGGCTTGCGAAGGCTGGAGGTTGCCATGATGCCCCGATGCGATGGCTGGATGTCATTACGATGCCTGACCAGCAGGGGCATGGTATCCAGGAATAAGTAGTATAACTATGAAAAAAACCTACAATTTTCGACTTAAAACTTAATATTTGTTATTTACTTTTTTGCGTATAAACACTTGATTTACTTCTCCACACATTTTAAAATTTGAAAATATTTTGTTCGCCGAGTACGGGAATCTGGTTAACAGTCCAGTATGCTAACCTATAAACCATGGCGTTAGATGCTGATACTATGAAGTAATTTCAAATATATCGTGACACAAATTATTATATAGGAATGGATAAATTCCATGACAATAAATCAAATAATTTTAAAACACGCATTGTTTAAAAACTATTTCTTCAGAGGCTTGCGAAGAAAATAGTTTTTGTTAGTTTTAAAATATCTCTCAAATATTTGTAAAAATGAAAATAAATTCAAATTAAACAAATGCCATAGGCTACCAGGTGACACACATACACTATCGACCAAAAAGAAATTGGGCAGCTGTCCACAATGTTTGCTCGGTGATTGCCTGATAGAAGTTCGTAGGGCCACCTCTTGCGGCTATAAGAGCAGCCACCCTGTCTGGCATGCTCTCTACTAGTGTTTGCAGGACATCCACGGGGATTCGTCGCCATTCCTCTTGCAACCATTCCACGAGTCGAGCAATGGATTTTGGCCGCCCCTGACAAGCCCTCATCCGGCGATCCCATTCGTCCCAAAGATGTTCTATAGGGTTGAGGTCGGGGCTCTGTACGGGCCAGTCCAATCGGCGAACATTGTTGTCGGCGTACCACTGCATAGTAGCCCTTGAAACATGGCACCTTGCACTGTCATCCTGGAAGTAACACGGGACCATTCCTTAAAAAAGCCACAATGTTGGGAGCATTTCACTATCCAGAATGTTACAATAGGCCTCTGTGTTCATGCTACCACGGACAAACACCAGCGGTCCTACCCCTAAGACTGTGAAACACAAGTCAACTGATGTACTGAATTACCTATCTTCACGGATGCCCAATTACTTTTTGGTCGATAGTGTATAATCACGATAAAAAAAACATGCTAACGGTTAACACATGGTCTCAAAAAAGACATCGTGCCATTAACAGCTAGCTAACAAATTACCTATTCAAAACACTTTCCAACTGTTTATCGGCAAAAAGACATTAGCTAAATATCTTTATTGTGATAAAGAGCTTCGTCTCGAAAACGTTACTGGGCCGAAATAATTAAGATTATGGCCAGCTTACCGAAAAGTCAAATATGCTATATGGGAATCAGCCCAGAAACCTTTTTAAGATATTTGAAACATGTTTGCTCTGCAATATCATGAAGACATATTATCTGTGATATCCATCTGTCATCCTTAATAACGCACTGCACCTTTATTTTATCGTAACGACTAGCAATCTGTCTCACAGAAAAGATCACGCCGTTATCAGATGGCCATGTTATAGCATTTAAACAACCGTGGCAAACAGTACAGGTATCGGGTCGACAATTTTCCCCTCATTTTGCCGGAAGGTTGTGTCTGCTGGGAAATATCTTACATGTTATGTTTCTTTTCCATTAAAAGGCCATTTTTCTAATTTAAGATTATTATATAAATGTAAATTTTAATTTACGTGAAACGAGAAGTTGAATAAAATTACACATTAATACTTATCTACTTTAGAAATGCTAATTATTTCCTCCTTAATTCATATATTCGTTTGTTAAGATTATAAAGTGATTTGATGATGTAAGGTTAATGAAAGAAAGGAATGAGCGAGAAAGGGAAGTGTAAGAGGGCAGAGGTAGTGAGGACTCACACGCCGACGAGGCCTGCCAATCTGCCGAAGAAGTGGTAGCGGATGATGCTCTTGTAGTACACAAGGCAGGGCATTGAGGGTCGGTAGGGTGTGGTGCCTTCGTGGCGGTACACACGCTCTGTCTCGTCTGCGTCGTAGACGAAGAGTAGATCTGGGCGACCCACCAGCCCCGACAGTCTCACCACATCGCCATACTGCTGGTGCAGTAGTTGTGATACCCGAGCCATGTCGCTCACCTGGTAACATAGCGCACAAGCTCCTACAACATCACAACCATACTCCCGCCTACCTGCAACTCATTTCGTCATTTGAGGCCACGAGCTCCAAGTGCGTCATCGCCGCTATAAGCTCTCTCTCTCTCTCTCTCTCTCTCTCTCTCTCTCTCTCTCTCTCTCTCTATCTCTCTCTCCACTCGCATAAATTGTGCTGTGCTGTGCTGTGCTGTGCTGTGTGTACCTAGGTATAGAACTTCAGCAGCGACCCTATAATTTTATTGGTGGGATGTCTATGTCAGTATGTGCCTGGCACGTACATGTCTGTTTGGAGGCATGGCATTATGAAAAAGGTTGTTTTTAGCTACGATCGAGTGCACTGAAATGGCATTTGAAATGTGTATGATGTTTTGAAAGCACGTGAAAGTCCTCCTGTTATATGTGTATTCTTTCGGAAGGTCAGCACGTTGAACAATCTCGTAGATAAACGTTTATTTCAGTCACTCTGCACCGCGGTTGAGATTCAAGGTAGCCTTCAGCTCGGCAAACTCTCACCACAAATTATTATATACATGAACACATGTTTCAAGCCATAATGAAGTAAAAATAAAAATTTTCTATGGATAACTACTTACAATTATTACCTTACGTATATATTACATTTGCAGGAAATCTGTTTGCCTACATTATTTGGTACAGAAAGAAGAAACTTGTGTATATATATGTATATATATATATATATATATATATATATATATATATATATATATATATATATATATATCTCGTTTTTACAGAATGTAGCAAATTTTAGTCACAATATTCAAAAGAGAGAGAGAGAGAGAGAGAGAGAGAGAGAGAGAGAGAGAGAGAGAGAAGAGAGAGAGAGAGAGAGAGAGAGAGAGAGAAGAGACACCTCACCCTACTTTTGTATTTAGTTTGTAAATGAATCTACATCTCTATCCAAAACATGTCCACATGTCCACTATATATATATAATGGAAATAAATGGTTTTTGTTTGGTCAGACAGCCCACCCAATCAGGAGGCAAATAGTTACAGATAAATAAATCTCATCATTTCTGTTTTGCCAAATGACTCAGCCTCATAGAAGGAAGCCACTATTAAATGCACAACGATCTAAGTCCATTTTTAATAACCGCAATGTGAACTTTGAAGTAATGGAGTGTGCTGCTGGCAGGCTGGAATATTGGAATAGATGCGAGAGTGAAAGACAATATAAATGAAGGCAACAGATAGACTGAACATGTGTTGATAATGAGTAGGAGTAATGAGGAGAGGCGTCAAGAAGCACGTTTATTAGAATTTAAATATACATTAAATACTAAGCTCCTGTTAACAAAAAAGAGGACAAGTGGAAATAGATTATTTAATGTTGTACATAGTAACATAGAAAATAACTTGGAAAACAAATTTTGTTTCTTTTATTTTTTATTAAGATCACCATCCCTCTCGAACTGAGATACGCTGTTCAGGCGTCCTCACATGTAACAATATTTATTAGTTATTATTTTATGGAATTTCATTGTCTGGGAACAGAATATATATACACACACATATACATATGCACACACATCATTTCGACTTGTAATGGCTCTGATGAGCCGACGGTTCAGTCGACTAGGGCATCTGTGTTTAAATCCGAGGTCTGATAGTTCGCCGGTCTTCATCTCCACAGAAATTTATAATGTATTAAATATTATCACATCGATGGAGGTGAGTGTCTGCATACAGCACACGGTAACATCGCCCTTAGGCTCCAACCGACACCAGTTCCCCTAACAGCTATGGCGACATAAAAGTACACTAGCACTGCCTAGAATATAGTAGGGAACCAAGATGACACCCATAATGGGCAATAATGTGGCAGCTGATACTATAATAAAACATATAATAAAACCAATATAACGTCCCTGGCAAGAGTAATTGACATCCAAAATGGCGGCCGACACCACACCACCTAGCAGATGATAGAAGAACCAAGATGACACCCATGATGGGCAATAATATGGCAGCTGATACTATACCACCTATAATAAAACCAATGTAACGTCACTGGCAAGAGTAATTGACATCCAAAATGGCGGCCGACACCACACCACCTAGCAGATGATAGAAGAATCAAGATGGAGGCATACATCAGGAGAAACAAGATATCGGCTTACAGACATCTAATATGGTGGATGGAGGGATAGAGAGTGAGAGAGAGGAGAGAAGTTATACAAACTAACTACAAAAATTCTAGAAAAAAGATAATGGCATGGAATGATAGAGCATAAAGTACCAAGGTAGAATTACAGTATGAACTGGAACTTCCTTGAAACAAGATAGCAGATGCAAAACAATATGGCGGAAACAAAAAATATGGCTGACAATATGTCAAAGTCATCCACGATGGTGGAACCAAGATTGCGGCTTTTCGACCGGTCCACTACTAGATATCACTGGGCTTTTTCACGCGGGTTTTAACGAACTTTGTCGCGATAAAACCACATGAGCGCTAAAATATGGTCGTCCGATATTGACATCGCTGGCTGTGGACTGGACTGTCCTTTGAGGAATGTAGAAGCGTGTGTGGGGGTAGCGCGTTTGAGGCCTAGCCACGAGACCGCACCTGTACAGTTCCGTGCTCAAGGTTTGAGGCCTAGCCATGAGGCCGCACCTGTACAGTTCCGTGCTCAAGGTTTGAGGCCTAGTCACGAGGCCGCACCTGTACAGTTCCGTGCTCAATGTTTGAGGCCTAGTCACGAGGCCGCACCTGTACAGTTCCGTGCTCAAGGTTTGACCTACATGTGTGTGGGGGCAGCGCGTTTGAGGCCTAGCCACGAGGCCGCACCTGTACAGTTCCGTGCTCAAGGTTTGAGGCCTAGCCACGAGACCGCACCCGTACAGTTTCGTGCTCAAGGTTTGAGGCGTAGCCACGAGGCCGCACCTGTACAGTTCCGTGCTCAAGGTTTGAGGCCTAGTCACGAGGCCGCACCTGTACAGTTCCGTGCTCAAGGTTTGACCTACATGTGTGTGGGGGCAGCACGTTTGAGGCCTAGCCACGAGACCGCACCTGTACAGTTCCGTGCTCAAGGTTTGAGGCCTAGTCACGAGGCCGCACCTGTACAGTTCCGTGCTCAAGGTTTGAGGTCTAGCCACGAGGCCGCACCTGTACAGTTCCGTGCTCAAGGTTTGAGGCCTAGCCACGAGACCGCACCTGTACAGTTCCGTGCTCAAGGTTTGAGGCCTAGTCACGAGGCCGCACCTGTACAGTTCCGTGCTCAAGGTTTGAGGCCTAGTCACGAGGCCGCACCTGTACAGTTCCGTGCTCAAGGTTTGAGGCCTAGCCACGAGGCCGCACCTGTACAGTTCCGTGCTCAAGGTTTGACCTACATGTGTGTGGGGGCAGCGCGTTTGAGGCCTAGCCACGAGACCGCACCTGTACAGTTCCGTGCTCAAGGTTTGAGGCCTAGCCACGAGGCCGCACCTGTACAGTTCCGTGCTCAAGGTTTGAGGCCTAGTCACGAGGCCGCACCTGTACAGTTCCGTGCTCAAGGTTTGAGGCCTAGCCACGAGGCCGCACCTGTACAGTTCCGTGCTCAAGGTTTGAGGCCTAGCCACGAGACCGCACCTGTACAGTTTCGTGCTCAAGGTTTGAGGCCTAGCCACGAGGCCGCACCTGTACAGTTCCGTGCTCAAGGTTTGAGGCCTAGTCACGAGGCCGCACCTGTACAGTTCCGTGCTCAAGGTTTGACCTACATGTGTGTGGGGGCAGCACGTTTGAGGCCTAGCCACGAGACCGCACCTGTACAGTTCCGTGCTCAAGGTTTGAGGCCTAGTCACGAGGCCGCACCTGTACAGTTCCGTGCTCAAGGTTTGAGGTCTAGCCACGAGGCCGCACCTGTACAGTTCCGTGCTCAATGTTTGAGGCCTAGTCACGAGGCCGCACCTGTACAGTTCCGTGCTCAAGGTTTGACCTACATGTGTGTGGGGGCAGCACGTTTGAGGCCTAGCCACGAGACCGCACCTGTACAGTTTCGTGCTCAAGGTTTGAGGCCTAGCCACGAGGCCGCACCTGTACAGTTCCGTGCTCAAGGTTTGAGGCCTAGTCACGAGGCCGCACCTGTACAGTTCCGTGCTCAAGGTTTGAGGCCTAGCCACGAGACCGCACCTGTACAGTTCCGTGCTCAAGGTTTGAGGCCTAGTCACGAGGCCGCACCTGTACAGTTCCGTGCTCAAGGTTTGAGGTCTAGCCACGAGGCCGCACCTGTACAGTTCCGTGCTCAAGGTTTGACCTACATGTGTGTGGGGGCAGCACGTTTGAGGCCTAGCCACGAGACCGCACCCGTACAGTTTCGTGCTCAAGGTTTGAGGCGTAGCCACGAGGCCGCACCTGTACAGTTCCGTGCTCAAGGTTTGAGGCCTAGTCACGAGACCGCACCTGTACAGTTCCGTGCTCAAGGTTTGAGGCCTAGCCACGAGACCGCACCTGTACAGTTCCGTGCTCAAGGTTTGAGGCCTAGTCACGAGGCCGCACCTGTACAGTTCCGTGCTCAAGGTTTGAGGTCTAGCCACGAGGCCGCACCTGTACAGTTCCGTGCTCAAGGTTTGACCTACATGTGTGTGGGGGCAGCACGTTTGAGGCCTAGCCACGAGACCGCACCTGTACAGTTCCGTGCTCAAGGTTTGAGGCCTAGTCACGAGGCCGCACCTGTACAGTTCCGTGCTCAAGGTTTGAGGCCTAGTCACGAGGCCGCACCTGTACAGTTCCGTGCTCAAGGTTTGACCTACATGTGTGTGGGGGCAGCACGTTTGAGGCCTAGCCACGAGACCGCACCTGTACAGTTTCGTGCTCAAGGTTTGAGGCGTAGCCACGAGGCCGCACCTGTACAGTTCCGTGCTCAAGGTTTGAGGCCTAGTCACGAGACCGCACCTGTACAGTTCCGTGCTCAAGGTTTGAGGCCTAGCCACGAGACCGCACCTGTACAGTTCCGTGCTCAAGGTTTGAGGCCTAGCCACGAGACCGCACCTGTACAGTTCCGTGCTCAAGGTTTGAGGCCTAGTCACGAGGCCGCACCTGTACAGTTCCGTGCTCAAGGTTTGAGGCCTAGCCACGAGGCCGCACCTGTACAATTCCGTGCTCAAGGTTTGACCTACATGTGTGTGGGTACCTTTAGGGTTTGGAGTATTTAAAATTGTATTTCTTATTTGCTTAACT
Source organism: Dryococelus australis (assembly GCA_029891345.1). NCBI lineage: Eukaryota > Metazoa > Arthropoda > Insecta > Phasmatodea > Phasmatidae > Dryococelus > Dryococelus australis. The sequence continues at coordinate 94,681,226 of CM057006.1, read as the reverse complement.
AATGTCATAGACTGCGCACTCTGTCCGGGTAGTGCGTAAAGTTTATCTTTAAAAGTTTGTCACTTTTGGTCGAAAACGCATACCTTGTGTGGGAGAAGTTGTGGGTTGATAGATATTCCAATTCTTGTAGAACGAAAGTTTATTTATGTGTTTCGCAAGAAACTTTCATATATCACATTGTCTAGAGGGTAGGTGCAAACCCCGTGTAAGCCGCGCCGGTCTTCAGCATCTGCGCGAGTCGGGGAAGGAAGTGGCATAGGCTGATTGTATAGCTATACTTTATGTCAAGGCCCAGTTTTGGTGAGAAACAGAGATGGAAATACCAGAGCTGGTGACCGAGCCGATTGCGTGGGTAAGTCCATGCCTGTTTAAAAAGCTTTGGAATATCTGCCATCAGGTAACATGGCAAAGTTATCTGAGGTAATGACTATGCAGATCAATGAGGTTGTTGCATTTTTGTAACATTCAATGTCATTCTCTCTATGAATGTCTGTTCCCATCAAGTAGTGTACGCTGCCGCTACTTGTAAGGTCCTTGAGGAACTACAACCCATCTTTAGTCTAGTGCAAGAAGATAATTGGGATTTTTTCAGTTGCATAACACTATCTATCAAGTAGTATCAAGTGATGTGGCTCTCACTAATTATAAATTAAAGCTATTAGAAGAACATCAAACGCTTGGTCAATCCGTGAAGGAATTTTTTATTAAAGTTATTGGCATAGTAGAGGTAATTGGTTTTTCATGTTAAGAAGACTACTTTGAGCAATTTATGTCAAATAATTTATTGCCTCAACACAGTCGCTTCTTTACCTTTGCCACTGCACACTGTAAGTTAAGCCAATTGTTAGTTCGGGTATCTGAAATTGAGAAGATCTTATAAGATAGTGTAGTTACTTAATCAGTAAATGTTCATAATAGGAATTCAAGTGAGGGCAAAAAGCATATTAGCCGAGCTTATTTTGTTTGCAGTCGGAATTAACATCTAGCAAAGGATTGTTTCTTTAAAAAAGGCGTTGAATACTGTTTCTCAAGTAAAGAGAGGAAGAGAATGATCAGGTAAACAATTTAAGTGATAGGTTAAATTATATTTTCTGTTTTTACAGTAAATAGGAAATATACTTTAGAGTTTGTTGCCCACAGAGAGAGAAGGAGATAGGGCAAAACAGTATAAACTATTTGTCATTCGAGCGGAAATATGGTTTGCTGTATGTCCCAGTGATAATTGCAGATAAAATTAAAGTGTCAGCCGTAGTCGATTCCGGAGCTACTTGCTCCTTGATTAGCTAATGTGTTTCTAACTAGTTGTTACGGTGTTTCTAACTTGTTATTACGGTGTTTCTAAGTTGTTATGGTGTTTGCATAAGGGTGCAATCCGTGTTGAATGGCAGCAAACCACATATTTTTATCCAGCAAACTGTGCAGTAATCAACTCATGTTGTGTTACCAATTTCAAAATTTTAAATTGACAACTTTTCTTGGAAAATATATTTTCGCATATTACCGGGACTTCACCATGATGCTCTTCGAGCATTAATTTTTTGTTTAAAACCAGGGATTGTTTAATTGTTCACAAAAAGCAATTCATTTTTAATTTTTGTAAAACTTCTTCAGTGGAGGATGTGTTAAAATGTTTTAAATTCCAAAGCGTTTCGGCTGCTGATGTACCTACAAAACAAGAAAGTACAGTAGCATAATTATGTAACGAATTTGAATATGCAGTTACTGTCAAACTCGGCCATTATGTGATGCAACCTATTGTTTTAAATTGTAAAGGTATCGTGCTAGTGTCATCAGTATCTGATAGATTGGTTCCCCCCAAATTAAAAGATTTTAAGAACTTAGTGTCAAAGTTGCAGTCCTAGGACATTTTAGAACCTTCTAGCAGTTTATTTTCTAGCTCAGAATTTCTGTTGCAAAGACAAACATCAGGGAAATTTCGTATAATCTGTGATTATATGAAAGTGAACAAAATATATATGTGGACCCTTATTACCCTACCCACTATTGAGTTAGTTTTTAGAATGTTTGTCAGGCCAAATATTTCTCCATTTTTTTCATTTAAATGCGGCTTTTTTTAATGCAACTTGATATGAATACTGATTTAAATGAGATTTGGCATTTGCCGCCCAGAGGGGTCAATATCAGTGGAAATGTTTACCGATGGGGGGGGGGGGAATGTGGGCCACAAGACATGTCTAAAGTCTTGTTTCAGGTTTTGGGGAAATTTCAATACTACTTTCTGTTCACCTATACTGACGATGTTTGTGTGTATAGCAACATATTCCATCTTAAACTGTTTCTATCGGCTTTACGTGATTAGGGATTGGTGACGTGTGCTAGAACATTTGTAAAGTATCTGGGATTTGTGATTAGCAAAGGACAAATGCATATGGAGAAAATCAGACCTGTCGTAAATTCTCGTGCCCCAAAAAAAAAAAACAGAGGTGTATGGCAATTTCTGGGAATCGTCGGATTTGATGCAAAATTCATACCAGATTTTGCAAGAATTTCTGAACCTCTGAACGTGTTTAAAATGAAAAGAGACAGCATTTGTATGGGGTATTGAACAACAACAACAAGCCTTTAACCAATCAAAGGAGAAATTAACTAACCCATCTTCAAGTCGATGCAAGCTCAAAGGCTTTAGGGGCTGTGTTATGCCAAGACGAAAATGATAACTTAGTGCCTGTCACGTTTGCTAGTCGTTTGTAAACTACAACAGAGCCAAAATTTTCCGCATAAGTAAAGGATGTGTTAGCAGCAATATTTGGAATCGAAAAAGTCGCAGATTACTTTAGAGTCCAGTGAGCTTGAGCTCCATACAGATAATCAAGACTGTAGTAGTTGTTTTTTTTTTCGCTAATAAACCTGCAGAAGGATTGGTGCGACGGTAATTAAGTCTAACGCGATTTAATTTCACTATTAAGCATATCAAGGGGGTGGAAAACAGAGTAGCAGACTGTATTTCGAGTATGTTTGATAATGAAGAGTTTTGTGAAGTCCCCTTATGTAGTTGTATTTGCATTACACGAGGTTGAAATCCCTGAGGTTCAAATAGTTGATTCAGTCCCTTTAGAGTCCAAGGCAAATCTCGTAGAAAGGCACAACAGAAAATCAAAGATTGCCTTACGGGCTTCCCAGATGAGATCCCATAACGAATAGGATGTTGCCTTATATCACCTGAATGTGGTATTTAATAACTTTGTAAGCGATGAAACTGAAAAAGTTCCTGCAAAACTTTTCTTTGGCCGAAGGGTTTTTCATCCCATGATAAACGCATGGGTATTACATGATTTTTGTTGGGATTCAGTTAATTGGACACGATATCTCGAAATTATGTGAGATGAAGATACACAGAATATAAAGAAATATCACCTCAAGCTTGCTTATCAAAATATTAAAAATAAGGGCACCATCTCATTAAAATTAGGTGATAATGTCTCACTGGAAACATATTGCCTTAGTAATAAAGCAGCTAATTGAAGTTCAAAGTTACATCCTAAGTATGTAGGATCCTTTGTGAGTCTCAAATTTTTAACTCCTGTTACCGTGGTTTCGGAAGAGGAGGGAAATCCTGGGAACTAAGTAAAGGCACATTTCACACAGTTAAAATTGGAACTAAAAGTTTCGGAGAAGGATTGTTCTATGATGATATTTTTTTGTATTAGTGATTTTGTAATATTATTGCTATAATTTTGTAGGGTTATGTGTGCAAATTACGCATTTAAGGGTTTATTTATCATCATGTAATGCGTTTATATGTTATTAATTATGGGCTGAAGCCCAGCAACCACGTTTCTCATTTTCATGCTCATTTTGTCATGCAGGTATCATGCTAATTTATTATTTAGTTGTTTGCTTTTGTCTCTATTTGTAATAACTTCAATTATATTATATTTAACAACCTCAAATATAGTCAGGGTGAAGTTAAATGATAGAGATTTCTCAGTGTAGGGAATATTGATAGGTTTCTGGTCCCAGTGGTATCGATATCTTATACTCTCTGAGGAGGGGAAAGAGGATTTCCGCAAATTGTTATTATTTCGCATGTTATTTGTGCGAAACATAATACAACCATACGCCTGTTGGTTTGTTTTTGAGTGGTGGAGGCTGATTCCTCTGCTGGAGATTCTTGACATGAAGAAGATGTGGGGAACACTTCACGACTGGCCACCTTGGAGGGGTTCCTGGCAGTTTCTGACCTGGGTCTCTTCACATGAGGTGCTCACTAGGGGTGGCGGATGAGACCGTTTGTCTCATATACAGCAGAAAGTTACTAGCCATGGCCCCCAACTTGTCTGCTGAGCGGAACTCCAAACTACGTCTCGCCCTCCTACACCGTACGACGCATTTATTCAAGCGGCGATTATATTTCTTAAAAATGAAATTATGCAAGAAGACATTGTGTGCTACTGAAATTAAATAATCCCTTATCTTGACTGGAAAGGTGATGTGCTGTCGACGAACGATATATATAATGTGTTGTTTCGTCGGAATACGAGCCACGGCAGACGAGCTGGCAGCTAGCTGCTGATCATTCTGAGCAGCCTGCAAAATTAATTCACTGACCTGCCACCTTGTCGTGCTGGGGTAACGCAGGGGGCCATGGGCAGCACGCGATACGCGTTATTGATGGCGCCACAAGGACTTTATTTCTTAGAAATTATACATTTATCGAAGGTGCCATCGATCCCTATTGGGTTAATCGAAAATAAGACGGATTGTCCCGAAAGTCGAGGGGTGTTACCCTGTCAAAATGTATTATAAATAAACCCGGCAGCCGACTGATCGTCAGAGACTCGGCTGCTGGGATTCAGATCGTATTAGGTTAAGTATAAACTGAAATGTAAGTAGGGTCCTTCAGGCCAGATAAATGTAGAGATGGACTGTCTTACTGTCCATACAGACAGTAGAAATATTTATCTGGTAGTCACAGGCCTGATCTGGGATTTCTATTCAATACAAAGTTAGAAAATGGAAAATGTAGAATATTTTTCTTTAATGATAAAAGGCTGTTAGCTTAAAATTGGCATTTGTCTCAGCCTTGGTATTTTCAGTCAAACATGTCTCGTAACATTTCTGAAAATTAAACATAGCTGCAGTAACTAAGGAAAACCCAGCATTACTAGTTTTGCACATACCTTGGAATAAATGAAAAACCTGTTTTAACGAATGCATGCTGAGTAAAGTAGGTCTACAAATTCTTTAGAAATAATGCCAGACTTAATTGATTCATGCTCTGCCATGAATGATTTAGTAAGGATGTTTTATAATTCTATTTTATATTCCAGCCTTACGAGAATTACTGAAGTAGTAAACCATTAAAAAATGTTATTTAATAAATAGCAAAAAGTCTACTCATTTTTCAGTTTTAATAAGCAAGATATATTTTGAGTCAGATGGTAAATGTCTTTAATTCTTTAGTGTATTTTTATGTATTACTTAGAGGATTGCAGAAACCTGTATAATTCTAGTCAGTCCAACATTAGTAGTGTTTAGTACTTGAATATTTTGCGTGAGTTTTGTAAATAGATTGAAATATAAAAAGTTATTCCCTTACAACTAGTGTGTTTTTTAATTTAGAGATATTTTTAATTTAAAGTGCTCTATAAAATTTTTGGTTAATTTTGTATGACTTGTGTCTTTGAGTTTTGTTAACATGATTTCTCTTTCATCGCCCTTCTCTACAGGACGTAGCAAGCATCACAAGACTAACTCCGCCCAAGTATGGCTACTGTCAATACAAATTCCTGCACAAATGATTACAACAGTGGTCAAGGAAAACTGACCATACCATCCACTAATACCAACAGTCAATGATGACCAATCTCGATAAAAGTCGCCTAATGTGAACGTCGTTGCTTACCTATTTTTACTGATAATCACAAAACCTTTAAAAAAATATCCGTATTTCTTCACAAAACTTCGCAAATTTGCTCACCCGCAACTATCTGTTCCATTAAAAAAAACACGGCAGTAACGACATCTCAGCTTCGTCGCAGACGAAGCTGAAGATGGAGGCCAGTCCTTGGCTAGTATGGTTAGTTTGGTGAAATTGGTCTCGTCAGGATCTATTTTTGATATGGGTTAATCTTGGGTGCAGTCAGTCATTTGCTGGTGTGAATTTATTGTCTGTTCAGCTGGTATAGTCCTTTGGTATGCTCCTTAGCTATGACCAGAATGGTCAGTATGTATAACTAGTAGGCAATGACGGATGTTGTGACTGGTTGATCTTGATGATCATTAGGTATTGGGTAATCGAATTGTTGGAAGTGGGTATGACTATGATGGTTGATTCGTATTTTAGATGGTACCGATAACTTGTATGGTTGGCTAATATGGATGGTTCTTATGCACATCTGGTATGGTTGGTTTGTGTATCTGGCTAGTGTGAGCAGTTCATATGCATGTTTGGTATAACTGTTCAAGTAGACATCTTGTATGGATGGTCTGTTCGGATTGATTGTTCGGTGGGGTGGCATGGTCGGATCATATGACTGGTATGGTTGGATGGCATGGAGAGTCTTGTGCATTGGTATCTCCAGTCGGTCTTGATGGTCTGTGATGGTCTGGTTGGGTGGAATGTGTGTTTTATATGGGTGATCCTAATGTTTGGTTGATTAGTGTTCGTACATATGATTCGTATGGCCAGTCTGTACAGATGGTCGGTCTGATCAGACTATTTATATGGTCGACTGGTCTGCTACTTTGTTGTAGGTGAGATGTCTTGCGAAGTTTACCGTATATTTACGATTATTTTGTGCAAAGAGGTAAATCCTGGGATATGTTTTATGCGGTATTTCATGTAATGGTTGGTTCGATTGGACATTTATGTCCATTGGTATCTCGAGTCAGTCTTGTTGTGTTGTTGGTCTGGATGTGTGAAATGGATGTCTGGTATTGACGATTCGTATGTTCTGTTCGTGTTGCTATTTGGTCTCACACATTGTTATAATCAGTTTGGTAGGTGATGGTTTCGAGTGGAGTTGGATGTTTGCCAAGATGGATGGTTGGTATTGTTGGCTGGTATTATCCCTTGGGTATTGATAGTTGTAGGTGACATGATTTGCGAAGTATTTGTGAAAATTTGCGAATACCCTCTAAAGCTTTGTGATACTTTTGTGCGAAGAGGTAAGCAATAATATTCTCACAAAGCGATGGTTTTCGAGACTGGCCATCATTGACTGCTGGTATATGTGAGAGGTATGGTGGTTTGCCTTGATCAATCTTCTAGTCATTTTTGCAGGAATCGGTATTGACAGCAGCATTTATTGGGTAGAGTCAATCTCTTCAGGAATTTATTGGGCATTAGATGGGGGTGGAGAGACATGTGGATGGATAATTACGAGGGTGGATTGTGAGGGGGCGAGTTAAGGCGAGTTATTGGTTGGGAAGGATAGGGGGCGGTGTCATGCATAGGTGTTGATGGTAGCTGAGGTGTGGTAAGTAAACAGAGAGGGAAGTGAAACGATGAGGGGCGTGGGTGTGTGGGGGAATCCGGTGGGGGTATGCTTGTACATAGAGTCAGAAATTTTCTTTGGGATTTGTAATATTGATCGGCTATATAGCTAAGGGAATAACGAGGTAGGTTCAGATGGCTACTGATTGTCATACAAGGGAGTGGTTGTGCTTTGCCAGTTTTAAGAGTGGCTGTAATTTGCCATGTGTATGCGGATTGAACTGTTTGTAGGGATCGAACACACATCCGACTTGGTATGTAGCGTTAGGCATACAATTTGAACTCTTATGTTCCTTAAATTTTCAAAGTTTTTATTGATTTTTGATTCCAAGGACAAAGTCATGGGTTAAGACCAATGTCATGGACCAATATCATGTGTCAAGGTCAAGAGTCAAGGTCAATGGTAAATTTCACGGGTCAAAGACATGAAACATGGTTCGATATAATGGTCTTGAATAAAATGTCAAATGCAAGATCATGGGTCAGTATACTAGGTTTAGAACATCGTTCTAGGTCATATGTCAAGGTCAAGATCATTGGTAAATGCCATAGATCAAGGATATGGGCAGAGGTAAGAGATCAAGGTCATAAGTAAATGTAAGAAATCAAGATCATGGGTCGATGTCGAGGTCATAGGTCGATACCAATGTCATGTGTCGCTGTCAAGGTCATGGATAAATGTCATGGGTAAATGTCAAGGTAATGGGTCATGGTAAAGGGCATGGCTCAAGGTTATGTGTCAATGACAAGTGTCAAGTTCCTCCTCAAGTTCATGGGTTAATGCCATGGGTCAAGGCAATTGGTTGTATGCCAATTCCATTGTTCAGAGTCAAGGGTCAAGGGCACAAGCCAAGGTCAATGGAGTGAAACAAGGTCATGGACACAGTCATGGGTTAAGGCCAAGGCCAATTCGTAGGGAGAATTTCAAGTCATAAGGTCAAGGTCAAGGTCAAAGACACTGGGGTGATGAGGGGATTCGGAGTGGTTTAGAGGGTGAGGAGGTTTAAGGGACTGAGGAACCTTTAGGTTGATGGTGAGGGGTGTGATGTGGTAGGGTGTTTGCGCGAATGGTGGTGGATGGGTGATCAAGAGAAGGGGTCTTACATTACATGTAGAGACCTGGAAATTTCACTGTTCCACTCGGAAAAATATTTGACTCCACAATAATTTGTGAATTCGAGCACCAATTAGCAGTTCAATGGCTGTGGCTCTAGTTTAAAACCAGACCAGATAGCACAGGATTCGGTTATAATTTTTTGCAGGTTAGTTACTCGCCCTATGATGTTCGGAGTGTGGCTAACAAACCATAGACCAATGGAAACACTAACACTAATGAACATGAATTCCGATTAACATTTTTACAGATGATTCCGCGAATTTTCCGTATCTACAGTTATATGTTACTCGAATTTGAATTTTTTTTTCTTCCATCGATTTTATTATTGTGTGGGGGTGGAATGTGGTAATGGTGGTATGGTGATTGTGAGGTTAACTTTATATGTTCCACTATTTATGGAATCATATATTGAAATTTACTATTGAGTTCATAACCATTTTCAGGGTGTGTTTGAGGAGAGTGGTTGGATTGAGGGTGTAGGATGAGCGAGGGGTAGGGTAACATAACAATTGTTATTCGATTTTTTAGATTTTTTTTAGAAATTTAGTAATTTTTTTACTGTCGAAGGGTTTTGCTTTTGGGGAGGCGCTGAGGTGAGAGTGGTGCAATGAGTATTGTTAAAATAATTTCCAGATTGTGGTGGTGGGGTGAGGTGAGGATGAAAATGGATGTGGGGTGTGAAATGGGTCGAATTAGCAGGGTGTGGACATGGTAGATGGAAAATGTTGGTCGGGATAGGGATCCAGGTCCGCTGATACTCGCCGGTCCGCTTGACACTGCTCTGGGTCGCATATCACCCTCTCCTGCCCTGAGGATTAAGTGACTCATTCGGCTAACAACATCAAATCCTCTTCTCGGCTAAGTATTTTTGGGCTCTTGGTTCAAGGACACTCAAAAAATAATTGTTTTATTTTTCCATTGTTTTGAAATTTTTTTGGTGAAAAAATTACTTTTAAGAAAAATAATTTATTTTGGAAGTCGTTTTTGGAGTAAAATAGACAATTTTTTCGCTAACACGGCCATCCCAGTCCAAAAACCTGCCGTCGCGTCAGTGACATCTTGGTAGAAATCATAGATGCCATTTTGGTAGATATATATATAAATTAAATTTCTCTAAACAAATTAAAAACGAATCATAGTTTAACACGTGCCAGACAAAATTGTCAAACGCATGCACATAAGCCAGAGTGTTATAACAGTGATTAGTGACAAGGAATATGAAGGTGATTAGGACTTGGCATATAGTTAACAGCGAGGTCATTAGAAATTTAGCAAGTTGGAGAAATAAGCAGGAACAGAAGTCCTCGGTTGTTGCCTTCAGTAATGAAATCATTATCCTAAACTTCCTCGTCTGGAGAGTGATATTAATAAAGCACAGGAATGTCAAAATTCAGATGGCCAGACCGGCATCAGGACCCAGATCCTCCGTAAGAGAGTCCAGTGTGTTACCACACTCAGTATGTTAGGCACATAGCAGGCGAAGGTCAGTCCAGTATGTTACCTCACTCGGTATGCTGGCACATAACAGGTGAAGATCAGTCCAGTGTGTTACCACACTCAGTATGTTAGGCACATAGCAGATGAATGTCAGTCTAGTGTGTTACCTCACTCGTTATGCAGACAGATAGTAGGTGAATGTCAGTTTAGTGTGTTAAGAAATTTGGCATGCAGGAACATAGCAGGTAAAATTCAGTGCGTTTCCTCACTCGGTATGCAGGTACATAGCAGGCGAAGGTCAGGCGAGTGTGTTACCTCACTCGGTATGCAGGCACATAGCAGGTGAATTTCAGTCCAGTGTGTTACCTCTCTCGGTATGCAGGCACATAGTGGGTGAAGGTCAGATTAGTGTGTAACTTCACTCGGTATGCAGGCACATAGCAGGCGAAGATCAGTCCATCGTGTTACCTCACACTGTATGTTAGGCACATATCAGGCGAAGGTCAGTCCAGTATGTTACCTCACTCGGTATGCAGGCACATAGCAGGCGAAGGTCAGTCCAGTGTGTTACCTCACTCGGTATGCAGGCACACATAGTATGTGAAGGTAATTTTAGTGTGTTACCACACTCGGTATGCAGGCACATAGAACACGAAGGTCAGTCCTCACTCGTTATGCTGGCACATAGCAGATGAATATCATCCCAGTGTGTTGCCTCACTTGGTATGCTGGCACATAGTAGGTGAAGGTCAGTTTAGTGTGTTTCCTCACTCGGTATGCAGGCACATAGCAGGCGAAGGTAAGTCCAGTGTGTTACCTCACTCGGTATGCTAGCACATATCAGGTAAAAATCAGCCCAGTGTGTTACCTCACTCGGTATGTTAGGCACATAGCAGATGAGTGTGTTGCCTCACTCGGTATGCAGGCAGATAGTAGGTGAATGTCAGTCCAGTGCGTTACCTCACTCGGTATGCAGGCACATAGGAGGCGAATGTCATACCAGGGTGTTACCTCATTCGGTATGCTGGCACATAGCAGGTGAAGATCAGTCGAGTGTGTTACCTCACTCGGTACGCTGGCCCCCAGCAGGTGAAAGTCATTCTAGATCAACATGCAAGATCCACTCCCAACTTGTCTGGAGTCTCTCCTGAAGTCTAGCTCAAGTTCTGTGTTCAGGCTATTCCTCCGCCTCATGCTAACAAATCTAAAGGAAGTGTAGCAGATTATATGAGAGGGACAATGCACCAAATGTGTGTGCATTCAGTTTAATAATATTTCGTTTGTGATCTATTGCTTGCAAAGCCTGTTTTTTCGTCTTTTTTCATTCATATCTAAATGTATTTTTTAATTTGTATATAAAATATAAATAAATGTTTTACTTATCAAAAATAATGTTTTTTTCAATGCTAATGGAGGTAAAAATGCTTACCATAAATAACACATCTAGGAACCAAACAAATGCGTCATACATGGTGTGATTTATATTTTTTTTTGAGAAAGTGTGAAGAGACAAGTATACTATAGTGACGAATGTGGGGTGACCTGGTACTCGCCCACCCACGGCAGCAGGCGCCACGTGTTGCCGATGAGTGGAAGGGGGCGTGGTCCAGGAATGTCTTCGTAGGGCAGTGCGTTCTGGCGACCCGAACACAGGTTAGACGTCACCGCCAGACGCCTGCACCGCCATGCCGCAGTTCTGCGAACCATCGCCGTCTGAAACACACACGGTATGGGAACAGCATTGTTTAAGTTGGCAGCTAAATAATCTCAAGACTTAGCATTATATTGCGAGATAAATATTTAAATTTATTTCATGTGAGTCAAGCGTTCCTTGTATTATTGCAAGACACTTGAGGGACACCGTACCTGAGTTCGTGAGGGATGGAGATCTTATAGAAATTAATAAATCAATTTGATATTGAAGTTATTTACACATTAGTTATTTATTGCATTCAATTATCTTTCTCCAATATTACTATTTAAGTTTCTCAAGGAGTACAATATTTAATGTCAGTTTGAACTCTAACTAACTTTTAACATTGCAAGATGAAACCACCGCTGTGATCTTGCTTGCCAGTAATCCTTCTTAATGTCTCTGTTTGTGTATAGTAAACACACATTCACTCTGTCTATTGACATCACTTATAATATATTTTACTCAAGCATTCAGCCATTGATCAAAATTAATTTTTTTTTTTTCCAATGGTCATTTATCTCGCCGCTTGTGTTTCTACTCGTTCACCACCCTTTGCTCTATGAAACAACTCATCCACTCAACAACTCATTTGGAAGCCCATTGATTTTATATATCAGTCGCCCTCACCATATGGAATTTGCATCGTATCCCGACTCACGCTGAGAGAAACGAGGTCAGTAATCTAAAAAATTCATCAGATAAATGCAGAAACCTGATTTTCTGAAGGTCTGCTGAGCGCGAGCTACAAAAGGTTTACCACGGCACCAGGCGGAAAAATGCGCGTCCGCATCTCTTTAGAGTTTCAACCACTCATAGGATTATCGCTCGCCTGCCATTCAAACTCTCCTCTACTGCTTGTTTGTGCGGGATTGGCCAAGCTCAACGTAGAACAGCAACACCTAAGCCAGAACTCTCCTCGTGTTTGTTCATCTCTAACAGACTCTGCTACATCTGAACCAATGTGGAGTGTCAGTTGGTTGATGTGGACAGCCTTCGGCTCAACCCGAGAGCCTCGACATCAAATAACAAAGACCACATAATTTATTACCATAATCCTCTACAGGTCATCCCAAAAATTCTGTACATTCAAGTACACTTTTCGTCTCGGTGGGTTGTACAGCTACAGCCATGCCTGCTGTCCTTCTTTAAATACCATGCTTTGACATTCTCTTTTCATACCGGGTATTCATCCTGTCACTATATGGCAGTTCGTACCTTCAAGAAAAGTCTTACCCCTTCATTAGTTGTTTCAAACGATAAAGCCACTACAGAATTTCCCCTTGTGTCTTTCTTTACACCATGTCTACAAACTTGAAAAGTGCTGGCACCTACGGTGGATGCGGCAGGTTGTGGCTGGATCCTTGTCCATCGTACCCTGAAATGCTGGTAGCTCCTTTCAACTGTCTCATTCCCATACTCGAGCGCATGTGACTTATTCTTTGACTCTCGAGAGACTTCCTCCAGGGGCACCGTTTTCTCAGAGATACTACTAAAAGTGACCATCACATTATTTGCTCCATGCCATGGGTGCCTTTCACTGCTATGAGGCATAGAGTGTACAAGGCTTCTGGACAGCATTCGCAAGTTATGATATTCATTGGTGAGGTGTACAGCTTGCAACATCAGCTTGTCAATGTGGTGTCTCAGCTGTTGGACATAAGCACGATGTTGACAAATTCCTTCATACAAGTGCTTGCATGCACTCATTTAAGCAATTTGTTCATCTCAGTACCTGCCTTCTTGCTGCTGCTCCTGTTTCTGCTTCTGCTAATGTGGACAATTGGCTCTCATGTGTCACTGCTGTCCACATTACCAGCATTCGCTCCATTTGTGTGGGGGGCGGCGAAACTCTGTAGCACGAATCTTGGAGGTGATGTGTTTCAAATGCAATCGCAACTCCTTCAGTGACTTATTTATACTCTCTTCATTTTTGTTCGTCATCAGTGCACATACTTGAAGTCGAGGTGCGGGCTCCTGTCTTGCTGACTCCATTTCCAGTGCTTAGGCTAGGGTGTCCAGCAATCTTATGAAGTGCAGCCAGATATAATGCTTGCCGTACCTCAGTGTCATATATGGCATTAATGAAGAAACCTACTGCAATGATATCGCGTGGCTTCTCGGGGCACCCTTCTAGAGATAGTTGAGACAGCCGCACGATGTCTTGCCATAGCTCGTGCAGTGAATCCCCTGGTCAGCTGGGTGCGTCTTCGCAGTTGTGCGTGGTTGACATGTGTAAGTACAAGGTCGCCAAATATAGTTCCAAGGTCAACACCTGTGTGGGGTACTTAAGTCGATGTCGCTCAGACAGATATAGTAGTATGCTTAGTGCGGGGCCTCTCTGTCCTGCGGCGAAGTAGTAAACCTGCTGTACGATTGTCCAACCATTTAGGGGGGCGACTTTTTCTAACTGGCGTTGGTATTTCCGCCGAGTAGTCATGCCATCGTAATGGGCGGGCATAATTTAGACACTTTTCCCCACTCCAGGCTGCGCGACATCAATACCGCAAAACTGCTTGCTATCCTCCGAGCTCGCATTATTGTTTTACGACTTGAACTTTTTCCTCACTTTCATCGGCTGCCGGTGTGGTGGTACTGGAACACCACCACTGAAGAGATTCTAATAGTTTCATTTTATATTGCAATAATTTTCTGTTTCAATCCTTTCTAGATGCCGTCAATTATTTTATTCACTTTGTACACATTTTCATTTACACAGTCTATTCTCTTGTTCAGAGTTAATATTCATAATCGCTAACTCGCTAATGCTTTCTACATTCCTGCCACATATTCATTTATGCAGTGCCTGCTTTCCTGTCAAAACTCCAATTTTAAGTGTCAATTTTATTATCTCACAATAATTATCTGGCAAATTACATTTCTCTCACACTGATACTTTGTCCTTTACAGTTTTATTTACTCTACTAACTAGATTATTTACAATTCTTTCAAGATATTTTATACTTTTGCTCACACTGAAAATGTGGTTAGTTAGCCATTCGCACTAAACATGAGGTAACATAGCCCATCGCACTTTAACTTGTGGTTACCTAGCACCGCACACTAAAAATGATGATTCCTAAGCCCTCACACTGAACATGAGGATACCTAGACCCTCCCCTTAAACATGTAGTTACCTAGCCCAATACGCTAAACATGTGGATACCTAGCCCCTCACATTGAACATGAGGATACCTAGTCCCTCGCACTAAATGTGTGGCAACCTAGCCTCTCATACTGAACATGTGGTTACCTAGCGCCTCACACTGAACATGAGATTACGTAGCCCCTCGCACTATACATGAGGAAACCTAGCCCCTAACAATAAAATTTGGTAACCTAGCTCCTCGTACAAAAACATTAGGTTACCTAGCCCCGCACACTTAACACGTGGTTACCTAGCCCCTTACACTGAAGATGTGGTTACTAATCCCCTCACACTTAACACATGGTTACCTAGCACCTCCCACTGAACATTTGGTTACCTAGCCCCTTACACTGAACATTTAGTTACCTCCCCCGCACTAAATATGAGGTTTTCTAACCCCGTTTACTGAACATGGGGTTAACTATACATTAGCTCTGTTCATGTGGTTACCCAGCCATCTGCACTAAAGCTGATGTTACCTAGGCTCTCGAATTTAACTCTTTGTTACCTAGGTCCTCACACTGAACATGAGGTTACTTAGCCACTTGCACTGAGCATGAAGTTAACCAGCCCCCGCACGAAACATAAAGTTATACAGCCCCTCACATTAAACTTGAGGTTACCATGCCCCTCACAGTGAAGATGAGGTTACCTAACACTTCACAGTGAACATGAAGTTACCTTGCCTCCTACACTGAACATGAATTTCCCTCACCACTCGCACTAGACATGATGAAACCTACGAATCCTACTGAGCATGTGATTACCTAGTCCCTTGAACTGAACATGTGATTGCCCAGCCCCTCGCACTGAGTAAGTGGTTACCTTCTCTCTCGCACTAAACAAGAGGAAATCAATCTCCCACACTGAACATGGTGTTACCTGAACCCTGACACTGAAAATGAGGTCACCTCGCCTCTGCACTATACATGTGGTTACATAACCCATCATACTGAACCTGTAGTTACCTAACTACTCACATTGAACATGTGGTTAACTAGTCCCTCACACTGAATATGTGGTTACCAAGCCTCTCACGATTAACTCATGGTTATCTTGGCCTTTACACAAAACATGTGGTTACCTAGCGCCTATAACTGAACGGAGGATAACTAGCCCCTCGGATTAAAATCGAGGTTACCTAGCCCCTCACACTGAACATGGCCGTTACCATGCCCGTCACGTTAAAAATGTGGTTACTTAGCCCAATACACTAAACATGTGGATACCTTGCCCCTCACATTGAACATGATTATACCTAGTCCCTCGCACTAAACATATGATAACCTAGCCTCTCACACTTAACATGTGGTTACCTAGCGCCTCACATTGAACATGAAATTACCTAGCCCCTCGCACTAAACATGATGAAAAATAGCCCCTAACTACAAATTTAGGTTACCTAGGCCCTCTCACTGAACATGTGGTTGTCTAGCCTCCGGCATTAAACATGAGGTTACATAGTTCCGCACACTTAACACATGGTTACCTAGCCCCTCACACTGAATATGTGGTTACCTATCCCTTCGCTCTTAACTCATAGTTTCTTTTCCCTCACACTAAACATGTGGTAAACTAACCCCTCCCACTAATAAGAAAGATACATAGCCCCTCGCAATAAATATGTGGTTACCTAACCCCTCACACTGAACTTGAAGTTACATAGCACCTCGCACTCAGCATGTGGTTACCTAGCCCCTCGCACTAAACATGATGTAATTAAGCCCCTCGAACTAAAAATGTGGTTACCTAGACCATCACTCTGAACATGTCTTTTCCTAGCCCCTTATATTGAACATGAGTTTGCCTAGCCCTTCGTACTTTAACATGTGGTTACATATTCCCTCACACTAAAAATGAGGATACCTGGACCCTCGTACTGAACATGTGGATACCTAGCCTCTCACACTGAACATGAGGGTACCTAGTCCCTCACACTGAACATGAGGATACCTAGTCCCTCGCACTAAACATGTTGTAACCTAGCCCCTCACACTGAACATGTGGTTACATAGCACCTCACATTGAACAATAGTTTACCTAGCCCCTCGCACTAAACGTGAAGTAATCTATCCCCACGCACTAATCATGAGGTTTCCTAGGCCCTCGCACTTAACATGTGGTTGTTTAGACGATCGCACTAAACATGAGGTTTCCTAGCCCCTCGCACTTAACACATGAATATCCTAGCCTCTCACACAGAAGATATGGTTACCTATCACCTCACACTTAACACATAATTACCTATCCCCTCACATTAAACATGTGGTAACATAGCCCCTCGCACAAATAAGTAGGATACCTAGCTCCTCGAAATACACATGTGGTTGCCTAGCCCCACACACTGAACTTGATGTTACATAGCACCTCGCACTGAACATGTGGTTACCTAGCCCCTCGCATTAAAAATGAGGATATCTAGGCCAGTCAAACTAAACATGAAGTTACCTATCCCCGCACACTAAACAGGAGATTACCTAGTCCATTACACTGATCATGTGGTTACCTAGCAAATCGCACTGAATACGTGATTAACAAGCTCCTCGCACTAAACATGAGGTTACCTAGTACCTCACACTGAACATGATATAACCTAGACTTTCGCACTAAACATGTGATTACCTAGCCCATAGCAATAAACATGAGGTTACCTTGTTCCTCACACTGTACATGTGATTTCCTAGCCTCTTACACAGAACATATGAATACCTAGCCCCTCCCACTGAACATTTGGTAACCTAGCCCCTTACACTGAACATTTGGTTACCTGCCCTCCTCACTTAACATGTTGTTTTCTAACCCCGTTTACTGAACATGAGGTTAACTAGATATTCGCACTGATCATGATGTTACCTAGGCATCCGCAATAAACATGATATTACCTAGGCTCTTATTTAAATTTTGGTTACCTAGCTCCTCACAGTGAACATGAGGTTACTAAGCCACTTGCAGTGAGCATGAAGTTAACCAGCCCCGTTCAATACATGAAGTTACACAGCCCCTCACATTAAACCTGAGGTTACGATGCCCCCCAGACTGAAGATGAGGTAACCTAACCCTTCACAGTGAACATGAGGTTACCTTGCCTTCCACACTGTACATGAATTTACCTAACCATTCGCCCTAAACATGGGGTTACCTACCCATCCTACTGAGCATGTGATTACCAAGCCCCTTGAACTGAACATGTGATTGCCCAGCCCCTCGCACTGAGTATGTGGTTACCTTCTCTCTCGCACTAAACAAGAGGAAATCAATCTCCCACACTGAACATGGTGTTACCTGAACCCTGACACTGAAAATGAGGTCACCTCGCCTCTGCACTATACAAGTGGTTACATAGCCCATCATACTGAACATGTAGTTACCTAACTACTCACATTGAACATGTGATTAACTAGCCCCTCACAATGAATATGTGGTTACCAAACCTCTCACGATTAACACATGGTTACATCGGCCTTCACACAGAACATGTGGTTACCTGGTTCCTCTCACTTAACATGTGGTTTCCTAGCACATAGCACTGAACATGTGGTTAACTAGGCCCTCTCACTAAACATGTGGTTACCTAGACCTTAGAATTAAACATGAGGATACCTAGCACTTCGCACTAAACATGTGGTTTCCTAGCTCATCGCACTGAGCAGGTGATAATTTAGCCCACCCCACTAAACGTGACGAAACCTAGCCCTTCACACTGATCATGGAGTAACCTAGCCAATCACACTGAAAATGTGGTTACCTAGTCTCTCACACAGAACATGACGTTTACCCAGCCCCTCCTACTGAACATATGGTTACCTAGCCCCCCGTACTAAACATGATGATATCTAGTCCTTGGCACTAAAGATGTGGTTACCTAGTCCATTACACAGAACATGAGGAAACCTATCCCCTCGCAATAAACATGAGGGTACCTAGTCCCTCACACTAAGCATGTGGTTACCTAGCCCCTCGCACTAAATATGTGGTTACATAGCCCCACACACTTAACATGAAATTTCTAAGCCCCTCACACTGAACCTGAGGTTACCTAGTCCCTGGCTTTAAACATGTGGTTACCAAATAATTTACACTAAACATGTGGTTACCAAGCCCCTCACATTGAACATTTGTTTACCTAGACCATCGCACTTTACATGAGGTTTCCTAGCTCCTCGCACTGAGCATGTGCTTCCTAAGCCACACGCACCAAACATGAGGTTATGTCGTCCCTCGTAAAGAGCATGTGGTTACCTAGCCAATCGCAATAAACATGAGAATGCCTAGCCCATTGCACTGAGAATGTGGATACCTAGCCCTTCGTACTAAACATGAGGTTACCTACCCTCTCGCACTTAACATGAGGTTACCTTGCCCCTCATACTGAACATGTGGTTACATAGCCTTTCACACTGGACATAACGTTACCTAGCCTTTCGCACTATACATGTGGAAACCTAGCCACTCACACTGAACATGAGGTTACCTAGCCTCTCGCGCTATACATGTGTTTACCCAGCAACTCGTTTAAACATGAGGTTACCCAGCCCCTCACACTAAACATGAGGTAACTAACCCCTCACACTAATCATTGTGCTACCTAGACCCTCGAACTATGCATGAGGTTACCTAGCCCCTCGCACTGAACATGAGGTTACCTAGCCTTTTGTACTAACCATGAAGTTACCTAGCCACTCACATTGAAAATTGTGGTTACCTATTCCCTCACACTGAACATGTGGTTTTCCAGACCCTCACACTCAACATGTGGTTACCTAGCTCCTCTCAGTGAACATATGGTTACCTAGACCCTCGCACTAAACTTGAGGTTACCTAGTGCCATGAACTGAACATGAGGTTAAGTAGCCCCTCTTACTAAAATTGTGGTTACCTAGCCACTCACACAGCACGTTGGGTTACCTAGCCCTTTGCAATACTCTTGTTGTTTCCTAGTCTATCGCACAACACATATAATTACCTAGCCCCTCACACAGAACATTAGTTTACTTATCCTTTCACACTGAGTATAAAGTTACAAACCCTCCCCCCCGCACTTAACATGTGGTTATGTAGCCCCTAGAAACTGAGCATATGTTACTTGACCCTCACACTAAACATGATGTTACCTGGCCCTTCGTACTAAGCATGTGGTCACCTAGCCGCTCATACTAAACATGAGAATATCTAGGCCCTCGCATTGAGAATGTGGTTGACTAGCACTTGGCATTAAACATGAGTTTATCAAGCCTCTCGCACTAAGAATGTGGATTCCTAGCCCCTCGAACTAAACATGTGGTTACCTATCCCTCACACTAAATATGAAGTTACCTTGCAACTCGTACAGAACATGAGGTAACCCAGCCCCTCACACTGAGCTTGTTTTTCCTAGCTACTGGCACTAAACATGAGGTTATGTGGCCTCTTGTACTGAACATTTGGTTACCTAGTTCTTCCTAATAAACACGAGGTTACCTAGTCCCTCACGCTAAACATGAATTTGCCTAGTCCATAACACTGAGAATGTGGTTATATAGCCCCTCGCACTAAATATAAGGATGCCTAGCCCCTCGCACTCAGTATGTGGTAACCTAGCCCTTCACACTAAACATGAAGGTACATTGCCCCTCCCAATGAACATTTTGTTTCCTAGCCAATCACACTGAACTTGTGTTTACATAGTCCCTCACTAGTTAGACAATGAAAATCATTGGTGGAACAGAGGTTACTTATTTCTCTACCAGAAGTTGTCGAGGGTAACCGACTAAACTCCAATTGTTGGGGTGGAACGGATGTTATGGAGGGTAACCGACTAAACTCTGATTGGTGTGGTGAAACGGACGTGGTGGAGGCTTGCCGACGAAATTCTATTTTGTGGGGTGTATGTAACCGATGTGGTTGAGGGTAACAGACTAAACTCTGATTGGTGGGTTGGAATGGATGTGTTGAAGGGTAGCCGACTAAACTCTGATTAGTGGCATGGAACGAATGAGGTGGAGGGAAACTGACTACGCTCTGATTGGTTTGCGGAAATGGATATGGTGGTGGGTTGCTAACTAAACTCGGATTGTTGGGGTGGTACGGATGTGTTGGAGGTCTGCAGACTAAACTCTAATTGATAGGTTGGAAAGGATTGGTGGAGGGTAACCGACTAAACTCTGATTGGTGGGGTGGAGTAAACGTGGTGGAGGCATGCCGAATAAATTCTGATTGGTGGAGTGGTACAGAGGTGTCTAATAAGCCATTGAATATCATTGTTGGGGTGGAACAGAGCTGACATATTTCTAATAGAGGTGGTGGAGGGTAGCAGACCAAACTCTAATTAGTGGGGTGGAACACATGTGGTGGAGGCTAACCGACTAAACTGTGACTGGTGGGTTGTAGCGGATGTGGTGGAGGGTATCCGACTAAACTCAGATTGGTGGGGTGAGACTGATGTGGTTGAGGGTAACCGAATAAACTCTGATTGGTGGGGTGGAATGGTGTTGACTAATTAGACAATAAATATCAATTATGGATTGGACAGAGGTGACTAATTTTTCCACCATAGGTGGTGGAGGGTAGCTGACTAAAAAACTCTGATTGGTTTGGTGGAAATGTCTTGGTGGTGGGTAGCCTTATTCGCTCTAATTGGTGGGGAGGAATGGACGTGATGGAGGGTAGCCGACGAAGCTCTGATTGGTGTCGTGGAACGATGGTGACTAATTAACCAATGAAAATCATTGGTAGGGTGGTAAATACGTGACTAAACTGTGATTGGTGGATTGGTTCGGATGTGGTGGAGGTTAGCCAACTATACTTTGATCGGTAGTTTTGAACGGACTTGGTGGATGGTGTCTGACTATTCTCTGACTGGTAGGGCGGAATAACTGTAACAAATTAGCCAATAAAAATCATTGGCAGTGTGGAACAGAGGTTACTTATTTTTCGACCAGTTGCGTTGGAGGTTAGCCGAATTATCTCTGACTGTTGGGTGGAATGGACGTAGTGGAGGCTTGTCGACTAAACACTGATGGGTTGGGCGGAACAGATGTGGTTGACGGTAAACGACTAAAGTCTGGTTGGTGGGGTGAAATGATGTGGTGGAGGTTAGCTGAATAAACTCTTATTGGCAGGGGTGAACGGCGGTGACTAATAAGCCAATGAAAATCTTTGGTGGTGGGGAGTAGACATGACTTATTTTCCGACCTGAGGTGGTGGATGATAGACGACTTTTTCTGATTGGTGGGGTGGAACGACCGTTGTTGATGCTTGGCGACTTACCTCTGTTTGGTGGGTTGGAACGGATGTGGTTGAGGGTAGCCGACTAAACTCTGATTAGTGGGTATGAACAGATGTGTTGGTGAGTATCCGACTAATCTCTGATATGTTGGGTGGAATGGCGGTGACCTATTTGCCAAATAAAGTCATTGGTGGGGTGGAACAGAGGTGACTTATTATTCGACCCGAAATAATGGAGTGTAGCCGACTAAATTGTGATTGATGGATTGGAATGGATGTGGTGGATGTTAGCAAACTAAACTCTGATTTTTGGGTTGGAAAGGATGTTGTTAAAGCTTGCCGACTTAACTCTGATTGGAGGGTGGAACGCACATGGTGGACGATAGCTGACTAAACTCTGATTAGTGGGGTGGAATGGACGTGATGGGGGGACTTGCCGCAGAATCTCTGATTGGTGGATTGGAACAGATGAGGTTGAGGGGTACCGACTAAAGTCTGATTCGTGGGGTGGAACATATGTGTTGGAGGGTAGCCGATCAAACTCTGAATTGTGGGGTGGAATAGCAGTGAATAATTATGCAATTAAAATCATTGGTGGGGTGGAGTTGTGGTTACTTATTTTCCGACCGGAGGTGGTGGAGCCTAGCCGACTAATTTCTGATTGGTGGGTTGGAACAGAAGTGGTGGAAGGTAGCCGACTATACTTTGATTGGTTAGGTTGGATGGATGTGGTAGACGGTAGCCGACTAAACTCCGATAGGTTGGGAGGAACGGATGTGGTGGAGTGCAGCCAACTGAACTCAGATTGGTGGTGGTAGCATGGCGGTGACTAATTAGCCAATTAATATAATTGGTAGGTTCGAACAGAAGTGACTTAATTTCCAACGGAGGTTGTGAATCTAAACATTCTGAATTCTTATTGGTGGGTTGAAATTGACATGGTGGAGGGTAGCCTACTATACTCTGATTGGTGGGGTGGACGGATGAAGTGGAGAGTAGCTGAGTAAACTCTGATTGGTGGGGTGGAATGGTTGTGTCTAATTTGCCATTTTAAATCATTGCTGGTGTGTGATGGAGGTTTTAGAAGCTTGCCGACTAAATTTTGATTTTTGGGGTGTAACAGATGCGTTGAATGTTACCCGATTATTGTTAGATTGGTGGGATGGAACGGACATGGTGGAGGGAAGCCGACAAAACTCTGATTTGTGGGGTGGAAAGGCGGTCACTAATTATCGAATGAAGATCATGTATGGGTTGGAAAACATGTATCTTATTTTCCGACTGGAGGTGTTGGAGGGTAGCCAACTAAACTCTGATTGGTTAGGTGGACCTGACGTGTTGGAGGGTAGACAACAAAACTCTGATAGGTTGGGTGAAACGGTTGTGGTGGATGGTAGCTGACTAAACTCTTATTGGTGGGGTGGAACGGATGTGGTGGATTATAGTCTAATTAACTGTGATTGGTGGGGTGATACGGATGTGGTGGAGGTTATCTGACTATACTCTGACTGGTAGGGTGTAATAGACGTTGTGGAGGCTTGCGGCAAAATTATGATTGATGGGTTGAAACAGCAGTGAATAATTAAACAATGCAAATCATTGATGGGGTTAAAAAGACGTGGCTTATTTCTCGACCGGAGGTGGTGGAGGGTAGCCGACTAAACTCTGGTTGGTGGAGTGGAACGGATGTTGTAGATGGTAAGTGACTAAACAATAATTGGTGGGGTGGAGCGGATGTGGTGTAATAGAGCCAACAAAACTCTAATTGGTGGGGTGAAACGAATTTGGTGGAGTATAACCGACCTAACTCTGATTGGTTGATTTGTACGGATGTGGTGGAGGGTATCCGACAAAACTCTAATTGGTAGGGTGGAACAGACGTTGAGAAGGCTTGCGGACTAATTACCGATTGGTTGTACGTGTTGGAGGGTAACCGACTATATTCCGACTGGTAGGGTGGAACAGAAGTTATGGACGGTAACCGGCTAAACTCTGATTGTTGGGGTGGAACGGAATGGGTAGAGATTTGCCGACTAAACTCTGATTTGTGGGGTGGTTTGGCGGTAACTAATTAAACAATAACATTAATGGTGGGTTGGAACAGAGGTGACTTATTTTCCGACCGTAGGTTGTGGATCTAAGCAGACCGAATTCTGATTGGTGGGGTGAAATGGACGTGGTGGAGTTTAGCCGACTAAACTCAGATTGGTATGGAGGAACAGATGTGGTGGAGGGTAGCTGACTAAACTCTGATTGGTGGGATGGAACAGCAGTGACAAATTTGCCCTTTTAAATCATTGCTGGCATGTGGCGGAGGTTGTGGAGGATTGCTGACTAAATTCTGATTGGTGGGGTGTAACCAATGTGTTGAATGTTACCTGATTATTCTCCGATTGGTGGGGTAGAACGGACATGGTGGAGGGATGCCGACTAAATCCTGATTGGTGGGTTGGAACAGCAGCGACTAATTAGACAATTAAATCATTGATGGATTGAACAGAGCTGACTTATTTCTCGAACAGAGGATATGGAGGGTAGCCGACTAAACTAAAAAGATCATTGGTAAGGTGGCATATAGGTGACTTATTTTTCGACCAGATGTGGTAGAGGGTAGCCGACTAAATTGTGATTAGTGGATTGGAACGGATTTGGTGGAGGTTAGCCTAATAAACTCTGATTGGTGTTGTGAAACTGACATGGTGGAGGGTAGCTGACTAATCTTTGACTGGTGGGGTGGAACATACGTGGTGGAGGGTAGGTGACTAAACTCCGATTAGTGGGGTGAAAAAACTGTGACTTATAAGCCAATAAAAATCATTGGCAGGGTGGAACAGAGGTTACTTATTTTTCGACCAGATGTGGTGGAGGTTATTCGAATCATCTCTAAATGGTGTGTGGAATGGAAGTGGTGGAGGCTTGTCGACTAATCTATGATGAGTTGGGTGAAACAGATGTGGTAGGGGGTAACCACACACAAATTCTTATTGGTGGGGGGAATGGATGTGGTGGAGGATAGCTGACTGAACTCAGATTGGTGGGGTGGAACGGATATGGTGGAGGGCAGTCGACTAAACTCTGATAGGTTAGGAGAAACGGAAGTGGTAGATGGTAGCCAGCTAAACTCTGATTTGTGTGGTGGCATGGATGTGACTATTTAGGCAATCAAAATCATTGATGGATTGGATCAGAGGTGAGTTAAATTCCTAACGGAGGTTGTGGAACTAAGCAGAATGAATTCTGACAGGTGGGGTGGAACGGACGTGGTGGAGGCTAACCAACTAATCTCTGTTTAGTGGGGTGGAACTGATGTGGTGGAGGGTATCCAACTCAACTCTGATTGACCTGGGGGGGTGGGATGTGATGGAGGGAATACGACAAAACTCCGATTGGTGTGGTGGAATGGCGGTGACTTATTAGCGAATGAAGATCGCGTGTGTGTTGGTACATAGGTGTCTTATTTTCCGACCGTGGTAGTGGAGGGTAGACAACTAAACACTGATAGGTAGGGTGGAAATAATGTGGTGTAGAGTAGCCGTCTAAACTCTAATTGGGGGGGGACAGATTATGTGGATTGAAGCCCAGGTAAATCTGATTGGTGGGGTGGTACAAATGTGGTGGAGGATATCCGACTGAACTCTTACTGGTAGGGTGGAATAGACGTTGAGGATGCTTGCCGACTAAATTATGAATGGAGGGTTGGAACAGCAGTGACTAATTAGACAATGAAAATCATTAGTGGGTGGAACAGAGGTGACTTATTTCTCGACCAGATTGTTGAGGTGGAACTCCGATTGTTGGGGTGGAACGGATGTTATGGATGGTAACCGATTAAACTCTGATTGGTGGGGGTGGAACGGATGTGGTGGAGGCCTTACCGACGAAACTCTCTTTGGTGGGGTGGAACCGATGTGGTTGAGGGTAACAGACTAAACTCTGATTGGTGGGGTGGGACGACCATGGTGGATGATAGCATACAAAACTCAGATTAGTTGGGTTGAATGGCGGTGATTAATTATGTAATTAAAATCATTCGTAGAGTAGTACGGAACTGGTGGACAATTGCTCCACTAATCTCTAATTGGTGGGATGGAACGGATTGGTGAAGGGTGACCGACTAAACACTGATTTAAGGGGTGGAATGGAGGTGTCTAATTTACCAATGAAATCATTGGTGGGGTGGAACACAGGTTACATATTTTCTTACCGAAGGTTGGGGATGGTAGCCGACTATTTTCTCATTGGTGAGTTGGAATGGACATGGTGGAAGTTAGACGAAAAAATCCTGATTGGTTTGGTGAAACGGATGTGGTGAATGGTAGCTGAATAAACTCTGATTGATGGGTTGGAACGGATGTGGTGAAGGGTACCCTAGTAAACTCTGATTGGTGCGGTGGAATGGATGAGGTGAAGGGTAGCCGACAAAATTCTGGTTGGAGGGGCGGACCGAATATAGTGCAGGGTAACTGACTAAACTCTGATTTGTGGGTTGAAACAAATGTGGTGGAGGGTTGCCTAATAAACTTCGATTGTTTGGAGTGGAACGGATCTGTTGGATGCCTGTAGACTAACCTCTTATTTAGGGGATGTAACGGAATGGTGGAGGGTATCTGACTAATCTCTGGTTGGTGAGGTGGACCGAATATAGTGGAGGAAAACTTACTAAACTCTGATTGGTGGGGGGAACGGCGCTGACTCATTAGTCTATAAAGATCATTGTTAGCGTGGAACAGATGTGACGTATTTTCCGACCAGTCGTGATGGAAGGTATACGACTATTTTCTGATTGGTGTGGTGGAACGAATGTTGTTAATATTTGCCGTCTAACTTCTGTTTGGTGGGTTGGAACAGATGTGTTTGAGAGTAGCCGACTAAATTTGGATTAGTGGGATGGAACAGATGTGTTATAGAGTATCCGACTAAAATCAGATAGGTAGGGTGGAACGGCAGTGACCTATTAGCCAATGAATGTCATTGGTGGTGTAGAACAGAGAATACTTATTAATCGACCAGAGATGTTAGACGATAGCCGACTAAAATGTGATTTGTGGAATGGAATGGATGTGGTGGAGGTTAGCCAACTAAACTCTGATCAGTGGGGTGGAACGGACGTGGTTAGGACTTGCCAACTAAACTCTGATTGGAGGATGGAACGGACATGGTGGAGTGTATTTGTCTCAACTCTGATTGTTGGGTTGTATTGGACTTGGGAGATGGTATCCGACTAAACTCTGATTAGTGTGGTTTAATGGACGTAATGGAGTTTTGACGGAATAATTAAGATTGTTGGAGTGGAACAGATGAATTTGAGGGTTACCGACTATACTCTGATTCGTGTGGTGGAACTGAGGTGTTGGAGCGTAGCCGACCAAACACTGAATGATGGGGTGGAATAGCGGTGACTAATTAGGCAATTAAAATCATTGGTGGGGTTGAAGTGTGGTTACTTATTTACTGGCCGGAGGTGGTGGGGGTTAAGCCACTAATTTCTGATTGGTGATTTGGAATGGAAGTTGTGGAGGGTACCCGACTAATCTCTGTTTGGTGGGGTGGAATGGATATTGTGGAGTGTAGCCGACTAAACTTTGATTGATGGGGTGGAACGGAGGTTATGGAGGGAAGCCGACAAAACTCTGATTGGTGGGGTAGAATGGCGGTGACTAATTAGTGAATGAAGATCGCGTGTGCGTTGGAACGTAGATGTCTATTTTTCCGACCGTGGTAGTTGAGGGTAGACAACTAAACACTGGTAGGTAGGTCGGAAATAATGTGGTGTTGAGTAGCCGACTAAACTGTAATTGGTTGGGTGGAACAGATGTGGTAGATTATATTTGACTTAAATCTTATTGGGGAGGTGGTACGAATGTGGTGGAGGGTATCCGACTGAATTCTGACTGGTAGGGTGGAATAGACGTTGTGAATGTTTGCCGGCTAAATTCTGAATGTTGGGTTGGAACAGCAGTGACTAAATAGGCAATGAAAATATTCGATGGGGTGGAACAGAGGTGACTCATTTCTCGACCAGAGGTTGTGGAGGTTAGCCGAATAAACTCTGATTGTTTGGGTGGATTGGATATGGTGGAGGGTAGCTGACTAAACTCCGATGGTTGGGGTTGAACGGATATAATGGAGAATAATCGACTAAACCCTGGTTGGTGGGGTGGAACGGACGTGGTGGAGGATAGCCGTCAAAACTCTATTTGGTGGGGTGGGACGGATGTGGTTGAGGGTACCCGACTATAATCTGATTGGTGGTGTGGAACGGAAGTTTTGAAGTGTAGCCTACCAAACAATGATTGGTAGGGTGGAATGTCGTTGACTAACTATTTAATTAAAATCAGTAGTGGTGTCGAATGGTCATAGTGGACGATTGCTGACTAAACTCTGATTGGTGGGGTTGAATGGAGGCGTCTAATTTGCCAATAAAAATCATTGGTCGTGTGGAACACAGGCTACTTATTTTCCGACCGGATCTGTTGAATGGTTGCCGACTAATTTCTGATTGGTGGGTTGAAACGGACTTGGAGGAGTGTAGCATGCTAAACTCTGATTGGTGGGGTGGAAAATATGTGATAGAGGGTAACCGAATAAACTCTGATTTATCGGGTTAATCGGATGTAGCGAAGATTAAACGACTGACCTCTGGTAGGGTGGAACGGATGTGGTGAAGAGAAGCCGACTAAAATCTGATTGGGGGGGGGGGGGAACGCGGTGACTAATTTGCCAATGAAAATCATGGGTTGGGTGGAAAACTCTCTACTTATTTTCCGACCGGAGGTGGTGAATAGTAGCCGACTAATTTCTGATTGGTGGGTTTAAACGGATGTGGTGGAGGGTAACCGAATAATCTCTGATTTATGGGGTGGATCGGATGTGGCGAAGAGTAGACGACTGACCTCTGACTGGTAGGGTGGAATAGACGTTGCTGCTTGCCGACTAAATTCTGAATGTTGGGTTGGAACAGCATTCACTAGCTAGACAATGAAAATCATTAGTGGTGTGGAACAGAGATGACTTATTTCTCGACCAGAGGTTGTGGATGGTAACCGAGTAAACGCCGATTGTTGAGGTGGTATGGGTGTGGTGGAGCTAGTAGACTAAAATCCGATTGTTGGGGTGTAACATATGTTATGGATGCTAACCGACTAAACTCTGATTGGTGGGTTGGAACAGACGTGGTGAGGGCCTTACCGACAAAACTCTATTTGGTGGAGTGGAACCGATGTGGTTGAGGGTAACATACTAAACTCTTATTGGTGGGATGGAACCGCCATGGTGGAGGGTAGCCTACAAAACTCTGATTAGTTGGGTGGAATGGCGGTGAATTATTATCTAATTAAAATCATCGGCGTGGTGCAACGGATTGGTGAAGGGTGAACGTTTAAACTCTTATTGAATGGGTGGAATGGATGTGTCTAATTTGCCAATGAAATCATTGGTGGGGTGGAACACAGAATACTTATTTTCCAACCGGAGGTGGTGGATGGTAGCCGACTATTTTCTCATTTGTGGGTTGGAATGGACGTGGTGGAAGGTAGCCGAAAAAACTCTGATTGGTTTGGTGAAACGGATGTGGTGGAGGGTAGCCGACTAAACTGTGATTGGTGGGTTGGAACGGATGTGGTGAAGGGTAGTCGACTAAACACTGATTGGTGGGGTGGAATGAAAGTGGTGGAGGGCAATTGACTAAACTCTGGTAGGTGGGTTGGAATAGACATGGCGGAGACTTGCCGAATAAACTCTGATTGGTGGAGTGGTTCGGCGGTGTCTAATTAGCCAATAAATATCATTGGAGGGGTGGAACAGACCTGACTTATATTTCTACCAGAGGTGGTGAAGGGTAGCTGTCCAAAAACAGAATTGTGTGGTGCAACGAACGTGGATGAGGCTTGCCGATCAATCTCTCATTAGTGGTGTGGAATTCATTTGGTGAAGTCTTACCGAATAAACTGCGACTGGTGTGTGTAGTGGATGTGGTGGAGGGTATCAGACTATACTCTGATTGGTGGGGTGGAACTGACGTGGTTTGTGAGTAACCGAATAAACTTTGATTGGTGGGGTGGAATGGTGATGACTAATTAGACAGTAAAAATCAATTGTGGGTTTTAAAAGAGGTGACTTATTTACGACCATAGATGGTGGACGGTAGCTGACTAAATTCTGATTGGATTGGGGGAAATGTTTGAAGGAGGGTAGCCAACTTAACTCTGATTGGTGGGGCGGAAATTACGTGGTTGAGGGAAGCCGACTACACTCTGATTGGTGGGGTGGAGCGGATGTTTTGGAGGGTAGCCGACCAAACTCTGAATGGTGGGGAGGAATGGCAATGACTAATTAGGCAATTAAATTCATTGATGGGGTGGAAGTGTGGTTACTTATTTTCCGAACGGAGGTGGTGGAGGTTAGGCGACTAATTTCTGATCAATGGGTTGAAATGGAAGTGGTGAAGGGTACCCGAATATACTCTGATTGTTGCGGTGGAGCGGACGTGGTGGAGGGTAGTCGACTAACTCATGAGTCGTGGGTTGGAATGGCGGTGACTAATTAGCCAATTATAAGCTATGGTGGAGTGTAACAGTGGTGATTTATTTTTCGACCAGAGGTGGTGGAACGTAGCTGACTAAAACTCTAATTGGTTTGGTGGAAATGTTTTGGTGGTGACTGTCATCCAAACTCTGATTGGTGGGATCTAATGTACATTGTGGAAAGAT
This sequence comes from Dryococelus australis, assembly GCA_029891345.1. Lineage (NCBI taxonomy): Eukaryota > Metazoa > Arthropoda > Insecta > Phasmatodea > Phasmatidae > Dryococelus > Dryococelus australis. The sequence continues at coordinate 94,650,461 of CM057006.1, read as the reverse complement.
GCCAACTAAACTATGATTGGTACTGTGGAAAAGGGGTGACTAATTAGCCAATGAATATTATTGATGGGATGGAAGAAATACAACTTATATTTGGACCAGACATGTTGGAGTGTAGCCGAGTAAACTCTGATTGGTGGTGTGGAACAGACATTGTGGAGACTTGCCGAGTAATTACTGATTGGTGGTTTGGAACATATGTGGTGGAGGATAACCGATTAAACTCCGATTGGTGGGGTGGAACGGACGTGGTAGAGGGTAGCTGACTAAAACCTCTGACTAGTGGGGTGGAAATATTGTGACTTATTGGCCAATAAAGATAATTGGTATTTTGGAACAGAGGTTACTTATTTTTCGACCTGATGTGGGGGAGGTTATCCGAATCATCTCTGATTGGTGGGTGGAACGGACGTGGTGGAAGTTGTATGACTAAACTCTAATGGGTAGGGTCTAACCGATGTGGTAGATGGTAACCGACAAAATTTTGCTTGGTGGGGGGAATGGATTTGATGGAGGGTAGCCGACTAAACTCTCATTGGTGAGGTGGAACGGATGTGATGGAGGGAAGCCGACAGATATCTGATTGGTGGGGTGGAATAGCGGTGACTAATTAGCTAATGAAGATCGCGTTTGGGTTGGAACACAGATGTCTTATTTTCCGACTGGATGTGGTGTAAGGCTAGACAACTAAACACTGATAGTTAGGGTGGAAATGATGTGGTGGAGAGTAGCCGACTAAACTCTAATTGTTGGGGTGGAACAGATTTTGTGGATTATAGCCGAGTTAAATCTGATTGGTGGGGTGATACGGATGTGGTGGAGGGTATCCGACTAAACCCTGATTAAAGGGGTGGAATGGAGGTGTCTAATTTGCCAATGAAATCATTGGTGGGGTGGAACAGAGATGTCTTATTACTCGACCAGAGGTTGTGGAGGGTAGCCGAGTACACACCGATTGTCGAGGTGGTATGGGTGTGGTGGAACTAGCCGACTAAACTCCGATTGTTGGGGTGGAACGGATGTTATGGATGTAACCGACTAAACTTTGATTGGTGGGGTGGAACGGACATGGTGGAGGCCTTACTGACGAAACTCTATTTGGTGGGGTGGAACCGATGTGGTTGAGGTTAATAGACTAAACTTTGATTGGTGGGGTGGGACGACCATGGTGGAGGGTAGCCTACAAAACTCTGATTAGTTGGGTGGAATGGCGGAGATTAATTATATTTTTAAAATCATTGTTGGGGTGGAACGGAAGTGGTGGAGGATTGCTCGACTAACCTCTAATTGGTGGGGAGGAACGGATTTGTGAAGGGTGGCCGACTAAACTCTGATTAAAGCGGTGGAATGGAGGTGTCTAATTTGCCAATGAAATCATTGGTGGGGTGGAACACAGGTTACTTATTTTCCGACCGGAGGTGGTGTATGATAGCCGACTATTTTCTCATTGGTGGGTTGGAATGGACGTGGTGGAAGTTAGAAGAAAAAACTCTGATTGGTGCGGTGGAATGGATGAGGTGAGGGTAGCCGACTAAACTGTGGGTGGTGGGGTGGACCGAATATAGTGGAGGGTAACTGACTAAACTCTGATTGGTGGGGTAAAACTGATGTGGATGAGGATTCACAACTAAACTTTAATTGTTTGGTGTGGAACGGATCTGTTGGACGCCTGTAGACTAACCTCTAATTTATGTGATGGAATGGATTGATGGAGTGTAGCTGACTAATCTCTGAATTGTGGGGTGGAATGGAGTGGTGGAGGGTAGTCGACCAACTCTGATTGGTGGGGTGGAATAGATGTGGAGGAGGGTAGCCGACGAATCTCTTATTGGTGTCGTGGAATGATGGTGACTAATTAGGCAATGAAAATCAATGGTAAGGTGACATTTAGACGACTAATTTTATACCAGATAAAGTGGATGGTACTCGACTAAACTGTGATAGGTGGATTGGAACGGATTTGGTCGAGGTTTGCTTATTAAACTCTGATTGGTGGGCTGGAATGGACATAGTGGATGGTAGCTGATTAATTTCTGACTGGTGGGGTGGAACAAATGTAACTAATTAGCCAATGAAAATCTTTGGTATTGTGGAACCGAAGTGGTAGAATTAAAACGACTAAACTCTTATTGGTGGAGAGAAACGCATGTGTTAGAGGATAGCTGACTAAACTCTGATTGGAGGGGGGGAACGTGGCTGACTTATTAGCCTATAAAAATCATTGGTGGTGTGGAACAGACGTGACGTATTTTCCGACCAGTGGTTGTGGAAGGAATACGACTAATTTATGATTGGTGTGGTGGAACGAATGTTGTTGATATTTGCCGTCTAACTTCTGTTTGGTGGGTTGGAACGGATGTGTTTGAGAGTAGCCGACTAAATTTGGATTAGTGGGATGGAACAGATGTGTTATAGAGTATCCGACTAAAATCAGATAGGTAGGGTGGAACGGCAGTGACCTATTAGCCAATGAATGTCATTGGTGGTGTAGAACAGAGAATACTTATTAATCGACCAGAGATGTTGGACGATAGCCGACTAAAATGTGATTTGTGGAATGGAATGGATGTGGTGGAGGTTAGCCAACTAAACTCTGATCAGTGGGGTGGAACGGACGTGGTTAGGACTTGCCAACTAAACTCTGATTGGAGGATGGAACGGACATGGTGGAGTGTATTTGTCTCAACTCTGATTGTTGGGTTGTATTGGACTTGGGAGATGGTATCCGACTAAACTCTGATTAGTGTGGTTTAATGGACGTAATGGAGTTTTGACGGAATAATTAAGATTGTTGGAGTGGAACAGATGAATTTGAGGGTTACCGACTATACTCTGATTCGTGTGGTGGAACTGAGGTGTTGGAGGGTAGCCGACCAAACACTGAATGATGGGGTGGAATAGCGGTGACTAATTAGGCAATTAAAATCATTGGTGGGGTTGAAGTGTGGTAGGTGTGGGGGGTAGGCCACAAATTTCTTATTGGTGGTTTGGAACGGAATTTTTGGAGGGTACCCGACTAATCTGATTGGTGGGGAGGAACGTATGTGGTGGAGTGTAGCCGACTTATCTCTGATTGTTGGGGTGGAGCGGATGTGGTGGAGGGTAGTCGACTTAACACTGATTCGTGGTGGGGAATGGCGGAGATTAATTAGCCTATTAAAAGCAATTTTGGAGTGGATCAGAGGTGACTTATTTTTCGACCAGGAGAGGTGGAGTGTTGCCGACTAAAACTTTGATTGGTTTGGTGGAAATATTTTGTTGGAGGTGTTCCGACTAAACTCTGATTGGTGGGGTGTAACGTACGTGTTGGGAAGTCGCCAACTGATTGGTAGGGTGAAAAAGTGGTGACTAATTAGCCAATGAATATCATTGTTGAGATGTAAGAGTTGCGACTTATATTTCGACCAGACATGTGGGAATATTGCCGAGTTAACTCTGACTGGTGGGGTGGAACAAACGTGGTGGAAGCTTGCCGACTAATTATTTATTGGTGATTTGGAACATATTTGGTCGAGGATAACCGACTAAACCGATTGGTGGGGTGGAACGTACGTTGTGGATGGTAGCTGACTAAACTCTGACTAGTGGGGTGGAAATACTGTGACTTATCAGCAAATAAAATCATTGGCAGGTTGGAACAGAGGTTACTTATTTTTCGACCGGATGTGGTGGAGGATAGCCGAAACATATCTGACTGGTGGATGGAAAGGACGTGGTGTATGCTCGACGTCTAAACTCTGATAGGTTGGGTGGAACAGATGTGGTAGAGGGTAACCGACAAAATTCTGATTGGTGGGGGAATGGATGTGGTGAAGGGTAGCCGAATTAAATCAGATTGGGGGGGGGGGAAGAACGGTATGTTGGAGGGAAGCCAACAAATATCTGATTGGTGGGGTTGAATGGCAGTGACTAATTAGCGAATGAAGATCGCATGTAGGTTGGAACACAGGTGTCTTATTTTCCCACCAGAGGTGGTGGAGGGTAGACAACTAAACACTGATAGTAAGGGTGGAAATGATGTTGTGGAGAGTCGCCGAATATACTCTATTTTGTGGGGTTGAACAAATGTGGTGGATTATAGCCGACTTTAATCTGATTGGTGGGGTAGTACGGATGTAGTGGAGGATATCCGACTGAACTCTGACTGGTAGGGACGAATAGATGTTGAGGACGCTTGCCGACTAAATTATAAATGGTGAGTTGGAACAGCAGTGACTAATTAGACAAAGGAAGTCATTGATGTGGTGGAATAGAGATGACTTATTTCTAGATCAGAGGTTGTGGAGGGTAGCGGAATAAACTCTGATTGTTGGTGTGGAATGGATGTTATGGATGGTAACAGATTAAACTCTGATTGGTGGGGTGGAACGGACGTGGTGGAGGTCTTACCGAAGAAGCACTATTTGGTGGGGTGGAACCGATATGGTTGAGAGTAACAGACTTATTTCTGATTTGTGGGGTGGAACGGCCATGGTGTATTGCAGCCTACAAAACTCAGATTATTTGTGTGGAACGGCGGCTAACTAATTATATAATTAAAATCATTTGTAGGGTGGAACGGAAGTGGTGGAGGATTGGCGACTAAGCTCTGATTGGTGGGGTGGAACAGATTGGTGAAGGGTGACCGACTAAACTCTGTTTGAAGGTGTGGAGTGGAGGTGTCTAATTTGCCAATGAAATAATTGGTGGGGTGGAACACAGGTTAAATGTTTTTCGACCGGAGGTGGTGTATGGTAGCCGAATAATTTCTGATTGGTGGGTAGGAAAGGATGTGGTAAATGGTAGCCGACTAAACTCTGAATGGTGATGTGGAACGAATGTGGTGGAGGGTAACTGACTAAACTCTGATTGGTAGGGTGAAACGGATGTGGGGGTGGTTTGCCGTCTAAACTCTGATTGTTGGGGTGGAACGGATTTGTGGAGTCGTGCATACGAAACTCTAATTGAGAGGATGGAACGGTTTCATGGAGGGTAGCCGACTAAAGACTGATTGGTGGGGTGGAATCGTTGTGCAGGAGGTTTTTCGACAAAACTCTGATTGGTGGGATGTAATAGACGTAGTGGAGGGTTGTCGAATAATCTCTGATTGGTTGAATAATCTCTGATTTTTTCCGTGGTACGGCGGTGTCCAAATTAGCCAATGAATAGCATTGGTGGTGTGGAACAGTGCTGACTTATAATTCTACGAGATGTGGTGGAGTGTAGCAGACCAAACTCAGAATTGTATGGTGCTATGAATGTGGTGGAGGCTTGCCGATCAACTCTGATTAATGGGGTGGTACACATGTGGTGTTGGCTAACCGAATAAACTGTCTGGTGGGTTATAGCGGATGTGGTGGAGGGCAACAGTCTAAACTCTGACTGGCAGGGTGGAACAGGCATTGAGGAGGCTTGATTGCTTATTACTGATTTATGATTTGGAACAGATGTGGTGGAGCGTAACAGACAAATATACTCTCCGATTGGTGGGTTCGAACGTACGTGTTGGAGGGTAGACGACTATACTACGATTGGTGGGGTGGAACGGAAGTTACGGAGCGCAACCGATTAATCTCTGAATGTTGGTGTGGAACGGACAGTGTGGAAGCTTGCCGGCGATACTCTGTTTTGTGGAGTGGAACATATGTGGTTGAGGGAAACCGACTAAGCTCTGACTGGTGGGGTGGAACGGACGTGGTTATGGCTTGCTTACTAAACTCTGATTGGTGGGGAGGAATGGACATTGTGGAGGGTAGCCGACTTAACTTTGATTGGTAGTGTACAATGGTGGTGAGCAATAAGCAAAATAAAATAATGTGTGGATTGGAACAGAGGTGTCTTATTTTCGGTCCGGAGGTAGTTGGAGTTAGCCGACTAAACTCTGATTGTTGGGGAGAAACGGACGTTGTGGAGAGCAGCTGACTCTACTCTGATATGTTGAGTGGAAGGGATGTTGTGCAGGGTAGCATACTGAACTCTGATTCGTGGGATGAAACGGCATTTACTAATTAGCCAATAAGAATCATTGCTGGGGTGGAACAGTGCTGATTTATTTTCCTACCGGTGGTGGTGGAGGGTGCCCTACTATTTCCACATTGGTGGGTTGGAACAGGCGTGGTGGAGGGTAGCCGACTAAACTCTGATTGGTGGGGTGGAATGGATGATGTGGAGGGTAACCTAAACAATTCTGATTGGTGCTGTGAAACGAACGTGGTGGGAGGTAGCCGACTAAACTCTGGTTGTTGGGGTGGAGCAGATGTGGGAAAAGCGAGTCTACTTATCTGTGACTGATGTGGTGTAATGGTTGTGGTGAATGGTAACCGAATTAAATTAAACTGTTAGGGTTTAACAGATATTTTGGAGTGTAGTCGACTAACCTCTGATTGGTGGGGTGGAACGGATGTGGTGGAGGGTAGTCGACTAACCTCTGATTGGTGGAGTGGAATGAATGTGGTGGAGGGTAGCAGACTAATCTCTAATTGAATGGATGAAACGTATTAATGGATGTTAGTCTTCTAAACTCGTATTAGTGGGGTGGAATTTATGTGGTGGAGGGGAAATGACGAAATTATGAATGGTGAGGTTGTATAGACGTGTTGGAGGCTTTGCCGAATAAACTCAGATTGGTGGATTAGTACGGCTGTGACTAATTAGCCAATGAAAATCAATTGGTGGGGTGGAAGTGAGGTGACTTATATTTCTACCAGAGGTGGTGGAGGGTAGCCGACCAAACTCAGAATTGTGTGGTCGAATGGATGTGGTGGAGTCTTGTCGACTAAACTCTGATTAGTGGGGTGGAAAGGATGTGGTGGAGGCTAACAGACTAAACTCTGATTGGTGGGTTGGAGCAGGTGTGGTGGAGGGTATTCGGCTAAGTTCTGATTGGTGGGGTGGAACTGGCGTGGTTGATGTTAACCGAATAAAGACTTACTGGTGGGGTGGAATGGTGGTACTTAATTAGATAAAATTAGTGGTGGGGTAGAACAGAGATAACTTATTTTTCGACCATATGTGGTGGAGTGTAGATGACTAAACTCTGATTGTTTAGGTAGAAACGTTTTGGTGAATGGTAGCCGACTTAAGTCTGACTGGTAGGTCGGAATGGACATGGTGGTGGGAAGCCGACTAAACACTGATTGGTGGGGTGGAACGATGGTGACTAATTAGGCAATTAAAATGATTGGTAGGATGGAATATAGGTGACTTATTTTTCGACCAGAGGTGTTGGAAGTTTGCCCATAAAACTCTGATTTGTGGGTAGGAACGAACGTTGTTGAGGCTTGCCAACTAACCTTTTATTGGGGGGGGGGGGGGGTGGAACGGATGGGGTTGAGAGTAAACGACTGAAATCTGATTATTGGGGTGGAATGGACATGGTGGAGGGAGGCCGAACAAACTCTGATTGTTGGGGTTGAATGGCGGTGACTAGTTAGACAATTAGAATCATTGTTGGGTAGAACAGAAGTTGTGGAGGCTTACCGACTACACTCTGATTGGTGGTGTGGAATCGATGTCGTGAAAGTAACTGACTAATCTCTGATAGGTGGGGTGAAATAAACATGATGGAGGTTAACCAACTAAACTATGATTCGTGGGGTGGAACGGACATGTTGGAGGGTAGCACACCAATCTCTGATCGGTGGCGTGGAATGGCGGTGTCTAATTAGCCGATTAAAATCAATGGTGGAGTGGTATAGGTGACTCATTTTTCGACCCGTAATGGTGGAGGTAAGCCGACTAAACTCTGATTGGTTTTTTTTTAACGTTTTGGTGGAGGGTTGCCGACATAACCCTGATTGGTGGGGTGTAATGGACGTGGTTGTAAGTCGCGAACTAAACTATAATTATTTGGGTGGAACAGATGTGGAGTCTTGCAGACTAATTATTGATTGGTGGTTTTGAACGGATGTGGTGGAGGGTAACAGACTAAATACCGATTGGTGGGATGGAACGGATGTGGTGGAAAGGCAGTGACTAATTTGGCAATGAAAATCATTGGTAGGGTGGAACAGAGATTACTTTTTTTCGACCAGATGTAGTGGAGGTTAGCCGAATAATCTCTAACTGGTGGGTGGAATAGACGTAGCGGACGCTTGTCGAATATACTCTGATAGATTGGGGGGAACAGATGTGGTAGAGGGTAACCGACTCAACTCTGATTGGTAGGGTGGAATGGATGGTGTGGAGGGTAGCCGACTAAACTCAGACTGGTGGGGTGTAATGTATGTGGTGGAGGGTAATCGACGAAACTCAGATTGATGCTGTGGAATAGACGTGGTGGAGATTTTCCGAATAAACTCTAATTAGTGGGGTGGAACACATGTGGTGGAGGCTAACAGACTAATTTCTGATTGGTGGGTTGGAGCGGCTGTGGTGGAGGGTAGCCGACATAACTCTGATTAGTGGGTCGAAAAGTACTAAATTCTGATTGGTGGGGTGCAACGAACCTTGTTGAGGCTTGCTGACTTAACTCTAAATGGTGGGGTGTAGCGGATGTGGTTGAGGGTAGCAGACCAAACTCTTATTAGTGGGATGGAACATATGTGTTGGAGAGAAGCCGACCAAAATCTGATAGGTTGGGTGGAACGGCTTGTACCTATTAGCCAATGAATGACATTGGTCGGCGGAACACAGGTGATATATTATTCGACCAGGGTTGATGGAGGGTGCCCGACTAAACTGTGAGTGGTGGATTGTACTGATTGTCGTGGAGGTTAGCCAACTAAACTCTGATTGGAGGGTGGAATGGATGTGGAGGAGGGTAACTGACTTAACTCATATTTGTTGGTTTGTTTCGGACATAGTGGAGTGTAGCCGACTAAACTCGGGTTACTTGGGTAGAATGGACATGGCGCAGTCTTGCTGACGAAAATTTGTTTGGCGGAGTGGAATAAATGTGGTTGAGGGTAACCGACAAAACTCTGATTCGTGGGGTGGAACGGATGTGTTGGAGGGTAGCCGACCAACTTTTCATTTTTGGGGTGGAATGGCGGTGACTAGTTTGGCAATTAAAAAATTGGTGTGGTGGAAGAGTGGGTCTATTTTCCGACCGGAGGTGGTGGAGGTTAGCCGACTAATTTCTGATTGGTGGGTTGGAACGACAGTGGTGGAGGGTAGCCGACTAAACTCTGATAGGTTGGGTGGAACGGCAGTGATTATTAAGGCAATTAAAATGATTGGTTTCGGTGGAAGAGTCGTTAATTATTATCCGACCGTAAGTGGCGGAGGGTAGCCGACTAATTTCAGGTTGGTGGGTTGAAATGGAAGTGGTGGAAGGTTGCCGACTAAACTCTGATTGGTGGTGAGGAATGGATGTTGTGGAGGGTAGCCGACTAAACTCTGATTGGTGGAGTGGAACAAATAATATTTAGGGTAGTCGACTAAACTTTGATTGGTGGAGTGGAACGAATGTGGTGGAGGGTAGCCGACTAAACTCTGAATGACATGGTGGAAGGTATGTCGTGGATGGTTATCGAGTAAAATCTAATTGGTGGGGTGGAACGGAAGTGTTGGAGGGTAGCCGACTAAACTCTGATTAGTGGTGTGGAATGGATGTGGTGGAGGGTAACAAACTAAAATCCTATTTATTGGGGTCGAACGAACATGGTGTAGGGTAGTCCACTAAACACTGATTGGTGTGGTGGAACGGACGAGGTGGAGGTTAGCCAACCATACTCTGACAGGTCGTGTGGAATGGTGGTGACTAATTGTTCAATTAGAATCATATGTGTGGTGGAACGGATGTGTTGGAGGATTGCCCCATAAATTCTGATTGGTTATGTGGAACGAATATATGAAGGTTAACCGACTAAACTACTCTAATTGAAAGGGCGTAATGGTGAGTTGGAGGCTTGCCGAATAAACTCTGATTGGTGGAGTAGTACGGCAGTGACTAATTAGAAAATGAAAATTAATTGGTTGGGTGGAACAGAGGTGTCTTATTTTTCGACCAGAGGTGGTGGAGGGTACCCAACTAAACTCTGATTGGTGGTGTGGAACGAACGTTCTTCAGGCTTGCTGACTAAGATCTGATTGGTGGGGTGGAAAGGATGTGGTTGAGAGTAAACGACTAAAATCAGATTGGTGGGGTGGAACAGTAGGGTGGAAGACCAAACTCTGTTTTTTGGGGTGGATGACTTGAACAATTAGCCAATTAAAAACATTGCTGGGTGGAACTGACATGGTAGAGGCTTGCCGACTACACTCTGATTGGTGGGGTGGACCGGATTTGGTGTAAAGTTACTGATTAATATATGAATGGTGGGGTGGAACGGACATGGTGTAGCTTAGCCGAATAAACTCTGATTCGTGGGGTAGAACGTACATGTTGGAGGGTAGCCATACAAACTCTGTGATATGGGATGAAATGGCGACAACTTATTAACAAATTAAAATCATTGGTAGGGTGGAAGAGTGGTGACTTATTTTCCGACCACAGGTGGTGGAGGGTAGCCAACTAATGTCTCATTGGTGGGTTGAGACGGACGTGGTGGAGGGTAGCCGACTAAACTCTGATTAGTGGGGTGGAACGGGTGTGGTGATGGTAGCTGACTAGAATCTAATTGGTAGGTGGAATCGCTGTTACTAATTAGCGAATGAAAATCATTGGTGGGGGGAAAAGTGGTGACCTTATTTTTCAACCAGAAGTAGTGACGGGTACCTGACTAAATTCTGATTGGTGGGGTGGGGCGGATATTTTGTGGCTAGCCGATTCTACTTTGATTAGTGGGGTGGAACAGATGTGGTGGGTGGTAGCCTACTAAACTCTGGTTCGGAGGTTTTTTCGGCGCTGAATAATTAGCCAAGAAGAATCATTGGTGGGGTGGAATAGTGGTAAATTATCTTCCGACCGGAGGTGGTTGAGTGTAGCCGAATAATTTCTGAATGGTGCAGTGGAAAGGACGTGGAGGAGGGTAGCCATCTGAACTGTGATTGGTGGTGTGAATAGGATGTGGTGGTGGGTAACCAACTTAACTCTAATTGGTGGGTTGGAACGTATGGTGCGGAAGATAACCGAATTAACACTGATTGTTTGGGGTGAATCGGATGTGGTGGAAGGTAGCAGACTCAACTCTTATTGTTGGGGTAGAGTATATGTTATAAAAGGGAGCCGACTAATCTCTGATTGATGTGACTAATTACATAATAAAATTCATTGGTGGGGTGGAACATTTGTGAATTATTTTCCAACCGGAGGTGGTGGAGGGTAGCCGACTAAATTCTCATTGGCTGGGCGGAACGGACGTTGTGGAAGGTAACCAATCAAACTCTGATTGGTGGGGTGGAATGGACGTGGTGGAGGCTTGCCGACGAAACTATGATTGATGGAGTGGAACAGATGTGGTTGATGGTAACACACTAAACACTGATTCGTGGGGTGGAATGGTGGAGATAATTATCCAATTAAAATTAATGATGTGGTGGAACAGACATGGTAAGGTTTGCCGACTAAATTATCATTGGTGCTGTGGAATGGATGTGGTGAAGTGTAACCTACTAAATTCGGATTGGTGGGGTGGAACGGACGTGGTGGAGGGTAGCCGACAAAAGTCTGTGTGTTGGGGTGGAAGGGATGAGGTGGAGGGTAACCGACTAAACTCTGTTTGGTAGGGTGGAATGAATGTGGTGGAGGTTAGCCGATTAAACGCTGATATGTTGGTTGGAATGGATGCGGTGGAGTATAGCCGAATAAACTCTGATTGGTGGGGTGGAATGGACGTTTTACAGGCCTGCCGGCAAAACTCGGTTTGGATGGGGAGGGGGGGAATGAACAGATGTGGTGAAGGCTTTCCGGATAAACCCTGATTGGTGGAGTGGAATGGTGCTTACTAAATAGCAAATGAAAATCATGTGTGGGGTAGAACAGAGGTGTCTATTTTTCTACTCGAGGTGGTGGAGGGTAGTTAAAATAACTCTGATATGTGGGGTAGAATGACGGTGATTAATCAGCCAATGAAAATCACTGGGAGTGGAAAGAATTTGGTGGAGCATAGCCAACTATACTATGATTGGTAGGGTGGAACGACGGTGACTGATTAGCCAATGAAAATCATTGGTGGGTGGTAACAGATGCCATTAATTTTTCGACCAGAGGTGGTCTAGGGCAGCCGACTAAACTCTGATCGTTGGGGTGGAATAGACATGGTTAAGGCTTGCCGACTATACACTGATTGGTGGGGGAATGGACGTGGTGGAGGGTAGCCGACTCAACTCTAATTGGTGGGGAGGAACGGATATGGTGGAGGGTAGCCGACTAAGCTCTGATTAGTGGAAAGTAACGGATATGTAGGACCGTAGCAGAATAAATTCTGATTGTTGGGGTGGAACGGACATGGAGGAGGGTAGAAGACTAAATTCTGATTGGTGTGGTGTGAAGGATGTGGTGGAGGGTAGCTGACTAAACTCTGAATGCTTGGGCGGAACAGCGGTGACTAATAAGCCAAGGAAAATCTATGGTGGCGTGGAACGGACATCGTGGACGTAAGCCGACTAAACTCTGTTTGGTGGTGTGGGAAGAATGTGGTGGAGCATATCCAACTATGCTGTGATTGGTGGGTGGAACTGCAGTGACTAATAAGCCAATGAAGATCATTAGCGGGTTGTAACAGGTGCCATTTATTTTTCGACCAGAAGTGGTGAATGGTAGCCGACTAAACTCTGATTGGTGGGATGGAATGGATGTGGTGGAAGGTAGCCAACTAATCACTGATAGGTTGGGTTGAACTGCGATGACTAGTAGACCAATAATAATAATTAGTGGACTGGAACAGAGGTGTCTTATTTTTCGACCAGTGTTGCCTACTGATCTCTGATTGGTGTGGTGGAATGTGTGTAGTGGAAGGTAAAGGACTAAACTCTGATTGGTGGGGTGTAATAGACGTGATGGAGTTTAGCCGACAAAACTCTAATTGGTGGGGTGACACGTTGGTAACAAATAAGCCAATGAATATCATTGGTGGGGTGGAACAGAGGTGACTTATTTTTCGACCAGAGGTGGTGGAGGGTAGCCGATTAAATTCTGAATGGTGGGGTAGAACGGATGTGGTGGAGGGAAGCCGACTAAACTTGAATTATTGGGGTGGAACGGAAGTGGTGGAGCATAGTTACCTATACTATGACTGGTAGGGTGGAACAACGGTGACAAATTAGCAAATGCAAATCATTGGTCGGTTGTAAAAGATGCCATTTAATTTTCGACCAGAGATGGTGGAGGGTAGCCGACTAAACTCTAATTCGTGGAGTGGAATAGATCTTGCCGACAAAACGCTGATTGGGGTACCACCAATAACCGAATTAATTGTGGTTGGTGGGGTGGACAGGATGTAGTTGAGAGTAGCCAACTATCTTTGATAGGTAAGGTGGAACGGAGCTTACTTAGTAGCCAATGAAAATATTGGATGGGTTGGAACAGATGCAACATATTTTTCGACCAGCGATGGTGGAGGATAGCCGACTAAACTGTGATTGGTGGGGTGGAATGGATGTGGTGTAGGGGCACGAACTAACTTCTGATAGGTTAAATAAGTCTCCTCTGTTCCACCTCACCAATGAAAATCATTGGTGGGGTGGAACAGAGGAGACTTATTTTTCGACCAAACGTGGTGGAGGTTATCCGACTTAACTCTGATTGGTGGGGTGGAATGGCTTGACTAATAAGCCAATGAAATTCATTGCTGGGGTGGAACAGAGGTGACTTTTTATCTAACACGAGGTGGTAGAGTGTAACCGACTAAACTCTAATTGGTGGGGTAGAACGGATGTGGTTAGGGCTTGCCGACTTAACTCTGATTGGTGGTGTGGAACGCATATGGTGGAGGCTTGCCGGCTGAACTCTGATCTGTGGGGAGGAACGTACGTCGTTAAGGGTAACCGACTACACTCTGATTAGTAGGGTGGATAGGCGGTGACTAATTGACGAATGAAATTCATGTTTGGGGATGGACCATAGATGTCTTATTTTCCGACCAAAAGTTGTGAAGGTTAACCGATTAAACTCTGATTGGAGGGGTGAAACGGATGTGGTTAGGGCTTGCCGACTTAACTCTGATTGGTGGTGTGGAACAGATGTGGGGGAGGCTTGCCGACTGAACTATCTGTGGGGTGGAACATATGTGGTGGAGGGTAGCCGACTAAACTCTGATGATTGGTAGGGTGGAACGGATGTGTGTTGGAGGGTAACAACTAAACCTGATTGGGGTGAATGGATTGTGTGGTAATAGAATGGGGTTAAACGATGGTGAGTTGTAGGCGGTACTAATTCCTGATTTGGTGGGAAAGCGTGATTGGCATGTAATTCGTGGTGGTAGGGTGTATTTCGACAGAGTTGTGGGGTTTATCGACAATATTCATGATTAGTGGGGTGGAATGGATGTGGTGGAGGGTAACCGAGTAAACTCTGATTGGTGGAATAGAATGGATTGGGTGGAGGGTAGCCAACTAAACTCTGATTCATGGGGTGAAGAGGATGATGTGTAAGGTAACCAACTAAACTCAAATAAGTGGGGCAGAACAGACGTGGTAGTGTGTAGACGACTAATCTCTGATTGGTGAAGTGGATCGGTAGTGACTTATAAGCCAATAAAAACCATTGTTGGGGTGGAAGAAAGGTTACTTATTTTTCGACCATGATTGAAGGGAGGGGGGAAGCCAACTAAATTCTGGTTGGTGGGGTGGAACGGATGTGGTGGAGGGAAGCCGACTAAACATATATTGTCGGAGTGTAAAGGACATTGTTTCGTGTAGCCAACTTAACATTGATTGGTAGGGTGGAATAGTGGTAACTTATTAGACAATGAAAATCATTGGTGTATTGGAACAGTTGCCATTTATTTTTTGTCCCGTGTTGGTAGAGGGTAGCCGACTACACTCTAATTGGTGGGGTGGAAAGTATGCTGTGGTGGGAAATCGACTAAATTCTCATTGGTGGGCTTAAACAGATGTGGTGAAGGGAAGCCGACTAAACTCTGAGGGGATGGTAGTGTAGGTGTAAGACTACCCGCCTTGGGGTGGGAGGGTATTGTGGCGTAGGAGTCAGACTTCATGCCCCAGGCGTGAGAGGGGACGGTGTTGTATTAGTCATACTACCCGCCCCAGAGGAGAGAGGGGGCGGTGTTTTAGTAGTCAGACTATCCACACCAGTGTTCGGAGAGGACCAAGTAGTAGTAATCTTTGTTACTTGCCCAGGGGTGGGAAGGGAAGGTGGTGTGGTAGTCATACTACCCACCCCAGTGGTAGAGAGGAAACGGTCCTGTAGTAGTCGGACTAACCCCCCCAGGGGGCGGGAACGGACGGTGGTGTAGTAGTCAGACTACCCACCCCAGGTGGAGGGAAATACCAGTGGTGTAGTAATCAGACCTCCCACCCAAGGGAAAGGGACAGGACAGAGGTGTAGTTGTGAGACTACCTGACCTGGTGAAGGGATGGGACGGTGTTGTAGTGGTCAGACTACCCAAACAATAGGGAGGGAGTGGGCGGTGATGTAGTAGTCAGATTACCCGCCACAGGGAGAGGGAGGGGACGGTGGTGCAATAGACAGACTGCCCACCACAGGGGGAAAGAAGGGACAGTGGTGTAGTAAGTAGACTACACATCCCAGGGGGAGGGAAGGGATGGTGGTGTAGTAGTCAGACTTTCACCAAAGGGGAAGGGAGGGGATGATTGTGCAATAGTAAGATTATCTGCCCTAGGGAGAGGAAATTAACGGTGGTGTTGTAGTGAGATTACCCACCCCAAGTGAAGGGAATCGACAGAGGTGTAGTAGTCATACTACCCACTCCTGGGGAAGAAGGGGATGGTGGTTTATTATTCAGACTATCCGCCCTAGGGGAAGGAGGAGACCGAGTAGAAGTAATCGTGACTACCTGTCTAAGAGGAGGGGGATAGTGGTGTAGAAGTCAGACTACCCATCTCTGGGGGTTAGAGGGGATGGTGGTGTAGTTGTCTTACTATACGCCCCAGGGTTAGAGAGGGGACTGTGGTGTATTAGTCATACTATCCGCCCCAGGATCAAGGAAGGGATGGTGGTATAGTTGTCAGACTACCTGCTCCTGGGTAGGAAGAGGACCGAGTAGTAGTAATCCTGATTACCTGTTCCAGGAGTAAAGGGATGGTGGTGTAGTAGTCATATTACCCGCCCCAGTGGTAGAGAGTAAATGGAGATGTAGTAGTCAGACTCCCCATCCTAGAAGGAGGGAGGGGATGCTGGTGTAGTACACATATTACTTGCCCCAGGGGAATAGGGGGAATGGTGGTGTAGTAGTCAGACTACCTGCCCCATGGTAGAGAGGGTACCGAGTAGTAGTACTCCTGACAACCAGTCCCAGGGCGAAGGAGTACGGAGGTGTAGTAGTCAAACTACCTGCCCCAGGTGGAGGAGAGGACGGTGGTTTAGTATTCATACTACTCACCCAAGGGGAAGGGAGGGAATTGTGGTTTATTATTATGATTACTAACCCCAGGGGAAGTGAAGGGATGGTTGTGTAGTAGACTACCCTCCCCAGGCTCGGGAAGGGGACCAAATAGTAGTATTCCTAACTTACCAACTCAAGGAGAGGAAGGACGGTGGTTTAAGAGTCATACTACCAACTTTAGGGAGAGGGAGGGAACAGTGCGGTAGTAGTCATATTACCTACCCCATGGGAAGGGAGGGGAATGGAGGTTTATTATTCAGACTACTCGCCCTAGGGAGAGGGCGTGGAAGGTAATATTGTGGTCAGACTATCCACCTAGAGTAGGGGTGGTGACCTTGTACTTGTAATCCTGGCATCCCACCCCAGGGGGAATGGGTGACGGTGGTATAGTCGTCAGACTATCCACCCCAGGGAAAGAGAGGAAACAGAGTAGTGGTAATCATGTCTACCTCTCCCAGAGGGAGGGGGATTAGTGGTGTAGTAGTTAAACAACCCGCTCCAGGGGTGGGAGATGTCGGTGGTGTAGTAGTCATTCTCACCCCCAGGGGAAGAGAGGGGATGATGGTATATTAGTCAGACTGCATGCCCCAGAGGGAGGAATGGGATGGTGGTGTGGTAGTTTGACAACCCATCCTAGGGTTCGGTGGGGATGGTGGTTTATTATTCAGACTACCCGCCCCAAGGGGAGGGAGTGTATGGTGGTGTAGTAGTGAGACTACCCGCCCCAGGAGGAGATAGGAGACAGTTGTGTAGTAGTGAGACTACCTACCACAGAGGGTGGGAAGAGATGGTGGTGTAGTATTCAGACTACCTGTCCCAGGGTGGGAGGTGGTGGTGATGTAGTATGAATACCCAACCCAGGGATGGCAGGAAATGATGGTGTAGTAGTCTGAATACCCGCCCAAAGCGAGGGAGGTGCAGTAATCCTGGCTACCCTCCCCATGGGGAGGGACGGGGGTGGTGGTGTAGTAGTGTGAACACAGGCCACAGTGCAGGGAAGGCACGGTGTAGTAGTAGTCATACTACCCTCCCCAGGGGAGAGAGAAGTCAGTGTTGTAGTAGTCGGACTACACGCCCTAGTGTAAGTAGGGGACCAAGTAGTGTTAATCCCGAATACCTGCCCAGGGGGAGGAAGGGGACGGTGGGAAGGAAGAAAACAGCGGTGTAGTAGTCAGACTACCTGCCCCAGAGTGTGGGAAGGGAAGGTGGTGTAGTAGTCAGACTACCCGCCCCAGAGTGAGGGAGGGGATGGTGGCATAGTAGACATACTACCTGTCCCAGGGGGAAGGAGGGGGTGGTGGTATGGTTGTCAGACTTCCTGCCATGGTGGTGGGAGGGGAAGGTGTTGTAGTAGTCAGACAACCAGCACCACGGGTATTGAGGGGATTTTGTTTATTATTCAGACTACACGCCACAAGGAGTTGGAGGGATTTGTGGCACAGTAGTCAGTTTACACGCCCCTGTGAGAAGGAAGGTTTAGTGGTCATACTACCCACCCCTGAAGAATGGAGGGGATGGTAGTTTATTATTCAGACTACCCGACCCAGGGATAGGGAGGGGATGGTAGTTTTAGAGTCAGACTACCCACCCCAGAGGAAGGGAGATGACCGAGTAGTAGTAATCCTGACTACCCGTTCTAAGGGTGGGAGGGGACTGTGGCGTAGTTGTAAGACTACCGGCCCCTTGGTGAGGAATGGGATGGTGGTGTAGTAGTCATACAGCCCACCCAAGAGGAAGGGAGGGGATGGTGGTTTATTATTCTGACTACCCGCCCCAGGAGGAGAGCTGGGTTGGTGGTGTAGTAGACAGACTACCCACCCCAGAAGTAGAGAGGGTACGGTGGTGTAGTAGACTTCAATCCCATTGTAGGGAGGGGATGATAGTGTAGTATTCATACTACCTGGTCCATGGAAAGGGAGTGGATGGTGCTTTATTTTTCAGACTACCCGGCCCAAATGGAGTACGAGATGATGGTAGTATAGTAGTAAGACTACCCGGTTGGAGGGGATTGTGGGTAGTAGTGAGAGTTCCGGCACCAGGGAAGGAAGGGTAAGGTGTTGTAGTAGTCATACTACCCACTGCAGGGGAGATAGGGGATGGTGTTGTATTAGTCAGACCACCCGCATCAGTGTAGGGAGGGGACCGAGGAGCAGTAATCTTGAATACTTGTTCAGTGTGAGGGGGGATGGTGGTGTAGTAGTAATTCATTCCACCCCAGTGGTAGAGAGGAAACTGTCCTGTAGTAGTCACATTACCCGCCCCAGTGAGAAGGAAGAGATGGTGGTGTGGTAGCGAGACATCCTGCCCTGAGGGAGGGATGGGACAGTGGTATAGTGAGCAGATGACCCACCCCAGGGGGAGGGAAGAGACCGTGGTGTAGTAGTGAGACATCCCGCCCCTGAGGAAGGGATGGGACAGTGGTGTAGTGATCAGACGACCCACCCCAGGGGGCTGGAGGGGACAGTGGTGTAGTAGAGAGAGTACTCTCAACCGGGTTGGGAGGGGACGGAGGTTCATTAATCAGACTACACGCTCTAGGGGAGGGAAAATACGGTGGTGTAGTAGTCAGACTACCCTCCCCAGGCGGAGAGAATTGATGGCGTAGTAGTAGTCAGACTTCCCGCCCCAGGGAGGGGAGATAATGGTGGTGGAGTAATCAGACTACCAGCCCTAAGGGGAGGGTAAGGATGGGGTGTAGTAGTCAGAGAACTGGCCACCGTCAGAGCGAATTGACAGTGGTATAATAGTGAGACTACCCACCTCAGGAGGAGGGAATCGATAGAGGTGCAGTAGTGAGATTATGCGCCCTGGGGAATGGATGGGACGGTGGTGCATTGGTCAGATTTCCCAACCCAGGGGGAGGAAAAGGACAGTGGTGTAGTAGCCAGACTACCCACCCAAGGGGGAGGGAAAGGATGATGGTATATCAGACAGACTACCCGCCCCTGGCGGAGGGAAGTGATTGTGGCGAAGTAATGAGATATTCCGCCTTGAGGATGGGATGATGCGGGGGTGTAACATCATCCCCTTCCACCCCAGGGGGCAGGAGGGGATTGTGATGTAATATATAGACTACCCACAGCAGGGGAGGGAATGAACGGTGGAGAAGTAGTCAGACTACCCGCCCCAGGCAGAGGGAATTGATAGATTTGTAGTAGTCAGATTACAACCCCATGTAGCAGGAGGGTACAGTGGTGAAGTAATCATATTACCCGCACAAGGGGGAGGGAAAGGATGGTGGTATAGTTATCAGATTGCCCGCACCTGGCGGAGGGAATTGATGGAGTTGTAGTAGTCATACATCTCCTCGCCAGGGAGGGGGAGGGGACGGTGGGGTAGTAGTCCGACTACCCGCCTGGGGGGAGGGAAAGGATGGTGGTATAGTAGTCAAACTACCCGCCCCAGGCAGAAGGGATGGGATGGTGGCGTAGTAGTCAGACATGCCCGCCAAAGGGAAGGGAAGGGACGGTCGTGTACTAGTCAGACTACCCACCCAGGGGAAGGAAAGTGACACTGGTGTAGTAGTCAGACAACCCACCCCAGGCAGAAGGGATGGGATGGTGGTGTAGTAGTCAGAATACCCTCCAGGGGAAGAGACGGGACGATGGTGTAGTAGTCAGATTGCCTGTCCAGCGGAAGGGTTGGGACTGTGGTGTAGTAGTCAGATTACCCGCCCATGGGAAGGGAAGGGACGGTGGTTAGAAGTCAGATTACCAGCCTCAGGGAAGGGAAGGGACGGTGTTGTAATAGTCAGACTACCCGCCTCAGGGGAAGCGAAGGGATGGTGTTGTAGTAGTCAGAT
Organism: Dryococelus australis; assembly: GCA_029891345.1. Taxonomy (NCBI): domain Eukaryota; kingdom Metazoa; phylum Arthropoda; class Insecta; order Phasmatodea; family Phasmatidae; genus Dryococelus; species Dryococelus australis. The sequence continues at coordinate 94,630,274 of CM057006.1, read as the reverse complement.
TACCCGCCCAGGGGCACTGATGGGATGGTGGTGTAGAAGTCAGATTACCCGCCCAGGGTAAGGGAAGGGATGGTGTTGTATTAGTCAGATTACCCGCCTCAGGGGAAATGAAGGAACGGTGTTGTAGTAGTCAGATTGCCCGCCCAGGGGAACTAATGCGACGGTGATGTAGAAGTTAGATTACCCGCCCAGGGGAAGGGATGTCAAAGTGGTGTAGTAGTCAGATTACCCGCCCATGGTAAGGGAAGGGACCGTGATGTAGTAGTCATATTACCCGCCAGGGGCAATGATGGGATGGTGGTGTAGATAGTCAGATTACCCGCCCAGGGTAGGGAAGGGAGGTGTTGTATTAGTCGGATTACCCGCCTCAGGGGAAATGGAAGGAACGGTGTTTGTATAGTCAGATTGCCCGCCCAGGGGAACTAGGGATGGACGGTGTGTAAAGTTAGATTACCCGCCCAGGGAAAGGGAAGGGTCGAAGTGGTGTAGTAGTCAGATTACCCGCCCATGGTAAGGGAAGGGACCGTGTGTTAGTAGTCAATTACCCGCCCAGGGGAAGGGAAGTGACGGTGGTGTAATAGTCAGACAACCCGCCCCAGAGGGAGGGAAGGGACGGTGGTGTACTATTCGGATTACCCGCCCAGGGGAAGGGAAGTGATGGTTTTGTACTAGTCAGACTACCTGCCCCAGGGAAAGGGATGGGACGATGTTGTAATAGTCAGACTAACCGGCCCAGGGAAAGGGAAGGGCCGGTGGTGTAGTAGTCAGATTACCCGCCCAGCGGAAGGAATGGGACGGTGTTATAGTAGTCAGATTGCCCGGCCAGGGGAAGGGATGGGAGGGTGGTGTAGTGGTCAGACTACCTGCCTCAGGGGAAGGGATGGGATGGTGGTTTAGTAGTCAGACTACCTGCTCAGGGGTAGGGAAGGGACGGTGTTGTAGTAGTGAGATTGCCCGCCAGGGGAAGGGATGAGACTGAGTTGTAGTAGTCAGATTTCCCGCACATGGGAAGGGAAGGGACGGTGGTTTAGAAGTCAGATTACACGCCTGAGGGTAAGGTAAGGGATGGTGTTGTATTAGTCAGATTACCCGCCCAGGGGCACTCATGGGATGGTGGTGTAGAAGTCAGATTACCCGCCCAGGGGAAGAGACGGGACGATGGTGTAGTAGTCAGATTGCCTGTCCAGCGGAAGGGTTGGGACTGTGGTGTAGTAGTCAGATTACCCGCCCACGGGAAGGGAAGGGACGGTGGTGTAGTAGTCATATTACCCGCCCAGGGGAAGGGAAGTGACTTTGGTGTAATAGTCAGACAACCCGCCCCAGAGGGAGGGAAGGGACGGTGGTGTACTATTCGGATTACCCGCCCAGGGAGAGGGAAGTGATGGTTTTGTACTAGTCAGACTACCTGCCCCAGGGAAAGGGATGGGACGATGTTGTAATAGTCAGACTAACCGGCCCAGGGAAAGGGAAGGGCCGGTGGTGTAGTAGTCAGATTACCCGCCCAGCGGAAGGAATGGGACGGTGTTATAGTAGTCAGATTGCCCGGCCAGGGGATGGGATGGGGAGGTTGGTGTAGTGGTCAGACTACCTGCCTCAGGGGAAGGGATGGGATGGTGGTTTAGTAGTCAGACTACCTGCTCAGGGGTAGGGAAGGGACGGTGTTGTAGTAGTGAGATTGCCCGCCAGGGGAAGGGATGAGACTGAGTTGTAGTAGTCAGATTTCCCGCACATGGGAAGGGAAGGGACGGTGGTTTAGAAGTCAGATTACACGCCTGAGGGTAAGGTAAGGGATGGTGTTGTATTATTAAGATTGCCCGCCCAAGAGAACTGATGGGACGGTGGTATAGTAGTCAGATTACCTGCCTAGGGAAAGGGATAGGACGATGGTAGTATAGTCAGACTACCTGCCCCAGGGGAAGGTAAGAGTCGGTGTTGTAGTATACGGATTAACCGCCCAGGGTAGGGAAGGGACTGTGGTGTAGTAGTCAGATTACCCGCCGAGGAAGAGGAATGTGACGGTTGTGTAGTAGTCAAACAACCCCCCTAGGGAAGGAATATGACGGTGTTGTAGCAGTCAGAAAACCCACCAAGGGGAAGGGAAGAGACGGTGGTGTAGTAGTCAGATTTCCCCGCCCAGGGGAAAGGAAGGGACGGTGGCGTAGTAGTCAGTTTAACCGCCCAGGGAAGGGATGGGACAGTGATGCAATAGTCAGACTACCTGCCCCAGTGGAAGGGAAGGGACGGTGGTGTATTAGTCAGATTAACCGATGAGGGGAATGGAAGGGACGGTGTTGTAGTAGTCAGATTGCCCGACCAGGGGAAGGGATGTGACGGTGTTGTAGTTGTCAGACTACTCGCCTAGCGGTAGGGAAGGCACGGTGTTGTAGTAGTCAGATTACCCGCCCCTGGGGAAGGGAAGGGAGGGTTTTGAAATAGTCAGACTACCCGCCCCAGGGTAGGGAAGAGGGAGTGGAGTAGTAGTCAGATTTTCTACCCATGTGTAGGGAAGGAACGATGATGTAGTAATCAGACTACCTGCCCCAGGCAGAAGGGATGGGACAGTAGTGTAATAGTTAGATTACCCGCCCAGGGGAAGAGATGGAATGGTGGTTTAGTTGTAAGAATAATCGCCTCAGGGGAATAGAAGGGACGGTGGTGTAGTAGTCAGTGTACCCACCCAGGGGAATGGATGGTGTTGTAATAGTCAGACTTCCCGCCTCATGGGAAGGGATGGGACGTTGGTGTAGTAGTCAGAATACCCACCCAGTGAAAGGGAGGGGACGGTGGTGTAGTAGTCTGACTACATGCCTCAGAATAAGGGAAGGCACGGTGGTGTAGTAGTCAGATTATCCGCCCAGGGAAGGGATGGGACAGCAGTGTAATAGTTAGATTACCCGCCCAGGGGAAGGGAAGAGACGGTGGTGTAGTAGTCAGTGTACCCACCCAGGGGAAAGTTTGGAATGGTGGTTTAGTTGTAAGAATAATCGCCTCAGGGGATGAGAATGGACGGTGGTGTATTAGTCAGTGTACCCTCCCAGGGGAAGGGAAGCGACGGTGGCATAGTAGTCAGATTACCCACCCAGGGGAAGGAATGGGATGGTGGTGTTGTAGTCAGATACCCGCCCAGGGGAAGGGATGGTGTTGTAATAGTCAGTCTTCCCGCCTCATGGGAAGGGATGGGACGTTGGTGTAGTAGTCAGATTACCCGCCCAGGGGAAGGGATGGGACGTTGGTGTAGTAGTCAGATTACCCACCCAGGGGAAGGGATGGGATGGTGGTGTAATAGTCAGATTACGCTCCCAGGGGAAGGAATGGAATAGTGGTTTAGTTGTAAGAATAATCGCCTCAGGGGATGAGAATGGACGGTGGTGTAGTAGTCAGTGTACCCGCCCAGGGGAAGGGAAGCGACGGTGGCATAGTAGTCAGATTACCCACCCAGGAGAAGGAATGGGACGGTGCTGTTGTAGTCTGATACCCGCCCAGGGGAAGGGATGGTGTTGTAATAGTCAGTCTTCCCGCCTCATGGGAAGGGATGGGACGTTGGTGTAGTAGTCAGATTACCCACCCAGTGAAAGGGAGGGGACGGTGGTGTAGTAGTCTGACTACATGCCTCAGAATAAAGGAAGGCACGGTGGTGTAGTAGTCAGATTACCCGCCCAGGGAAGGGATGGGACAGCAGTGTAATAGTTAGATTACCCGCCCAGTGGAAGGGAAGGGACGGTGTTGTAATAGTCAGACTACTCGCCTCAGGGGAAGGGAAGGGACGGTGGCTTAGATAGCAGATTACCCGCGCGGGTGAAGGGAAGGGACGGTGGTTTTAAAGTCAGAGTAACCGACCAGGGGAAGGGAAGGAATGGTGTTGTAATAGTAAGACCAACCTCCCAGGGATAGGGAAGGGACGTTGGGTGGTGTAGTAGTCAGATTAACCGCTCAGGAGAAGGGATGGGACCTTGGTGTAGTTGTCAGAATACCCGCCTCATGGGAAGGGATGGGATGTTGGTTTAGTAGTCTGATTACCCGACCAGGAGAAGGGAAGGGACGGTGTTGTTATATTCAAGCTACCCGCCTCAGAGGAAAGGGAAGGGAAGGTTGTTTTATTAGTCAGGTTGCCTGCCCAGGGGAAGGGAAGGGACGGTGTTGTAGTCAGATTGGCAGCCCATGGGAAAGGATGTGACGGTGTTGTAGTTGTCAGACTACCCGCCTAGGTGAAGGGATTGAATGGTGTTGTAGTAGTCGGATTACACGCCTAGGGGAAGGGATGGGACTGTGGTGTAATAGTCATACTACCAACCTAGGGGAAGTTATGGGACGGTTTTGTAATAGTCAGATTACCCGCCCAGGGGAAGGGTTGGAACGGTGGTGTTATAGTCAGACTACGCACCCCAGGGGAATTGAAGGGACGTTGTTTTAGTATATAGATTGCCCGCCCAGGGAAGGGATGAGACGGAGTTATTTTAGTCAGATTGCCCGCCTCAGGGACAGGAAGGGACGGTGTTGTAATAGTCAGGTTACCCGCCCAGGGGTAGGGAAAGGAGGGTGTTGTCATAGTCAGACTACCCGCCCAGGGGAAGGGATGGGACGGTGGTGTAGTAGTCAGATTAATCGCCCCAGGGGAAGGGACGGACGGTGGTATAGTAGTCAGACTACCCGCCCCAGGAGAGGGACGGACGGTGGTGTAGTAGTCAGATTACCCGCCCAGGGGAAGGGAAGGGACGGTGGTGTAATAGTAAGACTACCCGCCCCAGGGGAAGGGACGGACGGTGGTGTAGTAGTCAGATTACCCGCCCAGGGGAAGGGATGGGACGGTGGTGTAGTAGTCAGATTACCCGCCTATAGGAAGGGATGTGACGGTGTTGTAATAGTCAGATTACCCGCCCAGGGGAAGGGATGGGACGGTGTTGTAATAGTCAGATTACCCGCCCCCGGTGAAGGGAAGGGACGTTGGTGTAATAGTAAGAGTACCCGCCCCAGGGGAAGGGAATATTGGGGTTTTGTAGTAGTCAGACTACCCGCCCGAACTCGGCGAACCGAGTCATATTACCGGCGGGATCGCTGCCGGATTTTTAAATATTATTTGTGCCGGACGAATCTGGCAACCGGCGGGTTTTCTCATTTATCTCCCTCCCCCTTTCTTCTATTTACGTTACGGTGCCGCTCCATGCTCACCTCATGTCACCCTTATTAGCTCTTAAGTCCTGTGTGGTAAGTGCCGTTCTAATATCTCTACTTCCCTTCTTTCTCGGCGTGGGTCTTCAATGATTCCCTGTTCATAGTGTTGCCAAGCATTATGTTATATAGTATCTTGCAGGCGTAACTGTCGAGAACACTTTGCTGTCGGTAGGATAATCCGCAATCGCTTCGGTGTTATGATTTACATACTTTTATTGTGGCAATGCGTTTCTGGGTTGTTCGCCTGGCCTGGACACTGATACCTCGCTGTGGTTTGTTTCATTATTTTGCTTTAACTAAGTCATAGCGATTTGACACAAACATGCAACAATATCCCACTAACGCACCATGTATGAGTCGAGACGTTCTAACGTAACTTGTGCTATACAGGAATTAACAAAGACAAAGCTAATATGAACTTTTATAACTTTAATTAAATAGAGAAACAACTCTAACTTTTGACGTTTTCACAGCCACTCAATCAAACACGATAGTTTTAGGAACTGTTGCAGCCAGCCAGACTCGATGTGTTTATACAAGGCCAACACATTTAACAAGAATGGCGATGTATAACTGATATCAATATTTATGTGTTATATAAATTTCTAAGAATAATCCCAGTCACTTGTCATAACATTTTGCGCTTATTATATTGCGGAGTTGCAAAAAGTGCACGGGCCTAACACCTGAGAGGTATAACGTGTGTTCGTGTCACAGGAATCAGACATCAGGTTGGACTTCAGGTGACGGAATTCAATCTTGGAGTAAGGCGAATTATCCGGCCAGTTGACGATAAAGTCTATTACGTTTACCTCACGAATGAATCCGGATATTGTGATTACACCTGCGACGAATCCGCGACAGTCCGAAGGTATGAGGGAAGGGCTTGGCCTGACATAGAATGACAGCGGGGAGTGGGAAGCGTGGACACGCTTGTACTATCCGCAGTAACACATTTAGCTCCGAAGTGTCCTGAATATCGCCGCTGCGAGTGTTATGTCTGTCCGGAAGAAAAACATATTCGTGCATTCCGAGGGCCAGAGAATCGTAAGTTATATAATTGCAAAGTGTGATGAAAATGTGAAACAAAAACGTTATGCTTTCACAGTAAACCAGGCGATAGTAAGTGTCGCAGACGTTAATTAAAAATATATTGAAGGAACAGAAATAACTAGATAACAGTGTGGAGAGCAGTAGCTTGCACACACCGGGTAAACGACGGAAAACTATACGGGAACATACTGTCGTGAATATTGATGACTTTGATCTATGTGTAATTTGGCGGATGATTCAGGAATTTTATATTCAGAAAATAACGTGTATCTACATTGCAATATTACTGCCCGTGGTATAGGAGAAAATAGGCTTTCCGTCGTCGCATACTTTGTTGCATAAGGTGGTAAAACAACCAGGCATTCGATGGAAAAAGTCGCAAATCCACAGGAAGATAATAATTGATAGACCTCACATCGTATCTTGGCCCCACGACTATCTAGTTGCTATGAAACAGCACAGACAAGGTGGGAAACAAATTATCTATACAGACGAGACTTGGGTAGACGGTAATTAAACGTTTGGTAAATGTTGGCAACATGAAGAAGTGTTTGGCATACAAGTGAATTCCGGTAAACGATTAATTGTACTACACGCTGGGGGTAATAACGAATTTATCGAAAATGCTCTCCTTGTCTATAAAGCCAGTGGCGACTATCACGGCCAAATGTACACTGTTAATAACATAAAGTGGGTTACCGAGAAGCTGGCTCCTAACCTTCCGCAGTCATCTGTAGGACAGTGTAACCAAGACTGACTGAAAAGTGTACTGTGGTCAGGTACAGAAGCTTGAGACTGAATACTGGGGATAGGACGGTGTTGTGTCAGATGTAATTGACAATATCGTTATACGTCTTGACTACAGTAGTGATTCCTCCAGTGAATCAGGCGCGTGCAGTTCAAGCAGTGAACAAGACAATCCGGGTTCACCATTAGCTACCTCGCTTCCTTGAGGTGAGTGAATGTTTTCATTGTACGATAGTACAGTCGTATAGTGTGGCCGACTTATCGATCCAAGGTCGCATTCCTGCCAGGGTTTCAGAGATAGCGCGCGGACAGTACACTGTGTCCGGACCACAGCGTAGCAGTTCCAGGAACAACAAGTCACAATGACAAGAAGTGAGAGGCACATACGACATACAGTATGTACACGTGACTGTGTGTCATCGCAATCCCTCTCCCAACCAACAAATTATTGTCTAGGTATGTGAGTCAAAGACGATTTATGTTGATGTCAACATGGGGGTCATTAGTTCCTATATTCTGATATATTTTTTACTAACAACATAGTAACTATGTTTGCACTGAAGTCATTAATATCTTTCGTTGAACGAATTATATGCTGGGCATACAAATAATCTGTGGTTTTAAGGGTTCGCGTATTTATATGTGTTTATAAATATAAATAAATAAATATATATATATATATATATATATATATATATATATATATATATATATATATATATATATATATATATATATATATATATATATATACACACACACGCATTTTATAAAAAAATACAATCGGATATTTACTTAATAATATTTTTAAGTGTTCCGTTCTCTCTCACCGAATGTGTTATATATATACACACACACACAACACACAACACACAACTTAAGTTAGGATGTTTTCGAACTATATAATATTTATTCTTTAAACACACGTTCTCACGGAGAAACGAAATTGTAAGCTTAATCTTCAGGTGCTACAGCGGTATACAATCCCGATGAAAACTGATAACAAAATTTAATTGAAGTAAACAATAAATATTGCCTGCAACTGCGTCACGTCTGTTTTAAGGTTGAGTACAATCAACTTCCCACAGTGAAACTAACATTAACGTCGTTTTTATTTTAATCTGAATACATGACCGCTTGACGTAGAGCTGAATATATCGACAATGCGAAATTAAAGTAACAAGTTGGGTGTAAATATGAAAGTGAATCAGCATTAAGTGGCCCACCTTCCTGCAGGAGATATATTGTGCTCACGAGGTATACTGAGACCTGTTAGCATCACTACATCAAGTCACTGGACTGCCGTACAAGCATCTTGTCTCATCTCAATGTGATCATCCCTCTTGTTGTCTATGGCAGGGAAAATGGAACAGCTTGTATATATTTGTTGATGACTGTGGATGCTGTATTCAGCACGTCAGTAATATTTTATTTTAATATCGAAGAGTGAATGATGGAATACAATTATGAAATACACTGGTTGCGCTCAGATATTGTACATTGTATAGTCGGAAAGCCTTCTATTTTATCGCAATATTTGCACCTACGATGATATTTACGAATATATTGAAGAAAATAATTTGTATCTCTAACCACCAGCTACTTTTTACTCTACATATAATTCCTACTAGCTCAGTCAATCATTAGGCTGCTTAAGCTGTGAATGATATCAGAGATGCTGTACCTTGCTTCCTACTGCTGTCCATGCGCCTAGATGAAAAGGTGATTTTGACCATATCTAAGGGACTCGAACCATAACAAGATTTTCCTTACGATTTACGTGTTTATGTGGGCACAGTCGTGTCCAAATATTTCGTTTTGCAGATTCGGGTCAATAATTATTTGCGATATCCTGTTTGATGTTAAAATGTGTTATCGAGTATCAGTATGGCAAACGGTAACCAAGATGATCTAAATAAATATAATGTGATGAGTAACGTTCACTGCAGGGATTAGACAAATATACACACATTGCAACGTGGAATATATTTATATACCGTAGCCAGAAAGACGCTGTGCTTAGTTTCCAGGGTTTTTAAATGAAATATGATAATGTGCATAGTGTACAGAAATTTGCATTCCATACCATTCAGAAGTGTGATTTTTTTTTTGTATAAGAAACAATTTGCGTCCTACATTCCGAGGCCTCTACTAAATTTCAATCTGTCCACCAACTTCAAAGACTTACAAAGAAAGTTATAAATCTTAGCAAAATATTATGACAGAACAATTTGTAATTGTGCGTAATCACTCCTTTCTAGATTATTTTTGCTTCTACATAGTCCTAAGTGGTTTATCTTGCGAAACAATGAAGTGTAAATATATGAAGGTGAGAGATATAAATAATTGCGGTATTATCAGTTTTTCAGCCATAAAATGTATTCAGCATTCTTTAGCGAAATTTTTTTTGAAAAGCATAGTATGTCACTCTGATGATTAAATAACTGCAATATAAATGGAGCACCTTTATTTCTTTACCATGTGAATATTATCGATAATGTTTCGAGAACGACTACAGTAATGAAGACAAATAATAATCGCCTCTAGAATATAACTAACTAAAGTTGTATGACCAAATAAATTCACATTTTAAAAAATGGCAGAAAATTTACAAATTCAAGATGGCGTCCACCTCTCCTGCTTAAAGTGAGCGAAATGGTTTTACAGAAATGAATTACTGCAGTAAAATATATACACACAAATTTGTTATAAATAAAGTATTCGTTTTACTCTAATACGTACCTGTAAGGTGTTACTTACTGTGTGCGTGATGAGCAAGTGATTGGCAGTCAGCTGTATTACTAAGAGGCAGAGGTAGCTTGTCAGGTACTGTGTATCAAGGAATTTGTACTGAGATGCGAACTGCCAGCGTGGCCTGCTGCAAGTGAGTACAGTACCTCACACCGAGGCGAACGGAAGCTCTGTTTCCTGCGGCTAACTGGTGCAGCTGCCAGAACCGTTACGCTCTTACAACACACTTAATGAGGAGCCCACGCTCGTTAAGAGCAAGGTTGCACTATGCTGGCTTTTGCACGCACACTACAGTATTGAACACAATATTACCCGAATCCACATTCTTCGGTCTCCAGAAAAAAATAATTTATAATTTGTAAACAGAATATTTACTGCTTACACGTCGCATGAATATACAATAAAGAACATATTAGTTTTGCATTTTATATAGTATAGAAACACGGGCTTGGTTACATAAATTAAATGTGATGATGAAAGTACAGCCTTTAATTGTCTACTTGCCACTCATATTTGTCTGATCGCGGCACGTGCATTTCGTGAATATTTGCGTGAAACTGATTGCGAAATAGATTTACATTTTTCATGATTATGATTGATATTTTCTCAAATGCGTTTGTGGCACGTACTTATTGCGGACCCGAGCATTAATTTTGGTCAGAAAACATAGACTAGTGATGGCTTATTTCGGTCAGAAAACATAGGCTGTGATGGCTTATTTCGGTCAGAAAACATAGGCTGTGATGGCTTATTTTGGTCAGAAAACATAGGCTAGTGATGGCTTATTTTGGTCCGAAAACATAGGCTGTGATGGCTTATTTCGGTCAGAAAACATAGGCTGTGATGGCTTATTTCGGTCAGAAAACATAGGCTAGTGATGGCTTATTTTGGTCAGAAAACATAGACTAGTGATGGCTTATTTCGGTCAGAAAACATAGGCTAGTGATGGCTTATTTCGGTCAGAAAACATAGGCTGTGATGGCTTATTTCGGTCAGAAAACATAGGCTGTGATGGCTTATTTCGGTCAGAAAACATAGGCTAGTGATGGCTTATTTTGGTCCGAAAACATAGACTGTGATGGCTTATTTCGGTCAGAAAACATAGGCTGTGATGGCTTATTTCGGTCAGAAAACATAGGCTAGTGATGGCTTATTTCGGTCAGAAAACATAGGCTAGTGATGGCTTATTTTGGTCAGAAAACATAGGCTAGTGATGGCTTATTTCGGTCAGAAAACATAGGCTAGTGATGGCTTATTTTGGTCAGAAAACATAGACTGTGATGGCTTATTTCGGTCAGAAAACATAGGCTGTGATGGCTTATTTCGGTCAGAAAACATAGGCTGTGATGGCTTATTTTGGTCAGAAAACATAGGCTAGTGATGGCTTATTTTGGTCCGAAAACATAGGCTGTGATGGCTTATTTTGGTCAGAAAACATAGGCTGTGATGGCTTATTTTGGTCAGAAAACATAGGCTAGTGATGGCTTATTTTTGTCAGAAAACATAGACTGTGATGGCTTATTTCGGTCAGAAAACATAGGCTGTGATGGCTTATTTCGGTCAGAAAACATAGGCTAGTAATGGCTTATTTTGGTCAGAAAACATAGGCTAGTGATGGCTTATTTTGGTCAGAAAACATAGGCTAGTGATGGCTTATTTTGGTCAGAAAACATAGGCTAGTAATGGCTTATTTTTCCGTAACATGTGATTAGTAATTAAACAAGTCTGGATAAAATCTCCCAGGATAAACTATCGCACCGTATTTTCACATTGTATAAACAATTAAGTGCGTAAGAAATCTAATGTTTCCAACCATACATTGCGCTGTAAAAACTTGGGAATTTTGCTTAACAATTTTCAGGAAATATTGGTGACTTTGTAAGGGAAATGTATTTTCTTTACATGTAACGTGAAATATCACGTACGTGTAAAGGAATATTTCCGCCTGACGTGTGCAGAACGTACTTGTGCATTATCTGAACTTGTTGGTGACAGCATGTTTGAAATGATACAAACACTCTCAGCAGTTTGACGATAAGGTTTCGTGGTGGGTTTTGATCTTCTAGCTGCTGTGTCTAATCTTGTGTGTTCTAATCTCCGCTGAAAGAATTTATTTTCTGCTTAAATTTATTCATGTACTTTCTACACTCTACTGAATATGTAAAATATATGGCAACAATAAAGTCACCCATTAATTATAAGGAATACTTTAATTCAGGCGTTAGTAAGTCAAAACCAAATAATATAACAAGAATGAGAAATAAATACGGCAGATGGAATAATTTTTAAAATTATATTCCTGTTTCTATGTTGTTTAACATTTATGGTTTTTTAATATACTGATCACCATGTTCCAGCTAATAGTAACACAAAATATCTTATCATTTATGTCACTGAAAATTTTCACTGGAAATAATATAGAGTTCAGTTTTCTAGTTAATTCAGATAACTATCACTCGCATAAATGAGAAAGATTATGGGCCACTTTTACAACTCCTCGTTATAGAGTCCGTTAACTCTTGATGTTCGCTTTAGTGGCGATCTTGTTGTTAATGTCTTTTACAACTCCTCGTTATAGAGTCCGTTAACCCTTGATGTTCGCTTTAGTGGCGATCTTGTTGTTAATGTCTTTTACACCTCCTCGTTATAGAGTCCGTTAACCCTTGATGTTCGCTTTAGTGGCGATCTTGTTGTTAATGTATTTTACACCTTCTCGTTATAGAGTCCGTTAACTCTTGATGTTCGCTTTAGTGGCGATCTTGTTGTTAATGTATTTTACACCTTCTCGTTATAGAGTCCGTTAACTCTTGATGTTCGCTTTAGTGGCGATCTTGTTGTTAATGTCTTTTACACCTCCTCGTTATAGAGTCCGTTAACCCTTGATGTTCGCTTTAGTGGCGATCTTGTTGTTAATGTCTTTTACACCTCCTCGTTATAGAGTCCGTTAACCCTTGATGTTCGCTTTAGTGGCGATCTTGTTGTTAATGTATTTTACACCTTCTCGTTATAGAGTCCGTTAACTCTTGATGTTCGCTTTAGTGGCGATCTTGTTGTTAATGTCTTTTACACCTCCTCGTTATAGAGTCCGTTAACCCTTGATGTTCGCTTTAGTGGCGATCTTGTTGTTAATGTCTTTTACACCTCCTCGTTATAGAGTCCGTTAACCCTTGATGTTCGCTTTAGTGGCGATCTTGTTGTTAATGTATTTTACACCTTCTCGTTATCACTGAAGTACACGTCAAAGTTTCTGTTAAACTAGCAGCAACTCGGGGCCCTTGACAGCCGCTTTAACAGTAGGTTACCACCACCACAAATCGCCATCCTTAAATGTTTGTTTGTATTATAGTTGAGGTTAGAATATTGTAAACAAAATTGATAATTGGATTGAAATTAATGACGATGTTAGACATGTTTTTGTGAAACATGAGAAGAGTACAGCAGCCAAAATAATCCAAGAAAGTCCGGTTTTATTTAAGTGTATGGTGACAAAGTTTTTATGTAAAGGTTTCGTCTAACCAAAGGTTTTTTTGAAAAACCGCTAATTGTTAATAGAAGGTAAGCCGGGATTTCGGACAGGTGAACACACTACGATTATTTTATTTTCTCAAATAAATTTACATTTAAATGGAAATATAAGCCTACAACTAGTTAATGCACAATGATTCGTCGGTAGGAGGACCTACTGCTGGCGAAGGTAGTCTCATTGTATATGCATCTGTTTGGGAAATGTTTTCTAAATCATTTTCCTGGTTTCTTTTTTCCGCAAAATTATATAAAAATCGTAGTTTCCCTCCACAGTATAAAATTTCAGACTATAGTCCTAATGATTCTACACAACTGTCAACACCCATTGGCCTGTATTATTCCGTGAGACATACTAAAAATTTAATTTTACTTATTTGTGTTTGCTTTCCAAGAAAAAAGTTTTCAGTATAGACCTATACACATAGTCGTAATTTTTTGTTCTGGTGTCCATATAGGACTTACCAACTGTAAGGAATTAAAACATAGGGTAATTTGATAATGCAGGCGATTATATATAGAACAGAAAGTTGATACTAACAATTGGTATGTTTCACCACTGCTATGCATACGGATGCCATAACAACTCGGCCACATAACTGCTACAATCGTAGATTCGCAATAGTGGCAGGGCTACAAATACCAGGGAAATTGAGGGTTAAAATTAATAAAAATATTAGGAGCAAACTAAAAATACCGTAAGGCATAATAACGGTAAATAAGTACAATAAATAATTCCCAAAAAGTGTATTAATGCAAAATATCTGAACTGCAGAATGAGCAATAGAAAGCCCACGCCCATTTCCCAGCTTCGTAATTTTTTACCTGTTTATTAGAAATGGCTCAACATTGTACGAAGCAGGTATATCGGGGCAGCCCTTCGCATTCAGTGTTGATTGTGCTTCAGGACGTATATTGGCACAGGTTTTGTGTGAAATCATATTTTTGGGTCTTCGTTTCTAGTCACACATTATTTCAGTTTGTCCCATACAAACTGGCATGCACTTCTGTTACTGACTTGTTTTGGTGACAGATACAGATCCTTGCCAGCAAGCAGGAAGTGATGCATATGTAGACTATGTGTGTGTCCTAAAAAAAACCAGACTTGTGCAAATCATTACTCGCCCAAGTAATTCCCACCACATAGTTGACTCAAAATCTGCTAAACACTCTTCCTTGTTCACTCAAATCGCAATTAATATGTCTTCACATGATAAAGTTACACACGGGCGCCTAGTGAACGCAGCAACCGTGCATTTTAGTATCCAAGAACAATATGCCCATAAATTCAAACAATAATCATCACAGCCAATGCTAGTTAACTATGTGGTTTCATTTACGACACATTGCCAAACATTTTCCGTAGCATGACACACATAATCAGTGCTTAACGTTTACACAACATAAATTTTTTCTGCTGCAACCACATAATACGGTGAAATGTGAAAGCACATTTTATAAACAGTAACACATGCAAAACTAATATGGTGAAATGTGAAAGCACATTTTATAAACAGTAACACATGCAAAACTAATATGCACCATAAACAGGTCAGTTATTTTCTTCTGATGATCCATTATATTAGAAAATTACCAAACATAAAATAGTATAATAGCAATAAATTAATCATAGATTTTGGCGTACATTACCAAAGAAGTCACGTGTTAATTTTTTTTGTTGCTAAACACTAATTTATCATAAGAAAATGTAAATCATATTCATGTGAGAGCAAATTAAATTGCTGGGTTAATTTTGATTTCAGTATTTTTATGCGTTACATAAACATGTTCTTTGTGAATATTACTTTGAAAGTTGTACACTTACGGTTACCCAGCTTCTCGTGACCTTGAAGTTTGAATGCATAGGGCAGCATCTTCGCTGGTGTAAGCGAATAATCAACTTTTGGCAAGTTTGCAAGGGTAGTTGCATTCTTGAAGCACTAGTTCATCAAATTCCAAGGGTAGAACGAGGAGCGCTGGAATTGCAGCAGAACATTTTACATCGCACATTTTTCTCATGTATTTGGTGTGATGGATTGCACACGCCATAAAATACAATCACCAGGTAAGTAAAATGTGATTTCCGTTCCAGAAAGTGCAGCTGGCAGGGATGAAATAGGGGTAAATGTAAATTAAGTTTCCTTCTAGTGTGTGTATGCATATGTCTATACACTCATGCACACACACACACACATACGATTTGTCAATTTATGTGGGAAGTCGCCAGGATGTCTATTTAAATATTATTTTATAGGGAATCTGTTAGTATTTTTTTCTGTTTTTATTTTTGTCTACTTTTTAATTGTATATCTTTTTTTATCATTTTTACCTCATGAAAAGGTTTTGTAGGGTATTGTTTGACGTTATCATGTAATTATTTTGCACATTTCACTATCTTTTGTTTCATCTGCTTTCTGACTAGTTTCTAAAATTATAACAAAAACATAAAAAAAAAAATATTATTGGTTAGTTCGTACATATTGGGATATTCGTTTTTAATTTTAATGAATTTTATGAATTGCTTCAAGAACACACTGTTATACTTGACTGCTATTTTTAATGTTCTAGAAGGAATGTTATTATTAATGCATGTAATAATGTCCTATTTGTATGCACTGCATTATTATATGTTTGCTTATATACGTAAGAGTAATGTATGTGTAAGTAGTTTTATCTTCATGTATTAATGTATCATGATTTTGATTTGATTTTTTAGAATTAAAGAGGTCTGATTTGGAACTAAAATCTATTCAAAGGTGAACAGGAACACTAGTGTGTGTGTGTGCATGAATGCGTGTACAGACTTGGACTGTACGTACTTGCCTTTCGTAAAGAGAATAAAATGTCCTAAATATTAAAAATATTAATATATTGTTGAAGGGGCTTGTTTTGATTACACTGTGTTTACAAACCCATGCGTGTGATGAGTAATGGTTCAGAGATAATCGTAGCAGTGTTAGTTCTACATGTGATAGCTAAAGCGTATGTGGTAAGAAGTTGACTGATATCCACGTGGTTTGAAGCCAAGAATGTTTTTGTCATCCTTAGTGTTCTGTGTTTAATGAAACGTTAATTATATGCTCATCTTCATCCAGCTGTGCCAGTTTTGGCGGGGGTCATTATTAATAGGGTGCTGCTTTGAAACCTACTTATATGACTGACTAAGTACCTTTGATGGCTCTTGGTCTCAAGCTGGAATCTCATAGTGACTTTATTTGCTGTATTCTGCTCCATTATGTCGTGCACTTACCTAAGATAGTATGTAAAGACATCTACCTCACAATTCAATGTAATTGTTGAAAGCCGTCTGAAAATAGGGTTATATTTTTCAAACGTAGATACATGCCATGTCTGAAGCACAGATGAAAATGTGTTTGGCTTAGTTGAATTAATTTTTGTTGTCGTAAAATGGTGGGACTAATTGTGTGCTGTTACTGGCAGTTGGCGACATATTTCACCATCAGTATCATCTAATATTATTTCTGGACTGTCTTCTTAACTGTTAAACATTTACCATTTACACACATTGTTGCCACTGTAGCTAAGTCGTGAGCCTGTTCGCCATCCACCAAGGTGAATCGGGTTCAATGCCAGGTCACTGTGAATCTTGCTCGATGATGCCGTTCGTTGGTTCGTTTTCTCAGGGATCTTCTGTTTTCCCTGCGCTTTCATTTCAGCGCTGCTCCGTGCTCAACTCAATCATCCTTATTGGTTCTCAATACATCGCTGTTAAGATCTCTTCACTTTTCACTCATCTATAGGCCATACACGGTAAAGTAAACGCATTTGGAATATTAGTTAAAAAATAAATTGTATTTCAGCCGTGGATGTTAACTTCCGAGTGTGGTTGAAGAATATACATACTGTGTTTATTATTTACATGGAAATATTTATTTGTAAATATTGTTGTAGGATAAGAAATGGCTGAACTAGGGCCTCAAATGTTCTCGCTTTACCGTGAAAAGCCTGTACACACATTGACTAAAATAGAATCAAGAGGACTGTTTAGCAACTAAATTCAAACCAGCATTTTACGTTGTTTGTTGGAGGTTACAGTGAAGTTATTAGAAGAAATAAAATTGAGGCATTCAAGAGTTGTAGTAAAGAGGAAAATTAATATTTGTCATTGTGCATTTATTACGGCACCCACGTAACCAACATATGTACAGTGTTGTATATGAAGTGAAAAACACGTTGCTAGAATAAATTTTCAAAATTAATGTTTCTAAATATGTGCTGTTTCTATTCCTATGCATAGAAACAATCACTATCTATATTTCTGCCCCATAGGCGAAAATATTACATCTCATAATAGTTCTCATTATATGTTCCAGCATATCTTAGAGGATTTCAGATATAACTGTGGAGTTTTTCATCATAGGCCGTGTTCCGTTACCTGCACGATGCGGAATATGCGCAGCTAAAAGCTTCCGATCCCTTCGCACAGGCGCATCGTCGCACCAACTACGTTATTATATTTCCTCACGCACAAGCTGCACGAGGAAAAAGCACAAACGCTTCGTGAGCTGACGTCACAGTGGCGGGGAAACTCCAGAAACGTGCTTATTTGGAAGAAAGCCTCGGCGTCGACCAAGGGTAAGTTTGTTGGTTTTAGGAAACGTGCGCAGTGTTAATTGTACTCAATTATTCTGCAACTAAATTATATAATACTACTGACGAACAAACGGGTTTTGGTGAACTTGAAAGGATTTCCATTGGAAAACACGTTTTGAAGAGATTACGAATTTAGCTAACAGTAAGTTTGCGTGTTTAGTAAATAATGTATTTGTAAACTATTAATATAATTATTGAAATGCTCGTGGCTTAAAAAATTCGCACTTTCAACACTTTTGTAGTGTGTAAATAATATTAGTTTCTTTGCCTATGTCGTGAATTCTACGAGTGTAAGGTTAACTTCTGCCAAAGAGAGAGAGAGGAGAGAGAGAAAGACAGAGAGAGAGAGAGTGTGTGTGTGTGTGTGTGTGTGTATTGCTGCATATGTACGAATACGAACGACGTATATATTGCGTTTTGTTTTTTTATTAAAGTTAAAATTTTCTAAGTTACAATAATGTGAATGTTATTTCATTACTAGAAAAAGTTTCTACTGCTCAATCAAAACACAAATCCGTCTCATGAAATCGTGAAAGACATTAATCTGAAGAAACCCTCCGCCCCGTTTTTCTCCCAAATTGAAATAAACTAAACAGAACTCAAGCAAACCTTACTAGACGGAAAAAAAGCAGGTTGGAATGCCAAGCTGTGATATGTTAATAAAGTAAACAGAACTCAAGCAAACCTTACTAACCGGAAATAAAGCAGGTTGGAATGCCAAGCTGTGACATGTTAATTAAGTAAACAGAACTCAAGCAAACCTTACTAACCGGAAATAAAGCAGGTTGGAAAGCCAAACTGTGACATGTTTATAAAGTTAACAGATCTCAAGTAAACCTTACTAGACGGAAATAAAGCAGGTTGGAATGCCAAGATGTGACAGGTTAATAAAGTATACAGATCTTAAGCAAACCTTACAAGACGGAAATAAAGCATGATGGAATGATAAGCTGTGGCATTTTTAATAAAGAAAACAGAACTCAAGCAAACCTTACTAGACGGAAATAAAGCAGGTTGGAATGCCAAGCTGCGACATGTTAATAAAGTAAACAGAACTAAGCAAACCTTACTAGACGGATATAAATCATGTTGGAATGTCAAGCTGCGACATTTTAAAAAGGTACACAGAACTCAAACACACCTTACTAGACGGAAATAAAGCATGTTGGAATGGCAAGCTGTGACATGTTAATAAAGTAAACAGAACTCAAGCAAACCTTACTAGACGGAATAAAGCAGTTTAAATGCCAAGCTGTGACATGTTAATAAATTAAACAGAACTCAAGCAAACCTTACTAGACGGAAATAAAGCAGGTTGGAATGCCAAGCTGTGACATGTTAATAAAGTAAACAGAACTCAAGCAAACCTTACAAACCCGGAAATAAAGCATTTTGGAATGCCAAGCTGTGACATGTTAAAAAGTAAACAGAACTCAAGCAAACCTTACTAGACGGAAATAAAGCAGGTTGGAATGCCAACTGTGACATGTTAATAAAGTAAACAGAATCTCAAGCAAACCTTACTAGATGGAAATAAAGCAGGTTGGAATGCCAAGCTGTGACATGTTAATAAAGTAAACAGATCTCAAGCAAACCTTACTAAGACGGAAATAAAGCAGGTTGGAATGCCAAGCTGTGACTGTTAATAAAGTAAACAGAACTCAAGCAAACCTTACTAGACGGAAATAAAGCAGGTTGGAATGCCAAGCTGACATGTTAATAAAGTAAACAGAACTCAGCAAACCTTACTAACGGAAATAAAGCAGGTTGGAATGCCAAGCTGTGACTGTTAAAAAGTAACAGAACTCAAGCACACCTTACTAGACGGAAATAAAGCAGGTTGGAATGCCAAGACTGTGACATGTTAATAAAGTTAACAGATCTACAAACCTTACTAGACGGAAATAAAGCAGGTTGAAATGCAAGCTGTGACATGTTAATAAATAAACAAATTCTAAGCAAACCTTACTAGACGGAAATAAAGCAGGTTGAATGCCAAGCTGTGACATGTTAATAAAGAAAAAGAACTCAAGCAAACCTTACTAGACGGAAATAAGCAGTTGGAATGCCAACTGCGACATGTTAATAAAGTAAACAGAACTCAAGCAACCTTACTAGACGAATAAAGCATGTTGGAATGCCAAGCTGTGACATGTTAATAAAGTAAACAGAACTCAAGCAACCTTACTAGACGGAAATAAAGCAGTTTGGAAATGCCAAGCTGTGACAGTTAATAAAGAAACAGAACTCAAGCAACACTTACTAGACGGAAATAAAGCAGGTTGGAATGCAAGCTGTGACAATGTTATAAAGTTAAACAGAACTCAAGCAAACCTTACTAGACGGAAATAAAGCAGGTTGGGAATGCCAACTGTGACATGTTATAAAGTAACAGATTAAAGCAAACCTTACTAGACGGAAATAAAGCAGGTTGAATGCCAAGCTGTGACTAGGTTAATAAAGTAAAAAGAACTCAAGCAAACCTTACAGGAATGGTGAGGGGGGAATCGGAAATAAAGCAGGTTGGAATGCAAGCGCGACATGATAATAAAGTAAACAGAACTAAGCAAACCTTACTAGACGGAAATAAAGCACGTTGGAATGCCAAGCTGTGACATGTTAATAAAGAAAACATAACTCAAGTAAACCTTACTAGACGGAAATAAAGCAGTGTTGGAATGCCAAGCTGTGACATGTTAATAAAAAAACAGAACTCAAGCTAACCTTACTAGACAGTAATAAAGCAGGGTGGAATGCCAAGCTGTGACATGTTAATAAAGTAAACAGAACTAAAGCATACCTTACTAGATGGAAATAAAGCAGTTTGGAAAGCCAAGCTGTGACGAGTTAATAAAGAACACAGAATTCAAGCAAAGTTACTAGACGGAAATAAATCATGTTGGAATGCCAAGCTGTGAAATGTTAATAGTGTAAACAGAACTCAAGCAAACCTTACTGGACGAAAATAAAGCAGGTTTGAAAGCCAAGCTGTGACATTATAATATTGTAAACAGAATTCAAGCAAACCATACTAGACGGAAATAAAGCAAATTGGAATGCCAAGCTGTGATATTATAATATTGTAAAAAGAACTCAAGTAAACCTTACTAGACGGAAATAAAGCAGGTTGGAATGCAACATTTGACATGTTAATAAAGTAAACAGATCTTAGCAAACCTTACTAGACGGAAATAAAGCAGTTGGAATGCCAAGCTGTGACATGTTAATAAAGTAAACAGAACTCAAGCAAACCTTACTAGACGGAAATAAAGCAGGTTGGAATGCCAAGCTGTGACATGTTAATAAAGTAAACAGAACTCAAGCAAACCTTACTAGACGGAAATAAAGCAGGTTGGAATGCCAAGCTGTGGACATGTTAATAAAGTAAAACAGAACTCAAGCAAACCTTACTAGACGGAAATAAAGCAGGTTGGAATGCTAAGCTGTGACATGTTAATAAAGTAAACAGAACTTAAGCAAACCTTACTAGACGGAAATAAAGCAGGTTGGAATGCCAAGCTGTGACATGTTAAAAAGTAAAAACAACTCAAGCTAACCTTACTAGACGAAATAAAGCAGGTTGGAATGCAAGCGTGTGACATGTTAATAAAGTAAAACAGATCTAAGCAAACCTTACTAGACGGAAATAAAGCAGGTTGGAATGCCAAGCTGTGACATGTTAATAAAGTAAAACTGAACTCAAGCAAACCTTAATAGACGGAAATAAAGCAGGTTGGAATGCCAAGCTGTGACATGTTAATAAGTAAACAGAACTCAAGCAAACCTTACTAGACGGAAATAAAGCAGGTTGGAATGCCAAGCTGTGACATTTAATTAGAAAAACAGAACTCAAGTAAACCTTACTAGACGGAAATAAAGCAGGTTGGAATGCCAAGCTGTGACATGTTAATAAAGTAAACAGAACTCAAGCTAACCTTACTAACGGAAATAAAGCAGGTGGAATGCCAAGCTGTGACATGTTAATAAAGTAAACTGAACTCAAAGCATACCTTACTAATGGAAATAAAGCGAGGTTGGAAATGCCAAGCTGTGACTGTTAATAAAGAAACAGAATTCAAGCAAAACCCTTACTAGACGGAAATAAAGCAGGTTGGAATGCAAGCTGTGATATGTTAAATAAAGTAAACAGAACTCAAGCAAACCTTACTGAACGAAATAAAGCAGGTTGGAATGCCAAGCTGTGACATGATTAATAATGTAAACAGAACTTCAAGCAAACCATTACTAGACGGAAATAAAGCAGGTTGGAATGCCAGCTGTGACATGATAATATATGTAAAACAGAACTCAAGCAACCTTACTAGACGGAAATAAGCAGGTTGGAATGCCAAGCTGTGACATGTTAATAAAGAAAACAGAACTCAAGCAAACCTTTTAGACGGAAATAAAGCAGTTGGAAATGCCAAGCTGTGACATGTTAATAAGTAAACAGAACTAAACAAACCTTACTAGACGGAAATAAAGCAGGTTGGAAATCCAAGCATGTGACGTGTTATAAAGAAAAAGAATCAAGCAAACCTTACTAACGGAAATAAAGCAGGTTAAGCATGCTAAAAAAAATACAACTAACGAAAAATGAATAGCCAAGCTGTGACTATTAATAAAGTAAAACAGAACTCAAGAAACCTTATAGGACGAAAATAAAGCAGGTTGGAATGCCAAGCTGTGACATGTTAATAAAGTAACAGAACAAGCAAACCATTACTAGACGGAAATAAACAGGTTTGGAAGCCAAGCTGTGACATGTTATAAAGTAAAACAGAACTCAAGAACCTTACTAGACGGAAATAAAGCATGTTGGAATGCCAAGATGTGACATGTTAATAAAGTAAACAGAACTAAGCAACCTTACTAGACGGAAATAAACAGTTGGAATGCCAAGCTGTGACATGTTAATAAAGTAAACAGAACTCAAGCAAACCTTATGACCGAAATAAAGCAGGTTGGAATGACAAGCTGTGACATGATAATAAAGTAAACAGAATTCAAGCAAACCATACTAGACGGAAATAAAGCAGGTTGGAATGCCAAGCTGTGACATGTAATAATTAAAAGAACTCAAGTAAACCTTACTAGACGGAAATAAAGCAGTTGGAATGCCAAGCTGTGACATGTTAATAAAGTAAACAGAAACTCAAGCAAACCTTACTAGACGGAAATAAACAGTTGGAATGCCAAGCTGTGACATGTTAATAAAGTAAACAGAACTCAAGCAAACTTACTAGACGGAAATAAAGCATGTTGGAATGCAACGTGTGACATGTTAATAAAGTAAACAGAACTCAAGCAACCTTACTAGACGGAAATAAAGCAGGTTGGAATGCCAAGCTGTGACATGTTAATAAATTAAACAGAATCTCAAGCAAACCTTACTAACGAAATAAAGCAGTTTGGAAATGCCAAGCTGTGACATGTTAATAAAGAAAACAGAACTCAAAGCAAACCTTACTAGACGGAAATAAAGCAGGTTGGAATGCACAATGTGAATGTTAAAAAGTAAACAGATCTAGCAACTTACTAGACGGAAATAAACAGTGGAAGAAGCTTGCATGTTAATAAATTAAGAACTAAGAACCTAAATAAATAAGCATGTTGGAAGCCAAGCTGTGACATGTTAATAAAGTAAACAGAACTCAAGCAAACCTTACTAGACGGAAATAAAGCAGGTTTGAATGCCAAGCTGTGACATGTTAATAAAGTAAACAGAACTTCAAGCAAATCCTTACTAGACGGAAATAAAGCAGTTGAATGCCAAGCTGTGACATTAATTAGAAAACAGAACTCAAGTAAAACCTTACTAGACGGAAATAAAGCAGGATGGAATGCCAAGCTGTGACATGTTAATAAAGTAAACAGAACTCAAGCTAACCTTACTAGACGGAAATAAAGCAGGTGTGGAATGCCAAGCTGTGACATGTATATAGTAATAACGAACTCAAGCAAACCTTACTAGACGGAAATAAAGCAGGTTGGAATGCCAAGCTGTGACATGTTAATAAAGAAAACAGAACTCAAGTCAAACCTTACTAGACGGAAATAAAGCAGTTGGAATGCCAAGCTGTGACATGTTAATAAAGTAAACAGAACTCAAGCAAACCTTACTAGACGGAAATAAAGCATGTTGGAATGCCAAGCTGTGACATGTTAATAAAGAAAACAGAACTCAAGCAAACCTTACTGACGGATAATAAAGCAGGTTGGAATGCCAAAGCTGTGACATGTTATAAAGTAAACAGAACTAAGCAAACCTTACTAGACGGAAATAAAGCAGGTTGGAATGCCAAGCTGTGACATGTTATAAAGTTAAACAGATACTCAAGTAAACCTTACTAGACGGAAATAAAGCAGTTGGAATGCCACGATGTGACATGTTAATAAAGTAAACAGATCTTAAGCAAACCTTACTAGACGGAAATAAAGCAGTTGGAAATGCCAAGCTGTGACATGTTAATAAAGTAAACAGAACTCAAGCAAACCTTACTAGACGGAAATAAAGCAGGTTGGAATGCCAAGCTGTGACATGTTAATAAAGTAAACAGAACTCAAGCAAACCTTACTAGACGGAAATAAAGCAGGTTGGAATGCAAAGCTGTGACATGTTAATAAAGTAAACAGAACTCAAGAAACCTTACTAGACGGAAATAAAGCAGGTTGGAATGCCAAGCTGTGACATGTTTAATAAAGTAAACAGATCTCAAGAAACCTTACTAGACGGAAATAAAGCAGGTTGGAATGCCAACTGTGACATGTTAATAAAGTAAAACAGAACTTAAGCAAACCTTACTAGACGGAAATAAAGCAGTTTGGAATGCCAAGCTGTGACATGTTAATAAAGTAAACAGAACTCAACAAACCTTCTAACGGAAATAAATCAGGTTGGAATGCCAAGCTGTGACATGTTAATAACGAAAATAGAACTCAAGCAAACCTTCCTAGACTTAAATAAAGCATGTTGGAAAGCCAAGCTGTGACATGTTAATAAAGTAAACGGAACTAAAGCAAACCTAACTAGACGTTAATTAAGCAGGTTGGAAAGCCAAGTTGTGACGTGTTAATAATGAAAACAGAATTCAAGCAACCCTTAATAGACGGAAATAAAGCAGTTGGAATACTAAGCTGTGACATGTTAATAAAGTAAACAGAACTCAAGCAAACCTTACTAGACGGAAATAAAGCAGTTTGGAATACGGAACAACTGGCGGCTATGCAGTTGGTCACATCAATGCAGGGAATGGAAAACAGCCATAGCAAAACACATAATTTCAGTGCGCTACATCTCTGAAATATTGTATGTAAATGTTTGTGAAACTTGTGTAAATAAGTTACCTTAATTTCACTTTGGTACAGACTTTCCAGTTTCCACCAATTATATTTTATAGAAAATATTTTCACTGCTTCCTGAGCATAAGTCTTTGTGTAACTTATAATGTTATGTAAAAATTATTATTTTTTTAAATTTTTATTAAAGGATAATTACTTTAATTTGGGAATTGCACGCAGTTTAATACTCACCCAGTTTAATGATGCGCTGTTGTACAGAACCGATGTGTAACTTGTAGCTTATGCAATATTTTAGATGAAAGAGTATGATTATTACATATTATTGAAATTTATTTTTCTAAGTAAGCATTAACAGTAGAAGGGAGATTAATGAAGGCTTGCCGCTGACTCTTTCTAAGTGTGCATTGTAATTGATATACTTTGCTGTTATGAGATATTATTATAATTTTTCTTTCATGTTCTATAAAAATGCAGCAAGTTTAGTCCATTTAAAAATATTTTTCATGATCAGTTTCTGTACATAGATATACGTTTATTTTACTCTAGGAAGAAGGTGGTATGACCTATACTTTAGCATCACTTAAATTGATGCATGTTCTAAATTTATATTATTGTAATACAATATTGTTGAATGCTGTAATATTTAAATGTCTACATTTTTCCATGTGCAGGTAGAAAATTTGTAATTGGCCATCATGGTCGTATGCCATTACGTTCCAAACAAACTCCCCTTCCTATCTTACCAGTCGTTCCTATTATTATGTTTTTGTTTAACGTATAATTTTTATAATGAGCTTACTCATATACTTACAACTTAACAATAATGTAAATGTTAATATTTTTGTGATCTCTTTTTAAATGTTGTCAATATTTAAGATGTTTTATTTTTACACCACATGCTGACAATTAGTCATATGTCATTTCAATTTACAAATATTTAATAACTATGTCACATTAACATTGTACCTACATTGTATATGTATAATCTCATAATGTTCAAATACAACTCTGTACATTTGTTTTATCTTAACAGCTACCTGTCAAATGTACTGTAACTTCTGTAGTACAAAACAAATAAATATAATAAATCTGAGATAGATTTTTTATTGACCTGAAACATTTTCATAAACACTGCGTATTAAAGATACTGAAGACGTTCAAATTAGGTTTATTCCCCAACATTCTGTATAACATTTACTGGCAAAAAAATTACCCACTATCAAATTCAATGTGTTTATAATTAAATTAAAAAAAAGAGATAGAATTCATAAGTACTCACAGAGTGGTACTCGTGAATACACACACACGCACACACTCACACAAGTCGGATGAACACATTTTCCATGAGGGTACGCTCTTACGTGGAAAATGTGTTTGTGTGTGTCTATTCATGAGTACCAGCATGTGAGTACTTGTGTATTCTGTCTCCTTCATTGTAATTTATTAAAGACTGCTCTCGATAAACTGAGAACTTATCGACGCCCCTGCCTGCATATTATTTTAATGGGAGCCCAGAAAATTTGGTAACGGTGTGTGGAAACCATTCGTTTTAACTTAATCATTTCTTTCGCTTTCTGTCTTTTTTTAATGTATCAAAGTGTAAAAATGAGCAGCTTTGTAAAATATTTAGTTTTCTAATAATTCACTTGACCAACGCATGCATAAATAAAATAATAAAGCCTATATTAAATTTAATTCTACATAAGGCGTAAGAATACTCAACATGCATACAAGATCATCTTAACAAGGCTTTCAAAAGTGCTAATTTTACCGTGAACATCCTATAGTAGCCTGGCGGCCTATTCCCACTATATCAATACGTATATAGGTAAACACTGAAAGCATATTAATATATATATATATATCATGATTTAAAATAGTGTGTGTATGCTCATTGCAAACTTTCTTTGCAAATGTTCTGGATAAAAGCAAATGAAACAAATTGTGGGTAGGCCTAGATAAAGAGAATTTTAGTATTTTGCATATATAGCACTGTAATCATAAATGCAGTTTCACAACTAGCATAATATATTCACAATAAATAGGCCCTATTGCATTCAATTTGTAAAAGTAACATTGATTCTCACCCATAGCTTCCAATCGGTGACAATCCCCTTAATTACCCGCCAGTAACCAACAGGAAATGCAAATGACATATGCATGATTGGGATGTTTCATTTCTCGACAGTATTTCCCTTGTATTCATGATTTATAACCAGAGACTGGAGAAATAAACTCCCACGAACAGTATTAAATGTAAATTTTGTGCAAAATGGTGCATGTAAATCTATATATGATTGAGAAATGTACACAAATTACTATATGCAACAAAATATATGTTTCCCACTAAGTACATCTGTGTAGTTACAAATTACAGGACATTTATTTTGCAGAACTTTCAGAACCTCGCTGAACATCCACGTTTTGTAAAAAATTAAGCATAATTTGTATATTATGAGATTAAGAATTCAATAATAAAATATATGTAACACTATTTGAAGTCCTATTCATACACACATGAATTATTATTTTAATATATGAAACTGGAAAGAGCTGAGTAAAGCCTTGGCTACAATTGCACTCGTGAATCAATGTAGCATTGTGGCACTGGCTACAATCGACGTTAAATATTGCCGAGATGCAAAACGTCAAACGTTATGTGTTAAAAGTTGGCTAACATTGAAGTCTGAATTTAACGTTTAACACCACTCAATCTAAATTCAAGACATACAGTTTTTAAATTATAAACACAAACTCATATATTTATATGTTAACACCTACATTCATTTTTTTCTATACATTTCAAGGTCGATTGTAGACATCCGGAAGTTTTTTATGATGACTTTTAGAATATAACGTTTTGCTTCAAGTTGGTTGTAGACGAAACTTAAAGCATTCTGACAATTTATATTCTAAATACATGTTAAGGTTTATGAAATCAAAATTACTTATGAATTTACATTTAATGATTGAGAATTTGTTGCACCATTGACAGACATTTTTACACACCGAGGTTAGTGTAATTCTAGAAAAAGTGTTAAAAACTCGAAAAAGCCTAAATACTACATAATTTTAAAGAGTAGGTAAAAATCTAGTGACTATGTTGTGTGTGTTTAGTTGAATGTTTTCATACGTGTTCGGAAACTGGTAAGCAAAGATGTGATAACTATTGTTGTAAACATTACACAATCAACTATACATTCATTATATAATAAGTAAGCACTGGCGTATATATAAGATTAATTATAAAATAATATTATAATGTGTTTCCTCAGCACCCTGATCTTCTGGGTCAGAAGTAAATACTTAAGTTTTGCTTATGTTTGCACTAGTGATAATAATGGAAGGTTTCCTAAAGATTCACATTATTCCCATTGTAAACATATTGTAAAGCTTGTAAAAATGTCCAACGAAATTAGTCTGTAATAATTCACATAGGCCTACTTTATACATGCAAATGGCTGGCATTGCAGTACCACATTTGTAACTGCTTCATTACATTTAAACAAGGACTATAATTTCTAGCACATAAACTACGCTATAAGGTTAGTTATATCATTTCGCACGAAGGTTTAAAAATCGAGTTAACAAAAAAGTCATTGATAACATTCTATTATATTTTCATGTGCAGTATTGAATATTTTAATGATGTTATTTATTCTCGAACAGTTATATGTACCAAGATACAAACACTTGTTCAACAGACTGCAGGGCGTGCTTAGTTAACATCTACCTTCATAAGAAAATAATTGTATAATTACATCATACTGCTGCCAATATAAATAAACACACCCGACCAAAGTATCTTTAAAATGTTTTAAGGTTTCACTTCTTTTGTAGGGCGCAACTTGAAGGGATTTTCTTTTTGGATTACCGCATTTTAATTTCTAGCTTTCTACAGCCCCTATACACACGACCACTTTGGTTGTCGAACGAGCTGTCAGGCTGGGCCATATCTTCTGTTTCTCTTATTTTCAGTCACATATTTGAAATCTGCTATTCAAATGATAATATTCTTACTTTAGTGGCAGAGAAATTACCACTGCTTTTCGTTTTCATTTTGTAAATTGTAAAAGAATACTATCTTCTTCGTAACAATGTGCCAAATAATTATGAACTACATAATGTAAATATTTGCCCCTTCCTGGTATTTTTTCTTGTTGGCGAAATAATAACAAATTCCTTGATGCATGTTATAGGTATTATGATCTACCAACCAATACAAATGTGTGTTATATAAAGTAGAGCTAACAGCTACAATAAAAAGGAAAACACCCTTTCGTAATTTAACGAGGAGCGTGAAAAGTGATTGTAAAATGGAAGTTCATGTTAAATTTGTCGTGATCTTAATGTGGAGATTTATTTACGAACAGTTAAGGCGAACTTGTAAAAATGGCCATAAGTCTCTGTCATAAACTCATATCGGCTATTAAATATGTATGATAATTTTTAGAGATGGTTAAAGTGAAAGTATGAAACTGTCGAAATGTTCTCAAAAGTCAGTGGTGCTAAACCAGGTTCGTTAAGGGATGGAGGTCTTAATTAAAAAAAAGCATAAACATTTTAATTTCTTAATGTATTTAATAATAATAATAACAAACATAATACTCTCCTCTCAATATCTCACAATAACTTTATATCTCTTGCTATTTACAATTAATATAGTCTAATTAGTACAATTTACTATTACATTAAAAAATCAGTGTAATTAAATTACTAAAATCAGTTATAACAGACAGTGTATCTAAACCTGTTCAATTATTTTATAAAGTATATGTTCACATTTGACAGTCCCAATATTAACATTAAAACCAGTTTCGTATGTTCACACAGTACCTACTGCAGTTTAGTCTACGTCCCACCAGTCCAAAATGTTCTGCCTTCCCGAGCACCCTCACTCAAAGCGGCTTTACCTTGTCGGAAATTACGCCCTCTCACGAAAACCTCGCCGCCGTTGCCTCGTACCCGTCTCCTTCTCCGATGTCTCTTTCTGCACCACACATCGCCTGATATCCGCATTCAGCCCTACAGAATGACTGCAGACCCTTGGAGCCCTTCAATATCTAGGTTGCAGGGTCGTAGGCAATCACCCAGAAATTTATTTAAATGTCATATTGGGCCGAGAATGCTTGTACCCACATTATCCTCTAAACTCTTCGGCAGGGGAGGAGGAGGGGCTGTGACGTCAGCCAGGAGACCACTGTCAGTCATTTCCCGGGCTAACGATGGTGAAGTAAGCGGGTGTGATTGTGCTGAGGGGAGAGTAGGGTCACCCCCCCCCCCCCCCCCCAAAGAGCCGGACTGCGCATGGAGCTCACATATAGTGCAAGCGTCAGAGCATAACAAAACACTTGCGATGCATGATTTATTTAAGAAACAAATACAACATACATTGAATTATTTACAAAGGGTTCGTTCAGATTGTGTGAATTTTCCGTGGATGCACCATATAAACGAGAGTAGAGCAGGCATTTCCCTTCACGTATTCCAGAGCTAGTCTTGCGGTCCACCACGTAGAAGCCCTGTAATGACCTCTGTTAGCCCGTAAAGTCATTGTACGGCGAACCATGCTACTTTTTGCCAAGGAGCATACAAGTATAGAGATGCAACTTGATGGTGTAATGAGACGACTTTTTCTTATTAATTTGTTTGTCAAAATCTGCAGAAGTAGGTTCTCCAGTACTACGAACAGAAGTAGGTTCTCCGGTATTACCAACTGTAGAGCACAGTACATAACACATGTTCCCATTTTCATGTTAGCAAAGAAAGCTTCCGAGATCACCATCTGGTTGTTTTTTATTTCAATAGTGGTCTATGTTGCCTGGGTAAAGTTCTTTATTGCATTATTTATACCCAGTTATGTAATCCCATATATATATATATATATATATATATATATATATATATATATATATATATATATATTTGGGAGAAAAAGAATCATAATTATATAGATGAAACACTACTCTAAACAGTTGAAGAGTTGATAGCATAAATCGGGAAAGTACGGAATGTTGATTTGTCAGGAAACACTTAAAAGCTCCTCACAAATATATGTTACAATTTAACAAACAAAGTATCTTTCTAAAGGTAGCTGTTGTGTCTAAAACATTGAGAAATAAGTTTCACTGCAAACACATTGTTGGGACATATCCGGCTCTTGCAGGATGAATAACTAGGTATGATAATTATTCGACAGAAAATAGTGGACAAATACTACCGTTAATCCGCTGATCTTAAGCCGACAAAATGAATTGGATAAAATGTGATTGATGGATTAACAAAAAAGGAAATTGAATTTTTAATAATTTTTTTATTATTAAAAATAGGTTTTTGTAATTGTATATACAGGGCGAGTCATTTAAAAGAGGCCCCGTGGGATACGTGTATAATGGAGCGAGGGAATGAGGACATACAAACCAGTGTTACAACAAATAGAGTAAGGTGCTGGAATGATTCTCCAGTTCCAGCACCTACTCTAGGAATTTAGTTGTCACACAGGACAGTATATTCTCATTCCCTCGCTCCGTTGCACACATGTCCCACGGG
Source organism: Dryococelus australis (assembly GCA_029891345.1). Lineage (NCBI taxonomy): Eukaryota > Metazoa > Arthropoda > Insecta > Phasmatodea > Phasmatidae > Dryococelus > Dryococelus australis. The sequence goes on along the minus strand of CM057006.1, from coordinate 94,598,567 downwards.
GCCTCTTTTAAAGGACTCGCCCTGTATATACAATTACAAAAACATATTTTTAATAATAAAAAAATTTAGTATGTTTGATAAGGGTCCTTAATTTTTTTGTTGGAGAGTGGCAGCATCGATGTTCACCCTTGAACGTCTTGTGTTGTACTGAGGTGTGATGTTTTGGGGAACGGGTATTGTGTAATATTTAACTATGGTATTGAGGAATGTGATAATAAGGGGGGGGGGGAGCGGGGCATAGGAGTTCCTTCCCTTCTGCCGTTTGGTAGGCGACGGGGTTTTGAATGACTAGTACCAATACACGTGCACCACGATCGGCGTCTTAATGTCGAATGTATTATGTGAAACGGCGGAGGTCGGAAATGCATATTTCGAAATGAATGTCTTATAATAACGAAGTATGGTATTTTATTGAAAATTAATTAGATTAAAAGAATACGATTTATGCTCAAATCCACAATTGTAGTTTACCAACCCATCCTGTTTCGTAGCAATATTATTTATGACAAACAACAGGATAAATATGCAGCATAACCACACACACAAACGAAATATGACTAATTTTCAAAAGCCATATCCCTACAATAGAATTAAAGACAAAAAACAGAATAAAATTACTCACCAATTCAAATACTAAATAATCCCAAAGAGAACGTAAACTAATTATCCCAAATTCACACGAATTACAGCTAACTTACCCTATTTACACATCAAAATTAAAACTAAATAACCGTCCCAGGATTCCTGTTGTCATAAGGAAACTGAACAAAGAACGACTTAATAGAATTATATCTACAGCAAAGTAATTAACAAGGGAAAAAGGTATCCTACTTCCCTACCAATCTAAGCGTTGAAAATCAATGAGTTAATAAAAGCGTACATGTTAAAAATACTCAAACTTACTAACTAACGGATTGAATACACAGATGTCCTACAACACAAGAATGATGTATCCTACACCGGAGTGATTAACAAGTCCCAAATTGAAAGTCACAATGCAATGTAAATTATTTATCCCTGCTTACGAATGGAGCACAAATTCAAAACACCAGTTTATATTTCCAGCTGTACCTAATCGTAATAGCATTCTAGACACACACGTACCTCGTCCTTATCGGCTCTCGGCTCTACAACGTAATATTTTAGATAGGCACAAAGTTATTTAACTATCACATAGTATAAAAAAATCCCAGAAATATAAAAATACCCAGACGGAAATACTATCTAGTAAAAAACCAATCAATTCACCTAATCGCACACAAAACGAAACACTTGCCCCAATTTCCACACATTCCCTAGAAAAATTAAGTAATTTTGAAAAGTAATGTTACGTTTAAGCAGAATAGACTCCAGACGTACACGACTTTTGAACTACGTACAAAGTTATTTTACTATCGCATAGAATTTAATACGGAACGATCTACCACATAAACACTTCCACTTAACACAATTACATAGAGCATATCAAGTGAAAATTTAACCACGGTCAAAAAAAAAAAGAATTAGTTAGAAAATTAATCACGCAAACAAGCACCTAATCGCACACAAACGAACAACTTAACCTAATGCCACGTTTTAAATTATTAATAAACAATTTCACTTCCTTGGAAAAATATATATTTTTTTACATAAATAACTCTCTCGCATTAAAAATGACGTAAGCACAAACATAGTTTACGGCTCCATATATTTTAGCATAGTGTGGGAAGATTTCTTTTAGAAAAATTATTATTTAGCACAACTTCTGTCGGACTCTCGCCGAGGGATAGTGATCAACTTATCCAAGCGTAGGTCGGTTTCGAAAACGTAGTTCACAGTTTCCACTCATGTTTTTCGATAATCTGCGCTTTCCGATATCAGAAGTTTTATATATTTTTTAATGTGAAAAAGGAATTAAACTATCAAATTGTATGTTACTATGGGAAGTTTATGAAAGGATAACTATGTTCCACTTCCAGAGCCTTGCCCTCCTGCTTGTAGGATATCCAACCTCCTCGGTAGTCAAGAACAACTGGCCGAAAGTGCCACACTCCGACCACCCAGCTAAGTTTCATCCTATCTTGCTCGCTCTCAACCCCCCTCTCTCTTTTCATCCCTTGTGATGAGGCAAAAACCTTCACTCCTTTGTCATGCAGACCACTGAAAAACTTCGCATCCTCCCTGCCAAAGCTTCTTCCTAGTAAGTATAATTTAAGAAATAAATCACCCCGAAAAAGTGTAACATTACCTCCTAAACATGAATGATCACATTCCAAATGTCTTTAAACTGTAAAATCCCGGTAAATGTTATCCAATTTTAATAAATATAACATTAAAAGGAAGCAAACATAACTGATTACCGCTCAAATGGTAATCTAATCAAACAAGAGGAATAATTGAACAAGAAGTGTAATAAAATAAATACACAATAATTGTACATCGAAACCCATCAATATCGATAGGTTAACTAAATGAATAAAATGACATCAATTATGTTTTAATGTTTTATTGAATATCGTAACTATACAAACTGTATAGCTATCTTTAAAGATGATGATTCTTAACCCACGAGTCGTGAGCATTTGATAAACCTTTCCAGTGGACTAAGGAGGCGTGTTTCTCCTTTTTAATGAGTTTATCAACTAAATATTCATTTGGAGAAGAAACTTTCTGTAATTCGTGGGAAGTACTGTTCACAGATAGAGAAAGACACCCTGGCTGTAACATGGCCATGCGAACGATTTAATGACTATGTGTTAGGAAGTAGGTTAAGATTGATCAACGACCATAAGCCTCTAGTTACCCTGCTATCCAGTAAGCCTGTAGCAGAACTTACAGCACGACTGATGAGAATGCGGATGTGCTTAATGTGCTTCAACCATGATGTGGTGAATGTTGCTGGTAATTCATTTTGTGTGCCAGATGCACTCTCGAGAGCTACAGTGCACAAGCCAATGGCGCACACCCAGAGGGGGATAGAGGGCGAGGACGAGCTCTTGGCTGAGATAGTGATGCAAGCAATCCCATTTACAGATTTACCTCTGCAAGAAATATGACTAGCGCAGGACAAAAATGAAAGGTCACAAACTCTGAGAAACGAAATTGTACAGGGATTCAAACAAGTGTAAGTGTTTTGGCAATATTGGAATCAACTGACCTACCAACAAGGGCTAATCATGTATGTTGACAAGAATACATCAAGGTCATATGGGCGTCGTGAAGTGTCGAAGGTGAGCGAACGAGTCAGTGTGTTGGCCACACGTTTTGCAAGACGTAAGGTGACTGGTAGAGGGTTGGAACAATGTCTACGGTCAAGAGTACAGTGTGCAGAGCCTCTTATACTGACACCATCGCTGGAGCGACCATGGGCTACTGTGGGAGTTGACATTTCGCAAATAAAAGGAACACATTATTTAGTAACTTATGACTACTTCTCTAGATACCTGGAAATAATACATATGGATCGCTTGACTACAGACGCAATGGTCAAACAGCTGTAGAACATATTTTCCAGGCATGGAATACCGGAAATCGTTCGGAGTGTGGGAATTTCAACAGTTTGCCCGAGATTATGGGATCAATCACATCACATCTAGCCTCAAATTCCCACAGTCCAATGGAGTGGCAGAAAGAGCAGTGGCAGTAGCAAAAAAACATCCTAATGAACTCACAAGATCCAAAACTTGGGTCACTAGCATATCGAGCCACACCGTTGGAATCAGGATTTTCACCGGCAGAGCTGTCGTTTGGTCGTAAGTTACAAACTATCCTTCCAGTTGCACAAACGACCCCACAGCCACGATGTGAACATGGGATGGTACAAATAATCCGTGAATGTGACAGGTATCTAAAAACCAGGTTGAAGAATTGGAACCATTGGCCCCGGATGAGCGAGCGTGGATACCAATATTTACAGAGTCCACCACTTCCTACACAACTCTGATCTTGTCTTTAAACTGTTGTGCACAAGCTCGGCTAAGTTCCACTCCACTAAAGTATTCTGCCGAATGCCTTGCACGACCACAAGAACTAATTATAACTAATCATGGAACTACTTGTTATACATCCACACAACTACACCATGTTGTAATTATCAGTTGGTCTTGAACATTAATAACATTGCATCTTTACACTTTTAGCCCAGATTCCTATAATGAGACTACATAAACAGATACCACTCCATATATTGTTTGTGATGCATATCAACTGCCAACACACATAAAACTATTTGACCTACAGTCTTACCAACAAAACAAAAATATAGCAATACATAAACAAGGCATAGTGAAATTAATCGAATATTAAATATTTAAAAGCCACCACATGTACAAATTAACCTCAAAGTCTTTGACGTAGACCGCGCCTTGGCCCCGAGCCAATCACCATATCATGGCAGTCGACATGTCACAGCGCACAGCCATGCCACGAGGAGGCGCCAGTGTCAACAAACCAGTGTAACTGTGTGCATGTGAGTGTGCTTGTGTAGGGCGTGGTGTACAAAAGTGTAGACTATTTTTATCAATCGCCTTTTAAATCTAGTAGGGCAGTGTAAGTGAGTGTATTGTGTTCATCTAGGTTTTATTCTTATTCATCTATTTGTTTCTGTAATTCCATTTGTGTTATTTTTTTTTTGTATCTACCACGTGCCCAACCAGTGCTTCAGGAGCGATACAGGCAACCACATGTCTGCCCATGTTATTTATTTGATTGTCAGTGTAAGGTTATTAAAATTGTAGATGCCTCTGTCTATGTCCGTGTTGTTTTTATTTACCTTGTGTTTCGTTAACCTGTCACATAATTACCGGAGACAAATGGTCTCACAGTGCAGTGTTTTGTAAGTTATAATTATTTTAATAATGCGAGAGTGTTGTGTATATATTTCAACATGTATAACAGTTCATGCTTTTAATGCACCATCTTGTGGAAACACGAATGGCGACATGTAAAATTACAGGGATATTTAATTGAGCATGTGAATATAATTTCATAATTTTTACGTAGGTTCCCATGCATATAGAATGTTTTTAGAATGTTTGTAAATATTAAATTTTACCAACCAGTATTTCCAGTAGTTACCAGTATTTACGATAGTGACCATTTCCAGTATTCATAAAATTGTTTTTTGAATGGACCGGTGAACAGTACCATGTGTACAGATAACATACAAAAATTATAATTCCTTTTCAACAATGTTTATATGTGCCATAATGAGGACTTACGTAATTTGTCACAATTTTTATACAAAAGGGCATAATAGACATCACAGGGGAGGGACCCCAGAAAGTTATTGAATCTGTTAAATGTACGTGGAAAGTGAAGTTAGATTGCCACAGCAATCGAAAGTGGCCGACTTGCAATACTTATTATAATTTATTATACTCATGTTTAGATTCATAAGAAGGAGTTTACCAAAATTTCACCTCATCAGCATTGTATTTAATAATTTCATTTCATTCATTATAATCATTGTGTAGTTAATTACATTACATGATTGTGTGGGGGGAGTCTCAGCCAATGGGCGAGCTCCGCGCCAAGTGAGAAAGTAATTGTGTCCTAGGTCTTGTGGGGATACCACCGCATCACGGTACTCTGGGCACATCATCTTTTCACATCCAATCATCATTTCATTTTGTAATTTTATCGGAATCTTCCAGAACCGTTTGTGTTTTCAACCTAGAGGACGAGTCGCCCCACATCTGGGTCCGTTTTGTACATGGCCGAGACGTAACATACATTATCATCATGTTGGCCCCTTGGCCATATTTTCCGCAAAAAGCTCGCCAGTCTATAACGTTGGTTTATGTTTTTTCAGTGCCCAGTTTCGGAATCAAGTTGTAATAAAAATTATTAGATGGAAATTCTGGTATTATTATTGCATTTAGATGTGTCTCTGTTACATTACCTTAAACATTATTTAGGGTAACTTATGTGTGTTGAATAATGGCATTGGGTGGCCACAACAACCTATCAGGAGTGAGCTGGCATTTGAGGGAGGCCTACAGCCCTCACTAGCCTAGGCATTCTGGATTCAGTATCATTCTGGCAGAATATTCATCAACACTGGCAATATTGCTTGATACAGCACACTAGAAAACAGCCAATCGGCTGTCGGCATTACGACCCTGAGAGAGAGCAGCAGCAGCATCATCATTTTCGTGCTTGCACCACGAGCTGACGCCCAGCTGTGGTAAAACATCGAACACCCCTTTTCCTATCCACATTATATAATTCTTCCAAGGGCCAACATTACATCGCCTTTAAAGTGGCTTGCCCAACTGGTGGCAACAACTCCTGCCAACTATTCCAGAACCTTCCCATACTGCAATATTATCCTTGTGTTCATCATAACCGATGTGTACCATTCCTTGAAAATCTATTTTCCATACCATTGTCTTGTACGCCAAGCATGACCATGTGGGCTTACATTAACCATTTCCTCTAAGCCCATGACTCTTTATTGCCTCTGATGGTGGAGTTTCCCATAATCCTACCATCGTCACTAATCGACATGCTGTGGGACAATGGCAACAAAATTTAGGAAAACTATAAAATGGAAATTCGCACCAAAAAGCCATTGTCTTCAGTTTCATCATCAGCCATCTTGGACAGCCCATCCTGTCATCGCATGCCAGGCTTCGTGACTTGGGACGGCCATTTTGAAACAGTCTCTGCCGAGGGGAGATTACCATTTGCCACCCCACTCTATCCACGCTGCGAAGCACAGGCAGGGCCACCCCTCAAATGTCGCACACGTGGGTTTCGGCTGCGAGCTGTGGACCACGTGGTGCGACTAAAGATAAACAAGATGTCTTCACCACATCAACGCATCGCGCCCACAACTTGGGACATTTCGACTTACGCATTGCTAACGGGAGACCTGCTTCCTTGTGCATAAAGTGTTTAAGATCAAATTCACCCCTGGATCCATTCTCATTGGAACTTAGTACGGAAAAAGCGTGTATCTGTCACGATCCTGTGGCCAAGCAACAAATGCAACAAGAAATCAAATGGACCAATCAAGAAACCTGCAACATCGCACTAGCACGCATCAGTTTGGGGAAAGTGGAAGATGTGTGCATGCACAGTTTACAACCTCATCAGATAAAAGTATTTATAAATCTGGTGTGCCCGCCCACACTGTGTTCATGTTAACGAGAGCCCATCTATGTAGAAAAGCACTTCAGATGTGCACGAACTACAACTGGTGTGGTGGAAATGATGCGGCCACACTGGTCTGTGCAAAATGCATACATGTTTAATACGAGGGATGCATAACACCCTGGGAATGTACAACATGAAGGAATCTTCATGACATCAGTTGAGCAATATGCCTGCTAGAACGACCATCTCACATCAGGTGCAGACACCACACATACGAATCGAACCAAATGTGACACAGCATGCGTATAACAGCCATGGTACAAGCCGGAAAACAACAGCGTAATACGACAGAACACATCAGAAGATTACCCACACAATACTCCACAGTAAATCTTACCATACTTGCCTATGCATTACACTCTGCTCCTGCGAGAAGTGCCGACAGCAACCCACAACACACCTTGGACCCCATTGATAAACATCATTGCTGCCAACCGCAACAGTCAACACCGGCCTGGTTTCAGTCGCTGCCGATGTACGCAGGTACGACCAGCGAGAACCCTGGTGCATTCCTGCAAGACTGCAATAGAAGATTAAGCAAATACCTAGTTGATCAGGTGGACTATCCTCACTGCATTTGTGATCGGTTATTTGGCGACACAAAGACATGGTGGCGTGGCACTGCCTGCTACGGATTGACATGGGAGGAACTCCAGCAAAATTGCAGGGGTCGGTTCGCCACAACGTTCACATACTTATGTGCACAGAGCTAGACAATGATAAGGGAGCAGACAGACGAATCACTGTATGACTTTGCTACCAGTAACATTAACCTAATATGCACCTATAATCTGGAATTATAGTTGTGAGACGTGCTAGAAGTGGTCGCAAGATCGGCTCTACCAGAACATCGTCCCACATTGGTACTGGATATCCTTACGTAAGAACAGGTGTTCCTGTAGACAGTGTTGTTGATGTATGCCATCAATGTTACACAGCCACATCACGACCGCGATATCGTACAACCGCGATGCGAGCCAAGCGTAATTAAAAACAAAAGCATCAGTACAGGAGAAATGGTAAACAAGCCGGCGGTTGCCGTGAGACCTACACCTTAGATAGCCATTTCTAAGCCAGGAGCGATAGAGCAAACCTGGACTATCACACTGGCCTAAGATATTCAAACGGACCAAGGCAAGCTCCCCACCAATGCAGATGGTGCGGCGTGCCACACTGAAATAATAGTTGTCCGACATGGGCGGATTTTCCCCCGGGAGGAGTTACCTAAATCACTGCCGGGAAATGGGCCACGAAGGTAGGTCAGTCTGATGCCGCTCACCCCAGGTCACCATCAAGGAAATCGGAACAGAGCACAACAAGCATTTCACTCGGTCAGATTACTAGTGAAATCAACAATTTAATCAGCATCCCCATTCAAATAAATAACATTCCATGCCGAGTGTTAGTCGATACGGCCACTTCGCATAACATCGTTCATGACAGCTTCATCGACCTAGAGGAAGTTCAACAAAATAAAAATGCTATACAGCTAGCTACGCACCAACAAATGGGAGAAATAATCAGTGAGGAAACAGCTACAATAAGCATCTGTGACATCATAACAACTACAACAGCTTACATGTCGTAAGGCATAAGAAAGGACGTCCTATTAGGGATTTCATGGTTAACAGAACAGAAGGCAGTGGTGGAGCCATCTGCACGACGATAACGAATACACTTCGGGCGAAAGGAAAGCCGCACTGTTTACAATTTCGGATCCCAATCAGCTGGGATAGACATACCGTAGGCTTAGACGACTTTGACCACGTGATACCGCGAAAGCTCTGCAAGGCCATACAACGACGATTGAACGAGAGAAGAGATATATTCACAGTAGATGTGCACTGCGTCCCCCACTCTTAAACACGTTTATAACGCCACCATGTGAGAGCCGCCCCAACCATTCTGTACCACGTGGGGGTGTTGTAGTCGAAGCCACCGGCCCACGCGTCTATATTGTGATTAAGTTTAGTGTGAAATGTTGTGTTTATTTTGTTTGGTTCAGGGTAATCGTTGTGAGTGTTAAATTCAGTGAGTATGTTGTCATGATATCAACTGTGCTACCCAGCGGACATGCTATTGTTTTGGTTTCGTAGTGTTTATGTTTTATTCCAGTGCAAATGTCATGATGTGTATTATTACTGTTATTGTTTTCCCCGTGTAACCTCACCCAACGGGTAAGTGCTGAGACAAACAGTTTCCTTGTTTATTTATCTGAAGTGCCAAGTGTTTTAATAATATTTTAGTAATATTTAGGTGTAAAATATGTAATGTGCCATGACCGCCTGTGCGCTGAGCGTGCCCTCTACAGTGGACATTTGGGGATAGACACACGCAGTGTGCTAACAAACGCATTAATAAAGTGCTAATATTAGTTCCCTTTTAATAATGTATGAATAATGTAACGAAAATCACTAGGGCAAAACGGACAAAACCTAACCCCACAGACAGTACTGAAATACTGGCCAGTACAGGCAAATTTGACTTTTCAGCGAGTAAACCGACTGGTGTACATGGTGTGTCCTTCCAACCATATGGCCGGTAATTTTTCAAGTGTAATAAAGAGTGTGGCAGCAATGCAAATTTACGTAATATTTCAAAAACTAATGTATAAGACAGAGCCACGTAGTGTAAGTATTTCTGGCAAAAAACACATGAATTCTCTTATGACATTTCAATATTAATTTATTACAAAAAACGAATTGACACATTTGAATTATATTCAGGAGAAAATACAACAATTCGGAATTTTCAGCATATTAATGCCTATTCGTATTATTTTGGGCAAACACAGTGACCTTGCAGAAAATATTTTATAAATTACAATATTGAAGAAAAGTAGATATTTTAACATTCCAAAGTTAATGGGATAAGTACATATATTATAACAAATATTATGTATATATATTGTTTATGAGATTAAACTTTGAGGCTAAATACCTTTACTAAGAAAGCCAACTTTCTCATGAAAGTTTCTATCATTCCAAATTCTCACAAAAGGTTTCAACTACAAAAATTTACACATTTCGATTATTATCGCAATGTTAGATTTCACTCAAAAGTGAATTTTCTAAATAAGTGTTACACCATATATAGGTCTTTCTTGAAAATTTATTCTTACCCAATTATTTTCCTAACCTTCCTATTATTTTACTAGCAAAGTCGACTGCATCTTAAAAAAAAATTGCTGCATTTCAGCATTAGACAGTCATCTAAATTCTGTAGTTTTATTCCACAAATGGCTGAGTTAATAAAACAATTGGTAATTGTTCCGTATTGCGTATAGTAATGGGAAAACCATACAAACATTCAGTATGTACTATAAAGTATCCATCCCAACTGTTTACTTTGCTGTCTAGTGCCGTATCGCGTAACCGGTCAAGTTCCGTTTAGCGTATCCAAATTCAGAAACTATTGTTCCATATCGAGTATCCAAGCAATTTCTTCGCAAATTTTCTCTCGCGAATGGCAAGGTGGTGTGCGCGGGATGTAAAATTACAATGTTGAATGCCAGTCAAGTTATTCATTCTTCGCCAGACATAAACACATTTCTCATCGAGCACGACATTCTCAAATCGACGATGCAGTGCGAAGCATGTGGGGAAGGCGAAGCGAAATTGGTGGAAAACAGGGTCTTGTTGTACTGGTGATGACGGCGAATGGAGGACGGTACAAAATGCAACTTTAAAGTGTCGGCGAGACAGGGCATTTTAGTGCGAGATTCGAACTAGTCTTCGGGCAAGATAGTCGGGTTGTATTTACTCTGGTGCCTGATCAAATACCCTCGACAGCAGAGTAGTGTGCATAGACTGGGTGTTGATGTGCAGGAGACACATCGGCGGGCCGTGCAAAGTGGTCGAGATAGACGAGTTGAAGCTGGGCAAACACAAGAGCCGCAAAGAACGTAAAGTGCACGGCCAGTTGGTTTTCGGCGGAGTGCAGCGGGACGATCCGACGAAATTCTTCCTGGTGCCGGCGGAAAAGAGGAACGCGGCGACCCTGATCAAAATCATTCGCGAGTGGATCGCTCCTGGCACGACAATAATTTCAGACTGCTGGCACGGTTACAGCAACTTGGACATTCACGGCTACCGTCACATGCAGGTGAATCACAGGCAGGAATTCGTGTGCAACAAAAAGAGCCGAATAGTAAACACTCAAAACACGCTATAGATGAAGAAGGGCGAGACGTTGAGGATGCACACTCAAAACATTGAGCGAAGTTGGTGTTCTGTGCGATACAGCATTCCCTGCTTTGGCGGACGGAAAAAATGTTGGGTCGGCTACCTGGCGGAGTACGTCTGGAAACAGAATCATCGGTACGGAGAACGACTGCACACATTGCTGATTCATGCCGCCGACATGCACCATCGTAATTGGTGCATAGGAGATGGCTGCGAAGGCTATCCCAATTTCGACAGGTACGAGCGTGATTGAGTTACTGTTGCCATTGCAGTATAAATTTAAATTGTGATTGTTTTGCTGTTTGTTTCAGTTTGAAGTGTAATTGACTTGCTGTTTGATTCGAGTTTAAATTAATGTTTAGTTAAGTTGCTGTTTGTTTCCGTTAAAGAATTTATGTTTTATTGATGTGTTGTTTGTGTAAACATTCATTCGCGATCTGGATAAAAGCCTAAAATAGTCGGGTGGGTCGTGATGGATCCGCCCAGCGACGACGGATTTACTTGCATCAGTTGATTCCGAAAAACTTGGATCTGCCAGTTTCAATTATTGAGGTAAATTGATTTTTAAAAAAATACATTCATTCGCGATCCCGTAAAGGCATAGCGCGGTCGTGTCTGTGATGACCAGTTCGGCTGGCAGCGGATGAAATTGCATACGCTGTAGCTTTCGCGGACTTTGGACCTGCCAGTTTCGAGTGTTGAGGTAATTTACAAAAAAAAAGTGATGGGGTATACATAAAACTTAAAAATCTATAGGGTTAATTTTATAAAATAATTGAATTTTTAACTGTACACTGTTTTACCGTACCCTTTTAGTAATTGCAAACGTGTGAATCTTTATATAATAAATGGTTAAAATTATTTAAAAAATGTTAGTTATTAATAAATATTTTCTTTAAAGTAAATAAAAAAATTATGCATCGCAAATAGCGTGTATTTAAACAGGGATGAGAAAAAGGCAAAAAAATAATATATTTTTTTGGTTAAGCGATAGGAAACTTTTAGCAATAGTTACTTTTGGCAGCTGGATACGCCACGGGAAACAAGTGGGGTCTTCTACCCTATATTCCGTTTTCGGTTTGGATACGCTATAGGAAATAATTGGGTGTAGGTCGAAAATTTCACCCGACTCGGCTGGATACGCAATTGGAAACAAATGGGGTGCGGCACCAATTTCCCGTCTTCCCGCTTGGGTATGCAACGTCGTCCTTTTCGGTCCTGCACGTTCTGTCGCCTGGATACGCAAAGGGACACTTTTTGTTAAAATCAACTTCTTCAAGGTGCGCTGGATACGCATGGGGAAACTTGGTATTTTATTTGGGCTTTTTGCCGGTCGCGGTTGGATACGTAATTGGCGGTTTTTTGTCTCGACTTTTTTACCATTGGATACGTAATACAGTGGTTTTTGAGCGTTTTATATACACTATATGAAATAATCACTGGTCTTTTGGATTTTTTTACCCACAGATCCCTGGTGAATCTCTCGAGTTCCAGCCAAATGGAGGATGAAACAGACACGGAGGATTTGAAGGAAATGGACGAGATGCTTTTGGATACATATAAAGAGTCATCAACCTCTTCAGTCCCTGGTCCATTAACTTCTTCAGCCCCGGGACCATCAACCGCTTCTTTCCCTGGACCAACAACTTATTTGAATGAATCTATGTAATTAACATGGACATTTATTATAATAATTTTTTCTTTTGTGATTGTAATTATTATATTTGAGAATAATATATTTATTTTGCCAACAGAACTGTTCGAAGATCGCAAAGGCACAGATCTACAGTCGTTACCCACCAGTTGAGACCTCAAACAACTTGTGACGACTGTCAACAGAGAGGCACAAATCGTAATTCAGCACTAGACGTCACTCGTGCGAAGCAAAAACATGCATCGAGTAAGCTTTCGAGACAAATACCAACATCAGACGTCTGTCTCCCACCATCGAAGAAACGATACTAAACTAACCAAGATGACTGATATTTCTCGCCGTGAATTACAGCGACAAATAGCCCCAAACACTCGTTATAATATTAGAGAAACACATCAAAGAACACATTAGTAATATGGTTCTGATTTTATAGTATAATCAACCCGTATATGTTCATTTAAAAACAAAAAATAAAACAGAATTTTAGTTTTTTTATAGTTTTATTTTACAAAATATATATATATATATACAGAAATATAATGTTTCACATATTATTTACAGTTTTGTTATCATTGGCAATTTTCATTCAAAAAATATATACATAAATACCTACTGGCATACCAGTAAATAAGACTTTGGCTTCATTTAGTATTGTTTAGTGTTTTGCCACATGTTCAAATAAATTTCACACATTTCATTAGTAGCATCCCACATATTTGCAGTTTCACCATTCAAATCCTCAGTATTTAGAAAATCTGCAATGTTTTCCTTGTCGTTATTCAATGTCCTTTTTATAGTGTCCAAAACACACAAAACTGTCAATTTATTTTTACTAGATACAGCTTCGTGTAATACTGTAATGTTATTACGTCCCATTAATAAAACATTTGTTCCGTTTTCTAGCAGAAAATCTACCACTTCCACGATGTCGTCTAGGGCAGCGAAATTCAGTAACAAATCCTTTTCTGAGAAAACTGGTTCACCCAAATATTTTTCAATTAGGTAACGCACAATGTTTCACGATCTGCATTAACCGCTCTAACCAACAATTTCCAGTATTTGTGAACACCTTTCACTACCGCGTCTATTGTTTGCACCAAATACACAAGTACGGCCAATTTTCAAAATAATAATTGGCATACCCCAATACGGTTATACCCGCTGAATCTTGGGCCAAAACGTTGAAACCTTCTTCTATTAGGAATATTACAATTTCCAAATCCCCCGCTGCTGCAGCTCGCTGAATTGAAAATTTACCACAGAAATCCTTTTCTTCAAATACAATTTCATCTCCACAATGCGTACAAGTTCATCTAGCCAACCACGATAGGCAGCTACACTCACCATTGACAGTTCCTTCTCGTCAAACAAGTCTTGTTTGTCTTCACTGGCTCTCATGGTGTCTTCATAGGCTTTCATGGTGTCTTCACTTGTTCTGATGGTGTCTTCACTGTCTCTGATGGTGTCTGCATTGGCTCTGATGGTGTCTTAACTAGCTCTGATGGTGTCTTCATTGGCTCTGATGATGTCTTCACAGGCTCTGATGGTATCTTCACTGGCTCTGATGGTGTTTCACTGGCTCTGATGGTGTCTTCACTGGCTCTGATGGTATCTTCATTGGCTCTCATGGTGTCTCTGCTGGCTCTCATGGTGTCTTCACTTTGTAGTTTGCAGAGAGCGAGTGCGATCCGTCGGTTCAATCGTCTCGTTTTTATACACGCACTGTTAGAGTTTTGTATTATTTTTCATTTGCTGAGAAGGAATGTAATTTTTTTTATTGGCCGAGTCATAATATAAGTTTCTTCAAATGGTATCGTGAATTTCACCTAACTTGATAAATCGAATAAAATTTTTTTATTTGACTTTCCTATACACAAATAATTTCAGATGCAAAAAAAATGACTACGATATATAAGCACGATGTTTTCCATTAAATGAGCATAGTGTAAAATATTAAGCTTTGATTATTGCTGAATATTAATATATAACTCTGCTTGTTTTGTTCCTGCAATCATTACGGAAGTATCATTTCAAACTTTTTTATACTTTTTAACTTTCAATACATTTGCATGTAAACGACAGATGGACTCATGAGAGAGCAGTTTTATTCGCGCTCTTGACCTCAGCAGTGCTGTAATCGGAGTTAATTTTCATTTATCGAAGTTACCAAATAGCGCAGCGACAACTGATGAAAGGTATTTCATTTTAACATTTACTTATTACTTTTCAAATTTCAAAAAAATAGTTTTGGCATTAATGACGAAACTGAATGAAAACACTTTGAGGTTTCTGGATGCTTCGGGAGATACAATCATGATTTATTTGTTATCGGACCCATAAACAAATTTAATTCAATTTTCAAAAATCCTTTCAATGTAAAATTGATTGTAAATTAGCGGTTGGTCGAGTAAAGATTTGTAATTTATTTAATTGACAGCCAACGAACCCTCGACTTGGGCGTCTGGATTATCGTTTGGACGAACTGTGAATATAGTTTCCGAATGTTCGTCCAACAGGTCGGAAATTGTATTAAATTCTCCGAATCATAACTCTTTCAAATTCTTAAATATTAATTGAGTAAATACACCTCTGGGAATATTCATAGTGTATCTCTTTGTCGTTTTAAAATGAACCATGCTTGCCTCTCCCGGCTTGATGATTGATGACTGTATAGATGCTATTATTGCGTCGGTTAAACTAGATTCGTTGGTATTTGTAAAATCATCGGTTTCAGTAGTAAATTCATTTCCCAGAGATGCGGTCGTGGTGGAGATGTAGTTTTTTCTTTCACCCCACCACCCTCCTCGTCCAATTCTATTACAGAATTGTCAGAATTGTGGTGTTTTTTCCAAATGTATATACCGAGCGGAATTACAATGATTAAAATAACTATGAGTAGACTCAATCCCACGTAGAGTTGTTTATTTAATTTATTCATAGTTCTTGTCTATATATTGGCAAACGATAGTAAAAAACACAAAATTACACAGAGCCATTGTCTGTTGTATAGCTGTCCATCGGGTGCCATGACGACCGAGCTCGGAATGAAAATGATTGTGAGCAAACCATAAAATACTTGCCACACCGATGGTTGAATGGCGTTTTCATAGTATTTTACCGACAGGTAAGTGAGGAATACAGAAATCATTTCTAAAATTTTGAGAATAACTCTAGGTATCGATAAGATGGCCCATAGATTTACGTATTTTTTGGGGATCATTTGTCTTTGGAACACCCTTCTATAATGTCTCTACATCAGCCAATACGTCTTCGCGGTAATGTGAAAAGAAATTAATTTCTTTCGCTTGTTTGAATATTTATTCGTACTTGAGTCGTACAGAACCAACTTTATTCCTAAACTCCTCAATTTGAAATGATAGGGAATTATCTTTGTATAGTAATTTCGTCAACTGTTTAATATCTTCATATTCTGCCTGTTGTTCGTCTCTCAAAAATATTTTATAATTTTCGCGAGTGACGTGTGGGCCCAAACTATTTTGTTGGATATTAAACTGCTTATGAAATAGAAAATTTTAACGATGGTTTAATTGCGAAATTTTTAATTTTATTTCAGAAGCGAATTTATCACGTACAGTCATTAACGAATTAAAAACACTTACGCCTTTTAACCTCAACACGGAATAGTAAAATTTTGTTATTTATGATGACTGTCAGATATAAAAAATCCAAGTACAACTGCGGATTTAGTTTTATAAATCCAACCGATTCCATAAATTCAGGATGCTTCATGCTTTTATTTAATTTTCTCCGTGCTTTAACTTTACCCACTCTCTAATCGCAAAGATAAAATCACAAGGTATGATTGTTTTTTCATAGTGTAATATTCATTTACTTAATTACCGGCAGCTGCAGCTCCTGAATTAGCAGCACCTCCGAAAGATGTACTCGAACTAAATTGTGTATTCACCGAGCCTTTGATTTTCCTTTACATTCCCATAAAGAAAACCCTAAAATTACAATTTATTAAATAAATCCTACAATGGTAAATACGTATATTTGCTGTTTTTATCCACTGTCTTATATACAAATACAACATGTAAAAAAAATGTTTCACATATGGTTAGGAAAAGTAGGTTAAAAAAGAAGATAAAGACAGAAAATGTTTCACATAGGGTTAGGAAAAAATATTTTTTTTATTCATTGATGTATTTACATTAGTAACAAGAAGGTATTTACAATTGAATAAATTTCAATTCATTCTTGTTTGTTGTTCTGAATAAGACTACATAGATTTCTTTTAGCGTACATCCCGTCAAATTTGCATAAATATCATTATCAATTGTTAATCCTATACTGCTTTGAACTGTATTTATATACGTCATTTGAAGCGGGAAACTATATAACAATAGTTTACTGTTTTTAGTAACTTCACATGCGTGTTGGAAGGCAAATTGATCTATTCTATAGAGATTCATCTTGAAGAAACATTTTGTTATCAGAAAGAGGTTGTTTATTTCCTCGTCACACATGAGTATTTCGTCTCCAACATGTCCAAATAACATAAAACTTCACCGTTACATACTCCGTGACCATGAATTAAACTGCGGTAGGGAACTCCAACGATTAGCGGCAAGTAGGCGGGTTTGAGGTATTCATTCTTCTCCACTATCAATGTTTTTTATCGTTTGAAAAGAAAATCGGAATGAACCGGGGATGATTTTTGAAAATACTCTGTTTGTCCATCTCAGTCGCGTCAAGCCGGCAGCTACATTCCTTTAGAAATTGTTTTATTTGATCGAGAACAGCAATCGACAAACTTAAATAGAAATAGTGAACTTCGATGTTTCTAAAGGTAAATAAAATATATCCAGTAGCAAGTTTTCCTGCTCCCAGTTCATAATCTCTTTTGCATTGAGTACCAAACGTGAAGCCATTTTGATATTCGGCTCAATCACAGTTGCCAACAACTCTACCGGATACTCACAATCCAGAATGAAACAACTCATGTTACGATTGTGTTCGCCGAAATGACGTGTAAGCAGTTTCTTCCAATTTGGAGTTGTATTTAAAGTTGTCAGAAATTCCTGGTATATCGAATCCATGTTCCTAAACTGCGTGATAAGGAAATAATGATCGTTGCATATTTCGCGAATAAGTGATATGTCATTAGGTTTGTTTGTCACAAATGGCTATAGCTAATACTGATCGCTACAAAATACAATCAATAGTTTACTAAAAGTGCGCTTCATCATTTGGAAAAATTCAACTATAAATTTTGCTAGTCATGCGCTGATCATACTGTATTCGTCAACAAACAAAAAGATGGGTGCATCGAAGGAAATTGAATTGTTGCACTCTACAAAAAACGCAGCCGTGTTGTATCCGAGATCCCAAAACTTGCTCAATTCTTGTACCACTGTAGATATTTTGTCAAGATCAATCAGTGGCAACAGCTGCATGAATTACAAATATTCGTAGTAACTAAATTAATCGACCGAATTAGGAGACTCGATAACGTCAAACCATTTGCTAGTTTCATCTGTCGACAAATATTTCACAATAGGATGTGTTGTGGGGTCGTATAAAATATCTGTATTTTTTTCTCCGAGAAAAATATGCAATAATGTATATTTCCCAATGCCGGCAGTACCATTTAACGTTATGTATTTAAGTGTAGCTAACTCACAATCATTCTCATCGAGCCATGTATATAAAGTTTTTTTAACAAGTTCTTGTTCCATTGAAAGAGTTAACTTTGCCGACGTAAAATTTGTCGTTGTTTCCACAGCTTTCGGTTCGGAATTCGATGAATAAACAGGAGTAATTAACTTGTCCTCGGGATTTTCACGTGGAATTTGTTGCGCCCATAAACACATTACATTACTACTCAACACAGCTCTATTACATAAACTCCAGTCTCGTTTAGCCGGAACGCCATGCTTCACTCGTAATATATAATTTACGATTTTTACAAAGGTATTGATCCGTGGAATGGATTTTTTATGTTTGCTGAGGAGATTTTCGAGGAACAGCCAAAACAATTAAGGGACTATTGCTATATTTTAATCCTTTCACTATGGATGTTGGCGGTGTAATAAACGAAGCTACTTACAAACTGAACCTTTTATAGTATATTTTTTTACCCATAAAAATACAAACCAATATTTTTTTTAGTTCTATATGGTGTAAACAAAAATCTTATGTGTTGCAAAAAATAGTAATGTAATTTTTTTGGGTATATAAGACTGTAAATAAAAATATGGGAAGTTCGCAGAGTTTTCAAAACAATAACAATTTAGAAGGTGCCAATTTAAAAAAAAAGGGCCTTTTACAATTCCAGAAAGTCTAAGAAATGAATATTCGAAGAATTTTTCTCACTAACACGATAAAATAAAACCGATATTAAAATCTTTATTTACGGTTTACAAAATTTACTATCACTGAATGACTATAGCCAAAATAATTACAATTTGCGCTATGTACTCGATACTAGTAAAACTGGATTCGTGATACTTACAACCTCATGAGACTGTATATTTAACAAGGTTGATGCAGGATGTTGGCTCTAAATCGGGTAAATGTGTAAAATACGATTTCGAAGGATATATATATAGTTTTCGTTATGAACTATACGTGCGTAAATAATAAGATTATTAAATTTAAAAACGCTGTCACTTTAGAATTATTGATGTCCACCATCAGCGAAATCTAAAGTGATTTTACCCGCGGGTTGTATGCTCTAACTACGGCGCCGGCCAAGACGTATATCAAGGATAAAATTCGAACACCAAATATCATAAAATTTACTAACAAAGCGACCGTGGAGAAAACGATTGAGTACACAGATAAATAAATACGTTTAAAACCCAATAGTGAATTGGGAAAATAGTCCATTTACGTTCTCGATAAAACAATGACTGGTTGGCGGCACAAACAATTAATAATTTACAACACCTATCAAACAATCACTTGTAGTTTTTCAAATGAATGTCTCAGTTTTATAAATCCGACACTATTTTGACAATCCGTCCCGTCGAGTATTTCAAGATACAAAATAATTTCGTTTTCTTCGTGCTGAATAACTTTAAGACAAGTGTAGCGGTGACATCGTATAAAGATTTGTTCAAAGTAGTGATCGATAGTTCTACATCGCTAGCGCTCAGCGCGGCTCAGATTCCCTTTCTCGATAAGTTAAGAGAAGAACACGTCATTGTTTACGTTCCATCCGGTAACAATTCGTACATTTAGCCCTCTTGTAGTTATACTGTAGATTCTTCTTTGAAATTCCAAAATTACAATGGAATATCAAATACAAAAACCATCATGGTGAATGACCAAATTGAATATACTGATTTGAATACTAATAAATACCAGTATTTTGCACTCAATCGATCCGCTTCAGAGCTTTTAATAGGAGAGGCAGTGAAATTGATCAACAAATACAAAATTACCTTTTTGTTTCAAGTCGAAAGCAATTCAGTGTCTCTGATGGACATTCCCAGGATCAAAATGTTTTATAGTATGCCATCCAAAAATATGTGTGTTACTAAGCGACTAAAGGACTGTCAATGTTTCCAGTTTCCCTACCCGTCATCCTCTTCTTACGCTACTTCCACTAATACATGAGTAATTGGTTTTTCCTCATTAATTTCAAACAAGGCCAAAATTCCGAATTTGAATGTATGTACGGCTAATACTATATATTATCGTTCGAACCAAATAACTACGAGCAAAATAGTCAATAGGGGATGTTTGAATCATCGGGGGAAGCTGTTTATTATCCAGTAGATTTGAATTGGCACTTAGTAAACAACCACGAATTAAAGTTGGTGGATCGTAGGAAAGTTCATGTAATAGCTGTCTATAAAATGCGAAGTTCATTAAACTCGAATGATGAGCCAATCAATTACTTTGCGACACTTATGCGTTCTCAAACTATCAACTTTTCGTAATGTTTCCGAACAAGTTGTCCGTTGTTTTGGTGACGAATTTGGCCACGTTTGAAAGACTATGGACCAAATACACGCCCATGTTTGTTATGACTGCTAGGCTAAACGATAATTTTCAGGAAAACCAACTTAATTCACAACTTACTGGTGTTTCGTATAAAATGCGCACCACATCCAATAGTTCAATGTTTCAATACATTTGTATAGTGCGATTGATGGTCGACAATATGTCGTAAAACTCTCATCCTTTGTTGGTATTCCAGGGATTTATGCCATTTACGAGGATAAAGATCAGGGAGAAATTACCTTTGACAACACGCATGACAATCACGAACATTAATACTATACACAGTAGCGGTCAAGATGATCTATTCATTCACTGGCGATAGCGGTATCGCTTTCTAAAAAGATCTAGCAAATTTATTTAACGAAAGTAATGGTTTCCAAGTCGTTGAAAATATTCAAAGGAACCTCGTCACCATTTAAAAGGATTCCTCCGAAGTTCTAAACGATTGTTTGCAATTCCAGGATGGTGCAAACACAACAATTTTATTCCACAAAAACTCTAGCACGGCCGAAGAAGGCAAAAAATACCGAAAACTTGAAATTTACTGCTCAATCGTATGTAGATAATTTACCATTTAACGAAGGGAATTGCGAGTTGATCAAGTTTCATACCTCAAATATCCATAACAATAACCGAGGGGTGTTGCATGCGTATATTTTAGTGATCAACAAGGTTCGAAGCAGTTTAATTTACAGCTTAATTCAGATTTGTACAAAGAGATACTAACGATTATGATTTACTTTATAGATGATATTTCGATAGATTCCTTCAATACCATATTGCGATTCATGAAATGTTATCCTACTGCTTTCAATAACAAGGTTGTAATTGCCAGCGTTACCGATCTGAAGAAATATAAATTAAACGCATATTACGACGAAATCCATCAGTATGATAAAATGTTGAATTATTTATGCGTATGTAGTTCGAGTAAAATAATTAAAGATATTGACAGAGGAAATAGTTCAAATAGCATATAATTCAATGGTTTACGTGGTATAAATGATAAAATTATAGTGTATGTGGATACGACAAGGAACCCCATACTACCTACTGGTGAGAATGTTATTTCTATTTCGCATACAAAATTTTACCGTACAGATAGGCTTGCATGTTTTAAAAGGATGTACTATTTTAACCACTCAAATATATGATCAAATATCGTTCGAATTTATATACAACTAGTAATCTCGACACATCCAACCAAGAGTTGATCAGGGCGGCGAAAATGAGTCAGATGTGTGTTTGTTACAATATCTTCAATCCCGTTCCCAATTTTTAATATCTTAGATGATAGGCCATTCATTGTGGTTATACGTTGGGATTCTGAGGAATATGAACCACCTTTAGGAATTATTGGGGTAAATATTTGTGCAAAATATAACCAGTGTGTGTGTGTGTTTTCTAAATCGAAATACAACAAAAATATTCGCCCGAAAGTATATTTTATATTTGAAAGAAACAAATCCAATACGAATAATAGAAGAGGAAACTCAAATAGAAAAACTTAAATAAAACATACCTTCTATGTATTTGGTACATTCGGGTAAAAAGGGTATTTTAGCACCCCATATAGAGTACGTAGATAATTAAAATAAATTTTACAGCATAATCTTTATCCATCAATCTGGGAGAACAAAACTTGACGACCACTCGCTGTACATCAAATTATACGTGTATGAAAACGATAAAGATTTTAAAGATATTTTACGTATTGCAAATAATACCTTTCATTTTAAAAACAATTTTTGGGTGAAAGAAAACCGTAATTTTGACTTTTTAGATGAGGTAGTAAGTTGTGTTGTGCTCGAAGGCACTCAATGACAATAATTTTACTCGGCAGCCGCTGATATCTCAGCAGCTGGCGAGTTATTAGCAGCTGCTGAAAAAGTTATACTTTTTTCAACAATTTGATTTAAAATCCAAATTTTTCGAAAACTAAAACTACTACTGCATCTTTAAACATTAAAGACGAACGGAAACAGAAGCTGCAATTGGGAAACGAAAATTTACTAAACAACACCTTCGATTGGAAAAATATTTTAAAATATATGATTACGCCGACCCTCACTACTATCGTATTTATGCAAATAACGCAGATGACGACGATTATAAAAATCGTAATCACATTGACATTTTTAGCACATGTTGCATACATTTATGTAAGTCATTATTGAAAAAAACACTTAAAAAGAACCTTTATATATATTTTTTTTTTACTTTTTTCCTCTCTCTCTCTCTCTCTCTCTCTCTCTCTCTCTCTCTCTCTCTCTCTCTCTCTCTCTCTCTCGGTGTATATAGTGGGCTATTCAGAGTGTTGTAGCAAACTTGTAGTTGGTTTAAGTAAAGAAACACATCAAAGTGCTCCAGATGGCTACGAAAAAAAAGTCAACATTATTGCAGAGTCGACGGAAATGACTTTTAACAAAGTCAATGTCATTTATAGGCTGACGAAAAATGTTTTATCATGCCAAGAATATGGATATTTATTTACCCTCATCAAGAAAGGTATGAAAAAACTAAAAAGGTGTATGTAAACACAGTTTGCGAGATTTTCAAATTGGCCAAGAATCGACAATTACATCACACAAATACTCACCCGATGAAATCTATGACATGTTACTTCTACCCACTCGTGACGAAGAACAACTGCTGATTAAGAAAGTCTCTCAATTTAGCTATTATACATTTTGATAAAAGGTAGACATTTATATAAAAGTCGCCACTACTAATAAAATTATTGATACAATAAATAAATATATTGTTTTATTGGTGAAAAATGCAGTTATTCCTGATATTAGAATCGAAACCCCCAGCAAATACAATCCTCTATCGGTCATGTTTATTCGTGAGTTCATTTTAGATATGTTGAGTGTAAAGTCCAAAACTTGATCTGGATTTTGTGCGCTAGAAGTTTTCAATTGATTTGACAACATCGTATCATCTCATTGCCACTCATATTGTTCCAATCGATACGAGATCCATTCGAGTTGACTTTGAGGGCGAGTAGGTATTGTAAATGAAATTGCAATAATGTTTTTAAATCATCTTTCACTACTTCAGTAGGATGAATATCTGTAATAGGTGGGTTAAATATGGCATCTCTTTTTGAAAAGGCCGCTAATTTACATGTGTCGGCATCATAGTCGATACAAGATGGTTGGATAGAAACATGATTCGCTAAATCGACAACTCCTTCGTGTGCGCTCTTCCACATCATCACGAACATGATCGATGTATATTCCATCGTTCGAAAACCCCAAATTTTTTGTTTTAATTCCAACTCCGGCTTTGATATATCACCTACGTAATTTTCACATTGTAGGAGTGTGGTCAAAAACACATAGGCGCCTGCTGTCAGGATCAAACCAACATCAAGTATGGGTATCTAAGAAAGAGAAACTGCAGCAAATTCTCTAACGGCAATCCCAACATTTTCAAAGCAGTCGATATCACAGCTCTCGTAACAAATTCTATCGTCAAGTCTCTGAATAAATAAATTCCCAACTGGGGATTCAAGATCTTTGCACCAGTTTCGATCATAGTGGGTCCGATGTGTTTGACTAGGATCTGGAGAACCATATTCAGACCGACCTTACCGGATAATTGTAGTAAAAACTCGTTACTACCCAATCCTCGGATGCAATTATGTCGGAAATATCTTCTGTATTGGACAAATCATCGGGATATTTGGTCGGGAAATCACCCATTAAACCGAGCATTTGATATTCGTCGATTAGACGTTTACCATTATCTACATATTTAAAGTGGTATGGCACCGAATCGGCTTGCCGTCCAATTTGAACCAGAGTATCTTTATCGGAAACTATGTATTCGACATCGCGGGTCAGTATCAAAGGATCTACAAGCCTACACCCTCCCCCATACTCTGTGCTCTAAAATAAATGTCTGTGTTTTTCCTGTGATGCCCATGTCGCTGAGTTTAGTGTCTGGATTTACGTTGAACGCCTCGTGATTGACTAAGTTATTCCATTCCGTGACGTAATAGGACATTTGTCCCGTTGGTGGTACTCGCGGGCTCTTTACATCGTACTGATCGATTCCATGAGCCAATTCCACGAAACTATATTCGATAATCTTGTACAAGTAATTTCCGATGAAAAAACCTACAATTTTACTATCTGAATTACCACTCTTGAATGTTTTAGGGACATCTAGATGCGTGCATGTTTTTCCTTGTGCATAATGCAAATTGCATCGAGATGGATCGTAGAATTGTTTTCCACCATTAAGACGAGCCTGATAGCAGTAATCAAAAAATCCAAGTTTGCCTTTTGTAACTCTACATCATGCCGAATTTCTACGTATTCATGAGAAAATATTTGTGGTACTCGCAGCAAGTATTCGTCATAAGATAATATTTTTTATTTTTCCAAAAACATTTCTCATTGCAGTTGAATATTTCAAGTTTGTTGTCCGGTGAATATGGACATCGTATGTTTTTTTTTTTGGTGCATTTATATAAGTAAATAATAAAAATGCAATAACTGAGTAAACTTCAAGCTCAGAGTAGTTCGAATATATTTTCGAATCTCAGTACACAGTCATTAAAACATACCATTAATCTCAATCAATCAAATGAAATGAATCGGTATTATCCACTCATTTATGTTCATAAAAAACTTGACCTCAGTAACGATTGTAACAGTTCCATCGATACGGAATTGACGCCTATTTGTTTCTAGAATAATGAACGATGCGATGCAAACACACAAGCTAGTGAATGGTTGTTGATTAGTGGATTGTGCGAGACTCACAAGTCTTATTCCTGCAACGTCGATTATAATTTTTTTAGAAAATACAACAAAGCGATATTAAGCTCCACATCAAAGACGAGCATCTCGGTCGGGTAAATGCCCTTGTATCACATCCTTCTCGGACAACTGTTGAAAACCTCGGCTAAAACATTAATGTATCTATTTTCCAACAACAACCGCAAATTTATCTATTCGTCGAAATTGGCCACTTTATTCGAGTATTCTACTTATCCCAAAAACATCGCTAGTACCGATAAACTCAAACTATTTACCGAACACGTGATAGATCACAGACTAACATGGGCTTCTGTTTTGGAACTAGCGTGTATCGAGGAGGCTGAAGTGAATAAATTTTTCGACCAGGAATATCTAGATATGGACATAGTCAAACAAAATAAATGGACCCATGACATAACGACCTCTTTGCCAAACACAGAAGTCGATATGGAGGGTGGCAAAGAAATGATACAATATGTGGTTCCTTTGACACAATTTCCCATATTTGACATTTTAAGAACCCTCAACTACCTCCCCTCATGCGATATCAACGTCAATGCGCTCGGATACATGGCAAACTTCGAAATTTTCAACTCAAACTTGGGGTATGGAACGGGATTTGGACTCAGGCACGACTTAGGCAACATAGAAAATGTCGAGTTGGACAATCGGTATGCAAAAGATGTCCAAGCGATCATGAATTCCAAACCACTCCATCAAAACACTGATGTTTTGCATTTGAACTAATGGGGATGGCGGGGCTTAAAATACCAATAGTCAAAAGAAAAATCAACCAATATTCCCAATATATCCCCCCACTTTTGTAATTTCGAAATAAAAAAAATGAAACAAAAACACATTATATAAAAAAAAATTAATTGCAATTTTGAAAATGAAATGAACTCGTCCAATATTTTCATGTTGGCACAAGTCAAATTTTTATCGTATAAATCAAACTTGACATTACCAGAAACATATTTTGTAGTGGTAAATTACACATTCTTTTTCAACATCAAAAACTGTTGAAGCAGTTGCTTGTTTCCTGTCGGCAAACACTTGTACTGTTCTGTTGACGAATAGGCTCAATGGGGAATATTGTAAATGGCCGCATTATACCCGTTCATCTGCAAGTTGTTTATCGACAAATTGTCGAATTTCATAAAACCGATTCTCTTACAATCAGATGCAATGTTTTTCAACACCGCCGTCTACGATTTGCCGCAAAATATATTTGTTGGGATTTTTTTTCTCGATTATTACTCATTTCTTTCAACTGTCAGTGGCCATCGACAGATAACCGAGTAGATCGAAGCCATACAATCGATATAATCATCTTTCATTGGCATAGGCACAGCTATTCCCTTTTGTGATGAGTTATTGCTGAATTTTAAACCATCATAGAATCGATGCTGGGACTCTACAACCACCTCGGAAATGAGCCGATTATTATGCACGAAATACACGTTCGTAGTTACTCTTTCGATTTTCATACACGGAGATAGAACGACGTTATCGTCAACCGCCAAAGATATTCTGTACATGTTTGTCAACACAATTACGTTAAAGTGTGGGATATTGAAATATTCCAGCAGCTCGGTCGAATGTACCTCGCCACAATACACGTGCATTTGGACAAAGACCGTCTCGGATTTATTAAATGTTAGAAATATGGGCACCGAGTCCTTACTCAAGCGAATGCGAAATCTGGTTTTGGAATCGTGGTTGAAAATCATCCGGAAACTACGACAGTGTATGGCCGGAATGTCTTTATTGGCGTTGATCGCATACTCGTGTTGGATGAGTTGCGGATGACGGGAAAAGACTGTTTTTAATTTCAGGAACCTCGTATCGTCACCCTCTTCCTCTAAATGTTCTTCTTTGCCATCCCGTGATTTCCGTTCTGCAATTTCCAGGTAAACACCCATGTTTTCTTAACCGAGCTCGAAAAAACAAACAAGGGGTTTTGTGTTTAGTTTAGTCTTCAAATAGTGTATCGCGCTTGGCCATTCTCCCATATTGGAATGTGGATCGTATTTGCTCTGTGATGTGGGGTCGGAAACAATTATCCAGAGTCAAACACTCTCCGAACCGCCGTCCACGGTCAATTCGAACGCGGATTTGGTGCAGATTCTTCCCGTCACCTCGTCCACAATTGTCTGGAATGGCATACCTTGGAAATTATTCAAGTTGAATATACCTTCAAATATAAGCACCTCGATGAGACCAAACCAGCGTCGAATCTTTGAGCGAAGATTCTTCACTTTCGCTTTAGGATTCAACTTGTATTCACGGCAACCAGTACCCTTTAGCAATCAGTTTGGAATTCAGTTTGTCCATCCTACACGAATCAGTACTCATGGCCAGGTTCACATCCGAGACTAGTGATTAAACACGATTGAAGGAATCGATGGCGACATTTTTTCTAAAAGAAACAAAAGTCCCAAATAATCTGAGGGTATTGTGGATGTGTCAATGTTCTTCGGTACATGTCTGATGACGAGCCCAAAGAAATCTCCATCGCCGATCTGAGGAGTCAACGGTTTACAGTTCAAGTTTGAAATATTTGTATTTTTTTTTTTTTTTCGTTTTTTTCATATTCGCCATGGAAACTATCTTACACTAATTGCCAGTCACAACAATCTTTTTTGCCTGTTCATCATTATTGTCGAATGCATACAAGAACAGCCGATTCAACAACATTGATGGGGAGAAAATTTGTTTATTGGAGAAACTATCAATGGGCTGGATATGACCGACAAATCGTTTTAATACGTCACCGAAAAGTTGATGATCGTAGACAATGTATTTATCATCCACTTCAAAAGAGTGTAACGTATACAAATCAAGATCATTTTCAAAGTTTTCGCCTTCAGGATTACGATGAACAAACTCATATGGTTCTTTACCCACGGGCAAAATCAGTTCGAAACAATGTCCTTTATTTTTTTTTCGGGTGTAACTGTATTTGTTGATGCAAAAGCGATGGCTGCATGTTCGGCTCACTCGAATGTGTGGTAATTCGCGATAATTCGTCAATATATAGGGAATCCAACACAAACGACAGTTTTATACGAAATAACAATGAATTTGGGAATTTATCGTTCCACATTTAATCTCCTCTTTTTAGAATATTTCACCATACAATATTCCATCGCACATTCGCACAACACTGGTGATGAAAATGATGACAAGGGTGATGATGTCATTCCGATGCCATTGCAATAACTGCGATAATGATGGAGTAATATCAAATACAAATAAAATCCCAGCATCATGGAAATATATTGCACATATGACGATCCTCCATGGTTATACATGTCGTATAGTTCAAGTTGTGATAATAACTCAAGTCCAAATAAACGTCATTGAAATGAGAACACGATGGAATACCACAGATTCCAATAAGTTTGCATTTGAGAATAGTATTTTTGAGACAAGTTTGAAAAGTCACATAATGTTTAAGAGACAAGTATTCTACACAGTCGTTGAACTGATCTTTAGCTAGTAATTTTTCCGGGGTTTTTTTTCACGAGATGAAGAGTATACCCAGAAATATCTGTGTTCATGGCAAAGTAGATGGATATGTGGATGAAGATGTTAACGGCGGCCGGTTCTACGTCTTTGATAATGGTAGTGCAAACGAGATGGAAGAACTGTGTGGAAATGGCACCTTGGATCTCGAATCTATTGTGTAAAAAATTTGCAACACCATCAAACTCTTTGTTTTTGTTCACAAATTAAATTGGTGTCAACCCATTTCGAAAGGGGATGTCCATTTACACCTGAAGAAGAAAAGGAAGAAATTGAACACTCTGATATATTCAAAGCTCGTTACGATTCACTCGAGGAACCATTACCGGGACAATATTAAAAAAACCATATGTACTGAAGATTATAATATTCATCCCATCACGATGTTCACTTGCTCTCGGATTTTTAGAACTAACAACAGATGTGTTTGTCTTCCAATTTTAAGTCATGGCCAACGAGCATACCTATTTTAATTGGGAAATAAGACAGTGTTGATGCGACTATCAGATTGTGTAGTTTCGTGCGAAATAAAACTTGTATTTTTACCAATTTGATATTTACTATTTTATACAAATATTTTTTCACATCGCAATGATATTCCAACAACTTAATGGGCGAGCTAATGGTATGTTCGATAGCATTTTCCACGTCATTTTCTATATCATTGTGATGGAAACACCATAAATTCACATTTGCAAGCATGAAACCCACTCTTGGATCCAATAAGTTTTATTACTAACACGTAATATTCTTTTGTCGCCATCACCACCACCCACACCTTCACCATACTTGTTTGTTTTCTGTGGCTCGAATTAAAAACGATGGAGTTAATGAACCTTCTAAAATGGGTTTTGAAGGTTTCTGCTCGAAACACAACAATATATGCATCGGAGTTACAAACATTACAAAAATTCTATTTTCTCATGGTTTATAACCTATTTTTATATTAACAAAACACCTTCGTAAAGGAAATATATTAGGAATATATCCCTTTGTCATCACCGATTGTTCGACTTCCGACAAGTGAATGTCGGCAAAAGGACATTGAATGATTAGAAAATAAGGATGGCATTTACTCAAGTAACACGATAGAGAGAAAATTGTTTGATGAACAAAGTTTTCAATTTTTTCATTTTTTGTGAATAAACCAATGTATTTTCAATCAGTGCGATATTGGATCTATAATTTTCAAACCAACCTCGGGTATCGATCGCTCTAAACCGCGGCATTAATATCTCTCTTGGTTTATGTTTTAGATTTCCAAAATATTGCCAAAACGATTCGCATTTGATCAAATCGGATGGAAACACTTTGTCGGTGGATGATATTTTGCGATCGTCATCACCGTTGTTTTCAATTTCGACCAGAGACAATCTATGCAAATCAGACTCCAATTATGGTGGGATTCCTTTTCTATACAAACGAATAAAAACAAATAACTTCTAAAAAAATTAAAAAGCAATTATTTACTATGTATGCAAACTGACTAAAATTAAATTTTCGCTTCAACCTCTAGTTTGTTTCCGCATCGAGTTCTCGAATGCAAGGTATTAGAATATCCAAACCATTTTGAGTATACATATTTGTCGCAAATAGATTATAGTTGTAATTGTCTTCTAGTTTATTTTTCCTTCCAATATGTCTCAAAGAATTAATCAAGGTATTCAAGGTGTATACTTGGTTAACATAAAGGTATACTTGAGATGTTGATAACATGATTGTTTCAATGATTTCGTTTTTTGAATACGTAGTCAAGAATCGTGCGGAAATTGATACGAATGGTTTTCGTTTTTTCCAATTTTTAAATACAATATGATTATGTAAAATTTATTGTGCTTTCATGAGTTGGTGGAACATTAGAGAATGTTTCTGTAAAACATAGCCCCAGTTGTCGTTTTTTTAAAGTAGCAAAAGGTTTCGATGGTGCATTATTTTTTTTTCAATTTGAAAAATGCATACAGGAGTGAATTTTGAATGTTCATGATTAGAATGGTTGGCTTATGAAAAACAAAAATGCTTGTGTTACTTGACTTTGCTGTGGCATACGATTTCATAGGGATTGAATTGAGATTTTTCTGTCAAAGCCGATAAATCACATCGTTCATTGATATCCTGGAAAAATCCTTCATCTAGCTATACTATATCATTGTAGACAACTTCACAATTGAGATATACGTCGGGAGTGTATCGGAATTGAAACGTTTCGAGAGAGTATCGAGGAACAAATGCACGATACTTGTTAACGAGATTCTCATTCAAAGATATCGGGTAGGCGATATTTTTTGCCAGGTAGTGAATAAATGCTCCTGTATTTTTTGGATTGAGCATTTGTGATGTTAGATGATTGTTTCCATCGAGACGTGTCAACATCTGGGGTATGAAATATGTTTTGAAATCACATTTGTTGAGATGTTCTTCGTCAACTTGTTCAATGTGATTTGTGTGGTAATATTAAGATAAATTTTCACAATATAGGTCATCGAGATCATGAGAATTTAACATGTAAATAATTTCACTCCAGTAAATTTTTTTTTAGTTCTAAATGGCCGTATGCCACAAAATGAAAAACGGGATCTCTTAATATTGGGTACAATGGTATTGACAAAATTATCGAATTTATAGAACACGAATATATAATATATAGTATATTATATAGTATTAATAGTATATTCTATAGCATATTTACAATATAGTATATATTAATTAACTTAATTTTTGTTCTTACCTTATTTATCTTCTATTCTGCAGAGAAGGAAGTTTGATGTTGCTCTGTCCAGCTATCGCCATCGACTGAAGTCTTTTTTCCAGATCGCTCCGCCATATGGGCAAACTGAAATGAGATAAGGGAGGCGAAATGAAATGCTGCAATGTGGTTGGTTGTTGGAATTAGGTCTGTTGGGAGGGGGGGGGGGGATGCCAATCATGGAAAACTCTGACAAAATCACATCAAACTAAACAAACTTATTCATAACTTTTTATCAAACTAATTAACATTCAAAGTTTGTCTTGTAACTATAAAGTGAATAGTAATGTAATTTAGAATGATTTAATGTCATAAACTTTACGTCGACTTGGAAACAATACTGCATGATGTCATGTCATGCCTATCCTACTCGTCTGAAGGTTTGTACTCCCGACCTCGTCACTCATATATGTTGTTTTTTTTTGTCAATAATTTTTTTAATTTTTTCGTTATTATTCTTGTATTTTTTTTTAAATTTTTACATATAGAAGTGGGTTATTTCCTTTATTCGAGCTTTGTAACAAATGAAACAAAAACACCAATCTGAAAAAAATTATCCGACCGGATTGAGCAACAATGAATAAGAAATAGTGTACACAATTGGCAAATTCATCAGTGTTTCGATATTCAACTATTTTATTTATTTAAATAAACAACAATACTTCGTCATTATATTGTCAACGGAATACTATTTGTCTTTCTGATAATATATTTTATACTCATTAGTAATGAAATATTTTTTGCCTTCACCAGATCTGGCAACTTGATTCCCATTGCTTGTGTATTGGCTTTAGTTTTTTTATTCTTACACATAAAGAGGGACGTTTCCTTTATTCGAGTCAGATGATTTGCAGGGTTTGATACGAAATGTGAGAGTGGCAACAATGACAATCGGGAAATATTCTCGAATGGATTTCCATGTGCTCTCTAAAGATTAATCACAAAAGTGAGTTTTCAATCCAACAGTCCATCACTCTCACAAAATTATATCAGTTTGTGGAAAATACCGAATCTACACTGATTAAAACTTTGTACAAATTGTCATCATAATTACCGAGACACGATGAAGAAACTTGCCTGCGAAATCATTTTCAAATCCCTTAGTTGGCGGAAATCCAAATCCGAACTTTAAATGAGTCTGGTATCATTACCTATCAACTCAAAATTTACTTTGGTTTTCGGGTCGAATTAAAATGTTATCGGGGCGAGATCGTGCCTGTAGGTTTGAGCGAAGCAGGGAAAATTGATCATAATATTTGTGATTTGAAGTTCGTCATTTCGGAAGAAACATTGCGAATCGTTCGTTATGTATATTCCAATAGCAAGACGGGGGAAAAAATTACTTTTGGTCGCGTATTTGACGAAACATCCGGAAATGTTATTCGACGAAATGATTTACGACTATTGTGGTGAATTCAAGAGAGTAGCCGATTTCATCTATGGAATCTGGCCCAATAATGTGGAGAAACTGCCCTTATAGAATGTGTCGCCATAAGTGAATGACCGGAATATTTTGCCAATAAACTAGACAGCTATAGTAAACTCACTTTTCTCACAACAAATTTACTTTGGTTCCCTTTTCACCCGCCATTCAGGTGCATAATTTCCAAATTGAGTGGTTCTTACGTCGCATTCCTCGAGAAATTGGAAAACAACAAAGTTTTCGTCCTCATCGACACATTGGGTAAAATCAACGTTTCGAGGGTAAATATGAAACGAGTATTACAAAATCATCAAAACTGAATTCTCGCCAATTACGATATTGGTGTTCTGGAATCAATTTGATTCATAACATTCCTCGCGGGAAAACACTGCCATTTTGATCAATCGACCGGTTTTTACAGCTTGAACGAGGACAAATTTTACGCAAACACGTTCTATCGATCGGAATGCTCTCCCGTGCCAATTTCACTTCCCACTGATGGCCTGTTGTATTTACACAAGGAAAATATCGTCAAAGTAAAGACTTAAAAAAACAATCGATTTGAAGTTTGATTGGCAAACGTTTTATAAGTATTTAAAGAATTAAAAGATCCCTAATCTGAAGCTCAAACATGGAGTGCCGTTGGCTAATATGACTGTGATGTATCTCGGTTGATATGCAGCGTATTAACACCTCGTGCTAAATGTCTTGGAATCTGAAGATGGACATATCTTTGAAGAGATGATTCCCCATTATTCCGATAGTAATCGATGAGAGGAAATTAAACAAAATTCCTCCCGAGATGTGGCGAAATTGTATTTTGTAAATTTCTCGAAAAAACAAGTGCCAATCTAGCATGTGTAATTGAAAAGATTATATTGAATAAATAAGACATGTATCATAACCGTGTGTAATTTTTTTAATTTTTTTTCAAATTTCACAAAAACTTCGGTACGCCTATATGTATAAGTCTGGGAATTATTTTAACATGTTTTATAATTTTATTATTAAAATACATTATAAAGGTGATTGTCCAAATGAATAAAATAGAATCAGTTGTTATTTGTTTTGTAAAGACGTTAGCAGCAATTATGTAGAAGCGGGGGGGGGGGGGGGGGGCGGAATTACATTCGAGGTATAGTACACTGTTGCCAATAATATTTTTTTGGCGATATGTTGAAGTTGATCGAAAACAAGTGTCTCGCGCCGGTTAAATTCCAACTGCTTGTACCTACATTCCAACAACCGAACAATTTCCGTGCGCATGAAATTCATTTCGAGAAATGGAGGGGAAAAAACACGATCTTCATTGATAAACATGCTTGTTTGGCCGAAATTCACTACCACTTCGGCAAACATCCGGTAACTCAAGGGCTAGGATACGCACGGATGAACTTTTCTCAAGGTTTTGACATTGTTCAATAATCCGAGCAAAATGTGCGCAAAATATTTATCGGTTTTATTCGGTGACAACAATTTCGATAATTTCCTATCTATCGATAATACTTTGGACATTATTTTTTGTGCAAATAATCCTCGCATTTCCTTATTTGTTTTTTTCCTGTTAAATGTAAGATACATCTTTTCCTCGGCTTTACAAATCAGAAGCGATGGTGAAGATTCCGAAGTGATTGGAGAGTCCAGATGTGGTGGTGTGAGAAAAGGATTTCGCAATCAGAGAACGAAGACGATTGCGAACTGCCCGATAAAAGATAAAAAAAAACCACAAACAAAAGACGAGCGCAAGCCGTTGCAGACATCGATTTAGACGGCGATTTAATATACAAATGTATAAACGAATTTCACAGAGGCAATCATTTCATGGTGACTTTGGCAAAAAACTTTAAAGTGGTGCTGTGGATGGCGGGCAACGAGGTGCACGCGAAAATGTTTATCGAACAGTTTCTGCAAGCCAATAAAATTGCAAATGTTTTGTAGGGTTGTTTAGAAAAACGGAATCTGTATCTATCGTTCGCCAGCAACTTCTGATAACGACGAGCTCGTATATTTTAATAGACTATTCGGTGCATAATTCGAATACGTGTGGTTACGACATACCGAACGACATAAAAAAATGCTATTACGTACAAAACACGAAAAATAAAAAAATAAAAAATATTTATCAATCAAAACTCATTACTAAATTATTTAAACGATCTGGAAGATGCTTGTCCTGAATCTATCAGCTAACTCACTCGGACATCAATGTCGCATTTTTTTCATAATTGTGCAACAGATTAATTAAAAATGCTTCTTGAAGAGCTATCAGATGTAATGGCAGTATCCAAGTATGCAATAACTCTGTAATCAACTCCATGTATTCGTCAATGTTTCTATTCGAGTTCTTCTTGTAGTGAGAATACACTAATCTCTTGAACTCGAGAGTGTTTATTCTGTTATGCTCCCTGGAAGGGAAAAGGCCATATATATACATGGTTTCACATCCAATATTTTTTAAATTTTATATGTTTGCATTTGGAAATTGTGACATTTTTTTTTTTCGTATCAAGAGAAACATTAATGAAAATTACAGACTACAGCAAACCATGATAAATAAAAACCAAAGTGTAATGAAAAATAAAAAGAGACAACATGTGGCCAAAAATAACGGCGTTTCCCAATAGTAACCGACTGTAAATTCACAGTTGTTGGTAAAAATGTTAAAAACTTTATCTTGTTCAAACCAATTTCTTCAGTAATGATATGTTCAAAATTTGCAAAATTCCTTCATTTTCACTACACCACAATACGCGTCGGAAGAATGGAGAAAAATTTTGGGCAAGTAGGTGAGTACTGGGATACCATTCGCGGTTATTTACGCTGATGAACCAATGTCGTGGAAAGTTCATGTTTAGAAAACTTACCGGCCGGTGTTTCACCAACAGAAATTCAGTATTATGTTGGTCGCTATCGTAATATCTAGATTATATGTAGTTAACTATTGACTCGGTCTTGCAAAATGATTCCCAGTCGTCCAAAGCATTACTAACAGCAACATCGGAATATTTTTCATACATATCTTTCATGTCGCAAAAAATTATGATGAATGATCTTATGTAATTGTTTTTTTCAATGAGTCCTTTTTTTTTCAATTTGTTATGCAAGACATCCACTGAGGTAGAGTAAAAAAAAATAAACAAATCACGACCACATCTGCAAAGACAAATCACTCGCTTTCGAGCTAGCACTTGATCAGCATACAACATGTTTTGTAATCTGCAAGGTTTCTGTGATAACAATGGCGAATATGTGCTGAAGGAACTGGCATTGATGGTTTCACCGGAAGGCGGCTCTTTATATCTCCTTATCTGTGGAAAGCATTGGATGATGTATGTAAAAAGACAAACTATTGGCTGAAGAAAAATATTCACCGATTGGCATGACGAGATGGCAAAATTCCGTATGACGAAATTGAAATAGATGAATTTCAATTGATAAGGAACCATTCCAACAAATATTTGTTGCGGGTTCACATCAAATACAATGGCTAAAGAAGTTGTGCAAATTCGATCACTATCTTGAAATTGTGGATTTGCAAAAAAATTACAAATTCCCATCATTTAAGACTGTGGTAGCAATATATGGGAATGCAGGCCATTATGAATGTGGGAGACACTTTCGTGGATTTATGCTTGCAGATAGAAATTCGAAATTATTGCGTGTGTGGTTCCACGGTAATGAAGTTGCTAAATGGGAAGATGTTGAAAAACACCAACGAAATTGAAATCAAATGTATAAAAAACTTCACATTTAAAGTTTTTGGTGCGGGTTCACAACAGAAAATTTAGTTCGACTAAATTGCTGCAGGTCAAATCTCAACATCCGTGGGCCAACTGAAGAAAACTTTCCATGGATTGGAGTGGCAACATGGAGAAATTCCCTTTAATAAAGTTGAAGATGACTGACCAAAAAAAAAAAATATTGACCATAACTATATTATATATTTCAGAAATGTATTTTTTTTTGTAAATAAATTTTTTTTTTGTTTGTAACTATTTTTTTTTTCATTTACTCGAGATGTAGTAATAGGTTACATAAATTTCCCCCACCCATCAAAACTAAACCAGATATTACTATTGTGTTTGTCAAATTATCAGAATAGGTCAACATTAATCCCAAAACTGTAAAAATAACACTTAGGCCTATCAAATAATCTTTTTTTTTTGTTTACGGCATTATTGTCGTTTTATGCTAATGGTAAACTGGTAAGAATTCAACTACAATTTTTTATCAAAAAAATTTTTAGGTTGAATTTTGAAAGGGTACAAATTACAGGTTACCACTCAAGAGTCAATTATTTTTATTTATTAGTTTTTTTGTATATATAAGCCGTTGAACTTTTCACAAAACTATTACAACTGCAACATCGTTGGACAGGATATCTCTTCGGGTGTCGAATTATTTAACAGCTATTGTTAAAACGGCTCAAAAAATTCAACTTTAAAATAATAACTCATGGGGAATAATACAAGCAGTTTACAGAAGAGCAGGGTTCGCTATTCTAACGACTATGAACTCACTAAATATAACGTCCAGAATACATAACTTTATAATAAAAAATGTATTGGATTGAGGGAAATGGCAAAACAATTAAATATCAGAAGATATTACTATAAAAGATAACGAGAACTTATAGAGAGGATTGGCAAAGTTGAAACTAACTATCCGGATGTAAAAACAATAACTTATAGAAAAACTTAAATTGATGCCTTAAATAAAAAAAATAAAATTAAAAGCTATTGGAAAAGCCCTAAAAATGAAAAAAAAAATTATAATCTAAACAGAGATACTTTGGTGGAAGAAAACTGGCCAATAGTTACGTCCTAATCACAGTTATACAGGTTTGACACTGCTACAACTGGCACATATAAAGTTTAAATACAAACATACAAGTTTGACACTGCTACATCTAGTCAATATCACTGTCCTTAACACAAACGGACAGGTGTGTCATTGTAACAACTTGCCAATAGTAATGTCCTGAACACAAACATGCATGTTTGACACTGCTACAGCTGGTAAATAAGATGGTCCTGAACACAAACATACAGGTTTCACAGTGTTATAATTGGCCAATAGACACGTCCTAACAACAATTATACAGGTATGAAACTGCTACAACTGGCCAATATTAATATCCTGAACACAAACATACAGGTTTGACACTGCTCCAACTAGCCAATAGTAATGTTTTAAACACATAC
This sequence comes from Dryococelus australis, assembly GCA_029891345.1. Lineage (NCBI taxonomy): Eukaryota > Metazoa > Arthropoda > Insecta > Phasmatodea > Phasmatidae > Dryococelus > Dryococelus australis. Next base: position 94,559,936 of record CM057006.1, on the reverse strand, counting down.
ATGATTGATATGGTTACAACTAGTCAACATTAATGTCCTGACCACAAATATAAATGTTTGACAATGCTACAACTATCCAATAGTTACTACCTGAAGACAACCATTGAGGTTTGTCACTGCTACAAGTGGCCAATAGTAACGACCTGAACAAAAACTCACAAGTTTTAGACTGCTACAACTGGTCTATAGTAATGTTCTGAAGACAAATGTGCAGGTTTGCCACTGTTTCAACTGGCCAATAGTAAGCCAGTTACTTACGTTTCACAATGCTAAAACTGGAAAAGCATAACTTCCTGAACACAAACAAACAGGTTTGACATTGCACAAATTGGCCGATAGTGATTTCAAGAACACAAAAATATAGGTCTGACTGCTGCAATTGGCCAATAATAACGTCGCGAACTCAAACATACATGTTCGGTACTGCTACATCCGGCCTATAGTAATGTCCTAAACTCAAACATACAAGTTTCACACTGCTTAAATGTACTAATAGTAATGTCCTCAATACAAACATACATGTTTGACACCACTACAACATGCCAAAAATAACATGATTAATACTTCTATCCCCAGGTAATAATAATGTCCTCAAAACAAAAATACAATTTTGGCACTGCTACAACTGGCTAATAATAACATCCTGATCACAAATGTAATGTTTTGACACAGCTTCAGCTGGCCAATAGTAAAATGGTAAGGCAAATATACAGGTTTGGCTCTGATACAATTGGCCAATAGTAATTTCCTGAACACAAACATACATGTTTGAATCTGCCACAACTGGCCAATAGTAATGTCGCGCACTCAATCACACAGGTTGGACACAGCTTCAACTGGCCAATATCAACGACCTGAAAACAATCTTACAGATTGGACACTGCATATTCTGGCCAGTACTTACGACCTGGCAACATTCATACAGGTTGGACACAGCTTCAACTGGCCAATATCAACGACCTGAAAACAATCTTACAGATTGGACACTGCTTCATCTGACCAATACTTACGACCTGGCAACATTCATACAGGTTTGCCACTGTTACAACTAGCAAATCGTAATAGCCTGAAAACAATCATACAGGTTCAATTCTTCTACAACTACCGTAGAAAAGTGTCTAAAACAGAAACGTACAAGTTTGACACTGCTACATCTGGCCAAAATTAATGGCTTGAATAAAAACATACAATTTTGAGACTGCTACAATTGGCCAAAAGTAATGTCCTGAACCCAAACGTACGAGATTGACTTGCTAAACATGGATAATAGTGATATCGCAAACAAAACCATAACATTTTCTCACTGCTGCAACTCGCCAATAGTGACGTCCTGAACACTATCATCACATGTTTGAAACTAATATAAATTGCCTAGAGTAACATCCTGAACAAAAGTAATGGTTTGACACTGTTACAAATGGCCAATAATAACGCCCTGATCACCAACATACTGGTTTGACACTGCTACATCTAGCCAGTATTGTACTGAATGCAAATATGCAGGTTTGACAGTGCTACAACAGGCCAATAACAATGTCATTAACTTAATCATAAAAGTTTGGAAGAACTACAAATGGCCAATACTACTGTCCTTAACACAAACATTCAATTTTGACACTCCTACAACTAGCCTATTGTAATATATTAGAAACAGAACCATATCGTTGCCACTCCTACAACTAGTCTATTGTAATATCCTAGAAACAGAACTATAGCGTTGCTACTGCTAAAACAAACTTATTGTAATATCCTAGAAACAGAAATATAGCGTTGATACTCCTACAACTAGCCTATTGTAAAATCCTAGAAACAGAACTATAGCGTTGCGGCTGCTACAACTGGCCTATTGTAATATCTTAGAAACAGAACTATAGCATTGACACTGCTACAACTAGCATATTGTAATATCCTAGAAACAGAACAATATCATTGCCACTGCTACAACATGCCTATTGTAAAATCCTAGAATCAGAACTATAGCGCTGACACTCCTACAACTAGGCTAATGTAATATCCTAGAAACAGAACTATAGCATTGCCACTGCTACAACTAGCCTATTGTAATATCCTAGAAACAGAAATATAGCGTCTCCACTGCTACAACTAGCCTATTGCAATGTCCTAGAAATAGAACTATAGCATTGACATTCCTACAACTAGCCTATTGTAATATCCTAGAAACAGAACTATATAATTGCCACTCCGACAACTAGCCAATTGTAATATCCTAGAAACAGAACTATAGCGTTGCTACTGCTACAACTATCCTATTATAGAATCCTAGAAATAGGACTATAGCATGGACACTCCTACAACTAACGTATTGTAATATCCTAGAAACAGAACTATAGCATTGCCACTGCTACAACTAGCCTATTGTAATATCCTAGAAACAGAACTATTGTGTTGGCACTCCTACAACTAGCCTATTGTAATATCCTAGAAACAGAACAATAGTGTTGACACTCCTATAACTAGAATAATGTATAATACCTAGAAACAGAACTATAGCATTGCCACTGCTTCAACTGGCCTATTGTAATACCCTAGAAACAGAACAATAGTGTTGCCACTGCTACAACTAGCCTATTGTAATATCCTAGAAACATAACTATAGCATTACACTCCTATAACTCGCCTAATGTATAATACCTGGAAACAGATCTATAGCGTTGCCACTGCTAAATCTAGACTATTGCAATTTCTTAGAAACAGAAATATAGCATTGACACTCCTACAACAAGCCTATTGTAATATTTTATAAGCAGAAAAATAGCGTTTCCACTCCTACAACTAGCCTAATGTAATATCCTAGAAAGAGAACTATAGCGTTGACACTCCTACAACAAGTCTATTGTAATATCCTAGAAACAGAACTATAGCAATGTCACTGCTACAACTAGCCTAGTGTAATATCCAAAAAACAGAAGTATATAATTGACACTCCTTCAAATAGAATATTGTAATAACCTGTAAACAGTACTATAGAGTTTCCACTACTACAACAAGGCTTTTGTAATATCCTAGAAACAGAACTATAGCATTTACACTCCTACAACAAGGCTATTGTAATATCCTATAAACAGAACTATAGCGTTGCCACTGTTACAGCTAGTCTATTGTAATATCCTAGACTCTGATCTAAAGCATTGCCACTGCTACAAATAGCCTATTGTAATATGCTAGAAACAGAACTATAACATTGCCACTGCTACAACTATGCATATTCAAGTAACCTAGAAACCCAACTATAGCATTGACACTCCTACAACTAGGGTATTGTAATATCCTTGAAACATAATTATAGCATTGCAACTGCTACAACTAGGCATTTGTAATATCCTAGAAACATAACTATATCATTCCCACTGCTGCATATTGCCTATTGTAATATCCTAGAAACAGAACTATAGCGTTACCACTCCTACAACTAGCATAATGTAATATCCTAGAAACAGAACAAAAGATTTTTCACTGCTACAACTAACCTATTGTAATATCAAAGAAACTGAACTATAATGTTGCCACTGCTACAACTAGCCTATTGTAATATATTGGAAACAGAACTATAGCGTTTACACTCCTACAACTAGCCTTTGTAATATCCTATAAACAGACTATAGTGTAGCCACAGCGACAACTAGCCTATTGTAAAATCCTAGAACAAAACTATAGCATTGACGCTCCTACAACTAGCCTATTGTAGTATCCTAGAAACGGAACTATAGTGTACTGCAACAACTAGTCTATTAGAATATCCTAGAAACAGAACTAAAGAGTTGCCACTGCTACAAATAGCCTATTGTAATATCCTAGAAACAGAACTATAGCGTTGCCACTACTACAACTAGCCTATTGTAATATCCTAGAAACGGAACTATGGCGTTGTTACTGCTACAACTAGCCTATTGTAATATCCTAGAAAAACAACTATAGCATTGATACACCTCCACAACAAACTTATTGTATAATCCTAGAAAACCGGTGTATAGCATTGCCACTGCTACATCTGGCCTATTGTAATATGAAAGAAACAGAACTATAGCGTTGACAGTCCTACAACTAGTCTATTGTAATTTCCTAGAAACAGAACTATATCATTGCCACTACTACAACTTGCCAATAGTAATATCCTAGAAACAGAACTATAGCATTGATTCTCCTACAACTAGCCTATTGTAAAATCCTAGAAACAGAACTATAGCATTGCCAATGCTACAACTGGTCTATTATAATATCCTAGAAACAGAACATTATCATTGACACTCCTACAACATGGCAATTGTAATATCCTAGAAACATAACTATAGCTTTGCCACTGCTACAACTAGACTATTGTAATATCCTAGAAACAAAACTATAGCATTGACACTCCTACAACTTGTCTATTGTAATATCCTAGTAACAGGACTATAGTGTTGCCACTGCTACCACTAGCCTATTGTAATATCCAAGAAACAGAACTATAGCGTTGTCAGTGCTACAACAAGCCTATTGTAAAATCCTTGAAACAGAACTATAGCGGTGCCACTACTACAACTAGCGTATTGAAGTATCCTAGTAACAGAACTAAAGTTTTGACACACGTACAACTAGCCTATTGTAATATCCTAGAAACAGAACTGTACCATTGCGACTGCTACATCTAGCCTATTGTAATATCTTAGAAACAGAACTATAGCGTTGACACTCCTACACCCAGCCTTTTGTAATATCCAAGAAACAGAACTATAGTGTTGACACTCCTACAACTCGCCTATTGTAATATCCTAGAAATAGAATTATTGCTTTGACACTCCTACAACTGGCATATTTTAATATCCTAGAAACAGAACCATAGCATTGACACTCCTTCAACTAGCCTATTGTATTATCCTAGATACAGAACTATTGCATTGCCACTGCAACAACTAGCCTATTGTAGTATCCTACAAACAGAACTATATCAATGCCACTGCTACAACTAGCCTTTTGTAATATCCTAGAAACAGAACTGTAGCGTTGCGACTGCTACAACTAGCCTATTGTATTATCCTAGAAACAGAACTATAGCAATGACACTCCTACACCCAGCCTTTTGTTATATCCAAGAAACAGATCTATAGCGTTGCTACTCCTACAACTAGCCTATTGTAAAAAACCTAGAAATATAAATATATAATTGCCACTGCTACAACAAGCCTATTGTAATATCCTAGAAACAGAACTATAGCATTGCCACTGCTACAACTAGCTTATTGTAATATATTAGAAACAGAACTATAGCGTTTACACTCCCACAACTAGCCTATTGTAATATCCTATAAACATACTATAGTGTTGAAACAGCGACAACTAGCCTATTGTAATATTTTAGAAACAGAACTATAGCGTTTACACTCCTACAACTAGCCTATTGTAATATCCTATAAACAGAACTATAGTGTTGCTACTCCTACAACTAGCCTATTGTAATATCCTAGATACAGAACTATAGCGTTGCCACAGCTTCAACTAGCCTATTGTAATATCCTAGAAACAGAACTATATAATTGCCCCTACAACATCAAGGCTAATGTAGTATCCTAGAAACATAAATGTAGCGTTGCCACTGCAACAACTAGACTATTGAAATATCCTAGAAACAGAACTATAGCGTTGACACTCTTACAACTAAAGTATTGTAATATCCTATTAACAGAACAATAACCATTTCCACTGCTACAACTAGCCTATTGAAATATCCCAGAAACAAAACTTATGCGTTGACACTCCTTCAACTAGCCTATTGTAACATCCTAGAAACATAACTATAGCAATGCCACTGCTACCACAAGCCTATTGTAATATCCTAGAAACAGAACTATCGCATTGCCACTGCTACAAATAGCCTATTGTAATAATCTAGAGACAGAACTATAGCATAGCCACTGCTACAATTAGTATATTGTAATATCCTAGAAACAGTACTATAGCTGTGACACTCCTACAACTAGCCTAATGTAATATCCTAGAAACAGAACTATAGCGTTGCTACTCCTACAACTAGCCTATTGTAATATCCTAGAAACAGAAATATACCGTTGCCACTGCTACACCAGCCTTTTGTAATATCCAAGAAACAGAACTATAGTGTTGACACTCCTACAACTAGCCTAGTGTAATATCCTAGAAACAGAACTATAGCATTGCCACTGTTACAACAAGCCTATTGTAATATCATAGAAAAAGGAATATAGCGTTGACACTCCTCCAACTAGCCTATTGTAATATACCTAGAAACAGAACTATAGCATTGCCACTGCTACAACTAGCCTATTGTAATATCAGAGAAACGTAACTATAGCATTGACACTCCTATAAATATCCTATGGTAATATCCTAGAAACAGAACTATAGGTTTGCCACTGCAACAACTAGCCTATTTTAATATCCTACAAACAGAATTACATCGTTGCCACTCCTAAACTAGACTATTGTAATATCCTAGAAACAGAACTATATTATTGCCACCGCTATAATTACCCTAGTGTAATGTCCTAGGATCAGAACTATAGCGTTGCCACTGCTACAACTAGCCTATTTTAATATCCTAGAAACAGAAATATAGCGTTAATACTACTACAACTAGTCTATTGTATTATACTAGAAACATAACTATAGCATTGCCACTGCTACAACTAGCCTATTGAAATTATCTAGAGACAGAACTATAGCGTAGCCACTGCTACAATTAGCCTAATGTATTGTCCTAGAAAAAGAACTATAGCATTAACATTCCTACAACTAGCTTAGTGTAATATACTAGAAACAGAACTATATCATTGCAACTCCTACAACTAGCCAATTCTAATATTCAAGAAACAGAACTATAGCGTTGCACCAGCTACAACTAGACTATTATAATATCCAAGAAATAGAACAATAGCATTGACACTCCTACAACTAGCGTATTGTGATATCCTAGAAACAGAACTATATAATTGCCACTTCTACAACTCACCTATTGTAATATCCTAGAAACAGAACTATAGCATTACCACTGCTACAACAAGCCTATTGTAATATCTTAGAAACAGAACTATTGCGTTAACACTCCTACATCTAGCGTATTTTAATATCCTAGAAACAGAACTATATCATTGCCACATCTACAACTTGCCTATTGTAATATCCTAGAAACAGAACTATAGCTCCTACAACTAGCCTATTGTAATATCCTAGAAACCGAACTATAGCAATGCCACTGTTACCACTAGCCTATTGTAATATCCTAGAAACAGAACTATAGTGTTGCCACTGCTTCAACTAGACTATTGTAATGTCCTAGAATCAGAACTATAGTGTTGACACTCCCACAACTTACCTATTGTAATAACCTATAAACAGAACAAAGCGTTTAGACTGCTACAACTAGCCTATTGAAAAATCCTAGAAACATATCTATTGCATTGACTCTCCTACCACTAGCCTACTGTAATATCCTAGAACAGAACTACAGCAAAGCCACTGCTATAACTATCTTAGTGTAATTTCCTAGAAAAAGAACTATAGCATTGACACTCCTACTACTAGCCTATTGTTACATCCAAGAAACAGAACTATAGCATTACCACTGCTACATCTAGCCTATTGAAAATCCTAGAAACAGAACTATAGCGTTACCACTTCTACAACTAGATTATTGTAATATATTAGAAACAGAATTATACCGTTGACACTCATACAACTAGCCTATTGTAATATCCTATAAACAGACTATAGTGTTGCCACAGCTACAACTAGCCTAATGTATTATCCTAGAAAACAAACTATAGCATTGTAACTCCTACAACTAGGCTATTGTAATATCCAAGAAACATCACTATATCATTGCCAATGCTACAAATAGTCTATTGTTTTTTCCTAGAAACAGAACTATAGCCTTACCTCTCCTACAACTAGTCTATTGTAATAACATATAATCAGAACTATAGATTTGCCAGTGCTACATCTAGCCTATTGAAGTATCCTAGAAACAGACCTATAGCGTTGAAACTCCTACAACTAGTCTATTCTATTATCCTAGAAACATAACTATAGCATTGCCACTGCTACAACTAGGATAATGTAATATCCTAGAAACATAACTATATCATTGCTACTGCTATAACTTGCCTATTGTAATATCCTAGAAACAGAACTATACCGTTGCTACTCCTACAATTAGCCGATTGTAATATCCTAGAAACAGAACTATAGCATTGCCACTGCTACAACTAGACTATTTTAATTTCCAAGAAAAAGAACTATAATGTTGACACTCCTCCAACTAGCCTAATGTAATATCCTATGGACAGAACTATAGAGTTGTCACTGCTACAACTAGCCTATTGTAATATCCTAGAAACAGAACTATATCATTAGCATTTCCACTGCTACAACTAGCCTATTGTAATATCCTAGAAACAGAACTATAGCATTAGCATTTCCACTGCTACAACTAGCCTATTGTAATATCCTATAAAAAGAACTATAGCGTAGTCACTGCTTCAACTGGCCTATGGTAATATTCTATAAACAGAACTATAGCACTGACACTGCTAAAACTGGCCTATTGTAATTTCCTACAAAGAGAACTAGAGCGTTGCCTCTGCAACAACTATCCTATTGTAATATCCTAGAAACAGACTGTAGGGTTGACACTCCTACAACTAGCCTATTGAAATATCCTAGAAACTGAACTATAGCTTTGCCACTGCTTCAACTAGCCTATTGTAATTACCTAGAAACAGAACTAGAGCTTTGTCACTGCTACAACGTGCCTATTGTAAGATATTAGAAACAGAACTATAGATTTGACACTTTTACATATAGCCTATTGTAATATCCTATAAAAAGAACTATAGCGTAGACACTGCTTCAACTGGCCTATTGTAAATATCCTGGAAACAGAACTATTTCGTTGACACTCCTACAACTAGCCTATTGTAATATCCTAGAAACAGAACTATAGCGTTGCCACTGCTACAACTGGCATATTGTAATATCCTTTAAAATAACTATAGCAATTCCACTGATACAATTAGGCAATTGTAATATCCTAGAAACAGAACTATAGCGTTGCCATTACTACAACTAGCCTATTGTAATATCTTAGAAACAGAACTATAGCGTTGCCACTGCTACAACTAGCCTATTGTAATATCCAATAAACTGAACTATAGCATTTACACTCCACAAAACTAGATTAATGTAATATCCTAGAAACAGAACTATAGCGTTGCCACTGCTACAACTAGCTTATTGTAATATCCTAGAAGCAGAACTATATCATTGACATCCTTACAACTTGCCTAATATGATATCCTAGAAACAAAAATAGCTTTACTACTCCTACAACTAGCCTAATGTAATATCCTAGAAACAGAACTATAGATTTGCCACTGCTACAATTTGCCTATTGTAATACCAGGGATCCAGAGCTATAGCAGTGACACTCCTACTCGTAACATATTGTAATATCCTAGAAACAGAACTATATCATTGTCACTCTAACCACTAGCCTAATATAATATCCTTGATACAAAAATAGCATTGACACTCCTACAACTATCCTATTGTAATATACTAGAAACAGAACTATAGTGTTGCCACTGCTACAACTACCCTATTTTAATATCCTTCAAACAGAATTACAAAGTTGCCACTCCTAAACTAGACTATTGTAATATCCAAGAAACAGAACTATAGCATTGCCACTGCTATAACTACCCTATTGTAATGTATTGGGATCAGAACTATAGCGTTGCCACTGCTACAACTAGCCTATTGTAATATCCTAGAAACAGAACTATAGCGTTAATACTTCTACAACTAGCCTACTGTTTTTAACTAGAAACATAACTATAGCATTGCCAATGCTACAACTAGGCTATTGTTTTATTACTGAAACAGATCTATAGCAATGACACTCCTACAACTAGAATATTGTAATATGATAGAAGAAGAACTATATTATTGACACTCCTACTACTAACCTAATGTAATATCATAGAAATATAACTATAGCATTGACACTCCTACAACTATCCTATTGTAATTTCCTAGAAACAGAACTATAGTGTTGCTACTGCTACAACTAGCCTAATTAATATATTAGAAACACAACTATAATGTTGACACTCCTATAACTAGCATATTGCAATATCCAAGAAACAGAACATTTGCTTTGCCACTGCTACAACTGGAATATTGTAATATCCTAGAAACAGAACTATAGTGATGACACTCCTTCAACTGGCCTATTATAATATCCTAGAAAGAGAATTATAGCGTTGCGACTGCTACAACTGGCCTATTGTAATATCCTATAAACAGAACTCTAGAATTGCCACTCCTACTACTAGCCTATTGCAATATGCTAGAAATAGAACTTTAGCATTGCCACTGCTACAACTAGCCTATTGTATTAACCTAGAAACAGAACTATAGCGTTGACACTCCCACAACTAGCCCATTGTAATATATTAGAAACAGAACTATAGCGTTGTCACTCCTACAACTAGCCTATTGTAATATCGTATAAACAGACTATCGTGTTGCCACCTCTACAACTAGACTATCGTAATATCCTAGAAACAGAACTACAGCATTGCCGCTGCTATAAATACTCCAGTATAATGTCCTAGGAACAGAACTGTAGCATTGCAACTCCTACAACTACAATATTGTAATATCATAGAAAATCAAAAATATAGCGTAGACACTCCTACAACTGGCCTATTGTAATATCCTAGAAACAGAACTATAGCATTGTATCGGCATCATCTAGCCAAGTGTAATATCCCAGAAATAGAACTATACCATTGCCACTGCTACAACTAGCCTATTGTAATATCATAGAAACATAACTATAACCTTGACACTCCTACAATAACCTTATGTAATATCCTAGAAACAGATATATAGTGTTGCCACTGTGACAACTAGCCTATTGTAAAATCCTAGAAACAGAACTATAGCGTTGACACCACTACAACAAGGATATTGTAATATCCTATAAACAGAACTATAGCGTTGCTTCTACTACAACTAGCCTATTGCAATATCATAGAAACCGAACTATAGCGGTGACGCTCCTACAACTAGCCTATTGTAATATCCTAGAAACAGAATTATAGCGTTGACACTCCTACAACTAGCCAAGAGTAATATCCTAGAAACAGAACAATAGCATTGCCACTGCTACAACTAGCCTATTTTAATATCCTAGAAACAGAACTATAGCGTTAATACTACTTCTACTAGACTATTGTATTATACTAGAAACATAACTATAGCATTGAAACTGCTACAACTATCGTATTGTTATATCCTAGAAACAGATCTATAGCGTTGACTCTCATACATCTTGCCTATTGTAATATGATAGAAGAAGATATATATTTTTGACTCTCCTACAACTAGCCTAATGTAATATCCTAGAAACAAAACTATAGCGTTGCCACTGCTACAACTAAAATATTGTAATATCCTAAAAACAGAACTTTAGCTTTGACACTCCTACAACTAACCTATTGAAATATCCTAGAAACAGAACTATAGCGTTGTCACTGCTACAGCAAGACTATCGTAAAATCCTTGGAACAGAACTATAGCGTTGCCACTGCTTCAACTTACCTATTGTATTATCCAAGAAACAGAACTATAGCGTTAATACTCCTCCAACTAACCTATTGTAATAAACTAGAAACATAACTATAGCATTTCCATTGCTACTACTAGCCTATTGTAATATCCTATAAACAAAACGATAGCGTTACCACTGCTACATCTAGCCTATTGTAATATCCATGAAACAGAACTATAGAGTTGCCACTGCTACAACTAGCCTATTGTAAAATCCTTGAAACAGAACTATAGTGTTGACACTCCTACAACCAGCGTATTGTGATATCCTAGAAAAACAACTATTGTGTTGCACTTCTCCAACTGGCCTATTTGAATATCCTAGAAAAAAAAACTCTAGCATTGCCACTCCTACTACTAGCCTATTGCAATATGCTAGACACAGAACAATAGCTTTGCCACTGCTACAACTGGACAATTGTAATATCCTAGAAACAGAACTATAGCATTGCCACTGCTATAACTACCCTAGTGTAAGGTCCTAGGATAAGAACCATAGCGTTGCCACTGCTATAACTAGCCTATTGTATAATCCTAGAAACAGAAATATAGTGTTAATACTCCTACAACTAGCCTAATGTATTATACTAGAAACATAACTATAGCATTGCCACTGCTACAACCAGCCTATTGTTATATCCAAAAACAGATCTATAGCGTTGACACTCCTACAACTAGCCTATTGTAATATGATAGAAGAAGAACTATATTATTGACACTCATACAACTAGCCTAATGTAATATCCTATAAACAAAACTATAGCGTTTCCACTGATACAACTAGAATATTGTAATATCCTAAATACAGAACTTTAGCGTTGTCACTCCTACATAGCCTATTGTAATATCCTAGAAACAGAACTAAAGCAATGCCACTGCTACCACTAGCCTATTGTTATAACCTAGAAACCGAACTATCGCAATGCCACTGCTACAACTAGCCTATTGTAATAACATAGAGACAGAACTATAGCGTAACCAATGCTACAATTAGCCTATTGTATTGTCCTAGAAAAGAACTATAGCATTGACATTCCTACATCTAGCTTAGTGTAATATACTAGAAACAGAACTATATCATTGCAACTCCTACAACTAGCCAATTCTAATATCCAAGAAACAGAACTATAGCGTTGCACCAGCTACAACTAGACTATTATAATATCCAAGAAATAGAACATAGCATTGACACTACTACAACTAGCGTATTGTGATATCTAGAAACAGAACTATATAATTGCCACTTCTACAACTGGCCTATTGTAATGTCCTAGAAACAGAACTATAGCATTGCCACTGCTACAACAAGCCTATTGTAATATCTTAGAAACAGAACTATTGCGTTTACACTCCTACAACTAGCCTATTGTATTATCCTAGGAACATAACTATAGCATTGCCACTGCTACAACTAGATTAATGTAATATAATAGGAACATAACTATATCATTGCCACTGCTATAACTTGCCTATTGTAATATCCTAGAAACAGAACTATACCGTTGTTACTCCTACAATTAGCCGATTTTAATATCCTAGAAACAGAACTATAGCATTGCCACTGCTACAACGAGACTATTGTAATATCCTAGAAAAAGAACAATATTGTTGACACTCCTCCAACTAGCCTATTGTAATATCCTATTGACGGAACTATAGCTTTGTCACTGCTACAACTAGCCTATTGTAATATCCTAGAAACAGAACTATAGCCTTAGCATTGCCACTCCAACAACTAGCCTATTGTAATATCCTATAAAAAGAACTATAGCGTAGACACTGCTTCAACTGGATTATTGTAATATTCTATAAACAGAACTATAGCGTTGACACTGCTAAAACTCACCTATTGTAATATCCTAGAAACAGAACTATAGCATTGCCACTGCTACAACTGGCATATTGTAATATCCTTTAAAAGAACTATAGCAATTCCACTGATACAACTAGGCAATTGTAATATCCTAGAAACAGAACTATAGCGTTGCCACTGCTACAACTAGCCTATTGTATATATCTTAGAAACAGAACTATAGCGTTGCCACTGCTACAACTAGGCTATTGTAAAATTATAGAAACTGAACTATAGCGTTGACACCCCTACAACTAGCCTATTGTAATATCCAAGATACAGAACTAGAGTGTTGCCACTGTTACAACTAGCCTTTTGTAATATCCTAGAAACAGAACTTTATCATTGACACTCTTACAACTAGCCTAATATAATATCCTAGAAACAAAAATATCGTTGACACCCTACAACTAGCCTAATGTAATATTCTAGAAACAGAACTATAGATTTGCTACTGCTACAATTTGCCTATTGTAATACCAGGGAAACAGAGCTATAGCATTGACACTCCTACTTCTAGCCTATTGTAATATCCTAGAAACAGAACTAAAGCGATGAAACTCCTACAACTGGCCTATTGTAAAATCTTGAAACAGAACTGTGGCGCTGACACTCCTACAACTAGCCTATTGAAATATACCTAGAAACAGAAATATAGCATTGCCACTGATACAACTAGCCTATTGTATAATCATAGAAACATAACTATAGCATTGACACTCCGACAACTATCCTATTGTAATATCCTAGAAACAGAACTATAGTGTTGCCCCTGATATAACTAGCCTATTGTAATATCCTAGAAACAGAACAATATCATTGACACTCTAACCACTAGCCTAATATAATATCCTTGAAACAAAAATAGCATTGACACTCCTACAACAATCCCATTTTAATATCCTAGAAACAGAAATATAGTGTTGCCACTGCTACAACTAGCTTATTTTAATATAATACAAACAGAATTACAACGTTGCCACTCCTAAACTAGACAATTGTAATATCCTAGAAACAGAACTATAGCATTGCCACTGCCATAACTACCCTAGTGTAATGTCCTAGGATCAGAACTATAGCGTTAAGACTGCTACAACTAGCCTATTGTAATATCCAAGAAACAGAACAATAGCGTTAATACTCCTACAACTAGCCTATTGTATTAAACTAGAAACATAACTATAGCATTGCGACTGCTACAACTAGCCTATTGTTTTATCCTAGAAACAGATCTATAGCGTTGACACTCCTACAACTAGCCTATTGTAATATGATATAAGAAGAACTATATTATTGACACTCCTACAACAAGCCAATTGTAATGTCATAGAAACAGAACTATAGCATTTCTACTCCTACAACTAGCCTATTGTAATATCCTACAAACAGAACTATACCGTTGCCACTGCTACAACTAGCCAATTGTAATATCCTATAAACAGAACTATACCGTTGCCACTGCTACAACTAGCCTATTATAATGTCTTAGAAACAGAACTATAGCGTTGACACTCCTACCACTAGCCTATTGAAATATACCTAAAACAGAACTATAGCATTGTCACTGCTACAACTAGCCTTTTGTAATATCATAGAAACAAAACTATAACCTTGACAATCATACAATAACCTTTAATAATATCCTAGCAACAGATCTATAGTGTTGCCACTGGTACTACTAACCTATTGTAATATCCTAGAAACAAACCATAGCATTGACACTCCTTCAACTAGAATATTGTAATATCCTACAAACAGAACTATACCGTTGCCACTTCTATAACTAGCCTATTGTAATATCCTAGAAACAGAACTATACCGCTGCCACTGCAACAACTAGCCTATTGTAATATCCTAGAAACAGAAGTACAGCGTTGACATTCCTTCAACTAGCCTAGTGAAATATCATAGAAACAGAACTTGAGCATTGCCACTGCTGCAACAAGCTTATTGTAATATTCTAGAAACATAACTATAGTGTTGACACTCCTACAACTAAGCTATTGTAATATACCTAGAATCAGAACTATAGCATTGCCACTGCTACAACTAGTCTAATTAATATATTAGAAACAGAACTATAGCGTTGACACTCCTACAACTAGCCTATTGTAATATCCAAGAAACAGAACATTTGCTTTGCCTTTGCAACAACTGGACTATTGTAATATCCTAGAAATAGAACTATAGTGATGACACTCATTCAACTGGCCTATTATAATATCCTATGAACAGAACTATAGCGTTGCCACTCCTACAACTAGGCTATTGTAATACCATAGAAACAGAACTATAGAATTGACAGTCCTACTTCTAGCCTATTGTAATATCCTCGAAACAGTACAAAATCGTTGACACTCCGACAACAAGCCTATTGTAATATCCTAGACACAGAACTATAGCATTGACACTCCTTCAACTAGCCTATTGTAATATCCTATAAGCAGAACTATAGATTTTTCACTGCTACAACTAACCTATTGTACTATCTTTGAAACAGAACTATAGCATTGACACTCCAACTCCTAGCATATTGTAATATCCTAGAATCAGACCTTAAGCGTTGACACTCCTACAACTGGCCAATTGTAATATCCTAGAAACACTATCATAGCATTGACACTCCTTCAACTAGCCTATTGTAATATCCTAAATACAGAACTATAGCATTGACACTTATAAAACTAGCCTATTGTAATATCCTAGAAACAGAACTGTACCATTGGCACTACTACAACTAGCGTATTGTAAAATCTTTGAAACAGAACTATAGTGTTAACACTCCTACAACCAGCGTATTGTAATATCCTAGAAAAAGAACTATTGTGTTGCACTTCTCCAACTGGCCTATTGTAATATCCTAGAAACAGAACTCTAGCATTGCCACTCCTACTACTAGCCTATTGCAATATGCTAGAAACAGAACTATAGCAATTCCACTGCTACAACTATCCTATTGTAATATCCTAGAAACAGAACTATATCGTTGACACTCCCACAACTAGCCCATTCTAATATATTAGAAACAGAACTATAGCGTTGGCTCTCCTACAACAAGCCTATTGTAATATCGTATAAACAGACTATCGTGTTGCAACTGCTACAACTAGCCTATCGTAATATCCTAGAAACAGAACTATAGCGTTGCCACTGCTACAACTAGTATATTGTAATGTCCTAGAAACAGAACTACAGCCTTGCCGCTGCTATAACTACCCCAGTATAATGTCCTAGGAACCGAACTGTAGCGTTGCAACTCCTACAACTAGCCTATTGTAATATCATAGAAACAAAAATATAGCGTTGACACTCCTACAACTAGCCTATTGTAATATCCTAGAAACAGAACTATAGCGTTGACACTCCTACAACTAGCCTATTGTAATATCCTAGAAACAGAATTATAGCGTTGACACTCCTACAACTAGCCTAGAGTAATATCATAGAAGTAGAACAATAGCATTGCCACTGTTACAACTAGCCTATTGTAAAATCTTTGAAACAGTACTATAGCATTGACACTCCTACTCCTAGCCTATTGTTATATCCTAGAAACAGAACCAAAGCATTGACACTCATTCAACTAGCCTATTGTAATATCGTAGAAATAGAACTATAGCATTGCTACTCCTACAACTAGCCTAAGGAAGAATCATTGAAACAGAACTATAGTGTTGACACTCCTACAACTAGCCTATTGTAATATCCTACAAACAGAACTATACCGCTGCCACTGCCACAACCAGCCAATTATAATATCCTAGAAACAGAACTATACCGTTGCCACTGCTACAACTAGCCTTTTGTAATATCCTAGAAACAGAACTATAGAGTTGACACTCCAACAACTAGCCTATTGTAATATACCTAGAAACAGAACTATAGCATTGTCACTGCTACAACTAGCCTTTTGTAATATCATAGAAACATAACTATAACCTTGACACTCCTACAATAACCTTTTGTAATATTCTAGCAACAGATCTATAGTGTTGCCACTGCTACAACTAGCCTATTGTAATATCCTAGAATCAGAACTATAGCATTGACACTCCTTCAACTAGCCTATTGTAATATCCTAGAAACAGAACTATAGAGTTGCTACTCCTACAACTAGCCTAACGTAAAAGCCTAGAAACAGAACTATACCGTTGCCACTGCTACAACAAGCCTATTGTAATATCCTAGAAACAGAACTATAGCGTTGACACTCTTACAACTAGCCTAGTGTAATATCCTAGAAACAGAACTAGAGCATTGCCACTGTTACAACAAGCCTATTGTAATATCCTAGAAACAGGACTATAGCATTGACACTCCTCCAACTAGCCTATTGTAATATACCTAGAAACAGAACTATAGAATTGCCACTGCTACAACTAGCCTATTGTAATATCATAGAAACATAACTATAGCATTGACACTCCTATAAATATCCTATTGTAATATCCTAGACACAGAACTATACTGTTGCCACTGCTACAACTAGCCTATTTTAATATCCTACAAACAGAATTACATCGTTGCCACTCCTAAACTAGACTATTGTAATATCCTAGAAACAGAACTATAGCGTTGCCACTGCTATAAATACCCTAGTGTAATGTCCTAGGATCAGAACTATAGCGTTGCCACTGCTACAACTAGCCTATTGTAATATCCTAGAAACAGAACTATAGTGTTAATACTCCTACAACTAGCCTATTGTATTATACTAGAAACATAACTATAGCATTGCCACTGCTACAACCAGCCTATTGTTATATCCTAGAAACAGATCTATAGCGTTGACACTCCTACAACTAGCCTATTGTAATATGATAGAAGAAGAACTATATTATTGACACTCCTACAACTAGCCTAATGTATTATCCTAGAAACAAAACAATAGCGTTACCACTGCTACAACTAGAATATTGTAATATCCTAAATACAGAACTTTAGAGTTGACACTCCTACAACTAGCCTATTGTAATTTCCTAGAAACAGAACTATAGCATTGCCACTGCTGCAACTAGCCTATTGTAATATCCTAGAAACAGAACTATAGCGTTGACACTGCTACAACTAGCCTATTGTAATATCCTAGAAACAGAACTATAGCCTTGCCTCTGTTACAATTTGCCAATCGTAAAATCCTGAAGAAAATAATATAGATTTGACACTATTGCAACTGAAGAAAAGAAACCTTCTGAACGAAAACGTTCATGTTTGACACTACTATAACTGGCTAATTGTAATATCTTTAACACAAACGTACAAATTTCAGACTACTACAACATGCCGAAAGTAATCCTGAACAGAAATGTACAAGTTCGACGCTGCATCATTTTGCCCATAGTAATGTCCTGATCACAAACATACAGATTTGACAATGCTACAACTGGCAAATAATAACGTCCCAAACACACACACACACACACACAGGTTTGACATTGTTACAACTGGCCAATAGTAATTTCCTGAACACAATTATACAGGTTGTAAACTGCCACAACTGGCCAATAGCAAAATCATGAAAACATTCATACATGTTTTACACTGCTACGACTGGACACTTAAAATGTCCTGAAGACAAAGATACATGCTTATCACTCCTACACCTTTCAATGCTAATGTCCTAAACAATAACATACATACTGCTACAACTGGCCAATATTAATGTCTGAACAAAACATGCTGGTTTGACACTTCTAAAACTGGCGAATAGTAATGTCCTGAACACAAACATACAGATTTAACACTGTTACAACTGGACAATAGTAAGGCCCTGAACACAAACATACGTGTTTCACACCGCTACAAGAGCCAACTAGTAACTTCATGAACACTAACATACAGGCTTGACACTGCTACAGCTGGCCAATATTAGCACCCTGAATACAAAAATACAGGTTTGGCAGTGCTGCAACTGGCCAGTAGTAACATCCTTAAACCCAAACATACAGGTTTAACACTGCTACAACTGGCCAATGTAATGTCCTGAAGACGAACATGCAGGTTTATCACTGCTACAACTTTCCATTTCTAATATTCTGAACAATAATATACATGTGTGTCACTACTAGAACAGGGCAATATTAATGTCCTGAACCAAACAGACTGGTTTTACTCTTCTAAATTTGGTTAATGAAAATGTCCTGAATACAAACATATAAGTTTGACATTGCTATAACTGGCCAAAATAATGTTCTGAACACATAAATACAGGTTTAAAACTGGTTCAACTGACCAAATGTAATGTCCAGAACACAAATATCCACGTTTAACACAGTTACAATTGGACAATATTAATGTCATTAGCACAAACATGCAGGTTTAATGCTGCTACAACTGGCCAATAGTAGTGTCCTGAAAACAAACATGCAGGTTTGACACTGCTACATCTGGCTGATAGTAATGTCCTGAACATAATCATACAAGTTTGACCAATAGTAGTGTCCTGAACAAACATAAATTACATATTTGACACTGCTAAAACTGGCCAATGGTAGTGTGCTGAACACAAACATACAGGTTTGACACTTCTACAACTGACCAATATTAATTTCCTGAATACAAATGTACAGGTTTGACACTGCTTTGTCCAATAGTAGTGTCCTGAACACTAACATACAGGATTTACAATGCTTTAACTGGCCATTATTAATGTCTTAAACACAAACATGCAGGTTTGACACTGCTATACCTGGCCAATTGTAGTGTCCTGAACACAAACATAGGGGTTTGACATTGCTACAACTGGCCAATAGTATTGTACTGAACACAAATATACAGGTTTGACACTGCTAACACTGGCCAATAGTATTGTCATGAACAAAAACATAAATGTTGTCTTTGCTACAACTGGCTAATAGTAATGTCCTGATCCCAAATATCTTGGTTTGACACTGCTACAATGGCCAATTTTAATGTCCTGAACATAAACACACAGGTTTGACACTGCTTCAACTGGCCATAAACGAGACATGTATATTTCTGAACACTTGGAACCTGTTCGTGAATAAGACTTTAATATGATATGATTACTTTAGCTTTCACCTCGTTGACAGTTTGTTCATGACGAAAAGTCCTCAATTGGTTACAAACAATGCAGATATTAGTTAGTTATTCTACAGAGAATGATCCTCATAATTGTAGTCATCAGCGATGCCGAATATTGGCTTGGATGTCCAAAAATGTAATATTAATTTAGAAAACTTAATAAACATTTACAAAATTAACATTTTCAATTCTTTAGTGCTTGTAACCATACCTAATTATTAAGTAGAAATGTCTCATTTTACTAGAATCATGGCTTGTGGTGTATTTTAGTGGAAAATAATGTGCCTATCCGTTGGACATCATGGTCATTTTCTTGTTTGCATATTCGGGAGGAACGGAGAACGACACTCGTTTTTTGTCACTTGCAAAGGGAGTGTGTGGCCGAGTACTAACACTGACTGTTCAGAGCCACCAGGTCAGGGTAGGGAGAAGCTCGCCTCTGCGAGTTGCAGGAACAGCTAGTGGTAGTTTCCTACTTCTGATTAGGTATATCTGTTCCGGCGGCTTGACCCCTGCAGCTCTAACGTATCTGGCCTGGAACTTGGGCGTCTCACGTTTGGACCTCACCCCATTCATTTGAATGTAAATGTTCTTGTAGAGGCAAGTAGCAGCCATCTGTCTCGTCCTCGTGAACAATCTCCCCATCCTCTCAGTCTATAAACACAGTATCACAGAGCAATTCCCAAGCAAGAGAGAATTAAATATGCAGATTAAAATAAGAGGAGGAGAAGTGAAAAGAATATAGTTAAAAATAGGTCCGTCACTTCGTCATGCCCACAGATCGAATATTGTTCAAAATTTCCTTTAGAGGGCGAGAAAGGTGGTTAAACTATGAACTGAAAGTTTCTAGTGCCACATCCTTAAAGGGTTACGTATCATTCTTTCCTAATGTTTCCTCAGGGTTCCCAATAAGGTCTAATGAAACGTCGAGTTTCTCCATCTTAGGAATAAAGAATAAGTTCTTTGAAAAGTTAGCAGTCCAGCTACCCTCGATATGAGACAAAACAGTAAAAGACTGGCTATGGGTGGGGCATGAAGTACGTAATTTTACAATCCGAGTACCTCTTAGAGTAACCAGGTTTGTGCTTCAGACTCTCCCGGACAGGTTATAGTGGTCTCACTTACTTCACTTACACTGAATATTCAGTGTAAGTTGTCTTCCAGCATGTAAAACGCTGGGGGATAACTGTTATACAGAACAACATGACAGATTTTATTCACCTCTGCAAATGTTGAGCAACCCTCAAAAATATTGAAATTGCAAGATCGTATCTGAGAGCTATAGATGGGGGATCTAAGGTCGCAAATAATTTCGTCGCGGCCACGATAGTTCTGGAGGTCGTTGAAGGCCAGTTCCGCAAAACGAAACGGAGTCTATCACGTGATATAGCGAGATAAGGATTCGTCAGTTTGATATAAAATAAATTAATATTATCTCTTCCCACAGAGGGTAGTTAGACGGCTCTTTACAGGGTGAAATCATACTCCACGGACCTCAAGGGTATTTGTACGCACAGCCGTAAGATTTGTCCAGTCATAGCAGCTTGGACGCAAGCAACCTGATAATATTTATAAATATTGTCCGCCCTGGATACTGTAAGAAAATTCAATCCTGGCTTCAACTAAATGATGTTGGTGAGTGCGGCTAGTTCTGAGGGGGAAACTAAAAATGAGGAAAGTTTTCACGTGCTAATTACGTCCAAAGCTTGGTTGAGCAAAACAATGTCCTGTCGAATCCCGCCAAGAACAGCTTCCAAGATTCTCATTGAAGCACTGACGCGGTAAACAGAGCTAACTAATTCCTTCAGGTTAATCAACTCTTTCTAGAATTAAGTATGAAAATGATTAAGATAATGACCGATTTGGTCGGTAGCGAGAGCTAACTTACCATAGATTACCCAAAGTTTGTTATCTGACACGCATGTGCAATTGGAGAGGGATACCTTTTCTTCTAAGCAGTGTACTAGTACCCGGTTTATAAGTGCCAACTTCTTAACATTTTTTTTTAATAGCGTCTAGTTCTCCCGAAGTGACTGTTCCGAACAGTTCCTTCAAAGCACCCACCCCCCCCCCCTAAACCTCTCTTAAAGCAAGCTCGGAGTTCCGTGTATTTAAGACATTATCCATCTCCTGTCCCAATTTCACGGCCTGTATGTTCAACATTTTTATTTCATCGTCCATAATAGAACAGAAAAGATTCATATGTTGTTTGTTAGCTGAGACCACCCCATTAATATAGTACCAACTCATTTCCCCAATAGAATAAATGAAACGTTCAACCTTTACTCGGAAAAAAGACATGTTGATATTGATAACCAACACCTATATATCCCCACTCAAAATCACCTCACTTTGAAGTACAAATACCAGGCCTTTATCCAGTGGTGAGTCGTCATGCTGAGTTAGAACCTGATTCCAACTTCCAACGACCATAAAAGCAAGAGCACTCAAGGTCGCCCGCAGAGTCATTTTCTATTTCTTCACTGAAAAAAAAAAATGTATAGTAGGTCCCAACAGAGTACACGCATTAATACGAAAGTTACATTGAAAAAAACACATTAATAATCTGGATAGTTCGACATTGCCAGCTTGAAAAGCGAGTCTCAACATTCTGTATTATAGGGGTTCTTCACATAGAACCACAGCAAGGGATGAAGTGATACAGTTAAATTATATTTAGGTAGGATAGAAGGAGAATAATTGAATGCAATATGAGTTTAAGCCTCCGACCATAAAAAATTCTATGCAGATTCCAACCTGATGACTAAATCCTAAAACAGACAGATCAATAAGCATACCCAAAAAAGGAGTTAAAAAACAGTTTAATACTTTCCACTGTCTTCCCTTAAACTTTCTCTTTATCACCTAACAAGCTAAATACAAGCCCCAAAAATGTGTATAACTTACAAGCGTAATTCAAGCCCCAATAAGGTGCACACCTGAAATGCAATTAAATGCCACTATATCGAGGGCGCCATGTTTACTTGCAAGAGTGAGCACCATAGGTTGCTCAACGGAGCCATGTTCACTCTGCAGTAGTGAGCACCATGGTTGCTCAACGGCGCCATGTTTACTTGCAAGAGTGAGCACCATGGTTGCTCAACGGCGCCATGTTTACTTGCAAGAGTGAGCACCATGGTGGCTCGACGGCGCCATGATTACTCTGCAGGAGTGAGCACCATGGTTGCTCAACGGCGCCATGTTTGCTTGCAAGAGTGAGCACCATAGGTTGCTCAACGGAATCAAGTTTACTCTGCAGGATTGAGCACCATGGTTGATCAACGGCGCCATGTTTGCTTGCAAGAGTGATCACCATAGGTTGCTCAACGGCGCCATGTTCACTCTGCAAGAGTGAGCACCATGATTGCTCAACGGCGGAATGTTTGCTTGCAAGAGTGAGCACCTTAGGTTGCTCTACGGCACCATATTTACTCTGCAGGAGTGAGCACCATGGTTGCTCAACGGCGCCATGTTTGCTTGCAAGAGAGAGCACCATAGGTTGCTCAACGGAGCCATGTTCACTCTGCAGTAGTGAGCACCATGGTTGCTCAACGGCGCCATGTTTGCTTGCAAGAGAGAGCACCATAGGTTGCTCAACGGCACCATGTTTACTCTGCAGGAGTGAGCACCATGTTTGCTTGACGGCGCCATGTTTATTTGCAAGAGTGAGCACCATAGTTGCTCGACGGCGCCATGAATACTCTGAATGAGTGAACTCCATGGATGCTCAACTGCGCCATTTTTACTGTGCAGGAGTGGGCACCATGTTTGCTTGACGGCGCTATGTTCACTCTGCAGTTGTGAGCAACATGGTTGCTCAACGGCGCCATGTTTACTCTGCAGTAGTGAGCACCATTATTTCTCAACGGCGCCATGTTCACTCTGCAGTAGTGAGCAAGATGGTTGCTCAACGGCGCCATTTTTACTCTGCAGGAGTGAGCACCATGGTAGCTCGACGGCGCCATTTTCACACTGGAGTAGTGAGCACCATGGTTGCTCAACGGGGCCATGTTTACTCTGCAGGAGTGAGCACCATGGTTTCTCGACGGCACCATGTTCTCTCTGCAGGAGTGAGCACCATAGGTTGCTCAACGGCGCCATGTTTACTCTGCAGGAGTGAGCACCATGTTTGCTTGACGGCGCCATGTTTACTTGCGAGAGTGAGCACCATAGTTGCTCTATGGCGCCTTGTTTGCTTACAAGAGTGAGCACCATAGGTTGCTCAAGGGCGCCATGTTCACTCTTCAGTAGTGAGCACCATGGTTGCTCAACGGCGCCATGTTTGCTTGCAGGAGTGAGCACCATTGTTGCTCGACGGCGCCTTGTTCACTCTGAATTAGTGAACTCCATGGTTGCTTAACCGCGCCATTTTTACTCTGCAGGAGTGAGCACCATGTTGTCTTGACGGCGCCATGTTCACTCTGCAGGAGTGAGCACCATGGTTGCTCAACGGCGCCATGTTTGCTTGTAAGAGAGAGCACCATAGGTTGCTCAACGGCGCTATGTTCACTCTGCTGGAGTGAGCACCATGGTTGATCGATGGCGCATTGTTTGCATACAAGAGTGAGCACCATAGGTTGCTCAACGACGCCATGTTCACTCTGCAGTAGTGAGCACCATGGTTGCTCAACGGCGCCATGTTTGCTTGCAAGATTGAGCACCATTGTTGCACGACGGCTCCTTGTTCACTCTGAATGAGTGAACGCCATGGTTGCTCAAGGGCGCCATTTTTACTCTGCAGGAGTGAGCACCATGTTCGCTTGACGGCGCCATGTTTACTTGCAAGCATGAGCTCCATGGTTGCACAACGGCGCCATGTTTGCTTGTAAGAGTGAGCACCATGGTTGCTCGACGGCGCCATGTTCACTCTGCAGTAGTGAGCACCATGGTTTTTCAACGGCGCCATGTTTGCTTGCAAGAGTGAGCACCATTGTTGCTCGAAGGCGCCATGTTCACTCTAAATGAGTGAACTCCATGGTTGCTCAACGGCGCCATTTTTACTCTGAAGGAGTGAGCACCATGTTTGCTTGACTGCGCCATGTTTACTTGCAACCGTGAGCACCATTTATGCTCGACGGCGCCAATTTCACTCTGCAGTAGTGAGCACCATGGTTGATCAACGGCGCCATGTTTACTAGGCAGGAGTGAACACCATGTTTCCTTGACGGCGCCATGTTTACTTGCAAGCGTGAGCACCATGGTTGCTCAACTTCGCCATGTTTGCTTTTAAGATTGAGAACCATGGTTGCTCAACGGCGCCATGTTCACTCTGCAGGAGTAAGCACCATGGTTGCTCAACGGCCACCATGTTTACTCTGCAGGAGTGAGCAAAATGTTTGCTTTACATCGCCATGTTTACTTGCAAGGGTGAGCACCATGGTTGCTCAACGGCGCCACGTTAACTTGTAAGAGTGTGCACCATGGTTGCTCAACGGCGCCATGTTCACTCTGCAGGAGTAAGCACCATGGTTGCTTGACGGCGCCATGTTTACTTGCAAGCGTGAGCACCATGGTTGCTCGACGGCGCCATGTTCACTCTGAATGAGTGAACTCAATGGTTGCTCAACGGCGCCATGTTTACTCTGCAGGAGTGAGCACCATGTTTGCTTGACGGCGCCATGTTTACTTGCAACCGTGAGTACCATGGTTGCTCGACGGCGCCATGTTCACTCTGAATGAGTGAACTCCATGGTTGCTCAACGGCGCCATGTTTACTCTGCAGGAGTGAGCACCATGTCTGCTTGACGGCGCTATGTTTACTCTGCAGGAGTGAGCACCATGGTTGCTCGTCGGCGAAATGTTCACTCTGCAGGAGTGAGCTACATAGGTTGCTCAATGTCGCCATGTTTACTGTGCAGGAGTGAGCACCATGTTTGCTTGCGGCGCCATGTGTACTTGCTAGAGTGAGCACCATTGTTTCTTGACGGCGCCATGTATACACTGAAGACTGAACTCCATGGCTGCTCAACGGCGCCATTTTTACTCTGCAGGAGAGAGCACCATGTTTGCTTGACGGCGCCATGTTCACTCTGCAGGAGTGAGCACCATGGTTGCTCAACGGCGCCATGTTTGCTTGCAAGAGTGAGCACCATAGGTTGCTCAGCGGCGCCATGTTCACTCTGCAGGAGTGAGCACCATGGTTGCTCGATGGCGACGTGTTTGCTTACAAGAGTGAGCAACATAGGATGCTCAACGGTGCCATGTTCACTCTGCAGTAGTGAGCACCTTGTATGCTCAACGGCACCATGTTTGCTTGCAAGAGTGAGCACCATTGTTTCGCGACGGCGTCATGTTCACTCTGAATAAGTGAACTCTATGGTTGCTCAACGGCGTCATTTTACTCTGCTGGAGTGAGCACCATGTTTACTTGACGGCGCCATGTTTACTTGCAATCGTGAGCACCATGGTTGTTCAATGGCGCCATGTTTGCTTGCAAGAGTGAGCACCATTGTTACTCGAAGGCGCCATGTTCACTCTGAATGAGTGAACTCCATGGTTGCTCAACGGCACCATGTTTACTGTGCAGAAGTGAGCACCATGTTTGCTTGACGGCGCCATGTTTACTTGCAAGCGTGAGCACCATGGTTTCTCAACGGCGCCATGTTAACTAGTAAGAGTGAGCACCATGTTTGCTCAACGGAGCCATGTTCACTCTGCACGAGTGAGTACCATGGTTGTTCACCGGCGCCATGTTTGTTTGCAAGAGTGAGCACCATTGTTGCTCGACGGCGCCATGTTCACTCTGAATGAAAGAACTCCATGGTTGCTCAACCGCGCCATGTTTACTCTGCAGGAGTGAGCCCATGTTTGCTTGACGGCGCAATGTTAACTTGCAAGCGTGAGCACCATGGTTGCTCGACGGCGCCATGTTCACTTTGCAGTAGTGAGCACCATGGTTGCTCAACGGCGCCATGTTTACTCTGCAGGAGTGAGCACCATGGTTGCTCGACGGCGCCATGTTCACTCTGTAGGAGGTAGCACCATGGTTGCTTGACGGCGCCATGTTTTACTTGCAGAGTGAGCACCATTGTTGCTTGACGGCGCCATGTATACTCTGAATGAGTGAACTCCATGGCTGCTCAACTGCGCCATTTTTATTCTGCAGGAGTGAGCACCATGTTTTCTTGACGGCGCCATGTTCACTCTGCAGGAGTGAGCACTATTGTTGCTCAACGGCGCCATGGTTGCTTGCAAGAGTGAGCACCATAGGTTGCTCAACGGCGCCATGTTCACTCTGCAGTAGTGAGAACCATGGTTGCTCAACGGCGCCATGTTTACTCTGCAGTAGTGAGCACCATGGTTGCTCAACGGCGCCATGTTTGTTTGCAAGAGTGAGCACCATAGGTTGCTCAGCAGCGCCATGTTCTCTCTGCAGGAGTGAGCACCATGGTTGCTCGATGGCGCCGTGTTTGATTACAAGATTGAGCAACATAGGATGCTCAACGGTGCCATGTTCACTCTGCAGTAGTGAGCACTTTGGTTGCTCAACGGCGCCATGTTTTCTTGCAAGAGTGAGCACCATTGTTGCTCGACGGCGCCATGTTCACTCTGAATAAGTGAACTCTATGGTTGCTCAATGACGCCATTTTTACTCTGCAGGAGAGAGCACCATGTTTGCTTGATGGCTCCATGTTTACTTGCAAGCATGAGTTCCATGGTTGCTCAACGGCGCCATGTTTGCTTGTAAGAGTGAGCACCATGGTTGCTCGACGGCGCCATGTTCACTCTGCAGTAGTGAGCAAGATGGTTACTCAACGGCGCCATGTTTACTCTGCAGGAGTGAGCACCATGGTTGCTCGACGGCGGCATGTTCACTCTGAAGTAGTGAACACCATGGTTGATCAACGGCGCCATGTTTTCTCTGCAGGAGTGAGCACCATGTTTGTTCAACGGCGCCATGTTTGCTTGTAAGAGTGAGCACCATAGGTTGCTCAACGGCGCCAATGTAACTCTGCATGAGTGAGCACCATGGTTGCTCGATGGCGCCGTGTTTGCTTACAAGAGTGAGCACCTTAGGTTGCTCAACGGCGCCATGTTCACTCTGCAGTAGTGAGCACCATGGTTGCTCAACGGCGCCATGTTTGCTTGCAAGAGTGAGCACCATTGTTGCTCGACGGCGCCATGTTCACTCTGAATGAGTGAACTCCATGGTTGCTCAACGGCGCCATTTTTACTCTGCAGGAGTGAGCACCATGTTTGCTTATCTGCGCCATGTTTACTTGCAAGCGTGAGCACCATTTATGCTCGACGGCGCCAATTTCACTCTGCAGTAGTGAGCACCATGGTTGATCAACGGCGCCATGTTCACTCTGCAGTAGTGAGCACCATGGTTTCCCGACGGCGCCATGTTCACTCTGTAGGAGGGAGCACCATAGGTTGCTCAACGGCGCCATGTTTACTCTGCAGGAGTGAGCACCATGTTTGCTTGACGGGGCCATGTTTGCTTGCTAGAGTGAGCACCATAGTTGCTCGACGGCGCCATGTATACTCTGAATGAGTGAACTCCATGGTTGCTCAATGGCGCCATTTTTACTCTGCAAGAGTGAGCAACATGTTTGCTTGACGGCGCCATGTTCACTCAGCAGGAGTGAGCACCATGGTTGCTCAACGGCGCCAAGTTTGCTTGTAAGAGTGAGCACCATAGGTTGCTCAACGGCGCCATGTTCTCTCTGCAGGTGTGAGCACCATGGTTGCTCAACGGCACCATGTTCACTCTGCAGGCGTGAGCACCATGTTTGCTTGACGGTGCCATGTTTACTTGCAAGCGTGAGCACCATGGTTGCTCGACGGCGCCATGTTCACTCTGAATGAGTGAACTCCATGGTTACTCAACGGCGCCATGTTTACTCTGCAGAAGTGAGCACCATGTTTGCTTGACGGCGCCATGTTTACTTGCAAGCGTGAGCACCATGGTTGCTCGCCGGCGCCATGTTCACTCTGAATGAATGAACTCCATGGTTGCTCAACGGCGCCATGTTTACTCTGAAGGAGTGAGCAACATGGTTTGCTCGACGGCGCCATGTTCACTCTGTAGTAGTGAGCACCATGGTTGCTCAACGGCGCCATGTTTACTCTGCAGGAGTGAGTACCATGGTTGCTTGACGGCGCCATGTGTACTTGCAAGAGTGAGCATCATTGTTGTTTGACGGTGCCATGTATACTCTGAATGACTGATTTCCATGACTGCTCAACGGCGCCATTTTTACTCTGCAGGAGTGAGCACCATGTATGATTCACGGCGCCATGTTCACTCTGCAGGAGTGAGCACCATTGTTGCTCAACGGCGCCATGTTTTCTTGCAAGAGTGTGCACCATAGGTAGCTCAACGGCGCCATGTTCCCTCTGCAGGATTGAGCACAATGGTTGCTCGATGGCGCCGTGTTTGCTTACAAGAGTGAGCACCATAGGTTGCTCAACGGCGCCATGTTCACTCTGCAGTAGTGAGCACCATGGTTGCTCAACGGCGCCATGTTCACTCTTCAGTAGTGAGCACCATGGTTGCTCAACGGCGTCACGTTTGTTTGCAAGAGTGAGAACCATTGTTGCTCGACGGCGCCATGTTCACTCTGAATGAGTGAACTCAATGGTTGCTCAACGGCGAAATGTTTACTCTGCAGGAGTGAGCAACATAGGTTGCTCAATGGCGCCATTTTTACTGTGCAGGAATGAGCACCATGTTTGCTTGACGGCGCCATGTGTACTTGCAAGAGTGAGCACCATTGTTTCTTGACGGCGCCATGTATACGCTGAATGACTGAACTCCATGGCTGCTCAACGGCGCCATTTTAACTCAGCAGGAGAGAGCACCATGATTGATTGACGGCGCCATGTTCACTCTGCAGGAGTGAGCACCATGGTTGCTCAACCGCGCCATGTTTGCTTGCAAGAGTGAGCACCATAGGTTGCTCATCGGCGCCATGTTCACTCTGCAGGAGTGAGCACCATGTTTGCTTGACGTCGCCATGTTTACTTGCAATGTGAGCACCATGGTTGCTCGACGGCGCCATGTTCACTTTGCAGTAGTGAGCACCATGGTTGCTCAACGGCGCCATGTTAACTTGTAAGAGTGAGCACCATGGTTGCTCAACGGCGCCATGTTAACTCTGCAGGATTGAGCACCATGGTTGCTTGACGGCGCCATGTTTACTTGCAAGCTTTAGCACCATGGTTGCTCGACGGCGCCATGTTCACTCTGAATGGGTGAACTCCATGGTTGCTCAACGGCGCCATGTTTACTCTGCAGGAGTGAGCACCATGTTTGCTTGACGGCGCCATGTTTACTTGCAAGCGTGAGCACCATTGTTGCTTGACGGCGATATGTTTACTCTGCAGTAGTGAGTACCGTGGTTGCTCAACGGCGCCATGTTCACTCTGCAGTAGTGAGCACCATGGTTGCTCAACGGCGCCATGTTTACTCTGCAGGATTGAGCACAATAGGTTGCTCAACGGCGCCATATTTACTCTGCAGGATTAAACACCATGTTTGCTTGACGGCGCCATGTTTTACTTGCAAGAGTGAGCACCATTGTTGCTTGACGGCGCCATGTATACTCTGAATGAGTGAACTCCATGGATGCTCAACTGCGCCATTTTTACTCTGCAGGAGTGAGCACCATGTATGATTCACGGCGCCATATTCACTCTGCAGGATTGAGAACCATTGTTGCTCAACGGCGCCATGTTTGCTAGCAAGAGTGTGCACCATAGGTAGCTCAACGGCGCCATGTTCACTCTGCAGGAGTGAGCACAATGGTTGCTCGATGTCGCCGTGTTTTCTTACAAGAGTGAGCACCATAGGTTGCTCAACGGCGCCATGTTCACTCTTCAGTAGTGAGCACCATGGTTGCTCAACGGCGCCATGTTTGTTTGCAAGAGTGAGAACCATTGTTGCTCGACGGCGCCATGTTCACTCTGAATGAGTGAACTCCATGGTTGATCAACGGCGCCATGTTCACTCTGCAGGAGTGAGCACCATGGTTGCTAAAACGGCACCATTTTTACTCTGCTGGAGTGAGCACCATATTTGCTTGACGGCGCCATGTTTACTTGCAAACGTGAGCACCATGGTTGCTCGACTGCGCCATGTTCACTTTGCAGTAGTGAGCACCATGGTTGCTCAACGGCGCCATGTTTACTCTGCAGGAGTGAGAACCATGGTTGCTCGACGGCGCCATGTTCACTCTGTAGGAGTGAGCACAATAGGTTGCTCAACGGCGCCATGTTCACTCTGCAGGGGGAAGCACCATGGTTGCTTGACGGCGCCATTTTTACTTGCAAGCGTGAGCACCATGGTTGCTCGACGGCGTTATGTTCACTCTGCAGGAGTGAACACCATAGGTTGCTCTACGGCGCCATGTTTACTCTGCAGGAGAGAGCACCATGTTTCCTTGACGGCGCCATGTTCACTCTGAAGAAGTGAGCACCATGGTTGCTCGATGGCGCCTTGTTCACTCTGAATGAGTGAAATCCATTGTTGCTCAACGGCGCCATTTTTAATCTGCAGGAGTGATCACCATGTTTGCTTGACGGCGGCATGTTTACTTGCCAGCGTGAGCACCATGGTTGCTCAAAGGCGCCATATTAACTTGTAAGAGTGAGCACCATATTTGCTCAACGGCGCCATGTTCACTCTGCACGAGTGAGTACCATGGTTGTTTAACGGCGCCATGTTTGCTTGCAAGAGTGAGCACCATTGTTGCTCGACGGCGCCATGTTCACTCTAAATGAGTGAACTCCATGGTTGCTCAACGGCGCCATGTTTACTCTGCAAAAGTGAGCACCATGTTTGCTTGACCGTGCCACGTTTACTTACAAGCGTGAGCACCATGGTTGCTCGACGGCGCAATGTTCACTCTGAATGAGTGAACTCCATGGTTGCTCAACGGCGCCATGTTCACTCTGAAGGAGTGAGCACCATGGTTGCTCGTCGGCGCCATGTTCACTCTGCAGGAGTGAGCACCATAGGTTGCTCAACGCCGCCATGTGTACTCTGCAGGAGTGATCCCATGTTTGCTTGACGGCGCCATGTGTACTTGCAAGAGTGAGCACCATTGTTTCTTGACGGCGCCATGTTCACTCTGCAGGAGTGAGCACCATGGTTGCTCAACGGCGCCATGTTTGCTTACAAGAGTGAACAACATAGGATGCTCAACGGTGCCATGTTCACTTTGCAGTAGTGAGCACCATGGTTGCTCAACGGCGCCATGTTTACTCTGCAGGAGTGAGAACCATGGTTGCTCGACGGCGCCATGTTCACTCTGTAGGAGTGAGCACAATAGGTTGCTCAACGGCGCCATGTTCACTCTGCAGGGGGAAGCACCATTGTTGCTTGACGGCGCCATTTTTACTTGCAAGTGTGAGCACCATGGTTGCTCGACGGCGCCATGTTCACTCTGCAGGAGTGAACACCATAGGTTGCTCAACGGCGCCATGTTTACTCTACAGGAGAGAGCACCATGTTTGCTTGACGGCGCCATGTTCACTCTGCAGGAGTGAGCACCATGGATGCTCAACGGCGCCATGTTTGCTTGCAAGAGTGAGCACCATAGGTCGCTCAGCGGCGCCATGTTCACTCTGAAGGAGTGAGCACCATGGTTGCTCGATGGTGCCTTGTTCACTCTGAATGAGTGAAATCCATGGTTGCTCAACGGCGCCATTTTTAATCTGCAGGAGTGAGCACCATGTTTGCTTGACGGCGGCATGTATACTTACCAGCGTGAGCACCATGGTTGCTCAACGGCGCCATATTAACTTGTAAGAGTGAGCACCATATTTGCTCAACGGCGCCATGTTCACTCTGCACGATTGAGTACCATGGTTGTTTAACGGCGCCATGTTTGCTTGCAAGAGTGAGCACCATTGTTGCTCGACGGCGCCATGTTCACTCTGAATGAGTGAACTCCATGGTTGCTCAACGGTGCCATGTTAACTCTGCAGGAGTGAGCACCATGGTTGCTCGACGGCGCCAGGTTTACTTGTAACAGTGAGCACCATTGTTACTCGACGGCGCCATGTATACTCTGAATGAGTGAACTCCATGGTTGCTCAACGGCGCCATTTTTAATTTGCAGGAGTGAGCACCATGTTTGCTTGACGGCGCCATGTTCACTCTGCAGGAGTGAGCACCATGGTTGCCCAACGACGCCATGTTTGCTTGTAAGAGTGATCACCATAGGTTGCTCAACGGCGCCATGTTCACTCTGCAGTAGTGAGCACCATGGTTGCATGACGGCGCCATGTTTACTCTGCAGGAGTGAGCACCATTTTTGCTTGACGGCACCATGTTTACTCTGCAGGAGTGAGCACCTTAGGTTGCTCAACGGCGCCATGTTTACTCTGCAGGAGTGAGCAACATGTTCGCTTGACGGCACCATGTTTACTCTGCAGGAGTGAGCACCATGGTTGCCCAACGGCGCCAAGTTTGCTAGTAATATTGAGCACCATAGGTTGCTCAACGGCGCCATATTCACTATGCAGTAGTGAGCATCATGGTTGCTCAACGGCGCCATGTTCACTCTGCAGGAGTGAGCACCATAGGTTGCTCAACGGCGCCATGTTAACTTGCCAGCGTGAGCACCATGGTTGCTCAACGGCGCCATGTCCACTCTGCAGGAGTGAGCACCATGTTTGCCCAAAGGCGCCATGTTTGCTTGTAAGAGTGAACATCATAGGTTGCTCAACAGCGCCATATTCACTCTGCAGTAGTGAGCACCATGGTTGCTCAACGGCGCCATTTTCACTCTGTAGGAGTGAGCACCATAGGTTGCTCAACGGCGCCATGTTCACTCTGAAGTAGTGAGCACCATGGTTGCTCAACGGCGCCATGTTTGCATGTAAGAGTGAGCACCATGGTTGCTCGAAGGCACCATGTTCACTCTGCAGGAGTGAGCACCATGGTTGCTCGACCGCACCATGTTCACTCTGCAGTAGTGAGCACCATGGTTGCTCAACGGCGCAAATGTTCACTCTGCAGTAGTGAGCACCATGGTTGCTCGACGGCGCCATGTTCACTCTGCAGGAGTGAGCACCATATACGTTGCTCAACGGCGCCATGTTTACTCTGCAGGAGTGAGTACCATGTTTGCTCGACGGCGCCATATTCACTCTGCAGGAGTGAGCACCATGTTTGCTCGACGGCGCCATGTTCACTCTGCAGGAGTGAGCACCATAGGTTGCTCTACGGCGCCATGTTTACTCTGCAGTAGTGAGCACCATGGTTACTCAACGGCGCAATGTTCACTCTGCAGTAGTGAGCACCATGGTTACTCAACGGCGCAATGTTCACTCTGCAGGAGTAAGCAACATGGTTGTTTGACGGCGCCATGTTTACTTGCAAGCGTGAACACCATGGTTTCTCGACGGCGCCATGTTCACTCTGAATGAGTAAACTCCATGGTTGCTCAACGACGCCATGTTTACTCTGCAGGAGTGAGCACCATGTTTGCTTGACGGCGCCATGTTTACTTGCAAGCGTGAGTACCATGGTTGCTCGACGGCGCCATGTTCACTCTGAATGAGTGAACTTCATGGTTGCTCAACGGCGCCATGTTTACTCTGAAGGAGTGAGCACCATGTATGCTTGACGGCGCCATGTTTACTCTGCAGGAGTGAGCACCATGTTTGCTCGTCGGCGCCATGTTCACTCTACAGGAGTGAGCACCATAGGTTGCTCAACGGCGCCATGTTTACTCTGCAGGAGTGAGCACCATGTTTGCTTGAGGGCGCCATGTGTACCTGCAAGAGTGAGCACCATTGTTTCTTGACGGCGCGATGTATATTCTGAATAAGTGAACTCCATGGTTGCTCAACGGCGCCATGTTTACTCTACAGGAGAGAGCACCATGTTTGCTTGACGGCGCCATGTTCACTCTGCAGGAGTGAGCACCATGGATGCTCAACGGCGCCATGTTTGCTTGCAAGAGTGAGCACCATAGGTCGCTCAGCGGCGCCATGTTCACTCTGAAGGAGTGAGCACCATGGTTGCTCGATGGTGCCTTGTTCACTCTGAATGAGTGAAATCCATGGTTGCTCAACGGCGCCATTTTTAATCTGCAGGAGTGAGCACCATGTTTGCTTGACGGCGGCATGTATACTTACCAGCGTGAGCACCATGGTTGCTCAACGGCGCCATATTAACTTGTAAGAGTGAGCACCATATTTGCTCAACGGCGCCATGTTCACTCTGCACGAGTGAGTACCATGGTTGTTTAACGGCGCCATGTTTGCTTGCAAGAGTGAGCACCATTGTTGCTCGACGGCGCCATGTTCACTCTGAATGAGTGAACTCCATGGTTGCTCAACGGTGCCATGTTAACTCTGCAGGAGTGAGCACCATGGTTGCTCGACGGCGCCAGGTTTACTTGTAACAGTGAGCACCATTGTTACTCGACGGCGCCATGTATACTCTGAATGAGTGAACTCCATGGTTGCTCAACGGCGCCATTTTTAATTTGCAGGAGTGAGCACCATGTTTGCTTGACGGCGCCATGTTCACTCTGCAGGAGTGAGCACCATGGTTGCCCAACGACGCCATGTTTGCTTGTAAGAGTGATCACCATAGGTTGCTCAACGGCGCCATGTTCACTCTGCAGTAGTGAGCACCATGGTTGCATGACGGCGCCATGTTTACTCTGCAGGAGTGAGCACCATTTTTGCTTGACGGCACCATGTTTACTCTGCAGGAGTGAGCACCTTAGGTTGCTCAACGGCGCCATGTTTACTCTGCAGGAGTGAGCAACATGTTCGCTTGACGGCACCATGTTTACTCTGCAGGAGTGAGCACCATGGTTGCCCAACGGCGCCAAGTTTGCTAGTAATATTGAGCACCATAGGTTGCTCAACGGCGCCATATTCACTATGCAGTAGTGAGCATCATGGTTGCTCAACGGCGCCATGTTCACTCTGCAGGAGTGAGCACCATAGGTTGCTCAACGGCGCCATGTTAACTTGCCAGCGTGAGCACCATGGTTGCTCAACGGCGCCATGTCCACTCTGCAGGAGTGAGCACCATGTTTGCCCAAAGGCGCCATGTTTGCTTGTAAGAGTGAACATCATAGGTTGCTCAACAGCGCCATATTCACTCTGCAGTAGTGAGCACCATGGTTGCTCAACGGCGCCATTTTCACTCTGTAGGAGTGAGCACCATAGGTTGCTCAACGGCGCCATGTTTACTCTGCAGGAGTGAGCACCATGTTTGCTTGAGGGCGCCATGTGTACCTGCAAGAGTGAGCACCATTGTTTCTTGACGGCGCGATGTATATTCTGAATAAGTGAACTCCATGGCTGCTCAACGGCGCCATTTTTACTCTTCAGGAGAGAGCACCATGTTTGCTTGACGGCGCCATGTTCACTCTGCAGGAGTGAGCACCATGGTTGCTCAACGGCGCCATGTTTGCTTGCAAGAGTGAGCAACATAGGTTGCTCAGCGGCGCCATGTTCACTCTGCAAGAGTGAGCACCATGGTTGCTCGATGGCGCCTTGTTCACTCTAAATGAGTGAACTCCATGGTTGTTCATCGGCGCCATTTTTAGTCTGCAGGAGTGAGCACCATGTTTGCTTGACGGCGGCATGTTTACTTGAAAGCGTGAGCACAATGGTTGCTCGACGGCACCATGTTCACTCTGAAATAGTGAGCACCATGGTTCCCAACGGCGCCATGTTTATTCTGCAGGAGTGAGCACCATGGTTGCTCGACTGCGCCATGTTCACTCTGCAGGAGTGAGCACCATAGGTTGCTCAACGGCGCCATGTTTACTCTGCAGGAGTGAGCACCATGTTTGCTTGACGGCGCCATGTTTATTGCAAGCGTGAGCACCATGGTTGCTCGACGGCGCCATGTTCACTCTGAATGAGTGAACACCATGGTTGCTCAACGGCGCCATGTTTACTCTGCAGGAGTGAGCACCATGTTTGCTTGACAGCGCCATGATTACTTGCAAGCGTGAGCACAATGGTTGCTCGACGGCGCCATGTTCACTCTGCAGTTTTTGAGCACCATGGTTGCTCAACGGCGCAATGTTTACTCTGCAAGAGTGAGCACCATGGTTGCTCGATGGCGCCATGTTAAATCTGCAGTAGTGAGCACCATGGTTGCTCAATGGCGCCATGTTTACTCTGCACTAGTGAGCACCATGGTTGCTCGACGGCGACATGTTCACTCTGCAGGAGTGAGCACCATGGTTGCTCGATGGCGCAGTGTTTGTTTACAAGAGTGAGCACCATAGGTTGCTCAACGGCGCCATGTTCACTCTGCAGTAGTGAGCACCATGGTTGCTCAACGGCGCCATGTTTGTTTGCAAGAGTGAGCACCATTGTTGCTCGACGGAGCCATGTTCACTCTGAATGAGTGAACTCCATGGTTGCTCAACGGCGCCATTTTTTCTCTGCAGGAGTGAGCACCATGTTTGCTTGACTGCGCCATGTTTACTTGCAAGCGTGAGCACCATGGTTGCTCAACGGCGACATGTTTGCTTGTAAGATTGAGCAAAATGGTTGCTCAACGGCGCCATGTTCACTCTGAAGGAGTAAGCACCATGGTTGCTCAACAGCACCACGTTTACTCTGCAGGAATGAGCACCATGTTTGCTAGACGGCGCCATGTTAACTTGCAAGTGTGAGCACCATGGTTGCTCAACGGCGCCATGTTAACTTGAGAATGAGCACCATGGTTGCTCAACGGCGCCATGTTAACTCTGCAGGAGTGAGCACCATGGTTGCTTGACGGCGCCATGTTTACTTGAAAGCGTGAGCACCATGGTTGCTCGACGGCACCATGTTCACTCTGAAATAATGAGCACCATGGTTGCTCAACGGCGCCATGTTTATTCTGCAGGATTGAGCACCATTGTTACTCGACTGCGCCATGTTCACTCTGCAGGAGTGAGCACCATAGGTTGCTCAATGGCGCCATGTTCACTCTGCAAGTGTGAGCACCATTGATGCTCGACGGCGCCATGTATACTCTGAATGAGTGATCTCCATGGTTGATCAACGGCGCCATTTTTACTCTGCAGGAGTGAGCACCATGTTTGCTCGACGGCGCCATGTTCACTCTGCAGGAGTGAGCACCATGTTTGCTCGACGGCGCCATGTTCACTCTGCAGGAGTGAGCACCATAGGTTCCTCAACGGCGCCATGTTTACTCTGCAGGAGTGAGCACCATGGTTGATCGACTGCGCCATGTTTACTCTGCAGGAGTGAGCACCATAGGTTGCTCAACGGCGCCATGTTCACTCTGCAATAGTGAGCACCATGGTTGCTCAACGGCGCCATGTTTGCTTGCAAGAGTTAGTACCATTGTTGCTCGACGGCGCCGTGTTCACTCTGAATGAGTGAACTACATGGTTGCTCAACGGCACCATTTTTACTCTGCAGGAGTGAGCACCATGTTTGCTTTACTGAGCCATGTTTACTTGCAAGCGTGAGCACCATGGTTGCACGACGGCGCCATGTTCACTCTGCAGTAGTGAGTACCATGGTTGCTCAACGGCGCCATGTTCACTCTGCAGGAGTGAGCACCATGGTTGCTCAACGGCGCCATGTTTACTCTGCAGGAGTGAGCACCATGGTTGCTCGACGGCGCCATGTTTCAGAACAACATCCGTAACGAAACCCATAGAAACGGTCTAAGTTTTTGGTCCTGTTAGCTAATGGCTTCTGGGAAATTTGAAAACGGATCGTGGAAATTCAGAATGTACCTTTATTTGTAGTCGGCAGGGTGCACAATATGTCCATGCTAATTATTTGAAAGGGAGCCGTTGCCTGGGGAAATCGTTGTAATGGTGCTGTCTTGTTGGTAGGCGTGTGTTGGTGAATAGCGTAAGATTCGCAATTCGCACAAAATTCAGACACATTCCTGGAACATACGTTCCCAGAATAACGTAGGCTTAATTTATTCAAAAGTGTGTTTACCCCTTGGCATCCAGCAAAATGTAAGTTATGTTAGTTATTCAAAACTTTGTACAGTATGGTTCCTCGGACTTCTAACATATCATTCCTACTTCCTGATTGAGTCTGTAAAGAAACCCATCGTGGTCATGGAAATAGCCCACTTCTTCACCTTGTATATCACAACCAGGATATAATAGTGTGCCTCGTTCATATTCCCGCCTTTCTAGTTCTCTATCCCAAACGGGCTCGTAAGGCGGCGTCACTAACTGAAACAGGATCCTAAATAACGCGTCCGCATTAGGATTTATTTTTCCCTCTTTGTGGATAATATTGAAGTCTTATTCCGATAAAACCACCTAGTTAGTCTTGAAGTGGGTTCCTTTTTTTGTAGTAACATCATTAAGGGTCTATGATTTGTGACTACACTGCATTTTCTTTCGTATAAATAGTACCTCCATTTCTTTAACGCAAAAATAAAGCAGAGAATTCCCTCTCAGTAGTTGAATAATTATTTTTGGCCTAGTGTAATTGTGTAGATATTAAATTAATACTATTTTCTAAACTATCTATATTTTGAGACAGTACTGCACCCAGGGCAGTACAGACAGTGAACTACCGCAAGTCACGAAAAATGGAACTGAGAAATATGGATATTTGAGTATTGCTTTGCTGCACAAGGCTCCGTACAGTATGAGTAAGGCGTTTTTTCTCTCCTCGCTCCATTCAAAAACAACATCATTCTTCACGAGCTCAGTCAGAGGTTGCACGATATTTGAACATTTGGGTAGAAACCTACGATAGTATCCCACTAGGCCAATGAACTGATGGATTTCTTTAACAGTTATAGATGCAGGATACTCCGTGATGACGGCTATTTTATCCACATCACCAGGAATCCCCATCTTCGGAAATAACGTGTCCTAAATAGTTGACCGTAGTCTGATGTATTTGCACTTTTCAGTTTTCAGTTTTCAATTCAACCTTTTTAGTTTATCAAATACTAATCTTAAATTCTGGATATGCTCGTCCACGGTTTTCGAAAACACGATGATGTCATCTAGATAAACTAAACAAATCCGGACAATCAAACCAGCTAACCTGTCGTTCATTAGCTTTGCGATTATACTAGGGACATTAATCAAACCAAATGGCAATCTTAAACAGTGGTAATGACCATCCGAGGTTGAAAACCAGGTTTTTTTTTGGCCTTCAGTGTTAATCTTAACCTGCCAAAACCCACTGATACAATCCATGGTGGTGAAATATTCTGCACCATCCTTCATATCTAACGTCACTATGATCAGCAGTAGAGGGTAGACAAAAAGTTTCGTCACTTGGTTCAAAGTATGGAAATCAATTATTGGGCGTATTTTGATACCGTTCACAGTATTCTGCATAACGAGGATCATGGGCACAGACCAAGGACTTGTAGAAGGCACAATTATCTCTGCATCTAGCATAATTTGAATTTACTCTTTGAATGTATCTTTCTGGCTTTGAGGGACTCTGTAATGTTGGAGTTGGATAGGTTTCGCATCGCATATTTCTATATCCTGTGAAATCCTATTCATTCAGCCCAGCTTCTGGTCCTTTCTAAGGAAAAGGTCAGCAAATTCTTTAAGTGTGGCAATCAGGTT
Organism: Dryococelus australis; assembly: GCA_029891345.1. Taxonomy (NCBI): domain Eukaryota; kingdom Metazoa; phylum Arthropoda; class Insecta; order Phasmatodea; family Phasmatidae; genus Dryococelus; species Dryococelus australis. Next base: position 94,518,866 of record CM057006.1, on the reverse strand, counting down.
CTCCTTTCCTTTAATCACCGCCAAGCATTCCTTCGTGTTTTTTTTTTTTTCAAGGAAGTTCAGAATATTTTGCGTGAAAAATACTTGGATGGAAAAAAACATTTTTTAAAGGAAAAAAAAAAGAGAAAATTGAAAGGAAAATGCCGACATCCAACTGGAAAGAGCGAGCAGCTATAGCTCGACGTCTTTCTCCATGCTCCATATCCTAGTACACACTCACAACTTTACTTCGCCACTCTCGTGCAATATTTTAGTATAATATATTTTCACCTTTATTTTGTTAATTATGCTAATATTAAAAGATAAACATGTGTTAAATTATAAAAAAAAAATATTTTTAAATTTTCTTTCTACAAGTTGTAAAATGCAAACACATAAAAAAATATTTATTTCAGATTTTCGTATGTAAATAAGAGTTAAGAACTGATCGATTACTCATGAAGTTAAATAATGGTTTGAATAAATAACTTCAGGAAATTAAGCTTTTTCAGAAATATAAATTTACATATTGTTACAAAATGTATGTCGGTCTCCTTTAACGCCATATTGTCATTAATTTTCGTCCTTCTAATAGTTTTTTTCTGTGCTGTGTTGCTCAATCAAATTCTACTCATATTTGCCTGCATTTTAATCATTTGACTTATTTTTTCTTCAAATAAGAATATAAATATATGTATTGTAAAATGGCTGCCATTTCAGCATTTCCAGATAACTTTCTTGCCACTTCATTGTTTTTGGATTTTGGGAATTTCATATTTTGTTACGTAAATTAGTTGACACTTTTCACAGGTCCAGTGTTTCTTCGACTTTATATAATCTGTCTTATCAAAGAGATATATGAGAGTGCCACAAGGTATTTTATTGTTCTAAATTAGCTTGCCACTGATATGAATGATTTATCTTACACACTTATATGCAGCTTATGATGTCAATCAATGGTGTTTAGTGCCAACCTTGATAACGGAAAAGGTTACATATAGTCATTTTGAGATAAAAAGTGCTTCCAGTATCAATCATATTCTTCAAAACTTGCCATGCTGTACTACTCATCCCATTATTTCGTTTTATTCGTCTTGTATGTAAGTTATTGGAGATTTGTCTGCGGACGCAATGAAACAAACGCAGTAAAAGGTAATTTTGAATTGTTGTAAACCATGCATGAGGGATGAGGACGGCGCATACACATTCCTAACGAAAGCTTGTGACTTCCAATATGAAAATGTACATAAATAGTAAATATTACAGATGGGTATGTTCAGGTCAACAAAGGTAATGAAAATTAAAATATATACATATATATATAATTTGTTGATGTGCTCTTACGTATACTTACATCACTTTCAATATTAGTATCGAGCTTTTAAATTTGCATAATTTTCTGTCCTATAATATTATTTTATGGAAAATGTCTTTGAAACGGATGATGTTTATATTTAATAACCTAACACTCTGCTAACAAAATGTAATTTTTTTAACTAAAATGATACTACTACAATAATTTTCATTAGAAATTGTTAATATTTAAAGTAAATTTAAAAATAAAACAACCTAACCTATCAACACCACATTTCATATTGTATAAATTATAAAATTATTAAATACTCTATAATTGATAGTTATATGATGTAATATGTATATATTATTTTTGAAAATGAAAATATTAATTTATTAATTCTTTAAGGCATAATACGATATACATTGGTTTAGCAACAAAATAAAATATGTTTTAATTAATCAATTTTAGTGAAATTTTTAAATTCTATATTTATATGTTACAAAATAATTTTATATTTATCGTAAATAATTTTATAAAATCAAATTGAACATAAAATTTAAAAAATAATAATTTTTTTCCTATTTATTAATTCCGAACACTTAAACATCTTTAATACAGCTAGGTGTCTTTAATAGAGTCAAGTGCCTTTAAAACAGCCAAGTGTCTTTAATACAGCCAAGTATCTTTATTACAGCCAAGTTTCTTAAATACAGCCAAGTTTCTTTAATATAGCCAAAGTATACATAATTGCGGGCTATTGGGGTGCCTCCACTTCAGGACATTTTCAAGGAAAGTCATGCAACTTATTTGGAAAGTTATTTAACAAATTTAGGTAGATTTTTTGTGGGTGCACTACATAGTGACCTAATTACTTATAGTATATTTTACAGTACTCATATTGTTTACATTTTGTAAAACCAGCATTTGAAATATGGACTTGGCCACATATGAAACTTCAGTTTGTAATGACTATTTTTTAAACTCATCAACATGGACTTAGCCAGTTTTGAATTGAAATATTTTGCGTATACAGCATTTACTACAAAAATAGGTTTTTGAAATGTTTTTGTTATGTATAACCAACACAGCATTGAATAGGTTTTAAAAGTTAGCCATACTCTGTTTAGCAGAAGATAAAAATTCTGTTCTGTAAATTGTGGAAAAAGAAACCTACACTTAGTTTGCAAAGCAAAACAAATGAAAGACTCTTACAAAGTAATATAAGTTACTAAATTAAACTAACACTTTACTGTTCATTTAGTAGTCTTTAATGAAGTAGTAACAACACGTAAGGGGTTTATTATGTTTCTTCATACAGATGAGATTCCTTCATCTTCACACAACATCCTTCACTTTCACACACTAATTCTACTACTTCTTCTACGTATTGACCATTGCCCTCAACACTAGTTCTACTACTTATCATACGTATTGACCATTGCCCTCAACACTAGTTCTACTACTTCTCCTACGTATTGACCATTGCCCTCAACACTAGTTCTACTACTTCTCCTACGTATTGACCATTGCCCTCAACACCAGTTCTACTACTTCTCCTACGTATTGACCATTACCCTCAACACTAATTCTACTACTTCTCCTACATATTGACCATTGCCCTCAACACTATATCTACTACTTCTCCTACATGTTGACTATTGCCCTCAACACTAGTTCTACTACTTCTCCTACATATTGACCATTGCCCTCAACACTATATCTACTACTTCTCCTACATATTGACCATTGCCCTCAACACTATATCTACTACTTCTCCTACATATTGACCATTGCCCTCAACACTAGTTCTACTACTTCTCCTACATATTGACCATTGCCCTCAACACTAGTTCTACTACTTCTCCTACATATTGACCATTGCCCTCAACAATAGTTCTACTACTTCTCCTACATATTGACCATTGCCCTCAACACTAGTTCTACTACTTCTCCTACATATTGACCATTGCCCTCAACACTAGTTCTACTACTTCTCCTACATATTGACCATTGCCCTCAACAATAGTTCTACTACTTCTCCTACATATTGACCATTGCCCTCAACACTAGTTCTACTACTTCTCCTACATATTGACCATTGCCCTCAACACTAGTTCTACTACTTCTCCTACATATTGACCATTGCCCTCAACAATAGTTCTACTACTTCTCCTACATATTGACCATTGCCCTCAACACTAGTTCTACTACTTCTCCTACATATTGACCATTGCCCTCAACACTATATCTACTACTTCTCCTACATATTGACCATTGCTCTCAACACTATATCTACTACTTCTCCTACATATTGACCATTGCCCTCAACACTAGTTCTACTACTTCTCCTACATATTGACCATTGCCCTCAACACTAGTTCTACTACTTCTCCTACATATTGACCATTGCCCTCAACAATAGTTCTACTACTTCTCCTACATATTGACCATTGCCCTCAACACTAGTTCTACTACTTCTCCTACATATTGACCATTGCCCTCAACACTATATCTACTACTTCTCCTACATATTGACCATTGCTCTCAACACTATATCTACTACTTCTCCTACATATTGACCATTGCCCTCAACACTAGTTCTACTACTTCTCCTACATATTGACCATTGCCCTCAACACTAGTTCTACTACTTCTCCTACATATTGACCATTGCCCTCAACAATAGTTCTACTACTTCTCCTACATATTGACCATTGCCCTCAACACTAGTTCTACTACTTCTCCTACATATTGACCATTGCCCTCAACACTAGTTCTACTACTTCTCCTACATATTGACTATTGCCCTCAACAATATTTCTATACCATAGAAAACAATCTAAACTTTTCCAGTCAATAACCAAATTTTTCTTCAACACACTACTAACATCGTTCAGTTTCTATTGTTTCAATGTAATTCTAACAAGTAATTTGTGTGGGCTGGCATCCGTGAATGTCTTGTTTTTCTTGGTGATGGTCCGCTCTATTCCTATACCTGTACGGTAGTACAGAAGAAGAATATTGATTGTTTTAAAACTTTGACGAAAATGAAACCTCTTGCAATGTGATATCTTGAAATACAAAGATTTTGTCGTCTTCACAATATCACTAGCTTCTTTATTCCAGGCGTAAGCTTACCAGTCTGTCTCCATTACATTAAGTGACCCATGGCGTTCGAAAATATTGTTATATTCCTTTGAATCAGTAATTTTTTCCGTGTCTCATGTCTGTCCTGCGATTGGCTGTAATGGGATTGACAAGGACTTGGTCACCTGATAATAATATCTTAGGTAAATAGCCGATATTGAAAGTTGTGTGCCACCTTTCGTGACACCACTATTTTTGTTTTGTTTTCTTTGTAATTTTCGCTATTTGTATTTTAGTAATTTTTGGCAAAACCTGTGTCCAGTTCGGCTGTTTAATATTGCTTAATTTTTTGTGACAAAATGTAATTATTTTGTTTCACTGGTAACTTTGATAGTCATTGTTCCTGTGGCCCAGTGTTATACTATAGTATTTGTTTGGTGAATCTGACATACAGTTTTATGTGTTCAAATTGTGATAAAATTTTGTTTCAGTCAACATAAATTTTTCATTGCTGTTATTAATAATTTGGGCCATTCATTTTTCTTGCCTGAAATTTGGGCATTAATGGCTATTGCCAATAATCTGCATTTGCAAAAGAAAGAACAATTTATCTAGAAACTTACATCCATAAAATATTTCACTTACTTTGACAGTATTACTGTTGGATTACTATACTACGTGAGTTTGTTTTAACAGAAATTATTTCATAGACTTTTAAGACAAATGTTCGCACCATGTTGTATATCGAATATTACTGCAACTTCCTGGATCGATATCTCGGCTACGACCACTTCCGGGTACGACGAGTTCCTAATGTAAAACATGTCGTGATATCACTTACTTTCACTGGCCTCAAGAAAATATTCATGATTTCTCATTAAAGTCTTTGATTCACCGCTTTTGGTAAGTTTGGTTTGTAGCCCTCTTTACGAGCCTCATTTATTTTTTTGTATTTTCAGCGGCATATCTCATTTTTCCCTTTAAACCTTTTTTTTTTTAAGCGGTTGTATATTTGAGGCAGTAAAGATGTAAGGCGTAGTGAGCGACATTCACGTATCATCCTTTATCTGCGATGGATATGTAGTCATCCTTCTTGCCCAGAGCACACAATACTGCGGGCGTCTTATTTCTTCTTCGTTCAGGCCAGTTATCAAAATATTTAGCACGGACTTACTAACCTGAAACTATGTGACTAGAAAAAATACAAACAGTCATGGCCGTTTTTGCCATCTCTGTTAAAATTCGCTTTGCAACATTTTTTTTTCTTCGATTGAGGAAGAGGAGTATAAAATATTAAAACATAATTTTAGTTAAAAACAAAAACTAAACATGTAACACTTAAAAAGGTTTTTTACTGTTTTGTTAAGTGGCTTGTTACCAATGTTTCTAATGCGCTTATAATGTTGTGTTTTGTCTATTTGAAAACAGTAAATATATAAGTTGCCACTTTGACAAGTGTACTTTTATTTCTGAAAATAATGATCTCCTTGAATTAATTTACTAGTGATTAAATATTTAATAACATTTTCTTTAATTTAAGTTACAAACAAGTTACATATGTTTTGCTGAGAACTGGGTATGCTTCCTAGAGTGTTGTAAAAGCGATCTTCAAATTTGCTGAGCTGGCCTAGTGTTCGGCCTTCATTGTATAGTACTAAACCTGGTAATCTCCCATTTACCTCAAACAATCCACTAAGTTGTCGTTTTGCTGTGTGTGCTTGGGGGTAATTTGGGGTATGTTTCGCCTGAGAGGTTTTTACCATTTATTGTTTGGTTTCTGATTCTCCGAAGTGCTACAGTTTTGGTAGCAGACCTGGTGGTTGTGGCTAAGAGTACATTAGCTTATAGCACGTGTTTTTCTGGGTACGAGACTCTAGTAAGAACCGTGTGTATTGCACATTAGTTTACGGGCATGCTTTCTGCTTGTTTCCAACGAAATATTTATACTCAGAGTCCGTGCTAACAAATAGCATATAATCATACTATTCAGTTCTGCCAACCAATCATTCCATCAAAACATTCTGTACACAAGAATAACGTTAGGGTGCAGAGCAGCACGACTGCTGTACTCACAGCAGTGTGTGCAGTGCTCATTCCGATGCTAAATTAGTTGCATACAGTACTAAATACAATTTAAGGGATGTTCACTGTGGTGCATGCTGCGCTATATGTGAGGCATACCGTACTATTTATGGCAATACAGTGCTAACTGTGGTGCATGTGGGGCTAACTGTGGTGCATGTGGGTCTAACTGTGGTGCATGTGGGGCTAACTGTGGTGCATGTGGGGCTAACTGTGGTGCATGTGGGTCTAACTGTGGTGCATGTGGGGCTAACTGTGGTGCATGTGGGGCTAACTGTGGTGAATGTGGGGCTAACTGTGATGCATGTGGGGCTAACTGTGATGCATGTGGGGCTAACTGTGGTGCACGTGGATGTGATTGCATTGCCATAGAATCAGTTAAGTAAGTATTTAGAGTGTCTCTTTAAATTATTACTCCAAGTTAATTAAAAGCAAAAGCCTTATGTACAGTCTCACATGTAAACTGACTTGGATATTTTATACTTCACCAGGTGACTGAAAGCATAAAAAAATTGATTAAGTTTCTGCATCTTAAGGCAATTATTATTTACTGTAGACAGGGCCATTGCACATATCAATATTTTTTATTTAAATATTACTATCAAAATTCCCTGCAACAACCATATTAAAAATAATATTATCCAAACACACAACAAGATATTTTAACCATTATATAATAACCATATCATAGCATAATATGTGTCAATAAATAAACTAAGCAGCTTTCCCTACCGACTATATTGATAAAATATGCTTTCACGTGTAACGTCGACTGCATGAACATATTACAACATCATGTGTTACCCACAGACTAGGTCATTAGAAGAGAACCAGCAATAAAAAGCAAACGTAATAGGTCATATCACCAAGTTATACGAGCCATACCACCGGACCAGCAATGGTGCCTTCACAGTAGTGACACATCAGTGGTGAAACCTCAGTAATAAAGCAAAATGCTGACTCCAAAGTGTTGACTATGGTGGAGACTCCTCACTTGTGTCTCCACAGAGCTAACTACACAGTGGTGACTCCACAGTGCTGACTACAGTAGGGAGCCCCACTAGTGTCTCCAAAGTGATGACTCAACAGTGATGACTGTGGTGGGGACTCATCACTGGTGTCTCCACAGTGCTGACTCATCAATGCTGACTATGGTAGGGACTCCTCACCAGTGTTTCCACGGTGCTGACTCCTCAGTGATGACTTAAGAGTGCTGACTATGGAAGGGAAAACTCCCTAGTATCTCCACAGTACTGACTCCAAAGAGGTGACTCCACAGTGCTGACTACATTAGGGACACATCACTGGGGCCTCAACAGTGCTGAATCCACATTGGTGAACCACAGTGCTAAATACGGTAGGGACTCCTCACTGAGGTCTCCATGGTGCTGACTCCACAGTGGTGACTCCATAGTACTGACTACGGTTGGGATGCCTCAATGGTATCTCTAAAGTACTGATTCCACAGTCGTGACTTCACAGTGCTAACTATGACGGGGACTGCTTAATGGTTTCTCTACAGTGCTGACTTCACCATGGTGACTCCACAGTGCTAACAACGGCAGGGATCCCTCACTGGTGAATCTAAAGTGCTGACTCCACATTGGTGATACCAAAGTGCTGACTATGGTAGGGACTTCTCACTGGTGATTTCACAGTGCATAATCCACAGTGCGGATACCAAAGTGCAGATTCCCTGTATTGACTCCTCACTGGTGTCACCACACTGCTGACACCACAGTGCTCACTATGGTAGGGACTACTGACTGGTGTCTTTACGGTAGTGAGCACACAGAGATGACTCCTTAGTGTTGATTACAGTGGGGATCGCTCACTTGTGTCTCCACAATGCTGATTCCACATTGTTTACACCGCAGTGTTGACTACAGTAGGGACTCCTAACTGTTGTCTCCATGGTGCTGACTAAACAGTGCTGACAGCACAGTGGTTACTATGGTTGGGACTCCTCACTGGTGTCTCCACAGTGCTGACTCCATAGTGGTGACTTAACATTACTGACTACGGTAGGGACTCCATTCTGGTATCTCCACAGTGCTGACACCACACTGCGAATCCCAAAATGCTGACTACGATAGGGACTCATCACTGATGTCTCAACAGTGCTGACTCCACAGTGGTGTTTCCACATTGCTGACTATGGTAGGGACTCCTCACTGGTGTCTCAAGAGTACTGACTACACATTGGTGACACGACATTGCAGAATATGTTAGGGACTCCTCACCGGTTTTCCATGGTGCTGAATACACATTGCTGACACCACAGTGGTGACTATACACTGTGCTGACTATTGTTGGGACTCCTCAATGGTGTCTCCAAAAAGCTGACTCCAAAGTAGTCACTACGCAGAGCTTACTACAGTAGGGACTCCCCACTGGTGTATCCATGGAGCTGACACCACTATGATGACACCAAATTTCTGACTCCAGTATTGACTCCTCACTGGTGTATCGACACTTCTGACTTAACAAAACTGACACCACAGTGTGGACTACAGTAGAGAATCCTGACTGGTGTCTTTAAAGTACTGACTCCACAATGTCTGCTCCACATTGCTGACTACGGTGGAGACTCCTCACTGGTGTCTCTGCAGTGCTGACTACACAGTGGTGACTCCACTGTTTTGCCTACAATAGGGACTTCTCACTGGTATGTCCAAAGTGCTGACTCCACAGTGGTGACTCCACACTTGTAACTCTGGTGGTGACACCTCACTCGCGTCTCCACAGTGCTGAAACCACAGTCGTGACTCCACAGTGCTTAATATGCTAGGAACTCCACACTGATTGACCATGGTGCTGTCTGCACAGTGCTGATTTGACAGTGCTGACACCACAGTGCTGAATATACTAGGGACTCCTGAGTGGTGTCTAAACTGGGCTTACTTCACAGAGCGACTCCACAATGCTAAATATGTAGGGGACCACTCACTGGTGTCTCCTAAATGCTGACTTCACAATGGTGACTCCATGGTGCTGACTACATTAGGGATACCCACTGGTTTCTCCACCTAGCATATTTTAAAGTGGTGGCTCCAAATTGCTAACAGCGATGGTGACTCCTCATTGGTGTCTCCAGGGTGCTGAAAATGCTTACTACGATGGGGACTGCTCACTGGTGTCTCGAAGGTGCTGACTCCACATTGATGACTCCACAGTGCTGACTACAGTAGGGACTCCTCACAGGTGTTTCCACAGTACTGACTCCAAAGTTGTAAATCAAAAATGCTTACTACGATGGGGACTGCTCACTGGTGTCTCGAACGTGCTGACTCCACAGTGGTGTCGCCACAGTGCTGACTATTGTAGGGAATCCTCGCTGGTGTCTCCACGTGGCTGATTACACAGAGGTGATTCCGCAGTGATGAATATGGTAGGAAATACTCACTCGTGTCTTCACAATACTGACAATACAGTGGTTACTCCACAGTGCTGACTGCAGTGTGTATACCTCACTAAATTCTCTACATTGCTGAGTCCACAGTGGTGACTACCGCTGGGACACCTCACTTGTGTCTCCACAGTACTGACTCTACAGTGAGGACACCACTGTGCTGACTAGGGTAGCGACTCCTCTCTGGTGTCTCCATGGTGCTGACCCCAAAGTTCTGACATCACTGTGCTGACTACAGTGGGGACTCCTCACTTGTGTCTTCACAGTTTTGAGACTGCAGTGCTAACTTCACAGTGTTTAAATTACAGTGCATACTAAACAGTGCTGACTCCACATGGGTGACTCCACAGTTAACTACAAAAGGGACTCCTCACTGGTGTCTTCACTGTGGTAATACCACAGTGGTAACATTTGAGTGCTGGCTAGGAAGGGTTTCCGCACTGGTGTCTCCATAAGGCTGATACTATAGTGCTTATTTCACAGTGTTGAAACCACAGTCCATACTTATCACTGCTGACTCCAAAGTGGTGACTCCACAATGCTGACTAGAGTAGGGACTCTTCACAGGTGTTTCCACAGTACTGACTCCAAAGTTGTGACTCCAAAGTGCTTACTTAGGTGGAGACTGTTCACTGGTGTGTCCACAGCTCTGAATACACATTAGTAACTCCACAGTGCTTACTGCAGTGGGGCCCCCTCATTGGTGCCTCTACAGTGCTGACTCCACAGTAGTGACTCAGCAGTGCTGACTAAGGTTGTGACTCCTTATTGGTATCTCCACAGTGCTGACTCCAGATCGGTGCCTGCACAGTGCTGACTACGGTAAGGACATCTCACTTATGTAACCACAGTGCTTGCCAAACAGTACTGACTCCACAATGAAGACTCCACAGTGCTGACTACAGTAGGGACTGCTCACAGGTGTTTCCAATGTACTGACTCCAAAGTCGTGTCTCAACAGTGCTGACAAAAGTGTGACCCCTCCCTAGTGTCTCCACTGTGCTGACTCCATAGTAGTGACTCCAAAGTAATGACTATGGTAAGGACATCTCACTGTTATCTACACATTTCTGACTTAACAGTGATGACACCATAGTGCTGACACCACAGTGCTGACTACAATAGAGACTCGTGATTGGTGTCTTTACAGTTCTGATTATACAGTGGTGAATCCACATTGCTGACTACAGTTGGGGAATACTCACTAATGTCTTTTCAGTGCTGAATCCACAGTGGTGATTACATTGTGCTGACTAAGGTAGGGACTACTCACTGGTATCTCCAAAGTACTGCCTCAACAGTGGTGAACACGGTGGGAACACCTCGCTGGAATTTCTACAGTGCAGACTCCACAGTGGTGTCTCCACAGTGCTCGCCAGGGTAGAGACTCCTCACTGGTGTCTCCACATTGGTGACTCCATATTGATGACACCACAGTTCTGAATATGGTAGGAACTTCTTACAGGTGACTCATTGAATCTATCTCCACAGTGCAGACTACGGTGGGGACTCCTCACTTGTGTCTTCATAGTGCTGAAACCACAGACCTAACTTCCAAGTGCTGACACCTGTATGCTTACTCAAATTTGCTGACTCCACAGTGGACATCACAATACTGACTGTGGTAGGGATTCCTCACAGGTGTCTCCACAGTTCTGGCTCCACAGTGGTGACTTCGCAGTGGTGACTATCGTAGGGTCTCCTCACTGGTGTCAGAACAGTGATGACTCCACAATGATGATTCCTAGTGGTAACTCAACATGGCTAACAATGGTAGGGACACTTCACTGGTATGTACAAAGTCCTGACTCCAAGTGGTGACTCCGCAGTGCAGATTATGATAGGGATTCCTAACTGGTGTCACCACTGGGATGACGTTGCAATGCTGATTCCAAGTAGTGACTCAAAAGTGCTTTCAATGGTAGGGACACCTCACTGGTGTGACAAATGTGCTGACTCCTCAGTGGTGACTCCGCAGTTCTGAATATGGTACGGATACCTCACAGTTGTCTCTAAAGTGATGACTCCACAATGTTAAATCCAAAATGCTAAAACCTAGCGGTGACTCATCTGTGCTAACAATGAAGGGACACCTCACTGGTGTGTCCAAAGTACTGACTCCACAGTGGTGACTCCGCAGTGCTGATAATGGAAGTGCTTCCTTACTGGTGTCACTACAGTGATGACCCCACAATAGTGAAACCACAGAGCTGATTCCTAGTGGTGACTCAACAGAACTAAAAATGTAAGGGGCAGCTCACTAGTATGTTCAAAGTGCTGACTCCACAGTGGTGATTGCAAAGTGCTGATTTTGGAAGGTCTCCTCACTGGTGTCATCACAGTGATGACACCACAAAGGTGATTCCACAATGCTGATTGTAGTGGTGACTCGGCAGTGCTATCAATGGAATGGGACTACTCACTGGTGTGTCCAAAGTGCTGACTCAAAGTGGTGACTTCTCAGTGTTTACTATGGTGGGGACTCCACAGTGGTGACTCCGCAGTGCTGATTATAGTAGGGACTCCTCACTGATGGCACCACAGATATCACCATTGGGTGATTACACAATTCTGATTGCAAGTGGTGACTTACCATGACCAAAAACATTAGGGACAGCCCACTGGTGTGTCCAAAATGCTGACTCCACAGTGGTGACAGCATAGTGCTGATTATGGTAGGGATTCCTCCCTGGTGTCATCACAGTGATGACTCCACAAAAATGATTCCCCAATGCTGATTCGTATTGGTAAAGCAATAGTGCTATCAATGGAAGGGACTCCTCACTGGTGTTTCCAAAATGCTGACTCCACAGTGGTGACTGTGCAGTGCTGATTATAGTAATAACACTCAAGTGTTTCAAAACAGTGGTGACTCCACAATGGTGATTCCAAAAGGCTGATTCCTAGTGGTAACTCAACATTGCAAATAATGGTAAGACATAGTCACTGATATGTCCAAAGAGCCGGCTCCACAGAGGTATATCCATAGAGTTGATTATTGTGGGGACACATGACTCATGTCACCAGAGTAATGAATCCAACATGGTGATTCCACAATGCTTATTACTAGTGGTAACTCAACATGGCTCACATTGATACGGACACCTCACATGTGTGTCCAAAGTTCTCATTCCCCAGTGGTGACTGTGCAGTTTTGATTATGTTTACGGAACCTCACTAGTGTCACCACACAGATGATTACAAAATGGTGTTTCCACAATGCTAATTCCGAGTGGTGCCTCCAAAATGGTGATTCCACTTGCTAATACCCAATGGTGACTCAACATGACGAACAACTATAGGGACACCTCACTGGTGAGTCAAAAGTTCTGAGCCCACAATGGTGACTCTGCAGTTTTGATTCCCTGTGGGATCTAAATAGTGCAAACAACGGTAGGGACTCCTCACTGGTGTGTCCAATTGCTCACTTCCAAGTGGAGACTCCGCAGTTGCAATATTAATTGGGACTCCTCACTGTTATCTCCACAGTGATTACTCCACAAGACTGATTCCTAGTGGTGACTCAACAGTGCTAACAATGGTAGGGACATCGCACTGGTGTTTCTGATGTGCTGACTCCACAGTGGCGACTCCGCAGTGCTGATTATGATAGGTACTCATCACTGGTGTCACCACAGTGATGACTACACGATGCTGATTCCCACTGGGGTCTAAAGAGTATTAACAATGGTAGGGATTCCTCACAAGTGTGTCCAAAGTGCTTACTTTTCAGTGGTGACTCCGCAGTGCTGAATATGATAGGGACTCATCACTGCTGTAACCACTGTGATGACCCCATAAAGCTAATTCCAAGTGGTGATTTAACAGTGCTAACATCGGTAGAGATTTCTGGCTGGAGTGTCTAAAATGCAGACTTCACAGTGGTGACTCCATAGTGCTGATTCCTTGCGGTGAAACAACAGTGGTAACGAAGGTAGGGACATCTCCCTGCTGTGTCCAAAGTGCTGACTCCACAGTGGTATCTCCACATTGCTGATTATGTTAGGGAATCCTCACTGGTTTCACCACAGTGATGACCCCACAATGGTGATTCCACAATGCTGTTCCTACTATTGACTCTACATAGCTAACAAAGGAAGGGACTCCTCACTGGTGTGTCCAAAGTGCTGACTCCACTGTGGTGAATCCAATGTGCAGATTATGGTGAGGACTCTTCACTGGTGTCACTGTAGTGATGATGCCACAGTGGTAACTACGCTGTGCTGATAATGGTTGGGAACCCTTAATGGTGTCACCACAGTGAGGATTCTACAATGGTGATTGAATAATGCTGATTCCTAGTGGTGATTCAACATTGCTAGAAATGGTATTATCCAGTCACTGAAGTGTCCAAAGTGATGTCTCCATATTGGTGTATCCACAGTGCTGTTTATGGTAGGGCCTCCTCACTGGTGTCACCACAGTTACGAACCCACTATGGTGATTCCACAATGCTGAATCCTAGTGGTGACTCAACAGTACATACAATTGTAGAGACACCTCACTGGTGTTTTTAATGTGCTGATTCCACAGTGGTGACTCCGCTGTTTTGATTATGGTACGGACCATCGACTGGTGTCAACACAAGGATGACTCCACAATGGTGATTGGACATTGCTGATTCCTAGTGGCGACTAAACATGGATAACAATTGTAGGGGTTTCTCACAGGTGTTTCTATAGTGCTGACTCTAAAGTGGTGACTCCACAGTGCTGATTATGGTAGGGATTTATCATTGGTGTCACCACAGTGATTACTTCTCAATGGTGATTACAAAGTGTTGATTTATAGCGGTGACCCACCATGGTTAACTTTGGAAGGGATTCCTCACTGCTGTGTCCAAAGTGCTGACTACAAAGTGGAGACTCCTCAGTTCTTATTATGGTGGGAAATCCTCCCTGGTGCCACCATAGTGATGGCTCCACAGTGTTGACTCCGCTGTGCTGATTTTAGTAGGGTTCCTCACTAATGTCACGACAATGATGACTCCACATGATTATTCAACAATGCTGATTCGTAGTGTTGATTTAACATGGCTAACAATGGAAGGGACACATCACTGGTGTGTCCAAAGTGCTGACTTCACATTGGTGACTACACAGTGCTGATTATAGTAGTGACTCATTACTGGTGTCATCACAGTGATGACATCTCAAAGGTGATTCCCCAATTTTGATTCGTAGTGGTGACTCAACATTACCAACAATGGTAAGACACAGTCACTGATATGTCCAAAGAGTTGACTCCACAGTGGTATATTCATAGTGTTGATGAATGTGGTTACACATGACTCGTGTAATTACAGTAATGAATCCAACATAATGATTCCATAATGCTTATTACTAGTGGTGACTCAGCATGGCCTACACTGGTACGTACACCTCACCACAGTGGTGACTGTGCTGTGCGTATTATGTTAGCGGAACATCACTGGTGTCACCACAGTGATGACTCCAAAATGGCGATTCCACAATGCTAATTCCCAGTGGTGATGCAACATCACGAACAACTATAGGGACATCTCACTGGTGTGTCAAAAGTTCTGAGCCCATAGTGGTGCCTCCGCAGTTTAGATTCCTTGTGGTAACAAAACAGTGCTAACAATGGAAGAGACTCCTCACTGGTGAATCCAAAGTGATGATTTCCAAGTGGTGACTCCGCAGTGCCAATTTTAATTGGGACTCCTCGCTAGTGTCTCCACAGTGATGACTCCACAAGGCTGATTCCTAGTGGTGACCCAACAGTGCTAACTTTGGTAGGGACACCTCACTAGTGTTTCTGATGTGCTGATTTCACAGTGGCGACTCCACAGTACTGATTATGATCGGGACTCCTCACTGGTGTCACCACAGTGATGACTACACAATTCTGATTCCCACTGGGGACTAAACAGTGCAAATAACGTTAGGGATTCCTGACTAGTGTGTCCAAAGTGCTTACTTTTCAGTGGTGACTCTGCAGTGTTGAATATGATAGTGACTCCTCACTGCTGTAACCACAGTGATAACCCCATAATGAAAATTCCAGGTGGTGATTTAACAGTGCTAATATCGGTAGGGATTTCTGGCTGGTGTATCTAAAATGCTGACTTCACAGTGGTGTATCCACAGTGCTGATTCCTTGTGGTGAATCAACAGTGGTAACAAAGGTAGGGACTTCTCCTGGCTGTGTCCAAAGTGCTGACTCCACATTGGTATCTCCGAATTGCTGATTATGTTAGGGAATCCTCACTGGTTTCACCACAGTGATGACCCCACAATGGCGATTCCACAATGCTGTTCCTACTTTTGAATCTACATAGCTAACAAAGGAAGGGACTCCTCACTGGTATGTCAAAAATGCTGAGTCCACAGCGGTGATTCCGCAGTGCTGATTCATTGTTGTGACTCATCAGTGCTAACAATGGTAGGGACACCTCTCTGGTGTGTCCGAAGATCTGACTTTACAGAGGTGACTCCACAGAGCCGATTATGGAAGGGAATCTTCATAGGTGCCATCAAAGTGATGACTCTACAATGCTGACTCCTAGTGGTGACCCAACAGTGCTAACAACAGTAGGGACTCCTCAATCGTGATTACAAAGTGCTGACTTCCAAGTGGTGATACCGTAATGCTGATTATAATAGTGACTCCTCACTGGTGTCACCACAATGATGACTCAACATGGCTCATTCCTAGTGGTGACTTAAGAGTGCTTACAATGGTAGGGACACTGCACTGGTGTTTCTAATGTGCTGACCCCAAAGTGGTGATGCAGCAGTGCTAATTATGGTAGGGGTTCCTCACTGGTGTCATAACAGTGATATCTTCAAAATGGTGATTCGATAATGCTGATTCCCAGTGGTGACTCGACAGTGCTAACAATGGTCTGGATTCCTCTCTGTTGTTTCCAAAGTGCTGACTCCACAGTGGTGACTCCGCAGTGGTGAGTCCGCAGTATAGATTATGACAATTATTTCTCATTTGGGTCAACACATTGAAGACTGCACAATGGCGAATTCTTGTGGTGACTCAACAGTGCTAGCAATGGTAGGGATATCTTACTGGTGTTTCTTATGTGCTGACTCCACAGTGGTGACTCTACAGTGCTGATTATGATAGGGAATCCTCACTGGTGTCACCACAGTGATGACTTCGCAATGGTGATTCCTACTGGTGACTAAACAGTGCTAACATTGGTAGGGACTCCTCACTAGTGTGTTCTAAGTGCTGAGTTCACAGCAGGGACTCCACAGTGCTGATTATAATATTGAATCTTCACTGGTTTCACCACAGAGATGAACCCACAATGCCAATTCCTAGTAGTGATTTACCAGTGCTAACATCGGTAGGGATTCCTCGCTGGTGTGTCCAAAGAACTGACTTCACTGAGGTGACTTCACAGTTCTGATTATATTAGTTAATACTCACTGCTGTCACTACTGTGATGACCCCACAATTTTGATTCCATATGTTGTTCCTAGTGGTGACTCAACATAGCTAACAGGGACTTCTCACTGGTGTGTACGAAGTGCTAAGTCCACTGCGGAGACTCCGAATTGCTGATTCATTGTGGTGAATCAACAGTGCTAACAAAGGCAGGGTCTCATCACTGCTGTGTCCAAAGTGCTGACTTCCAAGTGGTAAATCCGCAGTGCTGATTCCTTGTCATGGTTCATCAGTTCTAACAATGGTAGGGACACCACTCTGGTGAGTCTAAAGTTTAGACTTTACACAGGTGATTCCACAGTGCTGATTACGGTAGCTAATTCTCAAATGTTTCATCACAGTGATGACTCCACAATGCTGATTCCAAATGGTAACCCAATATTGCCAACAAAGTTAGTGACTCCTTTATGGTGTGTCCAAGGTGCTGTCTTCACAGTGGTGTTTCATGCAGCGCTAATTATGATAGGGACTCCTCCAAGTTGTCATCACAGTGATGACAACACAATGCTGAATCATAATGGTGACTCAACAGTGCTTACAATTGTAGAGACACATCACTGGTGTTTTTAATGTTCTGACTCCACAGTGGTGACTCCGTAGTGTTGATTATGGTAGGGATCCCTGACTGGTGTCAACACAAGGACAACTCCACAATGGTGATTCCACATTGCTGATTCCTAGTGGCGACTCAACATGGCTAACAACAATAGGGTTTCTTCACAGGTGTGTCAAAAGTGCTGACTGCAAAGTGATGACTCCACAGTGCTGATTATGGTAGGGATTTCACACTGGTGTCACCACAATGATGACTCCGCAATGTTGATTCCAATCGGTGTCTTAACAATGCTAACAACAGAAGGTTCAACTCACTGGAATGTCATATGTGGCGACTTCCCAGTGGTGACTCCACATTTCGGATTATGGTAGGAATATCTCATTGATGTCAACACAGTGATTACTCCTCAATGATGATTAAAAAGTGTTGATTTATAGTGGTGACCCACCATGGGTAACTTTGGAAATGATTCCTCACTGCTGTGTCCAATGTGCTGATTACAAAGTGGTGCCTCCTCAGTGCGTATTATGATGGTAAATTCTCACTGGTGCCACCACTGTGATGACTCCACAGTATTGACTCCACTGTGCTGATTGTAGTAGGGTTCATTACTTATGTCACAACAGTGATGACTCCACATGGTTATTCCACAATGCTGATTCGTAGTGTTGATTTAACATGCTAACAACGGAAGCTGACTCCACATTGATGACTGCACAGTGCTGATTATAGTAGGGACTCCTCACTGGTGTCATCAAAGTCATGAAATATCAAAGGTCATTCCACAATTCTGATTCGTAGTGGTGACTCAACAGTGCTAACAATGGAAGGGACTCCTCACTGTTGTTTCCAAAGTGCTAATCCACAGTTGTGACTCCGCAGTGCTTACTAGGGTGGGGACTCCTCATTTGTGTCATCACAGTGATGTTTCCACAATGGTTATTCCACAATTCTGATTCCTAGTGTTGACTCAACATGGCAAATAATGGTAGGGACACCTGATTAGTGTTTCGAATGTGCTGACTCCACAGTGGTGACTCCGCAGTGCTAATCATGGCAGGGATTCCTCACTGGTGTCATAACAATGATGACTTCACAATGGTGATTCCACAATGCTGATTCCTAGTAGTGACTCGATAGTGCTAACAATGGTCGGGTCACCTCTCTGGTGTTTCCAAAGTACTGAATCCACAATGCTGACTCTGCTGTGGAGAGTCCCCAGTGCAGACTATGGTAATTAGTTCTCATTTGTGTCACCACAGTGATGACTGCACATTGGTGAATTCATGTGGTGACTCAACAGTTCTAAAAACGGTAGGGACATCTCACTGGTGTTTCCTATGTGCTGATTCCACAGTGGTGAGTCCGGAGTTCTGATTATGATAGGGAATCCTCACTGGTGTCACCACAGTGATGACTTCACATTGGTGATTCCTACTGTTGACTAAACAGGGCTAACAATGGTAGGGACTCCTCACTAGTGTGTTCTAAGTGCTGAATGCATAGTATTGACTCCGCAGTGCTGATTATAATAGGGACTCTTCACAGGTTTCACCATGGTGATAATCCCACAATGCCAATTCCTAGTGGTGATTTACCAGTGCTAACATTGGGGAGGAATTCCTCGCTGGTGTGTCCAAAGTGCTGACTTGACTGTGGTTACTATGCAGTGCTTCAAAATGCCTACTCAACAGTGGTGATTCAGCATAGCTGATTACATTAGGCAATCCTACACTGCTGTCACCACAGTGATGACCCCACAATGGTGATTCCATAATGTTGTTCCTAGTGGTGACTCAACATAGCTAAAAATGGAAGGGACACCTCAATGGTGTGATTATGGTAGGGACACATCACTGGTGTCAAACCACTGGTAATACCACAATGTTTATTCTACAATTCTGATTCCTAGTGGTGACTCAACATTGCTAACAATGGTATGGCCTCCTCACTGATGTGTACAAAATGAAGTCTCCACAGTGGTGACTCCATAGTGCTGATTATGGTGGGGACACATGACTGATGTCACCATAGTGGCGAATCCACAAACAGTGATTCCACAATGATTAATCCTAGTGTTGACACAACATGGCTAACAATGGTAAGGATCTCACTGGTGTGTCCAAAGTTATGACTCCACAAAAGTGACTCTCCATTGCTGATTATGTTAGGGAATCCTTACTGGTGTCACCATAGTGATGAACCCACAATGGTGATTACACATTTTTGATTGCAAGTGGTGACTTGACATGACTAAATACGGTAGGGTCGCCTCACTGGTGTGTCCAAAATGCTGACTCCACAGTGGTGACATTATAGTGCTGATTATGGTAGGGACTCCTCACTGATTTCATCACATTGATGACTCCACAAAATTGATTCCACAATGCTGATTCGTAGTGGTGATGCAACAGTGCTATCGATGGAAGGGACTCCTCACTGGTGTTTCCAAAATGCTGACTCATCAGTGGTGACTGTGCCGTAATGATTGTAGTAATAAGACTCACTTGTTTCCAAACAGTGGAGACTCCACAATGGTGATTCCAAAAGGCTGATTCCCAGTGGCGATTCAAAATTACTAGCAATTGAGGTAACTCCTCACTGTTGCGTCCGAAGTGCTGACTCCACAGTGGTGATTGCGCAGAGCTGATTATGTTAGCGGAACCTCACTGGAGTCACCACAGTGATAACTACACAATGGTGATTCCATAATGCTGATTCCCAGTGGTGACTCCAGTATAGGGACACCTCACTGGTGTGTCAAAAGTGCTGAGCACAAAGCGGTGATTCCGGAGTTTTCATTACTTGTGGTGACTAAACAGTGCAAACAACGGTAGTGACTCCTCACATGTGTGTCCAAAGTGCTCACTTCCAAGTGGTGACTCCGCAGGGCTAATTGTAAGTGGGACTCCTCACTAGTGTCACAACAGTGATGACTCCACAAGGCTGATTCCTAGTGGTTACTCAACAGTGCTAACAATGGTGGGGACACCTATCAGGCATTTCCAAAGTGCTGACTCCACAGTGGTGACTCTGCAGTGGGGACTAAGCAGTACTAATTATGGGAGATATTTCTCATTGGTGTCACCACAGTGATGACTGAACAATTGTGATTCCATGTGGTGAATCAACAGTGCTAACAAAGGTAGGAACATCTCACTGCTGTGTCCAAAGTGCTGAATCCACATTGGTATATCCGGATTGCTGAGTATGTTAGGGAATCCTCACTGGTTTCACCACAGTGATGACCCCACAATGGTGATTCCAAATATTGACTCAACAGTGCTAACAAAAGTAGGGACACCAAACTGGTGTGACCAATGTGCCACCTACACAGTGGTGACTCCGCAGTGCTGATTGTGATAGGAAGTCCGCACTGGTGTAACCTCAGTGATGACTCTACAATGCTGATCGCTAGTAGTAACTCAACATGGTTAACAAAGGCAGGGACACCTCATTGGTGTGTCCAAAGTGGTGACTCCACTGTGGCGAGTCGCCACAGTGGAGTCACAGTTGTGTTGATTATGGTGGGGACTCTGCACTGGTTTCACAACAGTGATGATTCCACAATGGTGATTCTATAATGCTGATTCCTAGTGGTGACTCAACATGGCTAACAATGATAGGGACACCACTCTGGTGTGTTCAAGTGCTAACTCCACAGTGGTGAATCCGCATTGCAGGATATGGTAGGGATTTGACATTGGAGTCACCACAGTGATAACTTCACAATGGTGTTTACACATTGCTGATTTATAGTGGTGACCCAACATGGCCAAAAATGGTAGGGACACCTCACTGGTGTGTCCAAAGTGCCAAATTCACAGTGATGACTCTGTAGTGCTCATTATGATAGGGTCACCTCAGAGATGTACCCACAATTGTGATTCCAAATTTCAGATTCTTGTGGAGACTCGACATACCAGATACGACAATTAACTTCTTGACTTCTACCTAGGTGTACTGAACTTTGTCATCCTAGCTAAGAGAAATGAAATTATTGCATCCAAGAGAAGACAATTAACTACTTGACTTCCACCTTTGAGGACTGCATGGTTGGCATCCCTCCGATGCAAAATTTAATAATTGCATCCCAGAAATATCAAATGACTACTTGAATTACATGAAATACTAAATGAAATACTTCCAACGCCCAGAGGACAATTAACTACTTGAAGCCAACCTAGGTGAACAGAAATGTTGCCATCCCACCTGAGCGAAATGAAATAATTGCATCCCAGAAATGACAAATAACTAATTTCAATCCTGCCTAGGTGAACTGAACTGATGGCATCCTACCTAAACGAAATGAAGTACTTCCAACCTAGAGAGGAAAATTAACTACTTGACTCCCACCTAGGTGAACTGAACTGTTGGCATCCCACATAATAGAAATGAAATACTTGCATCTCAGAACGGGCAATTAACTACTTAGCACCTAAATAGGAAAACTGATCTGATGGCATTCCAACTGAGCGAAATAATACACTCAGAGAGGACAATTAACTACTTCACTCCCATCTAGGTGAACTGAACAGTTGGCATCCCATTAAAGCAAAGGAAATACTTGCATCCCAAAAAGGACATTTAACAACTTGACGCCCACCTATACGAACACAACTGTTGGCATCCCACCTAAGCGAAATGAATAACTTGCATCCAGGAAATTACAATTAACTGCTTGACTCCTACTGAGGTGAACTGAACTGATAGCATCCCACATATGCGAAATGAATCAATTGCATCTCAGAAATGACAATTAACTACTTGACTCCTAATTAAGTGAACTGAACTGATGGTATCGCACCTAAGTGAAATGAAATACTTCCCTCCCTGAATGGATAATTTACTACTTGGCTCCTAACTGGTGAACTGAACTCTTGGCATCCCACCTAAACGAATTGAAATTCTTGCATCCCAGAGAGGACAATTAACTGCTTGACTCTTACCTAGGTGAACTGAACTGATGGCATTCCACATAACGAAATGAAATACTTACATGCCTGAAAGGACAAATAACTTCATTGCTACTACTTCGGTGAACTGAACTGATGGTATTCCACCTAAACGAAATGAAATACTTGTAACCCAGAGAGGACTATTATCTACTTGACTCGCACCTACGTGAACTGAACTGTTGGCATCCAAAATAAGCGAAATGAAATACTTGCATGCCTGATACAACATTTAACTACTTGACTGCTACGTAGGTGAACTGAGCTGATGGCATCCCACCTAAGCGAAATTAAATTCTTGCATCCCAGAGAGGAAAATTAACTACTTGACTCACATGTAGGGGAAATGAACTGTTGGCATCCCACTTAAGCAAAATGAAATGCATGCATCACTGGAATAACAATAACTACTTGAATACTACCTAGGTGAACTAATCTGATGGCATCCAACCTAAGGTAAATTAAATATTTGCTACCCAGAGAGGACAATTAACTATTTGATACCCACCTAGGTGATTTTAACAGTTGCCATTCCACCTAAACGAAATGAAATACTTACATCCTAGAAAGGAAAATTAACAAATTAACTACTACCTATGTCAACTGAACTGATGGCATTCCACCTAAGTGAAATTATTTCTTGCATCCCAGAAAGGACAGTTAAGGTCAATTAACTACTTGACTCCCTCCTAGGTGAACTGAACTGTTGGCATCCCTCCTAAGCGAAATGAATTACTTTCATCATAGAAAGTATAATTAACTTGTTAAATCCTACCTTGGTGAAATGAACTGCTGCCATCCGCCCAAGCGATATGAAATAATTGCATCCCAAAAAGGACAATTAACTACTGGACAACTACCTAGGTGTATTGAGCTCATGGCATCCCACCTAAGCGATATGAATACTTGCATCCCAGAAAGGAAATTAACAACTTGACACCCACCTAGGTGAACTGAAAAGTTCGCATCCCATCTAAGCGAAAAGAAATACTTGCATCACAGAAAGGACAATCAACCATTTTACTCCAACCTAGGTGAACTGAACTGTTGGCAACACACCTAGGCGAATTAAAATAATTTCATCCCAGGAACGACAATTATTTACTAGTCTCATTCTAAGGTTAACTGAACGGTTAGGATCCCACCTAAGCAGAGTGAAATATTTGCTCCCTGAAAGGATAATAAACTACTTTACTCCTACATAGGTGAACCGAACTGAAGGCTTACGACATAAGCGAAATAAAATACTTGCAATTTAGAAAAGAGAAATAATTATTTGAATTCTAACAAGGAGAACTGTACTCATAGCATCCCACTTAAGCAAATGAATACATGCATCCCAGAAAGTACAATTAACTACTTGAATCCCACCCAGGTAGACTGAACTGCTGGCATCCCATCTAGGCAAAACAAATACTTGCATCCCAGAAATGACAATTAACTACTGAGCTTAACTGTTGGCATGTCACTAAAGCGGAATGAAATACTTGCATACCATGGAGGACAATTACCTACTTGACACCTATGTAGGCGAACTGATATGTTAGGAACCCACCTAAGTGAAATAAAATACTAATAACACAGAAAGGATAATTAATTAGTTGACTCCTACCTAAGTGAACTGAACTGCTGTCATCCCTCCTAAGCGAAATGAAATACTATCATCCAAGAAATAACAATTAAATATTTCACTCCCACCTAGGTGACTTGTAACAGTTGCCATTCCTCCTAAGCGAAAGGAAATAATTGCTTCCCAGAAAAAAACAAATAGCTTCTTGAATCCTTCCCGGGAGAACTGAACTGATGGCATCCCACCTAAGCGAAATGAAATAATTGAAACCCTAAAAGGACAATTAACTACTTGAATACTACTTAGGTGAACTGCACTTGTGGTAAACCAACCGAGAGAAATAACATTCTTGTATCCCAGAAAGGACAGTTAACTTCTTGACTCCTGCCTAGGTGAAATGAGTTAATGCCATACAAACTAAGCAAAATGAAACACTTGAATCCCAAAAAGGCAAATTAAAAACTTGACTCACACCTACAACTTTCGTCATTCTACCTAAACAAAATGAAACATTTGCACCCAGAGAGGTCAATTAATTACTTGACTCCAACCTAGGTGAGCTGATCTATTGGTATCCCAGTTAAGCGAAATAAAATATTTACCTCCCAGATAGGACAATTAACTACTTGATCCTTCCCAGGTGAACTGAACTGTTCGCATCCCACCTATGCGAATTGAATCACTTGCTTCCCAGAAAGGACAATTGACTACTTGACTCCCACCTGGGTGAACTGAATGTTTGCCATGCCAACTAAGCGAAATGAAATACTTGCATCCCATGACGTACAATTTACTACATGACTCCCACCTTAACGTCCGGAAATAATGGCGTCCCACCTAAGAGATATAAAATACTTGCATCCCAGAAAGGCTAATTATATTTTTGACTACGACCTAGGTGAACTGAACTGATGCCATCCCACCTAAACGATATAAAATGCATGGACATGAAAAATGACAAAACCAACTACTTGACTCCCACCTATACGAACGGAAATGATGGCATCATACCTAAGCGAAGTGAAATATTCGCCTACCAGAACGGACCATCACTACTTGACTCTTACCTACGTGAACATAACTGATGGCATCCCACATAGGCGGAATGGAAAACTTGCATCTATAAATGACAATTATCAACTTGACACCCACCTAGGTGAACGGAAATGTTGGCAACCCAACTAGGCAAAATGAAGTACATGTATCCCAGGAAGGACAATTAACTACTTTACTCCTGCCTTGTGAACTCAACTGTTGGCATCCCACCTAAGCAAAATGAAATACTTGTATCCCAGAAAGGACAATTATCTACATGACTCCTAAACAGGTGAACTGAACTAATAGCATCCTATCTAAGTGAAATGAAATTCCTGCATCCCAGAAAGTAAATTTAACTACTAAACTCCTGCCTAGGTAAACTGATCTGATGGCATCCCACCTGACCGAATTGTAATAATTGTATCCCAGAACGGACAATTTACTGCATGACTCCTTCCTAGGTGAACTGATTTGAGGGCATCTCACTTAAGCGAAATGAAATACTTGCGTCTCAGAAATGACAATTAACTACTTGACACCTGCCTATGTGAACTTAACAGTTTCTATCCAACCTAAGCGAAATGTATTAATTGCAACCCGGAAAGGACGAATAACTACTTGACTTCTGCCTAGGTAAACTTAACAGACGGCATCCCACCTAAGCGAAATGAATTACTTGCATCCCAGAACGGACAATTTACTACTTGACTCCCACCTTAACGAAATGAACTAATGGCATCCCACCAAAAAGATATAAAATAATTGCATCCTAGAAAGGGTAATTAACCTCTTGACTCCAACATAGGTGTACTGAACTGATGGAATCACACTTAAGCGATATAAAATACTTGGAACTGAGAAATGACAAACCAACCACTTGACTCTCATGTATACGAACTGAACTGGTGGCATCCGACCTAAGCGAAATGAAATACTTGCATCCCAGAAAGGACAAATATCTTCTAGACTCCTACCTAGGTAAATTTAACAGGAGGCATCCCAAATTAGGGAAGTGAAATACTTGCATCCCAGAAAGAACACTAAACTACTTGATTCCTTCCTATGTAAACTGATCTGATGGCATCCCACACGAGCGAATTAAAGTACTTGCATCCCAGAACAGACCATATATTACATGACCCTACCTAGGTGAACTGCGTTAATGGCATCTCACCTAAGCGAAATGTAATACTTGAAACACAGAGAGGACAACTTGTCCCCCAACGAGGTGAACTGGACTTTTGGCATCCCACCTAAGCGAAATGAAATACTTGCATTACAGAAAAGACAATTAACTACTTGATTGCTGCCTAGGTGAACTGATCTGATGACAGTCAACCTAACCGAAATTAAATCGTTACATTCCAGAAAGGACAATTAAATACTAGTCTCCTGCCTAGGTACTGAATTGTGGGGATGTCACTTAAGCGGAGTGAAATATTTGCATCCCAGAAGGACAATAATCTACATTACTCCTACATAGGTAAAAATAACTGATGGTATTCCAGGTAAGCGAAATGAAATACCTGCATCCCAGAAAGGACAATTAACTACTTGACTCCTACCTAGATGAACTGAACAGTTCGCTTCCCACATAAGCGAAATGAAATATTACATCCAAAATGAACAATTAACTAGTTTACTCCGACATAGGTAAACTGAACTGATGGCATCCTACCTAAGCGATATGAAACACTTGCATCCCAGACACGACAATTGACTACATGACTCCTACCCACTCAGATGGCATCCCACTTATGCGAAATGAAACACTTGCATTTCAGAAAGGACAATTAACTACATGGCTTCTACCTAGTTGAACTGTACTAATGGCACCCCACTTAAGGGAAATGAAATACTTTCATCTCAGAATGGACAATTAACTACTTGACCCCCACCTTAACGAACTGAACTAATGGCATCCCACCTAAGAGAAATAAAATTCTTGCATTCCAGAAAGGACAATTTATTACAAGACTCCTAATTAGGTTAACTGAATTGTTGGTATTCCACCTAAACGAAATGAAATACATGCATCCAAGAAAGGACAATAATTACTTGACTCCTACCTAGGTGAACAGACGTTTTGACATCGTACCTAAGCGAAATAAAATTCTTCCATCCCAGAAGGGAAAATTAACTACTTGACATCCACCTAGGTAAACTGAATTGTTGGGATCCCAATTAAACGAAATTAACTATTTGCATTCCAGAAAGGGCAATTAACGATTTGAAACCCACCCAGCTGAACTGAAATGTTGGCATTCCTCTTCAGCAAAAGGAAATATTTGTTTCCCAGAATGAACAATTTACTATATGACGCCCACCTAGGTGAACTTAACTTATGGAATCCCATCTAAGCGAAATTTAAAATGTGCATCCAAGAAAGGACAATTAACAACGTGACTCGTACCTGGGTGAACTGAACTGTTGATATACTACCAAAGCTATAAAAATTCTTGCATCCCAGGAAGGACAATTAACTATTTTGCTCCTACCTAGGTGAACTCATCTGTTTGCATCCCACCTTAGAGAAATTAAATTCTTTCAACACATAAAGGATAATTACCTAGTCGACTCCAAACTGGGTGAAATGAACTTTTGCCATCCCACTTAAGCGAAATGATGTACTTACATCCCAGAAAGGATAATTAACAAATTTGCTCCCATCTAAGTGAAATGAACTGATGACATCCCAACTAATGGAAATGAAATACTTGCATACCAGAAAGGACAATCAACTACTTGACTCCAACCTGGGTGATCTGTAATAATGAAATCCCAACTAAGCGAAATTATATACTTGCATCCAAGAAAGTACAAGAAACAACTTGACTCCTACTAGGTGAACTGAACAGTTGGCATCCCACCTAAGAGAAAGGAAATATATGCATCCCAGAATGGATAATTAACTACTTGACTACTACCTAGGTGAACTGAACTGATGGCATCCCACCTAAGTGAAATGAAATACTTGCAACCCAGAGAATACAATTAACTACCCGACTCCTACCTAGGTTAACTGAACGTATAGAAACCAAACTGAGTAAAATAAAATACATGGAACCCAGAAAGGACAATATATACTTGACTCCAATCTAGGTGGACTGAACAGTTGCTATCCCACCTAAGTGACATGTAACACTCAAACCAGAGAAAATAATTAACTACTTGACTCACACATAGGAGAAATGAACTGTTGGCATCCCACTTAAGCAAAATAAAATACTTGCATCCCAGAAAGGACAATTAATTACAAGACTCCTAACTCGGTGAACTGAACTGTTGGCATTCCACCTAAGCGAAATGAAATACCTATATCTCAGAAACTATAATTAACTAATTCAAGCCTATGTATGTGAAGTGAGCTGATGGTATCCCGGTTAAGCGAAATAAATAACTGCATTTTAGAACGAATAATTACCTACTTGGCTCCTGCCTATGTGAATGGAACTGTTGGCATCCCCACTAACCAAAATTAAATACTTGCATCCCAGTAAGGACAATTAACTACTTGACTCCTACCTAGGTGAACTGAACTGAAGAAATCCCACCTTAGTGAAATGAAATATTTGCAACCCAGAAAGGACAAATACCTACTTCACTCCGACATAGATAAACTGAATTGATGACATCCTACCTAAGCAATATGAAACACTTGCAACCCAGAATGGACAATTAAATACTTAACTCCTACCTATGCGAACTGAACTCTTGGCATTCCACCTAAGCGAAATGAAACACTTGCATTCCAGAAAGGACATTTTATTACAAGACTCCTAACTAGATGAAATGAACTATTAGTATTCCACTTAAGCGAAATGATATAAATGCTTACCAGAAAGGATACATAACTACTTGAATCCAAATTAGTGAACTGCACTGATAGTATCCCGGCTAAGCGAAATAAATACTTGCATCCTAGAAAGGATAATTAACAACTTGACTCCAACCTATACGAACTGAACTGTTTGCATCCCACCTGGGGGAAATGAAATTCTTGCATCCCAGAAACGGACATTAACTACTTGACTCCTACCTAGGTGAACTGAACTGTACGCATCGCACCTAATCGAAATGAAATTCTTGCATGCCAGAAGGAACAATTATTTTCTTTACTTCTACCTGGGTGAACTAAACTGTTTACATCGCACCAAAGAGGAATGAAATGCTTGCATTCCAGAGAGGACAATTAACTACTTGACTCCTACCTAGGTGAACAGAGATCATGGCATTCCAATTCAGCAAAATGAAATAATTGCATATCAGAAAGGATTATTAACCACTTGACACCAGCCTAGGTGAACTGAAATGTCTCTATCCCACCTAACCGATATGAGACACTTGAATCTCAGAAAAAAAATTAACTACTTGACTCATTCCTAGGTGAACTCAACTGTTGGATTCCCTCCTTAGCAAAATGAAATACATTCATCCAAGAATGGACAATCAAATCTTTGACTCCCACCTAGGTGAACTGAACTTATAGCATCCCAACTATGCGAAATGAAATAATTGCATCCAAGAAAGGACGCTGAACTATTTAGCTCCTATTTAGGTGTACTGATCTGTTAGCATCCCACCTTAGCGAAATTAAATACTTTCAACACTTAAAGGATAATTAACTAGTTGACTCCTACCTGGGTGAACTGAACAGTTCCCATCCCACCTAAGCGAAATAAGTACTTGCCTCCCAGAAATACAATTAACTAATTGAATCCCACATAGGTGGCTGAACTTTTGGCATCCCATTTAAGCAGTCAAAATACTTGCATGCAAGAAAGCACAATTTACTACTTGATTCCAACCTAGGAGGACTGCACTGTTGGCATCCCACCTAAGCGAAATGAAAGACTTGCATCACGGAAAGGACTTTTAATTATTTGACATTTGCCTAGGTGAACTGTACTGTTTCTAGCCCACCTAAGCGAAATGCAATACTTGTAACCCTGCGAAAACATTAACTAATTGACTCCCAAGTAGGTGATCTGAACTATTTCAACTCACCTAAGATAATGAAATGAAATAATTGCATCCCAGAATAGAGAATTAACTATTTGACTACAACCAAGGTGAACGGATCTGATGGCATCCCACCTAAGCGAAATGAAATACTAGCAACCCAGAGAGGACAATTAACTACCCGACTCCTACCTAGGTGTACTAAACGTATAGGAACACAAAAATGAGTGAAATAAAATACTTGCATCCCAGAAAGTACAATTAACTACTAGACTCCTTCCTAGGTGGACTGAACTGTTTCTATCCTACCTAAGTGTAATGTAATACTTACAACCTTGAGAAAAATATTAACTACTTGACTCCCACGTAGGGGAACTGATCTGTGTGCATCCCACCTTAGCAAAATATAATACTTGCTTCCCAGGAAGAACAATTAACTACTTGACAACTACCTGGTTGAACTGATCTGATGCCATCTCACCTAAGCTAAATGAAATACTTGTAACCCAGGAAGGACTATTAACTACTAGAAGCCAAGCTAGGTGATCTGAAATGTTGCCAACCACCTAAGCAAAATTAAATACTTACATCCCATAAAGGACAATTAACTTATTAACTCCTACCTATGTGAACTGAACTGAAGGCATCCTACCTAAGCGAAATGAAATAATTCCAATCCAAATAGGACATTTAACTACTTGACTCCCACCAAGGTGAAATGAACTGTTGGCATTCTTCTGAGCGAAATGAAATACTTCCATCCCAGAAAGGACAATTAACTATTTGACTCCCACCTATGCGAACTGAACTCTTGGCATTCCACCTAAGCGAAATGAAACACTTGCATTCCATAAAGGATAATTTATTACAAGACTCCTAACTAGATGAACTGAACTGTTGGTATTCTACCTAAGCGAAATGAAATACTTGCATACCAGAAAATATGATTAACTACTTGAATCCTACCTAAGTGAACTGAACTTATGGTATCCCAGCTAAGCGAAATAAATACTTGCATCATAGAATGGATTATTAACAACGTGACTCCCACCTATACGAATTGAACTATTGGAATCCCACCTAAGGGAAATGAAAAACTTGCATCCCAGATAGGACAATTTGTTACTAGACTCCTAATTAGGTGAACTGAACTGTTGGCATTCCAGCTAAGGGAAATGAAATTCTTGCATTACAGAAAGTACAATCACTTCTAGGCTCCTACCTATATGAAGTGAACTGTTGGCATCGCACCAAAGAGAAATGAAATTCTTGAATGCCAGAAGGGACAATTAACTACTTGACTCGTACATAGGTGGACTGAATAGTTTCTATCCCACCTAAGCGAAATTCAATACTTGCAACACAGACAAAACAATTAAGTACTTGGCTCCAACTTAGGGGAACGGAACTGTTGGCATCCCACCTAAGCGAAATGAAATAATTTCATCCCAGGAACTACGTGACTACTAACTAGGTGGACTAATATGTCGGCATCCCACTTATGCGAAATGAAATGCTTGCAACTCAGAAAGGACAATTAACTATTTGACTGCCACCTACTTGAACAGAAAACATATTTTGTCCGACAACAATTTCAGGGAGTCTCTAACTGCCAGATACCCCTCATACCTCCAAGTTGGACTCTTATAAAACTTTTATTTTTTACCATATTTATGCTTTACCCATGAAATGTGGACTCTCCCGAAAATCTGCCCTGTCCCCTTCTGTGATTTATTCCCCCTAGTATTGTTACGTTAGTACATTATGATATGTTATACTGTCTATTTGTGTAGAATTAAGGTTTTAAAACAAAATGTACATCTTCCGGTAATTGTTCAAAACTTGTGTTATTATGTTGTTGTTGGAGCATCCGAATGGACTTAAATTTGTAAACGTATATGTGTTTTCTTAAACAAAACAAGAGAAATATCAACGATCAGCGAGCATTTTGTTCTTAATTGAAGGAATGCATTATTTCCCTTTTACAAATAAATAAGATAATTGTGCCTCCGAATGAAGCATTACCCAATTCCGTATTTATTTTTGACGATGTTTGGTGATAACCGCAGGGTGAAATACAGCAATATTTCAGTTTTGGTTAACATTCAAATGTTGATTGTTATATCTATTGCAAAGTTACGCACGTATACCAAAACATAATATGCACGATAAAGCAAATATGGTAATTGTGCTTAAAATGAACAATATGAATCTGCAACATATTTACAATGATTATGTTTTAGGCTTTATGACATTTATAAAGTTTAAAGATATGTGTTTTTACCGTTGGAAAAAAATTATGGTTTTTGGTGATTATACCAACACTCCCTCTATATAAAGGCAGATAAAGGTCTGGTTTTGACATTTGTTTACTTTCAGGCGAAGAACAATGAGTATTTCAAAGTTTGAACTTAGTGGTATAATCCACAATCATTACAATAGCTGTTTAAGCAAGAATTACGATGGGAATTGTAATTTTAACTGACATATTTTATATTATATTGATATGGCTGTAAAAGATAGTGATCCAGTAAATAAACTTTATGTGGAAGACTTAAACACTATCACGCTAAACGTATTTAAATCGCAATTACACAATACTCAAAATAAATTAATAAAGTTAGTTGATTTGAATGATAATGTTTATAAAACATTAATGTAATTGCAAACATTTTAAGCAATATTAGCACTGATTTTCAGAGTAATTTATTTAAAATAGAAGAATGTTTACACGGATTCAGTAAGGATTTTAATGATATGAAAAACGTAGTCTTTACAACACAACCTACGGAAATGCACGAAAATTTAAGAGTTTTGATTAATGAAACGATAAACGCTACTATTACAAACAACTTTGTGCCGTATTAGCTCACCTCCTTAATTTTCATGCACCACTAAATTTTTCTTTGTGTGAAAATTGTTTTTTTATATGTCACTAAGTATTTTACAATATGTCCTTGTGAGTTTATATAAGCTACTACTGAATTATATTTGTTGTCACTGAGTTGAGCCAATTTTAAGCTATTTGCAAATTTTAAATTTTAATATTTTGATTAATTATTGAGGTGGTCCCTAATTAACTTCGTTTTAATCGGTTTTGAGAATATTAATTTTTTCAGTCATTAGTACGATTGCGAGGATTTTCATTAATCATTGTCTCGTGAATTTGATTATTTTGATTATTGCCACAATCAATTGAATTACGCCTATTTTGAATTATGTGAGCAATTTCAGGTTTATTTAAAGTTGTTTGGCCCAATACACAATTTTTTTTTTTTCACTTTCAAGTATTTGAGATTTATTTATACTTAATTGGACTCTATGGTCAGACATTGATTTCTGTTTTCATGTGACATATATATTTCCATATTGGCTTTATTTGGCAGTGTATCTTAAATTTTGTTGAAACGATTTGCGCAGATTATGTATTGTTTACAAATTCTCCGTCAGTGGTATTTTCCCTGTAATTTCAATTTGACTCAATATGGTTCTCTGAAAGAGTCATCTTAAAACTCGCTAAAGCTTTACCATGCGGCTTTTTTCGTCCACACGTTCCTCGCTTCACCGGATGGACGCTGCAAAATTGACAATATATTGTATTAAACACCCATGGCTAAATTCCCCTTCACCGCTTCAGTTTTTGCAGTCGCTGTGTTAGCAATGTCCTATTGTAATCACCCTGTGCCTGACTTCACATAAAAAACGTATTTCATATACTTGATAACCTCCATCCACGCTGCAGTTTGTTCACTGACTTGTTGCCGACATGATGTATTGGCGAAGTGTGGCAACCGGGATGGTTTTATTCGCGACCTAAGTCCCTAGTTAAAAGTTTTCTTTATGTAAACATCCCATAGAGTAACAGCCAAGATGTAGTTTTGGTGTGGTGCATATTATTTATTTATTTTCTGTAGGTGTTTCGGCTCGCCACTTCATATGTAAGGATATTTATTCTACCCTCCTCTGGTGAGTACTTTTTACTCACTATTGCATACCTTCTGTATGTTCTAGTGAGAGTAGACGAGTTTCTGTGATTGCAGTCTGCATGGGCTTAACTTCAGTGATATGACCTGCACTAAGTCCGTGCTTTTTTTGGCTCTACTGTTTGTTCGAGTTCCCAAGCAACTTAAATTCCTCAAGTTTTTCTGGTGTGCCTTCCCCTTACTCTACAAGACTTTTTATCAACATGTCATTTCTACGCATTACGATGCAATGAAGCTAAGTGATATAAGTTCATATTTTTACATTTTTGCTACTGCATTTATAAACATTTTACAAGACGTTCAAAATGAATTTTTTTTATTGTGTTCTTGCGAGTAATATTTTGTAGTAGGCCTAGTAATCTTTTTTTTTTAATGTAAGGATGCATTCAGGTACGATTAAGTGATAGTGTTCATTTAATTATTCAATCATATTTTATTCTCCAGGTAAACATGAATTTTGAATCTATTGCCTGAGTGATGTTTTCTCCAGTTTGACTATTATTTCTGCTGTTTATAGTGAACGTTTGAAGCTTTATAACATAATGAAAAGAACTTTATAATATAAATTTCTCGCTTCTTCAACGAGCTAAAATCTTATATACTAAATGTTATTAAATTTATGTCTTGATGTGATCGTGTGTAATCATGTCTTTCTGAACTACTCAAATTTTTTGCTTTGATAATATTGTTTTTGATATAACTGAAATACTCTGTAAATTCCAGAAAATATTTTATTTAGCACACCGCCACAAATAACGTGTTTTTATTAGTAATATATTTGATTTACCTCTGGGCCTATATTTATATTAATTTGACAAGCAAATAATAAGTCTCGTTTATGATTATTTAAAAAAAAGGATATTTATCCATTATCCTTTTGTGCATTGTATGATTCGCAGCATGACTTATGGTTTGTGATGCCCCTTCTTTTATAATTAATGGTATTTGACTTTCTATGAGTCCCTTTTTTTATGTTTCTGTAGTTACTTTATTAATATATATTTGTGTGGTGATTTCTTTACTTCAGGTGCTGATCTTTCTTTATGAAGTGGGTATATATTATTTTAAATTTTATTTTTATCATACATCAGCACAACTTGAAGCACGAATGGAACGAATAACGTAATATATAACAGATGAATTGTTTAATAAAAATTGTGGTTTAGTTTTGCAAATGGATTTGAGAAACCAAAATAATGGTTTGGAAATATGAATAAACTATTTTATAAATTATTTTAAAGCTAAAACTGTAAGTCAATTTGATGTTGTTTTGTAAAGTGGATAATATTGAAAAAGCCCAAAATAATCGACTTACTACAACAGTTAGAGAAGCTACAATCTAATTGATATACAAATTTCTTTAATTTATTGTAATTGAATCAAAACATGGCTGCCTCTACTTCAGAATTACATAACGTTATATCTGCTGTGAAAGATAAATATTGATAAGACAAACAAGGCCATATAGATCTGGATGTTCTAAGCAATGAAATATTTAAACCTGTTACTAGTAGAAAAGATACAGTGCATTCTGTGTTGAATAAACATAAAGAAACATCTTTTGAAATTAAATGGGGAGAAGAACCTTTAGCAAAGTAAAAGCAAACTCTTTCTCATTTAACACAACATTATTTAACTTTACAACATTCTTCACCTCTGTGCTATACGACATTTGGTGTTCATAGATATGACAACATATGGCTCTTGGGAGATTCGGTAATTAAGTTTTTACATGAAAGTAGAATTAAAATTTGTGATAGCGTAACTGATGTCAGTGAAGGATTGTTTGAATTATTGTTTAAAAACTTTCCAAACGGACATTCCGATACTGGTTTGCGGAAATATAAAGAAATTATATTTCGAACGAAAGTTAACATTCGTTCATTAGACAAAAGCCACCCAAAAATACATTCCATAGGAGATATAGTCGGAAGTGGAATATAAAATGATGAAATTGACAATCTCTTTTCACCTTTATATTGGAACAATCCTAATGGATTGGTCATTAGATTAAAACTTCTCATCGCTTTGAGAGAGTCTGGGAATAATTCACATACAAACAAAATTGTTTCCTTTATTGAAGAGTTCGCGGAAGATGGTTATATTACAAATGAAGTTTAGTAATATTACTCAAGAGCTTCACCCTCCTGCAAGGATAAGATATCCTAGACGAAGAGTTACAATTCATGGTTTAAATGAACTTTTTCAAGTCGATTTGTGTGAAATGACATTGTTATCAAAATACAATAAGGGATACAAGAATATTTTAATTGTAATAAACGTTTATTCGAAATATGTTTAGGGCATACCTTTGAAAAACAAAACTGGGAAACAGATTACCGATGCAATGAATATCTCATTGAAAGAGAGAATCCCAAATTCGCTCCAAACTGACAGAAGAACAGAATTTTTTTTCTGCTCCATTCCGGAAACTAATGACTGAATATGGTATTAATCACTACACAACATATTCGGTGATTAAAGCCAGCGTTGTGGAATGTTACAACAAATCGTATGCGCATCTAATATATAAGAATTTCTCATTGAGGGGGACTTACAAATGGGTTGAAATTTTGCCTAAAATAGTTCAACTTTACAATTCCAGATATCAGAGAACTATTAAGATGGCTCCCAAAGAAGTTATGGATAATAGTTTAATGAAAATGATTTATAATCTTAAAGTCATTAACAAAAGAAAACCAAAGTTCAAGGTTGAGGGATTTATACATATATCGAAGAAGTGAATCGGTCTTTTGAAATATTCAAAATTATTTCAATTAGACAAACACAACCCAAAGTGTATTACGTAGAAACATATAATGGAGAACCAATAAAAGGTGGGTTTTATAAACATGAAGTGCCAAAAATTCATTTCTCCAAATGAAAATTTGGTTGATAAAACCATTAAAAAGAAGAAAGATATATCCTTGGTTTGATGAAGAGGATTCTCAAAAGCACACAACTCCTAAGTTAAAAATCAAAACCTTCAAAGATTGCATTACAATGTTTGTAAAATTATCATACTAAATAAAGATTTTTAATTATATTTTATGTGTTATTTGATTCTATAAACCTCTGGATGGGGATTGGATGTACAATTTATTCTGTAATCAATCCTGCTTTTGATTGGATTATTGTTTGATTGGATTAATTTTGGAGTGATAATCAAGTGTGATTAAATCCTTTTAAATTGTGGTGTCATTTACATTTAGATTATAATCCATTGCATTTGAAATGTAATTCAATTGGTTACTGTCATAGATTCGTTTAATTGGAAATTCGCATTTAGGTGTTAATTGGGTGTATTTGGTACACATTGTAATTCATTGTGTTTGGGGGTTAAATATTTGCATTTGATTCATTTTAAATGTGACGTATTTAATTGTTTTTAACGATACATTTCTTGGAACCTGGATAAAATTTCTTGGAATTTTACCTCCTAAAGACATTTAAGACATGCTTTGTTTAATTCGTTGTTGTAATTTCCTGTAATTGAAATTTTTCTGCATAATTTCGAGTTAAATGCATATGGAAAGATATTTGTTTTAATGCTATCTAGAATGTATTTGAAACGTGATATGTTTCTTAGAATTTGGATATTGTTTCCGGGAATTTGTTTCTCGGAATAGATTTCTATGGTATTTCGTGTTTTTCATTTAATTGTGTCGTAATTCATCGTTTGTTTATGGGAATAATATTCTGGCTTTCATAATTGTTTGTGGTAGGTTAAATTTCTTTTTTTGTAACGATAGAGTTCTTGGAAATTGCAAAGTTTTTTGTGAGCAACTTACTGTTTCCCACACTAAAAACTTATTATTCAAAAATCGTTATTAATTTTATGGTGCATACAATTTTTATGGTGTACACTAGTTATAACGGTGTAAAATTCATTAATGTTTTTGATGATGTAAGATTCAAAAATGTAAAAAAAAAAAAAATGCATTTAAGGTGTAAATATTTTATACTAGGCTTAAAATTCAATGCAATATTGTAAACGCAGTCCGCTTGCTTTAAAACTTTTGAAAGGCAGTTGGGGCCGGACAGGTCGTAAAGTGCGGTATTTAGTGGAGACCGGCTGCAGGCTGGAAACCCATGTTGTTGAGTGAAGTTATAGATGACGTGGGGGGCAGATGGACAGACAAGTTCTCCAGCTGACACGGCCCTAGGCTCTGCACATGAAGGGATGGTTGACGGGCGACAATGGCATGCTAGCTACACTTTTCTGAAACATTTTCTCATTCTCTAGTCAACTTCACACTATGAACATCTCCCGATCGTGCGCGACCCAGCCCAGCCTGCTTGCGCACGATCTGGCCCCACGCTGCTACAACTACGTGCGATTCACCCTTCATTAGCTCTCGAGACAAACATTCGCTTGCTCCCCAAACGCCCTCAATTCTCGGCTATCTGTTACCTGGTATGGTCCACGATGTTTTAGAATTACTCGTACCCATATCTTTTTAAAAACACTTCGCTATAGTCGATTCCCTTTCCAAATAAATTTGGAAGGAATTATTACTTATCATAGAATAATACACTTTAGCGTGATTATGATATACTTTCCTATGTAACAGTATTCTCTAAAAATTCTGGGCTGTGAAAAACTACAGGCGAAATACAAATAAATATTTTAAAACATATTCAATATGTATGCACGTATTGTGTCTTGCATCGTAATAGTTCAAACCTGAATAAAGATGTTTGTTTGTTTTATTACCTATTAAAATATGGCTTGAGGCTGTGTTGGTATGAAGTTTTATCAGCGATTAGTTAAAAGTTGTAGGAAAGCTGGAATAAAGTTTAAAATGTTTTGTAAGATTGTTGGAAATGGGATTAAAGATTGCTGGATACAGGGAAAAAAATAGTTTGGTGGAAAACTGTTCACATTTTAAATTGAATTTATTGTGTGTTAAATACATTTGGAACTTATTTCTTAGTGATAGGAAAATAAAGTTTTATCGGCGCAAGTTGTAGAGTTTTATTTAACTGGGAATGCACCAGGCTCTTGCCTTCCGAAATATAAGAGGAAGCTTCAGTGCCTGAGGGAAAATAACATTTTATTCACTAGAGGGGAGAGGGGCGGAAGCTAGCACGGGTCAGTTCAAAATCCTTTTCTGCCTCTAGGGAAACTGTCGCTTTGGCCTTGAAGTAACCTCCATTCCTCGCTCTGGGGTAAGGACCGGCGAGCTGAAGCAGGGAATCCAACACTAGAAAAATGTGTTCTGAATACTCTAGCAGGGGAGGGGTGCGTTGTCTAGAAACAGATAATGCAGGGGTGCCAAGTCACGAAAAATACTAAAAAGCGTTCTCAGGGCTGAAGCTGGGGTGTGTAAAACATGTTTTTGCTAACACCAGACTGGATCGATATCGGAATTCTTCAGAAAACTAGGATTTTAATGCAAGTCGCCCTCCTGATTAGGGCCCCCAGGACTTCGCTGACACATTTGTAGGGGAGGGGGTGTAGGAGGTGGCTGGTACCCGATATTTGGGCCGGTTCTGTGGGTGGGATGGGTGGCCACCAATCTGAATGCATTAACCTACTTATCACCATCTTGAGTCAGTTGCAAAAAATGACAATTGCGAGCAGACAGGTGAATGACCCCCCCCCCTGGCCATGCAGACACGCATTGTGTGGAGGGGGTGTAGGGGTGGCTACTGGCAAGCGGAAGCGATGTGAGCGTATCTAACAAGTTGACGTTATATTGCTTTAGTGGCGAAAAATGTAACAATCGAGAGCAGCCCGGTGTAGCAGCTGGTATACTACCCGATCTGAAGCTTTCTGGACACTCAGTGCCATCTTCAGTTTCTCATCAATGCTTGGGCTACATAGATGTGTACCTCATCAGCTCTCTCTCTCTCTCTCATCTTCACCACACGTCTAAAAACATGGCGGCCAATGAGGTTATGACCATCGATTATCGTAATTACGTACCGGCGGCCATCGTACCTACTATCACCTCTACTTCTAGCTTCGATTAAAATTTTAAAATATTTGCATTTTAATGTAAAACTATTTTATCACGAAACTTTTTTTCATATGTTGAGTCACTATTGCGATGAGATTTTCAAATCATTTTTTCTGAGCTCGGTTTATGAAAAATCCTAGCATTGTAAATATACTGTTTGTGTTAACATGTGCAGTGAATTTCATAAGCATTGGATTTTTTTCCTTCATTTACGAGTTTTTACTGTAATTTAAACACATTTGCATATCTTGCACGCTACACGTATCTCCTCTCAGCTCGACGTAAGTGCTACTCATTAATACATCCAATGGGCTTATTTTAATATAATTTCAGGTTCGTGATTGTGTCTGGTTTAAATTGTATTCAGAGTTTTTTGCCATAAGATATCATTCACCAGATTGAATGGTGTAAGGTATGTGTAAATTGGTTAAAGTATTTAGTAACACTCTTGTTTAATTAAAGTAATTTATAGAGAAATTTTTTGCTTTGTTAGTTAATTAATTTAGGAGAGTCACGTAATATCTTTTTACGTGTGGATTACATTTAGAGACAGTAAAATGTTGTTGTTCATTATACTTGTATCTCATGGAAATTATATGCCTACTAAGCTCGAGACTCACATTACGTTTAATTCCGAGTAATTATACTTATTATTAACGTAGTTTGAAGTTTGCGATTTGATTCATTTAATTTATTCTTACGTTGAATTTGTTTGAAATATATTTGTTTTAAAGACTCTGCCTTGTGTAATTGCATACTGGCTAGCATGATTTAGTCTAGTGATAGTGACATACTTGTGGTGGTCGTTTGTTTACTATGCTGTTATTATTCAATACTTTACATACATGAAATATATTTCACAGTTGCCTATCTCACACCATATCCTAAAAAAAAAAAACATAAAATTTACACTTAGCTCACTCTTGCACTCAACTCAACATGTACATAACACATTACAACCCACCATTCTGGCCTATCGCCTCCAGAACACCACACCATAACCATTCTACAGAGATCCTGCTATCCCACCCAAAGAGTAAGAAATAATAACAAATTTTACAATTATGCTATTCTTGCACCTAACCCAAAATCCGGAAAAAAAAAATTTTCATGTGGTTAAGATCGAATTAATAAATTTTTATCGGATTAAGATTGGATCAAGAATTATTTTATCCGAATAAAATCGGATTGAAATTAAGCCCTTTTGATTAACCCTTTCAATTAATTTGATATAAAGAGTTAATCCGATTAATCAAAAAGGCGGCATCCTTTGTATTTAGGACCAGTCCGCCCCTACTACTAAAATGGCTAAAATTAAAAATGATCACTTTACTGTGAACAATGAATAAAAACAATTTTCAAAATATACCATGAAGTTCAACAATTGCGACGTATACACCATCTGTTTTCTCTTAAATGAACTACATTTCCTATTTGATAGTTGTAGGTAATCCTGAACACGTCCTGCATTATTATTGCAGATTGTAGCACTACATTCCAGTTAGTTCCAAAACCTGCTAA
Source organism: Dryococelus australis (assembly GCA_029891345.1). Taxonomy (NCBI): domain Eukaryota; kingdom Metazoa; phylum Arthropoda; class Insecta; order Phasmatodea; family Phasmatidae; genus Dryococelus; species Dryococelus australis. The sequence continues at coordinate 94,477,030 of CM057006.1, read as the reverse complement.
TAGGGTCAGCACATATTATAAAAAGTTTCCCTAAATTTCAATTTAGGAACTTTGTCTGACTTTTAAGCAAAACTACTTTAGGCAAAATGACTACTTAGCAAAAGTATTTTAGGCAAAACAACTTTCTGGGCAATTAAGCGAGGTACTAGAATTTTAGAGAAAATCAGTTTATGGGAAATTACTTTAGGGAGAACGACTTTAAGCAAAATTACATCTAGTGAAAACAACTTTAGGCAAAATGACTACTTAGCAAAAGTATTTTAGGCAAAATGACTTTTAGGCAAAACGAAGGTGTGAAAACACTTTTTAGGTAAAATAATGCGCTCGCTTATTATCTATGGGTTTTTTAAATGTAGTAATGGACGAATGATTTGTTGTCTATCAGTTGTGTATGTAATATTTCAAGGGTACAAAATAAAAATTTGTTAAATTTGGAGCTGCTGAAAATTTATTTCGAATTTAGTGAGTGAAAGCTTAATATCCAACAATCCTAATTTTTGGCAGTCATGTTGATAACTGCGAATTTAACCTTTTATTTGGCAAACCCTATCTGAACTTTTGTGACAATTTATTGTTAACATTGAACTTTCTTTATTTTAAAACACCATCCTTTTGGTTATTTGCCACTAAATTCCCTCTCGAAATCACCTTTCTCTGTAGATCTACTAAGGATTCTAATAGCTCTTCCTCTCTCTCTCTCTCTCTGAATGGGAGCAAATATCTAGGTAAAGCATCTCATTGTGGCATAGTAAGCTAGTTCTTCAAACATTTTGGTTCTGTTAGTTCAGTCATACACATTGATCTTTCTCAGTCCATAATTCATGTTCCTAAACTTGCTCCTAAACTTATGTCTCTTTACATTTTAGAATTTCGCAAACTTACCTGAATGGCTCCTTGGATAAGGAACTCGATGCCTTGTCGGTATCCCAACCACATAGAACCAACTTTACTTAATTACTTCACCTTCTCCGTCCTGTACATACCTTTCCATGTACTCCTGACTTTAACCTAGTACCTATTCTGGTTTATTGCATCATTACTAGCCTTTGCCAAGCCCTTTGCTTTTGTTTATGGTTTGAATTCCGGGATCTTTCAACTGTCTATCACCACAAGCAACCTCTTCACTTTCCTTACTTGAAGGATTCTTTTTTTTTTATTCTACCTCCCGTTCCACAAGAAACTAGGGAATAATTTTGGGAGTTTTGTTATGAGTTAAGTATAATTTTTTGTGTAACTTAGTGTATTTTATAAGTGTATTATCTATAACATTTTGGAATTTGCCTAACCATTCACCAGCCATGTTTTGGTTTGAGGGCAGGAGTGTGTGATGTTCTGTTGCACCAGTAAAGTTTTTCTCATGCTTTTTTATTTGCCCTTATTCAGGTTAAGTTAGCTTTTGTTGGTAGAGTCTTGTTCACCTTAATTTTCTGCTGTTAATTATCTACTGGCAAACAATTAATTTCGTGCTTAAACTTAAACTTGAAATTTTTATAACATAAAGGTTATGAAATTTTTATTTTGTCATAAATTGTATAATTCTTAAACAGTAATGTGTTTATTTATGTGATATGCTGTTTCATAAAAATGGTTTGGTTAAGTTTTCTTGTAGTACAAAATAGCTATGTGTTGTCAATTTGACAGGTATGTGTTGTAAAAATGTGAGCCCTGTTTCTCACTGTTAGCGATTTATTCAATATGTTAAGACAGCAGCATTTGTAATATAATACAATTTTTATTTCATTAACATAATTATTATCTATTGTTAGGCCTTAAAAAACCATATACCATTAATTTGTAAAAAAAAACAACCCTTAGATAAAAGTCAAATTTTACTGGTCAATCTACTTGTAACTGTTATAACGAGTAATGATTCCTTTTATCGAACCACGACTCTGTGGACTTATCATTTCTGGTATGTTTTTGCATGGTGCTGACGTGAGCTTCCCTTCACGGCATTATCGTCATGTAGTTCACTATGATTTCTTATGCTCTACTGATAAATTATTCATTATGTGGTGTCAAAACATCCAGTATCACCTTTGGTATGTTTAATGTAAATGTTTATTCACCCACCCATATTTTTGTGTTTGTTTATGTCCGAAATTTAAAACCTGTCGGATATATTTTTTCGTTTAGTACAGTCTAACTCGATGACTAACTTTCCAGCCATAATTTGTTAGCTGACTTCACGAGCATATTATGCATGTTACAAATTGCCATGTAACTGTTCTTACTCCAGTCTGATGGCAGTGGATCTGGCTAGCAGCAGCAACACCTAATTAAGCAGGAAAGCCTGCATGATAGAAAATTTTATTTTCTCATCCTCACTACAAAGAAGTCTAAACAAAAGTTTTATCTCGCAGTTATTGTAACAGGTGTGCAATTTTCTCTCTTAATATTTTGGTATCATGAACCCAACGAATTAATAGTTTTGTAGCCATTATACAAATGTATTTATAAAATTCTGTGTGGCTACCTGCACAGAGATGTAAACAAACAAAAATAATTGTATTGGTTATTATGTGCAAATTAACTAACTATCATGAGGTGCACCTCTTTAATGTAAAACTTCTGCCATTTTGATATCCCATGTATTATTGTTAGTGATTTTTGTTATTATTTTTACCACAAAATAATAGACTGAAACAGAAAATACTCAGCCATCTGCCCAACTCAGCAACAAGAAATACCGGGTGAGGCGTTTAAAACAGGCCACCCTAGTATATCGGCCACTTGTAACGATAGAAGAAAATGTTTCAGACAAACATTGTTTGGGGTGAAAGGGGCCATAATGTAACGATAATAAATAGGTGTGCTGTACGCCGAGGGGTGACGGAAATATGGGAGTCAACCTCGGTATGTTAAATGGGAAATGTGATTTAATGTTCACCTTTCTAGTACGTTTGGCACATGTTTACATTTATCTTCCGAAGATCTGTTTAGAGGTGTGTATAAAAGTACGTAATCCCATTTACTTAACCGAAGTTGACCCACTGTATCTCCTTCACCCCTCAACTTAACACCAAACTGTTAAAGTCATATCATGGCTCCTTTTCAGAAGAAAAAAAAATTCTGAACCATTTTCTTCTATCTTTATATGTGGGCGATTTATTAAGGTGGCCTGTTTCAAATGCTTCAACCTGTATATAAAGAAAGCCACAAAATATTTGTTTAGTTATTTAATATTGTTATTAAGTTTACATTCATTAGCCTCATTACGTTATTCTTGTGCACAATGTTTTAATTGTCTTATTGTCCTATTCAAAATACGGCGTACAGTATTAACACCTCTGGCAGTGACACCCTTATGCGATGGATGGAAGGTCCCATTCTTGCACATTTGCTGACGTAGTCTCCGGAAAGTGGGGGATGTGGCTTCTGTCTGTTAAAAACGTTCCTTATACATACATACTGCAATGCACCCACAGTCTCGTAACTTCACCATACAGCTTAAGCATATCTGTCAGTTCTGATGATCAGTAAGCATCCATGACTAGTCTGGTTTACAAAGCACAGTTATGGTGAACACACACCAACCGTTTCAACTCAGACAGTGAAAACGACGCAGGTCTGTGTAGGGGCATGATGTGAGGGAAGTATGTAACGAACTGTTCACAGCTCATGTAGTTCAGTGCGGCTCTCAGTGATTTGAAACTGCCCACCTCTCCGGAATACAGGCGAAGCCTTGTAACTGGCCTCTCACTCACTTTCTACAGATAACTGCGTGATCGACAGCAGTAAATTGATGCACGTTTTGCGGAATGCCTACCTCCCAGTCACGTCGAACTATTTTACAATGGTGCCTCTCATCTCAAAGGACATCCCTTCTCTGATGAAGATTGCATCATTTATATTTTTAAGAATAATGTATCGTCATATTTAAATGTGAAAACTATTCCTTGAATAAAATTTTAATTGAGGGATATAAACGAAAATGTGGATAAAAATTGTACGATTTCATTGAACTGTGAAAGGTTACATGAACATAAAAAAAATTATATTTGTCAAAATATTTCTTGTCCGGATATGTAATATTATGATGTATTTCTTTAATCTATTAATGTAAATTAATATTTTTTTGTTTTATTGTATTATAGTGTTGAATGTTTAGAACCAAAATTACAAATGGGAATAAAATGGTTTTAGGTGTGGAATCTTGAGTTCAAAATATTTAAATACAATAAAGGGATCATCAAACACCCATATATATATATATATATATATATATATATATATATATATATATATATATATATATATATATATATATCTTTCCTCTGCCTCCAACATTTTCGTTTGAAGTGCATTAAACTTTTAGTTATATATTGTATGAACCTCTCTGGCTTTCAGCAGGAGTTTTTTTTTGTAATGCAATTTAAATGTCATTAGATGCCAATTTAATTAAAGAATGTTTAACTGTAAAGTACCTAGCTTTGTAAAGTAGTGATCCTACTGGCATAGCTAACAAACAACAGTCCTCTTTCAATATGAGCTCTTCTATCCCTAAAAGAATTGCTGAGGCAATCTGAATAATACACTTTCTGAAGCTAAAAGTTATGCATATAAACTAATTATTTTGAAACTCACTTTGACTCAAATTTATAGTTTGTAAAGCATGTTTACATTTTTACTTAATTTCATGTTTATTCGTTGGATTCAACACTTATAAAATATTATTTATTTTCAGAAGTATTTGACAATAAGCAGACTTTCGAACTGTCCATTATTCATTGGAATGATTTCCATGCCCGTTTCGAGCAGACAAGCTGGAACTCTGGAGTATGCCAGAAAGGCCAGGAGTCAACATGTGTCGGAGGTATAGCAAGAATATACACGGAGGTGAATCGCCTCATATCCGAGAGTCCGAAAAACAGCATCTTCCTGAATGCCGGAGATGTCTTCCAGGGGACGCTCTGGTACAGTTTGTTCAGGTGGAATGTTACTGCACAGTTCCTGAACAAGCTGCCTCATGACGCAATGGTCAGTATTTCATATGTTCACTTATTTGTTGACATTTCATTTTTAATGAACGTCAATATACTACATGAATCCCTGTAGTATCTTCGAGATTGAAAAACTTATTTCCACACAGTTTTAATGCATAAGTTTGAAACAGTCATGGTTAATAACTTGATCAGTTTATAGCTCTAAAATGTATGTAAGCCGAAATATATTGTTACTCTTGTGGTCCCCAATTTAATAATAGCAACTGCAATTTACTTAAAAATTACCTTCCCATATATGTATAGTTTAATATACACGCTTCCTGGAGTAATTACTACACAAACGTTGGCAGAAAACAAGAGGAGTATATCCGTGTATGAATTTCATGCACATACCTCACTGTTTCATTTAATAGCCAATGATGTTGATTTTTTATGCATGGGTGAATAGGTATAAGCAAATTGTTACGATCTATAAGAATTTGTCAGAGTTAAAAGACAAATGCAGGAACACTAGCTACGTGGCCTGTTTCATAAACTGAACTCACATCACACAGTAAGAATAAATGAAGTGTTGAAAATGTTTTAAAATAATAAGAAATATATGATGCTCTCTTAAACAGAAATTATTTAATACTCTTAAATTTTCATTAATAACATATATAAAACTGCCAAGGATATTAAAAAAGAATAAGAAAATCATATTAATGAGAGCTATGATCACATTATAGCATCAGCTCTTCCCCTCATTGAATAATTATTAAACATGAATAACTTCCATCCTGTTACACAAACTTATAAGTCTTGGCTTGCGAATTGGTTTAGTCATAACATCTACAGTTTGATGCTCAGTTGCTAATCTTCTGATGTAAATCTCACCTTCAGTGGCTAGTTCTCTCACAAACGAATGCCGAATCTTTATGTGTTTAGTTCGTCGATGGTGTTCTGGATTTTGCACAAGTCTGATATCTGCATCGTTGTCTACCTGCAACTTTGGAAGTCTTGTCTGTTCCACTGTTCCTGAGAATATATACTTAAGCCAAGCCAAGTCAGCTATCTTGTGGCTTCACTATCTGCAACCACCTCTGCTTCAATCGTAGAGAGTGCTACTGTTGTCTGCCTCTGACTCAAAAAGGAGATATGTCCACATGCATATAAAAACAACTCCTGTTGTATATCTTCCAACCGTCTGACAACTTCCCAGGTTTCCATCATTGTAACTCTGTTGGGTCCCTATATGGTAGCTCATCGTGTACATGATGCCATATCCAAAGTACATGTGACGTATCTCAATATTCATTTTATCAAAACTGTCACTATGTTTTGGGTTTTCCAATGTTCGGGATTCTACTCCAACTGTATGAGCGATATCAGGTTTTGTTCCTGTCATATGGTTCATTAAAGCGCTCGCTATTGACCTGTACGTATTTTTACTTTTATCGATACTTATCATGTCGTCTTTGCATACTTTCCATGATTGTGAATTATCATTGATTATAGATGTGGTAACTTATAAACATTCAATAATCCCGAATCGATCTAAGACCTAGCGATCATGTCACTTTCGGCTGATCTTAATGGATTCATTTTCTTGTTGGATGAATTTACGTCCTAGGAAGTACGCTGCAGGCTTTCCTCAGACCTTAAACTCGTTTTGTAAATTTGCCAAAACTCATCCAGTTCATTGAAATCTGTAGCATCCACAAGTTCATCATCAAAATACAAGCAATTATGATTTTTGTACATCATACATTTATCATGAACAAACAGGCATCGGCATTACAAACTATAAACCTTGTTTTTCTAGATAGCAACAAATTTCTTTGTTCCAATATTTGGGAGCCTGCTTCAGTCCATAGAGAATTTTGTGAAGTCTGCCTTTTTTACCCGAATTATCATTATATCCTTCAGGCAGCTCCATGTACATTTCCTGTTCAAGTTCACTACACAGTAACACAATCGAGACATCGAATTGTATTAAGGACATCACTTCACTCCCAGCTATACACAACAATGACCAAATAGTTCCTGATTTAGCAACTGGGCTAAATGATTTTATCATTATAATAATCTTTACAGTGGGAGGAGATCTGGATGGCTAGTATTGCCTTGTACCTCTCCACTGAACCAACAGGATATGTCTTGCCTTGTACCTCTCCACTGAACAAACAGTATATGTCTTGCCTTGTAAATCTCCACTGAACAAACAGTATATGTCTTGCCTTGTACCTCTCCACTGAACCAACAGGATATGTCTTGCCTTGTACATCTCCACTGAACAAACAGTATATGTCTTGCCTTGTACCTCTCCACTGAACAAACAGTATATGTCTTGCCTTGTACCTCTCCACTGAACAAACAGTATATGTCTTGCCTTGTACCTCTCCACTGAACCAACAGGATATGTCTTGCCTTGTACCTCTCCACTGAACAAACAGTATATGTCTTGCCTTGTACCTCTCCACTGAACAAACAGTATATGTCTTGCCTTGTACCTCTCCACTGAACAAACAGTATATGTCTTGCCTTTTAAGTCTCCACTGAACAAACAGTATATGTCTTGATTTGTACCTCTCCACTGAACAAACAGTATATGTCTTGCCTTGTACCTCTCCACTGAACAAACAGTATATGTCATGCCTTGTACCTCTCCACTGAACAAACAGTATATGTCTTGCCTTGTACCTCTCCACTGAATAAACAGTATATGTCTTGCCTTGTACCTCTCCACTGAACAAACAGTATATGTCTTGCCTTTGTACCTCTCCACTGAACAAACAGTATATGTCTTGCCTTGTACCTCTCCACTGAACCATCAGGATATGTCTTGCCTTGTACCTCTCCACTGAACAAACAGTATATTTCTTGCCTTGTACCTCTCCACTGAACAAACAGTATATGTCTTGCCTTGTACCTCTCCACTGAACAGACAGGATATGTCTTGCCTTGTACCTCTCCACTGAACAAACAGTATATGTCTTGCCTTGTACCTCTCCACTGAACAAACAGTATATGTCTTGCCTTGTACCACTCCACTGAACAAACAGTATATGTCTTGCCTTGTACCTCTCCACTGAACCAACAGGATATGAATTGCCTTGTACCTCTCCACTGAACCATCAGGATATGTCTTGCCTTGTACCTCCCTACTGAACAAACAGTATATGTCTTGCCTTGTACCTCTCCACTGAACCAACAGGATATGTCTTGCCTTGTACCTCTCCACTGAACAAACAGTATATGTCTTGCCTTGTACCTCTCCACTGAACAAACAGTATATGTATTACCTTGTACCTCTCCACTGAACAAAGAGTATATATCTTGCCTTGTACCTCTTAACTGAACCAACAGGATATGTCTTGCCTTGTACATCTACACTGAGCCATCAGGATATGACTTGCCTTGTACCTCCCCACTGAACAAACAGTATATGTCTTGCCTTGTACCTCTCCACTGAACAAACAGTATATGTCTTGCCTTGTACCTCTCCACTGAACAAACAGTATATGTCTTGCCTTGTACCTCTCCACTGAACCAACAGGATATGTCTTGCCTTGTACCTCTTCACTGAACAAACAGTATATGTCTTGCCTTGTAACTCTCCACTGAACAAACAGTATATGTCTTGCCTTGTACCTCTGCACTGAACCAACAATATATGTCTTGCCTTGTACCTCTCCACTGAACCATCAGGATATGTCTTGCCTTGTACATCTCCTATGAACAAACAGTATATGTCTTGCCTTGTACCTCTCCACTGAACAAACAGTATATGTCTTGCCTTGTACCTCTCCACTGAACAAACAGTATATGTCTTGCCTTGTACCTCTCCTACACTATATTCTCTTCTCCAGAACAACATAATCTCTTACCTTTCGACAAACAGTATTGCCTTGTACTCTCCTGACACATAACTCCTACCCACTGACAAACGATCTTGCTTTACTCCACACAATTCTTCTTTACCTCCACGACATAATCTCCTGACTCCTAAATATATGTTTGCTGCTCCACACAACAATTTTGCTTACTCTCCTAAAACAAGTTCTGACCTCATGACACAATATTTGCTTACTCCATGAACATTATTCTGCCTTCCTCTCTGACAACAAATCTTGCCTGTACCTTCACAACACAGATCTGCCTGTACCTCTCACTGAACAAACAGTATATGTCTTGCCTTGTACCTCTCCACTGAACAAAGTTATTCTTGCCTGTACCTCTGCACTGAACAACAATATATGTCTTGCCTTGTACCTCTCCACTGAACCACAGGATATGTCGTGCCTTGTACATCTCCACTGAACCACAGATATGTCTTGCCTTGTACCTCTCCACTGAACAAACAGTATATGTCTTGCCTTGTACCTCTCCACGTACAAAAGTCATTATATCTTGCTTGTACCTCTCCCTGAACAAACAGTATATGTCTTGCCTTGTACCTCTCCACTGAACAAACAGTATATGTCTTGCCTTGTACCTCTCCACTGAACAAACAGTATATGTTTGCCTTGTACCTCTCCACTGAACAAACAGTATATGTCTTGCCTTGTACTCTCCACTGAACCAACAGATATTGTGTTGCCTTGTACCTCTCCACTGAACAAACAGTATATGTCTTGCCTTGTACCTCTCCACTGACATATCAACTACAAGTGTTTGCCTTGTACCTCTAACTGAACAACAGTACATGTCTTGCCTGTACCATCCACTGAACAAACAGTAATGTATTGCCTTGTACAACTCCACTGAACCAACAGATATGTCTTGCCTTGTACCTCTCCACTGAACAAACAGATATGTCTTGCCTTGTTCCTCTCCACTGAACAAACAGTATATGTCTTGCCTTGTACCTCTCCACTGAACCATCAGATATGTCTTGCCTTGTACCTCTCCACTGAACAAAAGGTATATGTCTTGCCTTGTACCTCTCCACTGAACAAACAGTATATGTCTTGCCTTGTAACTCTCCACTGAACAAACAGTATATGTCTTGCCTTGTACCTCTCCACTGAACAAACTATAGTCTTGCCTTGTACCTCTCCACTGAACAAACAGTATATGTCTTGCCTTGTACCTCTCCACTGAACCAACGATATGTCTTGCCTTGTACCTCTCCACCGAACAAACAGTATATGTCTTGCCTTGTACCTCTCCACAAACAGTATATGTCTTGCCTTGTACCTCTCCACTGAACAAACAGTATATGTCTTGCCTTGTACCTCTCCACTAACAAACAGTATATGTCTTGCCTTGTACCTCTCCACTGAACAAACAGTATATGTCTTGCCTTGTACTCTCCACTGAACCAACAGGATATGATTGCCTTGTACCTCTCCACTGAACAAACAGTATATGTCTTGCCTTGTACCTCTCCACTGAACACAGGATATGTCTTGCCTTGTACCTCTCCACTGAACAAACAGTATATTCTTCCTTGTACCTCTCCACTGAACAAACAGTATATGTCTTGCCTTGTACCTCTCCACTGAACATACAGATATGTCTTGCCTTGTACCTCTCCACTGAACAAACAGTATATGTTTGCCTTGTACCTCTCCACTGAACAAACAGTATATGTCTTGCCTTGACACTCCACTGAACAACAGTATATGTCTTGCCTTGTACCTCTCCACTGAACAACAGGATATGAATTGCCTTGTACCTCTCCACTGAACCATCAGGATATGTCTTGCCTTGTACCTCCCATGAACAACAGTATATGTCTTGCATGTACCTCTCCACTGAACAACAGTATATGTCTTGCCTTGTACCTCTCCACGAACAAACAGTATATGTCTTGCCTTGTACCTCTCCACTGAACAAACACTATATGTTTGCCTTGTCTTCAGAACACTTATATTCTTGCATTGTACCTTACTGAACAACAGATATGTCTTGCTTGTCCTCTCATGAGCATAGATGACTTCCTTGTCCTCCCACTGAACAAACAGTATATGTCTTGCTTGTACCTCTCCACTGAACCAACAGGATATGTCTTGCTTGTACCTCTCCACTGAACAAATAGTATATGGCTTGCCTTGTACCTCTCCACTGAACAAACATTATATGTCTTGCCTTGTACCTCTCCACTGAACAAACAGATATATGTCTTGCCTTGTACCTCTCCACTGAACAAACAGTATATGTTTTGCCTTATACCTCTCCACTGAACAAACAGTATATGTCTTGCCTTGTACCTCTCCACTGAACAACAGGATATGTTTGCCTTGTACCTCTCCACTGAACAAACAGTATATGTCTTGCCTTGTTACCTCTCCACTGAACAAACAGTATATGTCTTGCCTTGTACCTCTCCACTGAACAAACAGTGTATGTCTTGCCTTGTACCTCTTCACTGAACAAACAGTATATGTCATGCCTTGTACCTCTCCACTGAACAAACAGTATAGTCTTGCCTTGTACCTCTGCACTGAACCAACAATATATGTCTTGCCTTGTACCTCTCCACTGAACCATCAGGATATGTCTTGCTCTTGTACATCTCCTATGAACCATCAGGATATGTCTTGCCTTGTACCTCTCCACTGAACAAACAGTATATGTCTTGCCTTGTACCTCTCCACTGTACAACAGTATATGTCTTGCCTTGTACCTCTCCATGAACAAACAGTACATGTCTTGCCTTGTACCTCTCCACTGAACAAACATATATGTCTTGCCTTGTACCTCTGTACTGAACAAACAGTATATGTCTTGCCTTGTACCTCTCACTGAACAAACAGTATATGTCTTGCCTTGTACCTCTCCACTGAACAAACAGTATATGTCTTGCCTTGTACCTCTCCACTGAACAAACAGTATATGTCTTGCCTTGTACCTCTCCACTGAACAAACAGTATATGTCTTGCCTTGTACCTCTCCACTGAACAAACAGTATATGTCTTGCCTTGTACCTCTCCACTGAACAAACAGTATATGTCTTGCCTTGTACCTCTCCACTGAACCAAACAGTATATGTCTTGCCTTGTACCTCTCCACTGAACAAACAGTATATGTCTTGCCTTGTACCTCTCCACTGAACAAACAGTATATGTCTTGCCTTGTACCTCTCCACTGAACAACAGTATATGTCTTGCCTTGTACCTCTCCACTGAACATAACAGTATATGTCTTGCCTTGTACTCTCCACTGAACAAACAGTATATGTTCTTGCCTTGTACCTCTCCACTGAACAAACAGTATATGTCTTGCCTTGTACCTCTCCACTGAACAACAGTATATGTCTTGCCTTGTACCTCACTGACACAGATTGCTTGTACCTCTAGAACATAGTATATGTCTTGCCTTGTACCTCTCCACTGAACAAACAGTATATGTCTTGCCTTGTACCTCTCCACTGAACAACAGATATGTCTTGCCTTGTACCTCTCCACTGAACAAACAGTATATGTCTTGCCTTGTACCTCTCCACTGAACAAACAGTATATGTCTTGCCTTGTACCTCTCCACTGAACAAACAGTATATGTCTTGCCTTGTACCTCTCCACTGAACAAACAGTATATGTCTTGCCTTGTACCTCTACACTGAACAAACAGATATGCTTGCCTTGTACCTCTCCACTGAACAAACAGTATATGTCTTGCCTTGTACCTCTCCACTGAACCAACAGGATATGTCTTGCCTTGTACCTCTCCACTGAACAAATCAGATATGTCTTGCCTTGTACCTCTCCACTGAACAAACAGTATATGTCTTGCCTTGTACTCTCACTGAACAAAGATATGTCTGACCTCTGAACTTACTCTCTGACCTCATGAACAAAACAGTATATGTTTGCCTTTGTACCTCTCCACTGAACAAACAGTATATGTCTTGCCTTGTACCTCTCCACTGAACAAACAGTATATGTCTTGCCTTGTACCTCTCCACTGAACAAAGTATATGTCTTGCCTTGTACCTCTCCACTGAACAACAGATATGTCTTGCCTTGTACCTCTCCACTGAACAAACAGTATATGTCTTGCCTTGTACCTCTCCACTGAACAAACAGTATATGTTGCCTTGTACTCTCCCTGACAAACATTATGTCTTGCCTTGTACCTCTCACTGAACAAACAGTATATGTCTTGCCTTGTACCTCTCCACTGAACAAACAGTATATGTCTTGCCTTGTACCTCTCACTGAACAAACATATATGTCTTGCCTTGTACCTCTCCACTGAACAACAGATATGTCTTGCCTTGTACTCTCCATGAACAACAGATATGTCTTGCCTTGTACCTCTCACTGAACAAACAGTATATGTCTTGCCTTGTACCTCTCCACTGACAACAGTATATGTCTTGCTTGTACCTCTCCACTGAACAAACAGTATATGTCTTGCCTTTACCTCTCCACTGAACAAACAGTATATGTCTTGCTTGTACCTCTCCACTGAACAAACAGTATATGTCTTGCCTTGTACCTCTCCACTGAACAAACAGTATATGTCTTGCCTTGTACCTCTCCACTGAACAAACAGATATGTTTGCCTTGTACTCTCCACTGAACAACAGTATATGTCTTGCTTGTACCTCTCCACTGAACAAACAGTATATGTCTTGCCTTGTACTCTCCACTGAACAAACAGTATATGTCTTGCCTTGTACCTCTCCACTGAACAAACAGTATATGTCTTGCCTTGTACCTCTCCACTGAACCAACAGGATATGTCTTGCCTTGTACCTCTCCACTGAACAAACAGTATATGTTTGCCTTGTACCTCTCCACTGAACAAACATATATGTCTTGCCTTGTACCTCCACTGAACCATCAGATATGTCTTGCCTTGTACCTCTCCACTGAACAAAAGTATATGTCTTGCCTTGTACCTCTCCACTGAACAAACAGTAATGTTTGCCTTGTACCTCTCCACTGAACAAACAGTATATGTCTTGCCTTGTACCTCTCCACTGAACAAACAGATATGTCTTGCCTTGTACCTCTCCACTGAACAACAGTATATGTCTTGCCTGTACCTCTCCACTGAACAAACAGTATATGTCTTGCCTTGTACCTCTCCACTGAACAACAGTATATGTCTTGCCTTGTACCTCTCCACTGAACAAACAGTATATGTCTTGCCTTGTACCTCTCCACTGAACAACAGTATAGTTTGCCTTGTACCTCTCCACTGAACAAACATATATATCTTGCCTTGTACCTCTAACTGAACCAACAATATATGTCTTGCCTTGTACCTCTCCACTGAACCATCAGTATATGTCGTGCCTTGTACATCTCCACTGAACCATCAGGATATGTCTTGCCTTGTACCTCTCCACTGAACAAACAGTATATGTCTTGCCTTGTACCTCTCTACTGTACAAACAGTATATGTCTTGCCTTGTACCTCTCCACTGAACAAACAGTATATGTCTTGCCTTGTACCTCTCCACTGAACAAACAGTATATGTCTTGCCTTGTACCTCTCCACTGAACAAACAGTATATGTGTTGCCTTGTACCTCTCCACTGAACAAACATTATATGTCTTGCCTTGTACTCTCCACTGAACCAACAGGATATGTGTTGCCTTGTACCTCTCCACTTAACAAACAGTATATGTCTTGCCTTGTACCTCTCCACTGAACAAACAGTATATGTCTTGCCTTGTACCTCTCCACTGAACAAACAGTATATGTCTTGCCTTGTACCACTCCACTGAACAAACAGTATATGTATTGCCTTGTACCCCTCCACTGAACCAACAGGATATGTCTTGCCTTGTACCTCTCCACTGAACAAACAGCATATGTCTTGCCTTGTACCTCTCCACTGAACAAACAGTATATGTCTTGCCTTGTACCTCTCCACTGAACCATCAGGATATGTCTTGCCTTGTACCTCTCCACTGAACAAAAGGTATATGTCTTGCCTTGTACCTCTCCACTGAACAAACAGTATATGTCTTGCCTTGTACCTCTCCACTAAACAAACAGTATATGTCTTGCCTTGTACCTCTCCACTGAACAAACAGTATATGTCTTACCTTGTACCTCTCCACTGAACAAACAGTATATGTCTTGCCTTGTACCTCTCCACTGAACAAACAGTATATGTCTTGCCTTGTACCTCTCCACTGAACAAACAGTATATGTCTTGCCTTGTACCTCTCCACTGAACAAACAGTATATGTCTTGCCTTGTACCTCTCCACTGAACAAACAGTATATGTCTTGCCTTGTACCTCTCCACTGAACCAACAGGATATGTCTTGCCTTGTACCTCTCCACTGAACAAACAGTATATGTCTTGCCTTGTACCTCTCCACTGAACCAACAGGATATGTCTTGCCTTGTACCTCTCCACTGAACCAACAGGATTTGTCTGGATTAGTTCAATCCATTTGCATGGAATAGTTTTCTTCCCTTTTGGTAATATTTTCAGTGTTCAGGTTTTACTTTCTACAATGACATCATTTCACTCGCCATATCTTCTTCACGTCGCTTCTTACAATATGTTTCCATAACTTCTTTATAAGTACATGGTTCCTTCAGTTCTGATACATCTTCACTCAAGGCAACATACCCCATCAACAAGTTATGTTCGGCGTTTCTACCAGTTTCGCCAGTGGACCACCGAAACCTAACAAAAATATGTGATTTTGCATCAATAACCATGCATGCACATACTGATATATTCTTTTAAGGTAGTTAAAAAAAATAATAACTCTTAAGAGAATAGTATAAATATATATTATGTAATGCTTAAAAATTTCTATTTATCTTGGGACCCCATTCAAATAACCAACTGATTACGAATAAACTTACAAATTTCTAATAATATAAAAAAATATTCTTTTTACAAAAAAAAATTGGAATATCAATTTAAAGATATTTTATTCTCTACACAACTCTATATTTAAGAAATGTGTACTGATCTGATAATGTTATTTATTTAAGGTTGTTGAAATTTAGATATATCTCCACCAAGACTTCTTAGTTTTTTTACTATTTTAATATTATACCCTGTTGCAAACATGTGTGAACTATTGCATACAATGATATTGTAAGAGAACCCAGTTATCATTTCGCATAACACACATTTTTTGAATTGCAGTTGCTTAAAAAATTCTCTTATTTAAAAAATCACATTCAGGTAACTATGGATTCTTGCCTATGACCTCGCTCGGCCGGCGGCACTCCTAGGTGACACTCCTAGGTGACAGTCCTAGGTGAGATTTTATTTACTTACTTGGAGTTGCTGTTCACCCCAGTTGCCAGGTTAAGTGGGAATGCCCAGTACTATCATCTTATTTGAATTTGTCTACAATGTTATATCCTCTTTTTTGGCATTTGGGAATAGGACTTCTGTTCTTGTTAAAACTCCTTCGATGACTTTCATTACCCCTGATGTACCTCGTAAAAGCGCGCATTATATGTCTTTCCATGTTGACCAGTTAGAATGATCTTCCAATAAGTCTGATGTTAAATATTACGATTTCCATATTTATGAATTTACACATCACTTTTTTTTTCCAAATCCTTAATTCCCAGGAGACGCATCTGGGCCTATGACTTATTGAATTAAGTCTTACAATAATACAAACATATATTGTTTTTTAAACATAATTTATTTAATATTAATCACTTTTCTTTTCTTTTCTTTAACAGCATAGGGTAACTTTCAGACACTAAAAAAACTGCCAAAGGAATTTAAAAAAATAAGAACAATATAGCAATGAAAGCTATAAATCACATCATATAATCAGCATCAGGCAGGTGTTTTATTTATATTTCTTCATTTTATTGAAATATCTAGTTTACAACTTCTGAAACATTTGAATACCGAAAAAAGACACATTTTCTGAGTAATATACATCCTCACCTCGAACTGCCATAGAATCTGCTGGTCCACCACATGAACATCTGCCATAGAATCTGCCTGTCCGCCACATCTGCCATAGAATCTGCCTGTGAACATCACATACCAATATGGTTATTATTTCTTATCACTTCATGTTACTGCATATATTGCAGGAGCGGAACCAGTAGTCAGTCTTGGGAGGGGAGCTTTTGTAGTGGTATTATAAACTCCGAAACGTTGAAATTATCATGCTTTTACTCCATTCCACCATGTAAAAAAGGTATAGAGGTACTACTAATATGTTCGAAAAAATACATATTTTCTTAGAAATGATTTCTGACATAAGATAGCTTTGCTGTTTGATACTTTATATATATATATAAGGGATGGGTTCTTCGGTTCCAATTTGCACTAGTTCTTGAGGTTTGACTCGGAACCGGTTTTAGGTTAACGACTACTCGGTTCTCATTTCTACACAGCAATATATTTAGAAATATTTTCAGATTATGTACTTAGTACGAAACATTATGAATTAATCTAGTTGCGGCAATACTCTGTCAACAAAAATAACTGTACCGAGACACTTATCAAAACAAACAAAAATTGCAGTTCCTGCCAAAACAATGTAGGTTAATTCACCTGTAACAAGCATTCTTTTCTTGGCAGCAATATTTTCGTACAGCGAATTACTATTGCCTTGAAAGCATATAAATATTAATTAATTTGGTACCAATGATCACTAAAGTTGTTTTCAAGGACGGGTATTTTATCATATACAGTACTTGGTTTATATTCTGTCAGTTATACGAGACAAAACGTGAACGGTCTCGTGGTGGCAATGTCATAGATAAATATGTACAGCGAATATACTACTCTAAGCATCGAGTGAAACAAAATGGCTCACGTTTATGTACACATTTTTAGTATAGAATCATTATAATTGTTGTTACATGTTTACGTCTTCTAAATACGACATTCTAAGTTATTAAACGAGAGAAAAAAATACGTAAACAAATGGAGTAGAGAATGTACATGTATTTTGTGAAAGCTTTTGGACGTGATACGTGAATAATGTTTGCCTTTTTTTAAGTTATTTAAATCTGAAATTATAAAATGTCATCCGAATACTAGAACCGAATACAGGAACCGATATTTAAATCTAGAATTAGTACTGGAACCGGAACCAAAATTTTGTGTTATTCGACTCAACCCTAATATATATATATGCATAATATGCAAAATTTTATTTTATATTCCGGGGGACATAATATAGAGCGCTATAATTATTCCTGCTTTTCCCCCCCGTTTAGCATTCCGTTTACAATATACGGGACATTTTTTTTATTAACATTTAAGGAGAGTGGTATATGGGTAAAATATATTGACAAAATACAATATTTTAAGTAAGCGTTTTCAGTGCTGCCATATTGAATATTGAGAAATTCACTAAAAATTTCTTTGAGTTCACAAAAGGAGTGAGATGTCTATCCAGGATCTTCTTTCGTATTTTTATAATGATCCACATAAAGAAATCGCATACAATATCTGAAGTAACATTTAGATATTTGACAATTGAAGGCGAGGGTTGGGGGAGAATTTGCCTTCTTGTATTTGCACCTGGTATGTTGTGATGTTGGTAGAAATATTGTGCATGCTATTTGCAGTTAATGAAGAATTTATTAATATCAAATGTGAGCTTTACTTTACTGTCGATTTTGTTGCACTCTGCTGCATTTTACATTTACATTATTAACCACATTAAATTTTTCGTGCATCTATATAAATTTTTTGGTTAGAAATTTTCAGCAACAATAATGTTGCTCATCCCAGATTTTTCTAACATGTGCACGAAACAAACAGAAAAATTTAACTTCATTATACTCACATTTTAACATCATTCTTTAAATTAGACGCCTTGAAGCAAAACTAATATTCTTTCAACATCGTCAGTTTTACTGGGAGCATGCCAGTTATTTCATCTCTTAAAATACATGTATTAACATGCAGAGTTTTATTTTTCAAAGTTTCACTTCTAAAGTGCTCGGTTAACCGAGAACTATATTAAGTTATACAAACAAACACAAAATCAATAAAGTAGGTCTGATGATTTAACACATAATTCCAGGCATTCCCTGATAGCCATGTGCAATGAAACATCATGTTTGAACACCGATGTATTGTTTTAAATATATATCTCATCACCGGAATAACTTCAGTTTTGTGGTCGGTGCTTGATCCGTGCTAGATGCGACAGATGATTCAAGTGGAAAAAGGACGGCTCTCACCTTCTGTACGAAGACCGGTTTTCTTGGGGAATTTCTGTCTCTCTGACCAATATATTATTTTATTTTAATTTGATGAATGTTTCAGGGACAACCCCAGCATATGAGTCAGCATTTTGGTAGTGCTGCCTTCGTCCTAAGAGCTCTATATACTTATTAATGCGTATTTAATGTTATATATCAATGCAATTCTCTCCTGCTCTCACTATAGAAGGTCACATTGAGGTGCAAGGATGTCGATAAATTTTGCCTAACCGTACAGTATTTCTGTGAAAGTATTTCAATTCTACAATTATGTTCTACGCTTATCATTTAAAACCATTGTACAGGCACTGAAAACTAAAATTCTAAATCGTGTAATTAAAATATATTCACAACATAATTTCAAATCTAATGTAAACATGTTAAATTACATCCTACTATAAAATGATGTTTAAAATATTTTGAACAATTTTACACAAGACTAGGAAGCATATGAGTTACTGATAAAATTGTGAAATAAATGATACCTAATGGCTTGTTCCAGGTGTTGGGTAACCACGAATTCGACCACGGAATTGATGGTGTAATACCATTGATGGAAAATTTGAACTTCCCTGTGGTAGTATGCAATATATACGATTCTGATGAACCTAATTTCCAAGGAAACTACAAGAAGTCCATTGTTATTGAGAGAGGTGGAAGAAAAATTGGAATTGTGGGATTCATCGTCAGCACAACCAATGTAAGAGGCCATAATAAACCCATATTTATATTATCACTACGAAATACACCATTACAATGATTACTTACTGAATAAGGGGTTTCAGTATTGAAACCTGGTTGAATAAAACTGTATGTGTGAATAATTGTATAAGGTTTAAATCTAGTTTAGAATGCAATACCTCTTTCCCTTCTGCGATCAGTGTCACCAAAAGTGAATAATTGGAATATAATAATTTTCAACCTGCTTGTTCGGGAATTATATTCTTATTAAATCCGAGAATATCTGTATGTATGCCTATCTTCCACAAAAAATTTTTCACCATCTAAGAGATTGCGACAAAATTTTGTTGTAATATTCAAGTAACGACCATTATAGCACAGACATTTTTAAAAGCATATGATCTGACAATAGCCATACCCCCGTGGGACTAAAAGCCCATTTGGCCTCATAACTGCAGATCCAGCAATCGACCAGGTAGTGTTCATGTAATCATGCACCCATGCGCGCATGCATCCATATGCCCATGCACCCATGCGCGCACCTTGTGTAAGTGTTCGTGCATCTTGATGTGTTTATACAAGCACCGCAATTATATTCGTGATGGAGACCCATAGCAATCGGTTTGAGAACCGAGAATACCAGGAAAGTGAATCAAATCAGAACACTTCTGCAAGCATGGTCAAACATGACTCATACAAAAACATTTGCCACATAATAATATATGGTGACCTTGTGCAGTCGTTAAATGCTACTTCGGAAAAAAGTAACAATTAACAAAGGGAATAAGAGCATAGTTAATATAGTAATAGAAGTAATGTGTTGCAGCATAAAACATAAATTATTTACGAAAGTATTTTCGGGCATAGTAAATTATCATCATCACTGGGTCTCAGGCAATCCCCCAACATCACCAGGGAACCTGCTTCTTCAGACTAGTACAGGAAAGCAAATGGTAATTTACAAGATAAAGTGTTATTAAGGACGCCACTTGCAGTTGGAATATTTATCAAATGTGAGCTAAAAAACCCACTGGTGTAGTTTGCAAAAGTTGCGCCACGACTTGGGTCATATTGACCACGTGTTGGTACCTTACATGTGTACAATTCTGATATCTGTAATAAATTTCTCACATTCATTTATGGCATTGCAATAATTAATGAGTTGATTACCTTATTAATGTTAAGACGTTTGATTATGATGTGTGTTGAAGTTGCGCCTTGTGGCACAGTTAGGGTTTGTATTAAATTCAGTGACATGACTTGGTCATATGGCATCTGTTCAAATGTATAATACCATTGTTTATTGCAGGTGGTTACTGCTGCAATAGATGTTTGTGTGAAGGTTGACTAGGTCCCTGGAAGAAACCACGGATTGCATCGAATGCCCTCCCCCTCCAGTGGACACAATTTTAACACATCGTGAGGCCGGCTCACAATAGAGGCATGGCCAAAGTAAATAATGATTCTCGACAGCATAACGACACCGACATCGCGGCGTCTCAGTGGCTCGATGATGCTATTGCGGTGCTGACATGCAGCTCTCAGAGCAACAGTAGTGCTGCGGTAGGTGCTGGTGGTGCTGTGGTCATCAGAGCAGGACACTAGACACATATGCTATGGTAGGTGCCTACAATGCTGTGGTCATCAGAGCAGGACAGCAGATGCATGTGCTATGATGGGTGCAGGCAGTGCTGTTGTCATCAGAGCAGGACACCAGATGCATGCACTGTGGTAGGTGCCGGCAGTGCTGTGGTCATCCATACAGGACACCAGAGGCATCGCTGTCGTAGCCGTACCTGCCCCATGTTGTCCTGTTGTCTGGTATTGTTGTGCTCTCCCCACACCTTGCAATCGGTCCTGTATCGTGCCTCCGCGACGGCTGTCACCGCTTCCCTATTGGGCGTCGAGATGCCAGGTTAGGGCGCCATCATGAGGAGGCTTGTTGACTTCTGCTGAGTGTGGAAGGGGGCTGTAACACTGTGCTGACTGGCGGATTAGGTACCAAAGACAAACTCCCCCAGCCAGTCTTAATCGTGGCCACCGAACCTTTGCTGGGCGGCTTTATGCTGGGTGTCGGTGTTGTTGAAGTCTGCAGTGTGTGAGTTGCCATGGGCACTCACTGTTAGCCGATGATTGCTGGCTGTATCACACTGAGAGGCGGTAACGGTGCCATAGGCAGGCAGCCCCATATGTCTTCCATTTCTGGGTATTTGTCGAGTCTTTGCATGCTCGTACTTTCATAGGCCCTTCTTTCTCGTAGCTCGCTCGATCCCTTTTAAACAGCTGTGAGCTGGACGTCGAGGTGGTGACCTTCATTGTTGGAGTAGCAATGTCTGACATTTGTGTAGGGGAAGGGGGAGGTGGCTCATTGTCCACCCCATTGCCTGTCACCCTGGTGTCATCGCGATAGAGTTTCATAATGTGCTTGGTGCTAAATTTGACAGTGAAAGTTCTCTCTCCCAGTTTGGCAGGGAAAAGATAAGGTCCATTTGAATTCGCAGCTAGGACATTACAAATGTTCATACTGCCAATGGATTGCGGGTTTTCACGAATGTAGCCATGTTCGGCCAATTGCAGCTCCCTTGGTTGATATTGGGTGCTGGGAAATCAGGTGTGAATGTGCTATTGTTGCTGTTCAAGTACCTGTTGAACTGGTTACCTGTGTTTTGCCTGTTGGTCTTTGTTTTTGTTTTCTTTCTGGCTGATTTGGTGGGTATTTCAGCTCTCCAGAACGAACTAGAATATGCCCCACAGTATTTTAGCTGTTTTTCCCCTGTAGTATTGTTCACTGATGTACGCAGGTCGACGATTCAGCCAGTAGATGATGTGTCCTGGTTGTGTGGTATTTCCCCACGTGCATCCTGAGATGTGTATATTAAGTCCTCATTTCCTGTTCAAAAGGGGATAGCCCTTGGATGGTAGTGGGCCATATTATGGTGTTCCGTTTTCCATCGTTTACACTAGTGCTGCCACCGGTCTCCTGTAAATTGCATGGCATTGTCGGTTAGGAGCACACAGAAAATCCCAAACATACTTTCCAGGACTTTGGCTGTGTTGATCGTTCGTGCACTATTTTCGTGTATACACTACTGATTATGTAGGCCTCAGTCGAATGTGAAAAACGTTCTGTAACCACTACAATAAAACACTTGCCATGTGCACTGCTATGATACGGTCCTATGAGGTCCAGTGCTACCGTGTTAAATGGCTTGGTTGGCTGTCGTGGGTGGTGTCGTTTGCCATCTGAACGTGTGTCTTGAATGTTTTGCAAATTCTGAATTGTTTCACTTAACTGCATGTTTCACAGTTGATACCCTGCCAATGGTATTTGCTGAATATGTTGTGTTGTTTCTGTTCTGCACCTGAGTGAAAAGCAAGGTGGTTACCGTGTGCTTAGATAAGTATGACTTGATGTTTCTCGGCTGGGACAAACATTTTCCACTCATTGCTGTCACTTGGCGGAAGCGCTTCCAAGCGATTGTTAATAACTCGCCATTTTTTGTGAACACTTTGTGCGCACTTGTGGCGCGGTCATTTTGCATCTGGAACTGTTTGTTATGCCTGCACGACATGTACATATAACTGTTGTGCAGTTGTTTTCGCATTTGTGTTGGGATTGATGTTAATCTCATTCAGGCATGGGGTTTTTTATACGGCACTGAACTGAGGATGATTGACTGGTAGCAACATTGCTTCCTACTCGTCTGGGTCGTTTTCACACACATCTGGCCCAGGGAAGCCTGAGAGCATGTCTGCTAGCTCGTTTTCTACTGCCGATAAATGCTTGTGTTGACAAGAGTGATGATAATGATCGCTGAAAGTATTGGCGGATCCAATTTATAAAACCGAAAAACTAGTGCAATTGTTTGAGTATTTCGTTGGGTCCCACTCTTCAATTAGCCACATGTGTTCTGCACTATGGCGATTTCCAGTTGCATTTACGTGTCCTAAGAAATTTGACTCTGTCTTGCTATTGTGGAACTTGTAATATGTGCAGGAGAGGCCTGTGGTTGCAAAACGTTCCAGCACTCATGCTAAGTTTTCTAGGTCTTTCTCCCAGCTAATTGACCAAAACACTACATAATGTAGATAGGCCATGACCAATTTGCCAATATAGCCATCCAGTATCTGTAACATAATTGCCTGAAAGGTAGTTGGTGCTCACTTAAGACCAAATGGCATAAAATAAAATAGATACCTCCTGCCATCTGGCAGTGTGAAGGCAGTTTTTTGGCGGTCGCTAGGAGTGACGAACTTGCCAGTATCCAGAACAGAGCACAAACCAATTCGTGATTTTTGCAGAATCAAGCAAACTGAGAACACCAATTATGCAGGGCACATCGTGACTGCGATGGTGTTGCGGGGCTCCCGTAGTATCTGGTGGGGAGTGAAGTAGTGCAGCCCTGTGCTTATGGCAGGCATTAAAAGTCATGGAGGGGATAACAAGCGCACTTGTGCCGACATGTCTGCAGTACAGGGTAAATTGTAACTGCGCTGGTGTAGTGGGACACTGGCAGTATCTGGAGGATAACAGAGGAGTGTACCACTGTGCATATCGCTGGCATTAAGGGTCATGGAGGGAATGACCGCCATGCTCGTGCCAATGCATCTGCTGTACATGGCAGATCGTAACTGTGGTGGTGTAGCGGGACTCCGGCTGTGTCTGTAGGGTAGTGGAGGAGTGAACCGCTGCATATTGCTGGCATTAAGAGTCATGGAGGGAATGACCGCCATGCTCGTGCCATGCATCTGCTGTACATGGCAGATCGTGACTGTGGTGGTGTAGCGGGACTCCGGCTGTGTCTTTAGGGTATTGGAGGAGTGAACCGCTGCATATTGCTGGCATTAAGAGTCATGGAGTGTATGACCGCCTCACTCGTACCGACATGTCTGCTGTACAGAGCAGAATGTGATTGCGCTGGTAAAGCGGGACTCTGGCAGTAACATGGATGGTAGCGGGTGAGTGCACCTCTGCATTGTCGGCATTAAGCGTCATGGGGATGTTGACTGATGTGCTCTTAACGACATGTCTGCAGTATAAGGAACATCGTGATTGCGCTGGTGTAGCGGGAACCCGCCTGTAATTAGACGGTAGCTGAGGAGAGAACCTCTGCATACTGCTGGAATTAAGAGTCGTGAAGGGTTGACCGCCATGTCTGCAGTTCACAGAACATCGTGATTGTGACTCTGTAGCGGGACTGTATGAGTTACTGGAGGGGAATGGAGAAGTGCACCTTTGTGCATATTGCCAGCATTAAGGGTCATGGGGATGTTGACCGCCATGCTCATAACGATATGTCTGCAGTAGAGGACACATCGTGACTGAGCTGGTGTAGCGGGACGAATGGACTAAGTGAGGAGGGATGCGGCACATGTCTTACTAACCAATAAATATTAATTTCATCTCAATCTG
This sequence comes from Dryococelus australis, assembly GCA_029891345.1. Classification (NCBI taxonomy): domain Eukaryota; kingdom Metazoa; phylum Arthropoda; class Insecta; order Phasmatodea; family Phasmatidae; genus Dryococelus; species Dryococelus australis. The sequence continues at coordinate 94,451,876 of CM057006.1, read as the reverse complement.
TATAATCGTTTTTCAACTGATCCATTAGTTTTTTTCATTTTATATATACAAACAATTGTTACCATAAGAATTATTCATAAAAGTTGTCTAATTTTCATTGTCCAATTTCTTTCGTTATTATCTCTGAAAAAATCTAACTTATTTCTCATGGCATAAAAAATTACATTCTGTTTATTGTTTGAATATATTTTAATCTTAATTTACTATCGACAGAACTAATTTCTTAATTAAATTGTTCACTTGATATCGTAGCAAATAATTTATTCTTTATATGTTACCCAGAATTACAAACATATTCAGTAATTTGTTCATGTTTTGTATCCCTACTCTTGTTATGATACATCCCTACAGAGTCAAATGGAAACCCTAAGGAAATCTCATCACAACATGAGGATATTATATAAGAGGAACCAGGAACTTAGGTCCTATGCGGAATTGTTTTATTTATAGACAGATTATATTATTGGAGTGCTCTTATCATTCTTTCACATACAAAAATAAGTATGTGTAGATAGTACACAGAAGACGTACAAAATAAAATTAAGTTAGTAAGTATATTCATTTTTTAATGCCACAAATAATAATTAGCACTGTGAATATGCTTAGAACAAAGGTACTAGTTAACAATGTGTTCAAATTAAATTATGAGTAGACCATGTTTAAACTTGATGAACAGTGACAAGATAAATAGTACACTAGAGGTGTACTATAGGCTAGTACACAAAAGTTGTTCTGCAAAATTATATCAAGTTAAATTAAATAAATACACGATAAATAATAGTACACTTAACATGTATAAGAATTTTCAAGTCATTACCATATTTTCATAGGGACTAATAAATATATAATATTTATCGGCAGAAACGAATAAATAAACTCTTTGGATAGTCACTTTTTTATCAAAATATTGACTTGCATGGTAAATGGTCGTATAAGGGAATTTTTGGGGTATAGGATGGATGGCTGTGAGGTTCACTGTTACCAGGTGGGCACCAGCCGTCAATCGAGAGAATGAGATGTTGATGTTGGTCGTGGGCCGTTCAGAATAAAGTGTCCCTCTGATGCTTCACTGTCTAGTAAGTGCTGCTGCTGAATGACGAGTTCTATAATCCACATATGCCTGGTCTAGTAGATGACTTTTATCCACTCCGATAGGAACTGTTTAAGGCCTTTCACACGCCTGTATTTTACTTAAATCGGTGAAAGCAGGCTATTTTATTGCTACATGATCAAAATAATAAAAATGATGAGACTTCTCAGCGATCATATTTTATGCACTTAAAACCACATGTGAGGCACTGAAAAATACATACTCCACTCTATTAAGGAGTGCACTGATGATATTGAAAAGTTTGGTGCGAAGCCATTAAAATGTTTAAGGTGACCATTATGCCTCAGTTGTATAAAATATGAACTGGGATGCTGACTGGCTCGTTCTTTGGATGAAAACAAAAGCACAGTTCCAGTAATTACATATTAAGCGATGGATACCTTCTAAGGTTAGACAAAATTATGATGGTCCGGGGAGGAAGTTTTTTTTTGTCCACTCAGCTACAATACGATGATCCTTCTGACCTAGGGTTTTAGCACAGTTCCCTTTCAGTGGTTGCATGGTCCCACATCATGATGAAAAAATGTGTAATTATGTTTTTATTTATAATGTGAAGGGAAATGCTGGTGGCTGAAGCATGAATATGGTGCGAGGCAATATGATAACAGTTTCATTTATGATTGAAGTAAATATTTGTAAATATATACATTTTTTCTACAAGCATTTATGGAAGATAACTTACCTTATGCCTCAAACTTAAGTTCGTGAAATGCAGTTTCTGATATTGATGTATCTGTGACAAATAATGTGTCTCTTTTGTAACCTATAATGTTATATGTTTCATGTACTTTCTTGTACATTCATTGATTCACACATAAATACTTGTATTATAGTATTTACAACAAAGTGACTTTATGCCGTCACATGGTCATCTCTTACTGTATGATGCTTACTGTACATTGACGATATAACATCAATCTGTCGACCTGGAGACTACTGCCTGTTACTGGAAATATACTTATACAATGACTTTACGACGAAAGAATGGAGTGCGCATTGATTGTCGTAACTGCTAAAATTATATTACATGTTTGGCTACTCTGTGCCATTATAACATGACTTGCATGTTATGTTGCACATAAGATTTACAAGTGTGTGCATAACACTCTCAAACCACAATAACCATTAAACATACGTAACATTCTTATATTTTAGTAAGTACTAACCTTCATATGTATAAATGATGCACCATTATATTACATGGTCTTTACACTGGCTTACCGTTGACGAAAAACTTAGGTCATGTGGTAACCAATGTAGGATCGAATACAAATGGAACACTTATTTAACCTTCGACAAATCACCTATGTTTTGTTTCATTTCTGCGCATCTGGGGTTTTTTCAGACCCCATTTCAAAATCAATCCCAACATATGTATGTTACACATATATAGTAATATTACCTATTGGTCAAATTAATAAACTATTTCAAGTAAAGTAATATGTATTGTTTTTGTTATAAAACAATAATTCTCAAATTCTCCTGAGATGAACATTTAATAGCATTCTCGAATCTTATTCTAAAAATATGTTTTATATTTATTTGTGGGGTTGCATACTTAAATACATTGTGCTCGCATAATATAAATTCTGTTGTTTAGGAAATAATTTTTCAGTACAATAAATTCAGTGTTAATAATAATCTTGTTCATTCTTCATCCTTGTATAAATGTTAGGTCACATGAGGTATTTTAGGATCCCAAAATATATTGAGGTTTTCTGCATTCAATATGACTGTCCACGATAAAGTGAGAACTTTAGAAATGAATCTTAGAAAAAAGTCACTGCCCCTGCATGCATATAATTCAATGGGTGCACTGAATAACATTCGCCCAATAAAGTTGGTAATGATGGATGGAGAGTAGTTCCGTATTTTAATGTTGAATAAAAAGTGTTAGCTAACTATTTGTGATAACTTTAACTATTACGTTCGCTTTCTGTTTTCTTTAATGCACTGAAGTGTAAAATTTTGCAGATTTGTAAAGTATTTCCTTTTCTAATAATTTTACAGTTTCACTTGTCCACTGCACGAATAAAGTATTGAGGCCCATGGCAATGTTAACTTTACGTAAAACGGAGGAATACATATCGTGCATAAAAATAGATCTTAAGCAGGGCTTTAAAAAGTGCAAATTTTACCATTAATAGCCTATAGTGATTTATACACTTCAACTCATAATAGTGCACAAATTTTCATATGTTTTGATTTATATAACAGGAAAAAATGATATTTGCAGTTTAGAAACTACATGCACAAACGTAGAATGAGTTGATGCTTTATGTCATAGTTCACAGTCATATGAAATATCTCTGTCAAAATAAAAATGTTTGCAATTGTAACCAAAAAATTTTCATAATCTTGAACAATAATGCTCACATATATTTATATGCAATAAGGGCGATTGTTCTATATTGCTTATCTAAATCGCTCAAAAACCATTGTATTACGTATCCAATGGTAAAAAGTCGAGACAAAAAAAAGCCAATTACGTATCCAACCACGACACGGAAAAAGCCCAAATAAACTACAAAGTTCTCCCCTGTGCACCTTGAAAAAGCTTGTTTTAACCAAAAGTTTCCCTTTGTGTATACAGGTGACAAAACATGCAGGACCGAAAAGGCCGACATTGTGTATCCAAGCCGGAAGGGAGGAAATTTGTGCCACACCCCACTTGTTTCGAAATGCGTATACAACCGAGTCAGGGCGAAATTTCGACCTACACCCAATTATTTCCTATGGTGTATCCAAACCGAAAATAGAATATAGGATAAAAGACCCCATTTGTTTCCCGTCGTGTATCCAGGTGACATAAGTAACTATTTCTAAAGGTTCCTATCACGTATCCAAAAATTAATTATTCCGCCTCTTTCTCTTGCGTGTTTAAATACACGCGGTACGCGATGCATAATATTTTATTTATTTTAAAGAGAATATTTATTATTTATTAAGACATTTTTAAAATAATTTTAACCATTTATTATACAAAGATTCACATGTATGCAATCACTAAAAGGATACACCAAAATCGCGTACCATTAAAAATTAAATTTTGTTATAAATGTAACATTTTAATATGTACTTTATCTCACGTATGCCATCACCAAGGAGTGCGGTAACATGGTGTACAGTTAAAAATTTCATTTTTTATAAATGTAATAATTTAATACACAATTTGTACATGCACACCATCACTAAAAGGGTATGGTAATATGGTGTACAGTAAAAAATTCAACATTTGATAAATTCAACCATATATATTTTAAAGTTCTGTATATACACAATCACTTTTTTTTTACCTCTATACTCGAAACTGGCAGGTCCAAAGTCAACGAAAGCAAACAGCATATGCAATTGCATCCACCGCCAGCCGAACTGGTCATGACAGACACGACGGCGCCATGTCTTTTCGGGATCGCGAACGAATGTATTACCTTTTTAATAAATTTACTTTGATAATTGAAACTGGCAGATCCAAGTTTTTGCGGATTCAACACATGCAAGTACATCCGTCGTCGCCAGGCGGACCTATCACGACCCACTCGACTAGTTTAGGCTTTTATCCAGATCGCGAATGAATGTTTACACAAACAACATGTCAATACAACTTTTTTTTTTACTGAAATACACAGCAACTCAATTAAACATTAATTTAAACTTGAAACAAACAGCATATCATTCACACTCATATCTGTAATTTAAATCAGACAGCTACACAGTCTCACTCGCCCCTATAAATTAAAACACATAACATGCCATTCAAACATTAATTTTAACTGCAACAACAACAGCAACTCAATCTCGCTCGTGCCTGTAAATTAAAAACAACCATAACAAACAGATACCTGTCGAAATTGGGGTAGCCTTCGCCGCCATCTCCTTTGAGCCGATTACGATGGTGCATGTCAACGGCGTGAATCAGCAAAGCGTGTACTCGTTCTCCATAAAAATGATTCTTTTTCCAGACATATTCCGCCAGGTAGCCTATCCAAGATGAATTATTATTTATTGCTTATGTTAATTTCCTTGTACGGATTTGGAATGATGCAATGACAAAAGAAGTGTTTTCAGGGAACATATGACACCAGTGTCAGATTATCAGCAAAACCAAATACCGATGAATGGATTTCTCTACATTTGTTAGGCATAATTTTCTTAGCAATTCCCACCTTTTTTTTTTTTTTTTTTTTTTTTTAAGAATGCCCCTAGAAATGTTGTCTTTTCTTCCAGTAGATGTTTAACCAAAGGTATGCTGGTGAAAAAATGGCCATCAACAACGTTTCGTCCTTTTTTTTTCCATTTACTAACAAGTTCATTGATAACCCTAGAACCCTGGTTTTTGTCTCGAGTACCGTGTGTGGGCTTGCTAAGATATATATGTCCATTGAGCAGAAACGATGTCTCGGAATCACAAACCCACCTAATTTTGATGCTGTATCTACCAGGTTTGCTTTTCATGTACTGACAGAAAGGATATTTCCCTCTTAACCCAACTAATTGTTTATCGACAGTCATGCCATAGCCATGTACATATGAAGGTAAAAGTTTCTGTACAAATCTATTCCACATTTCACGGAAAGCCGCAAGTTTATTTTCACGCTGGCGTTCAACACGTGTTTAATTATAAAAAAACGAATGAACCTGGTTATTTCCTTGGATCTTTTAAAGGGCATAGCAAGTCGAAATATTGGTCTGCCATTTTCCTCATTCCATAGTTCACTGAGCTCTTCTCTGTTTGCACGATACACACCAGCACACAAAAATAGTCCACTATAAGCCTCATTTTTCATTTTGTTTTTATCCTTCCATATATTAGATTCGATGTTTGCATCTGATGTATTACAGTCATTCTTTACTCGATTTGCTTCGCCATTAGAATCCCTTGCAATTGTACTGGTCATTTATAGTGTCACAAATATTCTTAAATGCTTCTTTCACTGAACTGGGGCGATTACACTTTACTTCTAGTTTATCGCAGATTATATTATGCTTCAATGTTTGGCTTTAAACTGGTAGATCCCTTAATCATTTCATTCCATTTTCCCCTAAGTAATACTGGCCCCAAAGTTACTGTCTGCTATTTCCAAACCAATATCTGATGTTTGTATAGTGTCATCTTAACAATCTTCATCTTCAACTGCATTAATTTTAATTTCCACTTTGTTATGCCCCTTTAGGGTGTAGCAGGGTTAAAGGAAGTCAAGGAGAAGGTTTGCATGCCATTAAAAAAAATCAAGAATGCATGGACACAAAAATGCTAAAATCACTACAAATATATTGAAGCCCATCTATAAATTATTACCAAGAACAACGACTTTGCAACTTGATTTGAAAATATAAATTGAATCTGTAAATTTCTCTTGCTTGCAACCAATCGGATAACTAGGGGAAGGAGAGAACACACATGAACTGGAACAAACAGAAAAAAAAAACAATTTAATATATCTTGAGAAATCACCCAACCTGAATAAAAACTTATTAAAATTCATTAAAAAAAGGTAAAATAACTCCCTGAGTAAAGCAAGCACTATTACAAATTTAAAAGTTAGTATGTCTGATGATTCACTAAAAAGTACAACATGGAATACGTATTTCAAAAATACCATTGGGAAGGAGCAAAAATCCTCATTAATCATTTAAAAAAATTAATCCTTTATAGACTATAGATGATTAGAAAAAACATTTAAAATATACAAATCATCTGTTTTATTAATCAGAGTTATGAGAATTATCAAAATTTAACCATCAAAAATTAAATTAAATTATATTACTTTTTTTTTTACTTTGCCAACCAAATATTCATCAGGGTAGTAAGTTTTCATAATTCAGTATTCATAAAAACTGCCTTTCATTTCTTCTCCTTCAATATCTTTCGGTTTGTAAGTAGGTGCATCATAATTTAAAACATTAACAATATTAAGTAATTCTGTTGTCCAATTAGAAGTATAAACTTTTTCGATAATTTGTTTGAGTTTGCTAACACTGACAACAATGCCAACTTTGTATTTTGGTTTCGAAAACATATTCACAAAATTTAGTTGCATAAAATATTTTCATTTTTTTTATAAACTTCAATGAGTTTCATGCCGATAGTCCTATGTTTCATATTGTTGTTTTCTTTTACTAATTCCTCTAATATTCAATTGTCATTCGAAGCAAATTTTTCCATATTTTATTGTTTACTGTGCAAGAAAATCTTTCTACAAACACCAGCTTTCAATTCACTGAATGAGAATAAAGATTGATGAAATATTGTTGCATAACTTCTTTAAATACCTTATTATTAAATCAGAGACATTATCACTTTGTATATTATGCGGTTTTCTTTTAATGAATATAAATTCTAATATATTCACTACATTTTAGCTCTTTTATCTTTAATACATATAGAATATGTATACTTTATAAAACATAAATAATATTGTCATAATATACTTGTATCCATTATTTATATCTGATATACATTAAAAATTACTAGTAGCCATCACAAAAACTATCAATCTGCCATAAATAAAAAATTCCATGCAATATTACTTTTCGTGGAAAAAATTCTTTCTTGCAGGTTTATATAATTCATTGATTATTTCTTTTCTTCTCTGCAGCAATTTTTTTAAGGGTATCGCTAATTGTTTTAATTTTAAATTTTACATTATTATTTTTAGCAACATTCTTGCCCTTCAAGCACAAAGTATTCTCCATTTAAGATAAAAAAAACTTTTATTCTTTATATAATATGAATATTCCTATTGTAGTCAACGATCAATCATCATACTACACAGATATTAAATCATGTTTGTTATTATAAAAGTTAAAATATTACCACTGGAAACATCAAAAGGCTTACTGTATTTTATTTTTAGACCCCATAATAACAGGCAAAGTATCAACAGGTAAACTCAAATAAGCAGTAATTATTTTATAAACAGTACAATCAATCAAAAATGAAGAGAAAATTAGATTATTATCTAAGTGATATAATATTATTATTTTTATTCAACTTTGCAGTAAAATAATGTATATGAGATTTTTCTTCCTTTAATTTTTCAACTTTTGAGTTAATAAGTGTATCACCATAATTACAAAGTAATTGGTTAAAATTTTGCAATTTATCAGCTATTTCTTTAACAAAAAATCTTTCGTGTCAATGCATCATTTCCATCTATAGGTTAGCTAAATTATTAAGTCTGTGCTTTTAGGAAGAAACTAAATTTTTAGTATAAACAAAAACTTTACTAAGATTATCTTGTAAATCATAAACAATAATATAGTATCTTGAATATTGAATATATATATATATATATATATATATATATGTGTGTGTGTGTGTGTGTGTGTGTGTGTTTGTGTATGTGTGTGTTATTAACATATAAGCATCAGTGTTAAAGTTTTTATTTGAAGATTTGATTAATGTTTCCCTAAATATATCCGTATTTTAATAACGAATAAAGTATATAATACAAACCTAAATTCTCTGGAAAAAAATATATGACACAATATAACGTATATGTCCACAGATAACTGAATTAAAATAATGAATTTATTATCATTTTATAAACTTTTATCTTTTCGAAGTAATTAATTAGATTACTAGGAATAATGACTCCAAATATTTCAAAGTAGTAAATATATAATTTTCTTTAAAATAAAAAATCCAGTGAGTGTCAGGTTTTGATGAGGTGTCGAAATTAACCACAACACATTCATTTTTGTAGATTCAATTTGGTAATTCACCAAAAGTACTAAAAACATTTCTGAAATGTTAGTTTTTAGTATTTTTGCATAATTTTCAATATCAAAATTAAATAATGGTGATAAACTTTTTTTTTTTTGGTATTATCCTGTTTGTAACTAAACCACTTCTTTATTTATTTTCCATTGATAATTTATGTCTGTGTTGTTCTTATAAGTAATTTTTCTGCTTTGTTCAACTGAATTGTAAAATCCACTAGATCCTCTAACTAAAGGTCCAAGTACACCTAAAATTGGAATTAAATTGGTAGAAATCCTCCATGATATAAACAACTGCCAGAATTTTCTTTGAGTATCATTTTGATTGTTAGTAGTAGCAAAGTTAGTTTGAAACTTTTGCTTTCTTTCAGTTTTTTATTTCTATCAAGCTGTCTTATGTTCCAATTTTATCTATACCCAATTCTTCTAGCTGATCTATGGGATTTTCGAAAGTTATGTTTGTTATCTTCATTTATAAGGGAAGAAATATAAATAATTTGTAGATTTTAAAACCCCAACCTAATTTTCTTTTTGTAAACATGGTTGAAACTACGGTGGCAAAAGCAATTTTTTCACAGATTGGAGTATATTTATACAAAATTATTTCCTTAGTTTCTATTTGTAAAATCTTGTCCGCCACATGCCTAAATTCAAAATTTTTATAGTTTCTCTTTCGTGATGTTGGCAGTCTTCATATAATTATTTTATTCCTGTGTCATATATTTCCAGTCTATCATTCAATTTTGTAAATGACCCACACTAATGTATTATTCCTCTACCATGGTGTTCGGAATTCCAAAATGAATGGGAAATTAGATTTAATACATTTATACGATGTGGAATGCCTCTGGGATTATTAATAACAAATGCAGAAAACCTGTTGTTCAACATATTTGTTATGCTTATTTTTTCATTGTAGTAAGTGTTATTTCCTTTATTTTCTTCGCCATGAATAACTTACAAACTATCAATCATTTTTTTTACTTCGTCCACCCAAATGTATTCTTTTTGTAAAGTGTTGTATTTTTTATACCTTCGCCAAATCTAGGAGCATCTAGCGAAATCATTCTTTCAGGTGTGTATTGTTCTGATCTAATGTGATTCTCTTATATGCTGATCATAAATTGGTTAGTTATATTTATGTACTTCCGTCTTCTATTCGTGTTAATTTTTTTTATTAGGATTGTATTCTTGGAATACAAAATTAGTTGATAAAATAATTTCTTTGTAATTTTCATAGTCATTATCAGTGAATTTGACTTCAATATCTGATTGTTTATTTTTTGTTAACGAATCTGAAAGCCCGTAAGTGAATTTATATTCTTTTTTGTTAAATAGTTTATCATCTTGTGTCATTGCTTTTGAAACGCCAATGTAAAAATAATGCCCGCCTCCTCGCAACCTTATTGATTTTCAATATCATCAAGACTTCTAGAGCTTTATTTTCGGAGAATCGTAATAACATATTTCTAGGGCATGATTACCATTTGCTCTACTAAATTAGGAGAATTACATTCTGGGAATAATTATCTTTGAAATTATATTGCCTCTGGTGTTGGTTGACAATCTAAATTCTTTACTTCTACGGGAACTAATGTTGTTATTACATTTTTATTTTCTTCACATACGTGTTATACATTTTTATCAATTTTTTGTAGTTCGTGATTTAAAGGTAGGTTTTTTTTCTTATTTCTTTCATAATCTGCTTCATGTTTTCTTTACAATTTTTGTATTTTTTAATTAGTAATTTAACTCGAGAAACTTCCTGTGGTGAATCTTTAATTTATATATAATTTTTTAAAATTTAAAGTGTTATTAAAATATTGAGAGTTTTGAAAGTCAAATGTTTCCTCCAATGGATCAAACTAAGGGGAATTTAAATGTTTACAATATTAGAATTGCATTTGATATTCCTATAGGCGATAGATTTTTTTTTTCCAAATGGTACTTACTCATGTAGCAATCCACACATGGCCCACTGATGGTTTACGGCCGGATGCCAAGCCGGCAAACAGTTAGTCAACAGTTGGCATGCACCCGGCACTACTGCTGGTCCTTAAATAGCACCACTAACTAATCATACTCTGCCCATTACTGGCCCATATGTGGAGAACACAAATGACCTAAGCATGGCCCATATGCTGATAACAGTAATAGCCCATCGATGTACCATTTCACAGACATCAGATGGCCTGCTGATGGCTAGCCATTCTTTCACTATATGTGCAATGGTGTCTATTAATAATAATTATACTGTCTCTCAATTTAAACTTTACTTTCTTTTCTATTTCCCTGTTTTCACTATTAAACACATTACTCGATATAAAAATCTTATGTTTACTGCTGCAGAAGAGGGCCACGATCCCACACCCCTTGAACTGACGGCCCAGCATGCTAGCCATTACTCCAATGTGTATTCTTACATCAAGATGGACTAATTTAGATTATATTCGGACTCTAGTTACTAACAAGTACTCATATAATATAAATTACACCAGGTATTCCATAGATAGCCTTAAAATTTACCATGCGAATAAATAAGTTTTTTAAAAGATGCAGATAAACAAAAAAAAATACTGTTGTTGAGAGAAATTTTCCTACATGAATCGCGATATTAACCCCGAAATTTGCCTTCAATGTAATCTTTCGCACTATGTTTGTCACTAGGATGCTATTCCAACTGTTTTGAAATGCAGTCGCCAGTTATGAATATTTTAGTAATGCAATTCAACAAAGCCCTTCAATCTCAGCTCTATAAATGTGCTTGTATATAGTTTTTTAACGTCTCATTTTAATTACATGCATTCGTACATGGAAAACATTGCATATGTCAAATTATTTAATACCAGTCAATGTGTTTACAGCAATTTGCCATAGATATTTCAAGCGCAATCATTCTACAAATAATCTTTCATTATATTAAACACACACATATAGACATATATGTGTGTGCATGTGTAGATTGAAGAAGCTCTCTTCGAAAAGTGGGAGCCATAATAATTCCCATAGTAAGTAAAATTGCACCAGAAATGGTCAATCGATGTACCACTTCACTGCCGTCAAATGACCTATAGATGGCTACCCATAACTTTACCAGCAATAGGTATATGTTATGTGTAGCTGTTGCTGGAATACAGTTGGTAAGCCATTTATGGGCCATTAATAGACGACCTGCCCTCGTCCATCAGTTTCATTTCCATCAACTTTCTAAAAGTGGGCCATACATGGAATGCCAAGTGTCGTGTTGCCACAGTCAGCCATAACAGGGCCATTATTGTGAACACATATGTATGCAGTGCCAGCTGTAAAACCACATTTGGGCGACTGTGACTTACTATATGGGTATGTTTTTGTACAATATAGATTAATAATGAGAGATAAAGTTGGAGATGAGGTAGAATAAGTTAAATGAGACAATATTGATGTTTGTTCTAACTATTTCATTTTCAGTTTTCTAGAGTAGAAATGTTTAAAAATGGAAATGTTTTTAAGGCAGTTGATAATCCTAGAATAACTGCAACAATGATCAATGTTTTGTTAAGATCTCCTGGCGAACAAAATTATTTAGAGTTTTCTGGTGGTATCGAGTAAAATCTTCTTATTCTACACGTATAACCCTGAGGCAAACTTAGCAGAACGAGTTAGTCGTAACATTAAAACTGCCTTACGCAGTTCTCAATCAGCTATACAACGTCGTTTGGATGACGTATTACATTTACTCTTTTATGTTTTAATAATATTATTCATAGTGCTCACAAATATGCACAAGTGAAATGTTTTTGTGGCGGCGTTTAATGCAACTGTTAATAAATGTATGGTCACTTCACGGCATTTGTTTAGGGAATGTGATTTAGAAACAGCTGGAAGAGATATTGGCGGACATGAAACCTAATTTGAAATCATATCACAAAAATACGGAACAGAAAAGTAGCATAGCTTACAAAGAATTTTATTTTAAACCGGGTAGTTTAATATTAGTGGAGGCTTACCACCTCAGCTCAAACATTGATTTTTTTAGTGCTAAGTTGGCTGTGAATTGATATGGGCTGTATCAGATAGTGAGGTTCCTTTTGCCTGTGGCAGTATAGATAAGTGATCCACATTCTCTGCAAGTACGAAAAGGTTAATACTTCCCAATTTGAAAAGTAGTATGTACTCACAAATAAAAAGGGCTTACCCCATATTCTTTCGAAATCTGTAACTGTCTTGATCTAGCGGGTGTAAAAATAATGTGAATCATCCCATCATATCAAATTATGTTTTTAGAAGTGTTTTTTTTTCTCAGTATATTGTCAGGAAAAATTTCAAAGAGTTACATGGAATTATACTCTAAAAAGTTTTACATTGAGAAATAATACCTACATTTATGGGTATTATGTGTAATGAATTTTAGAACACTCCTTACCTAACAAAAATTGGAAACGTCAGAAGTTATATTCTACGTTTCATCGAGTTGAGTCCCTGGTGACTGTCTATTTAATGCTGGTTGCTACTTACATCGAGACCCGTGTGTTACGTAAAAAGGAGCTTGGCCAGCCGACGCCTCGGGATTTCAGGACGCATGAGCGACCTCGATGTAGTCGTCTTCAAGGAAGGAAGAATGTAAGGGGTATCTCTGTCTGAACAACGGAAACTATAAAAGCTGTTCCTACAAGCGTGGGCCGTAGACATGGCCAACCTTTGGACTGACAAACTCACATCACGTTCAACTGCTGCTTGACAAGCCTAGGCTGCGTGTAGCACGGCTGCTGGCGAAAGATCGTAGGCATTTCCCGAGAGCAGGGGGACATGCTAGGATTCCATAACAGTCAGGAACTGCTGTTTTAATATTACTTAAGTATGCCGGGGGGAGGGGGGTGGCACTTCCTGCCATTTTTAATATTTATGTAATCACATTTATATACATGCAATATTTTAACAGCCTTTATGAGTTGAAGTTTTAAAGACAGTTTATAAGCTCTTTTTGATACTAACTTTTATATTGTTATTATGGGGAAAGCTTGTAAGATTTTGAAAATAATAACATGATATGAAAACAATATGTTAATAATCCTTTTCACTGAAGTAAAACCAACCTCTTTTGGACATTTTGGTAAGGATTTCATAGTTTTTCTTTTATTTTTAATTTTTACAATTTACATTGAGGAGACATAGATACACAAGACATCTGTATGTGTTGGCTCAAATCGTCACAGCAAAGAACTTGGAAAGGCTTACATCACACCTGACAGGACAAGTGTTACTCTTCCACAAGCTAAAGTGTGCCGTAAATTTTCATAAACATAACGTGAGACATATTTACACATCGCCATCATAACCATAGGGTACTGTATGGATGCAATCTTCCATCACCTGCCTCTTCCCATCCATCCATGTTAGGGCCATATTATTGGTGCACTCAGAATATAATTAGTGCTTGTGCGACCTTATAATGCAGACACAAACTCGCACCATACAGTGCTACTCCAGAACAGATAGAAAGACTTCAAATTAATTAAATTTTTTATCATGCATTTTCGAATAATATTGGCCCATTCTAGACTTTTCTACTGCTCTGTATCAACACAATTTTGTCTGTAGGCCCACAAATTCCAGCATGATGTACCTGTGGCATTTATCTCGGAATTTTTTTATTGGTATTTCATTGTAGGTGAGTATAAGAGGTATATGGTTGGGTAATCTCTTGTATCAAACATATCTTTCAATCTGATCGTTGGCGCAATCCTAGCAATATTTAAGGGTTCGTATCTTGTACACATATATATGAATTTCAATGACGTTTCGTATTTTGGCAACATGGCATAGAAATCAAAATGATACATTAGAGTTTAAGATAATTCTAGTAATGAAAACTCTGCATAGATAGGCTTATCGAAAAGTATGTATTTGCGCTTCAGATGGATTAGGGATAGGTTTTCTTCGTAAATGTCACAGTCTATAAATGTTGTTTTGGCTGTGGTTTCTTAAGTTGCTTTTCTCTGCGCAACACCTCTAATGTTTGACATTTACATTTGTCTTTCATTAATTTACAGAAAGTTCCCCTATTCGCAAATTTAAAGTATTCTTCTTTTTCAATTGTTCTTGGACTCCTGTTCCTTTGCAGTACTTAAATCTATGTAAGGCTTCATTCGGGCACTTTGCTTGAATTATAATATCCACAATGAATTCTTACGAGTCTTAATCCATTTTCCAGCACCTGCTTAAAGTTGCATTATATGACGTCGCGGAGAAAATGGCGAGATTTAGAACTGCCACTTGACGTCTCTGGATCTTAGACTGTACCATCAAGGAAGAAATTGGTTATGTGGAAAGGATTCAGAAACTACCACCATGTTGTCAGTGGGGCGCCAGCCTCTCAGTAGAGAGCACGAGTTCAGGTTGGCTATTCCCATACACCCATGCTCTTTCCCGGGCTATTATAGGTTACGTGGTCAAGAGGTGACCGAAGAAAATAAACACAGTCCGACAGTTCACGTGATATAAATATTTATTTCTTTAAACCTTCAATAGAAACACTTGCAAAATTTTCCCCGCTAAAGGGGGGAACACACTGATGCAGGAAACGCGGCAAAATGCATACGTGAAATTAAGTTGTAACCACGTCCCGGCCATGTGCAAATGGACCGGGTTGTGGAATGGTGCACTTCCGGGCTAGAAATAAACAAGAGTTTCCAATTAATTAAGTTAAACTTTTGTAAGCTACATGATAAGTGCCATAGTGGTGAAGTGCTCGGGGAGGGAGTGAGGCACGACCTTCCCACGCGGTAACCAAGAGACGATTACTGAAACATGGCGTCGGGCGGCCGCCTTTCCGGTACAAACTCCCGCGCCATATCACTAGTTCACAAATAATGTGAATAATATATAACAAATGAAATGGAGAGGATGAACGTGACCAGAAATAAATGTGAAACACTTAAGACCGTACGTGACAAATCACACTTCAATAATGAGAAATAAAAATATATAAAAACATATACTTAACCATAACACGTAAGGCACCCTATCATTAATTAGTGTCTTATGTTTCCCTGGTGCATGGCCCTGCACATGCCGGGATTCCTCTACATTAATTTTCTCTTTGTCAATTTAATATACACAACATAATGACGCAACAATTTAAAGGGAAAACAAATGAAATATGAAATTTAATATTTTTGGCCACATTTTGGCACATGTGTGTTACGTTACGGTATTGTGTCCAATGGCTTTCAGCCGACACAACACAAAATACTGGCTGTCCAGTATATTTACTGGTTAGTACTATACTCTTTACGAAATATATTAAAAGCAATAAAATAAAACATATCCAAGTAAATAAAAGGGCACTGAAAATTACATACGAATATTTCATGAGTGTGGAGTCTTACCACGTGTCTGTGTGGTAGTTTATGTTTTGGTCTGTTGCGCACGTCAATGTGATTCATTTAATAAAAACACAGAACACAGTAAAAAAAAAAAAACTACAAAACCCTTTAAATTAAATAATAATTCATAGGCACTTTATCGCAAGGGCTATTTACACAATACACACATATGGAACATGTGGTCGCGCGTTATTCGGACCACCTGGTCACGTGACACCAAATAATATTAAATCTGTAAAATAGCCTGGAAATCACGTTAGCATATTTAACACTTATTAAAACTGAAATAAAATAAAACAATTAAAAAACAAACACTACATGGCCACTGAAACATATGTAAAAAAACTACATATAAACTTTTTTTACAGGACATCTATTTAATCAAAATGAACCGCGCACACGTCACCCTGGCTGCACATGTCGCGGACAGCAGTGGGCTGCTGGCTTGACAGGTTGTTCTTCCAGACGTGGTGAATGGTCTAGAGCTGGGACACGTGGCACATGTCATAATGCACAATATAGTCATTTTTATTTTCAAGTATCGTAATCAATTAAGGATGTTTGGAACTAGGGGGACATTGGTTCAGGGCAGGAAAGGCAGGTCTTTATAATTCTCATGCAGAGCATTGAACTCGACCTTCAAAATATAAAGTACCCTGGCATCGCCAGGCATGCTCGATAAATCCATCTCGGTTTTGGTCCATTTAGATTTATGCACCGGAAGCGACAGGGACATGGCCAATCATTAAAGTTTGTTGGCATCCACGTTCTGCAAAAATGTGGTAGGCTAGCTGGGTTCGTATTATTTGGGTGCATAGATGTTATTCGCCACCACCACATGTTGCATTATGATCTAGACCACACTGCCATGTATACCTTTTCAATAAACATGTGCATGGTGTAATCGGCCAGTATATGCTGATTTACTCTTGTAATTTTAAGCATAACATCGAAGGCGAACCCTTCGGCGCTGACGTAGTTGGCATAGTCGAACTCGTACATGACAATACAATTGTCCCGGAAATGTTCGAATATATTCTGCCGGAATGAGTATGTCCATCTTATGATATAAATTGGAATACTCTCCCAGGGTCGTACTGTTAAATTCCTCCCACATGACTTAGGTATGTGTATATTCGTCCTCGATAGTGTTCGTGTTGGTCAGCATGTTGAGGAATGTGCCTCTCGGAGATAGCTGCGGATCATCCAACTTCTCCTAGCTGTCGACATCATTATATAGAAACACGCCCTTTAATGTAACGAGACAATTGGTAGGCACTGAAAATGTTGGTTTAATCCTTAAATTTATTTTGCGGAAAAAGCTATGAAGGATGCAAGAATGCGCGCCGCAAAACGAACTGTATCAACAAACTGAACTAGAAATTTATCGCCGAGCTGCTTGGACAATTGATTAGATTTTTCTTGTGTGCGTGCGTGTGTGTGTATGAAATGATATATATGTGTTGTGTGTTGAACCCTAGTTGCTGAGATAAATAAAATATTCGTCATATGAGAGATTATTGCAAAAACAAATAATTTTTAATGATGGCGACCGAGCGGGTTACGCACGCAGCTCCAGTCATGCAGATCGTCAAATAATAGTAGTCCCTGACCTTGGAATTTTCGTGTGTGAAATCAATGTTGCAGTAACAGCATGTGGTGGCCTGAGAGAAGTTTGCCAGTTCGGCTGGTGATAGAGGTTCTGCATTATTAAAGGGGGCATAAATATATATTTCCCCTATCTCCCGATATCTACGATTGCATCCATATATACATTTTCAGCAACAAGTCTCCTGTAAACTTCACATTTTATGGCCAGTCTGTAGGTCATGGATGCCAGTATTATGTAATTATAAACATTGATGTAAATACAAACATATTGCGCCTTGTATTTTTTATACGAATAAGTGTATAACTGACTGGTGTCTAGCTGTGTTTCAATGTGGCCTCAAAGTCAGTGTACACAATGATGGGTAGTTTGTTTGAAAAAGTAAATTTTTTAATTTAAGAAAGAGCACACTGCTATCTTGCCCTTGCTGAGGGATATCGTCGTGCTCTTGTCGGTGAATGCGTCTTGCAAAACATACTTGCCCTTGTTGCGGCATATCGGCATGCTCTTATCTGTGCATGTATATACAACACAAATTAGACATTGCTTAAGCATCTCCTCATGCTGTTGTCTGTACATGTGTCATGCTATAGATACTTAAACTTGCTGCGGCATCTCGGCGTGATCTTTTTTACATATTTCTTGCAATACATACTTGCCCTTATTGAGACAACTCGGAGTACTCTTGTCTGGACATGTGTCTTGCAATACATACTTGATCTTTCTAAGGCCTCTCGGCATGCTCTGCTCTTTACATGTGACTTGCAATACATATATGGCATCGCTGATGCATCTCGGAATGCATTTGTATGCGCATATACCTCGTAATACACACTTGACATTGCTGAGGCATCTCGACGTGCTCTTATCTGTGCATGTGTCAAGCAATATATACTACATCTTGCTGAGGCATCTCGGCGTTCTCTTCTGTGCACGTGTCTTGTAATACATACTTGACCTTGTTGATGTACCTCGGCATTCTATTATCTGTGCATTTGACTTGTAATACATACATGAACTTGCTGAGGCACCACGGCGTACTCTTTTATGCGCATGTGTCTTGCAATATATACTTGAGCTTGCTTAGACAACTCGGCATTCACTTGTCTATACATGTGAAATGCAATACATTTTTGACCTTGCTGAGGCATCTCGGCTTGCTCTTATCTGTTCACGTGTTTTGCAATATTTACTTGACCTTGCTTAGGCATCTCGGCATGCTCTTGTCTATACATGTGTCAAGCAATACATACTTGACCTTGCTGTGGCAACTCGACATGCTCTTTTCTGTGCATGTTTCTTGCAATACATACTTGACAAAGCTGAGGCATCTCGGTATTCTTTTGTCTACGCATTTTCCTCGCAATATATAATTGCACTTGCTGAGACATCTCGGAGTGGTCTTGTCTGTACATATGTCTTGCAATATATACTTGACCTTGGTTAGGCATCTCGGCATGCTGTTGTTTTGCATGAGTCTTGCAATACATACTTGACTTTGCTGAAGAATCACAGCGTGCTTTTTTCTGTGTATGTTTCTTGCAATACATACTTGACCTTCCTGAGGCATCTCCGCATGCTCTGGTCTGTACATGCGCAATGCAATACATACTTGACCTAAAGAGGCATTTCGATATGCTCTTACCTGTGCATGTGTCTTGCAATACATACTTCACCTTCTTGAGGCATCACGGCATACTCTTTTCTGCGCATGCATCTTGCGATTCCTACTTGCCCTTGCTTAAGCATCTCAGCATGCTCTTACCTGTGCATGTATCATTCATTACATACTTTACATTGCAGAGCCATCTCCGCTTGGTCTCGTCTGTTCATGTGTCATGCAATACATACTTGACTTTGCTGAGGCATCTTGGAGTGCTTTTATCTGTGCATGTGTCATGCAATTTATACGTGACCTTGCTGAGACATCTGGACATACTCTGGTCTGTACATGTGTCACGTAAACCATTCTTGACCTTGCTGAGGCATCTCGGCATGCTCTTAACTGTGCATGTATCAAGCAATACATACTAGATCTTGCTGAGTCATCTCGGCGTGCTCTTGTCTGTGCAAGTGTCTTGTAATACATAATTGGCAATGCTGTGGCAGTTCTCAATGTTCTTGTCTGTGTATGTGTCTTTGAATACATACTGACATTTCTGAGGCATCTCGGCGTGCTCTGGTCTGAGCATGTGTCCTGTAATACATTCTTGACCTTGTTCATGCATCTTTGTATGGTCTTGCATCTGCATTTTTCTTGCAATACATACTTCACCATGGTGAGGCATCACTACTTGCTCTTTCTGCACATGTGTCTTGCAATTCATACTTGTCCTTGCTTAGGCATCTCTGCATGATCTTGTCTGTGCCTGTATCATTCAATACATACTTGACCTTGTGGAGCCATCTCGGCTTGGTCTTGTATGTTCATGTGTCTTGCAATACATACTTGACCTTGCTGAGTCGTCACGGCATTCTATTATCTGTTCATGTGTCTTGCAATACATACATGAACTTGCTGAGGCATCTCGGCGTGCTCTTGTCTGTTCAAAATGTCTTGCAATACTTACTTGACCTTGCTTATGCATCTAGGCGTGCTCTTGTCTGTGAATGTTTCGTGCAATAACTATTTCCCTTTCTTAGGCATCTCGGCGTGCTCTTGTCTGTGCATGTGTTTTGAAATACTTACTTGAACATGCTGAGGCATCTCGGCGTGCTCTAGTAAGTACATGTTTCTTGCAATACATACTTGATATTTCTGATGCATCTCGTCATGCTGTTATGTGTGCATGTGTCTTGTAATACATACTTGGCCTTGCTGCGGCATACCAGTGTGCTGTGGTCTGTATATGTGTCTTGAAATACATAATTTACCTCACTGTGGCATCTTGGCGTGCTCTTGTCTGTGCATGTGTCTTGAAATACCTACTTGAACATGGTGAGGCATCTCGGCGTTCTCTGGTCTGTACATGTGTCTTGCAATATATACTTGACCTTTGTTGCGCATCTTAGTAAACTCTTGTCTGTACATGTGTCATGCAATACCTACTTGCCATTGCTTAGGCAACTCGGCTTGCTCTTGTCTGTGCATGTGATTTGGAATACATTCTTGACATTGTTGAGGCAACTCGGCATGTTCTTGTATGTGCATGTGTCTTGCAATACATACTTTACTTTGCTGAGGCATCTCGGTGAGCTATTGTCTTTACACGTGTCTTGAAATAAATACTTGGCCTTGCTGAGGTATCTCGGAATGCTCTTATCTGTACATGTATCTTTAAATACATACATATACTTGCTGAGGTATCTCGATGTGCTCTTGTCTGTATATGTGTCTAGCAATAAATACTTGACAATGCTGAGGCATCTCGTCATGGTGTTGTCTTTGCATTTGTCTTGCAATACATACATGGTCTTGCTGAGGCATCTCTGCATGCTCTTGTCTCAACATGTGTCTTACAATACATACTTGACATTTCTGAAGCATCGTGGCGAGCTCTTATCTGAGCATGTGTTTTACAATACTTACCTGGCCTTGCTGAGGCATCTCGGTGTGCTGTGATATGTACTTGTGCTATGCGATACAAAATTGACCTTGCTGAGGAATCTCTGCGTGCTCTTGTCTGTACATATGTCTTCTAATACTTACTTAAACTTGCTGAGGCAACTCGGCTTGCTCTTGTCTGTAAATATATCTTGCAATACTTACATTACAATTGCTGCGTGTTATTTGTGTGCTGTGGTCTGTACATGTGTCTTGCAATACATACTTGACATTGCTGAGGCATCTCGGCGTGCCCTTATTTGTGCATTTGTCTTTAAATTTATATTTGATCTTGCTGAGCCATTTCGGTGTACTGTGGTCTGCAAACGTGTCTTGCAATACATACTTTACCTTGCTGAGGCATCTCGGCTTCCTGTTGTCTGTACGAGCCTTGCAGTACATACTTTAACGTGCTCGTATCTCTGCATGTGTCTTGCAATACATATTTGATGTTTTGAGGCATCTCGGCGTGTTCTTATCTCTGCATGTGTCTTGCAATAGAAATTTTACCATGCTACGGCATCTCGGTGTGCTGTGGTCTGTACATGAGACTTGCAATTCATACTTTTTCTTGCTGAGGCATCTCGGCATGTTGTTGTCTGTACAGCGTGTTGAAATACATACTTGACCATGCTGAAGCAACTCGACATGCTCTTGTCTGTGCATGTGTATTGCAATAAATACTTGATCTTTATGAGTCATCTTGGCCTGCTCTTGAGCATACATGTGCCCTGCAATAAATACTATGCCTTGCTGAGGCATCTCGGTGTACTGTGAATTATACTTGTGACATGAAATACAAACTTGATCATGCTGAGGCATCTCGGCATGCTGTGGTCTGAACACGTGTCTTGCAGTACATACTTGACATTGCTTAGTCATTTCGACATGTGCATATCTGTGCATGTGTCTTGCAATACATATTTGACCTTGCTGAGGCGTTTCGGATTGCTCTTCTCTGTACATGTGTCTTGGAATACTTACATAACCATTTTGAGGCAACTCGGCATTCTGTGGTCTGTACATGTGACTTGCATTTCATACTTGCCCTTGCTGTGGCACATCGGAATTCTCTTATATGAGCATGCGTTTTGCAATACATACTACACCTTGCTGAGGAATCTCGGTTTATATGGTCTGTATATGTGCAATACAATACATACATTTATGACCTTTAAAAGCATCTTGGCATGCTCTTATCAGTGCATATGATTTACAATACATACTTGACCTTGCTGAAGCTACTTGTTGTGCTGTGGTCAGTACATGTGTCTTTCTTTACATACTTTATTTTGCTGAGGCATCTCAGCATGCTCTTGTCTTTACAGTGTCTTGCAATACACACTTGACAGTGCTGAGGCATCTCGACGTTCTCTTTCCAGTGCATTTGTCTTACAATTTATACTTACCTTGCTGTGGCATCTCGGTGTGCTGTGGTCTGTAAAAGAGTCTTGCAATACATACTCGATCTTCCTGAAGCATCTCGGCATGCTCTAGCCTGTACACGTGTGTTGCAATACATACTTGACATTGCTGAGGCATCTCGGTGTGCTGTGGTATATAAATATATCTAGCAATACTTACTTGACCTTGCTGAGGCATATCGGCATGTTCTTGTCAGTCCATGTGTATTGTAATACATACTTGACCTTGTTGAGATTTCTCGGCATGCACTTGTCAGTGCATGTTTCATTCATTACATACTTGATATTTCAGAGACATCACGACATGCTCTTATCTGTGCATTTGTCTTGCAATTTATACTTGACCTTGCTGAGGCAACTCGGCCTGCTCTTGTCTGTGCATTTGTCTTGCAAAACATACTTGATTTTGCTGACGAATCATGCCATGTTCTTATCTTTGCATGTGTTTTGCAAAACTTACTTGACCTTGTTGAGGCTCTTTGGTGTGCAGTGGTCAGTAAATGTGTCTTGCAATACATTCTAGACCTTGCTGAGGCAACTCGGTGTGCTATGTTCTGTAAATCAGTCTTGCAATACATTCTAGACCTTGCTGAGGCAACTCGGTGTGCTATGTTCTGTAAATCAGTCTTGCAATACATTCTAGACCTTGCTGAGGCAACTCGGTGTGCTATGTTCTGTAAATCAGTCTTGCAATACATTCTAGACCTTGCTGAGGCAACTCGGTGTGCTATGTTCTGTAAATCGGTCTTGCAATACATACTTGACATTGCTGATGTATCTCGTCATGCTCTTGTCTGTACATGTTTAATGCTATTCATATTTGAACTTGCTGAGGCATCTCGATTGGCTCTTGTCTGTACATGTGATTTGGAATACATTGTGATCTTGCTGAGGCTTCTCGGCCTGCTCTTGTCAGTGCATGTGTGTTGCAAAACATACTTGACCTTGCTGAGGCATTTTGGCATGCTCTTGTCTGCGCATATATAATTCCTTACATACTTGACCTTTCTGAACCATCTCGGGGTGGTCTGGTCTGTGCATGTGTCTTGAAATACATACTTGAACTTGCTGAGGCATTTTGGCATGCTCTTGTCTGCGCATATAATATTCTTTACATACTTGACCTTTCTGAGCCATCTAGGCGTGGACTAGTCTGTGCATGTGTCTTGCAAAAAATGCTTGACCTTGCTGAGGCATCTCGGCATGATCTTTTCAGAGCATATGCCTTGCAATACATACTTGACTTTGTTAAGGCGTATCTTTGTGCTCTGGTCTGTACATGTGTCTTGCAATAAATACTTGACCTAGCTGAAGCATCTCGGCATGCTCTTGTCTTGCATGTGTCTTGCAATTCACAGTTGATCTTAATGAGGGATCTTGGCATGCTCATATATGTGTGCATGTGTTTGCAATACATACTTGACATTGCTGAGGCATCTCTGCATACTCTTGTCTGTACACGTGTCTTGCAATACAAACTTATCCTTGTTGAAGCATCGCGGCGTACTCTTGTCTGTGCATGTCTTGAAATACATACTTGATCTTGAAGAGCTATCACAGCTTGCTCGTGTGTGTACATGTGCCCTGCAATTCATACTTGGCCTTGCTAAGGCATCTCGGTGTGCTGTGGTATGTACTTGTGCCATGCAATACAAACTTGACATTGCTGAGGCATTTCGGCGTGCTCTGGTCTGTAAATGTGTCTTGCAATACATACTTGACATTGCTGAGGCATTTTGGCATCTCTATTCTGTGCATTTGTCTTGTAATTTGTACTTGACCTTGCTGAGGCATCTCGATGTGCTGTAGTCGGTAAATGTGTCTTTCAATACAAACTTGACCTTGCTGAGGCAACTCGGCATTCTTTTGTATGTACATATGTCTTGTAATACATACTTGATCTTGCTGAGGCTTCTCGGCCTGCTCTTATCTGTGCATGTGTCTTGCAAAACATACTTGATTTTCCTGAGGCAATTCGTCATGTTCCTATCTGTGCATGTGTCTTGCAATACATATTTGATCTTGCTGATGCATCTCGGCCTCCGCTTGTCTGTACATGTAACTTGCAATACTTACTTAACCTTGCTGAGATAACTCGGACTTTTCTTCTCTGTACATTTGTCTTGCAATAATATATATTACCTTGCTGAGGCATTTCGCCCCGCTCTTGTCTGTACATGTGTGTTGGAATACTTACTTAACCTTGCTGAGGCAACTCGGTGTAATGTGGTCTGTACATGTGTCTTGCATTTCATACTTGCCCTTGCTTGTGGCACCTCGGAATGCTCTTATCTGAACATGCGTTTTAGATTTCATACTACACCTTGCTGAGGTATCTCGGCATATATGGTATGTATATGTGCAATGCAATACATACTTAACCTTTTGAAGAATCTCAGCAAGCTTTTATTAGTGAATGTGATTTACAATACATACTTAACCTTGCTGAAGCAACTTGGTTTGCTGTGGTCAGTACATCAGTCTTGCATTACATAATTTATCTTGCTGAGGAATATCGGAATGCTCTTCTCTGTTCAGTGTCTTGCAATACATACTTGACCCTGTTGAGGCAGCTCAGCGTGCTCTTATCTGTGCATGTGTCTAACAATACATACTTGACATTGCTGAGGCATTTCGGCGTGCTCCTGTCTGTGTTTTTACGTGCAATACATTCTTGACCTAGCTCAGGCAATTTGGTGTGCTTTTGTCTGTGCTTGTTATAATGCTATTCAAAGTTTACGTTTCTGAGTCATCTCGGCATGCTCTTGTCTGTGTATTTACCTCGCAATACATACTTGAGATTGCTGAGGCATCACGTCAAGCACTTTTCTGCACAAGTGTCTTGCAATACATTCTTGCCCTTGCTTAGACATAACGGTTTGACCTTGTCTGTGCATCCATCATTCATTTTAATGCAGTAACTTGCTGAGCGATCTCGTCGTGGTCTTGTCTGTGCATGTGTCTTGCAATACATACAGATCTTGCTTCGGCATCTCGGCGTGCTCTGGTCTGTACAATTGCCTTGCAATATATACTTGACCTTGCTGAGGCCGCTTGGCGTGCTCTTATCTGTTCATGTGTCTTGCAATACAAACTTGACCTTGCTGACGCTTCTAGGATGCTCTTGTCTGTGCATATATCTCGCAATACATACTTGCATTTACTGAGATAACTTGGTGTCCTTTTGTCTGTGTATGTGACATGCAATACATTCTTGACCTTGCTGATGCTTCTCCGCATGCTCTTCTCTGTACATGTGTAATGATGTACTTACTTGAGCTTGCTGAGGCATCTCGGCGTGCTGTTGTCTGTGCACGTGTCTTGCATTAGATACTTGCCCTGGTTAGGCATTTCAGCGTGCACATGTCTTTATATGTGTCTTTCAAAACAATACAAATTTGCTATTACTGATGCATCTAGGCATTCTCTTGTCTGTGCATGTTTCTTACAATACATACTTGGCCTTGCTGAGTTAACTCCTTGTTCTCTTGTATGTTCATGCGTCTGGCATTGCATACTTGGGCTGTTCTCGAGCTCCTGTCAGTCCGTATGTTCGAAATTTCTTGGCTGGTTGTGATGAAACCTTAAACAATGCTTACATATATGGATCATCCATCAGCTAGGACCGCACACGTCTAAAAAATTTTAATGTATTAGTAGTGGGAATTTCTATTTTCGATGGTGATCATCAGGAAAACAAAATTGTTATCTTTATGGTCTTTTACCATACACTCTGACACAATTTTTTTCCATTTTCATCCAGACTTTGCACATTTAACGACACTCCAGAACTATTTATTTTAAAAAAAATTCGTTTATTGCAGCAGGATCCTAACTCGATTACAGAAAAATTATTCTTTTTCAAGGGCTTCTTACCTGTGGGCAACTTGCTGCAGATTTTCAGTTTCAACAAAATATGCCAAAATTGCCCACTTGAAACACTATGATCATTATGATTTTGAGAATTAATGATAGCTCCCTTTCTCTCTACCGACTCAGAAAGTTTAATGTATGAAGCTACCCTTAGTACGTCCAATATGTGCATGCGTAGTTTGAAAATATTTACTGCTGACAAAGCCCATTCTGAGCCCATTCCATCGTACACCTGCTCCCCGTTACATAATTTCATGACGCTGGTTGCTATATATTCCACGTCCTCTACACAGTATACCAGTAGGTTTTCTTTTTATATGTACATATGTCTGCCCCCTTATTGAATATTCCTGGTTAAACATAATCACATTCCATTCAAACCTTACATTTTCTTCTACTGTGCTCATGTATTGCCTCTTTCAGCTGACTGACTACATTTTCACACATTACTCACACGAATGTAGATATATCTTTCGCCAGCCAGCTCTTATTTTCGGATTCGTAAGTTTATAAATAGGCCCTGAATGATGTCTCTGCTCCCATGAATCCATGAACAGTTGACTGATCTGCTTCGGCAACAATTCATGTCCTAGATGGGACTTCTACAGGCTGCAAGGCGAGCCGTGTACATTTAGAGGGTGGGGCAGTGATGAGGCCATTGCATTTCTTTACATGCGCCATGAGACTGTCTTTCCTGGTATCCCCTCTACCGCATTTCTAACATATAAAATACATTTTTCAGGGTTTTGTTGACAGCCTGCCTCTTGCATCCGGGCTGTATTCAACTTTGTTATGGTCGCATTACAAAATTTGTATTGTGATGTTGCCTCATTTTGAACATAGGCTGTGGATATTAAAATATGATTTAGTGAATGGTTCCTGTTTCTCAGTGCCTATAGAGACATACATGTGATAACTATTTTCTAAGTTTTTAAGGAATAATAAATTATATATATAAGCTATTTCCAATTTGAGATTTCAATTTTTTCTATGTCCAAAATGATATTGGACATCACCTCCCCCAAAAAATTTATGGCATGTTCTTGTTAAGTCCTTAAATATGAATGACAAAATTCGATATGAATTGATTTAAGATGTTGCTGATATATTCTATTTAACCCATTTGAAACAATAAATTTCCCTAATATGCTTGTAACCACATCGTCTACGGCATTTTACTTCCATGACATGGAAATCAAGAGAATGGCAACATGACATGGCATGTTTTTTTTCCCAATAATTAGAGAGCACGAGCATGAGCGAGGGCACTGTATACACTAAGTTAAACCATATATTTTGGAGTATATGTCAAGAGCAACACCAGCACTCCCTAGTGGACACTTCCCAAACAAAATATGAACCACAAGAGCACATCATAATGAATACTGCCAAAAGCAAGTATGGATGATGAAACTACCACTTAGCGACGACAAACGAAAAAAAAGATGTTCGACAACTGTAATGCCTAGTGACTTCTACTAATAAAATATATGAATGAAGCCAGCAACATCATGCAGCCTTGAAGAAAAATCTAGTTGGCACTAAAAAATACATAATACTGATAAGATTGTATCTCGAAACAAAATACAGGCAAAATGGTCGAAAAAATATGATGGCCTCATTATATGGTGTATATCATTTGAAACAAATGGTAAAAACAAGTTTGTAGGACGAAATTTACAACTCAAGTAAACAAACGACAGATATAAACTATATGGTGGACAGAACTGGAAAATTCTGGATAGAGAAAATATAGTGACTAGAAACAATATGACATCTGGAAACAAGATGGCTCTGATGAAAGATAAAGTTAGGTTCGTAAAACCAAATTTAAGACTCCAGTGGTCACACAATCGAAGATGGCGGCCATAATGTCTTCGAAGATTTCGACCACCAGCTCCCTAGCTTCGCTTCTTCATCCCTTTTACAATATCGACTCATTTTATTTACTCTAGTATAATAAAGATAAAGTTATCTTCTAAAATATTTAAGTAAGGTTTTTTAGGGCAGTACTCTTTCCTATTTGATAGGATTTTAACGATTTCAGATAATATTTGCTTCTCTAATGGTAACATTCCTAAATGAAGTACATAAAGGTCTATAATATTATCTATATCTATCTTACACATTTTATTTACTCTAGTATAATTAAGATAAAGTTATCTTCTAAAATATTTAAGTAGGGTTTTTTAGGGCAGTACTCTTTCCTGTTTGATAGGATTTTAACGATTTCAGATAATATTTGCTTCTCTAATGGTAGCATTCCTAAATGAAGTACATAAAGGTCTATAATATTATCTATATATATCTTACACATTATATTTACGGATAAAAATTCCATAATTGATATCCTTAATGAATAGCAAATTTTAAAGCACTGGGAAAATAGAAACCACAAAAAAAAAAAAAAAACTAATGTGGAACCACACAATTTTGAAATAAAAAGTGAATTTTTATAAGAGGTGTGACGAATAGAGCCCCTAAATAAAATTCTATAATTTTAATACTGTTTAAGTTATCAAAACATCTGGTTGTATAGTGATTTAAAGAATTAATAAAATATAACCATTTCTGTGTTACTGTTGTCCATACTAAACACGAGGAGGAGGTAAATTAAAATAACGTTTGCTATATTTGCAACCATTTATTTAAATAAATCTTTCTGTGCACAACAGGAGATTGCCGACACAGGAAAACTCAAATTCCTTGATGAGGTGGAGGCAGTGAGTGCGGAGGTAGAGAAGCTGAAGATTCAAGGAGTGGACATAATCATCGGTCTGTCTCATGCCGGCTACGACATCGATCAGCGGGTTGCGAAACAGGTGCCTGACTTGGATGTCATTGTTGGAGGACACTCACACACACTCCTCTACACAGGTTCTACCACATTTAAGAATTTAATTTTTTTATTAACTTAAGTATGTGTTTCAATGGTATCCGAAAAATCTATAAGGTAACACACACTTTTATTGTAAGGATATTTTTAAACAATACCGATAAACACGTTTTCTTAAAAAATCGTTTACATCCAAATGTTACTAATTTTCATTCAAACATAGAGTAACATCCAACTTTACGTAATGAAGGGGGATGGTACTAACTATAAAATATGGAAGGTGAAAGATATCTGTTATACACATCCCTATTCACCGATCCACTGAGTTCTTCCCCCACAAGAAATGACCCAGGAAGCAGAAGGACCTAGTCGAAGTGGCCAGATAGAACATTTTAAAACATAACACAATTCATCACGAGCCAACTGCTGTTCGCCCATAGCCCAAGGGCTCTCTAATTAACCCCTAGCATCTGAGAGAAATAGCAGAACCATCTAAGGTACCATATTCCGATCAATGGGTGGGGTGTTTAACTAATGTTAATACAGTCCATTTGTGGGCCAAAACCAGAGTTTCATTTTGACTACATCCATAACATCAGGGCAGAAACCCCTTTCCCAGCTGCGAGGAAGCTGGCTTGCCTAAAGACTACTCTGCATAGCACTATATGCTTGAAATGAGAGATTGCAGGGGACGAATTTTCACTTGAAAATCCTCGGGTTGCCTCGATAGAAAGAGGCTCTATATGATACATCATTCACCCTACCTAGGGTCAGAGCTGGTTACCAGGCTTGAATACTATATAAGGGTATTATCATTACACCTCAAGCACCATGATGTCATCCTCCACAGGGACCTGCTAACAGTGGACTCCATGCTCCATAGCCTCTAGTGTAATGGCACAGTGGCCATAATGTCCGTATCCTGAGCTCGATCATAGGTGATGGAAACTCCCAATTTTTTTGTCCATCCCTCAACATCTCTGTTTTCCTTCAACATACTTGAACATTTCTCAGTAAATGACAGAAAATTGTAGAAAAGGAAATTTAAATTTTTATTTAATTTTTATAGGTATCTGACATATTGACATGGCCTAAATTATGCTTCTAGTGAAATCGAATTTCTATGAATCTCGGAGTTCGAATTTTTCTAGTCACATAAGTGAGGCATAACTGTCCATAATCTCAAATTCAGTAAAATATATGAAAAAATACCAATTTATTATTTCAAATAATTTAATATTTTAAAAATATATAGTAATAAGTGAAATGTGTTACATATAAATAGAATATTATTTTTGAGGTAAATTCCAAAAATTATGTCACATAATCTATTAAATTTGTATTCACATGTCAAATTTGAACGAATTGGCACAGTTTTTGTGTAAGTTTCTTTTAGGTAGTTATGTCAAATTTGTAAGGTCAAATCACACCTAAAAAACAAGGTAAAACGAATCCTGTCTCAAGCATATTAAAAATATAGCATGGCCCAGCATCAATGTATTTTTATAGGAAACAATAAGTGTTGTCAAAGTTTTTCTCTTATGCAATAAGCGACATGTTCCTCTACCTTCCTTGGCCTTCTGGCAAGAAATTAACTGCTCGAATCTTCTATCACATTACATGGTTTACACCCACTGGTGCTTGTCATTCCACACTTATTTTATTATTTTATTTGATTGTTATATAAATACGTAGTTCAGCTAAGATGCCAAGTTTACAATATTCTGTGTTGAACATATTTGTATTGGTAACATAGGATTAATAATGAGACGCAAACCGATTTTACGCATGTAGATACAAATTATGCCAATTGATTGGTGATGTGCAGAAAGCAAATATATAACACTGTACTAAATAATTATAAATTTATTTGCAAAAAAATAAAACTAACCAATTCACAATGATGACACATTGATCTTATATATAGTAGTAAAAAATCCGATTCCGAGAACTATTGAATAGTCTTAATATCTTAATTGTTTTCTTCAGTTCATTTTTATACCAGGTGATTAATTTAACCTGAAACTACAAAATAATGTGAAATAGAAGCATTGACCCCGAAAAGTGTCCAAGTAGACCCCTACTATATATACAGGGGCAATTCACAATTCAAGCCTGCAATAAGGAGCTCACCATGCCGCTTTTGGAAGGATTGATGATGAGAAGGGGGGGGGGGACACCTCCCTTCAGCACATTGATACTTCAAATGCGAACACCCATGTTATGTTCCCATTCGAATTCTTAATCAATACGTTTGAAATATTTATTGCAAACAGATTATGCGATTCGATTTTATCTCGGTGCAAAGTATATTAAAATTGCTTATATCAATTGGAAACTACCCCATTTTTATTCCAGAAGAAATCCGTCATAATAACTACCACATAAGTGTGACTAACATGTCGATCTGTGACAGATGGTGAGATAGGCAGCGAAATTTAGTTATGCCTCTACAGTTTTGCAAGGAAGAACCTCATGATATAATGCAATCTCCTTCAATGTTGAAAAAGTTGACATTTATGTTTCGAATTATGCAGATTTAAATAAAGTCTGCATAGTGTTACCTCACCTTTGACCATCGGGATGGTTGTATTCAGTGTGTCGCCTTGCCTCTCACTATCAGGATTCTTGTATTTGTTGAGTTGTCTTGCCTCTCACCTTCAAGATTCATGATAAAAATTCTCAATATAATGGACCTCAATTTTGATGCATTTTGTAATCACTGCTTCGAATGATCATACACTACATAAAAGTATGTCTGCGTCCATTTGTGCACAAGTATTTCGGAATCATTTGATCATGTCGTCACATGTTGTCACTTCAAGAAATATTTTATTTTTGGGGAAACCCCACGAAACGAAAACAAGTGATGTATGTTCTGGTGGACTCGGAGGCAAATTTGCTAGACAACAATTATAGTGCCTAGGTCGCTAAATGTGGAGATGGCAGTTTCTCCACTTGCTAAATATGCATTGGGCATATAACACATTAATGTACACTAAAAACCTTGGTAGCCTGTTTGGAGATTCTCATTCCCTACATGCTCGTGCTGTTACATGGGATGACCTGAAATAAAATTTGAAATGAAGAATTACGTGGTTTATTAATCTATTTTCAGGTATAATAACAAAAGAAGACTTCTCAGCTCTATTGAAATGGGCTCGACACTGTAACATACCGATAGCTATTGCGGTGCAAATTGAGTTTATGTCTCCATGAATGGCATTAAGAGAGGTTACGATCGTCGAACATGTGGAGCCAGCACTATCTAAGAGCGGCTCACCTTTGAAGCTACTGAAGTTAATTAAGTTAAGGTGTCATTACAAAATATGAAAAGGGGCTGTTAAAAAATGGTAATGAGTTAAGTCGTTGTTGGGCCCGGAAGAGGCTGCTGAGTGAGGATAAATAATATTGAATGATGATCATGGATGGCTTGGTAAAGGAAATACAAGTAAGGGCATATCACAACATGTGGGGCAGGAAGTTGGTTTATTCCATTTGGTTTACATTCGAGCCACAATTGCTTTAAAAAAGATGGTTATCATATACATAATCCATACACAATATTTTAAAACATATATTTATAAAAGTGTATTCAAAGGGGGCAAGCTTGTTTTTGAGACACTCGGACAACTCTCTGGCTCGGAGTACATGAGCCCTTACCTCTGGTTCACTGATACCAGACAACTCTCTGGCTAGAAGTATACGATCACAAAACCCTGGGTCACTGACCACGGTCAAGTCTCTGGCTCGGAGTATATCATCCCTATCTACTTGTTTCTCATAGCGACCAACTATCTGGCTCGGAGAATATGATCCAAAAACACTGGGTCACTGATCCCGGACAATTCTCTGGCTAGAAGTATATGATCCCTAAACCCTGGGACACTGATCACGGTCAACTCACTGGCTCACAGCATATGATTCTTTACCTCTGGTTCACTGATACCAGTCAACTCTCTGGCTCGGAGTACATGATCCTTAAACCATGGGTCACTGATTCCAGTTAACACTTAGGCTCGGAGTATATGATCCCTAACCCTTGGGTCACTGATCCCCATCAACTCTCCGGCACTGAGTATATGATCCCAAACCCCTGAGTCACTTATCATAGTCAAATTTATGGTACGGAGTATATGACACCTAAACCCTTGGTGACTGATCGTGTTCATTTCTCTGGTTCGGAGTATATATTCCCTAAACCCTGGGTCACTTATCCCGGTCAACTCTCTGGCTAGAGGTATATGACCCTTAAACCAAGGCTCACATATCATTGTCATCTCTGCTCGGAGTAATGATTCTTAAACACTGGGTAACTGATCCCGGTCAACTATCTGGCTCGGAGTATATAATTTCTTAATGCTGGGTAATTTATCTGGGTCAACTCGCTGGCTCGGATTATATGATCCCTAAACCCTGGTTCACTTATCCTGGTGAACTCTTGACTCGCAATATTGGATCATTAAACACTTGGCACTGGTCCAGGTTATCACTCTGGCTCGGAATATACGATCCCTAAACCCTGGGACACTGATCACGGTCAACTCTCTGACTCGGAGTATATGAGAGCTAACCTCTGGTTCACTGATACCAGTCAACTCTCTGGCTAGAAGTATATGATCCCAAAACCCTGGGTCACTGATCCCGGTCAAGTCTCTGGCTCGGAGTATATCATCCCTATCTACTTGTTCACTCATAGCGACCAACTATCTGGCTCGGAGAATATGATCCATAAACACTGGGTCACTGATCCCGGACAATTCTCTGGCTCGGAGTATATGATCCCTAAACCCTGGATCACTGATCACCGTCAATCCGCTGGCTCGCAGTATATGATCCTTGACCCTTTGGTCACAGATCCATAACAATTGTCTGTTTCTAAGTATATGTTCCTAACCACTGGGTCACTGATCCCCATCAACTCTCTGGCTCGCAGTATATGATCCCTAAACCCTGGGTCACTTATCATGGTCAACTGTCTGGCTTGGAGTATATGATCATTAAACCCTTTGTCAGTGCTCCTGGTAAAATCTATGGCTCAGAATATATCATCCCTAACCCCTTAATTCATTTATCAATGTCAAATCGGTAGCTCGCAGTATATGATCCCTGGCATACTTATACCGGTCAACTGTCTGGCTCGCAGTGTATGATCCTTAAACCCTTGGTCACTAATCCTGGTCAACTCTATGGCTCGGAGTATATGACCCTAACCCCTTTATTCACTTATCATGGTCAACTTGCTGGCTTGCAGTATATGTACTAAAAGCCAGGGTCAGTTATCCTGGTCAACTGTCTGGCTCGGAGTATTTGAACCCTAAACTCAGGTCACTGATCCCGGTGAACACTTTTCCCCACAGTACATGATTCCTGAGCCCTTGGTCACTGAACCCTAACAACTGTCTGTCTCGGATTTGATTTTCCTATCACCTGGCTCACTGAACCTGGTCAAATCTCTGGCTCGATATATATGAATAATAAACACTATGTCACTGATCACGGATACCTGTCTGGCTCAGAGTATATGATCCCTAACCCCTGTTCACTTATCCCGGTAACTTCTTACTTGGAGAATATGATCCATAACCCATGGGTCTCTTATCACAATCAAAATCTATGGCTCAGAGTATACGACACCTAAACACATGGTCACTGATAGTGTTCAGCTTTCTGCCTCGGAGTATATGTAACCTAAATCCTGTGTCAATGATACCTGTCAACTCACTGTTCAGAAAATATGATCATTAAACACTGGGTTACTTATACAGGTCAAATCTGGCTCGCAGTATATGACCACTTAACCCTGGGACAATGAACCAGTCAATTCTCTGGCTAGGAGTATATGATTCCTTAACCCTAAGTAACTGATCCCAGTTAACTCTCTTGTAATGAAGTACATTATACCTAACCGTAGGTCAATTATCACTGTTAATTCTGACTTCTAGTACATGACAAACTAAACCCTTGGTCACTGATCTTGGTCAACTCTCTGGCTCGGAGTATAATTCCCCTAAATCCTGAGTCACTGATCTCGGACAACTCTCTTTCTTGAAGTATATTATACCTAATACGTAGGTCAATTATCACTGTTAAATATCTGGCTTATAGTACATTACACACTAAACCCTTGGTCGCTGATCTTGGTATACTCTCTGGCTCGGAATATATGTCCCCTAAATCCTGAGTCACTGATCTCGGCAAACTCAACTGCTCAGAGTATATAATCACTACCCCCAGGGTCACTTATACCAGTCAAATCTCTGGCTTACAGTACATGACAAACTAAAACCTTGGTCACTGATATTAGTCAACTCTCTGTCTCCGACTATAATCCCCTAAATCCTGAGTCACTGATCTCATTCAACTCTCCTTCTCAGAGTATATAATCACTACTCCCGGGTCACTTATCCCAGACAAATCTCTGGCTCGCTGTATATGTCCACTAAACAATGGAACAATGAAGCTAGTCAACCCTCTGGCTCGGAGTATATGATTCCTTAACACTAAGTAACTGATCCCGGTTAACTGTCTCTTCTTGAATTATATTATCCCTTCCCCGTAGGTCAATTATCACTGTTAAATCTCTGGCTTATAGTACCATGACAAACTAAACCCTTGGTCACTGATCTTGGTCAACTCTCTGACTCGGAGTATAATTCCCCTAAATCCTGAGTCACTGTTATCGGTCAACTCTCCTGCTCAGAATATATAGTCACTACTCCCGGGGTCCCTTATCCCAGTCAAATCTCTGGCTTATAGTACATGACATACTAAACCCTTGGTCACTGTCTTGGTCATTTCTCTGGCTCGGAGTATATGATTTCTTAACACTAAGTAAATGATCCCAGTTAACTCTCTATCTTGAAATATATTATACCTAACCCGTAGTTCAATTATCACTGTTAAATCTCTGGTTTATAGTACATTACAAATTTAACCCTTGGTCACTTATCATCGTCAACTCTCTTTCTCGGAGTATAAATCCCCTAAATCCTGAGTCACTGATGTCGGTCAACTCCCCTGCTCAGAGTATATAATAAATATTCCCAGGTTCACTTATCCCAGTCAAATCTCTGGCTCGCAGTATATGACCACTAAAACCGGGGACAATGAACCCAGTCAACTAGCAGGCTAGGAGTATATGATCCCTTAACACTAAGTAACTGATCCCTGTTAACTCTCTTTCTTGAAGTATATTATACCTAACCCGTAGGTCAATTATCACTGTTAAATCTCTGGCTTATAGTACATGACAAACTTAACCCTTGGTCACTGATCATGGTCAACTCTCTGACTCGGGGTATAATTCCCCTAATTCCTGAGTCACTGATATCGGTCAACTCTTATGCTCAGAGTATATAATCACTACTCCCAGGGTCTCTTATCACAGTCAAATCTCTGGTTCGCAGTATATGACCACTAAACCCTTGGGCAATGACCCAGTCAACTCTCTGGCTAGGAGTATATGATTCCTTAACACTAAGTAACTGATCCCAGTTAACTCTCTTTCTTGAAGTATATTATATCTAACCCGTATGTCAATTATCACTGTTAAATCTCAGGCTTATAGTACATGACAAACTTTACCCTTGGTCATTGATCTTGGTCAACTCTCTTTCTCGGAGTATAAATCCCCTAAATCCTGAGTCACTGATCTCGGTCAACACCCCTGCTCAGAGTATATAATCACTACTCCCAGGGTCACTTATCCCAGTCAAATCTCTGGTATCGCAGTATATGACCACTAATCCCTGGGACAATGAAACTAGTCAACTCTCTTGCTCGGAGTATATGATTCCTTAACCCTATGTAACTGATCTCAGATAACTCTGTTTCTTTTGAAGTATATTATACCTAACACGTAGGTCAAGCATCACTGTTAAACCTCTTTCTTATAGTACATGACATACTAAACCCTTGGTCACTATTTTTAGTCAACTCTCTGGCTCGGAATATAATTCCCCTAAATCCTGAGTCACTGATCTTGGTCAACTCCTCTGCTCAGAGTATATAATCACTACTCCCGGGGTCACTTATCACAGTCAAATCTCTGGCTTGCTGTATATGACCACTAAACCCTGGGACAATGAAACTAGACAACTCTCTGGCTCGGAGTATATGATTCCTTAACCCTAAATAACTGATCCCAGTTAACTCTCTTTCTTTTGAAGTATATAATACCTAACACGTAGGTCATGTATCACTGTTAAATCTCAGGCTTATATTACATGCCATACTAAACCCTTGGTCACTGATTTTGGTCAACTCTCTGGCTCGGAATATAATTCCCCTAATCCTGAGTCACAGATCTCGTCAACTCTCCTGCCAACTGTATATAATCACTACTCCCAGTATCACTTATCCCCATCAACTCTCTGGCTTATAGTACATGACAAACTAAACCCTTGGTAACTGGTCTTCGTCAACTCTCTGGCTAGGAGTATAATTCCCCTAAATCCTGAGTCCTTATATCGGTCAACTCTCCTGCTCAGAGTATATAATCACTACTCCCAGGGTCAATTATCCCAGTCAAATCTCTTCCTTATAGTACATGCCAAACTAAACCTAGGACACTGATATTGGTCAAATCTCTATCTCAGAGTATATGATTCCTTAACACTATGTAACTGATCCCAGTTAACTCTCTTTCTTGAAGTATATTATACCTAACCCGTAGGTCAATTATCACTGTAAAATCTCTGGCTTATAGTACATGACAAACTAAACCCTTGGTCACTGATCTTGGTCAACTCTATGGCTCGGAGTATAATTCCCAAATCCTGAGTCACTGATATCGGTCAACTCTCCAGCTCAGAGTATATAATCACTACTCCCAGGGTCACTTATCCCGGTCAAATCTCAGGCTCGCAGTATATGACCACTAAACCCTGGGACAATGAACCCAGACAAATCTAAGGCTAGGAGTATATGAATCCTTAACACTAAGTAACTGATCCCAGTTAACTCTCTTCCTTTTGAAGTATATTATATCAAACCCGTAGGTCAATTATCACTGTTAAATCCTTGGCTTATAGTACATGACAAACTAAACCCTTGGTCACTGATCTTGGTCAGCTGTCTGGCTCGGGTTATAATTCCACTAAATCCTGAGACACTTTTCCCGGTCAAATCTCTGGCTCGCAGTATATGAACACTAAACCCTGGGACAATGAACCCACTCAACTCACTGGCTAGGAGTATATGGTTCCTTAACACTAAGTAACTGATCCCAGATAACTTCTTTCTTGAAGTTTATTATACCTAACCCGTAGGTCAATTATCACTGTTAAATCTCTGGCTTAGAGTACATGACAAACTAAACCCTTGGTCACTGATATTGACAACTCCCTGGCTCGGAGTATAATTCCTCTAAATCTGAGTCACTGATCTCGGTCAACTCTCCTGCTCAGAGTATATAATCACTACTCCCAGGGTCATTTATCAAAGTCAAATCTCTGGCTCGCTGTTAATGACCACTAAACCCTGGGACAATGAACCCAGTCAACTCGCTGGCAAGGAGTATATGATTCCTTAACACTAAATAACTGATCCCAGATAACTTCCTTTCTTTAAGTATATTAAATCTTACCCGTAGGTCAATTATCACTGTTAAATCTCTGGCTTATAGTAAATGACAAACCAAACAATTGGGCACTGATCTTGGTCAACTCTCTGTCTCGGAGTATATGACCACTAATCCCTGGGACAATGAAGCTAGTCAACACCTTGGCTCGGAGTATAATTACCCTAAATACTGATTCACTTATATCGGTCAACTCCCCTGCTCAGAGTATATAATCACTGCTCCCAGCGTCACTTATAACAGTCAAAACTCTGGCTTATAGTACATGACAAACTAAACCCTTGGTCACTGATCTTCGTCAACTCTCTGACTCGGAGTATATGATTCCTTAACACTAAGTAACTGATCCCAGTTAACTCTCTTTCTTGAAGTATATTATAGCTAACCCGTAGGTCAATTATCACTGTTAAATCTCTGGCTTATAGTACATGACAATCTAAACCCTTGGTCACTGATCATGGTAAACTCTCTGACTCGGGGTATAATTCCCCTTATTCCTGAGTCACTGATATCGGTCAACTCTCCTGCTCAGAGTATATAATCACTACTCCCAGGGTCACTTATCACAGTCAAATATCTGGTTCGCAGTATATGACCACTAAACCCTGGGACAATGAACCCAGTCAACTCTCTGGCTAGGAGTATATGATTCCTTAACACTAAGTAACTGATCCCAGTTAACTCTCTTTCTAGAAGTATATTATACCTAACCCGTAGGTCAATTATAACTGTTAAATCTCTGGCTATTAGTACATTACAAACTAAACCCATGGTCACTGATCTTAATCAAATCTCTGGCTCGGAGTATAATTCCCCTAAATCCTGAGTCACTGATTTCGGTCAACTCCCAAGCACAGAGTATATAATCACTACTCCCAGGGTTACTTATCTCCATCAACTCTCTGGCTTATAGTACATGACAAACTAAACCCTTGGTCACTGATCTTGGTCAACTTTCTGTCTCGGAGTATATATCCCCTAAAACCTGAGTCACTGATCTTGGTCAACTCTCGTGCTCAGAGTATATAATCACTACTCCCAGGGTCATTTATCCCCATCAACTCTCTGGCTTATAGTTCATGACAAACTAAACCATAGGTCAATGATATTGGTCAACTCTCTGGCTCGGAGTATAATTCCCCTAAATCCTGTGTCACTGTTATAGGTCAACTCTCCTGCTCAGAATATATAGTCACTACTCCCGGTGTCACTTATCCCAGTCAAATCTCTGGCTTATAGTACATGACATACTAAACCCTTGGTCACTGTCTTGATCATTTCTCTGGCTCGGAGTATATGATTTCTTAACACTAAGTAAATGATCCCAGTTAACTCTCTATCTTGAAATATATTATACCTAACCCATAGTTCAATTATCACTGTTAAATCTCTGGTATAGTAGATTACAAATTTAA
Source organism: Dryococelus australis (assembly GCA_029891345.1). Lineage (NCBI taxonomy): Eukaryota > Metazoa > Arthropoda > Insecta > Phasmatodea > Phasmatidae > Dryococelus > Dryococelus australis. The sequence goes on along the minus strand of CM057006.1, from coordinate 94,411,389 downwards.
CCCTTGGTCACTTATCATCGTCAACTCTCTTTCTCGGAGTATAAATCCCCTAAATCCTGAGTCACTGATCTCGGTCAACTCCCAAGCTCAGAGTATATAATCACTACTCCCAGGGTCACTTATCCCAGTCAACTTTCTGGCTCGCAGTATATGACCACTAAACTCTGGGACAATGAACCCAGTCCACTCCTTGGCTAGGAGTATATGATTCCTTAACACAAAATTAACTGATCCCTGTTAACTGTCTTTCTAGAAGTATATAATACCTAACCCGTACGTATATTATCACTGTTACATCTCTGGCTTTTAGTACATGACAAACTAAACCCTTGGTCACTGATATTGGTCAACTCTCTGGCTCGGAGTATAATTCCCCTAAATCCTTAGTCACTTATCTCGGTCAACTCCCCTGCTCAGAGTATATAATCACTACTCCCGTGTCACTTATCCTGGTCAAATCTCTGGCTCGCAGTATATGACCACTAAACCCTTGGACAATGACCCAGTCAACTCTCTGGCTAGGAGTATATGATTCCTTAACACTAAGAAACTGATCCAAGTTAACTCTCTTTCTTGAAGTATATTATATCTAACCCGTATGTCAATTATCACTGTTAAATCTCAGGCTTATAGTACATGACAAACTTTACCCTTGGTCATTGATCTTGGTCAACTCTCTTTCTCGGAGTATAAATCCCCTAAATCCTGAGTCACTGATCTCGGTCAACACCCCTGCTCAGAGTATATAATCACTACTCCCACGGTCACTTATCCCAGTCAAATCTCTGGTATCGCAGTATATGACCACTAATCCCTGTAACAATGAAACTAGTCAACTCTCTTGCTCGGAGTATATGATTCCTTAACCCTATGTAACTGATCTCAGATAACTCTGTTTCTTTTGAAGTATATTATACCTAACACGTAGGTCAAGCATCACTGTTAAACCTCTGGCTTATAGTACATGACATTCTAAACCCTTGGTCACTATATTTAGTCAACCCTCTGGCTCGGAATTTAATTCCCCTAAATCCTGAGTCACTGTTTTCTGTCAACTCTCCTGTTCAGAGTATATAATCACTACTCCCGGGGTCACTTATCCCAGTCAAATCTATGGCTCGCTGTATATGACCACTAAACCCTGGGACAATGAAACTAGACAACTCTCTGGCTCGGAGTATATGATTCCTTAACCCTAAATAACAGATCCCAGTTAACTCTCTTTCTTTTGAAGTATATTATACCTAACACGTAGGTCATGTATCACTGTTAAATCTCTGGCTTATATTACATGACATACTAAACCTTTGGTCACTGATTTTGGTCAACTCTCTGGCTCGGAATATAATTCCCCTAAATCCAGAGTTACAGATCTCGTCAACTCTCCTGCCAACTGTATATAATCACTACTCCCAGGGTCACTTATCCCCATCAAATCTCTGGCTTATAGTACATGACAAACTAAACCCTTGGTAACTGGTCATGGTCAACTATCTGGCTAGGATTATAATTCCCCTAAATCCTGAGTCACTGATATCGGTCAACTCTCCTGCTCAGAGTATATAATAATTACTCCCAGGGTCAATTTTCCCATTCAAATCTCTTGCTTATAGTTCATGCCAAACTAAACATCGGACACTGATCTTGGTCAAATCTCTATCTCGGAGTATATGATTCCTTAACACTAAGTAGCTGATATCAGTTAACTCTCTTTCTTGAAGTATATTATACCTAACACGTAGGTCAAGTATCACTGTAAAATCTCTGGCTTATAGTACATGACAAACTAAACCCTTGGTCACTGATCTTGGTCAACTCTATGGCTCGGAGTATAATTCCCAAATCCTGAGTCACTGTTATCGGTCAACTCTCCAGCTTATAGTATATAATAACTACTCACAGGGTCTCTTATTCCGATAAAATCTCTGGGTCGCAGTATATGACCACTAAACCCTGGGACAATGTAACTAGACAACTCTCTGGCTCGGAGTATATGATTCCTTAACACCAAGTAACTGATCCCGGAAAACTCTTTTTCTTGAAGTATATTATACCTAACACGTAGGTCAATTTTCACTGTTCAATCTCTGGCTTATAGTACATGACAATCTAAACACTTGGTCACTAATCTTGGTCATCTCTCTGGCTCGGTGTATAATTCCCCTAAATCATGAGTCACTGATCTTGGTCTACTCTCCTGCTCAGTGTATATAATCACTACTCCCAGGGTCACTTATCCCGGTCAAATCTCTGGCTCACAGTATATGACCACTAAACCCTGGGACAATGAACCCAGACAAATCTAAGGCTAGGAGTATATGAATCCTTAACACTAAGTAACTGATCCCAGTGAACTCTCATCCTTTTGAAGTATATTATACCAAACCCGTAGGTCAATTATCACTGTTAAATCCTTGGCTTATAGTACATGACAAACTAAACCCTTGGTCACTGATCTTGGTCAACTGTCAGGCTCGGGTTATAATTCCACTAAATCCTGAGACACTTTTCCCGGTCAAATCTCTGGCTCGCAGTATATGACCAATAAACCCTGGGACAATGAACCCACTCAACACACTGGCTATAACGATATGATTCCTTAATACTAAGTAACTTATCACAGTTAACTCTCATTCTTGAAGTATATTATACCTAACCCGTAGGTATATTATCACTGTTAAACCTCTGGCTTATAGCAGATGACATACTAAACCCTTGGTCACTATTTTTAGTCAACTCTCTGGCTCGGAATATAATTCCCCTAAATCCTGAGTCACTGATCTCGGTCAACTTCTCTGCTCAGAATATATAATCACTACTCCCGGGGTCACTTATCACAGTCAAATCTCTGGCTTGCTGTATATGACCACTAAACCCTGGGACAATGAACCCAGTCAACTCGCTGGCTAGGAGTATATGATTCCTTAACACTAAATAACTGATCCCAGATAACTCTCCTTTCTTTAAGTATATTATCTTAAGCCCGTAGGTCAATTATCACTGTTAAATCTCTGGCTTTATAGTACATGACAAACTAAACCCTTGGCACTGATCTTGGTCAACTCTCTGTCTCGGAGTATATGACCACTAATCCTGGACAATGAAGATAGTCAACCCCTGGCTCGGAGTAAATTCCCCTAAATCCTGAGTCACTGATCTCGGTCAACTCCACTGCTCAGAGTATATAATCACTACTCCCGGGTCACTTATTCCGGTCAAATCTCTGGCTCGCAGTATATGACCACTAAACCCTGGGACAATGAACCCAGTCAACTCTCTGGCTCGGTGTATATGATTTCTTAACACTATGAAACTGATCCCAGTTAACTCACTTTCTTGAAGTATGTTATACCTAACCCGTAGGTCAATTATAACTGTTAAATCTCTGGTTTATAGTACATGACGAACTAAACAGTTGGTCACTGATCTTGGTCAACTCTCTGGCTCGGAGTATAATTCCCCTAAATCCTGAGTCACGGATCTCGGTCAACACCACTGCTCAGAGTATATAATCACTACTCCCAGGGTCACTTATCGTAGTCAAATCTCTGGTATCGCAGTATATGACCACATAACCCTGGGACAATGAAACTAGTCAACTCTCTTGCTCGGAGTATATGATTCCTTAACCCTATGTAACTGATCTCAGATAACTCTGTTTCTTTTGAAGTATATTATACCTAACACATAGGTCAAGTATCAGTGTTAAACCTCTGGCTTATAGTACATGACATACTAAACCCTTGGTCACTATTTTTAGTCAATCTCTGGCACGGAATATAATTCCCTAAATCCTGAGTAACTGTTCTCGGTCAACTCTCCTGTTCAGAGTATATAATCACTACTCCCAGGGTCACTTATCCCAGTCAAATCTCTGGCTCGCTGTATATGACCACTAAACACTGGGCCAATGAAACTAGACAACTCTCTGGCTCGGAGTATATGATTCCTTAACCCTAAATAACTGATCCCAGTTAACTATCTTTCTTGGAGTATATTATACCTAACCTTTAGCCAATTAAAACTTTTAAATCTCTGGCTTATAATCCATGACAATCTAAACCCTTGGTCTCTGATCTTGCAGAACTCTTTGGCTCGGAGTATAATTACCCTAAACCCTGAGTCACTGATCTTTGTCAACTCCTCTGCTCAGAGTATATGATCACTACTCCCAGGGTCACTTATTCCGGTCAAATCTCTGGCTCGCAGTATATGACCACTAAACCCTGGGACAATGAACCCAGTCAACTCTCTTGCTCGGTGTATATGATTTCTTAACACTATGTAACTGATCCCAGTTAACTCACTTTCTTGAAGTATGTTATACCTAACCCGTAGGTCAATTATAACTGTTAAATCTCTGGTTTATAGTACATGACAAACTAAACCCTTGGTAACTGATCTTGGACAACTCGCTGGCTAGGAGTATAATTCCCCTAAATCCTGAGTCACTGATCTCGGTCATCTCACCTGCTCAGAGTATATAATCACTACTCCCAGGGTCACTTATCCCAGTCAAATCTCTGGCTCGCTGTATATGACCACTAAACACTGGGACAATTAAACTAGACAACTCTCTGGCTCGGAGTATATGATTCCTTAACAGTAAATAACTGATCCCAGTTAACTATCTTTCTTGGAGTATATTATACCTAACCTGTAGGCCAATTAAAACTGTTAAATCTCTGGCTTATAGTCCATGACAATCTAAACCCTTGGTCTCTGATCTTGCAGAACTCTTTGGCTCGGAGTATAATTACCCTAAACCCTGAGTCACTGATCATGGTCAACTCCTCTGCTCAGAGTATATAATCACTACTCCCAGGGTCACTTATTCCGGTCAAATCTCTGGGTCGCAGTATATGACCACTAAACCCTGGGACAATGAACCCAGTCAACTCTCTGGCTCGGTGTATATGATTTCTTAACACTATGTAACTGATCCCAGTTAACTCACTTTCTTGAAGTATGTTATACCTAACCCGTAGGTCAATTATAACTGTTAAATCTCTGGTTTATAGTACATGACAAACTAAACAGTTGGTCACTGATCTTGGTCAACTCTCTGGCTCGGAGTTTAATTCCCCTAAATCCTGAGTCACTGATCTCGGTCAACTCCTCTGCTCAGAGTATATAATCACTACTCCCAGGGTCACTTATCCCAGTCAAATCACTGTCTCGCAGTATATGACCACTAAATCCTAGGCCAATGAAGCTAGCCAACTCTCTGGCTCGGAGTATATGATTACTTAACACCAAGTAACAGATCCCGGAAAACTGTTTTTCTTGAAGTATATTATACCTAACACGTAGGTCAATTTTCACTGTTCAATCTCTGGCTTATAGTACATGACAAACTAAACCCTTGGTCACTAATCTTGGTCAACTCTCTGGCTCGGTGTATAATTCCCCTAAATTATGAGTCACTGATCTTGGTCAACTCTCCTGCTCAGAGTATATAATCACTACTCCCAGGGTCACTTATCCCGGTCAAATCTCTTGCTCGCAGTATATGACCACTAAACCCTGGGACAATGAACCCAGACAAATCTAAGGCTAGGAGTATATGAATCCTTAACACTAAGTAACTGATCCCAGTTAACTCTCTTCCTTTTGAAGTATATTATACAAAACCGTAGGTCAATTATCACTGTTAAATCTCTGGCTTATAGTACATGACCAACTAAACCCTTGGTCACTGATCTTGGTCAACTGTCTGGCTCGGGGTATAATTCCACTAAATCCTGAGACACTTTTCCCGGTCAAATATCTGGCTCGCAGTATATGACCACTAAACCCTGGGACAATGAACCCAGTCAACTCTCTGGCTCGGTGTATATGATTTCTTAACACTATGTAACTGATCCCAGTTAACTCACTTTCTTGAAGTATGTTATACCTAACCCGTAGGTCAATTATAACTGTTAAATCTCTGGTTTATAGTACATGACAAACTAAACCCTTGGTCACTGATCTTGACAACTCCCTGGTTCGGAGTATAATTCCTATAAATCCTGAGTCACTGATCTCGGTCAAATCCTCTGCTCAGAGTATATAATCACTACTCCCAGGGTCACTTATCCCAGTCAAATCACTGTCTCGCAGTATATGACCACTAAATCCTGGGCCAATGAAGCTAGTCAACTCTCTGGCTAGGAGTATATGATTCCTTAACACTATGTAACTTATACCAGTTAACTTCATTCTTGAAGTTTATTATACGTAACCCGTAGGTCAATTATCACTGTTAAATCTCTGGCTTATAGTACATGATAAACTAAACCCATGGTCACTGATCTTGGTCAACTCTCTTACTCGGAGTATAATTCCCCTAAATCCTGAGTCACTGATCTCGGTCAACTCCACTGCTCAGAGTATATAATCCCTACTCCCGGGTCACTTAACCCAGTCAAATCTCTGGCTCGCTGTATATGTCCACTAAACAATGGGACAATGAAGCTAGTCAACTCTCTGGCTCGGAGTATATGATTCCTTAACACTAAGTAACTGATCCCGGTTAACTGTCTTTCTTTTGAATTATATTATCAATTCCCCGTAGGTCAATTATCACTGTTAAATCTCTGGTTTATAGTACATTACAAACTAAACCCTTGGTCACTGATCTTGGTCAACTCTCTGGCTCGGAGTATATGTCCCCTAAATCCTGAGGCACTGATCTCGGTCAACTCACCTGCTCAGCGTATATAATCACTTATCCCAACTTCACTTATCCCTGTCAAATCTCTGGCTCGCAGTAATTGAACACTAAACACTGGGACAATGAACACAGTCAACTCTCTGGCTAGGAGTATATGATTCCTTTACACAATAAGTAACTGATCCCAGTTAACTCTCTTTCTTGAAGTATATTATACATAACCCGTAGGTCAATTATCACTGTTAAATCTCTGACTTATAGTACATGACAAACTAAACCCTTGGTTACTGATCTAGGTCAACACTCTGCCTCTGAGTATAATTCCCCTAATTCCTGAGTCACTGATTTCGGTCAAATCCCATGCTCAGAGTATATAATCACTACTCCCAGGGTCACTTATCTCCATCAACTCTCTGGCTTATAGTACATGACAACTAAACCCTTGGTCACTGATCTTGGTCAACTCTCTGGCTCGGAGTATATGATTTCTTAACACTAAGTAAATGATCCCAGTTAACTCTCTTTCTTGAAGTATATTATACCTAACCCGGAGTTCAATCCTCACTGTTAAATCTCTGGCTTATAGTTCATCACAAACTAAACCCTTGGTCACTTATCTTCGTCAAATCTCTGGCTCGGAGTATAAATCCCCTAAATCCAGAATCACTTATCTCGGTCAACTCCCAAGCTCAGAGTATATAATCACTACTCTCAGGGTCACTTATCCCAGTCAACGTGCTGGCTCGCAGTATATAACCACAAAACCCTGGGACAATGAAGCTAGTCAACACACTGGCTCGGAGTATAATTACCCTAAATACTGAGTCATTAATCTCGGCCAACTCCCCTGCTCAGAGTATATAATCACTACTCCCAGCGTAACTTAGCCCAGTTAAAACTTTGGCTTATAGTACATGACAAACTAAACCCTTATTCACTGATCTTGGTCAACTCTCTGGCTAGGAGTATATGATTCCTTAACACTAAGTAACTGATCAAAGTTAACTGTCTTTTTAGAAGTATATTATAACTAACCCGTATGTCAATTATCACTGTTAAATCTCTGGCTGTTAGTACATGACTAACTAAACCCATGGTCACTGATCTTGGTCAACTCTCTGGCTCTGAGTTTATGTCCCCTAAATACTGAGTCTCTGATCTCGGTCAACTCCCCTGCTCAGAGTATATAATCAATACTCCCAGGGTCACTTATCCCAGTCAAATCTCTGGCTCGCAGTATATTACCACTAAAATCTGGGACAATGAACCCAGTCAACTAACAGGCTAGGGTTATATGATTCCTTAACACTAAGTAACTGATCCCAGTTAACTCTCTCTCTGGAAGTAAATTATACCTAACCCGTAGGTCAATAATCACTGTTAAATCTCTGGCTTATAGTACATGACAAACTAAACCCTTGGTCTCTGATCTTGGTCAACTTTCTGTCTCGGAGTATATGTCCCCTAAAACATGAGTCACTGATATCGGACAACTCTCGTGCTCAGAGTATATAGTCACTACTCCCAGGGTCACTTATCAAAGTCAAATCTCTGGCTTATAGTACATGACATACTAAACACTTGGTCACTGATCTTGGTCAACTCTCAGGCTCGTAGTATAAGATTTCTTAACACTAAGTAAATGATCCCAGTTAACTCTCTTTATTGAAGTATATTATACCAAACCCGTAGATCAATTATCACTGTTAAATCTCTGGCTTATAGTACATGACAAACTTAACCCTTGTCACTTATCTTCGTCAAATCTCTGGCTCGGAGTATAAATCCCCTAAATCCTGAGTCACTGATCTCGGCCAACTCCCAAGCTCAGAGTAAATAATAACTACTCCCAGGGTCACTTATCGCAGTCAACTTTCTGGCTTGCAGTATATGACCACTAAACCCTGTTACATTGAACCCAGTCCACTCCTTTGCTAGGAGTATATGATTCCTTATCACAAAATTAACTGATCCCAGTTAACTCTCTGTCTAGAAGTATATAATACCTAACCCGTAGGTCAATTATCACTGTTAAATCTCTGGATTTTAGTAAATGACAAACTAAACCCTTGGTCACTGATCTTGGTCAATATTCTGTCTCGGAGTATATGTCCCCTAAAACCTGAGTCACTGATCTCGGTTAACTCTCGTGCTCAGAGTATATAATCACTACTCCCAGGGTCATTTATCCCCATCAATTCTCTGGCTTATAGTACATGGCAAACTAAACCCTTGGTCAATGATTTTGGTCAACTCTTTGGCTCGGAGTATAATTCCCCTAAATCCTGAGTTACTGTAAACGGTCAGCTCTCCTGCTCAGAGTATATAGTCACTACTACCAGGGACACTTATCCCAGTCAAATCTCTGACTTATAGTACATGACATACTAAACCCTTGGTCACTGATCTTGGTCAACTCTCTGGCTCGGAGTATATGATTTCATAACACTAAGTAAATGATCCCAGTTAACTCTCCTTGTTGAAGTATATTATACGTAACCCATAGGACATTTATCACTGTTAAATCTCTGGCTTAGAGTACATGACAAACTTAACCCTTGGTCACTTATCTTCGTCAACTCTCTGGCTCGGAGTATAAATCCCCTAAATCCTGAGTCACTGATCTCGGTCAACTCCCAAGCTCAGAGTATATAATCATTACTCCCAGTGTCACTGATCCTAGTCAAATTTCTGGCTCGCAGTATATGACCACTAAATCCTGGGACAATGAACCCAGTCCACTCCTTGGGTAGGAGTGTATGATTCTTTAACACAAAATTATCTGATCCCAGTTAACTCTCTTTCTAGTAGTATATAATACCTAACCCGTAAGTCCATTATCACTGTTAAATATCTGGCTTTTAGTACATGACAAACTAAATTCTTGGTCACTGATCTTGGTCAACTCTCTGGCTCGGAGTATAATTCCCATAAATCCTGAATCACTGATCGCGGTCAACTCCCCTGCTCAGAGTATATAATCACTACTCTCGTGTCACTTATCCCGGTCAAATCTCTAGCTCGCAGTATATGACCACTAAACCCTTGGACAATGAACCCAGTCAAATCTCTGGCTAGGAGTATATGATTCATTAACACTAAGTAACTGATCCTGGTTAACTCTCTTTCTTGAAGTATATTATACCTAACACGTAGGTCAATTATCACTGTTAAATATCTGGCTTATAGTACATGGCAAACTAAACCCTTGGTCACTGATTTGGTCAACTCTCTGGCTCGGAGTTTAATTCCCCTAATTCTTGAGTCACTGATCTTTGTCAACACTCCTGCTCAGAGTATATAATCACTACTCCCAGGGTCACTTATCCTGGTCAAATCGCTGGCTCGCAGTATATGGCCACTATACCCTGGGACAATGAAGCTAGTCAACTCTCTGTCTCGGAGTATATGATTCCTTAGCACTTTGTAACTGATCCCGGTTAACTCTCTTTCTAGAAGTATTTTATACCTAACCCATAGGCCAATTATCACTGTTAAATCTCTGGCTTATAGTACACGACAAACTAAACCCTTGGGGGTCTTATCTAGGTCAACTCTCTGGTTCGGAGTATGTCCCCTAAATCCTGAGTCACTGATCTCGGTCAACTCCACTGCTCAGAGTATATAAAATCACTACTCCCAGGGTCACTTATCCCAATCAAATTTCTGGCTTGCAGTATATGACCACTAAACCCTGGGAAAATGAATCCAGTTAACTCACTGGCTCGGAGTATATGATTCCTTAGCACTAAGTAACTGATCCCGGTTAACTCTCTTTCTTTTGAAGTATATTATACCAAACCCGTAGGTCAATTATCACTGTTTAATGTCTGGCATATAGTACATGACAAAGTAAACCCTTGTCTCTGATCTTGGTCAACTCTCTGTCTCGGAATATATGCCCCTTAAATCGTGAGTAACTGATCTCGGTCAACTCACCTGCTCAGAGTATATAATCACTACTCCCAGGGTCACTTATTCCAGTCAAATCTCTGGCTAGCAGTATATGTCCACTAAACACTGGAACAATGAAGCTAGTCAGCTCTCTGGCTCGGAGTATATGATTCCTTAACACTATGTAACTGATCCCAGTTAACTCTCTTTCTTTTGAATTATATTGTACCTTGCCCGTAGGTCAATTATCACTGTTAAATCTCTGGCTTATAGTACATGACAAACTAAACCCTTGTCATTGATCTTGGTCAACTCTCTGGCTCGGAATATATGTCCCCTAAATCCTGAGTCACTGATCTCGGTCAACTCTCCTGCTCAGTTTATATAATCACTACTCCCAGGGTCAATTATCCCGGTCAAATCTCTGGCTCGCAGTATATGACCACTAAACCCTGGGACAATGAAGCTAGTCAACTCTCTGGCTCGGAGTATATGATTCCTTAACACTAAGTAACTGATCCCGGTTAACTCTCTTTCTTTTGAAGTATATTAAACCTAACCCGTAGGTCAATTATCACTGTTAAATCTCTGGCTTGTAGTACATGACAAACTAAACCAATGGTTACTGATCTTGGCCAACTCTCTGGCTCGGAGTATAATTCCCCTAAATCCTGAGTCACTGATCTAGGTCAACTCCCCTAATCAGAGTATATAATCACTACTCCCAGGACACTTATACCGGTCAAATCTCTCTCTCTCTCAGTATATGACCACTAAACCCTGGGACAATGAACCCAGTCAAATCTCTGGCTAGGAGTATATGATTCATTAACACAAAGTAACTGATCCTGGTTAACTCTCTTTCTTGTAGTATATTATAGCTAACACGTAGGTCAATTATCACTGTTAAATATCTGGTTTATAGTACATGACAATCTAAACCCTTGGTCACTAATCTTGGTCAACTCTCTGACTCGCAGTTTAATTCCCCTAATTCCTGAGTCACTGATCTTGGTCAACTCTCCTGCTCAGAGTATATAATCACTACTCCTAGGGTCACTTATCCCATTCAAATCTCTGGCTCGCAGTATATGACCACTAAACCCTGGGACAATGAAGCTAGTCAACTCTCTGTCTCGGAGTATATGATTCCTTAGCACTTAGTAACTGATCCTGGTTAACTCTCTTCCTTTTGAAGTATATTATACCAAACCCGTAGGTCAATTATCACTGTTAAATCCTTGGCTTATAGTACATGACAAACTAAACCCTTGGTTACAGATCTTGGACAACTCTCTGGCTCGGAGTATAATTCCACTAAATCGTGAGTCACTAATCCTGGTCAAATCTCTGGCTCGCAGTATATGACCACTAAAACCTGGGACAAATAACCCGGCAACTCTCTGGCTAGGAGTATATGATTCCTTTACACTTAGTAACTGATCCCGGTTAACTCTCTTCCTTTTGAAGTATATTATACCTAACCCGTAGGTCAATTATCACTGTTAAATCTCTGACTTCTAGTACATGTAAAAACTAAACCCTTGGTCACTGATCTTGGTCATCTGTCCTGCTCAGAGTATATAATCACTACTCCCAGGGTCACTTATCCCGGTCAAATCTCTGGCTCGCTCTATATGACCACTAAACACTGTGACACTGATCCCTGCCAACTCTCTGGATCAGATCTTATGATTCCAAAACACTGGGTCACTTATCTCGGTCAACTGCCTGGCTCGGAGTACATGATCCCTAAATACTAAGTCATGGATCCCGGTCAACACTCTGGCTTGTTGTATATGATCCCTGAGCCCTTGGTCACTGATCCCGCAAAATGTTCAGTCTCGGAAAATATGTTCCTAACCCCTGTGTCACTGATCCTGGAAGAATCCCTAGCTCGGAGTATATGATCACTTAATCCTTGCCCATTGATCACTATCAACTCTCTGGGTCGTATTATAAGATCCCTTACCCATAGGTCACTTATCCCGGTCGACACTCTTTCTTGGAGTATATGAATACAATGCCCTATGGTACTTATCACGGTAAAGTCTCTGGCTCGCAGTATATGATCCCTAAACTGTGGGTCAATTATCCCTATCAACTAATTGGCTTTCAGTATATGATACCTAAACCTTGGTCACATATCCCGCTCAACTCTTTGGCTCGTAGTATATTATGCATAAACACTAGATCATTTAACTCGGTCAACTCGCTATCTCTCAGTATATGATCCCTAAACCCTGGGTCACTTATTATTGTCAACTCGATGGTTCAGATAATATGATCCCTAAACCCTGGTTCACTTATCCTGGTCAACTCTCTGGCCCGGAGTATATGACACCTGAATGATGGGTGACTTGTCTCGGTCAACTTACTGGCGTATAGCATATGATCCGTAAACCCTGGGTTACTTATCCCGATCAACCTTGTGGCTCGGAGTATATGATCCCTAACCCCTTTAACGATTTATTCCCTGTCAACTTGCTAGCTCGCAGTATATGACCATAATGCCTGGGTCACTTATCCCCATCTACTATCTGGCTTGGAGAATATGATCCCTAAACCATGGGTCACTTATCCCGGTCAACTCGAAAGCTTGCAGTATATGATCCCTAACCCCTGGGGCACTGATCCCGCTGATCTCCGTAGCTTAAGGTATATGATCCCTAAACACTTGGTCACAGATCACGAACAACTTTCTGTCTCGGAATATATGTTCGTTACCCCTGTGTCACTGATCCAAATCACCTCGCTGGCTCGGTGTATATTTTACCAAACCCCTGGGTAACTGATCACTAACAACTCTCTGACTCGGAATATACGATATCTAACTCCCGGTTCACTGATCACGAACGACTCTTGGTCTCAGAGTATATGATACCTAACATCTGGGTCAGTGATCACAACAACAGTCTGTCTCGGAGTATTTGTTCCCAACCCCTGATTCACTGATTCCAGTCAACTCGCTGGCTCGGAGTATATGATACCTAAACAATGGGTCACTTATCACGGTCAACACTCCGGCTCGGAGTGTATGAACACTAACCCCTGGGTGACTTGATCCTCGTCAACTCTCTGGCTCGGATTATATGATCCCTAAACCCTGGGTTACTGAACACGAACAACTCTCTGTATCAGCATATATGATACCTAAACACTGGGTCACTTATCACGGTCAATTCTCCAGCTCGAATTATATGAACCCTAAACTCTGTGTCACTTATACCGGTTTACTTGCTAGCTCGCAGTATATAATGCCTAAAACTTGGGTCACATATCCCGGCAAGTCTTTGGCTCTTAGTATATGATCCCTAAACCCTTGGTCAATTATACTGGTCAACTCACTGACTCGCAGAATATGGTCCTAAACCCTGGGTCACTTGTCCAAGTCAAATTGCTGGCTAGTAATATGTGATCAGTAAATTATATATCACTTATGCAGGTCAACTCTCTAGCTCGTAATATATGATCCCAAAACCCTGTGTCACTTTCACCACACAACTCGCTGCCTCGCCATATATGATCTCTTAACCCTGGGTCACTTATACAGGTCAACACAGTGGCTCCGAGTATAAGATCTCCAACCCCTAGGTCATTTATCACGGTCAACGCTCTGGCTCGGAGTTTATGAACTTTAACCCCTGGGACACTGGTCCTGGTCAACTCTCTGGCTCGGATTATATGATCCCTAAACCCTGGGTCACTGATCTTAGTTAACTCACTGTCTCGGAATATATGATCCCTCATCCCTGGATCACTGATCCTGGTCATCTCTCTGGCTCGGAGTATATGGTGCCTAAACCCTGGGTCACTGATCCTGGTTATGTCTCTTGCTTGGAGTATATGTCCCCTAAATTCTGGCTCACTGATCTCGGTCAACTTTCTGGGTCAGAGCATATATTCACTATACCCTGTGTCATATATCCTGATCAACTCTCTGGCAGGCAATATATGAGCACTAAACCCCTGTGACACTGATCACTGTAAAATCTCTGGGACGGATGTTATGATACCAAAACACTGGGTCACTAATCACAGTCAACACTCTGGCTCGGAGTAGATGATCCCTAAACACTTGGTCATTGATACGGTCATTTCTCTGTCTCGCAGTAAATGGTCCCTGAGCCCTTGGACACTAATCCTGAATAATTGTCGGTCTCGAAGTGTATGATCCCTAACCCCTGCATCACTCAACATGAACAACTCTCGGGATCGGAGTTCATAATACCTAAACCATGGGACATTTATCCTGGTCAATTTCAAGCTCGGAGTATATGACCCCTAAACTCTGGGTCACTGATCCCGGTCAACTCTCTTGCATGCACTATATGATCCCTGAGTCCTTGGTCACTGATCCCGAAAAACTGTCTGTCTCGGAGAATATGTTCATATCCCCTCTGTCGCTGAACCTGGTCAACTATCTAGCGTGGATTATATGAAACCTAAACACTGGGTCACTGATAACGGTCAACTCACTGGCATGGAGTATATGATACCTAACCCCTGGGTCACTTATCCCAGTCAACGTGCTTTCTCGCAGAATATGATACCTAAACCTAGGTCACTTAATCTGGTCAACTCGCTGGCACGCAGTATATGGACCCTAAACCCTGGGTCACTGATCCCTGTTAACTATCTTGCTTGGAGAATATGATCACTAACCCATGGGTCACTATCACAGTCAAATTTCTGGCTCAGAGTATATGACACCTAAACCCTTTATCACTGATCGTGTTCAACTCTCTGCCTCGGAGTATATGTCTCATAAATATTGTGTCACTGATACCAGTCAACTCAGAGGCGCAGAATATATGCTCCCTGATCCCTGGATCACTAATCCCGGTCATCTCACTCGCTCGGAGTATATGATTCCAAAACCCTGGGCCACTGATCCTGGTTATGTCTCTTGCATGCAGAATATGATCCCTAACCCATGGGTCACTTATCATTGTCAAATATCTGGTTCAGAGTATATGAAACCTAAACCTTTGGTTACTGATCCTGGTCAACTCTCTGGCTTGGTGTATACGTCCCCTAAATCCTGGCTCACTGATCCCGATCAACTCGCTAGCTCAGAGTTTATGATAACTAAAACCTGGGTCACTTATCCTGGTGAACACTCTTGCTTGCAGTATAAGACCATTAAACCATGCGACTCTGATCCTGGTCAACTCTCTGGCTTGGTGTATACGTCCCCTAAATCCTGGCTCACTGATCCCGATCAACTCGCTAGCTCAGAGTATATGATAACTAAAACCTGGGTCACTCATCCTGGTGAACACTCTTGCTTGCAGTATAAGACCATTAAACCATGCGACTCTGATCCTTATCAACTCTCTGGCTTGGTGTATACGTCCCCTAAATCCTGGCTCACTGATCCTGATCAACTCGCTAGCTCAGAGTATATGATAACTAAAACCTGGGTCACTCATCCTGGTGAACACTCTTGCTTGCAGTATAAGACCATTAAACCATGCGACTCTGATCCTTATCAACTCTCTGGCTTGGTGTATACGTCCCCTAAATCCTGGCTCACTGATCCTGATCAACTCGCTAGCTCAGAGTATATGATAACTAAAACCTGGGTCACTTACCCTGGTGAACACTCTTGCTTGCAGTATAAGACCATAAAACCATGCGACTCTGATCCCGATCAACTCTCTGTCGCGGTATTGTTATGATACCAATACACTGGTTCACTTACCCCGGTCCACTTTGTGGCTCGGATTATATGATCCCTGAACCCTGGGTCACGGATCCCGGTCAACACTCTGGCAGGCAGTATGTGATCCCTGAGCCCTTGGTCACTGATCCCGGACAATTGTCGGTCTCGGAGTATTGTTCCTAACTCCTGTGTCACTGATCGTGAACAAATCTCCTTCTCGGCGTATGTGATCCCTAAACCCTGGGTCCCTTATTCCGGTTAACTAGCTTGCTCGAAGTGTATGATGTCTACACATTAGGTCACTTCTCCCGGACAACTCTTTGGCTCGTAGTATACGATTCCTAATCCAAGGGTCACTTATCCCGAACAATTCGCTGGCTAGCATGATATGATCCCTAAACCCTGTATCACATGTCACGCTCAACTGTCTGTCTCGGAGTATAGAATACCTAATCACTTGGTCACTTATCACGGTCAACTCTATGGCTCGGAGTTATGATACCTAACCCCTTTAATAATTTATCCCGATCAACTCGCTGGCTCGCAGTATATGACCTTAAAGACTGGGTCATTTATCACGGTCAACTGTCGGGCTCGGAAAGTATGATCCCTAAACCCTTAGTCACTGAATACGAACAACTGTATGTCTCGGAATAAACGTTCCTAACAACTGTGTCACTGATCCAAGTCAACTCACTGGCACGTTGCATATTATACCCAACCCCCAGGATACTGGTCACTAACAACTCTCTGGCTCGAAGTATATGATATCTAACCCCTGGGTCACTGATCACGAACTACTCTCTGAATCGGAGTACATGATACCTAAACCCTGGGTCACTTATCCTGGTCATCTCTCTGGCTCGGAGTATATGATCACTTAACCCTGGGTCATTGATCCCTGTAAACTCTCTTGCTCGCAGTATATGATCCCAGAGCCCTTGTCACTGATACCGAACAACTGTCTGCCTCGGATCATATGTTCCTAACCCCTGGGTCACTGATCCGGGTCAACTTGCTAGCTCGCAGAATATGCTCACTAAACCCCAGGTCACTGATGGCTGTCAACACTCTGGAACACTGTATATGATTCCTAAACCTTGGGTCACTTATACCAGTCAACTCACTGGCATGCAGTATATGATAATTAACCTTGGTCATTAACCGGGTCAAATCGCTGGCTCGCAGTATATGATCCCTAAACACTTTGTTATTTATCCAAGTCAACTCGCTGGCTCCCAGTATATGATCACTTATCCCTGGGTCACTGACTCCGGTTAACTCTCTTGCTTGAAGAATATGATCCCTAACCCGCGGGTCACTTATCACGGTCAAATCTCAGGCTTATAATATATGACACCTAAACCATTGGTCACTGATTATGTTCAACTCTCTGGCTCGCAGTATATGATCACTAAACCCTGGGTCACTTATCCTGGTTAAATTGCTAGATCGCAGTATATTTTGTCTAAACCTTGGGTCACTTATACTGGTCAACTCATTGGCTCGCAGTATATGAATACTAAAGCCTCGGTCACTTATACAGGTGAACTCGCTGGCTATCAATATGTGATCCATAAACAACGTAACAATTATGACGATCTACTAACTGTTTCGAAGTATATGATCCCAAAACCCTGGGACTCTTTTACTGCACAACTCGCTGGCTCGCAGTATATGACACCTAAACCCTGGGTCACTTATCACGGTTTTCTCTCTGGCTCGGAGTATATGATGCTTAACCCCTGGGGTCCCTGATAACGAACAACTCTCTAGCTCGGAGTATATTTTACCTATCACCTGGATCACTGATCACTAACAACTCTCAGTCTAGGAGTATATGTTCCTAACCCCTGGGTCACTGATCCCTGTGAACTCTCTGGCTCGGAGTATATGATCCTTAAACTCTTGGTCACTAATCATGGTCAAATCTCTGGCTCACAGTA
The DNA here is from genome assembly GCA_029891345.1 of Dryococelus australis. NCBI lineage: Eukaryota > Metazoa > Arthropoda > Insecta > Phasmatodea > Phasmatidae > Dryococelus > Dryococelus australis. The sequence continues at coordinate 94,393,223 of CM057006.1, read as the reverse complement.
CATTAAATTTTAAACCCTGTGTCACAGATCCCGTTCAACTCGGTGGCTCGCAGAATATGATCACTATAACCGGGTAGCTTATCACAGTTAACTCGCTAGCTCGCAGTATATGATGCCTAAAACTTGGGTCACTTATCCAGGTCAGTTCTTTGGCTCGTAGTATATGATCCCTAAACCCAAAGTCATTGACAACGAAAAAATGTTTGTATCGGAGTATATGTTCCTAACCCCTGGGTCAATGTTCCTGGTCAACTATCTGGTTCGGAGTATATGATCCCTAAACCGTTGGTCACTGCTTCCCAGACTCATTGGTTCGGAGTATTTCATTCCTATACTATGTGTCTCCGATCCCGGTCAAATCTCTGGCTCGCAGTATATGATCCCTAAACCATGGATCACCTATCCTGGTCAACTGGCTAGCTTGCAGCAAATGATGCCTGTCACCTGGGACACTGATCCCAGCGAATTCTCTGGCTTGGAGAACATTATTCCTGAACAATTGGTCACCGATAACAAACAACTGTGTGACCAGGAATATATGTTCCTAACCCCTGTGTCACTGATCCAAGTCAACTCGCTGACTTGGTGTATATTATTCCTAATCCCTGGGTCACTGATCACGAACAACTCCCTGGCTCGGAGTATATTATACTTATCCCCTGGGTCACTGATCACAAACAACTGTCTGTCTCTGAGATTATGATCATTAAAGATGGGTCACTGAACCTTGTGAAGACCTCTGGCTCGCACTATATGATCCCTAAATCCCTGGTCACTGATCACGAACAACAGTCCATCTCGGAGTATATGTTCCTAAATCCTGGGTTACAGATCGCAGTCAAGTATCTGGTTCGGAGTATATGACACGTAAACCCTGAGTCACTGACCCTGGTCAACACTCTGGCTCGGTTTATATGAACTGTAACCACAGAATCACAGATCGCAGTCAACTCTCTGGCTGGGAGAATATGATCCATAATCCCTTGGTCACTGATCCCGGTCAACTCGCTAGCTCGCACTATATGCTCATCAAACCTAAGGTCATTATCGCTGTCAACACTTTGGATCGCAGAATATGATCACTAAACCCTAGGTTAATTATTCCGGTCAACTCTCTGTCCTGCAGTATATGATACCTGAGCCCTTGGTCACTGATCCCGAACAATTGTCTGTCTCAGAGTATATGTTCCTAACCTCTGGGTCACAGATCCTGATCAACTCTCTGGATCGGAGTATATGATCCCTAAACCCTTGATCACTGATCCCGGACAACTCTATGCCTGTGAATATTTGGTCCTTAAACTGGGTTTCTCTGATCCCGGACAACTCACTGGCACATAGTATATGATTACTGATCCATTGTTCACTGATCTCAAACAATTGTCTGTCTCAGAGTGTATGTTCCTAACCTTTGGGTCACTGATCCTGGTCAACTATATGGCTCAGGGTATATGATCCCTAAACTCTGGGCCACTGATCCCGGTCAAATCTGTGGCTTGGATCATATGATCCCTAACACTAAGGTCACTTCTCATGGTCAACACTCGGGCTCGGAGTATATGATCCCTAAATCCTGGCTCACTGATCCAGTTCAACTCTCTGGCTGAGCTGGATATGACACCTAATCCCAAGGTCATTGACCACGAAAAAAGTGTGTGTCTCCCTAACCCCTGGTTATTGATCGCAATCTAATATCTGGCTTGGAGTATATGATCCCTAGCCATTTGATCACTGATCACGAAAATCATTTAGGCTCGGAGTAAATGATTTTTAACCCCTGTTTCACTTATCCAGGTCAACTCTATGGACGCATTATTGGATTCCTGAGCACTTGGTCACTGATCCCGAACAACTGTGTATCTCGGAGTATATGTTCCTAATCCCTCTGCCACTGATCCCATTCAACTAGCTGGCTCGGTGCATATTATACCTAACTCCTGGGTAACTTACCACGAACAACTCTCTGGTTCGGAGAAAATGATATCCAAACCCTTGGTCACTTATCTTGTTCAACTCTCTGGATTACAGTATATGATCCCTTAACACTTTGTCACTGAAAACGAAAAATTGTTGTCTTGGAGTATATGTTCCTAATCCCTGGGTCATTGATACTGGTCAACTGATTGGCTCGAAGTTTATTGTCCCAAAACCCAGTTTCATTGATCACTGTCAACTCTCTGGCTCGGAGTACATGATATCTAAACCCTTGGTCCCTGATCATGCTCAACTGTCTGGTTCGCAGTATATGATTCCTAAACCCTGGGCTACTGATCACGAATAATTTTATGGATCGGACAATTAGATACCTATTCCCTGTGTCACTTATCCCGGATAAATAACCGTCTCGCAGTATATGATTGCTAAACCCTGTGTCACTTTTCACGAAAAACTGTCAGTATCAAAGAATATGTTCCTAACCCCTGGGTCAGTGATCCCGGTGAACTCTCTGGCCCGGAGTATATGATACCTATACTTTTGATCACTGATCACGAACATCTGTTTGTCTCTGAGTACATGATCCATAACCATGTGACACTGATTCTGTTGAACTCTCTGGCTCTCAGTATATGATCCATAAACCCTTGGTCACTGATCATGTACAACTGTCTATTTCGGAGTTTATGTTCCTAACTGCTGGGTTACTGATCGCAGACAACTATTTGGCTCAGAGTATATGATCCCTAAACCATTGGTCACTTATCCATGTCAACTTTCTGGCTCACAGTATATGATCCCTACACCATGGGTTACTTATCCCGGTCAACTTTCTGGCTCGCAATTTATTATCCCTAAACCCTGGATCACTTATAACGGTCAACTTTCTGGATCACAGTATATGATCCCTGATCCGTGGGTTATTTATTGCGTTCAACTTTCTGGCTCGCAATAAATTATCCCTAAACCTGGATCACTTAAAACGGTCAACTCTCTGGCTTGGAGTATATGATCCCTAATAACTTGGTCACTGATACCGGTCAACTCTATTGCTCGGACTATATGATCCCTAACACTTTTAGTCTTTTATCCTGGTCAACTAGCTGGCTCGCATTATATGACCTTAAAGCCTGGGTCACGTATCCCGGTCAACACTCTGTCTTGGTGTATATGATCCCTAAACAGAGTATAAGATCACGTACCTAGGGACTCTTATATCGGTCAACATTTTGGCTCGGAATATATGAACCCTAAACCCTGGGTCACTGATGCCGGTCAACTGTCTGCCTCTTATTATATGATCCCTGAACCCTTGTGAACTGATCCCGAACAACTGTACGTCTCGCAGTTTACGTAAATATTCCATGGGTCACTGAACGTGGTCATCTCTCTGGCTCTGTGTATATTATACCTAACCCCTGGATAACTGATCACTTACAACTCTCTGGTTCGGAGTATATAATGCCTAACCCCTGTGTCCCTGATAACGAACAACTATCTTGCTCGGAGTATATTATAACTATACCCTGGGTCATTGATCACGAACAATTTACGATCTCGGATTATATGTTCCTCACCCCTGGGTTACTGATACTGGTCAAATATCTGCTTCGGAGTATATGATCCCTAAACCCTTGGACTATGATACTGGTCAACTCTATAGCTCGGAGTTTATGATCCCAAACGCCAGGTTCACTGTTCCAGTCAACTCTATGGCTCGGGGTACATGATCTCTATACCCTGTGTCACTGAATCCGGTCAACTCTCGGGCTCGCAGTATATGATCCCTAAACCCTGGGTCACTGATCTCGGTTAACTCACTGGCTCGGAATATATGATCCCTAACCCGTGGGTCACTTATGACGGTCAAATCTCTGCGTCAGAGTATATAACACCTAAACCCTTATTCACTGGTCGTGGTCAACTCTCTGGTTGGGAGTATATTTCCCCTAAACAAATGGTAAACCAATCCCGATCAACTCTCTGGCACTCAGTATATTAACCCTAAAGACTTGGTCACAGTTCATGAACAACTGTCTGTATCGGAGTATATTTTCCTAAAAGCCTGGGTCACAGACACGAACAAAACTCTGGCTCGGATTATATTAAACCTACCCCAAGGCACACTGATTCCGAACAATTGTCTGTGTCGGAGTATATATTCCTAACACATGGTCACTGATACTGGTCAACTATCTGGTTCGGTTTATATGAACTCTAAACCCTGGGCCACTTATCCCGGTCAACTCTCGGACTCGCAATATATGATACCAAACCATTGGTCACTTATCCCAGTCAGCTCGCTTCCTTAAGTTATATGATCCCTAAGCCGTGGTTCACGTATTACAATAAAATCTGGCTTTCAGAATATGATACCTGAACCCTTGGTCACACTTCACGAACAAATGTCTGTATCGGTGTATATGTTCCTAACCCCTGGGTTACTGATCCCGAACAACTGACTGTCTCGGAGTAAATATTCCTAACCCCTGGGTCATTGAACCAGGTCAACTCTGTGGCTCGTTTTATATGATCCCTAAACCATGGGTCACTATTATGGTCAACTCTCTGGCTCGTAGGTTGTGATCCATAACCAGTTGGGTAAGTTATGCCGGTCAACTAGCTTGCTCGCAGTATATGCTCACTAAACCCAAGGTCACCGATCACTGTGAACACTCCGGATCGCAGTATATGATCCCTAATCCCTGGGTCACTGATCGCAGTAAACTTTCTTGATTGGAGTATATGATTCCTAACACGTGGGTCACTTATCCCGGAGAAAGCTCTGGCTCGGAATATGTTACCTAAACCCTTGATCACTGATCGTGTTCAACTCTCTGGTTCGGAGTATATGATCCCTAACCCCACGGTCAGTTATTACAGTCAACTCTTTGGCACAGAGTATATAATATATAAACCATTGGTCACTGATCCCAGTCAACTCTCGGGATCGTAGTTTATGATCCGGGAACCCTGTATCACATGTCCGGGTCAATTCACAGGCTCGCAGTATATGATCCCAAAAACCTGGGTCACCTATACCGCACAACTTGCTGGCTCGCAGTATATGATTCCTAAACCGTGAGTCACTTATCCCAGTCAAATAACTTAATCGCAGTATATGATCTCTGAGCCCTTGTACACTGATCCTAAACAACTGTATGTCTCGGGGTATATGTTCTTATCCCCTGGGTCACTGACCCTGATAAACTCTTTGGCTCGTTGTATATGAAACCTTAAACTTGGTCATTAATTCCGGTCAACTCGCTGGCTCGTAGTATATGATCCCTAATCCCAGGGTCATTTATTCAGGTCAACATGTTGGCCTGCAGTATATGATCCTTAAACACTGGTTCAATGATCCCAGTTAACTCTCTTGCTTGGAGAATATGATCCCTAACCTGTGGGTCACTTATCACGGTCAAATATCTGGCTCAGAGTATATGACACATAATCCCTTGGTCATTGATCGTGTTCAACACTCTGGCTCACAGTATATGACCCCTAAACCCTGGGTAACTCTTCTCTCTCGGAGTATGTGATCCCTAAACCCTGGTTCACCTAACCCGGTCAACTCGCTGGCTCGGAGTATATGATCCAAAACCCTGGGTTACTTATCCCATTGAACACTCTGGCTGGCAGTATATGAACTCTAATCACTTGGTCACTTATCCCGGTCAACTCTGTGGCTCGGAGTAGATGATACATAACCCTTAGTCATAGTTCACGAACAACTGTCTGTCCCGGATTATATGTTCCTATCTCCTGAGTCACTGATCTCAGACAACTATCTGGCCCGGAGTATATGATACCTAACCCCTGAATCACTGAACCTGGTCAACACTCTGGCTTGGTTTATATGAACTGTAACCACAGGATCACAGATCGCAGTCAACTCTCTGGCTGGGAGTATATGATCCATAATCACTTGGTCACTGATCCCGGTCATCTTGCTAGCTCGTACTATATGCTCATCAAACCTAAGGTCACTAATCGCTGGTAACAATCTGGATCGCAGAACATGATCACTAAATCATAGGTTAATTATCCCGGTCATCTCTCTGTCTCGGAGTATATGATCCCTAAACCCTTGTCACTGATCCCAGACAACTCTATGCCTGGGAATATTTGGTCTCTAAACTGGGTTTGTTTGATCCCGGTCAACTCACTGGGTCGTAGTATATGATTCCTGAGCCCTTGTTCACTGATCTCAAACAATTGTCTGTCTCAGAGTGTATGTTACTAACCTATGGGTCACTGATCCTGGTCAACAATCTGGCTCAGGCTTTATGATCCCTAAACTGTGGGCCACTTATCCCGGTCAAATCTGTGGCTTCGGATCATATGATCCCTAACACTAGGGTCACTTATCATGATCAACTCTCGGGATCGGAGTATATGATCCCTAAATCCTGGCTCACTGATCTTGTTCAACTCCCTGGATCGCAGTATATGATCCCCAAAACACTTGGTCACTGACCACGAAAAATTGTTTGTCTCAGAGTATATGTCCCTAATCCCTGGGTAATTGATCCTGGTCAAATGATTGGCTCGAAGATTATGGTCCGAAAACCCAGTTTCATTGAAAACTGTCAACTCTCTGGCTCGGATTATATGAACATTAATCCCTGGGTCACTTATCCCAGTCAACTCGCTTGTTCGCTGTGTATAATACCTAAACTTTGGTCACTTATATTGCTCACCTCTTTGGTTCGTAGTTTATGAACCATAAGCCCAGGGTCACTGATACTGGTCAACTATCTGTCTCGCAGTATATGGTCCCTATACCCTGGGTCACTTATCATGTACACCTCGATAGCTATTAGAATATGATTCCTAAACTCTGGGTAACTTATCACGGACAACCCTCTGGCTCGTTGAATGTGATACCTAAACTGTGGTCACTTATCCATGTCAAGTTTCTGGCTCACAGTATATAATCACCTAAACCATGTGTTACATATCACGGTCAACTCGCTGGCTCGCAGTATATGATTGCTAAACCATTAATCACTTATCCCGTTCACCTCGCTCTCTCTGATTATTGATCGCTAAACCCTGGTTCATTTATCCCGGAAAACACTCCGGCTCTCTGTATATGATCCCTAAACCATTAGTCACAGTTAACGAACAACTGTCTGTCCCGGAGTATATGTTACTAACTCCAGGCTCACTCATCTCAGACAATTATCTGGCCCGGAATATATGATCCCTAACCCCTGGTTCACTGATAATGAACAGCTCTCTGGATCTGAGTATATTATATATAACACCTGGGTCACTTATCCCTGCCAATCTCTGTATCGGAGTATACGATCCCTAAACTCTGGGTAACGGATCTCGGTCAACTCTCTGGCTCGAAGTATCTGATCCCTAAACGTTTGGTCACTGATCCCGGACAACTCTATGGCTGGGAATATTTGGTCCCTAAACTCTGTTTCTCTGATCCCGGTCAATCACTGGCTCGTAGTATATGATTCCTGAGCCCTTGTTCACTGATCTCAAACAATGGTCTGTCTCAGAGTATATGTTCCTAATCTCTGGATCACTGATCTTTGTCAACTCTCTGGCTCGGAATATATGTCACCTAAACCCTTGGTCGCTGATCGTGTTCAACTCTTTGACTCGTAGTATATTATCTCTAAACCCTGGGTCACTTATCCATGTGAAGTTTCTTCCTAGCAATATATGATCCCTAAACCTTTTGTCACTTATCCCGATCAACTCGCTATCTCATATTATATGATCCCTAAACCTTTTGTCACTTATCCCGATCAACTCGCTATCTCATATTATATGATCCCTAAACCTTTTGTCACATATCCCGATCAACTCGCTATCTCATATTATATGATCCCTAAACCTTGGGTCGCTATCGTGGTCAACTCGCTATCTTGCAGTATATGATCCCTAACACCTGGGACACTGTTTCCGGTGAACTCCCTGGCTTGGAGTATATGATCATTAAAACCCTTGCTCACTGATCACAAACAACTGTCTGTCTCGTAATATATGTTCCTAACCCCTGTGTCTCCGATCCAAGTCAACTCGCTGGTTCGGTGCATATTAAACTTAACCCCTGGGTAACTGAACACTAACAACTCTCAGGCTCGGGGTTTATTCTACCTAACCTCTGGGTCAAAGATCACGAACAAATTCCTGGCTCGATGTATATGATCCCAAAACCCGTTGTTACAGATCACGAACATCTGTCTGTCAAGGAGTATATGTTCCTTACACCTGGGTAACTGTTCACGAACAACTCTCTTTGTCGGAGTATATAATACCTATCCCCTCGGTCACTGATCACGAACAACATGCAGTTTCAGAGCGTATGTTCCTATCCCCTTGGTCACTGATACCAGTGAACATTCTGACTCGGAGTATATGATCCCTAAACCTTTGGTCACTGATCATGTACAACTGTCTATCTCTGAGAATATGATTCTTAAACATGAGTCACTGAGTCCGGTGAACTCTCTGGCTCGCAGTATGTGATCCCTAAACCCTTGGTCACTGATCACGAACAACTGTATGTATCGGAGTATATGTTCCTAACCCCTGGGTCACTGATTGCAGTCAACTATCTGGCTCGGAGTGTATGAACCCTAAACCCTTGGTTACTAATCCCAGTCACCTCTCTGGCTAGTAGTACATGATCCCTAAACCGAGGGTCACAAATCACTGTCTTCTCTCTGGCTCGCAGTATATGACCCCTAAACCCTGGGTCAATAACTCCCGGTCAACTCGCTGGCTCGGAGTACTGATCCCTAAACCCTGGGTTACTTATCCAGGTCAACTCTCTGGTTCGCATATTATCCCTAAACCTGGATCACTTATAACGGTCAACTCTCTGGCTCGGAGTATATGATCCCTAATAACTTGGTCACTGATAACGGTCAACTCTATTGCTCGGACTATATGATCCTTAACTCGTTTGGTCTTTTATCCCGGTCAACTCGCTGGCTCGCATTATATGACCTTAAAGCCTGGGTCACTTATCCCGGTCACCACTCTGTCTTGGTGTATATGATCCCTAAACAGAGTATAAGATCACGTACCTAGGGACTCTTATATCGGTCAACATTTTGGCTCGGAATATATGAACCCTAAACCCTGGGTCACTGATGCCGGTCAACTGTCTGCCTCTTATTATATGATCCCTGAACCCTTGTGAACTGATCCCGAACAACTGTACGTCTCGCAGTTTACGTAAATATTCCATGGGTCACTGAACGTGGTCATCTCTCTGGCTCTGTGTATATTATACCTAACCCCTGGATAACTGATCACTTACAACTCTCTGGCTCTGTGTATATTATACCTAACCCCATGATAAATTCAATATATGAGGGTAGTCTTGCAACATTACGCCAAGTGCATCACCACACACACACCATATAGTAGGACACAATACTCGCGGGTTAAAAATGGTCACAAATTCTTTTTCTTTAACGAGCTCTTCAAATCTGCCTTGCCTTTTTGCTGATTGACGAACCAAAAGGTCCACATCATTCACCCACTGCATACACTATCGCATTAATACTGCTGCTCTAACACTATCCTGTAGAGCTAAATTCATCGAGTGATTGCTACATTGGACGTATGTGGCATGAGCTTGCATATCCAGCATTCTTTTTTGCACTCCCTTATTTATGCCGGACATATTACTTCTACCATCGTAACACTATCCTCTGATATTTCCAAGAGACAATTTAAAATGGCAAAATGCATCCCTTACAAGTTTAAAAATTGTCTCAGCTGTTAAGGAAGCTGTTTGGTACAGTCCAAGAAAATGTTATTTTACTGTCAAGTCACGTAAAACTGACCGAATACTGTTAGGCACTTGACAGTGCCCACTTATGTCAGCTGTTTCATCAACAATAATAGAAAAGTATCCAAAAGTTTGAATGTCGCTCACTATTTCCCTTAACACGAAATATGCGATCGTTTTAGTTAACTCATTCTGTACAGCTGGGTAGGTAAATGACTTTATCTTTTTTAGGAAGTTACTGAACTGAGGAATGTACTGACTCATCATGTTGAGTAGTTGCATGACATTTCCGGAATTATCATCATGACCTCGAAATGCTAGGCCTTGGCGAGCTAAATATTACAATGATTTGTAAATAATGTAGGGCCACGGGCACTCCGCAAGCATTCCAGTTCAGAGAGAGAACAATTTTGTGAAATATTTTCGCAACTTATCAGGTTCTGCGGTGCCTGCGACAGGAAGCTGTATCCGCTCTAGTGACTACGATTGCTAACCACTTTTGACGGGAAATACATCCTGTTATTCATGGCATTTTCGTCCCATGACTCCGGGAATCACGCGCTGTATCATGCGCTATTTACCCGTCACATGACTTCAATACCACACTTTGGGGCCGTGTTCAAAGTTCCAGTTTATTGGCTGATGCACTAACCTTGCTCTCTCATTGGTGGGCGTTTCTTCTCTCCCTTATTGGTGAGAGACTGCTCATGCGCGACTTCTTGGTGGAGGGAGACTTCTCCCCACTACACTCATGTTGCTTTATTATGCCATGCACTGCCTGAGGAAGAGAGACTTCAGCAGAGGACACCAGAGTTTGCACATCACCGCCTGGGATGACTCGCCTGAGCTGCGCCGAGTCTCCACTCTCCTTCACCACCGCAATCATATCATATTATTGCTTCCATTGCCGCTATTAGTTTGTTTTATATTAACAATTCCCTTGTCGTCTTCCACCACATCGCCAAGTAAGTAGATGTATAGTTAAAAGTGCAAAAGTTTCACTGCTTGATTTAATTAAAAGTGTTAAATTGACTTAGAGTATTTCTTATTGAGTGTTTGTGCTCAGCTCTAGACCGCTCGGGCACCACAATAACTTCTAAGACTTGTTCTGCATTGTGCTGCTGAGCTTGTGACACCATAAAATTTTGTGAAACTGCAGGTTCAAGGCGCTGTGAGTTTATTTTTACTACAGCTTCGTTATGAGCCTGGCTTTTTCATGATTATTAAACCTTTATTGTGCCTTTTTCCAGTTTTTGAATCCTTCCCCATTGATCAGTTTCGAAACACTTTTGTTGGGTTGGGACAGAAGTTTCATCCTAATCGCTTCTGTGCACTCATAACACACAACACCTTTCAATTTTTCGCTGTAATGAAGCCATGAATATTCCCGAAACCACTTCGTCAACAAGTTGGATTTCTTTTCTCGTATTTCCATGGAGGAATGTGAGGTTGTTGATTATTTTCTGGAATGTACGTAGTGTCATTTACATAGTCCTCAAAAACACAGTTTAGCCCTTTGCACCCTCTTTATTGTTGAATTTCTAAAATCCTTAAGGGAATATTTAGGCAATTTTGTAATGGCGGCTCCTCAGGTAAGATTATTAATGCGTCACTTCAACAATATTTCTCAGAAAATTCTTATTGTGTTCCAGGTTGTTAAAAATCAGTTACGTCAGTTCCATGCATGCATTATTCACACCTCCGTGCGTGCAGTGCCGGGATCGCAGCTCGAAAATACTTCACTCTCCTACCCACACGACATTGAAATATATTGTTGATTCATCAGGAGAGAAAGAGAAAGAAGTTCTTTAGCTGTTCGCTACACTTGTGCACAGAGAGAGCTACTATAGGGGCTTGTTTTTCTTTCACAGCAAGGTTCTGACGGCCATGACAGAATAACCAACTGGTCTGTGGTAACATGCGGTCACCTCTCGCTAAGCGCGAAAATTTTAAAATTATTTATAATATTTAATAATTTGGGAAGTATTGTTAAGCATTGTTGTCCATATGGCAGAGTCGATATGACCAAAATTCTGTTAAAATATAATTAATAAGATCGTTGAGAAAACGGAGACTATAGATTTAATATAAAAGATTGTTAAATCACTTTATATTTTATATTTTGAATTAAAATATTTGTAAAGCTACATCCTTACGATTATGGGTTCAAGCAAATCCCCTCCACCCCCTTTTCACCAACAACCCCAAACGAACCATTTCCCAAGTTATAACTCCGGTATCACAAGTAACAATTTGACTGCACTTAACACTTACGAACCACCACTGCAACAGCATGGTGCGTTGTCCTAATTGTGTATTAGCTATAGTATTGTTTGCATTAGCGTAACGATACGTAGTGAGCAACCCTAAAGTATAAATTGAGCAGGAATGCAGAGAAGTGTGAAGTAAATATGAATAAACTATAGCAACTTATCCGACATTAACAGTAGATTTTAAACGTAGACTGTACTTACCGCTGACGTCTCTGCGTAAGTGTTCTGAAAGTGCTTGGCTAAGTTGCGAAATCTCCTTTTCTTTAATCGCTTTATTTTCCGATTTTCGGCACCTGATGACTTACGTTTTTCACCCTTGTTCATAGTTAAAAAAAAAAACTTGGGGCTTGTGGAAGCACATTCCTCGCTAGTAAACCGTGACCAGACAGACTGACACTGGCCTCTCACTACTTCAGAAGGCCTCAGGGAAGTTTGTAACGGTACTCTGCTACTCTGTTGTGCCAGGGGTGTCCATCATTCCGTCAACTATTCGCTACGGCGAGCCATCTGCCACGGTAATGCTGCACACTTACCTACAGCTACAAACAGTTTTGAGGTAAAATTGAAATTAGTTTTAATATTTTTGTCTAAAGGGCCGCGTGTCATTATATTTGCATCCCCCACCCCCCTCGTTTTGCCGCTGGATTACCAACCAATGGTTTTGCAAAGAAACTTAATTTTGTTGATAAAAGCATTCTGTTTAAAATATTTGTGAAGGAAAGGAGTAAAGCCACAATATTTTACAAATCATATTATGCAAATCATATGGGGTCGAGAGGGCCTATGTGGTTAGTGGGTTCGTTGGGGTCGATGTTGTAGATGGGGTTGAAGGGACTGATGTGTTGGTGGGGTCGGTGGGGTCGATGGTCTCGATGGAGTCGAAGGAGTTAATGTTGTAGATGGGGTTTGAGGGGGTCAATGTGGTTTGTGGTGTCGATGGTGTCGGTGGGGTCGAGGGGGCCGATGTAATTGGTGGGGTCGAGGGGGCCGATGTAATTGGTGGGGTCAGTGGCGTCGATGTGGTCGGTGGGGTTGATGGTGTCGTAGAAATCGGTGGGGTCAATGGTGTGAATGGGGTAGAGGAAACATATGTGGTTGTTGGGGTCGATAGGGTCGGTTGGGTAAATGGCTCGATGGTGACTATGGGGTCGAGGAGGCCAATGTGGTTAGTGGGGTCGATGGGGCGATAAGTTGGATGGTGTCGATGGGATTGAAGGGGCTAATGGGATTGGTGGGGTCGGTGGGGTCGATGTGGTTGGTGGGGTCAGTGGGGTCGACGATTTCGATGGGGTCGAGGGGGCTGATGTTGGTGGGGTCGGTGGGGTCGATCGTGTCGTCGGGGTAGAGGTGGCCGATGTGTTTGTTGGAGTCGATGGGGTCGGTGGTGTCCATGGGGTAGATGGGTTCGACGTGGTTGTTGTGGTCGATGAGGTCGGTGGAGTGTATGGGGTCGATGAGATATATGGTGTCGATGGGGTCGATAAGGCCGATGTGGTTGGAGGGGTTTAATGGGTCTTTGGGGTCGATGGTGTCGATGAGGTCGAGGGGCCCGATGTCGTTGTTGGGGTCAGAGGGGTCGATGTGGTTGGTGCGGTTAATGGTTTTGACGGGTTCGGTGGGGTCAATGGGGTTGATGGTGTCGAGGAGGCCGATGTGGTTGGTTGGGTCGGTGTGGTTGATGGGGTCGAGGGGGCGATGTGGTTGTTGGGTGTCTATGGGGTCGGTGAGGTCGATGGGGTCGATGGGGTCGAGGAGGTCAATGGGGTGAGTTTTGGGAGGGGTAGGTCCGAAAACAGGAGTCATTTGTCTACTTTAAGTGTAACCATGATTTATAGGTGAGCGAAGAACTTGTCGGGAAGAAACTGTTAAAGGTATAACAGCATGCCTACCTGCTTGTGTGTGATGTCTCAATGCAGGTATGTGATTGGTTAGCTTAAATCACGTGGTAACTTGGTGATTATCTGGTCGGTGCTTGCTCAATGCATTAATGGTGCAGTACGATTTGTTCAAAGTCAACATGATGCTATAAGTGTTCACACTTTTATATTATAAACAGTGGGGAGGTAAGTCGAAAGGTTTATTTTGACAGCAGTTGAGTGGAAGGTGGATCGCCTCAACTAGCTTCTGCGTTTCACATGTTATATTTTCTCGAGTTTTTTTAAGGTCATTCAAGGTCATGAAGTTGAGGTCATGGGAGTCTGTATCTAATATGATGGTGGTAGTCTGTAATGTATTATGTTCGTTTACCTTGATTAATTGTTTATGTTTTTCATTTTCAAGCTCATTCAAGGTCATGGGATCGACTTCGAAGTAGTCAGCATATAATATAGTCGTCGTAGTCTGTAATGTATTAAACTTTGTTGACTTTTATGTATTAACTTTCTGGTTTTTATTTCATGGGGTGAAGGTCTAGGTCGCCTCTATCAAATATGGCGGTGTTTGGCTGTAATGTATTATGCTTGTTGAATTGTACGCCCTTTTTCCGAGTTTATATTTTCAAGGTTACAGGTCAAAGGTCAATTGCTATTGGCATTGTCTTCCAAGATGATGGATGGGTGATGTATACCAAGATGGTGGTCTCTTACCAAGAAGGTGGTTGTCTACAAGGTGGTGGCCCCCATTAAAGTATTAACAAACTACACACTGAAAAACATATATGGCGTCATCCAGTAACACACAAACAAAGATGGCTTCTTCCAGTAACATGTAAACCAATGACGAACGAAAAAATCAAGGTGGCGGAATGAGTATATGTGAGGGGAATGAAGGCGAGGGAGTGTCGCCTGCTGGATTCGTACAGTGGTGTGCTGGGGAAACATCTGGAAATTAAGTTTTTCAATTCAGAAAGTTTTTTAAATTGGGTTTTGAAGAAAAAAATTTGAAGGGAAATTTCAAGAGAAAAAAGGGAAATTTTGAGGGAAAAAAGGCCACCATGGTTAACAACCTCAATATTAAGAAGAATTTTTTAATGAAATTTCTAGGAAAAAAGCGAAATTTTGAGGGGGAAAAAGGAAAAAAATGGCCGCTGGGGCTAACGACTTTTCAATTATGAAATTTATTAAATAAAATCTGTAAAAGTACGTTTTTAAACGATTTTTAAGATATAAAGAAAATAACTTAATTGAATTTTTTAATAATAGATTTTTTTGTGATTTTTCATACGATTATTAAACGATTTTTACATCAAATTTTTCGTTATATATATTTATAATTATGTAGAATTTATAGCATTTTTATGTATTTTCTGGGTCAAAGGTCAAAGGTCAAAGGTCCTGATCCTGGTCACCTGGCTCGGAGTCACTGATTCCAATAACAGGAGTCGCCGACCTCAGTCAGCATTTCTGGAAAAAGTGGGCAATTTCTGTGGATCCTTTTAATAATTATTTTAAAATTTTTTGAATAATTTTTATAATTTTTATTTATTAATTTTATCGGAATTATTTTAATTTTTTTTTTATGTTGGAGATTTTTTCAGGATTTTTGGGATTCTTTAAGTTTTTTTAGTGTTTTTTGAAGTCAAAGGTCTTCGGGGTCAAGGTATAGGTCAAAGGTCACATGGGTAGTGGTGAAAGGTCAAATACATCCAACATAGCGGTTCTGAAACGTCACAAGTTGGCGGCCTCCCCGAATCTAATGCCCGATGTCCTTATTCCAGACTTCCACAAATCCTGCTACTAATGTCAGTTATGAAGTATTAATCAGCACGCCAACATTAACAAATTAACGTCTTGGTTTGTCACCACTCTACACCCTACCGTTTGCAGGGAAGATGGATAACTGTTAATATTATGTTAGTGCACCTGGCATGCATGTAATACACACCAGACAACGGTGTTTTACTCCTGCCGCGAGGGCAACCGGAAATCTCAAGGCAGCTATTGCATCCCCATGTGTACGCCCATTTGACTGCTACAGCACACACGTGCTTGGCGCACACGCAGGCCGTAGTAAGCAATTACACAGCATCGTCACTGCTAACACCATCCCGTAGGTGTACCGATTTCTGTGTGCCGTAGTTGCAACATTAATCGGTACACATTGACGGAACTATCATGTATGCACTTAGTGTATGGTGCAGCACAGGGATGCGGCAGATACGCACTCCGGATGTATGCAAATAAGTATCCCATGTGGCAGGTTCTTCACCACTCCACCTTTGCTACCATTGACCAGCACATACGGGTTACGGGAACAGACGTCAGACGGACACATGATTCAGGGCGCTGACGTCGAGCGTGTACGCCACAGTTCGAAGAGGAGTTTGTTGCTGCCATCTGGGAGACACCATCCAGCAGTTCCCGAGCCATTGCCAATGCAATGCAATGCAATGAATGCCAGCCAAATTACTGTGAGACGTGTTCGTCACGAGCTACAATTACGTCCGTATCACCTGCATACAGCACAAGCGGTACGTTCGGACGATTATCCTCGTCGGCTACAATTCGCTCGGTGGTACCTACAACAGTGCAATATTCAGCATAGTTTATCTAGCTCCATACTGTGGACGGACGATGCATGCTTTAAGCTCGATGGTATTTTTAATACCAGACTAGTCACATGTGGGTGGAAGATAACCCACGTAATACCCTCATACAAAACCATCAGCAGCAGTTTTCTGTAATCATGTGGGCGGGTATTGTGCAGGACCATCCAATTGGACCATTCTGTCTACCTCGACGACTTAACCCTGCTGTTTACCTTGAATACACGCTACCGCAGCTCCTGGATAATGTTCCACTTAACATAAGAATGCATTAGTGGTTTCAGCATGATGGCGCCCCAGCACATTTTGACCGGATTGTGAGAGCATATCCTGACAACTGGATTGGTAGAGGTTGACCCATTTCCTGGCCCACGCGTTCAACTGACATGACGCCTCTCGATTTTTTGTTTTGGGACATGAAAATAATTAGTATACGACATGCCCGTCGACAGTGAAGAGGACCTGCTAGTGAGTATCGTAAATACATTTGACTCCATCCGCCAGATGCCAGGTGTTTTTGGGACTACTCTAAAGACGAATAGCCTTTACTCAAAGTGTTGTGTAATTCCATGTACTGTACTTGGTCAGATGTTAATGAAGAATTACGTGTTTTCACGTACGAGAGTGTCAAGGTAGCTTCCCAGATCATAGACATACTTACTTGTCAGTGTAGGTTTCGTTATCCGATCACACACACCTCAACACACTTGGGACATGTGAATGTTACGCCTGCACTGGCGTGGTATTCTAACACATTATGTACATTTTAGCGACATTGTGCCCATTTGCTCGTAGGTTACGAATACAACCTACAATAATATCGCACAGTCCTTGCATATTCAATGCATTTGTAGACCAGGCACATTTGTTATGCGATTCTACACGTACGTCTGATGTATGTAGCTTGCATGCCTGCTGCAGTAATGTAATGGCAACCATTATGCATATTCCTCGCAAATGGCAGGATTTAGAGTGGTGACACATGACAACTTTATGTTGCAAATGTTGGCGTGCTGATTAATACATGCGACAACAAGGTTGGAAAAATTATTTGTTCTATGATCAATTTTGTGATAGCGGCGATGTGATTTGCAGATATTGCAGATATTCGTCCAAATACACATTATCCTAAATGTTACTGTTCCAAATCAAATACTTTTTTTGTGGAATTAAAAAAAAACATAGGATTTAGCTCCACCTTCAAGGGTGCCTACGACCCTTACGACTCCTCATAGACTATACGTTGCATGTATGATTGGGATAACATTTTCATACGGAGTATGCAAGTGGAATTTGTCGATGGTTTCAGACTAATCATGACTTTTACATTTCATTAACGAAATATAACGCATAAATCATACGCGATGAACAAATTAGGAATGTACTTTAATTCCACGATTTAACACCAATAGCGCGCGCTGTAGTTTACACGCCCAAACCGTCGTGTACAGTCGTGAATTCGGGTAATTTATCGTCACTGTTCCATGAAAACATTCTCTGTCTTTCGTCACAGTAACATGTCACGTGTGTGTGTGGATTGTCTACCTACCAGGTCACTCGCATTCTGTTTTAAATGATGTCGCCAAGGATTTCCTGCAAACGGTTCCGGACAAGATGACATTTTTCGTTAATGTAGACGTGCTGATTAATAAATTCATGCAATAAATCGCTTACAATTGTTATTTAACACGATTGGTGCAAATACAGGGTTGCAAACCCCATTTTCCCAATGTTAGGGGATGCTATTACCATCCACGTTTCTCGAGATGAACGATCTTTATTATACAGAACACTATTCGCTGATTAGTAGCAAGTAGTTTATAAATATTCAACTTAAGGCATTTCCAAATCCGACGTTTGGCGGGTCCATGTGATAGACGGTGCAGCGCCCCGGCAGTATGACGTTGCTGACCCCTCTCCTACTGAGCCAGGATCAGCATATATAGCCTATGATCGCTGCCATCGTACTCCTTCTTGTATGTATGCTCCTCCTCTATGTAGCCCAGGACAACGACATAAGTCACGTTGCCTCTCTGCTGCGCTATGCTGTTGTAGTGACCCACTGAAGCGAACAGCAGGCTGATTGTGCTGGACTGAAGGTGGCCATGCCAGACATGTCAGTCTTATGTGGCTCTCTCCCCCGCACAGCCCCCACCACACTTCCAGCCCTGCAGAGCAGGAGGCGTGTAACAAGGGCACAAACAACTTACCAGAACGTACGCTTGCATGTAATCTCGCCCTTGGTGGTCCGTGCATCGTTATATTCCATACTGTTCAAGTGAAGTACTTGTTCTTACTTGTATACAGAACACACTCGTGCACTCTAGGATAGGTACCATTTGCTGTCCTCCATCGAAGTCTTATGTATATGTCCCGTACATTCCTTGCACTAACAACATGTCCTAAAATTCTTCTCGTGCAGAGCAAAGTCGACTTTTTTGCCCGCACACTGGCATTCCGTAATGTCTTGGAAGTCTGCATGAACTATGAGGATGTACCCATTGGCAGGGAGGCGACTAGTGAGTCGCAAATGGACGAATGCACATCCATCATACTATTAGCACACCTATATTTCGCCATGGAATTCATACCAGGCATACTGATAGCCACACATGTGATTGGTACCATCGCACACTTGGACCTGCTCATACTCGAGCTCTGGTTTGAACACTATTCGATGGTAGCCCACGTAATAGCATTTGTAGAGGTTAACGTCTTCTGGCCGGAACTGCACACTGTCGCGTTTGTTGAAGCGCATGATGTTGGTGGTAGTTGACTCTTATGGAAGCAGATCGAAACTCATATCTCTTGGATGCTGCACTGTTACTGACTGCAAGAATGCTGTACTGCTCATTGCTTCTTATACGTAATTGGCAGCTAGAAATACCTCACAGGTGAGCAGCGTACACAGCATCTTCCATGTCACTGTGTCGTGCTTCATGACTGTTGTACTCTGTTAACCGGTGCAAGACGTGTTACAGCCAGTAAGTCCGGCAGAATGGTATATCTTATACGCTATTGTCCGCTGTAACCATACATGTTGTATATCAAATTCATTTGCACATTCCATCAGGGCTGCTGTGGTACATGGTAGCTCAGAGTTTAGTCATAAGTAGTAGACCGGACAGGTGACAATATTGCAGGGTGTTGGAAAGAGGACAAGACAGTCACAGTATTGTGACTCACCTACTGTTCGAGTTTAATGCAACATTCGATGTGCTCTGGCCATTCAGGCAGTTTAAAGTGCACACGACGGTAGCCGATAGTGGCACCATTTTACTTGTCCACGTCCAGTGGGCTTAAAGCATTATACATTTTTTCTGCGAACAAGAGTGAGAGAGAGAGCCGGCAAGACCGTTTTTTTTAAACTCGACTGTGCATTGTTTTCCCATTGCCTATAGGTTTAATTCCATCATACATTATAAACACGTTCATCTTGTTCAGCACTGTCATGTCGCTGTCACTGATGAGTTGCATGTGCCACTATGGTAGGCATATCGGTACCATGCCTTGCAACAGGCATGTAATACACTATGGTAGGCATATCGGTACCATGCCTTGCAACAGGCATGTAATACACTATGGTAGGCATATCGGTACCATGCCTTGCAACAGGCATGTAATACACTTGCTGTATTTCGTTTCGGCTCGCCAGAAGTCGTCCGTCACGTAATTCTTGCCTAATGTGAGGTCGGACAATACCTTGTACTGGATATTTCCATTAAGTTTAGTGAACAGAGCCTCCATCTTTCCACAAGTACACACGTTACAGTGGTATGTCCTATTTGCTGGGCATGTGGTTTTGCATGTCACTGTTATGTGGTCGTACACTGTCTTCATGCCCTACATATATCATGCCATCGTACATAGAGGTGACTAAAACCACTGGAGCCTGCATGACCTATGTGGATGCTACCAGTGGTCTACCATGCCTGTGTACTTATAAGTAGACATACTCCGTCCGATAGCCATTGCTTTTCCCCTCCAGTGCCTAGGGTCTGTGAGCACAGTAGTAGCATGTTCATGTACGGACATGCCCTGCCCTGCCCACACTCGATGCATGCATGGTTCGGCGTGTACTAAGTCCTCAGTATGCACAACGAGGAGCAGCCATACTATGTATGTACATCGCATACCTTCATGCTGCTGTTACAATGAATACCTACTAATTGCTTCTGTTCTGGTCCAGCAATACAGATGGTGCCCTCGACCAATATGGAGGTGAGTACTTCTAGTATTTTATCTTAAGCTACATTGCCATCGTCTCAATGAAAATACCATAATAATGCTTCTCAAAAGCCATGTATTTGTCACCTTACTTTTCTTGTCGAGCGAGTGTCCAGGGAAGGGTGGCGGGAAGGCGCATTGTGTCATACTTCCGTCCTCGTATGCTTTGCAGATACGTTTAACTATGAAGCCACTCTGCGAGATGCAGCCCTGGACATTCACTAACATTCTGATGTATAAGTCGTGGTATACTTTACATCAATACCTGAACTATATGGTCTCGCACGTTGTAAGTTACATGCCTGTCGTGGAGTATCAGGGCATAGGTCTGAGTATTGGCTGGGCTATTAGCAGCAGCTGTCATTTCGATTCTACAGTCCACGAACCCACTCTGTATTCTCTCATCCTGCTTACACTGATGTAGAACTGAAGCAGGAGGGCTGTGTTCACGAACTCAGCAGGCGTTAGAATTGGCGATTGAGTGTGGCCATATAGGCCAGCTGAAAGTTGGCGTACATTTGGTATGGCACCATGTACACCCCATTCTTGAAATCGATATTTAGGTTTCTGTAGGTATAGCACTCTGATTTGAGGTGAATTTTCATGTTTTTGACCCTCGCAATATCAAATTTCGAGTAGCCTGCGCAGAGAACATTCTGTTTACCCATCTGAAATGTAATTATTATGTAGCATGACTTTTCACTTAGGAAGCTGGTTTTATGTTCCAGTTGATACTCGTGGCCTGTGGGATGGTTGGATACGTTTCTATACTCCACGTGTGAAATGCCATGTCGATATTCCTACCGTTCTCAGCATTCTTTAAATATTTCACTCACTCTGACATTTTCACCTGTATGTGTGGCAGGAGCCAATCTATTAACCGGATAGCCAAGCCAACGCCGTAACTTCGGGCACAGCTGCAGTATCCAGCAAGGCATTTGCTTGCATATTCATCATGAGAATAACTAGCTCTGGTTTGGCGTTTATAATAATGTGTTTGTAGTCATTGGCAAAGCCCAACAGCGTAGCCAGGAGGATGCAAACTTCGAATTTCCCCTGTAGGGAGATTGGGACCTTGTAGTCCTCATCAATACTCCAACCGGACAATTTCGCCATAGGAAGTTTGTTTTGTGTCGGAGAGATGTCATTCCTGTTTGTTGCAGTTATTCCTACATCCTACATCTTGTCTACTTCGCTCCTATTGAGCTCATACGAGTGTGGCTTATCATGAGTAGAATCCTATTTATAACAGTTCTGGTCTACTCGTGTACTGCATTACTGCCCTTCAGTATCTTTCCCCAAACCTCAAATAGGAATTAAAGGGTACAGTGTAGACATCTTGGTTCTGGAACGGTATTCACACTTTGGACGAGGGGGCGTACGGACCTGGCAGATATTGTGTGTACATGTGAAGTACTGCCTTGGTGATCGAGTCTTCGAACCCTGCTGGCTCTGTAACGTTTAGAACTCCCCTGTTCATACCACTTAACCCATTGTCCCAATCTGTGCAGAAAACTCACATTTGCTGATGTTAGCATGCTAGACACTCGCCCTGTACTGGCAAGCTGCATTAATTAATTTTGCTTGCCTATAGTTCAGTCCCATTCTTGTGCAGATGTAGCCAGACTGTGATTTCTTTGACTTGGAAGTTGATCAGGTGACTGTCCTAGTCGATGACAGACATGAGCACATCTTGTACACTTTCAGTGATGACCGGGATGTAAATGGGAGTCGCCGGCATATCCTCCAGTTTAAACCCTGGTGTCACTGTCACCCCAAACTCATGTAGTGTTTAGCTGGGCTGGCCATTAAGGTACGAGCTGGTACTAAATTGTAATTTATTTATATCATGTTCACTGGGAATATCTGTAGAGGTAGGTTCAATTTGTGCAGTTTATTAGCTTTATTCGTCGTGTTCAGAAATCCCAACATAGCTGCGAGCATGTTGTTTCATGTGAAGTTTATGTGAGCAGTACTGGATAGTTCACAGTGTAGTGTGATGGCGTATCCGCGCAGCTTGACCACTGCTTCTGGTCCCAGTTCATGATTCAGCTACTCTTCAATATCCTCTATCTTGTACGATCCAGTGGGAATACGCATTTCGCCTCTCTTACCATTCTCCTTGACGTACCGAAACACGCAAATGCGTTCATCGTGGTTCAGTATGGAGAGATACATTTGAAAGTCTATTAACTCGATTTTGAATTCCCCTTAAGTTTCAGAGGCGGAAAATGCATGGTTCGTAGTTCCGAGCTGTTGCCCGACAGGATTAGCATTACAGACATGACAGATTGATATGTACGGTATGTCTATGTTATGTAGGCATCTCAGGCATAGGTGTCTGCATTCCATTCACATGGCCACAGCACGCCCCCATGGTTGTAATATATCCTAGCAACTCTCATGAACGATTTTAGCTTGGATGGGGTCCTTAGGTTGCCGTAGCTGTCTTTGTAATCAACCCTATGTCTCTGATTCGCATATGTGGTGTAGTGCATCCTGGGCCCATGACTGATGTCTAGGTTTATTACTCCTCTATCCGCTCACTATGTGTCGTACAGGAGGTGGTCTTGCATGAAGATGCACCTGAAGTTGGGTATTCACAGTTTCCGAGCACACTTGAGTATATCGATATTCATAAGTGGGGCATCGAGCAGGGCTCTTTGGATCGCTTGTTTCATCGTTTACCCACCACCCTTTGCTTCCTTCTCCTCCTCCCTGCTTGTACGGGCTGAGGTACAATCATAGTCCGTTTTTTTGCTCCCGGGCGAGAGATACCATTTTCCTATTATGACTGATCGCTTCCGAGAGTCATCGGTTTTATCCTTTCGCACTGTTCACCATTCTCACCATGGTTAACTTGTTGGCAAGGTTACCTATGCACAGTTGCTGTCTTCTTATTCCTCCCAAATGCCAGGCCCATTCCATGCTTCACGTTTGCTTGCATGATCTTGGACACTTCCCAGGCTGCTAGTCATTCGTGGAGTTTTGATGCAGGCCAAATGCATGCCATATGGGCTTTATCTGCGAGGATCCTGTCCGCCAAGTGCCTATCCTCCAACCTACTACTTAACACGAATGTAATGTCATGTTCTCTGCACGCCTCGTCGACTGTATTGACAGGGACATCCCCTTGCTTCAATCTCCTAGCTAGCCGGGTACCGGGCCCACAGAATTTGTAGCCACAAAAATATGTGAATCGAACGGAAGTTTTTTTATCAGCATATGTACCAGTCCACATCCCCTCTTGATCCTGCTACCACGACACATTACTGCATACTAACACTATGTGGTCAGTATGCACATGATTTATAAGATTGCCCATGCACTGGCCTTAAGTACTTGTTGCTTAGCATTCCCATCTCAATAAGCTAGAGATTGTGCCTCGGACTACCACACATCCTGTTAGCATCACCGCTGAAGACGAATCTACGGCCCAGGAATCATGTAAAGGGAAAATTCTGTCAAACTCGGTTCGTGCTATTATCGCCAGTCCAAGCAACTGCTTTAAAATGTGTGTGCTCCTCAGCATACTGGAGCATCCCAACAGACTCTGCTTCGAGAACATGTATTTCCACTAGAAGTCTCTTCAACATCCGAATTACCTTCGCCTAGCACAGGCACTACGGGCCATGGATGGACTTCAGTATTTTCCATTTAGGGACAATGCAGACGTCGTGCTGCAGAGCGATGCAAGGCCGAACTCTCTGTTAATGTTCGATGATGTCTCGTGCGAGAAACAGAACACTATGCAACACTACTTTAGCGTGGGTGGTCATGTCGCTGGGGACGCGATTTATTTCTGTCAGTTCTACTCCCATATGCCGAAGCAACTTCCGCGTGACAATGCCAATTTCATCGTTCCGTTTCATTTGGATGACCAGAATCTGTCTTGTGTACTCCGACCACGTGATCACCGATATGACTGACAATAGTTTTAAGAAAATGTGCTCGTGTTTCTGACATGATCCATATGGTTTTCTCGTCATTGTCAAGAATTTTCCACCTCAAAAGGGTACGTTTCGCCATGGTTTCGATCAGTTAATTATTGAGCACCAGTGAACTATGCGCTCTGACATGCCCAAATTCGGCCATAGTGGCCTGAAGCACAAACCAGAAAATTATATTATGTCTACTAATAATGGGAACTGTAATTTTGGTGGGAAGCGGGAAAAGCATCTCGGAGGGCCTAAGCACAATGGTGATGCTGCGAACGTGACCATTGTCCACAGCGTCACTTATGCAGTTTTTGGAACCACTATGGACTACATGTACCACTGCCGAGTCTCATATTCGCTCGCTCAAGTCCGATATGTCTCGGATTGTTGCATTGGACCCGAAGCTTTGCAGTGTGGGCGAGAAACTAGTTAACAAGATGTTGACTGACTTACATGCATTGACTGCTGATGTGCTTAAACAGACTAGCTTGGGTGAGAAGCTGACCACTGTGGAGAACCGCATATACGATACCAATTTACTGGTCACTGAAATGGATATGAGACTTGTCAAGCTGTTTGAACTGTGTCTATTCTCACCGATTTCGTCTTTGGTGATGCATTCAGAGTCGTGAAAGGGAGGATATTGACCAACTCTAATGCGTTATCTGCCAATATGGTGGCCCAGATTCGCTTTTTGACATTTACCGATACAGACATCCTACCACTATCGAGGGGAGGCTTGAAGCTTTGCAGAAGAAACTCGATGTTATGGGTGCTCAAGTTACAGACAGCAGCCTTACCAACCTGACTACAAAACTAGACAGGACCCTTACTGTGGGCACTGCATGTGCAGGAACACTGACTGCTTTGACAATGTAGCTGACCAGTCTGGAGTTGAACTTTGCGAACATGAATAAGAAACCAGAGTGCCGATAGCCCTCGGTGCCAATCTGAAGGATCATTTGCTTGTGAAAAACAATACTAGCAAACTGGCTGCTCTGAGGCCTCAGAGCATGTTTCCGACATGGTCACGAACCCTGGTCCTGCAGGCCCCGAACTCGTGGCCAAACTCTCAGCTGTGGAAGCTAAACTTATCACTATTTCCAAGAAGCTGGACAACCACCTTAATGCTTGTAGTTTGCTGTCCACACAGCTGTCATTTGTGGTCAACCTGGATGAGAGAATCGGCACTTTCATGTCAGGAATGACTAACAAATTCATTAGTGTCATTGCCGACATGCTCGCATACTTTGGGTGCACAGCTTGTGATTTAGGTAGATGTTTTCCATCGCACGATCTCGCACTATCTGTCTGACATATGTGTCGATGCCGACAAGGGGGCTCATTGCAACTATGTACATGCCATGGTCATACAATATACTGGCAAAGCAGAAGACTCCCTTAAGAGGTTGATCGAGCGATGGCACTAGTTATATATACTATGCGCATTTGGCATTACACATCAGTGCTAAAGCTTCCCCACCAAAGATCTGAGTCGCATTTTTGCGAGTGTTCGCAAAAAGTGCCTGCTCGTTAAGAGGGCACGAATGGAATATGATGTGGTATTGTCGGAGGTCTTCCAGTCGATAACATCTTGGCTCGACACTATACAGCCGCCTTTTCCCCCTGTTCTGAAGGATGAACCATTCTTCGAACCAAAATGCAAGAGTGCAGCAGAGGAGGCAATTGCTGCTTCTGATAATGACTTACCCCTGGCATCTTTGAAACATAAGAAGGTGTGATCCAATTCACACTCTATGGATCTTCGCCATTATCTCGCTTCTTACAAGCCTTGCTTAAACGATTGTACTTACTGTGTGTACGAGTATGGGAAGAAATGGTTCCTTGAAGACAAACAAGTCTCCTTTCTGCTAATGATGTTATCCAGGTAGGGGATGTCGTCGTGCAAGCTTCAGCCAGCGTCTACGTCTGCTGTTTAAAAATGTTCCTCGGGAATATTCGCACGCAGCTCTTCGCAAGTTCCAACAGGTGTTGCAACTTACACATGCCTATTTGGAGGACAATAGTGCTAGCAGCCATGCATATAAGGACAAGATACACCCTAAATTCGCTAGTATCGAAGATTTGTTTCCGGACATCGGTGTGAGTGGCTCGGGTCTGAAGCTTGGTGGCTGCGAACAGCTGGACTACGTCTATTAGGACGATGTGAACAAGCTTGTTGACCATCTCTGTATCCTCAGTGCATCCCGGCAAGCCGGCAATACGCCTCACACGAAATAAATATTTAATATCTTGAAAGAGCTCCGCGAATCCGGCCATATCCGGTGAGGGCCCGACATGCAAGTATGTAGAAAGCACAGATCGCCACCGAATTGCATCGCCCTGCACGTCGGAACTTCCCCAGATGTAAGGCGCTTCGCTTCGGACTTCATGACTTATTCGAGGCCAACTAGATGGAAATGATTCCTTTTGCCCGAGTCAATAAGGGCTTTTGCTACATCCTGACAGTTATCAACTCTTTCTCCATGTATGGTTGGGCTGTCCCTGTGCGGCGGAAACGTGGTGCAGACTTGCCTGCAATAAAATTGGTTTTGGACAAGATAGTCGCGCCGAAAAATGCCCAGATGGACAGTGGAAAGGAATTCTATAACCCTGTGTTCTGTGTGCTTATGGCGACGAAGAAGATTCATAATTATTCTACTTTCAGCGATCTTGTAGTTCGTAGATAGATTCAACCAGATGCTTAAGGGTCTGATGTGGAAGGGATACTAGGCACAGGGTAGCTGCTGGTGGTTGAATCTGCTTTCTCAACTCCTTACTCAATACAATACACTCAAGCATAGTATTACCAGTCTTCGTCAGTCTGAAATTACTGCTGCCAGTGCCACTTCACCACTGCAAACTGATACAGACACTCCAAGACATTGGACCCACACCAGCTAAGGGCCTAGGTGGGCGATTTCGTCCGTATCTCCAGAAGCAAAGTTGTCAGTGATAAATCTTACTGTCCTCACTGGAGAGTAGAGGTCTTCATCATCGCCAAAGTGAGAGACATTGCGCCGTGCATCTATATGCTCGTCGATAATGCTGGCCAAGGGATGAGTGGTTCTTTCTACGACTACGAAATCGACATCGCGGCATATCTCCATGACTTTTTTTAGTAGTGTTTGTGGTTCGTAGACATGGCGATCAGATTATCGCGAAGACGTTAGGCTTCAAATCCAACTTCAACCACTGGGTGGCCAAATCATTGCTTACGACTGTGTAATGTCTGTATTGCTTCTTGCTGATGTATTGTTTTGAATAAATAACTTTACTCTTAACTGTGTATGTTAATCTGTGTTACCTCTGAGTGTACTTCTCGATATTCCACTGTGCATGGAAAGAGAGGTAGATGGTCTGGGGTGTGTGTGGTAACCACGTTTTCTTGTGTCCCACTGTCTGCCTCCCTTTACTGTTATCTGATCCGGCAGGGCTATACATCTTGTGTTTCAATGTTGGTAGGCTTGGGGCTGCATTGTGTGGGGGCCCAAGATGTAATTTTTCTTCTCTCTTCTTATAAGTTATCCATTCCAGCAGGGCTACATATTATGTTCTCGACCTCCCGCCTAGGGGCTGGTTGGGTGGGTCAGTATTATTCTGGTCGCGTTGCATAGTGTGTGGCCAATATGGCCGCCGGTCCCATGCTGCCAGCGAGGTTTTGCCGTGACGATGCCCTGGAGGTGGTCGAGGGAGCATCTGTAAGTCAAGGTGGAATTTTGGTGGTCAGTGGCCGGTGGCATTTGTTTTGGCATGCTGTAATTTTAGTAGCATTATTCGAAATTGTGAAATTCCGTCACTGCCCATGGCATAGTGTGAAGAATTTATAATGTGTAAACACACTGCTGGAGGAAGCAGTGTACTCGAATGTTCGAGAGAGATGTTTATGGTTACCTTAGCTAATACTGGCTGCCAAAATGGCCGTCGTGGTCTTATGTGCTAATTGTAGTAGTAATCTAATATACGAACTTTGATCACTGCTGACTACCAACATGGCCACCAGCGACATAGTGTAGAATTTATTTGACACTGACAGACCACTGAAGGGAGTAGTGTACGCACGCGAACGTTCGAAATGTTTCTGGTCAACAAGATGGTCGCCAAAATGGCCTTCGTGGGGTTAATCGATATTATTTAGTGTCTGCCAAGGAGGACACTGGGGTCGTATGCGCAAATTGTGATAGTCAATTTCGTTGAAATATCGATACATTTTTATTGCCTGCCAAGTAGCCGCCGGCATAATAAGGAATATTCTAGAATTTTCTATGCGGCAAGAGAAAAACTCCAGAATTGTTCTGTGTGAAGGGATCTTAATTTGCTGGTTGGAGTTCGCGGGTTCACAGCCTACAGCCTGTTGGGTCAGAGGCCTCTTTTTCTAACTACTTTATTCCATGTTTGCTTAAACATTTTGTTTTTTAATACATAAACTAATTGAATTAATGTATATTTCGATGGTCGTGGTTAGCTGATTGTTTGCAACTATTTGGTTGACATACAGTTCGTATTGGTATGTATTTTTGTCTTGAGCCAACACTGTATAGCCAACATTTTAAGTCAACATTAGAGAATAGATATGCTTAATGAAAACAATGCCCCTTTATACGTGTATTTAACGAAGAGCAAATATTTTTTCACAAAACTGACCCTTTTGCTTTGAAATATGTTTTGTTGGTCATATTTTGGGATAATATTGGAATCCACAAAGTTGGTAATTATAACTTTTTCTTTGTGTATCGGTAGGTTTGGCCAATATTAGGAACTAACATATTTATAGCAATACTTAATATTATATATGGGATAAAAAATTTATCGATAATTGTTCATGTTTGCTTGCCAGTTAGGATTTTAATATATATTATTTTTGTTTCAAATATATTATTGTGATTATGGTTGGCGGATTATTATCAGCATGTTGATAAACACACAATTGTTAATTGACATGAATTTGGTATGTTGGGCCTTAAATAAGTAGTTTTAGCTGTAAACTTTTTCTGAGTACATATGAATGCTTGGTAGGTAGGTATGTAATTTTCCTCTTTTTGTTTCAGAAAGTAAAAGTTTAATTATTTCTTCCTAGGGCCTTTCTTTCAGTAATATTAATGTTCGTTTTATCTACGCTATCATAAGATAATTTTTTTTTTCTAAAAAAAAAAAAAAAAAAAAACATGTAATTAAATTAATTATGTATTTTAGCACAGAGTTTCTTTAGAAATAAACTGGTGATCTTCGGTTGTATATTTTTTATTAGTTGGAAAACTTATTCGTGCAACAGGCAGGTATTAAATTCCGTTTCAGAGTAGTAAAATCTTTATATATATATATATATATATATATATATATATATATATATATATATATATATATATATATATATATATATATATATAACAAATATAACACACTGTATTCGAACTGGAATATAACGGGTTACATTTCTCTTTTGATTAATCGGATTATCAATTTCATATCAAATTGATTGATCGGATTAATCCTTAATCCAATCTTAATCCGACCAAACAATTTTAAAACCCGTTAATCTTAATCAGTTAAATTGAATGGTATGGAAATTTGATTGATAGAACCAATTCATTAAATTTAATTATCCAATATATTTTTCTAATTTTTAAATTTTGTTTGATTTGATAAGTGTATAGTTTGGTGCAAGAGTGCGGTAAGGGATGTAATTTTATTACTTATTTTTGGGGTGTTATGGAGCGGCATGGTGTGTCTTCACACTTGGAGCTCTGGCATTGTAATGAGATGTGATGTGTTTGGGGAAGGGGTATATATGTGTTGTGGGTCTTAATATTTTCTTATTTTGGGTGGGAGCGTGGTGGTAAATCCTCACCCTCGGAGGTTTGTCGTACTGAGGAGTGATGTGTTGGGTAAGGGATGTATATAGGTATTGTGTAATATTAATTTTTTATGTTATTGAATATTTCGTCTGGCAGTCGACTGAGGGATACAACAAGTCCAGCAATATCTGATTATAGACTGAGGTTATGGCATTTTAAATTAAATAATTGGGAAAATAGAGGTGAATACGATTTACGTTAGTTTCCTAACCCGTCCTGTATGATAGTAATGGCACGTCTGATTGTAGCCTGATTAGATATGCGAAACAGTAGAAATAAATATTAAAAGCAAAGAAAATCAATAAAAATAATTTTAGGGGATAAATCGCACACGACAAAACTACAATGAATGGACCACAAAATTAACATAAATATCGTAACGAATATATTTTATACAGCAGAATAAACGAAACAAGTGCTAATTCAGTAAACGAATTACAGAACCTTTTCCACGTAAATGACCGGGCCAGCTATTCTGGTGAAATTACGAATTTTAAACATGTACCAATATATCAATTAAATTATACTAGAGCCGCAAGTACCTCCCTATCCCTCAACGACTCTTAGTTCTATACTGTGTAGAATATGCACGTACGTTATATTAATTTAAATCACGTATGCTAGTCTGTGAGATTGCTGCAGAAATGAATCTAGTGTATGACTTGCGACCAATTATAATCTAGGTGAAGTATTTAACAGATTGTGGTTGGGCGGAAACTGCTTGATCTTTTGTGAATTCACCGGATTCAATTTTTACTGTAAACTATTGATAATACTAGAGACGGAAAAAATAAAGATTTCCAAACTGAAGAGAAAGTCACATTCAGAAATATACCTTCAACGAAGTCTAAAACATAGCGTACAAGGATGTTTAGGTTTTCAGCGTTTGTATAAAGTACGTGTGTGTCATATTAGCAGTCATCTTCGTGTTGATTCACAGCTGAGGTAATTTTTAATTTAAAATTATGGATTTTATAGAGTGATTTATAATTTAGTACCTTTCATAATATTCGTTAGTTTCTTACAAGAAAAAGTTGACGCACGCCGCCGCTCGACTTTGTAGGGCGAAGGAAGTACAGTATGGAGTAGCAGCTGTCATTAGCCGTGCTGTGAACTCAAGAGCCCATATACCAGGATACTTGCCTTCCGACAAGCTTACTGTGTCTCACCATTGTCTTCAAACTTCTACTGTGTCTCACCATTGTCTTCAAACTTCTACTGTGTGGACGGGTTTTTCTACAACGCCGTCATTGCTTTTCATATTCATTCGCATGATTTTCTCGACGATTTATATATTTTCCCAATCCTTCAATTTTCAAAGTGCTTACATATTCGTTGGTTTCTGAACTACACAGTAAAGTGTTATTGGTTTTTAAAATAATTCCCAAAAAATCAAGGTTTTAAAAGTAATATAAAAATATTTCTGTGTAGTATTGACACTATCACTTCATCATTCACATCCATACAAAGTTTAATAGTGTAAACATACTATGCAATAAAAAATGACATTTCCACTCATCCACAAATACTTCATCTTCAGACACACTCAATCTCCATTCACACACAAAATATTAAATAGTGACGTGAGGGATTAAAACTATTAAAGAATAAGCCACATTATTCTTTTCAAAAAAGAAAAAATTTTATTTTCGTTTCAAAATCATCCTTATAAATAGACTATCTACCAAAAAGTAACTGGGCACCCATGAAGATAGGTAATTCAGTACGTCAGTTGACTTGTGTTTCACAGTCTTAGGCATAGGACCGCTGGTGTTTGTCCGTGGTAGCATGAACACAGAGGCCTATTGTAACATTCTGGATAATGAAATGCTTCCAGCATTGTAGCGTTTTTACGTAATGGACCCGTTTTGCTTCCAGGATGACAATGAAAGATGCCATATTTCAAGGGCTACTATACAGTGATACGCCGACAATAATGTTCGCCGATTGGACTGGCCCGCCCAGATCCCCGACCTCAGCCTTATAGAACATCTTTGGATCGCCGGGTGAGGGCTCGTCAGGCGCAGCCCAAATCCATTGCTCAACTCATAGAATGGTTGCAAGAGGAATGGCGACGAATCCCCGTGGATGTCCTGCAAACACTAGTAGAGAGCATGCCAGACAGGGTGGCTGCTGTTATAGCCGCAAGAGGTGGCCCTACGAGATTCTAACAGGGTGACAACCACCGAGCAAACATTGTGCACAAGTGCCCAATTACTTTTTGGTAGATAGTGTAAACATTTACAATCTTTACACAAAGTTTACAACAAACATTACAAAATCTTTAACAAATGTAAAGAAATTCTTATTACTATATTTACAATAATCATATTTTACCAAAACATTTACTTATAACATAATTCTTTCAAATTTATATACTAAAACAAAGTTTACAACAAATTTCATATTTTACCACAAACAAGTTCATAAGTTCAACAAAAGCATGAACAAACATATACAAAACATTTACTAAAAAATTTGTTCATAATATACTAAAAAACAAATACTTAATAAAACTATATTCTTTTTTACATAATATATTCAAGAGTAATCAGATGATATGTTACAGAAATATATATAAAAACAGAAAAATTAAAAAAAAAAATTAACAATAATCTTGAGCAACAGTTGGTCGTCTCTTTGAAAATGAATTATGTACAAAAAATACTAACAATCTAGAGCAACACAGAGAGGGGCGTTCATTTGTTGTGTCTGGGAATGTATTTGCCACACACCTACACACGCCAACAAGAGCCTACAACACTGATACGTAGCAC
The DNA here is from genome assembly GCA_029891345.1 of Dryococelus australis. Classification (NCBI taxonomy): domain Eukaryota; kingdom Metazoa; phylum Arthropoda; class Insecta; order Phasmatodea; family Phasmatidae; genus Dryococelus; species Dryococelus australis. The sequence goes on along the minus strand of CM057006.1, from coordinate 94,359,961 downwards.
TTTGTATTCGTATGTTTCAATTGATGTTATGTAATCCCACGCTGTGAAGAGAATAATGTCTTCATTGAATAGTGACAAGGGAAGTAGTATCAAAGACACGGTCGCTGCGGTTAGGCATTAATATTCTCTCGATTGGAGGGAGGGACGTCGATTCGATGTTTATGGAGTAGTTGCTGCAAGCAGTTGTATATGTTGAAGAAAGTGTTAAAGAGATTGCATACAACTTTGGAGTCTGTGCTGCTACGTATGCTGCTGGCAGATGGACATCAATGGAGGTAAGGTACTGGCAGTTGTGGTTTAGGTGGCAGGGCTGTATTTACTATGGTGTTGAAATTAATTTTGTTGGGAATAATAATTACTTAGGGATTTTGTAGTGACCCCAGGGTAAGTTCGATGCTCCATATTCTTAAGTGTAGTGCTTGTAGTCCAAACCTGACAACACTACCTTCGTCACACATACGGTGTAGACTTCGTGTCCATGCGAACGAATATTATATTGGGTCCCCAAAACCCTGGTGATATTTTCTAGGCAGTCTCGACACTCCTCGTGTCGGAGATTCTGTAGGACGTTAGATTTTACGCCTTTCGCCTTACGTATGCATTGTTCATTCGCCATAGTGTATGCGTAAAGCGTGGGTCGTAACCCTATGAAATATTGAACTATACGGCCAGCATATTCATCTTTCATATCTCCGGCACGGCCTTTGTTCTCGTGGAAGAATTTTTGCGGGTATCGAGCGCATAGTTCGCTATATCAAAACGCGCTCTTAAATCTGGGGTATTTACACTACTTTATAGACGTCATCGCAAGCAACATAATAGACCAATACATCGGTATCGCAATAAAGGAGGTGTAAGGTTGGCGGAGGAAATTCAGTACCCTTTACTGATAATTAAATTCATATAGGGTTAATTTTGAAAGGATAAGAATCGCAAAACCAGTGTACAAAAGTTTCTTTACCGTAACAGAACTCTTTGACATCCGATCAAGACTGGATTTTCATCGATTATCTGCCTTGCCTGGAATGTAGGACGAACTATAAGCTCTTCAGCCCCGCAGATCGTGTCTTACCTGGAAATGACTCTTATGTCCCTTTCCCGGCGGACATTCTGCAAAGTTTTTCCATAAACGGAATTATTCATCAGCTTAAAAAAGATTTCTCAAATTCAGTCGCAGCCTGAGCACGTTTCTCAATGTTAAATTCGAAGCACGACTTCATCCACGTCCTCTGCTCAAAACGCAGAACACGATGACCCCATACATCAAATAGTGATACAGTATTTCCCAATGTATAACATATTTCTTCCGCGGCGCGTGTGTCAAAATAAGTTTTCCATGAGAGCCGTTCGGAGGTATAGCAGTTACTGGGGCCAAAGACAGATCTTATAGAGCATCTTGGCATTTGTCTGGAAAAGACAAATCCACTTCTGCGAAAGAGCATGTGACACCGTCATTTACCATATTCGCGAAATCCTATGATGAAAACACATCAGCGTCAACCCACTCAGAACTGCCAATCGGAAGCTTAGATCACATCGTGTGACTATACAGTCCGTCCACGTAGTAATATCATATATATTTCGACATCACACTGGGGTCGTAATCTGCACCCATGTAAATATTATTGGCTACCGCACGCCTTCTAGAAACCTGTGTAATGCCACGCCTAACTCCGCGTTGTACTAAAAGATACATGTCTGGGTCGGTCAGCAACTCTACCCGGACATGTATCATTGACATAAAGCCTCCCATGAAAGAGATGGAGCTGTGAAGTACATGGCGGTGTCAAGAACGCAATGAACCAAACATACGGTCCTGAAATACTCAAAAATATCTGCCAGAAAACAAGTGTCCACACGTAAATAGTTACTGGCATGCTGCAACAAGTTAACGCAGGTGAACGTATAATCCTTATCACTAATACCTTCGCCTTTCATCACATTATAAAATACGTCCTTTGCTGCAACAAGTTAATGCAGGTGAACCTATAATCCTTATCATTAATACCTTCGCCTTTCATCACATTATAAAATACGTCCTTTGCTGCAACAAGTTAACGCAGATGAACGTATAATCCTTATCACTAATACCTTCGCCTTTCATCACATTATAAAATACGTCCTTTGCTGCAACAAGTTAACGCAGGTGAACGTATAATCCTTATCACTAATACCTTCGTCTTTCATCACATTATAAAATACGTCCTTTGCTGCAACAAGTTAACGCAGGTGAACGTATAATCCTTATCACTAATACCTTCGCCTTTCATCACATTATAAAATATGTCCTTTGCTGCAACAAGTTAACGCAGGTGAACGTATAATCCTTATCACTAATACCTTCGCCTTTCATCACATTATAAAATACGTCCTTTGCTGCAACAAGTTAACGCAGGTGAACGTATAATCCTTATCACTAATACCTTCGCCTTTCATCACATTATAAAATACGTCCTTTGCTGCAACAAGTTAACGCAGGTGAACGTATAATCCGTATCACTAATACCTTCGCCTTTCATCACATTATAAAATACGTCCTTTGCTGCAACAAGTTAACGCAGGTGAACGTATAATCCTTATCACTAATACCTTCGCCTTACATCACATTATAAAATACGTCCTTTGCTGCAACAAGTTAACGCAGGTGAACGTATAATCCTTATCACTAATACCTTCGCCTTTCATCACATTATAAAATACGTCCTTTGCTGCAACAAGTTCATGCAGGTGAACGTATAATCATTATCACTAATACCTTCACCTTTCATCACATTATAAAATACGTCCTTTGCTGCAACAAGTTAACGCAGGTGAACGTATAATCCTTATCACTAATACCTTCGCCTTTCATCACATACGTCCTTTGGTGGGAGTGGCGTACACATCAGACTGTCTGGCGACTTAACAAAGTCTTAAGAAAAGAACTCCCTTCTGTTCTACCAATTAAAATAGGGTGTTGTCTGGAAAGTTCGATCGGATGATACTCAATTGCGCAGGTTGCAAATTACCTGTCAATGATTCCAGAGAGGAGCTCATGAACAGGAATGTGTCAATATAATGTAATTTGAAATATTGCACCTTTCCATTGAAATCATCCCACTGGGAATGTGTTTGGTGATACATTTATATTTCTCTGATGTCATTCCAATCACCTTGATTGTACCTGGGTTTTCGATCACCACGGTTCCGTCGGGTTGTGTTACGAGATGTCCAGCCAAATGCTTATGAGAAAGTGAGCATAGTTATTTGGCAGGTTATGAAAAACGACAAGTTGTCTCTTGAGTGGTCTGAAGTTCAAGTTGCATTTATTATGTGCTCGATCTCTAATTTTTCCCGTCAGATGGTCATGATCGACCACAAAATTATCTGTACCGAGTTTTTCCTTACAAATGGGACAACATTTCTGAGCCACCAAACTAGCTTCATCAGCAGCGGTTTTTGGCTTCACCAGAACACTCACGCTGTAAATTCCTTCAACACACTTTGTTAAATCAACTAACTTATCTACTAATTGGTACATACAATCAGTACCTACAAACTCGAAATAGTTAGATAAACTCGGATTGTATGAACAAACCAACAAAATGCTATAAGCATATGGAACATGTTCGTTGATAGTAGTCTTATTGCTTGTTTCATCATTATGCAAGCAAGTGGACAAGATTTTCAGGCAACTTTCACTTTCAACATCGCAATAGGAGACGAAACCTAATCTCTGCTGTTTGCTGTAATTCTTAAATTCCAATTACTTGTCGGCCCCAGTAGGGAAAGCACTGCGAACAGCCCTTTGTTGCTCGAAATGAATACAGTGATATGCATGTTTCTCTTCAGTTCTGAAATACTGGAGACAACGCTCGCAAACACATTTCTCGTTTTCCTCCTTACTCAGCTGACTACTAACCAGCCGTGACAAATTTCTAATGTAAACGAAATGCAAATGCGCGGTATTGCTACTTGCACGAATTGCCAAAATATTTACCTGGTGAGCATAACGTACAGGAGAAATACACATCGATACGATAACCCCCTACTTTTCGCAAGTTTCGTCAATTCTATTACCATCTTTATCCACCACACAGTTTACATTGAAAGACATAGAATTGTTTTCCTGAAACTTACGAATATCCTGTATGACTACAGGTGTCGACAGACCTCCATTATTCAAAACATCGTGACGTTTTGGATATGAAGTAATTCTGTGAAAATTTTGTTTGGGTGGAAACAAAGATGCTACGACGACGTAGTGGAATACTTTACCTCCAGACAGTCTACATCGTCAAAAGGAATACGATTGGAAATAAACTTGGATGAAGGCTATTCTCGGTAAAGTGAGCACTTTTGAAAGCCCTCTCGTCTGCAATAATAGATAATAAATATATTTTATTTTAACTTTGGACGTTAACTTCCGAGAGCCGTGGAACAAATACACACTTTTTATTACTTATATGGTAATATTTATTTTAAAAAGTATGTTAAAGGATGGAAAATTGCTGAAAGGAAAAAGTAACCAGTGCCTCTCTTCGCAGGCCCGGCATGTAACGACATCCAGTCCTCGCAGATCCGGCATCTTATTGACAAACAATCGTCGCCGTCCCGGCATCTTAACGACACCCATTCGCCATAGGCCCGTCATAGAAACAACTTGCAGTCGTCGCAGGCTCAGGCATTGTAACAATAACCAGTCCTTCGCAGGTACGGTATTATAAGGACAACCAGACGTCGCAGTCCCGGCTTTCAATCTGTCGTCGTAGGCCCGGCAATGTAACAACACTCAGCCGTCACAGACCCGTCATCGTAACGATATCCAGTCGTCGCAGGCCTGGCATTGTATCGATATTCAGCCATCATATTCGCGGCATTGTGACGACAACCTGCCATCGCGGTTCCGGCATCGTAGCTACATCCAGCCATCGCAGACCCGACACTGTTGCCCAACAGTTAGCTTCCAGTCCAGGTATCGGCTCGCTGGAGTTTGTCGGCTAGCTTCGATGCTGGGCCGTATTTTTCGTGTTTTCCTGGGTGACGTATAAGAGTTTAAAATGGAAATGGAGCTACATCAAATAAAGTTGGTGCGTTCCATTCTGCATCGTGTGTATTTATTGTCGTAAACGGTTGTACTTGGTGAGTCATGTAACAGTTACTGTAGCCTTGTTGATAACGGTTATGGTCGCAATTTGTCCAGTGGATAAAAACTTTGTTTGGGTAGTGTATAATTTCTTTGAACTTTACACTTATTTTCGTGGCGATGTTGAAATACATTTTTATGCTCTATGGTTTTGTGTTGTCTGCCATTTTATTTCTTTCAGTGTCAGTTGGCTGATTTCCTGCTCAATTACTTATTTTTCTTTATGTATGTCAGTGGAGGTTATCGTTGCTTTGTTCTCTATATTTCTCTTGTATTTCAAAATCCCTGATTCAATCTGTTTAATATCGTTTTGTATAGCTTCTAATGATGGGTTATTCATGATATTGAGTTTATGCACTACCGATGGCAAGTGATACTTTCACAATATCTCCAATATTTCCTCCTCTGACATGGTTGGTTTTACTTTCTGAACCAAATATAATATTATCTGAAATGTGATATTGCTGATTCACCCGGTTATTTTTTTATTTTTAAATAAAGCTTTTCTTTGTACTGTGCCATATTTGCATCTTTTGGAAAAATTCTTGTTAGCTGCTGCACAATATAATTCCACAAGAGTTGTTGTTGAACTGTTGCAATTATATTGTGATATAGTCATTTCGCTGGTCCTCCTAAGTAACCTGTAACCTGTAACCTCTTTACTATACTAGATTCAACCTTACCATTAATTTCGCTACACTTTTCAAAATGTTCCAAAAATTCTACTACATCAACGCTGAACTCCCCTGAAATATTTCTATATTTACTGTCTGTTACAACACAACATGAAAGGGTTGTATATTCTCAATTACCTCTGTATTGTTTTAGTGGTTATGTTGTGTAGGATTTTCATTACAGTAAAATTCCATTTGTGTACTGATCTTGTCAAAGGGTAGTATATAAATTCTGATAAGTGTTACTAATTCTCTGTTAGCATGGTTCTAAATATACATATTCGTCTTAGTTTCTGTTGAATGAAATATTGATGTAGACAATACATTTTGTAAGTACCTCCTGGTTAAAGGCCTGTTGTTATGTGTTCTTTCCTGTAATTTTTTAAGAAAAGTGTTTTGATTATTTAACTGTAAAGCTAATTCTGTGCTCTGATTGTGTTGTGTGTGTCCCGGACTGGCAGATAGAAGGTCAATGAGGTTTTTAAGTTTTCCAGTTAAATGGTGTTCTCCCTCCAATTAACTGAAACAGCTTTAAAAGTTTACTTCTTAATTAAAACATTTTTTAAGTGTGCACTGTCTACTTATAATGCATGCATGAGTTAAATGTGGTGGTAAAGAGTTTGAATACAAAATTGTTACAACGAAGCACTGCTGATTACAGCTAATTCCTCTAAAATACTATTTCAAAATAAGTAAAGGCCTAATGATATGGGTTTTGAGAACATCGTGTGAGGGAAGGTAATGATGCTCAGACTGGCATGTAGTATAGTTGGGTGGGGAATTTATTGAAATGGGGAAGGATGGTAGAGAAATTGATGAAAGGCAATAAGAGGGTAGTGAGGGACCAAGCCTCCATCACTTTTATATTCCCTTAACGGGAGTATAGTTCAATAGGATCAAGAATGTCACATCAAAGAGGGGACTCAAATACTATTAAATAAACTTCACTAATTAAGTCTGGACGATATTTACTGTTTATAAGTTACAATATACTCAGTGTAATGTGGCTAGTGAGCTACTGATCGAGGAAGGTGTTATGGTCAATCAATTAAGAAAGGACAAATAATAAAGGCGTTCTGGGGTTGCTCTATAACCCTAGCATGAAGTAACTCACCCCAAATCGCTGCTCGGAGATCACCGTTCAGGAGGGACCTACTCCGACTGACACTCCGGCCCTTAGCTGCTGTGTCCACAGCACTTTTCGTTCAAGCCCACCTTATCTGATATCATTGAATCCCTTGTAGCCTTGGCGTGGTTACTGACGTACTTCTGTAGATTCCTACACTTTCAGTAGTTGTGTTGCAGTCCTTATTGTTTGTGAGCATTGTTTTAATAACAATCGTTGGCCATATTCCTGTCCTAGCCGGCCTCACATCTTGTGGCGAAATCGTAATAGTATGAATACATGTATGCTTGAACATAATGCAAAACACTGACGATGTAAAATCGAGTATGTTATGTATAGCTACGGGCAAACGTTTAATGAGTGCCCAAAATTGAACGGAAAACAATGATCGTATTGTGCCAAGACCTGCGATAAATGTTGTGATGTGCGGTGAAATGAGGAGAGTGATTGTTTGGACAGCTCCCCATTTGCGATTGTTATCTGTTATTAATTTTTCCTACAAATCACTCCATGTGATAACTTACATAAACACACCAATGCCAACAAATGTAGTGTCCGTCGCTCACTGAGAAACACCTTATTTTGACACAGTTATATCCTGTTAATATACTGCATAATATGTTCGCAGATGAGGAAGGAACTCGCATGATGATGCAATGCGGAATTGGTAAGGAGAATTGCTGAGGATTGGGAGAAGTATTGCGGAGAATTGTGGAGAAGTATTGCTGAGGATAGGGGAATATTTCAGACGAGGATTGCTGAGGATTAGCGAATAGAATTGCTGAGGACTACTGAGGATTTGTGAAGTTTTGCGAGAATTGCTGAGAATTTCTGTGGATTATGGAGGATTGCTGAGGCTTGGTGAGGAGGAAGTTTGTTGAGGATTGATGAGGATTTTAGATGATAACGAAGGATTGCTAAGCATTGGTGAATTGCGAAGGATTGGAATTTATTGAGGTATTGATGGCTATGTTTCATCTGAACGTGGCTCGTACATTGCAAGTTAAGAGGGCCCTAATGCTGTTAGCATCGGCGACGATGTAAGCAGCTCAGGTGGAGCCAGCAACGATGTAAGCAGCTCAAGTGGAGCCACTGACGATGTAAGCAGCTCAAGTGGAGCCACCGACGATGTAAGCAGCTCAAGTGGAGCCAGCGACGATGTATGCAGCTCAGGTGGAGCCAGCGATGATACCACCCAAGACGAAGTCGGGATGTTGGTCATAAACATAATTTAGAGTGAACACTATTGTTTTTATTCACTACAATAGCTTACTGTTCCGAACTGGAATTAGAAATTCTTGGTCTTTGTTTTCACTTTCATAGGAAAATTAATCTGTAATTGCGAGCACATTTTGTAATACACTGCAGAATTTTATGGATGAGATTAATATAAAAATGTCTTACAATACTGAATTCTGAAAACGCCAGCGTGGTATGTCGCCCTCCGCAGATAAATAATATAGCCAAAGGCAAGCCTTATCACAGTTTAACATCTGATGCAAGAGGTAACAAGATACGCTATCTAGGGAAGGAAGGGCATCCTTTTACCTCTCGCATTAGATTATACTCTGTGACATGGCGTACCTTTGGCTATATTAATTATCTGCAGAGGGCGACATACCATATGACCAACAGTCAATCGTGAGTGAGCAATCAGATAAAATCGTAGAATAATTAAACTTGTCTAATGGTAGTTTTGGTAGTTAAGCGTAAATGGTGATCAGGTGGTGACACAAACATGTCAGTCGGTTGGCTCCTGCTGTGATTCTGGAAACTGTGTTTGCTCCATTCAAAAGTTTTAATTAGTATTCACATATTAAAAAATGCCACTTTTAAATATATTAGTATTAAGTTTTTGGAATTGTTAAGAAATGATTTCGTTTTTTTTTAAATGTTGGGGAATTTTTGAAAATATTGATTTTAATATTTTTTTAGGTTACAGGCACGAACTCAAGGCCACAGGTGTTAGGTCAAGATCTCTAAGGTCCAACATAGTGATCGAGTGACATTATAACGTGGCGGCTAGTCGTTTCGAGCTCCGATCCTGAATCCTGTATTAGCCAAATTAAACAATTTTATTTATATCTTTTTTTTTTACACTTTGTATATTGTAATTTTTTTTTTGTAATTTTTTTTGGATTCAAGGTCATCCAATGTGATGGGGTCAAGGTAATGGGCGTGACGTCAAGGTTACTCGAATCCAATAGACGATTGAGTAATGTCCCAACTTGGCGTCTGGTCTGCGCCTGCTCCTGCTCTGGCATTCCCTTGTCCCTGACTCGACGGTACCATTATAATTGCATTCATATTGAAATTCTGGGTCCTAGCCGTAATGGTTCACGAATATAATTTAACTACGTGACATTTTGTAAGCTTCTATGTGAACAACTACCTTTTTAGATGTCGGAAATAATGCATGTATGCTGAACTTCGTGAGCCCAAATATACCATTTTTCAAAAATTATAACCAAAAATGTCCATACAATTCTAGGGCCTATCGTGTGATAACTACAACCTCGTTGTCAGCGGTGATGCCAATATAACGTATTTCAAAAGCCTTCACTTAATTGATGTGGCCATCAATGTCTATGAAAATGTGGAAGTTTTAATTATCAGGTAAAGATTCCCGGAGTTCGAAAGTGGGACTACATACTGAATTTCAAGGTCATCAACACAATGTTCAACAAATTATAGGCAACTATGCTAATAATAGGATGTATAGTTTAGCCCTTTCAGTCACAGATAAGTATATAACTATAAGCGTTGTGACAAACACATTTTTTTCTTGTTATTGTAACGGTCTATAGTTTACTACGACTACTGTACTTAATGTTATTGTTAGCAGCTGTTATGATACAACGTAATATAGTCTAAAAACGCGTAATATCTGCGACAAGTAAGCGACTTCTATCATTGATGCCTTTTTCTGATATGTACAGTGCATATTAATCAACATAGCTTCCTGTAGAACATATCATCAACATCGCTTCCAGTACAATATCCCACATATAGGGCACTGACGGAAAGGGTTAACGAGTCATTCCCACCTTCTCAGTATCGAAAGTGATTCTTACGTTCTCAATTGCAAGGATCACACACTAATGGTTCGCGAATTGCATTCAACTATTCCCATTAAACATCGTATATGCTAGAGCCGTACTTAGCCTAGGTAGCTGCTACCTCGTGTTCAGCTTTCGTCGTGTCATGTCAAATTCTCATATTACTTTCAATAAGCTGAACAATAAAATTTGCCTACATAATTTACCATGGCACTGAACTAATTCATGTCTTCATCATGTAATAGCATAATTCAATACCATATTCAATTAACCTTCAAAATACAACTCTAATGAAATATGAAAGTATATTTCTGTTTCCTATTTTCAAAACATTGTATAAATGAGCTGAAAAAATTAAATTATATTTATTTTAAACTGTATCCAAGATTATGTAAAGTTTCTCAGACACTTTTGTCACACGATATGTGTGAAGACATCGAGACTAATTTTACTCACACTAATATGACATTCAAATCTTACTCGGTAGAAATATGTGGGATTTTGGAATGTCACTATACCTAAGTCTGTACTGACATTTTCAGTCAAGTTAGTTTGCTGATGAGTGAGTGTATTTGGGAACTTTGCTTAGGTATTAGTTCATGATAATTTCACATCTTACTTACTAGTATATAAATAAAATAGTACTGACTGTAATAACTTACACCAATGTACATATAAATATATTGAGAAATTTAAAACATGTAAAATAATACCTTTGCTTCTACTGTACCCAAAAAAATGCCCAAAACTAGAGTGAACTAAATACATTTTACGACTGGAAAACTTTACACTAGAAATAAAAAAGTCACAATAGAAATAACTATTATCATTATCTGTAAACATTAATTAATGCTTATATGTTAACGATTATTTATATTAAGCTTTATATAGTGGAAGGTACATATTTTTTTCATAGTTCAATAAATGTTCTTACATAACCATGAACCACACCAAAGAAATCTATGATTTTCTCTGGCAATTTTCTCAGTGTCATACTAATGTTCCTAAGTGAGTGGCAGTAACAGCAACCTAATCAGTCTAAGTGCTGCTTATTTAAAACAACCCCAAATGAACTCCAGAAAACTGCAAAGCCCACAGTCATATATATGATATGTAATTTTTGTGCATGACAGGAACCCCTCCTGGTGGAGACATAGCTAGAGGTGCCTACCCCACAGTGGTCGAGCATGTAAATGGTCGCAAGGTTCTCGTGGTTCAAGCTGCAGCATACACAAAGTACCTTGGCCACCTGTTGATCAACTTCAGCGAAACCGGAGAAGCTATATCTTGGACTGGCAACCCCATCCTAATGAATTCCTCCATCGAACAAGGTGAATTTTGTTTCCAACGCATTTTATAGGTTATTGATAGTAACATGTTTACAGATTTCTTGCTGGTAGCTCACGAAAAGTTAAGAGATTTGGAGGGGGATTAAATGTTTGGTCTTTGGCGTCCATTGAGGTGAAAGATAGGGAAGACATAAATGCAATAGTGGGGAAGATGGAGTACCCGACATAACAACTACGATGCCCACCACAGTAGTAGGGAAATTTACGATTATGCACACCAACGTCTTGCACTCTAGCTGGAGCGTGCCGGCCGTCATGTTGTTACATCACCAATCCGCCATCTTGGACCCATATGACCTTGACTTTGATCTTAGAACCTCGACATTAACCCTAAACCCCACAACCTGAAAAATTCTTTAAACATGATTTTAAAATATATTATAAAAATGTTGTAAAAATTATAAAAAAAGTGTTATAAAAATCTAATTAAAATTATTTAAAAAATTTACAAAAAATATTACAAATAATTTCATTAAAAATCATTAAAAATTTAATTACAAAATCATTTAAAATCTTATAAAAATTATATTTAAATTTTTTGAAAAAATATTATTTTAACTTGTTAAAAAATGTAATCAGAGGTATTTTTAAAAAAATTTGAAAAAATTTAAAAATTGATTTTAAAAACTTTTCTTCATGGCAGCTATTTTGGTAACTGTTATTTGTTTATACATTGCTGGAGGTGGCCATATTGGCAAGCATCATTTGTTTTCAACCCCCTAAGTAGCACTAGTTTATATATGGTTAGCGCTAATTAGTTGTGTTCGCTCCACCATTACATATGTTTATAAGTGATTGTCATTTGTTTGGAAAATTGTCTCTCACTTTCGTTCGATGCCATAATGGATTCTATTTCCAGCACACATATGTGATTCTCTATTCAGCCACCAGATGATGGGGCGACACTCATATTTATAGACTTAAAACACCTATATAGTATTTTGTCATTCCTTTATTAAATAATTATTTTTTTTCAACCAACATTTTACCTACATGCATAACTTATGAAAGCGATATTAATTTATTAAAAACTTTATATTTTAGTGATTTGATTTTTTTTAATTTTTTTTAATGATAGTTAAAATACCATCGCGCCTCATAAAAGTATTCTATTCATTAAATGCTTTTTTTTGTAATTTAAATTTCTAACTTTTTTTGATGACAGGCAAGGAATAAATTAAACTCGCAATTTTGTATAAAATATATATTTTTTTTATTGGTAAAATCTACGTTTACTGCATATATTCACACCAACTGGTCCCAGGTATAAGCGAAACGAAGCTTTATGTACACTCGCGAACATAATGGCTTATATATCTCATGTGCATACATTGACTTCCTAATGCTTACCGCCATTATGGCTGTAATCAGTCAATGTGAGCAGTTTCTCAGACATTGGGACCGAGGACTACTCATTAATGAGTTTGTTTGATATAAAATGCTTTTCGATTAATTTTGTGACACAATGATAACCTCTGTAAGATGTAACTATGTTCCGACGACGCACAACCCGAAACGAGCCAAATCCATGAAAACATTTACATTGACAATAAAAATCAGTTAGAATCCCCAATGATGAACCAATCAAAAAGGAATTGCAGGTACTCTGAAAGATGAAAAAAAAATAGACATATTCATGTAACATTAAAAAACATCATCACATCTCAATACGAATGAGAGTAAAATTCCAACATTCACAGAAATATTAACCCCAAAAAGATGAAAAAACAGTAGAACAAATAATAAAGAATTCTAGAACCAACAATGAACAATATTAATAAAAGACATCATATTTGTATCTTTTGTGTAATAAAGAGCTATGTCTCGAAAACGTTAGCGGGTCAGAATAAATAAGATGACTGCCTGCTTACCGAAATAATAAAAATGGCATATCGGAATCGGGCCAGAATATTATTTTTGCTACTGGCGACATGTTGGCTGTGAGATATCATGCCTACATAATTTAAGTGATATCCAAATTTTATCAAATGAAATACAGTTGGGCCGTTGCCTTTTTTCTAACGACAAACATTCTGTCTCAAAAAATATGTCATGCTGTTGTCAGATGGCTATCTTCTTGCATTGAAACGACAGTTGCCGACACGTTGTGTTTGCTGGGAACTATACCTGGAGATTGATGATATAATTGTCAAAGGATACAGAAGTTCGCACTCTAGTGATGCAAAATGGTCAAAGGATACAGAAATACGCACCCTAGCGATGCAAAATTGTAGAACCAAGGACGGCCAATATGAATAAATAAAAAAATGGCCATAAACAAAGGCACAGAAGTAAACAAATGGCCACACACAAAGGCACAGAAATAAACAAATGGCCACACACAAAGGCACAGAAATAAACAAATGGCCACACACAAAGGCACAGAAATAAACAAATGGCCACACACAAAGGCACAGAAATAAACAAATGGCTACACACAAAGTCACAGAAGTAAACAAATGGCCACACACAAAGGCACAGAAATAAACAAATGGCCACACACAAAGGCACAGAAATAAACAAATGGCCACACACAAAGTCACAGAAGTAAACAAATGGCCACACACAAAGGCACAGAAATAAACAAATGGCTACACACAAAGGCACAGAAGTAAACAAATGGCCACACACAAAGGCACAGAAATAAACAAATGGCTACACACAAAGGCACAGAAATAAACAAATGGCCACACACAAAGGCACAGAAATAAACAAATGGCCACACACAAAGGCACATAAGTAAACAAATGGCCACACACAAAGGCACAGAAATAAACACCCCATAAATGAAGAAGAATCATCAGTAACAGTGATTAGAAAATAGTAACGTATACAGAAAGGAATCTCCGCACATGTATGTAGCACACTACCAATGTGAATAAATGCACAAGTATGCAGCTCAGCGACAACCAACAATATGAAGAAGCTCAGAACTTATAGAGACACCCATGGAAACATCTCAGAAGCTACAGAAGTACATAATCCACTGACAAAAACCGTAGAACCAACCACGAAAAATATGAATAAATACACAATTACAAACCAACACCGACGAAAAAGTGTAGAACCAGCGAGGGAAAATATTATCATACAAAAAAAGTATCCCCGCATAAGAACAGAAGAAGATAGCACACAAAAATGGCTCCAAAATGACACCAAAATGATTCCAAATTGACAACAAATCTTATGACTTGAAAAGGACTCTAAATGACTTCAAAATGACACCAAAATTACTCCAAAATTAGTCCAAATTTACAACAATTTTAATGACTAGAATAATAATCTAAACGATGTCAAAAGTGCACCAAAACTACTCCAAAATAACTCTAAAATTAAAACAAATTAAATGACTCAAAAATGACATTCAATTATTTCAAAATGACACCAAACTGACTCTAAATCCACAACAAATTTAATGACTCGAATAGGACACGAAATGATTACAAAAACCAGAAAAATTACACTAAATGTATCCAACATAACTCCAAAATAATAACAAATTAAATTACTCGAATAGGACTCCAAATTACATAAAAGTGGCACCATAATTACTCAAAAATGACTCCAAATTGACAACAAATTAAATTACTTGCATAGGATTCTAATTTACTACCAAAGAGCACCAAAAGTGCTCCTAAATGACTCCATATTGACAACAAATTAAATGACTCGAAAAGGATTCCAAATGACACGAAAATGGCAACAGAATTATTCCACAATTACTCAAATTTGACAACACATTAACTGACTCAAATTACATTAAAAAAAACTTCAAAATGGCTCCAAAATGATTCCAAATTGACAACAATCTAAATGACTCCAAAACGACTCCGAATTAACAACATATTTAATTAATCGAGTAGGATTCTAAATTACTTCAAAATGACACAAAAATGACTCCAGTTAGACTCCAAATAGATAACAAAATAAATTACTTGAATCGAAATTAAATTTTTGCCCAACTTAATTAATTTATGGGCTTCCTTATGACCGACAGAGCAGTGGCGGCCTTATTAATTTTATAGGCACAGGCCATAACGCAATTCTATATGTATTATTTGATTTTAAAATTTGTTTCTTTAAATTAAAAATCATTTATTGTTTTATATTAATTATTTTATATTGTGTCGAGATTGTACATCGGATATTGTACAACAGTGCAAAAGTCTCTCAAATACACTTCCAGCCCCTCTCTTGAAATCTCAATATTCACTGCCTCGACTGTTTTTTTATAAGTATGCTACTCGGCATTGTATAAATATATATTTATGTGCTTTACCAAGTCCATCGCACAAGTACCGACCACATACGCTAGTATATTATTATAAGGGTATGAAATTAGCATTTCTATAGGCTTAGTTCATATTAATTTAAATTTCAAAACTGTCAGGTCGAAAGTTCGGCCTCAGATTTAATATGTATTTAGTTCTCACGTCAGATCTGTTACAATTATCACGCTTATCTATCGATTCGCATTTTCGTTTACATTTTCATAGAATTATTATGTGTTTTTTATTCTATAAATGTTTTTAAAAATATTTCTCCCAATCTACAAGGGCAGCAAGGGTGATAATTATTCACGTTCTCCTCATACACCAATCTTTCGATCGATAACGCAATATTTTCGTTATTTTTTTGCAATCTTGACCAAATAGCACACCACACACACCCCACACACGCACTAGCACCTACACACGCATATACACATGCAATTACACACATACACATTCACCTACACACATTTACATGCACCTACACACATTAACATGCACCTACACACTTATGCTACACACAAGCACGCATATACCCATATGCATACACCTACACATACACACCTACACACGCAAACACAAACATACACACACGAGAATGATAACACATTAAAAAAACTGGTAGTGTGATCAGGAACGCCATTCACATAAATGTTTCAGAGGCACAATGCATACATGCGACCTTGCGACACGAGGGGTCAATGGGTCATTACTGGTCATGTAAGGGTCAAGGTGTTGGAGGTGGCGGTGAAGGAGAGTGGGTCATTTATGGGACATATATGGTTCTTTTATGGATCAGTGTTGTGAGGGGTCGGTCTGGCACTATCAATCATACACCCATCCCAACATACACATAAAAAAATCCTCTTACATACTTCATACAAATAATTACATTCTACATCACTGAGACACGGTCCGAC
Source organism: Dryococelus australis (assembly GCA_029891345.1). Lineage (NCBI taxonomy): Eukaryota > Metazoa > Arthropoda > Insecta > Phasmatodea > Phasmatidae > Dryococelus > Dryococelus australis. The sequence continues at coordinate 94,343,437 of CM057006.1, read as the reverse complement.
CCAGAACATGGAGGACGAGTGGGGACATCACTCGTGCGATGTCCGACCTGGAACGTGGAGGACGAGTGGGGACTTCACTCATACACGATCCGACCCGGAGCCTGGAGGAAGAGTGGGACATCACTCATGTGCAATCCGACCCAGAGCCCAGAGGACGAGTGGGGGCATCACTCATGTGCAATCCGACCCAGAGCCCGGAGGACGAGTGGGGACATCACTCAGGCATGGTCCGACCCGGAGCCTGGAGGACGAGTGGGGACATCACTCAGGCATGGTCCGACCCGGAGCCTGGAGGACGAGTGGGTACATCACATGTGTGAAGTCCGACCCAGAGCCCGGAAGACAAGTGGGGACTTTACTCATGCACAGTCTGACGTGGAGCCCGGAGAACGAGTGGGGAAATCACTCAGGCGAAGTCCGACCTGGAGCCCGGACGACGAGTGGGGACATCACTCAGGCGCGGTCCGACCCAGAATGCGGAGGACGAGTGGGGACATCACTCATGCGTGGTCTGACACGGAGGCTGGAGGACGAGTGGGGACATTACTCAGGCGCAGTCCAACCCGGAACCTGGAGAACGAGTGGGGACATCATTAATGCGAAGTCCGACCCTGAACACAGAGGGCGAGTGGGTACATCATTTATGTGCTGTCCGAGCCGCAACCTGGAGGACGAGTGGGACAACACTCAGGTGCTGTCCGACCCGGAGACCAGAGGACGAGTGAGGACATCAGTTATGCGCTGTCCAACCCGGAGCATGAGGGACGAATTGGGGGACATCACTCTGCCATAGTCCGACCACAAACCTGTAGGACGATTCGGGACATCACTCATGAGCGTTCTGACCCAGAACCCTGAGGATGAGTTGGGAAATCACTCAGGCATGGTTCGTTCCGGAGCCCGGAGGATGAGTGGGGACATCACTCACACGTGGGAATAGTGATTCGATTGGGCAAATATTAGGTATATATTTTAGGTATGGCTGTGATAGACAGTGATGCACTAAATAAACACTATGTGGAAGACTTAACACTGTTACATTAATCATATTTTTATTGCAATCAAGTGACATACAAGAGAAATTAGTAAAGTTAAAAGAAAGTATTACAAAAGTTTTTACAAGTTTGGTTACTTTTTGGAAATATAGACAAAAGCGATGACTTTGCTGCATAATATAAGAAACTACAGCACATTAACATTTGGAACGTTTAAAAGGTTAAATTAATGAATAGGTAACTACTAATATTGCGAAACACAGATGGAAGAGATGTCGCAATATATAACTCTTGAATAGATTTATAAACATCTGGTATAATTACACAAACATATCTGAGAGCACAAAATTATGATTTGCGAACATGAATAAATGTTCTTATTAAAGACTCCAGACCGAAAACCATAAGTAAATATGACACAGTTTTAAGTAAAATAGATAATATTGATAAGGCACAGAATACTCGACCTAGTACTGCAGCTAGAAAACGATCGTATTTGTTAATATAAATACTGGAAATTTAATGTAAAATTAACAAAAATGACTAACTCCACTTCGGTATTACATATTGTCATTTATGCTGTCAATTTTTAGAACTTACAAGCTAAATGAGCATGCATGGAATTGGGTGTTTTAAACATAGTTAAAATTAAAACTGTTACAATAATAATGGATACTATACATTCTGTGTTAGTTATTTCTAATGATACACATCTGTAGATCAATTCTGAAGAACCTTTAAAGAAGAAGTAAATGCAAATACTTCTCCCATAACATAGTTTCATTGCTATAAAAAATCCTTTGCCTGCATGCAATATGACTTTTGGTGTATACCGACTTAGCAACATATGGTTTTTTGGAGAATCCATCATTACATACTTACCTTAAAATAGTTCAAGGAAGTGATTATGTAACTGACACAACAGAAGGATTGTTTAAATTATTGTTCAAAACAATTCCAAATGGATACTCCAACACCAATCTGGAGAAATAGAAGGATATTTTAAAATGCCTGAATGTAAATAATCATTCAGGAGATGAAGATCACCCAAAAATATACATTTATTAGGAAATATTGTTCGAAGTGGAATATATAAATATGATGTTGGCGAACAGTTTTCTCCTGTATATTGGAACGCTCCTAATGAGTTGGTGAAGAGACTTCTTATAGCTTCAAATCGGTCTGGAAATAATTAACTTACAAACGAAATTGTATCTATTATTGAAGAGCGGTCTGAAGAATGATATATTCCTAATGAAGTTAATTAAGATTGCTCAAGAACTACATGCTCCTGCAAGAATAAGGTTTCTGAGAAGAAGGTATATTACTCATAGTTTGAATGATTTGTTTGAAGGCGATTTGTGTAATATGACATTGCTTTTGTTATGCAGTAGTCGATATAAGTATGTTTTAACTGTAATAGACATGTATATAAAATATGCATGTGGTGAGTGAATGAGTGAAATTGTGGGCGGTCGACAGCGAGGTAACTAGCACCCACAGGAATATAAGAGTGAAATGCTGAAAAATCCTCCATAGGAGGCAAAATAAAAGTCAGGTAAAAATGGGAAAAATCTCCACAGGAGGCAATAACAAAAGGACAAAAAAGGTAAAAATCTAAAAGGAAGCAAAAGGACAATCACAAAAACAACAAACAAAAGAGTATAAAAGAATCCAGAAAAGCAACATCACAAGAACAAAAAACAAGTCACAACACACTATAAAGACCCACCACACATAAAAATAGGAATACACCATTCAAAGACAAACCCAACACTCAGCATTCGCTGTAGGTCATCAGGAAGATTAAAAGTGTGACAAGCATGGTCATACCTGCAACACTCCAACAAAACATGTTGCACAGTCAAGAGAGTGCCACAGGTATCACACTCAGGAGGGGATTAACCATGCAGCAGGATTGTTTGTGTTAGACAAGTGTGCCCAATATGAAGGTAAGAAAGCACCAAACCGTACCTGCATATACACAAAGCAACAGGACAAGTGTAAACAGACAAGTCATGTATGGCCCTTAACTTGGTAGACAGCTGGAGCAAAGTCCACACCCGCCTTCAAATCATGCCAGGCCACGAACTGCATGCAGCACATCACACACAGGGACACAATGATCACAAGGTGGAAGGCTGCATGCCTCCTTAGCCACCACATCTGCTGCTCTATTGCCCGGGATGTCCAAATGGCTGGAACGCACAGGAAGATGACATGAGCACCAATAGGCAGCCCCTGCCAGCTTCTCCTGGATCATAGAAATATGCAGATTAACTGTGGAACCAAATGCATGTGTTATACCTGTGAAGAATAATATGCGAAAACAAGTTACCACTACAATAAAAACCATTTCAGAAGAAATAAAGCTGAGACTATTCCAAACAGATAAATTAACAGATTTCTTCAGTACTACTTTTCAGGAACTAATGACAGATTATAGGACTAACAATTATGTAACATATTCTGAAATAAAAGCAGCTGTAGGGGAGAGACTCAAGAAAATCTTGAAACAATCAATATACAGATATTTAGCTTCGAATGGGACTTACAAATGGGTAGATGCTCTGCTTAAATACAGAAATTTTATAAATTAAAATGTCATCGAACTATCAAGATAGCAACCTAAAATGTTACAGAAAATAGATTGATGAAAACCATATATAATAATCCTAAAGTAGTCATAGAGAGAAAACCAAAGATTAAAGTTATGTAAATATGTATGTATTTCCAAGGTGAAAGATGTTTTCGAGAAGAAATATTGTTTTAATTGGTCGTATGGAATATTTAGAAATTATTTCAGTTAGTAATTACCTAGATTATATTACCTCGAAAGCTATAATGGCGAACCTTTAAAAGTTGGTTGTTATGAATTTGAATTACATAAAATTATTTCTCTAAATGAATATTTAGTTGACAAAGATATCAATAAGGAAAACGTAGGTCCTTTATTCGCTGGAAAGGGTTCCCAAAGCACATGATTCGTGGGTGAAAAATCAAGATCATAAAATATTGTAAGACATTGTTTGTAAATAAGTTATTCAATAAAACCATTTTGAATTATTAGATGTGTTTCCATTAATAATATGCTATAGTTACATGAAATCTATTAAACTCTGTCAATATTCATGTAGATTTGGTTAACTATTTTCTTTATTCAAAAACACAAATAGTTGGCTTAATATGCTATTAACTTATATAACATGAAAGTATGCTTGATTATGGCTTACTATTGATGTCTATAGGTAATGTGTTTCAAGAGATTTGAGTAATATTACAAGAGGTAATTTTTTTTATTTATGTTAACGACTATTTGCAGGGACATAGTAGCTCATATACTTTGGTGTTCACTGTTACTGATTAAACTTAGAATAAGTAAACATTTATCACCAAGAACATTGATTTATAATATTTAAGTGCAATTATGGGATAGGAGAAGTCAGATCAATAGTTAATACGCAAGAATAAACACAAGTAAGTATTATGTTGTGAAAGTTATATATGAGTGTGTCGGGAATGATCACATGGGATTAAATGATTATCTTTCCATAAAACATAATAGGGTTTTACAGGATTAAACAAGTATCAATCACTGGCCACATCGAGTCTTGTCCATTAAAAAACTGATAATAAGACATAAATTTAGTAGAAAAGTTTTCTACGGTTGTGAGTCTGCACAATGATGCCTGCTGCTATACTTGGAGTTTTGTGAAACTCCATATGACAGACATACTTGAATAAAAAAAATTATGATATGTTGTACATGCAATGGTGACTGCTCTGAATATCCAAAGATATTTGAGACTTTTGTGGAAACATTAATATTTACATGTAAGGCGATTTACTAAGGTTGACTAATATGTTTCTAATGAAGTTATTATTACAGACAGACTTAATTTTTGTTAAATGCTAAGTATTTTAATACGTGATTTGTTAGAAATCTGGAATTTTTGTGAAATAATTAGATTTGGTTTTTAATGTCACATACACAAAACTAGCAATGTGATGTAAACTATAATTTGAATTTTTAACTGTCATCTCATTGAAGTTCTAACGGATCATATGTGAGAGAGCATATGTGGTTCACTCATAGGGAAGTACGCATACAAATCTTAGGCAATAATATACTTTATTTCATTTGTTGTAATTATGTGTTAATGTTGATAATTAAAATTAGAATATATAAACATATTTGTTTAGCATACTTTTAAACTTATATGAAAACACATTATAGTATTGTTAGTTGGGTATCTTATATTAAATGTTTGTCAAATCTTCGAGTTATGTAAAGTTATTGTTTACATTACTGTGCTTTATATGTTTGGTGAATACATATATATTTTTTAAAATAAGACTTGAGTGATATGTATCGGCACACTCTGGTGGTTGGAAAACAACTTTTTATATTAGTCTATAATGCTTTTTAATGTTTACAGTACTTAAAGGTTTAATATAGTTACACTAGAACCACAAAATATAAATTTTTTTAAAAAACAAACACATAATACATAGGTCTGGGCAGTAGGGTGTTGTTAAGGGTGATTATTGTTATATTTTACTTAGTATCACTAGCTATGGTTTACTAATAGACTAGCATATTGGTATATTTGCTTTGGGATATTGTGCAAGTAAATCATATTTGATGGTATGTTTCCTGAAATTATATTAAGTGGGACATTACTGCTTTAATAATATCAATTGGGATGTGATATTTTAATATTACTAATGGTATGCTCGCCAACAATCATCGCCAAAATCGAGTGGTGTGTTTGTACCACAGGGATGTGTCGGAGAGAGAGAGAGAGAGAGAGAGAGAGAGAGAGAGAGAGAGAGAGAGAGATAGAGCTATCGAGGAAGATAGAGAAAGAGCGGGGCAACACTCTTCAGTTCTCTAATGGAATTATTTTAGCTGTTCCTGAGTGGCCAGCCTGGCTGGGCGCTGGCCAGTAGAGAGAGCGGATACACTAAGCTTTTGGTTATAATACACACACTTGTTCTCAGTAATATTTGTGTTTGTACACAAAGGAAATTAATTTCATTAATGCAATAAATGTGTAATCCTGGATACCTGTGAGCTGTGTGTGTAACCTAGGTGCGGGCTGGAGCGATTTGCTGCAAATGGGCGAGGTCAGACACCATATGATTTGTTAGAGAGCTAAAGGGTGAGAACCAGGGCATGCTATGTTTAAATGTGAGTTGCATGTGACAAGTATGTTAATTTATTTTATAAAAAAATGTATAAACTTGTGTGGGGCTGTAAACTGATTTTGTGCATGCATAATAATTATTTTTTTAAATGTGATATTAGGTTTTATTTTTACTTGGTTGTGTGTGAAATGTGTTTGGTGTAATTGAGGTTTAGTCATTTCATCTCTTGCTTCTGTGGGGCCAGTATACTGACTTTTTGAATATTTAATATTTCATGTGAATTGTAGGTATACTTGAGGGTAAGATATTTTGATGTATCTTTGTGTTTAATTGATTTGTGATGAACTACATAATATATGTGTCATGCTAAATCTGTTGTGGTTCAATATGTATTTGTTTAATTTATTGCATATTTGGTAATTATTTGATGTTGCAGGATATATTCATTGTTAGTATAACAATTCATACTTAGTTATTTTTAAACATTTATTTATGAATGCACATTTCTGACCTCAGCTGATAGACATTTCATATATATATAGAGCTCAGTATGACACCAAACAGCAACCAAGGCGAATGTGTGCCCATTCTCGCCATCCTATCCTTCCCCCAACATCCTAACTAAACGAACGTGTGCCTGCTCTCGACATTCCCTCCATCCCCTCATCCAGCCACCGACCACAGTACACACTCCTCAGTACACACTCTATTCGACGAAAAGCCCTCTCTTGTCCAAAATAAACTTATGGTACTCTTGTACCAAACTCAATACATAAATGCTGCTACCCACACATCTTAGAGGTCAGTCACCTGATAGCTATCCAAGGGTGAAGGCCTATCCGCTCTCCCAAAATATCCCATATGACACCAATTAAACAATTACACAGAGTAACAAAATTTAAAAAAATATTAAAATACTTTTTGAAAAAAGGATTAAGTGATTAATCCTTAATCCTTAATCCGATACATCGGATTATCAGCTTATTAATACAATTAATATTATCCAACTAATCAATTAATCTGCAAAAATCTATTTTTAGACCATCCCCATCCTATGTCAATCTACTATTGGGCCAGGACAGCCTCGCACGCTCTACTCATGCAAACTTAATTCACATGACCTAATTGTTTCTGGTTTCAAAGTGATTGCACTTTTTTTTTTAGTCCACATATCACTCCAGATTACATTTCATATTCCAGGTAAATGATGAATCATATGATCTCCTTCGCGAAATTTATTGAGTACTTTTCTAGGCATCATTTCAATTTACATTATTAAGAACAAACCATAGTTCTGATAGCCAGCTGCAAATATATAGAATACCTTCTTTCCCTGCTTCTACATACATCATCAGTGCAAAAGGGTTAATGAGACAGTTTACTCAAAGTTTGCCTATTGATCTTCTGGAAATTAAATTTTCAAGTATGTACATTGGGGAAGATTAGTTTGTTGGCTCAGATAAACCTCTAACACAATTTCGGCTAACAAAGAAGAACTCTGGCAATTTAAGGACATTATTTTTCAACTGAGCATTTAATAATCTCCATAAAAAACACAACATGATTTTTGCTAAACCACTAAATGGCATTAGTGTACCCACAGAACCTATGACGCAGTTGAAGTACTATTTAAAATAACTTTGTAAGGTGCACCCACATTACGTGAACAGCCACTTGAAAGAACTGCTGATCACAAGTAAGCACAGACACAACCTAACCTACTGGATTAGTAAGGGACTAAGCTTTGACTAATTTTGTAACCACTGTATCCAGATGTGAAAGGGCCATGTATATAGGTTTTTGATATTTTGCTGCAGTGGATGATTTTACCTATGTCCCAGCTTCATGAATTCTCCAAGTATAATGCACCTATGATATTCTGGGTATACATAATTCGGCAAAACATATTTCAATAAGTAAATATCCTCCTGATTTGCATTTCAGAGGAAATCAAGAGGCTACAAAGTATCTTTAGATACGGTGGGGGCTTTAGGATAGCATTCTCAGGCATAGTGGGTTTATTAGGGCCCTAGGATCTAACAATTTGGTTTCCGTATTTGATGACTTTTGAAGTGAAGGATTTTTGCATTCGAGTGATTTGCATTTTCATTGCAAATACATGGTCCTTGAATTTCTTTCCCATATTTATTTGCTTGTGTTGCAAGCATTGTCAGATAATGTGTGGCTAGTTAACAATTCTGCGATGATATGTCCACATCAAATATATCTACTACAATTTCAGTGAATGGGTTTTCACCAAGCTCAATGTGACTATAGACTTTTTTTTAACTTCATTTCATAGTCATAGGTACAAGGAACTTTAAAATAATGGAATGGTGCCACTTAACTCTTATCGCAGTTTGCACACATATAGGTGCATTCGTAAGTATACAGTTCATCGTATTTCCTATTAATAGTACACCAAATATGCTGTTCTGTTTAAGAGATAACATCATCAGTAGTTTCATTGATGACTTTCCAGATGCCTGACATGCATCTCTGATGTTAATTTGCTGTTGGAATGGTTTTTACCCAGGGTTATTATATGCTTACTAATTGTAGTGATAGCTCCAGCCACATCATTATCATCTGTCACCATTCGCACGGCATCGTTTTCTTTTCCACCAAAAACTAGAACATTATCATAACAAGGGGAGGAACAAACTAAGAGATCTGGCTTGAATTTATCAGAAAACGAGGTAACCAAGTCTGGACGACGCAGTCCACACCTATCATAGTCTTCGTAAAAATTATCAAGTTTTAATGATTTTCATATGAATGAGTAATCAGAGTTCAAAATATTTACAATGTATTCACATGTTATATCAACCTAAACCTCATGAGTATCGCTGCCATTTACATTGAAAGCAGCTCACCTAGCTGACATGAATAAATTGCTGCAGTCGATATAATACTTCACATCAGCAGCCACTAAGTTTCTCACTTCTCCCTCAATTCTCGCACGTACTTTTGATGTGCAAACACTGTTATCACTTAGATCATGTCAGTAAAATAACATATTTTACAGTTATTTCTGTTTTGTGTACAACCTGACTGAATGAATTTGCTGGTCGCCACCTCTGTGGGATGTCTTGCTTTTTTCTATAATACAGTCTACGCCATTGAAAATAAAATGAAAAAAAAAAAGTTTGTAGGTTCGACTGGCAAAGTTTAGCTACACATTCTTTCGCAAATTCCTCTTCCTTTTTACGCTATGCATATTTCTTCATTTTACTTTTGTGTGTATGCACATGTGCACAGGTTTTGTGAAAAAGTTTTATGTTCTAACTTACAGCCAACTTGTTTCTTCAATTCACTGTGTCTTCATGTTACTTGTTGCATACAATAATTGTCTGAATTCTTTTTCTCCAGTTTCCACAAACTTTCTCAGTTCCTCGGAATGGTTATAGTCCCATCCAAAGTAAAATTTTAGCCAATTATTATTAATTAAATTTTTGCCAACTGTTATTAATTTAATTTACTTGCACAAATCACTGGAAATAAAAAATATATATATTATAACTAACCCAACCTAACTAAACCACTACATGATGTGGCAAATATGAAGATAAATTATATTTTTATAGCAACTTATATTATTCTTTGTAACAATACATGGAAAATTCAGAAACATTCTTCAGCGCTATTAAAATGTTAAACCCAGGAGAAAAAATGTTTAAATGTTACCTTTAATAAAAAAATTATTAAAATATTCAATGTTAAAGAGATGATGGACACCATCGTGAATTTCATGAATTGCCGAAAAGTATCCAGGTAAAACCTGGTATTACATCAATATGTGAACCCCACTTTATTTGTGTAGTAAATTTGAAAACATAAGACAAAAATGTTGGATTATTTGCTTGACTACCGGTCTAAAAGAAGGAAAATATACCGATTATGGGAAAAACGGGCTTCTCAAGTACCTATTTATATATTTGTCTGTGATCGATATTGTGCAGGCTTGGTCGGATTCATACTGAAGAACGTCACGAATATGCACAGAGGAAATGTAGCAATGTCTCCTCCACCACCAATTTTGAACACGTGAAGGCTGGAGGTTGGGCGGAAACAGCCATTTGTCTAAGTGAGAGGTTTGATTAATCCCTTGTTTAGAGTTGGCGTCTTTATTGAAACCTATTTGCATGTGTCGTGAAAGTATTGACCTCAGCAATATTTTTATTTGAATTTATGCATAGTATTAAATGTATATGAAATATCCCAAAATAGTTTTACGTAATGCAATCTCAGCGAAAGTTCTACAGGAACGAAACAAAATTTTGCATTATCATGAACGAAATATCGTCACAAGATGGTATATGTGGTTCAATCAAAATTAAAGTGTAAAAAAAAAAAACGGAGTAATGAGGATATGGTAGACACATTTATATTGTCTTTTTTATTGCCCAGGAGTAGAGCGCACAGAAAGGTTTTATAGCAGTGTTTCACTTAGGCATCAGTAAAAAATTAGGACAAAATAAAATCAACTTAATATGCTAGTCTTTAAGCTCCAAAAAATACTTTAAATTTTGAACATAATTAAAAAATAAGTTTATTAATGAATTTTTATGTAAAGCAAAGGCATGTGTTGAATCGCGTCTGCTTTGCATACATTTGTTTTTTATTTCTGGTGGAATCGCGTGCTAATTTCATGAAGCTTCTAATGAATTAACGGTTTATATGTGTACAGTTGATGCGCTTTATTCCGAAGGTACGGTAAAATGTAACTAGTAACAAAGTAACGAGTACAAAGTAACGAGTAGTAACGAATACCCTAATGTAACACAATGGACCATCACTACACTACGGCTAAGAGTCGGAATGTAACTAGTAACAAAGTAACGAGTACAAAGTAACGAGTAGTAACGAATACCCTAATGTAACACAATGGACCATCACTACACTACGGCTAAGAGTCGGAATGTAACTAGTAACAAAGTAACGAGTACAAAGTAACGAGTAGTAACGAATACCCTAATGTAACACAATGGACCATCACTACACTACGGCTAAGAGTCGGAATGTAACTAGTAACAAAGTAACGAGTACAAAGTAACGAGTAGTAACGAATACCCTAATGTAACACAATGGACCATCACTACACTACGGCTAACAGTCGGAATGTTATGAGTACCACTTGTGATTCTACACGAGCAACTACATGAATGGGGCACTTTCCAAAAACTGCAAGCTATGCGCAACTACGTATTAGTTAACATATATTTTGCAGCCTTGATGTGACCACTTATTACCAAAGTTTACAATACAAATAGCGCTGAAGGCAACACATACAATTCTTCGAGCTTTGTTTTTATGCCTCATAAATGATAATGCTAAGAATGTTTTGTAGTTCTTTCAAAACAGTAAATTGTCTTTCGGTGTTTCATTAATTTAAAAAAATTTTGACCAAAATGTTTAATTTCAAATCTTTTGGAGCCTTATGTTAGTAAACCGTAAATGTTATTAGATAAATACTGAAGGGTAATTTGCTATATCAGAATATAAACATTTTACTGCTTTCCTCGTGAAGACAAATTTATTTAAAACAAGTAAAAAATGTATATATTTGACAGACACTGGCCTTCTGGAAGAGATGGAACCGTACTGGAAAGAAGTAGATGCTGTCGGAAACACCACGGTAGGCTTTACAAAGGTGCTTCTTAGCAGATCGTGCTCTACAGGCGAGTGCAACCTTGGCAGCATGCTGACGGATGCTATGGTCGAAGAGGTACTGTAGTTTTCTAGTAAAATACAGTTGAGACACGTTATAACATTATCATCATTACATGTCCTCCTTTCACTAAGAAATGTGTAATTATAACGTATTCTGAATATCTAAATTGAACTAGGTAACATAACTGCAAGACTTTCTAATAGATAAGCAAAATGGTGAAATAAATCATTATTGTAAATCGAAATATGTGATGGATGGAATTTTTCAAATCATTATGTGTTTACCAAAAATATTGTAACCATTTACTCTCCGGTATCAAATACAAATATCCTGTGCTGATCATCATAACGAATTGTTATTGCAATGAAAGGCTTAGCTATATATTAACACAAATTCGAAACTCAGTCAGCTGTTACACAAGAAAAAAGAGAAAGCGACGATGAATGGAAATCGTTAATTTAATAACAAAAAATTTAATTTTAGAAGGCTGTTTAGAAATGCAATATTTTCTTAAACAGAAAGAGAGGACATCTACTGAGAATGCAGGATAAATGAAGACATATGATACGAGGAGCAGCTGTTTTTTAACTGTGTCCCCCCCCCCCCCCAATCAGTCACATGTACATAACGAATATAATAACTGTAGTATGGGTGTGGCGAAACAGGCTCGTGGCTCTCACTTTGACCTCTATTTTGTCCCGTTTTTTTTACAAAAAAAATACCTTATTTTCGCACAAAATCGTACGTTTTATACCAAAAATGCCTTAAATTACCCCTTGTTTCTCTACAAATTTCCCGTTTTCCCAAAAATTTCACGATTTTCCCTCAAAAATATGCCATTGCCAGAATGTTTAGTAGCGAGCACCCGAAATGCATAAACAAGCCGATTTTTAGATGTTGAGGGACTCGCTTCATATTTCTGGCCTTCAGCGATAAAATAATTAATTTTTTAAATAATTTTTTAATTTTAAATATATTTATATAATTAATAAATTTAATGTCGGAAGTATCAAGTGTTGTATATCACCGGACACGTATTTTCAAGGTGCATACAATCGTGATGTCATACCACCATTCTAACTCGTAATATCATGCTATATCATTCTCAGTTTTTTCGCTCTCTCTTTTTGTTTTCCATTCTTTCATTTCTCTTTCACTCGATCATTCTGTCTTCTTCTTTCTTGCCTCCTTCATTCAATATCGTTATCTTATTCCATCCCTGTCTCCCACTTTTTCGTTTCTCTCCCTTGCCTCTCTCATTCAAATATCTTTCTCTTATTCCATCCCTTTCTCCCTCTCTTTCATCTCTCTTTCTCTCATTCTATCTCTTTATATCCATCTCTCTCTAGTTACTCTTCCTTTCTCTCGTCCAATTCACTCTTCCTCTCCGAGGGTTTTCTCAGAATCCGCCCATTTTTTGTTGTTTTTTTTTCTCTCTTGTCTCTCTCATTCGTCCGACCCAATTACTCACACTTGTTCGATTAGTCACATTTACTCCATTCTACCATCAACATTGTTCCTTCATCGCTTTCTAGAGTGCGCGAATCGTATTTATTACGAATTTAAAGATGTAATTATCCATACACGAGAAGGTATATAAAAATGATTGTAAATTACATTCCATGTAGTGCTTTGTAAAACCTATTCGGTTTTCAATAATTTATATTTTGACTGACATAATTTTGTCTTAATATTTTACTTTATCCGATTGGTTTTTACATTTGTTGCCTAACCTCGTAACCACATATGCAACACCACGCCGACTGGTACGCCAGGGACACACGTGCTTGGTGCAACCCACCAAGAGTGATATCATCTGCATGCACGAGCAGTGACGTCAGCAACAGACATCACGCGGGGAAGTGACATAGTATAAATGACCGCGAGACAAGTGGTTGCAAACTTAAGCGATCGTGAGGCACTTGGCTAACAAGTCCTGCTAATTAGACATCTAGGAATCCATGATTTAATAAATAAGTAGAACTATTTAAATTTATTTCATTTATCATTTGAATAAAGCCGAAAACATATTCTTTGAAAATGTATAAAAAATGTATCAAACATTTATTTTGCAATGTAAATTCCGCTATAAGTTCTTAAACTTTGTAAACTTCACACTATCCCATGACAGCTGGTGAAATATAAAAAAATTGAAAAATTCTAATGCTTGTATTAGGAATCGAACCCAGAACCTTTAGATTATAAAACATACATGCTAACCCACTTTTTTTTAAATATATACAAAATATGCATGTAGGTAATGTGAAGGGCTTTTTAACGTCCCCCGATTTTATGCTTGAGAGCTTAGCAGGGTAACGCTGACAGACTAATTTATAACCTAACTTAAATTAACATCCATGCCTTGCCTGGGATTCGAACCCAGAGCCTCCCGTACCCCAAATCGGTGGCACACCATCCGAATGCGCCACAGGAGGACACTAGACCACCAACCTCATACAAATTGAAGTCCTTAAAACGTGTAGATGAGTTTCAAATGTAGAATATAAATTCCTAGTAAAATTACAGAATTTTTAAAAAAAATTTTATTTATGTGAATATAATTTGCTCATCGATGTCTTAATAATACCGAATTTTAGAACATTTTTACCTTTTGTAAAGCCTTGCGATGTGCTGTATTTTAACATGTGATAACTTTCAGCTGGAGTCTGAATTCATAAGATAACATGTAATTATTATCTTATATATTCTTTTTAAAATAATTTTGCTGAAAGTCGTGTAGGCAAAAATAATTTGCGAACTATTAGGAACAGTCCCGTGAAATTCAATTATGGAAGCACCATTTCTAGCTCCAGAAATGTATGTTAAAGCCCTTTATATAACAATAATGTAAATTAGCTTAGAATAATATTTTGTTGTTTTTAACGAGGTCTAACAGACTGTTTATGATTTAGGATTTAAATAAGATAATAAAACCCTATATTTATTTTTCAAAATTGATATTTATTCTATTTTTATGTTGCACTGAATTTTATGTAGTGTACAGAGAAAAGCTATCTGACTATTTTTCGTAGGCATAATTATCGTACATTTATTTTGATTTAATATCTATGTAATTAAACCCAAGCACCATAACATTATATATATCAGACATATATATCAGGCAGGGTACAACATCAGCAAGGAATTAAATACTTGGTTAATATATATATATATATTTTTACATACTTAAGACTACAAATTAAGACTTAAATATTTCCACGCTATTCACATATCATTACACCAGCATGTACATTTTCCACGTAATTAATATAGTCTGCTTATACACAGCTTAAGGCAGTCTACGCCAGCAAGCGTCCGACCAGAACCCTTGCCCACATGTACTTCTTCATGGCAATGTTTTTATTTCAAGGCCTCTGCGATACTATCAACATTGTAAAGGGCTTGATTCGCAGTCTCGAAGGCTCGGCGACTGATAGCTTCATCCAAAGGCTCAGGCTTATCAAAGGTACAATCCAGCCAAACATTGTATTTTATGGGACCTTTTTCAACTTTTTTTAAATTGATTAATTGTCCTTTGCATATGACTTTCGTACCTACAAGGTTATTTCCAATCACATGATCCTTTCAAGTGTACTTGATGCACATGTAGAACCCGTTCGATGTGGATTCTCCAACAGCTAGTACAGGTCATTTCTTCTTAGCTGCTGAAAATCGACCTTCACAGATCTTCTTATGTCTCTTCGGCTTATCATCACGTTTGAACGGATGTTTGCACTTGCCATATTGTTGCATGGCACAGGAAGGTCCCTTCCTCGCACTTAGGCTGTAGCCAAATATCTTTTCAAGGTAGCAACAACAAATCCTTGACGAAGTCGTCGATGAGCGCACTGCTGTACGTGATCCATCTGAAGAAGTCGATGGTGCAGCAGATGCCATGCCTGAAGAAGTCGATGACGATGATGCTGCCCCAGGTGTTCCATCCGAAGAAATGTGCTTTCCTCAGGAGTTGATGAACCTTCAACCTTCGGCTCCATACAATGTTCCAGTTGCTTACACTAGCTGAGTTGATGTGTCTTTAACAACTGCCCTTGTCAAACTAACTTCCTAACTGGAACCCAGCTACCAATTTGCTCGCAAGCATGAACCTTAACATTCAATGTTCCACCTACTAAAACTCATGGTTGCAATCTGCTCTACTGACCGACACCATACAAACCAATACACCAAGCACAATATCCACATTATTTTTAAGTTTAACATTGTTTAGTATACATATTTAAACTTAGATAAAATAATTATATTTCTGGTATCCCAGACTTGAGTATTTACAAGTAGGCATGTCTATGTTGAAAATGTAATATGTCCTACTCCTTTGCTAGGACATACATTTTTTCTACACACATACATATTGGCATATCCTTAACCTAACCTCACCTAACCTAACTTCACATTACCTTACATCACCTAACCTAACCTCATATAACCTATACTGACTTCACCTTACTTAAGATAACCTAACCTATTCATCTTGTAAGAATAATTCTTTTTTTCAATTCTCTCGACATTTACTTAACCTAACCACCAGTCCAAGTAGCAAGTCGATTTAGTAACTCCACTTTTGTCGTACGCACTCCACACATTTATGTGGGACTTAGAAAGTATTTTCATATTGTGTAAAATACTGACTAATTTTTACTTAGTTTCTTCACCCATGTTACCTCATGTCAGGATTAATAAAGACTTGTTTACCTAACCTAACCACCACACTCTATAGCCATGTACGTAAGAACAAGTTTTTTTTTCATTAAAAAATATCAAGTATATTTAAAAAATAAATACTTTGAAAATGTGTACCAATGGAGATATTGAGCTATGACGCGAGTCATTTAGGAGGAATTTAGGAGTCATTTGGTGCCATTTAAGATTAATTTAGGAGTCAAAGATAAAAGGGTCAAAGGACAAATAATGTCTTGTGAGTGGCATGTCTGACAGTAGTTACCTATAAGTGTGACCATGAGCTCAAGCTGAGCGAAGATAACACGAGGATGAAATATATTTTCACATTAAATGAACTTTTACACTGGCAACGATGATTAGTTAGCAGCTATTGTTGTCTATTTTAGAACTATTACTGTAGACCTTTTACGACATGCACTAGTAAACAATTTTATTTTAACTGAGTTAATAAGTGTTTCAGAGAAGCAGATACACATAATACTCAGACATCTTGAAAAATCATTGCTAGATTTAAATTCACCACGCCCCCCAGTTGACCTTGTGAATATCAAGAGGATGTCTGTACCTGCACGGTATCTGGAGTCTGTACGTACTTCCTGGCCGTTTTCGCACCTGAAGGTGTCAGATAGCCTTGGTCTGCACATAGCATTTCTGCTCCCTTTGGTGCCTTGTAACTTAAATTCGTACGTGCTTAAAACTCGTTTTCGCACCTGGATGGTGTCTCATAACTATGTGCGTGGGATACAAACCTTTATAACCCAAGTCATACTAGGCCAAACAGTATGTCATTGCATATAACTAAAGAAAAAATCTAATCAACCATTCCACCCATACAATCTGCTCTACCAACCACCATCAGACGAAATATACGCACTGTATACTATAATTCAAGCAGAACTCAGCCCACACTGACCTTATAAGAATCACAATTCCAACAGACATTAGCCAAATATCGTACTAGATATTAATATAAACCATTATATCAAACATCCATACGAACAAAAATACTGACCACCACACCTCAGACATGCGAACCAAAATATGAGTTACCCCTGCTGACTAGGAGTAATGGGGACTAAAACAATCATAACTCCAGCGTACTTCAGTCATGCCAAGATCACATTGTGCATACAACATTAAAACTACTCATTTCATACCACCCCTATGACGTAAATTAAGTCCACCAACCAAAACACACTAGGTGACAACACTCCAGCAGACCAGACTTAAATATAAATCACTCTATCAACCGGCAAACCAGTTAATTACACCAGCAATCCATAGAAATAACTTTTCTTATGAAATATACTATATAACATATCTCTTGAATGCCTAACCACCATATTGATAACCTAATTGACCTGAGTAATTATACAGAAATATAATAACCTTTACCATAACATTTCAACTATAAAATACGCCCGCCTGCCATATTTGGGAATACCACGGCTGTTCCACGTACCTGCCAATTGGTGATGAAGATAACGGGCTGGGTGAGCATCCCCTTTGACAGCAGCTGGTGGTTAGCAGCGATGTCCTTGGGCGTAAGTGACGAATGACAGCGATACCACCCCATGCATTATTTCTCATGTAATAAGTGGCGGCAGGCTCTGTCTTTCTGCGCGGGGCAGGCTAGCTGCAGTGGTGCGTGTTGCGGCCACCCTCTCATTTATCACCAGTGACATCATCCTGCCGATCACCAATCTCTGCGTTCCCTGTGTGCCTGCGCCGTTGGTACGGTTTGTCCAGCATAGTGTCACATCGCTGTACGAAATTTCCTGTGTGCTGCCTTGTTTAGACAAAGGTTTTCTGATTCGTCAGTGAATTCAAGATACCTCTATAACAAATATTCCTGCCCGCTTCCTTAGTTGGACACATAATCAATTATTGGTGGAACAGTGATACTGCAAGATATTGCTTGCGTGCTTTGCTGCATAAATAGGGCCATGGCTTGTAGTTTGAGTTCGATTTACCACCTTCGAGAGCAGCAGAAACAACCTCTAGATATGCGAGACTATGTAACAGAAATCTTACTTGGTTAAACATTGTGGGGAAAATTAGGCTAATAATATTTTGTGATTTTTAATAGGAGCTGTAAGCGCCATGTTGGAGAGAAACTAATTTTTTGTTCTTCTCTTTGAGCTTGCTACGTCACGGTCTAAGAAAAATGTGTCGATGCTGAAAACTTTGCCAAAACACATAGTTTTTTTATGAAGCATTAATGAAAGATCAACTTACTTGAAATGTTATAACGTGTTCAAACTATACATTGCAAAGGTGCAAATTTTCAAGGTTGGCATTTTAATACCTTTTGCAAATGCAAATATGCATGAATAATTCCAATGTCACCTTTTGAAATTTAGGTTGGCCACCTGACGTATGGTTTAGCCAGGCCCAACTTTTGGAGTAATTTATTGATAGATTTTGACACCTCATGTAGAGATAAAATATTTCTCTACAAATACATTTTGATAATTTGTGGCAATGACCTCGAAATATTTGGATGGTCACGATAGTTTTATATTTAGGCAAAACTGCCTTGAAAACCCAATGTCTGTCCAAAGAATTAAAGTGTAATGAAAATGGGGAAATATTGCCATTTAGTATATCACAGATCTACCCTCATTTTTGTATAAAAGATTTTTGCAATAATATTCATGTTAACACACATGTATTATGTTATTGTTACTGTCAGAATGTTAGTAAAATACTGTGTGCAAAATCCCCCCACCCCCCTTGGTAAAATCCTAATTTTTCATCCTGGGAATTTGTAGGCCAAATATTGCAATTATTTATAAATTAGTGTAAATTGCATATTGTCACATCGTTTCAATTCTAGCCATTGACGATACAGTATTTTACATATTTTGCAGTCCTTTTAGACATATATTAATTTTATAGTTTTGTATGTAACCAAAAACAGTTTATACTACTTAAAACATAATTGCCCATGTTTGGGGCTATTCTATCGATTAAAACGAATGGAAGAGAATAAAACAAAATAAAAAAGAATCTTTACAGTATTTCATGGATTTTCTGTGTTCTTAAATAATGCTGTCATTATGATTTTTCTCTGCTCAATGGTAGTTTCCTTTGTGTGTAAAAGGGTTTCTTTTTCATTGCGGGCGTGTTGAAGTCCACTTTGCGACACCTTTGTGGGGAAAATGGCGTATGAAAGGAAAAGCTGTACTCTCTGATTGCACAGGGAAAAGTGATTGGGTCAAATAATCACTAAAGTACATGAATTACTTGATACAGTACCGACCAGGGACCTCACTTCAGTGGTTAAAACATCTTTTAATATTTTGGGATTTTTGCTTATTATAATTATGTCCACAGGTTGGCTTCTAAACTTGTCCAAACCATCTCTCCTCCAGCTTGTTAAAGAGGCGAGTGTGGAGGGCTCTGATGGCGACCCGATCCACGACTTGAGAGTGAAGGCTAGGGCGCTGGTGCGTTGGGATAATGCGGTACTCGCAGCAGTGCTAAGTCTGCCCAGTCCTGTTACAAAAATCCTTAAAGATATTATTGTGAAATCGCGCTAACGATTACTTCGTTAACAAAGTTCATTTTAGAGGGTATATTCAATTTTTGTACAGTTAAATATAGTTCTCTCATTGAATTAATATGCTTGCCAAACACTTTTTGCAATAGCACTTTTTAGAGTCCCAGAGGAATTACAGGGAATTTTTTAAGTCAAGCCAGACTGGAGAATTTGGCATATGATAGGTTGGTTAAGGCTTGTGTGTGAGAATTTTCTTGTGATGTAGCCATATCTAAATATAGTTAAAATCATTAGAGCGTAGACGAGGGCCTGAACTATCTTTGCGAGAATTTATCAAACAGATATTGGGTATTGTAAATATGGTAGGTTTGCCATGTAAGAAGGCTATTTTACTCAGTATTTTATAACCCCTATCCTAAAAAACAGTCGGTATTTTCGTTTTTCATCTAAGCCCGATACTTTAGTAAAATTACTTTATCTAGTGACCGAGACTGAAAGGACCTTAAAGTATTGTGCAGGGGAAAATAGTGATGTAGGAGATTTAGGAAAAGTGAAGGTAGCGAGTACCCCATGCAAAGAGACACTTATGTAGATCTTTGGAAATACAAACCATTTAGTCAAAGATTGTTTTCCCCAAAAATCATTATTTAATATTTCTTCTGGGGATGAGCCCCATCAAACAAAAGTGTCGACTAGATCTTGGTATTCTCTGACTCAGAATCAGAAAAGCCCATCTCACTCAAAGAAATATCAGGGTAGTAATGCAGGTTTCAAGACTGCACTTGTTTTTATTCAATCAAAAGAGCCGTATCAAGAAAAATGTTCTGTTGGAAAATAAGGTTATGGGAGAAACTTCAGTTAATGTATTAAATTTTGAGAGAAAATATGGGTTCTTATATATCCCTGTGGCTATGGCAGATGCAGTGGTGGTTGCTGAATCGTTAGTTTCTGGAGCAACATGCTTTCTCATAAATCATGCATTTTGTATTTATTTACTCACTCACGTAATGGATTAATTAAAATTCAAAAAGGAGAAGTGTTGAGATTTTCTTGAGATAGTGAAACACTGATTAGCTGTAAGGTATAGGTGCATTTAAAATCAAGATAGCCTAATTATATTGGAAACTTCATTTTAGGATCTCACCAGGACTAAACCGCGACTGGCTTTTAGGAGTAGATTTTCTGGGAAAGATCCAGATGTCAAGAATTAGTATTTGTCTTTTGTAAATCGCAACCCATTTCAATAAAGTCAAAACGTTATGATTCTTACAACATTTTTGTACAATCAGTTGAAAATAATGTGGAATTTAATGTTCCGGGAAATAAATTACATCATTTAAAAACAGAATTTTTAGATGTGGTCACGCACAAGTTGGTTCATTGTTGTAAACAGCAATCTTAAAGATACCGAGCCATTAGCTTCAGTGCCCTGCAATGTAGAGCCACATAAACAGCAGATTTTTCCAAAGATAGTGGAAGACTTGCAAGGGGAGGATATTTTAGAACCCTCCAACAGTAATTATTCTGGTCATTTATTTTTACTGCCAAAAAAGGTCCTGGGAGAGTTCCATGTTATTTGTAATTACTGAAAGGTCAATAGTAAAATATCTGTAGTCCCTTACCCATTGCCCACAATTAAGTCTTTATTCCAGCGTGTATTTTTTTAAATTTTCGATCTAAAATTGGCATTTCTACAATGTGATTTACATCCAGAATCCCGTGGGATATTGGCTTTTGTGACACCATTGTGTCAGTACCAGTGGAAGAGTTTGCCAATGGGTGTAAATTGCGGCCCTGAAGTGATGGCAAGAGTACCTTTTCTGTATTGGGGAAAGACCAGAACGAATTTCTATTTACATATATCGATGATGTATGTGCGTACAGCAAGTCATTAAATGATCATTAGAATATCTTAGATTATTTTTGCTTGCAATGAGGGAAGCAGGACTTACGATAAACCTGAAAGGTAACTTGCGCAGAGACTTACATGAGGTATTTAGGGTTTGTGATCTCGGAGGTTGAAACTATTGATGGACCCAGAGAAAACCAGACCTGTGGTCAATTTCCCAGTCCCTAAAAATGTATGTGGTGTCAGACGATTTCTACGACAAGTATGGCTTTATTCTAAATTCATACTAAATTTTTTCAGTATAGCAGAACCCATGAATACACTTAAGAGAAAAGGGGTACAATTTGTGGGGGAGAAACGAAAAATAAGGCTTTTTGTTTGCTTAAACAGAAGATCGTTACACCACCAGTGTTGCAATTACCAAATTTTGACCAGTTATTCACCTTGGAAGTCGATGCTACTTCAACAGTCTTGGGAGCTATTTTGTGTCTGGAGAAGGATAACCACTTAGTTACGGTTTCTTAAGCAAGTAGGCTTTTGTCCCCTGCTGAGCAAAAGTATTCTGCCTACGAAAAGGAATTTCTAGCTACAATATATGGTATGGAGAAGTTCCGCGATTATCTGAAAAGTGTCGAATTTGCCTTACACACAGAAAACTAGGCGTTAAGTTGGTTTTTAACCACTTACAAACCAGCAGACAGGTTAGCTAGGTGTCTGCAGATGTAAAACGCCGATCCTGGCTCACCTCAGTGTTGGGGTTATTTCTTCTAAAATTGCAACCAAAAGGCAGAACACTAAATAGGGTTTTTCTCCCACCAGTACAGAAAATGCCAAAACTCAAAATCTGAAACTCAATGAAAAAACTGTGAAAAATCATTTTAAAAAGCCAAAATCAAGGTATTTCAGGGTTAAATTTAAGCTCTAAAAGCATTTTAAGAAGAGCCCTCAAAAACGGGAAATTTTAAGCGAAAAAAATTAGGTAATATTATCGGTTTTTAAAAAATGTGTGTACACTATTTGACACAGATAAAACAAGCAAAATGTGTGTACACGATTTGACACAGATAAAACAAGCAAAATGTGTGTACACGATTTGACACAGATAAAACAAGCAAAATGTGTGTACACGATTTGACACAGATAAAACAAGCAAAATGTGTGTACACGATTTGACACAGATAAAACAAGCAAAATGTGTGTACACGATTTGACAGAGATAAAACAAGCAAAATGTGTGTACCCGATTTGACACAGATAAAACAAGCAAAATGTGTGTACCCGATTTGACACAGATAAAACAAGAAAAATTAGAAAAAATCAAGCAAATTTAAGGCTAAAACAAGCAAATCAGATGAAATATTAAAAATGCTTATTAATAGAATTTATGAATTTTATTCAACAAAAGTAAAACACCAATAAGGTATTTTAAAGTCTAAAAATATGGAAAAATCTGAAGCATAGCCATTACTGAATCCATAATCCCAACCATCACAACAAACCAAACCACAAACATATATTTTAAAATCAAATAATACATTTGATCTTAAATCAATTTTATCCATTTTTAAAACAATTTTGAATTTATCGAGATACAATTCTTTATCAAATAAAATTTCCTGTTTTTATAATTTAATATCCAATGTCCCAAAAGTCTAAAAGTTCCATGATTTTATCCTTTCGGAATATAAAAAATTTATATATCTTTTATAAAAGAGAGATACTATTGTTTAAATTTTTTTAAAATTTATTAAAATCAATAATTATGTTATTAATTTAGGAAGGTGTTTTAATGATATTGGGGTTCCTTTACTTGAAGAAAATATGTGTTTATTACATACAATATTTTATACTTTATACATTATGCAATTTCAGTATGTGCCATGCCGGATACTGAAAATATGACAAAAATAAAAGGTCGTTTATTACATGAGAAAATTTTAATTAGAATTATTATTTTTATTAATTCTATAAAATAATTAATCTATATTTCTAAAAATTCGTAAAAAATTATTAATGCAGCTACGCAACTATGAGTCTAAACAATTGCAATAAAATATGAAAACAATTTCTTTCTTATTTCTGTAAAATCGTTTACATTATCAAATTATTAAAATTAAAAAATTATGAAATATAAATTACATATAAAATATCATTGGCTAATTAAAACAACATTATAAATTGTACCAGCCTCAACTGCTTTTTTAAAATCTACACTACTTTTTATATTTGTTTTACCTCTACCTACTGCTGTTTTTCTGTATAGGTAGTCAATAACACATAACAGTCTTTGTCCCCAAAATGAATAACAATTGATATAACAATGAAAGTTTGTAGTTGGCTTATAATAAAGTTCATTATTTCTTTATATCGTACCCAATTCTGTTCTTGAATTTCTAAAATCATTAGAAGTAAGAAACATTTTAAGGCAAAGATCATTTTCGATATTAGTATTTCAATTATTTTTTTGGAAAAATCTCATTTCTACCATTTTTAACAAAAGTATTTCTCACATTACAGTGATCAGACATTGAAGCATGCACATATTGCTAGGCCCGATTTTTTCAATTAGTTTGGAAACCTACAATGACAAAATTGGCATGCCAAATTGTAAATTATTAAACTGATCTTTTATATCAAAGTTAAAAACAGTTGTCCCAGCAGGAATTTTTGTCCAAAAATTGCCAATACTTAAAACCAATATGAATTTTAAGATTTTCATAAATGTTTTCTTTAATTTCAATTGTATTAGCTTCCTAATGAACAATATGCCACATAATTTGTAATTTTTCAATAACAACTTTACCTGGATTAGCATAAGTTTTATCAACCGCACCATCTGCATTTTTGTTTAATAAACAAATAAACAGTTCTTAATGGACGAATTTCGGAAAAAAAGTGATTTTAAACCACCTTTCCGGTGAACTTCATTATTATTGCGAATGAAAATAAACCGATATCTTAGTGGATACACAATTTCATTTATGTTATCACTAAGAAAATATTTAACTCAATATTTAGTATCAACACCACTAGAATCTAAATGATTTTGTTCACCTGGTGATCTTAGCATAATATTCATCATTGTCGAATTTATTCCTGTATTATCAAGAGCCTCAATAATCTGTCCATGTTTAGACATTTATACTCTAGAAAATTGAAATGAAAAAAATTAGAATAAATATCAATATTATCTAATTTTTCGTATTTTGTCTCATCGCCAACTTTAGCTCTTTGAAGTAGGCGATAATCTTACCATACATAAGTATCGCTTGGAAAAGAAAAGCCGTCTACTATGAGAATATCAAACTTGATTCTATTGATGTAATTATTCAAAATCCCCCAAGTTTGATCAGTAGGGCGAAAAGTTTGTCTCTCAAAAGTCTAATGCTTTTATAGCTCATTTATAAGTAAAAACATTATATATAAATGGCAGAATCAAAATGAGTTCATCAAGGGAAATTGCTCATCGAGAAGTATAGAAATTATAAAAAGAACAACAGGTATGATATGAAAAAATTAACAAGAAAAAGATCTACACTTTATTCATCAATTACAAAATATTAGCAGAAAAGTAGATCAAGTAAGTGAATAAAATAAAAAATTATTGACAGAACAAGTACCTGTTCCTGCAAAAATTTTTGATTATCCAACAATACCAGAAGAAACACATTTGACAACGAATTATTAGCAGAACAAGAATATCCTAATTTGGAAGAGCAAATGTAAATCGAACCATTGAAAAATTTACCAGGTGTTGCTACTATAAATCTGGGAAAATATATTTCTGAAAATATTAATGGTATTTTATAGAAAAACTTAGTTTACAATGAGTTGGTCAAGGTTTTTTAATTAGTGATACAGAAGTAAAAATAGATGGTGATCTTTTATTGGTCAAATATAAAAAATATGAACTAACAGAAAGTCTTAATAATCTCTTAACAAACGTACCTATGATGAACTCGAACATAATTTCAATAATGTTGACCTTAAAAATTAAAAAGATATTATTTTAGCAACTAATGCTATATTTTGAAAATATATTCCCAATAAGGAAAGGGATAATCCAATGTCAATTAGTAATATGAAGTGTATTAAGATGGCTAGTCGAATTTATAAAACATATATAAACAATTCCCAGTCAAAATCATCACCAAATACATCAAGACATTGGTTTCTCCAAGAACTCATAAATCAATTAATTTTAGAATATTAATTGATTCATTATTAGTTATTCAGAGCGAAGAAATTGCTAGAAATAATTGTTTTTACAATGAAAAAGTGAGATAATAGAATATGTTATGGAATACAGTTTCTGAATTTGTTATAAATAATCCAAAAGTTATATCATATATAATATGAGTTTTAATATTATACCACAGTCATTTTGAAATTCAGAACATCATGGCTCAGGTATTATAAACTGGGCATTACACTTTTTAAATTTGTCCGAATTACATTTGCTTAGTTATAATTATTGTGGTCTATTTACAAAATTAAATGAAAGACTTGAAAGAGGTGATAAAGGAGCAAATAAATTAGATGAAGCATGCAAAAATCATGACATTACTTTTCGAGATCATAAAGATTTAGAATCTATACAAGGAGCAGATAAAAGTTTACAAAAATAAGCAAAAGGTATTATGTTAATAAAATTACATTAATTGGTGAATAAATCGCTTCTGCAGCTGTTGCTTCAAGTATGTATACAAAAAGAAAATCAGGTTTGGGCATTAAAATTATTAAACTATATATATTTTTTACTTATAAATGAAGATAACAAATATTACTTTCGGTATTCGTTATGAGGAATTAAACAATTTTGGTGTAATACATTTTTAACACATCAAATTACAAAAAAATTAATAAATAAAAAATATATAAAAAAAATATTGCAAGAGGTCAAAATTTCCTAATTAACGTTACCATTACTAACAGTTAAAAAAATGGCTAAAGAAAAAAACTAGCAATGGTTTACATCATGGAGGAATGATTTCCATTGTACTCCCCATCTTAGGAGCGGCAGCTTCAATTTATATAGCTGTTGATGAAATTAGAAAAAAAAAAGAATTAGAAGAACAACAGAGACATAATTTAGCAATAGAAAATAAATCAGGAAATAGATTATAACGAGGTAGGCCAAGAAAAATTGGAATTTTCACCATTATCTAATTTCGATATTGTAAAATATGTAAAAATATTAAATATAAAAAATTTCAGAAATGTTTACATGATTGATGAACTACCCAAAAATATGCACAAAACAAAATGTGCTGTGTTTAATTTAGATAGTTCAACAAATCATATTACACATTGGGCTTGCTATTCAAAAAAAATTATAATGATTATTTTGACTCATTTGGAGGCAATATTTTCAATAATTTAATTAATTATCTGGAAAACAACCTGGTTTATTAAATTGATGATAGAATTCAGAATTTTAATTCTGTTATCTGTGGACATTTATGTTTAATAGTATTACACCTTTTGTTGAGAGAATTTAAGTTTAACGATATAATTTCGATATGATTAAATAACAGATATATTTTGAAACTATTCATCAAATATTTAAATAAAAACTTTTGACAATATTGCTGATGATTAAAGAAATATTTAGATTCACAATGATATTCGAGGGTTTCTTATTTACAAAGTGAGGTAAGCACTTGTACAAAATCGTATGTTTCATTTTTTGGATAAAGAATTTTTAGTATAGGTTAACCTGTAGATAAGAAAGATGCGGTCAATAAAATATTTTTTGATATACATATAATCAAAAATACACATTAAACAAATATGTTGATTCAAAATATAAAACAATTGTTTCTTATTATGCTCTAAAAGAATACATAAATTTACAATTCAATAATTATATAATACGAATAAAAATCCAATATAGACTTTAAATAAAGAAGCAGATTCAAAATTTAATTTTAATGATGCCAATTATGCATTAAAATCTATGTAAATTCGAAATATAAAACTATTGTTTCTGACTGTGCTTTAATAACTTATGTCGACTCAAAATACGACACTTGTGTTTCTGATTTAAAATCATTTTGTAGAATCAAAATGTAATATAATTATATCTGCTTTATGAGATCAAATTAGTAAAGTTTTTGTTTACGCAACAGATTACGTTAATCTTCAAAATATATTTCGATAAAAAAATAGCTGAAAATTTCAAAATTCAAAGGAATTAGTTTTAAATACTTGAGAGACACTTGTTAACATGAAAATTGAAAAATGTAAGGAAGAAAAGTCTTATATATTTTATTTAAGTGCAAAGTGGAATAAAGCTAGTAATATTTTAACTTGGAAAATAAATCAATATTCTTTACATTTTTAATGAATTTTGATTATTATAAAATAATTTTTGTTAGTAATAATTTACCCATTGAAGAACTAACTGTTATTATGAGTTATAAAAAAATTGATTACAGTAAACCATTTGGTGTTAACACAGGTGATATTTTATCTATTAAAACAGAAAAAATTAAAATAGTTATGATGATAGATTGACGACCACAATAAGAATATTTATGATATATAAAGAGTACACATTTTTTTATTACTAAATGGAAAATACTTTGTATTTGAAGTGCAAGAAAGTCACTAAAAATAATAATATAAAAAATGAAAATACTAAAATGGACCATTAGTTCGGAAATTTACATGCTTGTTGCACAATTATAAAAATATCAACATTCTTAACAAAATTGCTCAATGTGAGAGAATAAATAATTAATGAATTATATAAACCTGCACGAAAAAAAATTCCCAGACAAAAAAAAATTCTTATGGAATTGATATGGCAAATTGATATTGTAGAAATTAATACTTGTAATTTAAAAGGTATATCACACATAAACAATTAATACAAATCTATTATGACAATTATTAATGTTTTTAAAAAAAATACATTTTATATACCAATTAAAGATAAAACAGCTAAAAATGTATCAAATAATATTAAAACTGATAATGTTTCAGAATTTTATAATAAACTTTTAATGGGCTTATGGAACATAATATTATCAATCATTATTCTTCACTTTCTGAATTAAAAACTAGTGTTGTTGTTTTTGGAAGATGTAATAGAACTTTAAAATTATAATGTGAAAAAAAATTGCTTTAAATGGATAAATATATTGAATGAATTATTGAAGGAATATATTCAAGCACAGAACTATTGGTATGAAGCCAATTGAAGTTATAAAAACAAATAAAAAACTTATTGCAAACAAATTTTGTGTTTACTAAACCAAAATATATAGTTGGAGATGATGTTAATGTGAGAAAACAGAATTTTTTTTTTAATGTTTTACTGCTAATTGGTTGACAGAATTATTTACTATTATCAAAGTTTGAAATTATGATATACTAACTCAGAAATTAAAAAATATTTATGGAGAAGAAATAATGGGAAGTTTTTATGAATTTGAAAATATTGAAACTGACTACTCGAATGAATATTAAGTTGAAAAAGTTTTCAAAACTAGAGGTGAAGGAATTTTTGTAATATTGTTAGGTTCTGATAAATCACACAACTCATTGATTAATAAATAATGAAAATGGCATTTGTGCAGGTGACTCGGCTTTTGCTGATGTTTATAAATTTTTAATATTTTATTTTATAATTACGTAACTTCAAAAACACAATAACACAATTTTCATCGCATTAAATGACTATTTTAACATTCATTCACCGTTGTGTCGTCATTGTGTTGTTGTCATGTCGCCCTCATTGTGCTGTCGTCCGTTTTAATATAAACACTTTTTCAAAAAATTTTTAATTTAACGAAGCCTTTAATTTTATTTATATAATTTCCTTTATTCATTTTTCGACTGAAATATATTGTTCTAAAGCCATAATATTCGTCCCAGAGTTTTGAAAAAATTTCTTTATATTTCTCATAAGTCATATCACCTCTGACAAAATCATTAAAAATATGCCTTAAATTAATTTTATCTTGCTTAAATATACATAAAAATTTGTATTATCCCCTACCATTTGTGTTATGTATTTTTTAATTTGTTTGAGTAAAATAAAATACATAAATATATTTGTGTCTACTCCAAGTAAAATAATCGCGAATTATGTTTTGATTTTATAAAATAACAACATCAAATACAACTAGTGAACCTTTTTTGCACTTGTCTAAAGTAGGCATTTCATCAGTATTATTATAAAAGTAAGCCATTTTTTCTCTAATTTAATTATTTTTTACTACTTCATCAATATTCTTTTGTAACTGAATATATTTAGGCTAGTTTAAACTTTTCGAGCAAATATACAGTATATTAAATTTAACCAATATGATTTATAAATAAAATGAACTGTAAATTTGTTTTTCTACAACTGCTCGGGCCACAATTATGGTGGATATATTATAAGGCAAAAATTCACCTTTTTTTAATTTTTGATGTCACTTTGGAAATTAAAATGCCAACACACCAGTCATTCTTTTGCATTTATACGTAAAAAAAATTTATTACTCGATAATAAAATATTTAACTTGAAAAGCATTAGTTATATTTTTTAGAAAAAAACTTAATTATAATAGAATACACATTGAAAAATGTATTGCATTAATTGGTTTTAATACGAAAATTTTATTGGCAAATATAAATAGTAATACTATTATAACAATTGAAAAAATGAGTCTTGTGTTTGATAAAAATTTAATTATAAATTTTCCAAGAGGTCTATATGATATTGAAATATTAAAAGAAGCTCTAAATTCAAATGCTCATCTTTCAAACAAATAATATTGAATCACTGGAGTTAATGTAAATAATACAATATCTATAATATCTAAATTATATATTAAATATGAAGATGAATTATCTGATATCCTTGGTTTTGATATAAA
Source organism: Dryococelus australis (assembly GCA_029891345.1). Lineage (NCBI taxonomy): Eukaryota > Metazoa > Arthropoda > Insecta > Phasmatodea > Phasmatidae > Dryococelus > Dryococelus australis. The sequence continues at coordinate 94,312,692 of CM057006.1, read as the reverse complement.
ATTAACTATTGAAAAAGACATAATTGTTGTAGGCACTAGATTACCAAATTTGAATCAATTCAAACAATAACTTTTCACTGTAATTTAGTATGAGGGACGTACATAAAATATGATTCAAATAATTTAGAAACTGATATAACGGTGAGTTTTCCCCGAAGAATGATATTTGGTTTTAGAGTTTATATGAATTTATAAGCCCGCATATCCAATTTTTTAGAAACTTAATACTGAAAGGTTTAATTATATTGTTTTGGAATATAGAGATCAAAATTGCAAATGATTGATTATGATGGTATTGATATAGATGTTGTCCTAGAAACTAAGAAGTTAAAAATATAATAATCTAAAAACTAATTCAAAATTATTCTTGTTGATATCGATATAGCAGTGTATCTATTTTATTTTCTAGTATGATTAGTTTGTTAACATAAGGACTTAATGTAATTTTATTAACTTCGACTGTATATATTTCATGTTTTTCACTCTTTATATTCATTGTTCTATATTGTATTTTCTCTTTTAACAAACATTTCTTATATACATCAAATGTAATTCAATTATGACTTCACATTTTTTCACAACATTTGATTTTTTATTTCCTTTATTGCTAACCTTATAAGCATGCATTTTTTATTGTAAACGAACTTATTATTTAATTGTTTTACAATTACATTCGTCTTTCACATTTCCAAAGCTTTTTTTATTCATTTGAGGTATTTTATAAACATTCTCATTTGGATTATCACTTATATAACACTTTTCCATCATAGATTTCACATCTTTGTAATACTCTTCTGTTTTTTGTTATAAATGTATGAATTGGTGTCTTGATAACATAATTTAATTTTATCAAAATATTTTGGTTTTATTAGGTTATAATGAAAATTATACATCAATTCTTCTGAAATATCTGAAATTGACATACTCAAATTAAATTGGTTTATTGCAAGATTTTCATTAACTATAGTACTTCTTTTGAAATTTGGTTTTTCTACTAATTTTTCACATTTTTCACCATCTGATACTAGTTTTATTTCAACACTGTTTCTAACATTTACCATAGGTTTACTAAACTCTGAACTATTCATGGGCTTACACAATCTTTTTCAAAATCATTTTTTGCATTAGTTATCATTGTTGTGTTTAAATCTATATAATTTTTGACCAGTCGAACTCCTCAAACACTAATATTCTGTGTATTTTTGTAGGTTTGAAATTTTTTTTTAAACTTTGGTTTAAATTACAATAGTGAATTACATACTTTATTATCTAAATTTGTTAATTTTTTACAGTGATTTGGTTTTGGAACTACCCTATTTTCTGGGCAAAATCAAAGATCTTTATGTAAATTATATAGTTCTTGTGGATATTCTAAATCAACATCTAATATAAAACCGTTCTCAGAATCGTCTTTCAAATTAATATTTTTTCCATTCCAGTAATCTAAATCATATAAATTATAATAAACCGAGTCGAAATTACCATATGGTAAATATTGTGATTTTTCCACAACATATAAGGATTATCATCGAGATATGATAATCATTTGATTCTTGGTTAGCATTAAAATCATCTAAATATTTGTTATTGGCTTTAACATAGCTCTTACAACATTGTTATATTCCACCTCTAATTCATTTTTCAATCATTAAAATCATATCATAGTTGTGTAATAAATCTAGTGGTTGTTTAGTCATTTTTCACTTTGCATCCCACGATAAACCCAGAGCTGTAAAATATCACGCAGGATATAAATCATAAGAATTTATAAATATATTTCTAAAATTTTCAAATATATCTGTTTTAACATTAATACATCACATTTAAATATAAATCATGACTTTCGCCAATATTTTTAATATTAAATTGGTTCCATAAACGTTTTGTTTGCTCAAAATCAGTGTCAGATATCAGATCCATTTAATTTATTGTTAAAATCGCTCTTTTGTGGAAGTTCTGTTTCTTCAAATGTTTTATAAATATCCATATAATCATATGGATTAACCACCTTTTTTAATAACTAAATCTACATGTTCTTTTGGAAAATGATATTGTGTGTCTTTCATTTGATCTTTACATAAATTAGATGATAATTTATATTAACTATTAGCCATGAATTTGAAAGCAAATTATAGACAAATGCACATCATAGCCTAATAAATTATGAAAATAAATTGGAACATAATTGGGTAATTTTATTATAGATTACAATCATTACATAGAGGATTAATGAATTTTCCACTTATATGATCATGATGGTGTACTTTTTTACTGTCCTCAATATTCATATCCAACTACAGAACCGTCATCTGAGTTCCTATATGATAATTTTTCTTCTCTTGTTAGTAGATGCATTGGTTCAATTAGTGGATATATTTCCCTAACTTATTCTACTTTTCTTTTTATTGATTGAATAAATATTTTATGAGCATTTGGATCTCGACTACCACTGGGGGCTTATAACCACCAAAATTAGATACAATAAAATAACAAAATCCAGATGCTTCGTGTAATTGATATCTCATTGTGTATGATTCATAATTTAATTTTAAATCAATGTTGTTTATTTGTTCATTTGTAAGATCATATCTTCTTTAAGTGTTTCTTTATAAAAACCATTATCAATATCATCATCTGTTAAAATTGGATATTTTTGATTTAATTATTTTTTTTTATTTCTCTTGCGTTTGGTTTAGTTGTTGATATTATCTTTAATTTTGATTTAATATCTACATATATTGTAAAATGGAACCTTCGTTGTATGTTTATAATTTTCAAATTTTATTTGCTATCATTTTAGGGGTCAAGTGATTTTTACAGCTTCATTTTTAGAACAATCTTCAGTATGTTTATTTTTTTCTTTGTAATAAAAGAATTGAAGACACATGTCACCTATATAGGTTTTATTTTATATTCTATTTTTTGTGCAGAAAGCAGAGTCGATAAATCTTTTATCCAACAATAATGTGAGTTTGTATACTTTTTGAAATAAAGTAAATTTATATGTTTTTCCTTTTATTTTTTGTGATTTTAGTGGATATACCATAGATTTATCATCAATAGAATATACATTTATAGATATATCTATTTGATTTTCTGTTTTTGGTATATAGTCAATTTTAATAGGATCATCAATTTTAAGCCCATGTTTTTATATTTAGATACTCTGAAATTTTTCTATTGAAAATAATGCAGATTTTATCGGCCAAATAAAGCATTTTTGATCATTATTCTTTATATTCATGCATGCATTTTTATTTCTAATCACTTCTGTAAAATCAATATATGTAGAGCCTCTTTGTGGATTATTCTTATTTATTGTTCATTGTGTTCCGATTATTTTATCTAAGGCCCATCCTGATTTTCCTTTTTGATATTCAGATAAATGTATAAGGATTTCTTGTATTATGAATATGTAATTTTTTTTATTATCTTAAACATTCAATACTGTATAATTGGGTGATTGAACAGTGAACAATTGTACTTTATTATTATTATCTTGCTTATGAAAATTACCATATAATTTAATAGTGATTTTCACACCTCTAACTATTTTAAGATTATTTTGTATTATCTCAAATATATTATATTTTTCTGAAGTCAAAATATGAATGGGCTGTACTAAATTTAAAGCATTTTCAATGTTATATGTTGATATTATACTTTTAAAAGCTTTATTAACTAAGAAATTTTCGTTGGTTCTTCTTCTATTTTTTGTAAACAATTACATTATTATAGAAAGGGAATATTTCTGTGAATAATTTTTTATCTTTGGGATATAATTAATTGATATTTGCATCATCCAAGGGTAAATTTGTATAATATTTCAATGTTCTCTTTATCTGCTTTCTTTTTCTCCACCCGTCTATAACCTGCATCAACAAAAATGGTATAAGAGATCTAATACTATATTTTTTCCTTAGTCTAGTTATATATTCGATTCGAAAATATTTAGCAATACATCTCAACACCCTCATCCCCTCAGAATTTAACACAGTTGTTATACAAGCCTCTATTTTCTATAGTTTTATTTATAAGAGAGAAAATTTATTAATAAAATGTAAAAACATATTTACTGAATTGAAAAATGTGCTTAAATTAATGGGACACTGTATTTAACTTCTTGTTATGATGATAATTCTTCATATAATCACTAAAACATTTTTTACATGTGATTGAATACTTGTTCTTGTTATTTTTATTAAGAGAAAATAATTTTACAGATTTGTCCTCATTATACACTTTACATTTTTTTGTTGGATAATCATTATGACTTTCTTTTAAATTATCTAATACTATATCGTGTAAATTACTATTTTTATGGTTTTTGAGAGATGTATTTCCACATTCGCACATAACTGTCTTTTTTTGTCTTTTGTATTTGTATGTGGTGCAAAACTTTCTATGTTTAATACTTTGCCGTGCATTTTACATTGTTTGTTACTATTTTCCATTTTATTTATTAAGTGCTATATTTTATAAAGAGAATAATATATTTATTTTTAATTTTAAAGTTTTTGTGGTCTTATTAAATTTGTTTCCTTTAAATAATACAAACAAGAAATGGAGGCTCTGCTTAACAAGTTGAACTATTCATATGATTTGACTAAACTATGTGACCTAGAAATTAATAAATGATATGAAGCTACGGAATTTCAAATTTATGAATCTTAGTTTGGCAAAAAAATTAATGGCATTCTAGGTGGTAATTATAAAATCACGTTACTAGATCGCTATGCAAAGATGATTGATGAAAATAGCCTAAAACCATGAATGAGGGGCGAGTTTTTGTAGTGTATTAAGGTTTAAATAAAATTAATAATTGAAGATCTGTACATGATATTGAGTTTAATATTTAAATTCCATCACATATCTTTTCATCTAATTTGCTTGTTTTAGCCCTAAAATTGCTTGATTTTTGAATAATTTTGCTCTTTTTTTTAACCTCTGTCAGACCGTGTGCGCACTTTTTTGGAAAACTGCTCAAAGTTTATTGTTTTTTTTTTTTTTTTGCTTAAAATAACCCATTTTTGCGAGTTATTTTTTAAAAAGCTTTTAGAACTGAAATTTAACCCTCAAATAAGTTGATTTTGGTTTCTTTTACTTGATTTTCACAGTTACTTTCCATTGAATTTCAGATTTTGAGTTTTCAACTTTTTGCTGTACTTTCGGGAGAAATAGCCCTATTTAGTGTACTACATTTTTTGTTGCAATGTTAGAAGAAATAACCCCAAGAAGTGAGGCGAACAAGGATCAGCCTTTTACATCTACTGGTGGCTAGTGAGACTTACATGCTTCAAATTTATAGTGAAACACATTAAGGGAATTGACAATGGGGGTGGCCGATGCATTGTCCCTCATGTCTGAAGCTGAAGAGTTTCATGTGGATCCTCCTGTAGATGTAAGTGTGGTTCAGGTACCTGATGGATACTGGAGGATACTGTTTCCCTGCTTGCCCAAAATATGTTGCCCACATCAGGTCCTGGCCTGAGGATGGGCCCCCCCTTAACTTGGAAGATGGAGGGGAACGTCTACGAACTACTCTCGTTAAGGGGAGGGGACTTTGTGACAGTTGTCACGAATTTCTTGGATTTCAACTTTAAAATATACCTGCCAACCCGATTCGGGAAAACTACTACTGTTCCACGTACCTGCCAATTGGTGATGAAGATAACGGGCTGGGTGAGCATCCCCTTTGACAGCAGCTGGTGGCTAGCAGCGATGTCCTTGGGCGTAAGTGACGAATGACAGCGATACCACCCCATGCATTATTTCTCATGTAATAAGTGGCGGCAGGCTCTGTCTTTCTGCGCGGGGCAGGCTAGCTGCAGTGGCGCGTGTTGCGGCCACCCTCTCATTTATCACCAGTGACATCATCCTGCCGATCACCAATCTCTGCGTTCCCTGTGTGCCTGCGCCGTTGGTACGGTTTGTCCAGCATAGTGTCACATCGCTGTACGAAATTTCCTGTGTGCTGCCTTGTTTAGACAAAGGTTTTCTGATTCGTCAGTGAATTCAAGATACCTCTATAACAAATATTCCTGCCCGCTTCCTAAGTTGGACACATAATCAATTATTGGTGGAACAGTGATACTGCAAGATATTGCTTGCGTGCTTTGCTGCATAAATAGGGCCATGGCTTGTAGTTTGAGTTCGATTCACCACCTTCGATAGCAGCAGCAACAACCTCTAGATATGCGAGACTATGTAACATAAATTTAACTTGGTGAGCCATTGCGGCGAAAATTAGGCAAATCATATTTTGTGTTTTTAAATAGGTGTTGTAATCACCATGTTGGAAAGAAACCTTAAAATTATGTTATTATTTTGAGATTGCTAGGTGAAGATCTAAGAAAAAAAGGGTCGACCATAAATCTATACAAAAACATATAGTTTTTTATGAAGTATTAATGAACGATCAACTTCCTTGAAATATATAAATTTTCGAAATATTAATGCTAAGGTGTAGAATTTCAGGCTAGGCATTTTAATACTCTTTGTAAATGCAAATATACACCCATAATTGGGATATTTGTTTGCCCATCTGACCTATGGTTTAGCCAGGCCCAACTTTTGAAGTAATTTATTTATAGTTTTTAAGACCTCATAAAGAGGTTAAAAAAATAGTCTACAATTGAATTTTGATCATTTTGGACAATGAGCTCAGAATGTTTGGATGGTCACGATATTTTTATATTTGGGCAAAACTGCTTTATGTCTGCCCAATGAATTAAAGTGTACTGGAAGTTGGGAAATATTATCCATTAGTATATTGCAGAACTACTCTTATTTCAGCATAAACATTTTTTTGCCAAAGTATTCGTTTTAACATGCATTTATTAAATTTTTCGTAACTGTCAGAATGTCAGTAGAATTGCTGTGTGCAAGATTTTCCCCCTTTTGTAAAATCCTCGTTTTTGATCTGAGGATTTTGTAGGCGAAATTTTTAAAATTCTTAATAAACTTGTGTAAATTGCATATTATGACATCGTTTTAAGTCTAGCCATGGAAGATTTTTATTTGTCATATTTTGCAGTCCTTTTAGACATATATTCATTTTATATGTTGGTATGTAACCAAGCAAAGTTTATACTACTTAAAACATTATTGCCCATGTTTGGGCTATTCTATTGATTAAAACGAATCAAAAACATAACAAAATAAAAATAATTTTTACAGTATTTCAAGGATTTTCTGTGTTCTTAAATTTTACTCTCATTATAAAGTTTCTCTGCTCAATGACGGCGTCCTTTGTGTGTTAAAGGGGTTTTTATTGCGCATGTGTTGAAGTCCACTTTACCCCGCTTTTCTGGGGACAAGTGCGAAGCAGTTTTTTGGAATACTATAAAAGATTTAAAAAAATTTTTTGGGATTTCAATGTTAATGGTCACAGGTCAAGATCCAAGGCCAAAGTCACCTGCACTTTTTGGCCTTTGGTAAGTTGAGTTAAGTTAGGATTTTTGGGGTTACAGTGCTGTTAGTTTGATAGATGGTAAGAATGTTTGTGTTCCAATGTTGGCTTGGACTATAAAATTTGCTTCGATCACTTGGGTCATCATATATGGTATATTGTATGATATGTTTCCCCAGTATATCTATTTTGCGATTGTTGGTGTATGTCAAATTGTGTGGAAAGTATGAATGTGTGTGTCGGCGAGTCCTGTAATTCTAACGCATGCTTGAGTTTAAAGTGTTTGGTATGGGCTTGTCAGTGTATTTTGACTGATGTCAGTCGGCATGGTAGCTGGTATGAGAAGAAGTGGATTGTGTCACTAGTAAGGGCTGCATGCTTGCTGTGTATGGTCTGTGTGGAAGAATGGTTAGTATATTCTAGATTTATAGTGAGTGGTATGGGTGTTGCGGTGTTGATAGGTAGGATAAGTAAAATGAGTATTAGGTTATGGACTGGCCTCAGTTGTATTGTTTCTTGGTACAACCGAGGTATGATTAATATTATGCTTTGTGTATTGGATGATGCAGTTGATTAGTAGCAGTGTATTTTTCTTTGGTTTTAGAAGTTGTTATGCTGATTGGCCTGGTGTTACTTGGGTTATAATAAATGGTGGGTTGTTATGGTGACTATTATATATTTTAGCTGGTATGGACTAGGAGAGCACAAAGTATAAGCAGTGGGTACATTGTTCGTAAGCCAGTGTGGACTGAATGTTTGAGGTGAGCTTGAGTTATAGTAAGAGGTATAAACTAACTATGAGTATATTTCGTCTGGTTTTGGTTGTTAGAGCAGATGGCAAGCATGAGTTACTGGTGAGTGGCTGGAATGGCTTGTTTATATGTGTAACTGGTGAAGTTAGATGGGCTTAAATGGTAGTCAATATAGTTGACTGTTAAAATTGATCAGTAAGTTTGAGGAATGTTGGTTGATTTGGTCTGTATTGTTAATAACATGACTGAGGTATGCTTGGGTTAGAGTGAATGACATGGTATGGGCTGTATGATTTTGGTTGGTATCGTTATCTGCTATGGTGTTTAGTTGATGTATTCAGACGGTATGCTATGTTGGTATGCTGGAGGGCTTCCACCTTGTATGATATGGTTGTTGTCTGATGGCAATAATTACATGGCAAACATAATCGAGTTTTGATTTTTGGTATAGTTTTCTAATTTTTTTTGCTATTATTCTTTTGTTGTTTGCAGTATTGGAAGGTGGGCAGTTAAGGGTAGGTGTTAATGTTTATGGTACTGGGATGAGTGGGAGGATATCGTGATATTTTCTTAGATTTTTTTTTTATTTATTTTGTTTTGTAAGTATGAGGTGTCGTGGTCAGCATCTTTATTGGTATGGATAATTGGTATAATCAGGTGATTTGTTTGATGGGTGGTATGAGTCTTGGCTAGTGTCTGATGGAATTGAATCCATGACAGACATGATGGAGTTATGATTTTTAGTATGTTTTACTAATTTTTTTGTGATATTTATTTGTTGCGTATTATTGGAAGGTGGGTAGGTAGGGGTTGATGCTTACTTTGCAGGGATTAGTGTGAAGTTAATCTGATGTGTTCTTAGATTTTTTAGATTAAATAAATGATTTTTTTTTGTATTTTTTTTTTATATATAATCTTTTAAAATAATTTTAAATAATAAATGTTAAAAGAAAATTTTTCAGGGAAGAAGTGATTTTCAATGTAAAATACTTGATTTCAAGGTGAAAATGACCAATTTTTAAGGAAAAAGGGAAATATTTCAGAAGTTTGGGTTGATGGTAAAAGGGAGTTTATTTCGATAGAATAACTTTATCTTTGAGTGTGGCATACCTTTATGGCTGCTAAACAGGAGGGCATGAGGTATGACGATAGGTGTGATGTTTAGTATAAGAGGTTGAAATGTATGGCTTGAATATTGCGTTGGTCACACTGATAATAATATGAATTTTATGTAGACTTAACATTAGTAGATTTGTTTTTAGAATGTTTATACTGTATAACCTATCTGCATGGTTGTTATAGGCATCTTGTTTTGGATATATGTTTTTTTTTATGTCTGACTAGCATATTTTCAGTTGGTAAGGTCTCTTGGAATGTCTGAAATGATAGCATAAAATGATGGTAGTGTCTACTGGTGTAGGCTGCCTGTCAGGTTTGAATTTTATAGGTAGTACATCTTAATGGTATACCCTATTGGCATGACTTGGTTGTACAAATAGTTTCTTGTATGGCATGATCCATGATCGATTGTTTTGGCATTATGATAAAAGTGTAACTTCGTTAGTTTGGGGAGAACGGTTTAATTGTGTGATTAGTTACTAAGAGCGAAATGGTTGAAGGGATGGTTAGTTATTATGAGAGGGGCAGATGCTTAGCTGGTATGGTTGCATTATATGTTACGCTACCTGGGAATTAATATTGTGTTAATGTCATAGATGGTTCAATTAATATCATTGATCTTATGATAGCATGGTTGGAGCTTATGATTGTTATATTTGATTGGCTAGGATTGTGTTATGGCTTGTTTATATGTGTAACTGGTGAATTTAGATGGGGTGAAATGGGAGTCAATATAGTTTGTAGTTAACTATTATGATTGATTACTAAGTCTGGTTGTGTGGGGGTTGATATGGTATGTATTGTTAATAGCATGACTAATGTATATTTGGTTTAGAGCGAATTATATGGTTTAGGCTGTATGTTTTGGTTAGTATGTTTATCTGCTGTAGTGGTGTATAGTATGTTGGTTTGCTGGATTGTATTGCTTTCCACATTGCATGACGGAATCAAGCTAATGTCATAGCAACAGTTATTATATATCTGTATAATTGCTCATGTCCATAAGTTCATTAATATTGTTGTTAGGTATTCAGGAGGTTTGTTATCTAGTAGGCTTCATAAGAGAAGTTATTAGTATGGATCGCTGTTGTAAATAACTGGTTTGTTGGTTGATAGAGTGATTTATATTTAAGTCTGGTCTGCTGGAGTGTCACCTAGTATGTTTTGGTTGGTGGACTTAATTGACGTCATAGGGGTGGTATGAAATGAGTAGTTTTTATGTTGCATGCACAATGTGATCTTGGCATGACTGAAGTACGCTGGAGTTATGATTGTTTTAGTCCCCATTACTCCTAGTCAGCAGGGGTAACTCATATTTTGGTTCGCATGTCTGAGATGTAATGGTCAGTATTTTTGCTATTGTTGTTTTAGTCCCCATTACTCCTAGTCAGCAGGGGTAACTCATATTTTGGTTCGCATGTCTGAGGTGTAATGGTCAGTATTTTTGCTATGGTTGTTTTAGTCCCCATTACTCCTAGTCAGCAGGGGTAACTCATATTTTGGTTCGCATGTCTGAGGTGTGGTGGTCAGTATTTTTGTTATGATTGTTTTAGTCCCCATTACTCCTAGTCAGCAGGGGTAACTCATATTTTGGTTCGCATGTCTGAGGTGTGGTGGTCAGTATTTTTACTATGGTTGTTTTAGTCCCCATTACTCCTAGTCAGCAGGGGTAACTCATATTTTGGTTCGCATGTCTGAGGTGTGGTGGTCAGTATTTTTGCTATTGTTGTTTTAGTCCCCATTACTCCTAGTCAGCAGGGGTAACTCATATTTTGGTTCGCATGTCTGAGGTGTGGTGGTAAGTTTTTTTGTATTGATGTGTTGATAGAATGGTATATATTAACGTCTAGTAAGATATTTGACTAGTGTCTGGTGGTGTTGCAAACATGTTGGACTAGTAATTTTTTATAAGGTCAGAGTGGGCTGAATTCGATTAGAATTATAGTATACAGTGCGTATTTTTCGTCTGATGGTCGTTGGTAGAGTATATGGTATGGGCGGAATGGTTGAATTGAGTTTTTCTTTTGTTATATGTAATGACATATAACAATAATATTTTTTGAAAATATACTTGATATTTTTTATTTAAAGAAATTTTTTCAAAGTTCTTGTACATAACTATAGAGTATGGTGGTTAGGTTAGGTGGAGGTAGTTTACGTTAACATGTCTTTCAAAGTTCTGACACGCTATAGAATGGGTCTGACTAAGTTAAAAATAGCCAGTGTTTCACTCAATATGAAAATAAGTCCTACACAAGTGTGCAGAATGCATACGACAAAAGTGCAGTGATTAACCGAATTTTTATTGGACAGGTGGTAAGGTTAAGCAAATGTCGAGAGAAATAAAATAAATATTCAGACTTCATTCAAGATAAATACGTTAGTTTATCATAGGTTAGGAGAAGTTACTGTAGGTTGGGGAGGATACACTAGGTAATGTTAGGTAAGGTAAATTTAGGTTAGGTAAGATAGGTTAATAGTATGTCAATATGTAAGTGTGCAGAAAAAAAATGCGTCCTTACAAAGGAGTAGGAAATATTTCATTCTCAACATAGAAGTCCCTACATGTAAATACTCAAGTCTGGAATTGCAAAATTAGTTATTATAATTAAGCTAAAATAGATATACTTAAATATGTTAAACTTAAAAAGAAGGTGGATATATTGCTTGGTGTATGGTTGGTATGGTTTCGGTCAGTAGAGCAGGTTGCACGCATGAGTCAGATGGCGCACATCTCCACTTAGTCAGGAGGTACTATCTCCACTTAGTCAGATGTTGCCATCTCCATTATGTGAGGCAGTGCTATCTCAAATTAGTCTGGTGGTACCATAGCCACTGCGACCATTGGTGCTCCTTCCACTTATTAAATTGGTGCTATCTCTGCATTGTCAGGTTGTGCTATCTCCACTTAGTCAGGTTGTGGTATCTCCACATAGTTAAGTGGTGCTTTCAACACTTAGTAAGATGGTGCTATCTCCACTCATTCTGGTAAATCTATCACCACTCTGGTAGGTGGTGCTTTCGCCACATAGTCAGGATGTCCCTTCTAGACTTAGTCAATTGGCGCTATCTCCACTCCGAAAGGCGATTCCATCTCCTCTTAAACAGGTGGTGCCATCTCCACTTAGTCAGATGGCGCCATCTCCACTCTGTCAGGTGATGCTATCTCCACTTTGTCAGGCAGTGCTATCTCCAATTAGTCAGGTGGTGCCATCTCCTCTTAGTCGTATAGAGCCATCTCCAATCCGAGAGGCGGTTATATCTACACTTTATCAGATGGTACGACAGTCTGTGCTTTCTCCACTTATTCAGATGGAGCTTTCTTCACTTAGTCAGGTGGTGCTATCTCCAATTAGTCAGGTGGTGCCATCACCACTCCGACAAGGAGTTCGCTCTTTGCTTAGTTGGGGGGTGATATCTCCGATTAGTCTGGTTGTGCTATCTCCACTTTTTTATGTTATGCTATCTCTACTTAGTCTTAAATTACTTTCTGCACTTTGTCAGGTGGTTTCCATCTCCACTCCAACAGGCGGTGTTTTCACCGCTTAGTCAGGTGGTGTTAATTCCACTTAGTCAGTTCATGCCTATGCTGCTCTGACAGGCGGTGCTACATGCACCCATTAAGACAGTGCTATCTCCTCTTAGTCAGGCGTCGCTATCTCCAATTAGTCAGGTGGTACTATATCTACTTATTCAGATAGTGCTATCTCACTTAGTCAGATGGTGCTATCTCCATTTCGTCAGGTGATGTTATCTCTGCTTAGTCAGGTGGTTCCTTCTCCACTCTGAGAGGCACTGCTCTCTCCACTTTGTCAGGTAGTGCTATCTCCTCTTAGTCAGGTGGTGCCATCTCTACTTAGTAGGTTATGCCATCTCCACTCTGACAGACTTTGTCATCTATACTTAGCCAGCTGTGCCCACTTCACCATGACAGGCAGTGATATATCCACTTAGTCAGGTGAAGCCATCGCCACTCCGAAAGACTGTGCCATCTATACTTAGCCAGCAGTGCACACTCCACCACGTCAGGTGGTGACATCTCTTCTCAGTTGGTGCCATCTCCACTATGAAAGACTGAGCCATTTCTACATAGGCAGGCTCTGCACTCTCCACTTAGTCAGGTGGTGATATCTCCAAGTAGTCACGTGGTGCCAACTTCTCTTATTCTGATGGTGGCTTCTCCACTCCGACAGGCAGTGCACTTTTCACTTGTCTGGTGGTGCTATCTCCAGTTAGTCAGGTTGTGCCAAATCCACTTCCTCAGATGGAGCCTTCTAAACTCCAACCGGCGCACCGCCTTCCATCTCTCCACTTATTCAGCCGGTGCTATCTCCACTTAGTCAGGCGGTGCTATCTCCACTTAGTCAGGCGGTGCTATCTCCACTAATTCATGTGGTGCCTTCTCCACTCCGACAAACTGTGCCATCTCTACTTAGGGAGTGCCAAATCCACCACGACAAGCAGTTCTATCTCTTTTTAGATGGTGCTATCACCACTTAGACAGGTGATGCCAACAGATGGTCCACATCTCCACTCCGACAAAAAGTGCACACTCCACTTAGGCAGTGCTACCTCCATTTTGTCATATTGAGCTATCTCCAATTAGTAAGTTTTTCCTTCTTCAATCAGACAGGTACCGCTATCTCCACTTAGTCAGATATTTCGATCTCCATTCGGATAGGTGGTGCTCTCTCCATTTAGTCAGGCGGTGCAATATTCACTAAGTCGGGTGGGGCCATTACGCCATAGTAAGGTGGTGCCATCTCCACTCCGAGAGTCTGTGCCTTCTACACATAGTCAGACATATCATCACTTAGTCAGGTTTTGTCATCTCCACTTGTTCAGATAGTGATATCTCAACTCCGACAGGTGCTGCTATCTCCATTTAGTCAGATTTTTCTATTTCCATTCCGAAATGTGATGCTCTGTCCACTTAGTCAGGCGGTGCTATCTGCACTTAGTTAGGTGGTGCCATCTTCACTTGTTCAGATAACGCCATCTGCAGTCAGACAGGCGGTGCTATCTCAAATTAGTCGGGTGGTGCCATCGCCACTCCGACAGGTGGTGCTATCTACGACTATTTAGACGGTGCTATCTTCACTTAGTCAGGCAGTGCTATCTGCATTTAGTCAGGTAATGCCCTCTCCAGTTAGTCTTGTGGTGCCATCGCCACTACAACAAGTGGTGCTATCTACAATTAATCAGGTGTTGCCATTCCCACTTAGTCAGGTGGTCCAAATTCCACTTAGTCAGATGGTGCCATCTCCACTGCGACAGGCCATACTATCTCCAATCTGACAGGCGGTGCTATCTCCAATTAATCAGATGTTTGCTTTCCCCACTGCAAAAATGATGCTATTTTCTCTTAGTCAGGTTGGTGCTATCTCCACTTAGCCAGGTGGAGAAATCTCCTATAATCAGATTGTGCCATCTAAACACCGACAGGTGGTACTATCTCCACTTAATCAGGTGATGCTATCTCAACTTAGTCAGGCTGTGCACTCTCCACTTAGTCAGGTGGTTCTATCTTCAGTTAGTCAGGTGGTGCCAAATCCAATTAGTCAAATGGTGGCTTCTGCACTCCGACAGGCATTGCACTCGTCACAAGTCAGGCGGTGCCATCTACTGTTAGTCATGTAGTGCTATCGCCCTTAGTTAGGTTGTGCTATCTCTACTTAGACTTAAGAAGCTTTCAACACTTAGTCATGTTGTTCAGTTTCCACTCCGACAATCGGTGTTTTCACCTCTATACCATTTCCACATAATCAGGTGATGCCCTCTCCATTTAGTCAGGTGATGCCATCACCAATCCGACAGGCTGTGATATCTCCCTTTAGTCAGATGGTGCTATCTCCACGTAGTCAGGTGGTGTCATCTTCACTTAGTCAGATGGTGCCATCTCAATTCAACAAGGTGGTGCTATCTCCACTTAGTCAGTTGGGGCCATCGTCAATCCGACAGGCTGTGTTATCTCCACTTATTCATGCTGTGCTATTTCCACTAAGTAAGATAATGCTATCTTCATTTAGTCCGGTGGTTCCATATCCACTCCAACAGGCGGTGTTTTCAACACTCAGTCAGATAGTGCCATCTCCACTTAGTCAGGTGGTACCATCTCCACTCCGGCATAAGGAAGCATCTCTAATTTGTCAGCCGGGGCCAACTCCACTACGACATGAGGTGCTGTCTCCACTTAGTCAGATGGTGCTGTTATCACTTAATCAGGTAGTGCAATCTCCAATTAGTCAGGTGGTACCATCGCCACTCCAAAAGGTGCTGCTATCTCCACTTAGTCAGGTGGTTGTATCTCCACTCCGACAGCCGGTGCTTTCTCCACTTAGACAGGTGGTGCCATCTCCACTCCAACAGGCAGTGCACTCTCCACTTAGTCAGGTGCTGCCATCTCCACTCCGACAGGCAGTGCACTCTCCATTTAGTCAGGCAGTGCTATCTTCACTTAGTCAGATAGTACTATCTGCACTAAATCAAGTGTGACCATCTCCACTCCGACAGGTGCTCTATCTCCACTTAGTCAGGGGGTGCTATTTCCTCTTATTCAGGCAGTGCTATCTCCACCTGGTCAGGCAGTGCTATCTCCACTAATTCAGGTGGTACCTTCTCCAATCTGACAGGCGGTGCTCTCTCCACTTAGTCAGGTGCTGCCATGTAAACTTAGTCAGGTGGAAATATCTTCACTTAGTCAGATGGTACCATCTCCACTTAGACAGATGATGCCATCTCCATTCTTTCAGGTAATGCAATCTCTGCTTAATCAGGTGGTTCCATTTCCACTTCGACAAGCAGTGCTATGTCCATTTTATCAGGCGATGCTATATCCACTTTGTCAGGTGGTGCTATCTTCTCTTCGTCAGGTGGTGCTTTCTCCAGTTATTCAGGTGGTGCCAACTGCACTTTTTCAGAAGGTGGCTTCTCCACTTCGACAGGCAGTGCACTCTTCACTAGCCAGGTGGTGCAATCTACAGTTAGTCGATTACTGCTGTCGCCACTTAGTTAGGTTGTGCTATCTCTAATTAGTCTTATTTTGCATTCAACACTTAGTCGTGTTGTTCAGCCTCCACTGCCTCATTCGGTGTTTTCACCACTAAGTCAGGTGGTGCCATATCCACATATTCGGGTGATGCGATCGCCACTCCGAGAGGCGGTGCTATCTCCACTTAGTCAGATGGTGCTCTCTCCACATAGTCACGTGGTTCCATCTCCACTCCGAAAGATGCTGCTATCTCCATTTAGTCAGATTGTTCGATATCAATTCCGACAGTTGATGCTGTCTCCAATTATTCAGACAGTGCTATCTCCACTTAGTCAGGTGGTGCCATCTCCACTTAGTCAGATGGTGTCATCTCCAATCACCGAGGCCATGCTATCTCCACTTAGTCAGGTGTTGCCATTGTCAATCCGAAAGGCTGTGCTATCTCTACTTATTCAGACTGTGCTATCTCCACTAAGTCAGATGATGCTATCCACACTTAATCAGGTGGTTCCATCTCCACTACGACAGGCGTTGTTTTCAATACTTAGTCAGGTAGTGCAATCTCCAGTTAGTCATGTGGAACAATCTCCGTTTAGTCAGATGGTGCCATTTCCACTGCGACATTCGGGGCTATCTCACTTTGTCAGGTGGTACCTTTACCAATCCAACAGGCGGTGCTATCTCCACTTTGTCAGGTGGTACCATTTCCACATATTCATATAGTGCCAAATACACTCCGAAAAGCGGTGCTATCTCCATTTATTCAGACGGTACAATCTCCATATAGTCAGATGATGCAATATCCACTCTGTCAGATGTTGCCATCTCCACTCCCATAGGCAATGCACTCGTCACATAGTCAGGTGGTGCTTTCTCCACTTAGACAGGTGGTGCATTCGCCACTTTGTCGGAAAGGGCCATCTCCAATCCGAGAGGTGGTTATATCTATACTTTGTCAGGTGATACCATCGCCACTATGACAGTTGGTGTTTTCTCGATATATTCAGACGGAGCATTCTTCACTTAGTCAGGTGGTGCTATCTCCACTTAGTCAGGTGGTGCCATCTCCACCCAGATAGGCAGTTCATTCTTCACTTAGTCAGGAGGTGCTATCTCTAATAAGTCAGTTTGAGCTATCTCCGCTCTCTTTCCCTATGCTATCTGTACTAAGTTTTAAGTTGCTTTCTACACTTAGTCATGTGGTTCCATCTCCACTCCGACAGGCTGTGTTTTCAAAACATAGTCAGGTGGTGTTATTTCCACTTAGTCAGATCATGTTTATGCTACTCTGACAGGAGGTGCTATATCCACTTATTCAGACAGTGCTATCTCCAGTTAGTCAGGGTGTTACCATCTCCAAACCGACATTAGGTTCTATCTCCACTTAGTCAGGTAATGCAACCTACACTTGCTCAGGTGGTGCACTCTCCAGTTAGTCAGGTGGTGCCAACTTCACTTAGTCAGATGGTGGCTTCTCCACTCCGACAGGCAGTGCTCTCTTTATTAGTCAGGTGGTGCTTTCTACTTTTAGATAGGTAGTACTATCGCCACTTAGATAGGTTGTGCTATCTCTACTTAGACTTATGAAGCTTTCAACACTTAAACTTGTTGTTCAGTCTCCACTCCGACATTCGGTGTTATTACCACTAAGTCAGGTGGTGTCATTTTGACATAGTCAGGTGATGCCATCGCCACTCCGATAGGCAGTGCTATCTTCATTTATTCAGACGGTTTTATCTCCACTTAGTCAGGCGGTGCTATCTCCACTTATTCAGGTGGTGCCTTCTCCAATCCGCCAGGCATTGCTCTCTCCACTTAGTCAGGCGGTGCTATCTCCAATTTGTCATGTACTGCTATATCCAATTAGTAAACTGCTACCATCTCCACATAGTCAGATTGTGCCATCTCCAATACATCAGAAGCTGCTTTCTCCAGTATGTCAGTTGGTTCCTTCTCCTCTCCGACAAGCGGTCCTATCACCACTTAGACAGGTGGTGCCATCTCCACTCCGACAGCCAGTACTCTCTCCATTAAGTCAGGCAGTTCTACCTCTACTTAGTCAAATGGTGCTCTCTCCACTTAGTCAGGTGGTTCCATTTCCACTCCGACAGGCACTACTATATCCACATAATCAGAAAGTTCGATCTCCATTCGTAAAGGTGGTGCTCTATCCAATTAGTCAGGCGGTGCAATCATCACTTAGAAAGGTGGTGCCTTCACCACATAGCCAGGGGGTGCCATCTCCACTCCGACAGAGCGTGCCCTCTCCACATTGTCAGTTAAAGCTATAATCACTTAGTAAGGTTTTGTCTTCTCAACTTGTCAGGTGGTGTCATCTCCACTCCAACAGGCCCTATTATTTCCATTTAGTCACATTGATCAAACTCCAATCCGACATGTGGTGCTGTCTTCAATTATTCAACCGGTGCCAACTACACTTAGTCAAGCAGTGCTATCTCCACTTAGTCCGGTGATGCCCTCTCCACTTAATCGGGTGGTGCCATCTCCACTACGACAGGCGGTGCTCTCTCCACTTAATCAGACAGTGCTATTTCCATTTAGTCACATGGTGCTATATCCACTAAGTCAGATGATGCTATCTACACCAAAAAGGTGGTTAAATCTCCACTCCGACAGGTTGTATTTTCAATACTTAGGTGGTAGCATCTACACTAAGTCAGGTGGTACCATCTCCACTTAGGCAGATGGTGAAATATTCACTGCGACATTCTGGGCTATCATCACTTAGTCAGGTGGTGTCTTCTCCACTTCGACAGGAGATGCTCTCACCACTTTGTCAGGTGGTTCCATCTCCACTCCGACAGGCGGTGCTACCTCCACTCCGAAAGGCGGTGCCATAACCACTTAAACAGGTGGTGCCATCTCCAATTAGTCAAATAGTGCCATCTTCACTTAGTCAGATGGTGCCATTTCCTCTCCGACAGGTGGTGCTACCTCTGATATGTGAGGTGGATACATCTATACTCCAAGAGGTGCTTCTCTCTCTCTCTGCTTTGTCAGGCCGTGCTAACGCCATTTTGTTAGGTGGTGCCATCTCCAATTAGTCGGATGGAGCCATCTTCACTCCGATAGGCGGTGCTTTCTCCACTTAGTTTGGTGGATCCATCGCCACTACGACAGGCGGTGCACTCTCCACTTAATCAGACTGAGCTCTCTCCCTAGTTAGGTGTTGCTATCTCCACTATTTAATGTGGTGCCATCTCCTTTCCGACACTCTCCACTTAGTCAGGCGGTGCTATTTTCAATTAATCAGTTTGTGCTATCTCCAATTAGTTAGGGGGATCTATCTCCAATTATTCACATGGTGCTAGTTACAATTTGTCAGATGGTTCCGTCTCTTCTCTGACATTCGCTGCTATCTCCACTCCGAAAGGCGGTGCCATCTCCACTTAAACAGGTGGTGCCACCTCCACTTAGTCAGATGGTGCCATCTCCACTCCATCAGGTGATGATATCTATGCTTTTTCAGGTGGTTCCATCTCGACTACAAGAGGTGCTGCTCGCTCCACTTTGTCGGGCGTGGCTATCTCCACTTAGGTGGTGCCATCTCCACATATTCGGATAGTGACATCTCCAATCCGAGATGCGGTTATATCTACTCTTTGTCAGGTGGTACATTCGCCACTACGATAGTTTAAGGGTTCTCTACTTATTCAGATGGGGCTTTCTTCACTTAGTCAGGTGATGCTATCTTCACTTAGTCAGGTTGTGGCATCTCCACTCCGAAAGGCAGTTCTCTCTTCACTTAGTCAGGCTGTGCTATCTTCAATTAATCAGTTGTGCTATCTTCAATTAATCAGTTGTGCTATCTCCAATTAGTTAGGGTTTGTTATCTCCAATTATTCTGATGGTGCTAGTTACACTTTGTCAATTGGTTCCGTTCCCACTCTGACATTCGCTGCTATCTCCACTTAGAAAGGGGGTGCTATCTCCACTTAGTCAGGTAGTGCCATCTCCACTTAGTCCGTTGTACAATCTTTAATCCGACAGACTGAGCAATATCTACCAAGTCAAGCCGTGCTGATTCCACAAAGATAGGCGATGCTATCTCCTTTTAGATGGTGCTATCACCGCTTAGACATGTGATGCCATCACCACTTTATCAGATGGTGCCGTCTAAACTCCGACAGGCAGTGAAATCTTGAGTTTGTCGGGTGGTGGAATCGAAACTTTGACAGGCGGTGATATCTCCACTTATTCAGACAGTGCTATCTCCACTAAGTCAGGCATTGCCTTGTCCTTTCCGACAGGGGGTGCTCTCTACACTTATTCAGACGGTGATATCCCCACTAAGTCACGCTGTGGCTTCTTCACTCCGACCGGGGGTGCTATATATTCTTATTCAGACAATACTATCTCCACTAAGTCAGGCGATGACTTCTCCACTCCGAAAATTGGAGCTCTCTCCACTTATTCAGACATGCTATCTACACTAAGTCAGGAGGTGCCTTTTCCACTCCGATAGTAGTTGCTCTCTCCACTTATTCAGGCAGTGGTATCTCCACTAAGTCAGGCGGTGCTATCTCCACTTTGTCAGCCGGTGCCTTCTCCACTCCGACAGGAGGTGCTCTCTCAACTTATTCAGGCAGAGCTATCTCCAATAAGTCAGACGGTGCTATCTCCACTAAGTCAGGCGGTGCCTTTTCCACTACGACAGCAGGTGTTCTCTCCACTTATTCATCCAATGCTATGTCCACTAAGTCAGGCGGTGCATTCTCCACTGCGACACGAGGTGCTCTATCCACTTATCCAGGCAGTGCTATCTCCATAAAATAAGACTATACTATCTCCACTAAGTCAGGTGGTACCGTCTCGACTCCGACAGAGGGTGCTCTCTACATTTATTCAGACAATGCTATCTCCACTAAGTCAGGTGGTGGCTTCTCCACTCCGACAGGGGGTGCTCTCTCCACTTATTAAGGCAGTGCTCTCTCCACTAAGTCAGGAGGTGCTATCTCCTCTTAGGTAGTCTGTGCTATCTCCACTAATTCACGTGGTGCCATCTCCATTCCGACCGATGGTGCTTTCTCCTTTTAAATGGTTTTATCACCTTTTGACATGTGGTGCCATCTCCATTTTTTCAGATGGTGCTGTCTTAACTCCGACAGGTTGCACTATCTTTAATTTCTCAGGTGGTGCAATCGCCACTCCGACAGGCGGTGCTATCTCCTCTTATTCAGACAATGCTGTCTCTACTAAGTCAAGCAGATCATTCTCCACTCCGACGGGAGGGGCTCTCTCCACTTATTCATACAATGCTATCTCCACTTCGTCAGGTTTTTGACATTTCCACTCCGAGATGCAGTATACTATCCACTTTATCAGGCAGTGCTGTCTCCATTTAGTCAGGTTGAGCTATCTCCACTTAGTTAGGTTGTGCTAGCTCTACTTAGTCTTTAGGTGCATTCTACACTTAGGTGGTTCCATCTTCACTCTGACAGGCGGTGTTTTCACCACTTTGTGAGGTGTTGTTAATTCCACTTTATCAGTTAATGTTTATGCTACTCCTACAGGTCGTGCTATATCCACTTAATCAGACAGAGCTATCTCCACTTAGTCAGTTGGTGCTATCTCCACTTAGTCAGGGTGTTCCCATCTCATCTCCGATAGTAGGTTCTATCTCTACTTAGTCATGTGGTCCTATCTACACTTGGTCAGTTGGTGCCTTCTCCACTCCGACAGGAGGTACTATATCCACTTATACAGGTGGTGCTATCTCCACTCCAATATGAAGTGCTCTTTCCACATGGTCAGGAGGTGCTATCTCTACTTAGTCAGATGGTGCTATCTTCATTTAGTCAAGTGCGGCACTCTCCAGTTAGTCAGCTGGTGCTATTTCCAGTTAGTCAGGTTTTGCCAACTCCACTTAGTCAGATGGTGTCTTCTCCAATCCGACAGCAGGTGGTTTCTCCACTTATACATGTGGTGCAATCTATACTTAATCAGGCGGTGCTATTTCGACTTAGTCAGGGGTGCTATCTCCACTTACTTAGGTCGATTCATGTCATATCCACTTAGTGAGTTGATGCCACATCCACTCTGACTGACTGTGCCATCTCTTCTTAGTCAGGTGAAGACATCGCTACTCGGACTGGCGGTGCTCTCTCCACTTAATTGACAGTGCTATTTTAACTTAGTCAGGGTGTTCCCATCTCCACTCCGACAGTACATGCTAACTTCCCTAAGTTAGACGGTGCCTTCTCTACTCCGACAGGGCGAGCTCTCTCCACTTATTAAGGCAGTGCTCTCTCCCTTAAGTCAGGAGGTGCTATCTCCACTTAGATAGGCGGTGCTATCTCTACTTATTCATGTGACGCCATTTCCACTCCGACAGACATTGCTATCTACTTTTAGACTGTTCAATAAACTTTTGTCATGAGGTGCCATCTCCACTTTTTCAGATGGTGCCGTCTTAACTCCGAGAGGCAATGCTATCTACAATTTGTCAAGTGGTGCAATCGCCACTCCGACAGGCGTTGCTATCTCCTCTTATTCAGAAAATGCTATCTCCACTAAGTCAGGCTGTGCATTCTACACTCCGACAGAAGGGGCTCTCTCCACTTATCGAGACTGTGCTATCTCCCCTTAGTCAGACAGTGCTATGTCCACTAAGTCAGGCAGTGCCTCCTCCACTCCGAAAGGGGGAACTCTCTCAATTTTTTCAGACAATGCAATCTCCATTAAGTCAGGAGGTTCCTTCTCCACTCAGACAGGTGGAGCTCTCTCCACTTATTCATGCAGTGCTATCTCTACTAAGTCAGATGGTGCTATCTCCACTAAGTTAGATGGTGCCTTTTCCACTCCGACAGGAGGTGCTCTCTCCACTTATTCAGACAGTGCTATCCCTACTAAGTCAGGTAGTGCCATCTACACTTAGTCAGTAGGTGAAATCTTTAATGCGACAGACTGTGCTATCTCAACTAAGTTAGACAATGCCAATTCCAAAGTGAAAGGCGGTGCTATCTCCTTTTAGACTGTTCTATCTCCACTTATACATGTGGTGCCATCTCCACTTTAGCCGATAGTGTCGTCTAAATTCCGACGGGCAGTGCTATCTACAATTTGTCAGGTTGTTCAATCGTCACTCCGACAGGCAGTGTAATCTCCTCTAATTCAAAAAATGCTATCACTACTGTCAGGGGGTGCATTCTAAACTCCGTCAGGTGTGGCTCTCTCCACTTATTCAGGCAGCGCTAGCTCCACTAAGTCAGGTGGTGCTATCTCCACTAAGTCAGGCGGTACATTGTCCACTCCGACAGAAGGTGCTCTGTCATCTTATTCAGACAATGCCATCTCCACTAAGTCAGGCGGTGCCTTCTCCACTCCGACAGGGGTTACCCTCTGCACTTATTTAGAAATTGCTATTTCCAGTAAGTCAGGTGGTGCCTTCTCTACTCCGCAGGATTGCTCTCTTATTTTATTCAGATAATGCTAACTCCACTAAGTCAGGCGGTGCCTTCTCACTCTGACAGGGGGTGCTCTCTCCTCTTATTCAGACTATGCTATCTCCACTACGTCAGGCAGTGCCTTCTCCACTCCGACAGATGGAGCTCTCTTCACTTATTCATACAATGCCATCTACACTAAGTCAGGATTTGCCTTCTCAACTCCGACAGATGACGCTCTCTCCACTTATTCAGACAGTGCTATCTCCATTAAGTCAGACAGTGCTATATTCACTAAGTTAGGCGGTGCCTTCTCCTCTCCGACAGGTGGAACTCTCTCCACTTATTCATGCAGTGGTATCGCCATTAAGTCAGATGGTGATATTTCAACTTAGTCAGGTGGTGACATCTCCACTCCGAGAGGCAGTATACTCTCCAATTTATCAG
Source organism: Dryococelus australis (assembly GCA_029891345.1). Taxonomy (NCBI): domain Eukaryota; kingdom Metazoa; phylum Arthropoda; class Insecta; order Phasmatodea; family Phasmatidae; genus Dryococelus; species Dryococelus australis. The sequence goes on along the minus strand of CM057006.1, from coordinate 94,288,566 downwards.
GTGGTGCTCTCTCCAATTAGTCATGTTGTGCTATCTCCACATAGTTAGGTGCTGTTATCAACACTTAGTTAGATTTTGCTATGTCCACTCATTGAGGTGATTCCATCTCCACTCATAAAGCGGATTCCATCTTCATTTCGTCTTAGTCAATTGGTACTATCTCCAATCCGAATGACGTTGCCATTTAAACTTAAACAGATGGTGCCACCTCCACTTAGACAGATGGTGCCAACTCAACTCCGTCAGTTGATACTGTCTCTGCTTAGTCAGGTGGTTCCATTTCGACTACGAGAGGCGCTGTTTCTCTCCACTTTGTCAGCCAGTGCTATCTCCACTTTGTCAGGTGGTGCCATCTCAACTTAGTCGGATAGTGATATCTCCAATGCGAGAGTCGTTTTTATCTACACTTTGTCGGTTTGTACCATCACCACTACGACATTAGGTGCTTTCTCCACTTATTCAGATGGAGCTTTCTTCACTTAGTCAGGAGGTGCTATCTTCACTTAGTCAGGTGGTGCCTTTCCCACTCCGACAGGGGGTGCTCTCTCCACTTATTCAGGCGGTGCCTTCTCCACTACTACAGGAGGTGATCTCTCCAAGTATCCAGGCAGTGCTTTCTCCACTAAATGAGACCAAGCTATCTAAACTTAGTCAGCCGGTGCATTCTGCAATCCGACAGGAGGTGCTCTCTCCACTTATTCAGAAAATGCTATCACCACTTAGTCAGGAGGTGCCTTCTCCACTCCGACAGGACGTGATCTCCACTTATCCAGTCAGTGCTATGTCCACTAAGTCAGGCAGTGCCTTCTCCACTGCGACAGGGGTGCTCTGTCCACTTATTCAGCTATTGCTATCTCAACTTAGTCAAGTGGTGCCATCACCACTTAGTCAAATGGTTCCATATCCACACCCAAAGGCGGTGTTTTCACCTTTTAGTCAGTTGGTGCCATTTCCACTTAGTCAGGTGATGCTAACGCCACTCCGATAGGCAATGTTTTCACCACCTATTCAGAGGTTGATATCTCCACTTAGCCAGGCGGTGCTTCTCCACTTAGTCAGGGTGTTTCCGTCTCCACTCCGACAGTAAGTGCTATCTCTACTTAGTCAGGTGGTACTATCTACACTTATTCAGGTGGTGAACTTTCAACTTAGTCAGGTGGTGCTATCTCCAGTTAGTCAGGTTGTGCCAACTCCACTTAGTCAGATGGTGCCTTTTCCAATCCTACAGTGGGTGCCCACTCCAGATATTCCGGCAGTGCTGTCTCCACTAAGTCAGGCGGTGCTATCTTCACTGCGACAGACATTGCTTTCTACCTTTTATTCAGACAGTGCTATCACCACTTAGTCATATGGTGCCATCTTCACTTAGTCAGATGGTGCCATCTCCACTCCGACAGGTGGTGCTACCTCTGCTTAGTCAGGTTGTTCTAACTACACTCCCAGTGGTGCTGCTTTCTCCACTTTGTCAGGTGGTGCTACATCCTTTTAGTAAGATCGTGTCATCTCCACTTAGCCAGTTGGTGCCATCTCCACTCCGACAGACTGTGCCATCTTTTAGTCAGGCAGTACCAATTCCACCACGACGGTTCTATAGTCAGGTGATGCCATCGCCACTCCGACAGGTGGTGATATCTTCACTTAATCAGATGGTGCTCTCTACAATTATTCTGGCAGTGCTATCTCCACTAATTCCGATGGTGCTTTCTCCACTCCGACAAACTGTGCCATCTCCACATAGTCAGATGGTGCTATCATCACTTAGTCAGGTTTTGCAATATCCATTTGTTCAGATGGACCTAACTCCACTCTGACAGGCGCTGCTAACTCCATTTAGTCAGATTGTTCAATCTCCATTCCGACAGGTGATTCTCTCTCCACTTATTCAAATGGTGATATCTGCACTTAGTCAGGTGGTGCCATCTCCACTAAGTCAGGAGGTGCTATCTCCACTCTGACAGTCGGTGCCATCTCCAGTTAGTCAGGTGGTGCTACCTCCACTTAGTCAGATGGTGCTATTTCCACTTAGACACATTTTGCGATCTCCACTCAGACAAACGGTGCCATCTCCACATAGTCAGACTATGCAATCATCACTTAGTCAAGTTTTGTAATCTCAACTTGTTTAGATTGTGCCAACTCCACTCCGACAGGCGCTGGTATCTCCATATGATCAGATTGTTCGATCTCCATTCCCACAGGTGATTTTCTCTCCAATTAGTCAGGCGGTGCTATCTCCACTTAGTCAGGTGGTGCCATCTCCATGTAGTCAGGTGGTGCCATCTACACTAAGTCATGTCGTGTCATATCCGCACTCTCAGACAGTGTTTTCTCCACTTAGTAAGGCAGATCTATGTCCACTTAGTAAGATAGTGCCTTCTCCATTCCGACAGGCGGTGCTCTCTCCAGTAAGTCAAATGGTGCTATCTCCACTTAATTAGGTGGTGCCTTCTCCACTCCGAATGGTGGTTATCTCCAATTAGTCATTGTTGTATCTCCACATTTTCAGATGATATCTCCACTCGGAAAGGCAAGGCATTCACCACTTAGTCAAATGTTGCCATCTCCAGTCCGAAAGCTGGTGCTGTTTCCACTTTGTCTGATGAACCTATATCCACTTATTAAGGTGGTGCCATCTCCACTTAGTCAGATGGTGCCATCTCCAATCAACGAGCCAGTGCTATCTTCACTTAATCAGACATCTCGTTCTCCACTTAGTGAGACATTGCCATCTCCATCCCGACATGCGCTGCTGTCTCAATTATAAGGTGGTGCCATCTCCTCTTTATAGGTGGTGCGATCTCCGGTTAGACTGGTGGCGCAACCTCCACTCCGACAAGGGGTGACATCTCCACCTAGTCAGGTGGTGCCTTCTTCACTTAGTCAGATTGTGCCATCTCCACTTAGTCAGATGGTGCCATCTCCCCGTAGTCAGGTGGTGACATCTCCATTACAACAGGTGGTGTCATCTCCTCTCCGACAGACTGAGCCATGTCCATTTTGTCAAATGCTACCAACTCCACTTTGACAAAATGGGCTATCTACACTTATTCGGACAGTGCTTTAGCCACTTTGTTAGTTGGTGCCATCTCCACTTAGTCCTATAGTGCCATCTCCACATAGTCAGGTTGTTACATTTTTTTCTCCGAGAGGTGGTGCACTCCCCACTTTGTCCGACTGTGCTATATCCACTTAGTCAAGTGGAGCCATCTCCACTTAGATATTGCCATCACTACTCCGAAAGGCCTGGCTATCTCCACTTAGTCAGGTGGTGCCTTCTCCACTTCGTCTGATGGTCCTATCTCGACTTGGTCAAGTGGTTCCATTTCCACGCTGAGAGGCGGTGCTCTCTCCACTTAATCAGGCGGTATCATCTCCACTAAGTAAGGTGATGCCATCTACACTTAGTCAAATGGTGGCATCTCCACTCCGTGAGTCGGTGCTACCTCCACTAAAATCAGGTGGTGCCATCGTGACTCTGGCAGGCGGTACACTCTCAACTTGTTCAGACGGTGCTATCTCCACTTAGGTGGTGTTTACTCCACTCCGACACATGGTGCTTTCAAAATACTGTCAGTTAGTGTATTCTCGACTTAGTCAATTGGTGCCATCTCCACTCCGACAAGCAATGCTATCTCCACTTAATCAGGCAATGCTATCTCCGCTTAATCAGGCAATGCTATCTCCACATAGTCAGGTGGTGCCTTCTCAACTAAATCTGATAGTGGTACCACCACTCCAGCAGGCGATGCTATCTCCACTTAGTCAGGTAATGCCATCTTCACCAAATCAGTTGGTTCCATCTCCACTTTAGACAGGTGGTGCTCTCTCCACATAGATGTGCAGAGCCACCACCACTAGAATGGCGGAGCTATCACCATTTAGTCAGGTGTTGCCATCGCCACTCTAACTGGTGGTGCTTCCTCCACTTGATAATTTGGTGCCATCACCATATTGTCAGGTGGTGCTATCTCCACTTTGTCAGATGGCACCATCTCTACTTTGTCAAGCAGCAACATCTCTATTCTGACTGGCCGTTATATCTCCACTTAGTCAAGTGATGCCATCTCCACTTGGTCAAGTGGTGCGAACTCCACATATACAAATGGTGCCCTTTCCACTTATTTATGTGGTGCCATCTCCACTTAGACGGTTCAATTTCCACTCCGACAGGCAGTGTTTTTACCACTTAGTCAGGTGGTGAAATCTCGGCTCTGAAAGGTGGTGTTTTCTCCACTTACTCAGGTGTTGTCATCTCCAGTTAGTCAATTGGAAATTTATTTGAACAAGTGGCACTATCTCCACTTAGTCAGGTGGTACAATCGCCACTTTGTCGGTGGTGCTTTCTCCACTCATTCAATTGGTGCTGTAACCAATTAGTCAGGCGGTGCTTACCCTAATTATTCAGATAGTGTCATCTCCACTTTGACAGGTGGTGCGAACTCCATATAGTCAGGTGGTGTAATTGCCAAATATTCAAATGGTGCCATCTCCACTCCGACAGGTGGTGCTATCTCCACTTAGTAAGGTGGTGCTATATCCAATTAGTATGGGGGCACAATCACCACTCCGAAAGTTGGTGCCAACTACACTCCAACAGGCTGTGCTCTCTCGACTTTGTCAGGCAGTGATATATCCACTTAATCAGGTGGCGCCATCTCCATTTAGTCAGATGGTACCATATCCACTCTGGCAGGCAGTGCTATCTCCACTTAATCAGGTGTAGCCATCGCCACTTTGGAAGGCGGTGCTATCTCCACTTATTCAGATGGAAATATCTCTACTCATTCAGGTTGTGGCATCTCCACTTAGTCAGATGGTGCAATCTTCACTTAGTAAGGCGGTCCTATTCCCACTTATTAAAGATGGTGCCATCTTCACTCCGACAGGTGGTGCTATTTCCACTTAGTCATTTGCTGCCATCTCCATTCAATCTGATGGTTTGATCTTCCCTTAGTCAGGTGCTACCTTCTCCTCATAGTCATGTGGTGCCATCTCGACTTAATCAGATGGTGCTATCTCCACTCCGGCAGGTGTTGCTATCTACTCTTAGTCAGTTGGTGCCACATCTCTAAGACAGGCGGTGCTCTCTACACTTAGTCATGTGGGGCCATCTCCAATCCGACAAGTGGTGATATCTCCACTAAGTCAGGTGTTGCCATATTTACTTAGTCAGGTGTCGTCCTCTCCACATACTAAGATGATGCCACCACCAATTAGTCAGATGGTGCCATCTCCACTCCGACAGGCACTGTTATCTCAAATTAGTCATGTAGTGCCTCCGCAACTTATTCAGGTCTTATTATCTCCACTTAGTCATTTGGTGCCATCTCCATTTATTCAGATGGTGCTATCTCCACTTAGTAAGGTGGCGTCATCTTCATTCCGACAGGTGGTGCCATTTTTGCTTAGTCAGGTGGTGCCATCTCCACTTCGCAAGGCGGTGCTTTCTCCACTTATTCAGGTGGTTCCATCTCCATTTATTCAGGTGGTGCCAACTCCACTTAAACAGATGGACCCATCTACACTTAGTCAGGTGGTGCCATCTTCACTTAGTCATGTGGTGCCTTTCTCCACTCCGACATACAGTCCTATTTCCACTTAGTCAGGTGGTACCAGGTGGTACTCTCTTACTTTTGTCATGCAGTGCTAACTCTACTTAGTCAGGTGGTACCATCGTGACTCCGACGGGCGCAGCTCTCTCCACTTATTCAGAAGATACTATCACCTCTTATTCAGGTGGTGCCATCACATCTTTGTCAGGTGGTTAACCACTCGGACAGCCGGTGCTCTCTCCACTTAATCATATGTTGCTATTTCCGCTTATTCAGATGGTGCTATCTCGACTTAGTCCTATGGTGCTATCACCACTTAGTTAAATGGTGCCATCTCCACTTCGCAAGGCGGTGTTTTCTCCATTTACTGAGGTGTTGCCATCTTCACTTGAACAGTTGGGATCATCTCCACTTAGTCTGGTGGTGCCTTCTTTACTCTGAGAGGCAGTGCTATGCCCACTTTGTCAGATGACATCTGCACTCCGGCAGGTGGTTTTATCACTAGTAAGTCAGGTTATGCCATCTAGACTTAGCCAGAGGGTACCATCTCCACTTATTCAGGTGGTACCATCTCCACTTTGTCAGATGGTGATATCTCCACTCAGACAATTGGTGGCATGTCCACTTAGTAAGGCAGTGCCATCTCCACTCCGACAGGCGTTACTATCTCTACTTAGTAAGGTAGGGCCATCTACACTCTGCTGGTGCCATCTCCATTGATTAAGAAGGTGCTAACTTCACTTAGACAGGTGGTGCCAATCCCACTCCGTCCGGAGCTGCCAACTTCCCTCCAAAAGGCGGTGTTGACTCTAATTAGTCAGGAAGTGCAACATCCACATAGTCAGGTAGTGCTATCTCCATTTAGTCAGGTGTTGCCATTTCCACTCCATCAGATGGTGATATGTCCACTTAGTCAGGCAGAGCCGCCATCCCTTATTCAGGTAGTGCCATCTCCACTTAGTCAGGTGGTGCCATATCTACTCCAAAAGCTCTGCTCTCTCCGTTCTTTCAGGTGCTGCTATCTCCAATTAGTCAGGTGATGCTATCTTTACTTAGTCAGGAGGTGCCATCTCCACTTAGGTGGTTCAATCTCTTCTCCGAAGGTGGTGCTACCTCCATTTTATCGGATGGTGCAATCTCCAATTAGTCAGATAGTTCTATTTCACCTTAGTCAGGTGGTACCATCTCCTCTCTGTCAGATGGTGCTACCTTCCCTACGACAGGCAGGGACATCTCCACTTTGACAGGCGGTACTTTCTCCACTTATTCAGATGGTGCCATCTCCACTCCGACAGACTATTCTATCTCAACTTAGTCAGGTGTCGCCATCTCCACATATTCAGGTGGTGCCAAATACTTGTTTACAAATGGTGTCATCTCCCCTTAGTCAGGTGGGGCCATCTCCACTTATACAGGCTGTGCCATCTTTTCTCGAAAATCAGTGCTATCCCCATTTAGTCAGATGGTGCCATCTCCATTTAGTAAGGTGGTGCCATCTTAACTTATGCAGGTGTTGCCATCTCTACTCCAAAATGGTACTTTTCCCAATTAGTCAGATGGTGCTATCTACACTTAGTTAGTTGATGCTATCTCCACTCAATCAGTTGGTGCTGTCTCCAATTCGTCAGAGGGTGCTATATCTATTTAGTCAGGTAGTGCCATCTCCCCTCTGAAAGGTGCTGCTATCTCCAATTATAAAGATAGTTACATTTTCACTTAGACAGGTGGTGCCATCTTCACTTAGTCAGGTTGTGCCTTCTCCACTTAGCCAGAAGGTGTAATCTCCACTTTGTCAGGTGGCGGCATCTCCACTTCGACCGACTGTTCTATCTCCACTTAGTCAGGTGTCGCCATCTCCATTTATTCAGGTGGCACCAACTCCTCATATACAAATGATGCCATCTCCACTTAGTCATGCATGTGGTGTCATCTCCACTTAGTCGGGTAGTTCCATCTCCACTCCGACAGGTGGTTTTAATACCACTTAGTCAGGTGGTTCTTTCTCCACTTACTCAGGTGTTGCCATCTCCACTTAGTCAGTTGGTGCCAACTCCACTTGAACAGGTGGCACTATATCCACTTAGTCAGGTGGTGCCTACTCTGCTCCGACAGGCAGTACTATCTCCACTTAGTCAGTTCGTGTCATCTCCAAATATTCAGATGATGCCATGTCCACTCCGAGAGGCGGTGCTATCTCAACATAGTCAAGTGGTGCCATCACGACTCCGACAGCACCGCGCTCTCTCCAATTATTCAGACGATCTATCTCCACAACATCAGGTGGTGCCATCTACACTCCGAGAGGCGGCGCTTTCTCCTCTTAGTCAGACAGTGCCATCTCCAGTCGGAAGGCGGTGCTATCTCCACTTTGTCATGTGGCGCCATTTTCATTGTGGCAGATCGTGACATCTCCACTCAGTCAGGTGGTGATATCTCCACTTAGTCACTTGGTGCCATCTCCACTCCAACAGTCCTTGCTATCTCCACTTAGTCAGGTAGTGGCATCTCCAGTCTGTCAGGTTGTGCTATCTTCACTTAGTCACGTGGTGCTATATCGACTTAGTAAGGTGTTGCCGTCTACATTGTGTCAGCTGTTGCCAACTACCTTCCAATAGGCGACGCCAATTCCACTTAGACAGGCGGTGCTACATCCCCTTATTCAGGTGGTGCTTTCTCCACTTAGTCAGTTGGTGCTATTTTTACATAGTCAGGTGGTTCTATCTCAACTTAGTCAATGGTGCCATCCCCATTTAGTCAAGTGGTGCCATCTCCTCTCCGACAGGCAGTTCCATCTCCCCTTAGTCAGGTGGTGCCATTCCACTCCGTCTGGTGGTGCTATATGCATTGCGACAGGCGGTGCAATCTCCACTTAGTAAGGGAATGCTATCTCCACTTAGGTGGTTCCACCTCCAATTAGTCAGGTAATGCCATCTCCACTTAGTCAGGTGGTGCCACCTTTACTCCGTCAGGTGGTGCCGTCTACCCTCCTACATGCGGCGCTATCTCTACTTAGTCAGAAGGTGCTATCTCATCAGGTGGTATCATCCCCATTTAGTCACGTGGTGCCATCTCCACTCCGACAGGCAGGTGTTGCCATCTCCACACCGTCCTGTGGTGCCATATCCACAGCGACAGGCAGTGCAATCTCCACTTAGTCAGGGAATGCTATCTCCACTCAGTCAGGTGGTTTCATATCCAATTAGTCAGGTAATGCCATCTCCACTTAGTCATGTGGTGAGATATCTACTCCGAAGGTGATGTTATCCCCATTTATACAGGTGGTGACATCTTCACTCCGTTCATTGTTGACATCTCCACTGCAACAGGCAGTGCTATCTCCACTAAGCCAGGTGGTTCAATTTCCACTTAGCAATGAAGTGCCATGTCCAATTAGTCAGGTGGTGCCATCTCTTTTCCGATAGCGGTGCTATCTCTATTTAGTCAAGTGGTGCTATCTCTATTTAGTCAAGTGGTGCTATCTCCACTTAGTCAGGAGATGCTATCTACACTTAGTCAGGTTGTGGTATCTCCATTTAATCATGTGGTGCCATCTCCACTCCCACAGGCAGTGCCTTCTCCCCTTAGTCAACTGGTGCCATCTCCACTCCATCTGGTGGTGCTGTATCCACTTAGTCAAGGGGTGCCATCTCCACTCTAACAGGCATTGCTATCTCCACTTAGTCAGGTGATGTCATCTCCACTCCGTCAGGTGGTGAAATCTCCATTTCGTCAGTTGTTGCCATCTCCACCCCCACAGTTGTGCTATCTCCAATTAGTCGGGGGGTGCCATCTTCACTCTGAGTGGCGGTTATATCTCCACTTCATCAGGTGGTGCTCTCTCCGCCTAGTCAGTTGGTGCCATCTCCATTTAGTCATGTGGTGCCATCTCCACTCCAATAGGTGGGCGCATCTCCACTCCATCAGGTGGTGCGATCTACCTTCCGACAGGCAGCGCCACCTCCATTGCATCATGTGGTTCTTCTTATGGTGATTATAAGTCTCCAGTTTTATATTGAAGCCCTGATGAACATATAATTTTTATTCCTTGTATGAAATTGGGAAAATATATTTACATTTTGATCCATTGCATCCACTATCAAAAGAGGAAAAAATGTGATATTGTTAATTAAAATATTTACTGTATGTGATTGTGAATATACACAGGGCATTAGAAAAGCACACCATAATGATCATATCAATGGAAAATTTATTAATACTGTATGTAATAATTAATTCCACAATTAATATTACCCAACTTTGAACCAATTTTTTTCCATACTTAAGCTGGATATAATGCTCACTGTTTTATTAAAGAATTAGGATATGATGAAAAAAAGATTTATATTATTGCAAATAGCAAAGAAAAGTTTATTCCTTTTGAGGCAGTAACAGAAAATTTAAAAAAGTGGTTTATAGACACGTTTTAATTAATGGCTAATAGTTTAGATATGTGAACACCTAATTTATGTTAAGATCAAATGAAACACACACGAAAACATTTTCCAAAAATACAAGTAGGTTGACTTTTTAGGAAAGGTTTGTATCCATATGATTATATGGATAGTTGGAAGAAATTTGATGAAACTGAACTTCCACCAAAGTGTGAATTTTACAATAAATTAAGTGAATCTGATATATCTGTCGATGTATATGAGCACGCAAAACTTGTGGAACCAATTTAATATAAAAAATATTGGTGAATACCATGATTTATATTTAAAAACTGATGTACTACCATTAGCAGGTATTTCGAAAATTTCAGAAATACATGTATAAATGCAAATGGTCTATATACTGCTTGGTATTTTACAGCACCTGGATGATCTTTCGAAGCAATTTTGAAAATGACTTATTACATGATTTATGACATTATTTTAATTTCAGAAAAGTGTTTTAGAGGTGGTATATTACAATGATATAAGCAATATGTTAAAACCAATAACAAATATTTGAATATATTTACTGTAATCAATAATCAAACTATTTAGAATATCTCGATGCAAATAATCTTTCAGGATGGGCAATGCCTCAATATTTACCATATGGTGGTTTCGAATTGGTTTATTACACATTAGCTGATTTACATTTGTGGAGTCAGCAAATATTAGATTTGGAGTATGATTCTGTTAATGGTTATATATTAGAAGTTGAATATCCACAAGAACTGCATAATTTACACAAAGATATACTTTTTAGCCCAGAAAATAAGGTAGTTCCTGGAACAAAACAATATGAATTATTAACAACTTTACATAATAAAGAAAAGTATGTAATACACAATCGCAATTTAAAACGGTACTTAAGAAATTACATAGAATATTGTTGTTTGATCAATCCGATTGGCTGAAGAAATATATAGATCTGAATACAGAGTTGATAACTAATGTTAAAAATGACATTGAGAAAGACATTTCAAAACTGATGAGTAATTCTGTTTTTGATGATACAGTGGAAAACATAAGAAACAGAGTTGATATAAAACTAATATCAGATGTAGAAAAATGTGAAAAATTAGTAGCAAAACAAAATTTCAAAATAAGTACTATATTTAATTAGAATATTGGAGCTACACATATTAATAAAACAAACATATAATATTATAAACCTATTTACGTGAGTATGTAAATTTTAGGCATAACTAAAGAATTGATGTATTATTTCCATAATAAAGAAATGAAACCGAAATACGGTGAAAACATTGAATTATATTATCAATATACCAATAGCTATACACATAACATAAGAATATAAATTTTTTATGAAGACATTAAGACAATGTTAGATGAATTTGACACAAATGATTATCTAAATGACAATATCTACAACATGCCTCAAATAAATATAAAAACATTATTAAAAAAATTTAAAGATAAATATATTGGGAAAATAATGAAATAATTGGTTGTTTCAGAGCAAAAATTTATGCATATAGAGTTGATAATAAAAAACTAATGATCAAAAATATAAAGAAGTGTGTTGTTAACGAGATAATTACATTTTATGACCATAAGAAATGTTTGTTTAATTATAAGATAGAATATAGAACAATTAATTTAATAAGATGCGAAAAGCATGAAATATTTACAATCGAAGTTAATAAAATAGCATTAAATCCTCATATGACAATATAATTGTACTAGAAAATAAAATCGATAGAGTGCCATATGGATTTCTAAAGAAATATATAATTTTAATTCATTTTTCGAATATAATAACAGTGTATTTTTAAATCCTTTAATCTCCAAAACATTCTCAGTATCAGAACCATAAAAATCAATTAGTTTACAAATTTCATCTCTGATTTCTAAAAGAATGTGATAAAAGCATTCATTGTTAATTTGATAAAAAAAACTGGATAGGCAGTTTCATAACAAATGTAATCTCGAAAACCAAACGTAGTTTGCTGGAAAACTAACAGTTATATCAATTTCTAAATGATTAGATTTGTCATATTTTATCAATATTCCATGGGCTAAATTACAGTGACCGTTTATTATTTTCAATTAATTAAAATTAGGTAACTTAGTACATACAACAATTTTGTCTTTTTCAATAATCATATTTATATCAAAACCAAGCATATCAGATAACTTATTGTCGAGTTAAATATCAAAATTAGATTTAATCACAACTCTATTTTTCACATTATCTGCTGTACATTCAATGTTGTTGGTCGAAAAAAGGCCAATATAATTTATAATTTCCTTTAAATATTCATTATCATATTGTCCTTTATGAATAGTGATAACCTCATATTTATCAATGACAGCACTCATTTTTTTCGATTGTTTTTATAGTGTTGTTGTTTAGATTTGTTAATAACAAATTTGTATGAAAACTAACCAATGCAATCGATATTTCACTATGGATGATATCACAGTGAAGTTTCTTCTTTAGTATAGAATTATTATTCGTTAACATAAATACTTTACTATCCATTTATTACAAAAATTATATAATTAAATGAAGAAAGTTAAATGGGGTGTGGGTCTTTTAATTCATAAAGATAATTCTGAAATTAAAAATAATGATGAATTATTACCTGGTGATATGAGGTCTATGATGGTAGGTCCAAGTAATAGGATGTATTAATTTTAATAAATTGTATGTTTGTTCAATTAGTTTCAATCAACCAAAATATATTGAGTTACAAAATTATTTTAATATATTACCCAAAAAGTTTAAAGTAAAAGAAAAATTGCATACTTTTTTAATAATACTGAGGAAATGGTCCCTTTAGATCAATGTCAATATTATGCTTTAATAGTATTTGATTGTGTTATTTTAGACAATCAAGACATAATTCTTGATTATTTTACTAGAAGAAGACATAAAAATTTAGATGTATTTTATTTAGCTCAAACTTATTCAAAATCAACAAAACAATTGATAAGAGATAATGCAAATATTTTATGTATATATAGACAAGATGATACTAATTTAATGCATATTTATAACGATTTTATTCGTGGAGACATGCCTAATAAATAATTTAAAGGAATTTGTTCTAAAAGTTGCGATGAAGATTATGGTATTATTACAGTAGTTTTGAGTAGAAAAGTAAAGAAGCAAAGTGTAGAAATAAAATTATAGGATTTATTATATTTTAAAAGTTTTTGTATATTAATGAACTATATTTTTTAATTTTATGGGATTTCTTAAAGATGAAATGTGTCCCCAAAATATTGACGCAATCACAAGAAAAATAAACAAAATATATATCTCTCACATTATTAAATGTTTTAAACATTCAAATTATAAACAACCATATACTATAGATAATTATAGAATATGTATATATATTCCTGATATAAAATTAGCTATTGAATGTGAAGGTTTTAATCATTAAGATATAAATTATTGTTATGAAATAGGAAGACAGAAGTATATAGCGACCCAATAATAATGCAGATTTATAAGATTTAATCCAAATGAAATAGATTTTGATATAGCCGATGTGGTTAATCGTATTGTATTGCATTTAAATAAAATATAATATTTATCTATGAATTTGGTTTATATTTTATAAAATAGTATTCTTTTTTTATTTTTTCATTTTCTTGATAAAAAAGAATATTAATAAAAATACTTATTACAATTCACCATTTTATCTTGCGCATAATTTCACATTTAAAAATGGAGTCAATTCAAGAAATAAATAATAACAAACTTATTTACAAAGGTAACAAGGTTTTTATGATTATTGGTGAGAATAATGATCCTTGGTTTAAAGCCAAATATGTTGCAGAAATTTTAGAGTATAAATATCTCCAGAAAGCCATAAGTGATAATGTTGATCAAGATGATCGAACAATTCGAAATTTATTAAAGGTGAACTGCAAGTTCATCTTCAAAGGTAATGAAAAATCTACTATATTTATCAATGAACCTTCTATCTATTCATTAATTTTGTCTTCTACATAAGAACCAAAAAGAAACTTAAAAAGTTGGTTACCCAATGAAGTTATTCCTTCAATTAGAAAACATGATGAATATAAGATTCAAAAAAATATAAGATAATTGTTTAAAGGTCAAATAGAAACACTAAAAAAATTAATAACATAAAATTTGACCAACTTGATCATTTAAGATATAAAAATAAAATTATTTATGAACTTACAGAAAATTTTAGAGAATCAGTTCATATGGCCTTAGATGTAATAAAATTGCAGAAATGAGGTAATCAGAGAAATTACCATCATGTTGTACAACAAACACAAAATCAAAATTTTTATCCAATTTTCATTCTTTTAACGTTATTTGAAAATAATTTGAAAATGATATTGAATATGATGATTATTATCTTATTAGAACTCAAGGAAAATATGTTCAAAGACAATTGAATAGAATTGAAGATATACATCCAAATTGTGAAATATTATTGAGGTTTGATTATGTTTCAAATTCTATCAACTTATACTAAAGAATGAAGGAAACATTGAATGATAGCAATTGATTGTTTTCACAACTATTTTAGTATTGTCGGAAGCTATACTGAACAACAATTGATAAGTGATATAAATAATGTCTATCGAATAGCGTAAGCGGCTAATTTTTATTTTCTAATTTACAAAACAGTTGTTTTATTATTCCATGTAATTTGGGCGCTCTCAAAGTCTAACCATTTTACATAAATTTTATTATCTTTTGTTTGTAACACTTTTCCAACCAAATATTCATTTAGAGAGTCAGTTTTCATAATTTCATATATATAAAAACTACCCATTATTTCTTCTCCTTTAGTGTCTTTCAGCTTGTAAGTTGATACATCATAATTTAAAACTTTACAAATAGTAAATAGTTCTGTCTACAAAATTAGTTTGCATGGCATTTTTTTCATTGGCGTTATTAACTTAAATTGTTTTCATATTAACAGATCTATATTTTATATTGTTGTATTATTTGAATAAATTGTGTAATATATTTATCCATTTATAATTGCCATTCAAAGCAAATTTCTTCCATATTTTATTTTTTTAAAGTTCAATTAAATCTTTCAACAACACTAGCTTTAAAATCTCGAAATGTAGAATAAAGATTGATAATATATTTTTCCATAAGTTCTTATTAATGTTTTATTATAAAATTCGTAACCATTATCACTTTGTTAAATATTTGGTTTTCTTTTCATGAAAATATTTTCCAAGCATCCACATTTTTGACGGTTTTGTTTTTAATAGCTACATCAAATTGCAAACTATGAAAAAACATCGATAATTATCGTAATATATATTTATATTTATTATTCACTTGAGATATTCCTTTCAAATTACCAGCATTCATCTCTACAAGATAAATTTTATATAAATCATCAATTCGATACTAAATTACTTTTCTTTTTCGAAAATTTATTCTCCCTGGCTTACATATTTCATTAATTATTCCTTCTCTTTTTTTTATGTTGATTTTTTAGAATTACATACCGAGCATATACTTTTCTGTACAAATCTTCCATTTTTTGTATATTCAGTTTTTATATTATAATTTTTAGTGACTTTCTCCCACTTGAAGCTGCTGAAATGTAGTCGTCTCCATATATATATATATATATATATATATATATATATATATATATATATATATATATATATATATATAGTCAATCTTTGTATTTTATGACTATTCCTATTTCCACCACCTCTCCATCAGCATAAAGAGATATTACATATTTTTTAAATTTAAATTATCGCCTTTTGTTAATGTCAAAGGGCTTATGTGAATTTTTTGTAATACTCTTAAAAACTGCCAAGTTATTTTCAAACTCGAGAATATCCGTAATTATTTTATAAACAGTACTATACAACAAAAATAAAGAAAATGTGATCATTATCTAAGTGAAAAACATAAGTAATATTATTCCACTCTGCATGTAAATAAAACATTGGTTTAAATTTTGTAATTTAACATATAATTCTTTATCAGAATCTTCTTTGCTTTTTCCAACTTTCAAATCAATAAGTTTATCACAATAAGTCAAAACTGTTTGGCTTAAATTTTGTAATTGAACGTCTAATTCTTTATCGACAGCGTTTTTTTTTTTTTTTTTTTTTCCTACTTTTGAGTTAACAAGTATATTGCAGTAATTCTAAACTGTTTGTTTAAATTTTGCAAATTTATCAGCTATTTCTTTATCCAAATATCTTTCATTGAAAGCATCTTTGCCATCCACAGGATCAGACAAATTATTAATTCTACGATTTTGAAGAGAAACATACTCTAATGTATAAATGAAAACTTTCCCTATTTGGTCTCGTAAAGCAGATACAATGGTATATTTTGAATCTACATCGGTTTTTAAAGCATAATGAGAAATTTCTCCATCAAAATATATTTCATTGAGTGTATCATCTTCATCTATACGATCAGAGACTAGTAATCATATGATGATGAAAATAAATGTAACTGTTTGTATAAATAAAAACTTTACTTATTTGATCTTGTAAAGCAAACGAAATAGTATTGTGTTTTGATTCTACATATTTTTTTAGTGCCTTCTTTGCATTATTTATTCGTTTTATATAATCAGCAATACTGTTCCTGAATTGAAAATTTATATCTTCTATGAAAGCATAATCAGAAACAATAGTTATATATTTCCAACTGACGTCATTTTTTAAAGAATAATCTGATATATATTTTGAATCTAATTTTATTGACAGCATCTTTATTATTTATAGGTTCACCTACATTAACAATTCTACGTCCTAAAAAAGAAACATAAGATTTTATAAAATCCAAACAAGTCGTTAGTTTACTTTGTAAAAAAGAAACACGAATTGATTTTTAAATCTACATATGTTTTAAAATCTTCAGTAATATTGTCAATGTCTTCATTTAAAGATTTTATTAATGGTTTTCCAAATATATCCGTCAATAATTGACAAGGAAATGATATCGTTAAACTCAAAATCTTAAAAAAAAAGATGTAAAACAATTAGACATATATGTCCACATATAACTAAATAATAATTTTGAATTCGATCATCTTTGTAATAAACATTTCTGTTTTTATAAAATTGGTTTAATTAGTAGAATGTTGCCTCCAAATGAATCAAATAGTAAACCGCATTATTATTTTTAAGGTAGCAAACTCAATGAGATCCTGGATTTGCTGAAATTTACTACAGCACATTAATTTCTGCGCATACTTTTCGATAATTCTTCTATAATGTATACATTTCTGAAATTTTTAATATATAATTTTTGTACATATTTTTCAATAACGATAATAGATAGTGGTTATATTTTCAATACTTTTGGCCGTCCTATTTCTAATCTACTTCGTGATTTATTTTCCATTTATAAATTATGTACTTTTTGTTCTTCTAATATTTTTTTTATGCCTTGTTCAACAGAATTATAAATTGCAGTAGCTCCACCGGCTAAAGCACCAATTAGACCACCGAGTGCACCTAGAGCAGGAAGTACGAGGGTAATATTTCCTCCATGATGTAAACCAGTGACGGTGTTTTCTTTGAGTATCTTTTTGAATATTAGTAGTGACAAACTAGTAAAAAAACCTTTGCCTTCTTGTAATTTTTTTCTCTCAAATTGATCTTTTGTTAAAAATTTATCTATACCCAAATCTCTTAAATTATCAATGGGTTTATCAAGAGCTATATTTTTTATCTTCATTTATACCCAACATTTTAATACCCAACCTAATTTTCTTTTTTAACATTGTTGAGGCAACAGCAGTAGATGCAATGTTTTCTCCAACTGGAGAGTTTTTATCTAACAATATTTCTTCAATTTTTTTTTTTTGTAAAATTTTATCAGCATCATACTTAGATTCAAAATCTTTATGATCTATGTAAGCAATATCATGAAATTTACTAGCTTTATCTTATTTATTTATTCCTGAATTTCTTCTTTCCACTATTCGGTTTAATTTTGTAAATGGTCCAAAATAGTTATAACCAGGCAAATACATTTTGGGCAAATTTCATTTTTTTAAATGCCTAAATATGTGTGAAATTGCATTTAAAACTCTTATTAGATAAGGAATTCCTTTTGGATTATTAACAACAAAATCAGAAAAATTATTGTTCAACATATTCAATATGCTTACTTTTCATTGTAATAATTCTCATTTCCAGCATTTTCTTCACCACGAAAAAATTACAATCTATTAATTAAATTTTAAAATCATCCATTCAAATATATTCTATTGGCAAACTAATGTATTTTTTATGCCATATCCAGATTTAAAATCAGATGTAAAATCCTCAATAATCGTGTGTGCTTGGTGCCGATTGAGCTTTTATATAGTTATTATAAATTGGACTAATTATATTATTCCACTTTCAACCAATACTTGAACTTGAATTAATCCTTTTCTCATTAGGAATATAATTTTGAAATACAGCATTGGTTCATAATACAATTTCTGTATAATTTTCTATGTCAGTAGCAGTGTATTTACTCTCAAGATCTGTTTGCGTTCTTTTGTAACAAATTACAAAGTCTTAGTGTTAAATTATATTATTCCACTTTCAACCAATACTTGAACTTGAATTAATCCTTTTCTCATTAGGAATATAATTTTGAAATACAGCATTGGTTCATAATACAATTTCTGTATAATTTTCTAGGTCAGTATTAGTGTATTTACTCTCAAGATCTGATTGCGTTCTTTTGTAACAAATTACAAGTCTTAGTGTTAAATTATATTCTTTATCCTTAACAAAAAGTGTATCTTTAATTAACGTAACTCTTGTATCGCCAATGTAATATTTCTCCAATTCCATGTTAACCATATTTTTCATTACAGACATTTATTATTTTTGCAATTTCTATTCCGAGATTTATAGTATAAACACCTTCTATAGGAGGTAAATTTTCCAACGGAACAATTCCTATTTGCTCTTCCAAATTAGGAGATTCTTGTTCTGCAAATAATTCTCTTTCAAACGATGTTATTCCGGAGTTGGTGGATAATCTAAATTATTGACTGCAACAGGAACTAGTATTGTTATTAAATTTTTATTTTGTTCAATTAATTTTTTCTACTTTTTTACCAAAAGTTCGTAACTCGTCGATAATTCTTCTTAATTTTGTAATTTTCTTTTCCATAATGCATTATATATTTTTTTTTGTTTTCGATGAGTAATTTAACTCGAAAAACCTCCTTCGATTCTGCCATTTGTATATAAATTTTTCCTTATAAATGCTTTATAAAAGTACTGAGAGCTTCGAGAGGCAAACATTTCCTCCAACAGATGTAACTACGGGCAAATAACAGAATCGAATTTTATATTCCAATAGGAGATGGGTTTTTCTTTCCCAAATGAGTCTTATGTTTTTGAGAAATTTCAGTTACAAAAGAGATATAAGGTTGGAGATGAGGCAAAATACAAAAAAGGAAGACAGATTTGGTGTTTGTTCTAACTTTTTTCCATTTCAGTTTTGTAGATTAGAAATCTCAACACATGGTAACATTATGGAAGCTGTTGATAATCGAGGTAAAGCTTCAACAATGATGAATGCTTTGTTAATATCCACATGTGAGCTAAATTATTTAGAGGCTACTGGTTATAAGAGATGAAGCTTAAATTTACTGGAAAGGTGGTTATAAAATAACTTTTTTCCGTAATTCATCTGATAACAATTGTTTGTACGTATATGAGGACACAGCTGTCACACCTCCGAGGAGTTATGGCGATCTGCGTAGAATTGAAATTGAAAAATTAGAAATTATGTGGCCTATTGTTGAATACAGCCATTCCAATTAAAGAAGAAATATACAAATAGTCTAAAATTCCTATTAGTTATAATTATTGGCAATTTTTAGAAGAAGAAATTCTTACTTGAACAACTCCGTTTAACTTTGATATAAAAGATCAGTTTGACAATTTACAATTTGACATGACTGATTTTGAAATTGTAGGATTTAAGATAGTATAAAAAACACGCTTATCAGCAAAAGCACGCTTCTATGTTTGATTACTGTAATGTACGAAATTTTTATGTTAAAAATGGATGAAATGAGATTTTTCCAAATTGGAATTTAGATATTGAAAAGGGTCTTTGCAGTAAACAGTTTCTTGCTTATAATGATTTTATAAATTAAAAAAACAAAGTAGATTCCAACAATAGAAATAATATAATTTATGATAAGCCGACTCTAAAATTTGATGCCAAAACCGATTTTTATTCATTTTGGGGACAAGGCCATTATATGTTATTGAGTGTTCATATAGAAAATAACTATAGTTAAAAAGAAAGAAAAACATAAATATAAGTGTTGATTTTAATAAAGCTGTTGAAGTACATGCGATTTGTAATGTTGTTCTAGTTAGCCAACGGAATTTAACTTATGATTATTTCAAAGAGAGGGGTTACTGAAATTAATAATTTTTTTTTTAATTAAATGGAAGAACCAACAAATTTTTTTTTATATTTTATTACAATGTTTTTGACTTATAGTTGTGTGGTTACATTTAAACCATTTACGAATTTTTAGAAATATAGATTAATTATTTGACCGAATAAAAAATCGTAATTCTAATTACAATTTTCTCATACAAACAGTTTTTATAGAACATATATAAATTTTTTAATATTATAAGTGAATCAAATTATATATCTTTTAGAACTTTGGGATATTGGATATGAAATTTAATAAACATCACCTTGGATTAATGAAGAATTGAACATTGTTCATTTCAAAATTGTTTTAAAACTCAATAAAATTAATTAAGATTTATGATCAGAAAAATTTTCCAATTTTAAAGAACATATTTGATTTGGAATATTGTGATGGTTGGGATTATGAAATTAGTAATAGATATGCTACAGATATTTCTTTATTTTTATAATTTAAGAAAACATAGATGTATTTTACTTTTGGTTAATAAATTAATAAATTCTATTAATTTGTATCTTTTATAATTTGATTATTAGCTTCATTTGCTTCATTTAGATTGCTCGCTTACAAAATTGACATTTCTAAAAAAAAGGGAAAATTATTTAAAAAACGAGAAATTTTCTTGATTTTAGCTTTAAATAAAATGTCTTTTTGAGGTAGCACAAAGCCTGCACGCCATTAAAAAAAAAAGTGGTAAATTTCTTGATTTTTGCTTGATTTTGGGGCAAATTTGTTTGTCTTTTAAATCGTAAGTTTTTAAATTTCGAACCATGATTTTGGAGCAAAAACCCTTGATTTTTACCTCAAATTGTGTGATTTTCGACGAAAAATGTAAGTGAGCCGGAATCGGCCTTATATATCTAATACTCTCCTGTTTTATTTACCTCGATTACTTCATGAAATTTCCTGGCCTTGTGTATACATATTCTTGACATCTGCCTGGCATTTGCAAACGTTCAAAAATCTGTATCTAATAATAAGTATTTATATTATAATTTGAACTAAGATTTTACTGAACATATTGTTTATATTGTTCTTGGATTGTTATATATTTATATATTTTTAAGCACTGCATTTAACTTTTTAAATTAATATTTTAGATCAAATATTTGATCTTTATGTTTACAGCTAGGAAAATATATAATAATTTATAAACCCGAAGATGTGCATTTTTATTATATATGGAATTAGTAATATTGCAAATATATTTAGATACATTCTATAATAATTCATTTCAATAAAATTATATTTTTAAAGTATTTTTTAATTTAATGAGTCAAACACAATTTTTGAATTAACATTAAAAAATTATAAAATATAATTGTGTGGGTAATTATTAGAACCTGGGCGTTATTCCATTACAAATATTGATTATAAACATATGACCTATTAATTTTTAAAATGGTTTTTATTTAGATAAAAGTTTTAGGTGATTTTAACAAGAATACATGATCAAAATGATTCTGATGAATTTGACTTCATAATAGGATTATATATGGTATAAAAGTGTAAAGTGAAATTTTATAAATTAAAATTTAAAAATTATATGAATATTTATTTCTGATTTAAATATTAATAATAATCATATTTCATCTTAATTTGGTGAACACTTTGTTGTATGTCAACGACTTACAGTCGAATAAATTTTTATTATCCTTCAAGTGTCCCGAAATGGGACTGTTAATACAATTCTTAAATCGGTTCCACTCATTCATATTATATTTCAAAAAGGATTCGAATGAAATTGCATAATTTAGCTGTGGATGATTATCTGTCGCTGAATTGATTTTAATTATTAAATTATTATTGATCCACTTTAATGGAAAACTCATTCCACAGAATTATCTGTAGTAGATCTTGATATATAATTTAATATTGATTGTGTTTTGTACATATTCATTTAATTTTTTATTTATAGATTGTCCCTTGTATGCATTTTTACTAACCTTACAGTGGCAGAACATTTTATCCTTTGCTCTTTTATATTCAATAAAAAATTTTTATAATTGATTTCTTTAAAATTAGTACATTTTCTCCCCAGCTTCTTTCATGTACTATAATGCATTATTGTCTATATATTAATTTTTTTCATTGACATCTACGCCTTTGTTTATTTCATTTTTTAAAAATGATTTACATTTATAATTGTTTACTGAACTTGTTCCTATTTTTGTCTGTTTATATTAATACAAGTGTTTTATGTAAAACCATCAATTTTAGTATTTTGGTCTATTGTGGTCTTGATTTATTATACATAATAAATATACATAAATTACACATAAGATAAATAATGTTATGTTTACATTTTAGCTAAAAATTTGTTTAGAATAGATTTATAGACCACTTTTTGGACGAGATCTTTTTGCGAAGAAATTTTTTAATACGGTGGAATTAAGCCTGGAACGACTTGTAAAAATTTATTTTTAATAAGTGATTTTAGGAAGAAATGAGATGTTTGGAGATAAACTAATATCATTCTGATGACAAATTTTGGTTTTATTTAAAAAAATATTTATAAAATAGGAATTTTTGTAAAAAACTAATCTACTAATTTTTAAAAACATATATAGCTGTTTCATACCCCCTAGTATAAATTTGAGAAAATCCTAAGTTCTGTATAAATTTGCGTTAAGTTCTGCACTTAGTGTTATATCAAATCAAAACTAGTACCTTTGAAACTATCACTGAAAACTGTGTAACATAAGTCAGAAATGCGGATCATGAACTTATATGCTGGTGAGTTGAACATTGGAAGATATGTTTTAAACTGTTGGTCTTAGACCCAGTAAACAATAAGTGAATAAAAAATGAGGCACATTAACAACGATTTTTTTTTCTTGGTTATTCATGTCCAATATCAGTGGCAGTAAGATAATCGTAAGCGTTGATTTCACCAAAATTAGCACACATATCGTAGCTGTTAAGCCCATATCCGCTAGTACTTTAAAAATAGTGTGCGATATATGTATCGTACAGCCCTTTATATAATAATACAACAGGGGAAATACCCAGTATGTTTCACATTGCGAATTTTACAGGAGAAATATGTTACGTTTATAAACTACGTCCTCTCACTGTATGTTGAATTTATAATGACTTCATCTTTTGACTGATTACACTCTTCCCCATGACTGTAACACCATTAGAAAACACAGAATGGAAGAAAAATAGCATAAATACCAGGAAATCTATAAAAAATAGACTTGTTATGTTTATCCCCTATATTATTCATATGCGAGACGATCGTTGTAAGCTCCAGATACTACGAATTCTCGAGGGAAGTGAGTTCTGAATAAAACTAAACTTCGGCTTGTCATGTTGCGACAAATTAAGAGTTCCCTGTATTCGTCAGTCAAAGACAGGTCACGTACGGACGGTCTAATTCTTACTGTTTACTTGCGTTTCTGTGAGTCTCGTTAATTATTAAGCAATAGCAAATCCATTAATTGATCTCAAGAGGGGACTAACTCGGTGCGGTGTTGCCACGTTGTACACGAAAAAGCTTTTCGCACGATATTTTGCCACTGGCATTTCTGTCTTTCCAATTTCTCTCAGGATTAACGTGGGGAGTTCCTTATACACGCGTCCTGCGGCATCATATATATATATATATATATATATATATATATATATATATATATATATATATATATATATATATATAAAATATACATATATATACACTCATGTTATAAAGATTAAGCTGACTACAAGGACGATAAAAAATTATAATCTTCCACAAACACGAAATACATAATTATTTTATTAATTAATAGCATTACAAAACCTGTTAATATAAAGTGTTTAACAAGTGTAAAAAAAAAATTAAAATATTGTATAAAAAGCGTTGGGATCTCTTGGTTTAAAATCAGTGTTCTATTGCAAACATAGAGAAAAAGTCAAATGTTGAAACACTTAAAAAATTATAAAGATAAAGGCAGTTTGGCGTTAATTTTTACAACTAAATGCCCACAACATGATACGGTATTGTACATGTGAAGATATAAGTTGGTATTACTGAATACCAACAATGTGTTACGCTATCGCACATTAAAAGATATAAGTTGGTACTACTGAACGCCAACAATATGATGCGCTATTGCATATGTGAAGATATAAGTTGGTACTACTGAATACCAACAATATGATACGCTATCGCACATGCGAATATATAAGTTGGTACTACTGAATGGCAACAATATGATACGCTATAGCACATGTGAAGATATAAGTTGGTACTACTGAATACCAACAATGTGATTCGCTATCTCACATATGAAGATATAAGTTGGTACTACTGAATGATAACAATATGATTTGCAATCTTACATGTGAAGGTATAAGTTAGTACTACTGAGTGCCACTTATATGATACGCTATCGTACATGTGAAGAAATAAGTTGGTACTGCTGAATGCCAACAATATGATAGGCTATCGTACATTTTTAAGTTATAAGTTGGTACTACTGAATGCCAATATTATGATATCCTATCGCACATGTTAAGATATAAGTTGATTCTGAATGCCAACAATATTATACGCTTTCGCACATGTGAAGAAATAAGTTGGTACTGCTGAATGCCAACATTATAATACGTTATAGCACATGTGAAGATATAAGTTGATACTGCTAAATGCCAACAATATGATACGCTATTGGACATGTGAATATATGAGTTGGTACTACTGAATACCAACAATAAGATGCGCTATCGCATATGTGAAGATATAAGTTGGTACTACTGAATACCAACAATATGATTCTCTATCGTACATGTAAAGATATAACTTGGTACTACTGAATTCCAACACTATGATACGCTATCGTACATGTGAAGATATGTTGGTACTACTGAATGCCAACAATATGGTTTGCAATCGTACATGTGAAGATATAAGTTGTTAGGGTGACAAGCACTCAAGGCACAGGTTTATATCCCTTTCCATATTCTAACATTTTTTTCGTTTGTTAAATTTTTTTTTTGGCAAAATAATTGTACGTAATTTATTTTACACCGGAATGATTTATTTAAAATACAAACACAAGAAAATATTTCAAATGTGTTTTTAAAATCAATACAACACAAAATTTGTTCTGCCACTACAGAAACACCTAATTAATGTTGCCAGTTTAATAAGGAGCTCATTGTATAAAAAAAAAAGTTGTAGTTACATTAATACTGTTGACAGAACATTTGACTTGTTTCTTCGTAGCTATACGATATTTCGATAAATACGTTAATGACAATTATGCAAAAAATAGTAAATCGTTCCAGTTACTATATTTTCCTATTTTTATAGTAGTCAGTCAAAATGAATTAAAATTATTGTAAAAGCGTTCCCAAAAGAGCATTAATTTAATTTACCGAAATTAATAACATCGATCCTGAACAATCAATATGAAAGACATGAAACAAACCAGTTGATAATGTTTATATCCCTTTGAGCATTTATGTTTTAATACGTCTTATGAGGGCTGATGCCTGATTTCTGTATTTAGTAGGTTACCACAACAGTAGAGTCAGGGTAACAACGTGACGGATGATACTGTTGATTGCCAGCAGCATGTATCATTGAAAGTTGTATTCCACATGTTCTACAGCAAAAGCAAGATAGAAATAATCATGCGTTACCATGTAAAATGCTTTCCGTTGACACGAGATACCTTTATACACGTAGGTCGTCTGAAGCTTACTTTCATGCTTATTAATAAGAATAATATTATGTATTAAAGTGATATCATGATACATGGAAAAATTGTTTCCTTTATGTGAAAAACTTATTTGTATTTCAATATGTTGTTTTTAATATGATGTGCGTAGGTCAGATACTTAATTCCCCATGATTACAGTATGTTAATAGAGCACCACATAATGCCTGGACATATGCCTCTGTTGCCATCATCAACTCGGGAGGTATAAGAGCTGCGCTTGTGGAAACCAATAATGGAGGTAAGGTTACCCAAAATTATCAATTTTAGACTATGTTTATATTTGTATATATTTTAAACCTATATATATATATGTGATGACGTTATTTTAACTAAAATAAATATAAAATTTTAAACTACAGTTAATTTCGATCAGAAGAGATATTTCTCTGAAAGCCAAATTCACCATTTTCGTAGAATTGTTTTATTTATAACGGGTTGATTTGTTGGATTTCCAACCTGTAATGAAAGAGTTCTATTTAATGTGTATACAAAATTTGTAAACGATACAGCAGTTTGCATATATTTTCACAGTGATAACATATAACGACCTAGCGACAGCTCTGCCGTTTGACAACACTATTGACACAATAGAAATAGAGGGTAGGTACCTGCTAGACGCTTTGGAACAGTCGGTGAGCTCGCCTTGGTCCACACGTGTGAATAACGATGAAGCACCTGCACAACACTTCTCTGGATATGGCTTCCTGCAGTATTCTGGTAAGTAGCTGTTCTACATTCACTAACAACATTCACATTTTATACCAATGATAATATGGCCTTTTTAATAACATATGTCGTACTTGCTTATTATTTATTTAAAAGCAAATGATTTATTCTGCAGAAAAAGTGCAAATCTAATTATTCGTCATTTGTGGTATGGTAAAAATACTCATAGTGGGTGTTACTATATATCGGCATGTTCCAGCAAAAAACTGTTAGTCTGAGCTTCGTAAATGACAACTATTGCCACTAATTATGATAAGATATTGTCAGTAGAGAAGGGCAAGAAATTAACTCTACAAGCTTACAAAAACACATAGCAACTTTGTCAAAAATTCTGGGTATTAATTACAAAGTCGAAAATATGTGATTATGCAAAATGTAATAAGGTTAAAATAACATTTCGAATTAATGATTTCATTCCGACCAGATGTTTTGTAAAAATTTGGATCAGGCAATCTGAATTTAACTGCCCTTACTCATTGGACATATTTGTTAATCCCAAAGGCTCGGGCGTCAGGGGGAATCATATTTAGAAGGCCTTAACACAACAAAATATGAAACACTAACACATTTTTAAAAAGAAGCCAGATTCGTTGTGATTGAAATTTTTTTTTGCGGAAACAAATAAAAGATGTCATAAAAGTGGTTGTTGCAGCCACACATCTTGTTGCCTTTTCCACTGTTTATTGCCATCGAGGTGTTGAGAGCAGATGAGGGTGAAGTGAGGTGAGAATGAAAAAGTGCCGGAATAAAAGGATGTGGAAACAAAAGATCTGTAAAAGAAGCTCGTCGGCCAATGACATCGTCCGGGACCATTACCACATGCGAGAATCCTCTAGCGACCCAGCCGGTAATCGAACAAAGTGAGCTCTCTGACCACTACACGATAAGGACCTCCAGTAGGTCAGATATCGTAGAGCATCTCGTTGGCAGCGGGACCAGGTGGAACGTAGCAGTGTTCTTGACATAGTCGCTCGGAGATATTTCGTTGTCAGCAATACAAGTCTGTGTTCTCTGTGCAGTGTTCTGACATGCGTTATTAGGAGATATTTCGTTCGCAGAAATACAAGGCTGCGACCCAGAAGTGGCTTCTGTTATACATAGCCCAGCGATATCTCGCCGGCAGTGAGACATAGGTGAGACCCATCAGTGTTCTCTGACATATATCACCCGGAGATATTTCGTTAGCAGCAATACAAGTCTGGGACCCAGATGTGGCAACTGTTATACATAGCCCAGCGTTATCTCGTCCGCAGCCGGACCTGGGTATGACCAAGCAGAGTTCTCTGGCATACATCGCCCGGAGATATTTCTTTTGCAGCAGTACAATGCTGGGACAAATAAGAGGCTTCTGTTATACACAGCCAAGCGATATCCCTCCGCCAGCGGGTCCTAGGTGAGTCATAGCAGTGTTCTATGAAATACATCGCCCGGAGATATTTCGTTAGCAGCAATACAAGACTGTAACACTGAAGTGGATTCTGTTATACATAGCCCAGCTATAACTCGTCGGCAGCCGGAACTGAGTGAGATCCACCAAGGTTCGCTGACATACATCGCTTGGATATATTTGGTTAGCAGCAATACAAGTCTAGGACCCAGAAGTGGCTTCTGTTGTACGTAGTCCAGCGATATCTCGTCGGCATTGGGACCTGGGTGAGACACAGCAGTATTTTCTGACATACATCATCCAGAGAAATTCAGTTTGTAGCAATACAAGGCTGGGATCTTGAGGTAGCTTCTGTTATACATAGCCCAGCGATATCTCGTCGGCAGAGGGAACTGGGTGAGACCCTGCAATGTTCGCTGATATACATCGCTCGGATATATTTCGTTAACTCAATACCAGGCTGGAACCCAGAAGTGGCCTCTGTTGCAGGTAGCCCAGCAATATCTCGCCTGCAGCGAGACATGGGTGAGACTCAACAGTGTTCTCTGACATACATCGCTCGGAGATTATTTGTTTGCAGCAATACAAAGCTGGAACCCAGAAGTGGCTTCTGATATACTTAGCCCAGCGATATATCGTCGGCTGCGGGACCAGGGTGAAACCCAGCGATGTTGTCTGACATAAATCGTTCGGAGATATCTCGTTAGCAGCAACACAAGGCTGGGACACAATAGTGGCTTCTGTTTTACATATCCAAGATATATCTCGTCGGCAGCGATACCTGAGTGTGACCGAGAAATGTTTTCTTACATACATCGTTCAGGGATATTTCGTTAGAAACAATACAAGTCTGGGACACAGAAGCTGCTTCTGTTATACATAGCCCAGATATATCTCGTCGGCAGCGGGACTTAGGTGAGCCACAGCAGTGTTATCTGACTTACATCGCTCGGATATATTTCGTTAGAAGCACTACAAGGATGGGACCAAAACCTGGCACCTGTTATACATAGCCCAGCGATATATCATCGTCAGCTGCGGGACCAGGGTGAAAATCAGCAGTGTTCTCTGACATGCATCGTTCGGAGATATTTCGGTAGCAGCAATACAATGCTGGGACCTAGAAGTGGTTTCTGATATTCATAGCCCATTGTAATCTCTCTGGCAGCGGGACATGGTAGAAACCCAGCAGTGTTTTCTGACATACATTGCCCGGAGATATTACGTTTTCCGGAATAAAAAGCTGGGACCCTGAGGTAGCATCTGTTATACATAACCCAGCGATATCTCGTCGGCAGCAGGACCTGGGTGAGTCCCAGCAGTGTTCTCTTACATATATCGGACGGTGATGTTACGTTAGCAGCAATACAATTATTGGCCCCAGAAGTGGCTTCTGTTGTTATTGCCCAGCGATATCTAGTTGGCAGCTGGTCCTGGGAGAGTACCATCAGTGTTCTCAGACATACATCGCATGGAGATATTTCATGAGAACCAATAAAGGCTTAGCACCAGATGGCTTCTGTTATACATAGCCCAGCGATATCTCTTTCGGCGGCAAGACCTGAGTGAGAACCAGCTGTCTTCTCTGACATACATAGTCCTGAGATATTTCGTTAGCAGTAATACAAGGCTTGGACCCAGAAGTGGATTCTGTTATACTTAGCCCAGCGAAATCACGTCGGCAGCGGGAATTGGGAGAGACCCACCAGTGTTCTCTGACATACATATCTCGGCGTTTTTTTTCTTTGCAGCAATACAAGACTGGGGCCCACACATGGCCTCTGTAATACATAACTCAGGTATAACTCGTCGGCAGCTGGAACTGGGTAAAGCCCAGCAGTGTTCTCTGACATACAAGGCTCACTCATATTTCGTTAACCGCAATACAACGTTAGGACATATAAGTGGCTTCTGTTATAAATAGCCCAATGATATCTTGTCGACAGCGAAACCTGGGTGAGACCCAGCAGTGCGCTCTGACATACATCGCAAGGAGGTATTTCGATAGCATTCCAATAAAAGGATGGGACCTAAAAATGGATTCATTTATTCACACCCCAGCGGTATATCGTCAGAAGCAGAACGTCGGTGAGACCTTGCAGAGTTGTCTGAATTACATCGCTCGGAGATATTTCGTTAGTAGCAATACAATTCTGGGACCAAAACGTGGCGTCTCTTATACATAGACCAGCGATATCTCGCCGGCAGTGAGACATAGGTGAGACCCATCAGTGTTATCTGACATACATCGCCCGGAGATATTGCGTAAGCAGCAATACAAGGCTGGGACCATTAGCGGCTTCTGATATTTATAACCGAGCGATATCTCTTCGGCATTAGGATCTGTGTCAGACCCAGCAGTGTTCTCTGGCATACAACGCACGGATATATTTCGTTAGCAGAAATACAAGACTACGAACCAGAAGTGGTTTCTGTTAAATATAGCCCAGCGATATCTCGTCGGCAGCAGGACCTGGGTAAAACCAAGCAGTGTTCTCTGACATACAAGGCTCGGTGATAATTCGTTAACAGCAATACAAGGCTGGGACACAGAAGTTGCTTCTGTTGTAAATAGCCCAACGATATCTCGTCGGCAGCTGGACATGGGTGAGACCCAGCAGTGATCTCTGACATATATCGCCCGGATATATTATGTTAGCTGCAATACAAGGCTGGGACACATAAGTGGCTGCTGTTATACATATCCAAGCAATATATTGTCGGCAGGGGACCTGGGTGAGAGACAGCAGTGATCTTTGACATACATCGCTCGGAGATATTTCGTTAGCAGCAAATACAATGCTGTGATCCAGAAGTGGCACCTGTTATATATAGCCAAGCTATATCTTGTCGGCAGCGGGACCTGGTGAGACCCTGCATTGTTCTCTGACAAATATCGTTCGGAGATATTTCGTTAGTAGCAATAAAATGTTGAGACCAAAATGTGGCTTCTGTTATAAAAAGACCAACGATATATCGTCGGCTGAGGGACCAGGGTGAAACCAAGCAGTGTTCTCTGAAATACATAGCTTGGAGATTTTTCGTTAGCAGCAATACAATCACTGGGACCCAGAAGTGGCTTCTGTTATATATATCCCAGCGATATCTCGTCAGCAGTGGTACCTGAGTATGGCCCAGCAGTGTTCTCTGACATATATCGCTCGGAGATATTTCGATAGTAGCAATACAATTCTGGGACCAAAACATGGCTCCTCTTATACATAGCCCAGCGATATCTCGTCGGCAGCAGGAACTGGGTGAGACTCACCATTGTTCTCTGATATACATTGCACAGAGATATTTCGTTAGAAACAAAACAATGCTGGGTCCCAGAAGTGGCCTCTGTTATACATAGCCCAGCGATATCTCGGACGGTGATGTTACGTTAGCAGCAATAAAATTATTGGTCCCAGAAGTGGCTTCTGTTGTTATTGCCCAGCGATATATTATTGCCAGCTGGACCTGGGAGAGTCCCATCAGTGTTCTCAGACATACATCGCATGGAGATATTTCATTAGAACCAATAAAGGCTTAGCACAAGATGACTTCTGTTATACATAGCCCAGCGATATCTCTTTCGGCGGCAAGACCTGAGTGAGAACCAGCTGTATTCTCTGACATACATCGTCCTGAGATATTTCGTTAGCAGAAATACAAGGCTTGGACCCAGAAGTGGATTCTGTTATACTTAGCCCAGCGATATCTCGTCGGCAGCGGGACCCGGGTGAGATCCACCGCTCGGATATATTTAATTAGTAGCAATACAAGGCTGGGACCCAGAAATTTATTCTGTTATATATAGCAAAGCGATTTCTTGTCATCAGCGCGACCTGTGTGAGAACCAGAATTGTTCCCTGATTTACATCGCTAGGAGACATTTCGTTAGCAGCAAAACAAGGCTGGGACTTAGAAGCGGCTTCTGTTATAAATTGCCCAGCGATACCTCGTCGTAAGCGGGACCTGAGTGAGACCCAGCGGTATTCTCTTTCATTCATCGCTCGCAGATATTTCGTTAGCAGCTATAGAAGGCTACTATTCAGAACTGTCCTCTGTTTTAGATTACCCAACATTATCTCGTTGGCATTGGGAACTGTGTGGGACACAGTAGTATTTTCCTACTTATATAGCCCGGCGATATTTAGTTTTTCGATAGCAGAAATACAAGGCAGGGCTCTGAATTGACTTCTGTTAAACATAGCAGAGAGATGACTCGTCGCCAGCGGGTCCTGGGGGAGACCCATCACTGTTATCTGACATACATCGCCCAGAGATATATCGTTAACAATAATACAAATCTGGGGCACAGAAGTGGCTTCTGTTTTCATAGCCCAGCGATATCTCGTCTGCAGTGGGACATGGGTGAGACACAGCAGTGTTTTATGAAATAATGAAATATAACGTTCAGAGATAATTCGTTATCAGCATTACAAAGCTGGGATTAAGTAATGGCTTCTGTTATACATAGCCCAGCTATATCTCGTCGCCATTGCGCCCTGGGTGAGACCCAGCAGTGTTTTCTGACATATATCGCCCGGAGATATTTCGTTTGCAGCAATACATGACAGGTACCCAGAAGTAGCTTCTGTTATACATAGACCAGCGATATCACGTCGGCATTGGAACCTGGGTGAGACCCAGCAGAGTTATCTGACATGCATCGCTCGGAGATATTGCGTTACCAGCACAACAATGCCAAGAACTAGAAGTGGCCTCTGTTATAATTAGCACAGATATATCTCGTCGGCGTAAGGGCCATGGTGGGACCCAGCAGTGTACACTGACATACATCTATCAGAGATATTTCGTTAGCTGCAATACAAGGCTGGTACCCAGAACTAACTTCTGTTTTTTATAACCCAGCTATATCTCGTCGGCAGCCGGACCTGGGTGAGACCCAGCATTGTTCTCTGACATACATCGCCCGGAGATATTTCGTTGGTAGCAGGAACTCGGTGAGACCCAGCAGTGGCCGCTGTAATACGCATCCCGGAGATTATCTTTTGCAGCTAGGTCTCTGTGGCCTCCCGCAGTGGCCTCTTTCATATATTGCCTGGAGAAATCTCGTTAGCTGCGGGACCTGGGTGAGACCCAGCTGTGGCCCTTGTCATACATCACCCGGACTTAGCTCGTCGACATTGGGATCTGGGTGATATCCATCATTTGCCTCAGTCATATATCGCCAGCAGATTTGTCGTCGGCAGTGGGAACTTGGTTAAGCCCAGCAGTGATCTCTGTCATGCATCGCCCGGAGATATATCGTCGTTAGTGGGACCTGGGTGAGACCCAGTAGGGTTTTGCTCTCATATATGGCCCGAAGAATTCTCATTAGCAGCGTGAAAGGGGTGAGACGCAGAGTTGGCCTCTGTCATACATCGCCGGAGATATCTCGTCGTTAGCAGGACCTGGGTGAGACCCGAGAGTGTTATCTTTAATACATCACCCAGAGATATCTCCACCTGGGTGAGACGCAGCAGTGTTCTCAGTCGTACATCGCCCAGAGGAATTTCGTCGGCAGAGGGACCTGGATTATATTCAGCAGTGTCCTCTGCCATACATTGCCGGAGATATTTCATAGTCTGCGGGATCTGGGTAATATCCAATAGTGTTCTCTTTTATACATCGCCTGGAGATATTTCGTTGTCAGCGGGACCTGCATAGAGGCACACAGACAAGTTGAGGTGAATGGAGGGTGTGTCAGGTAGATAGCGGTAGAATGTTGTCCAGTAGGTTCACATGTGGGTTCGAGAAGGGACAGGTTGTAGTGTATGAAGTATTCAGTACACCCTGCATATAGGCACACAGACAAGCAGTGTTGAATGGGGTGAATGTCAGGTAGTCAGCGGCGGAAGTTTCATTAGAGACATGTTGTTGTGTATGATGTAGCGGGTGAACCTGCATAAGAAAAAAATTATTCTCTAATTGCACGAGGGAATGTAACTGCTACTGTTGAAACTTAGATACAAGTTTTAAGCCATTGGCCTTTTTTAAGATCAGTGGTTGAGTGGTTAGCATACCGGACTTCTAATCCAAAGATTACGAGTTCGAATCCTGTCAGAACACCCTAGATTTTGTCTTTTTTTTATGGTACTAGCTGTCATGGGAAAGTGTGAAATTTGCCAAATTTAACATTCTAAACAGATTTGGAATTAAAATTACATTATTACTACATGTTCAAAGAATATTTTTTCATTATTATTGAAATGATAATTGAAATAAAATACGGAACTATACCTATTTATTGATACATCGATTGCTAGATGTCTGATTTGCAGAGACACACTGTTGCCCGAGTGATCGCAAGTTCGCATGCACTGGTCCCTTTCCCCGCGACGCCTGTTGATGACGCCACTGCTCACACATGTTAATGATCTCAATGCTTGTGCATGTCAGAGCAGGCGCCTTTGACTCGCTGGTCTGTAGGCGCCTGTGTGC
The DNA here is from genome assembly GCA_029891345.1 of Dryococelus australis. Lineage (NCBI taxonomy): Eukaryota > Metazoa > Arthropoda > Insecta > Phasmatodea > Phasmatidae > Dryococelus > Dryococelus australis. Next base: position 94,253,886 of record CM057006.1, on the reverse strand, counting down.
ATCTGCCGTTACAAGGCTAGATGACCACTGTAAAAATGAACTGTATAAAGTAAAATATTAAGACAAAATATTGTTTTATAAAATATAAGGTATTGAAATCATATATGTTTTACAAAGTCCTGCCTGGAATGTACTTAAAAATAACTTTTTATATACTTTTTCATGTATGGAAAATACATCTTTAAATTCGTAAATATATATTCACACTGATGTTCGCGCACTCTAGCAGGCGATGAAGGAACTATGTAGACGGCGGAGCAGAACAAGTAGACAGTGGAGTGGAGAAAATGTGGCTAATCGAATAAGTGTAAGTAATTGGTTCGGACGAATGAGAGAGACAAGAATGAAAGGAAAGAGAGAATGAAAGGGAATGAATAAAAAATTGGACGATTCCGAGAAACCTATGGACTGATATATAGACAAGGTAGAGAAAGAGATTAAATCAGAGAGTGAAGGAAGGCAATAGAGAAAGAGAGGGAGAGAAAGCACAAAATCATAGAACATGAAAAATCGAGACAGAATTATTGTATGACATCACGATCAAATGCACTTGAAAAGACGAGTCCGGAGATATACATGATGAGTCATCAGCTCTGCGACAAACGGCGAGAGGACGTTACTTGCCAAAACTTCAGTTAGAAAATATCTAACAACGAATGCCAGGAAACAACTCATAATGTCTGGAAACCAATGTGAAGTTGGAGTTGCAATTATGAACCATATTTAACTACACTGAATCCATGTGATATAAAGGGATGAATTTCTGTAGGCATACCAAACAATTCAGTCACTCTAAGATGCAAGTACCCATATTGTCCTACCACGTATCCTACATAATAAAATTATGGTTCCCACCCCAGTGAAAAAAAGTGTCGCCGTACATCGTTACGTAAATTATGATCACGGCCTATGAATTACCATTGAAAGACTTAAAAACAAGTCATCATGTTAAGAAAACCTCCGACAAATGGTTTGCGAGAAAACAGACCTCCAAGATATTAAATATCACGTAATGCTTATGAGGAATTTAATATTTTGGATGTCTGTTTATTCGCAAACCATTCATCGGAGGTTTTATTACCAAGAGGTAATTCATAGGCCGTGATCATAATTTATGTAACGATGTACGACGATCCTTTTCGCTGGGGTGGAAACTCCGATATTATTATGTAGGGTATGTGGTATGCCAACATGGGTACTTTTTGCTACAGTGACTGAATTGTTTGATATGCCTACATAAATTTATCACTTAATACCATATGGTTTCAATGGAAATAAATTGAGTTCATATTTGCAATTCCATCTTCACAAGGGTTTCCTGCCCTTAGGAGTAGTTTCCTGGCGTTCGTTATCACACATTTTCTAACTGAAGTATTGCTACGAACGTCCTCTCGCCGTTTTTCGTTTTTCGCAGAGCTGATGACTATCCTGTATAACACTTAGTACTTAACACCTTTAACATTTTTGATTACAAGTATTTATTTCAATTGTTTAATTATAAAAATATATTTGAATTTAAAAAGTATATGTTATCAAAATAATTTTATTTAGATATCGCAATCGCATGCATCTTGAAAATATGATTTGGGATACATATATAACACTTTATATTTGTGTTTTTTAATTTGAATAAAAAAAATATTTAAAAAAAGTATTATTTGTTAAAATTATTTTATTTTATCGATTATTCATTGTTTCATCTAGAAGCGTTAAGGGGGTCACCCAAATCTTTAAAATATATAGTTTTTTTGCCTTTTTGTGGTTTTCGCATGGCTTGTACCTTTTTGAGAGAAAATCAAGGAATTTTTAGGGAAAAATGGGAAATGTGTAGGTAAAGGAGAAATTTTAAGGTATTTTGGTGCTAGAACATACGATTTTGTGCGAAAATGAGCTAATTTTGGAAAAAAAAACGGGAAATTTGTAGGTCAAGGTCAGATCCACTGTTCCACTCCCGAATCCCGTCTGTGCCCACTCCGTCATATGCCTACTACTATGCCACTACATGGAACAGACCAGCTGCAATAATGTTTTTGCGTAATTTAGTTCGCCCTGGAGCCAGCCAGAGATCACAGATCGACAAGCAAAACACTGGGAAGTAATGCAGCAGGTATGTGAACAACATGGTTATTTTTACACCTTGGTACACACCACCCACCAACCACGAAAAGAGCTGCAGGTGGGCGAATTCATCTACGTTCGTGAACACCCTTAGTAAGTAAGCAGTAAAAATTTATTTGCAGGAGTGTCCGTGAAATTATCCGATCACTGGCAAAATGGAGGACAGCACCTACACTGCCAAGCTCAGCGCCACACCATAAAACACCATTGTGACAACTTCAAGGCAACAGTCGACGGAATGGAGGACCAGCCACATCCTGACTTTGCCACCCTGACAGTGGAGAGCACAGCAACGATGCCTGGTTCACGGGCACCCGACCAGGACCGAGCAGGCTATGAATATGGAGGTATATCAAGCACAGGCAGGACCAGCAACCAACGGTGATTCAGGACATGTCAGCAACGCAGCCGACATGCGCGTCCAGACGCCCAACACAGATCGTGTATTTCCTTAGAGGCAGCAGCACATTTTCCTCTTGAATGCCGACAGCTGGCGCCTTCGCGCTCAATAAGGAAAATGAGAAGGAAATATAGTAATAATGGGGCGGCCTGCCTATGGCTTCACTACAGCATGCCAGCGCGGTACAGTCCGCTAGTATCAGCGTGCTATGAGCGCTGACAGCAAACCTCCACACTGCAGCCTTCAGTCACACAGATAAGCAAGGCTTAGGTAGTAGCCATTGAAGACAACTGGTTAAGTTCGCCTGTGGTACCTCTGCTGCCAGTCAACGTGACTTTGTAGTCGACATTCCAGAAGACATCGTCCAAGCCCCTCATGGCCTGGCATCCCAATGCCCAATAGGGAAGCTGTGTCAGTTATCGAGGAGGTATTATGAGATGAACAAGTCGGCGCTGCCACAACACCTCTACTTGCAGCGATGCATGACATCTACATGGGCCGATATGGGCCCGGTAAGAGGATGTGTGGAGAAGAGTGGTTGGCCGTAAGAACAATGAGGAACAGCGATGCCTCGGGCTCCCTGCTTCGCCGACCACAGCGCTACAACGACTGCACCGCACCAACATCATCGAGCCACCAAGCTAACATTCCGGCACCGATGGTTACCATTACCAACAACTACCACTACCCAGCATGGACCACCTTGCTGTCAGATGTCTTAGCCACCTGCCACGTGTGGGCTACCACAGGGAATAGACATTTGACGCTGACTGTGGCTAACCCGAGCCCTTGTTGACCCATGAACACCACCTAGCACAGCAGATAGGAACTATCTGCACAAGGTATCGGCGGCATGCGGGACGACCAGAGGCCACACGTCTATCCTACCTGCATGATAAACAGAATACCGAGGCTACAAAATGTCGAACACACGATCACCTAAACCTAAGAAATCCAGTCAATTTATGAAAACCTTACTAGTTTACATGTAATGCTTATAAAAGGGGCACAGCAATAATGAATAACAGTTTTAACCAGAACCATGACACAAGTGTCTTGACTCCGGCTGTGGAACACTTTAACTCTAACTTAACCAAGCCAAAATTCTCATGGCAAACTAACATAATTTTAATATTTATTAAAAGGATATTTAATTAATCCATAATATGAATCTCCTTGTCTATGTGTGTATTCTCTTTTTGAGGTAGTAGGAAAAGCTAACTTTGAAAACTTTAAAGAATCTATTGCCACATAAATTTTATCACTTTATGTACGTCAATGTAGACTGTAATAAATAAGCAAAACACAATGTATTTTTAAACGGCTATGCGTTTCACATCACTCGTTTCATTTAGTGGCGGAATATTGGCGGTCAACTACCACTACATCCGCCAAGCTACCCCCACTTCAGTCTGAAAGTAGCAGGTAGCAAGGCAGATCGCGTCACTTGGCTTGCTGGTGAAGCAACTTTGTTCTTCAAACACGTTCACTGCAATAGACTTGTAGTAACACCGGAATATTTTCTTTAACCTCTTTGTGCACCCTCGAGTATACACCTCCCTTTCATAGCAGACTCACGGCTCCTCTGGCATAACGTACAACTTCAATCTTTGGTTGCGTCCATTGGCACCTTTATGAAAACAGCTTAGGCCAGTGTTGGGCATAGTGCTGCAGGCTCGCTAAGATCTGTACCATCTCACCCGGACTTTCTCAAATACAACTGGTATTTATCTGGAAACTGATTTGTGTATGTACCTTATTCTTGCATCATGGGTATCTTAATGGCGACTGCAGACAACTACCTGCCTCGTTTCTCTACATAATTTAAGTCTGAGTGTTTTTTTATGAAAATGGAAGTTGAGATGTCAGTGAATTTAAAAGGCGAATAAGGGGGCCTCAATACCCTAGTTCAAGAATGTGTATGTTACATCGCATATTAAACTGCTGATGTTAGTCATCCCGCGCGACTTAGTTAAGATACGAGGCGCAGGATCTATTAGTCCAGCCCCAGATCACATGTCTTATGGTAACCTGAGCAGATTCTCTTAACTGTTAGCTGGCGCCCTACGGACATTAATCTCATCGCCGGGATCTTGTAACCAATTCTGAAACATGTCACATTTCAGACATACATGACAATGATTTTCACTTTTGTGAATTTGACCCTATAATAAATCACCAAGATTTAGTATTCCAACAATATTTATCTCCCTTATATTTGTCTTTTTCTATTCCCTATTTACTGGGGGAAAATATTTGTATTTAATAGAAATATATATTTATTAATATTTAGAAAACACTTATAAAGAAAAATTGTAATATACATTTTCTAACTAATTTTGATTATTAATCTTTTTACTAAACTTTTTAATATCACTGTTTTATTGCATTCATTATGACAATTTTTTACAAAAAAATATATGTGCCCCTGTTATAAATTTTTATGTGGAGAAAATTAATCAATAGTTTTATTCTCTTCACACATTGTGTATACTTTATATGCAGTATTTTTATCACTATAATTATTAGTAGTAGGTACATTTATGACTCTTCTTATCAGATTCATTTTTGTTTTGTTTTATCTTAAGATATTACTAAACTTTCTCATGTAATCACTAAATCATGCTATAGACATGTTATATGGCTTATACTTGGCTAACCAATAAGGTGGAACTAGATTGCTGTTATTAGTTTCTTCAAAATATTCACAACACACCTCTTTTTTAGCCTTCTCTAAAAATATTATTATTTAAAATAGAATATTTGTGCTTTCTAAGATATTTTTCACAAACGTATTTTCCACATTTACAAAGTACATTACTTATGATGTTAGTTTTTAAAATCATACCGTACTTGGCTATAAATATAATAACATGTTTGCATATTAATTTGTTTGCCTTTCGTGAATTTATGTAATGAAAAGCATAGAACATTATTCTTTTCAGCACAATTTTTACACTGTTTAAATATATTACTTTCATACCCGGTTTTCATTTTAATTTCAAATAACAGGTTTTAAATATTAATTTTTAATATATTAATTTCAAAATGTCACCATAAAAAGTATGTTGGGTTCATATCTTGAATATGTTTGTTATTTTATTTCACAAATATTTAAAATTATGCAATGTTTCCAATTTCTATTATAACTTATTTGTTTATTAGGAATATATTCATGGAAAATGGCCATGTTGGTATAAAATTATTGTCATCTTCATCAGTATATTTATTTCCAAGGTAATTTTAAGTTTAAAAAATTATGAAGAATTTTATTACTTCATAATATTCATTATTATCTCATATGTTTTTAATATTTACTTTGGGGTCACCAATATAGGAATTTTGTCTATTTCATCTTAAACCATATTTTTAATTAATGCTGTTACTATTGCAGAAAAATTTTTATCGATTTTTATGGTAAAGTCATTCAAAAGTTCAAATTATAAAAATTTTTTGCAATATTGTATTTACATGATTTGTTTATTCTGAATCAGGAGTCTTTTATTAATGGAATAATTATCTTTTAAATGAACTAATATTATCCCAAATTTGAACTTTTCAGCTACTTCTCCTATGTTTGTAACAATATTTCGTAATTTCTGGAGTAAAGGTAGACCCTCCTATTTTCTCCTTTCGCAATCAGTTTCGTTGGTTTTCTTGTCATTGCGATACTTTTCTATCAGTAGTTTTACGCTGGATATATATTTTGTTTTTTCATAGATATTTCTAATTATATTAAAAAATATTTCTTACTATATAAATGAACAATTAATATATTGAGAGCTTTGAAAAACGAAATTTCCTCCAGCAAACAATAACAGCGAACAAGATTAAGGTGAATTTTAATGTGCACAATCGTGGAATAGAAATCGATATACCTATAGGCGACGGATTTACTTACCTTAATAAATGTATATATATATGAACAATTTTTATGTTCAAAGAGACATACTGTTGGTTACTATCCCAATGAAGCAAATATTGATGTTTGTTCTGTAGTGATCTTTTTCAATTTCCTATAGTGAAAATATCTAAATGTGAACAAATTATTCGAGGGGGTTGGGATAAGAAAGTGCCAAGCCCCATTTTCACACTTTTGAGTAAATTATATTTGAAAGTGTGATAAAATCCTTAAATCAGAGGTATTGCAAGAATGTAGATTTCGTTATGTGAAGTTACAGTTTGTAATGTTTTGACTAAATTGTAATAATAGTAATTTGATATTTGGTTATTCAAGACATAATTCCGGGTAATATTTATTACTATCCCGAATTATTATGCAAGTTTATGTCGCTTGAGACTGCTTTGTCCCAAATTAAATTAATTATCAGTTTTAGTGACAATGTTCTGTAACAAAAAATTCACTTACTATAAACTTATTGAGGTCTTCCTGCCTATAAAATTGTCACCATGTTTCTTTCCACACACAAATTTCTATTGCAACTTTTTAAAAATTACACAATTTAAATCACGACAAATTTCAAAGCTTTCTGAAGAAGTAAAATATTTAGATAAAAGTTTAACAGGTAGTAGTAAATTATAAAAAATGTATAATAGGTAGTAGTAAATTATAATAAATGTTTAACAGGTAGTTGTATATTATAATAAATGTTTAACAGGTAGTAGTAAATTATAATAAATGTTTAACAGGAAGTAGTATATTATAATAAATATTTAACAGGTAGTAGTAAATTATAATTAATGTTTAACAGGTAGTAGTTAATTATAATAAATGTTTAACAGGTAGTAGTATATTATAATAAATGTTAAACAGGAAGTAGTATATTATAATAATGTTTAACAGGTAGTAGTTAATTATAATAAATGTTTAACATGTAGTAGTATATTATAATAAATGTTTAACATGTAGTAGTAAATTATAATAAATGTTTAACAGATAGTAAATTATAATAAATGTTTAACAGGTAGTAGTATATTATAATAAAAGTTGCACATTCGAAACATATAACGGCCATCTTTAATATAAAATTACAACTTAGTTTTCTTGCAAACTTAATAATAACAATATTTTTGTATTTTAATACTAACACTAGTTGTATGACATACTTGAAATCTTGATGTAAGAAGCAAAATAACCATAAGACTATGAGTGGTGTATTACAACGCAATAATAGCAAAAGATTCTTGCCTAACATATCTCGGTATCATGATCTATGTCAACAACATCCGCTGACAGATTCGTGTAACATTTATAATAGATTGGAGGAATGTATACTAACAACTTCATAACATCCCTTAGTTTTTTTTATGGGATTTTATAGTTCCTTGGTACTTGTATTTGCTTTATCTCGCTTCCTGGTTATGTACTCTTCAAAGGCGATGTTCATTCTGTGTTTCAGACCCATGGACCTTAGGTCGCTCTCTTCAAATCTGCGATTTTCAGATCCACACTATTTACACGTGTCTTCTTTGATGTATCCATCAGCCCTTTTTCAACTCCGCCAATTCATAAAAATCCTTCCTTCTCATTTCAACAACGCAAAACTTTGATATTCGCCTACATGATGCAATTATTTCTCGCCAATGGGAAGGAGAGTACACATTAGGATGATGTTTCTGGCATTTTTAGATTTTAACTAAATCTCTATCGAAGGGTAGGTAGGTATGGCCGGATATGAGAAAATAGTGTTTAGTTCCTACAAAACGTTTGGTCTGAATCATATGACTCCAAAGTGCCATTATATTCCATTTGATAATGTCTGCTTTTGATCAACAGAAATGACACTAATAGTAGTGTCTTCTTTAGCCAAGTCCGATAGTTTGCTTGAAATAAAATTTCAAAGAATCTGCATACCGTAAGTTCAACTCTTTTGCAGTACATACAGCAGTTTTCTCTTGTTCAGTCCCATTGTCAATAAAGCACTGAAAAGAGTCGCATGTTTTGCAAGTGTCTGTAGCAGGAAATTTAAAACCAATATTATGCTGTTCAGAAAAATCCTCCTATACTTGTCTTTGGAGACCACAGAGTTGTTATTGCCAGTGAAAAACTTAAAATAGCATTCATATAGTGTTTTTATATTCATATCACTTCGTAAGTAAATTCTCTGAGGATTTTGAAACCTGCTGTGGTATGACATGTAATTAGGACCTCTATGATTCTGAAGACCATCAATACTCATGAATGACGTCTTGCAAACCCTCGCCGATTTTCCGTTCACTTTGACCATACAAAGAAATGTGTTTTGTTTATAAGACGTTTCCGGTTCCACCTTCTTACTCTACCTCCGCTTTACAGGAATAGCCTCAATGCTACTAAAAAGATATGCATTCTGCTCATCAAAGTCTGCCAAGTCCCAAAACCACATTAAACAAACCCGCCAGTTCGTGTACTGGTACATCATAACACTTCAAATGACAGTGACACATTTTCCCAGCTGTCGACGAAGGAACTGATTTTCCAGAATATGACGTGTACGGCCTACCTTCATTCCTTTTTTTGTTTTGTTTTTGTGAACTTTCTTCATAGTTATCACTCTTTTGCGGCCTCTAGGTTCTTTGGCAGGGAAGACGAAAGGAAATCTCTGCAGCGTTTCTTAGTGGTCTTCATCCTGAAAAACATAATTTTAAAATGTAAATTGTATTGTACCCATGATTCAGGAAACATTATATAAAATTGCCAAACACAATAAAATATAATAAATTAATATATTTTCTGAAAAGGCTATTGTTAACTCAACTAAATGTTATCATTTGTGTTTAAAATTATAGTTTTAGAGGCAACACAATGCCAAGCCACATAATATTATTTTCGCAACATGAGAGTGTGGATGTCAAATATAACAAAATTCATTATATATTGCGATCCCATAGAAAAAAAAACACTTAAAAGCATATTAAATAAACATATTTCCATGGATCTTACAATAAGAAACAGATATTTGAATTAACCAACAAAATTGTGAAAGTTTTACAGGACTATAATAATGCCAATCAACACTCGCCTGTTCTTCACTTTCAGAGGTGTAATTGATGTCTGACTGTAGAATATAATCAGTGTCAGCAATGCTTTTATATTATCCATCCATAGCTTCACTAGAAAGAATTAATGTCCTTCTACAATCCATTGTTTAACTTCGGGGCTATGAGGCTTGAAATTGTATTGATTCGAAAACTATGCAAAATTACTTGAGATAAGAACTGAAACGTGGAACTTAGCGCTATCTATTTTGCTTCCTATGGAACCATTTTAATAGCACATTAATAGTAGGTATCACATTTTCTCACTAGATGGTACAACCAGTTTATTTTCTTCAAAATTGTGGCTTGGCACTTTCTTGTCCCAACCCTATCATTCAATCTATTGATAATGATGGGTTCGCTTACACACTTATGAATATTTGATTCAGATCTTCATATTAACAATATAGTTTATAATTGTTGTGTGTTAATAAAATTATAGTAAAATCAGTTCAAAATGTGAAATTATTTATCCATTAAGTTTTCTATTCAGTTTTCTCAGAGTTTATAACGAAATATGTTGTAAAGGTGGTTGTAAGGTTTACTTTCATGTGTAATTATTCTAATAACAACTTTTTGTATGTATATCACACAAAAAAAGAACTGATGGATCACTTGGCATGAATAATGCAGTTAGAGGTAAACTATTATACAGAAGTTATAAATAAGTGGCCTATTGTAGTATATGAAGCTGATGCCGCTATTTTGATAAAATAATAGTTGTAAATACATTAAGAATTACCAATATTATTTAATTATTGGCTGTTTTAGAAAAAGCATTACCTAGTGACTAAATATACTTAATGTTGATATAAAATATCCGTTCAATAATATTTACTATTTGATATACACTACTGTGCGATAGATGGTTTTAAAACTAATAGACAATATAATGTTAATCAATATGTTCATTCTTCTACATTAGATCACTGTGATACAAAAAGTGGAAGGAATATAATATTTCATAAATAATTTTGAATTCTAGACATAAAGTGTATCTATCATATAACGATTTTATAAATTCTAAATAAAAACTATTGAAGTTTGCCGAAATAACTTACATTATTATAAACCAATAACATATTCTAATGAATATTATTCTTTCTTTTTAGGGAGAACACTTTATATTATTTGTTTTACATTTTGGAACAAAAAAGATGGTTAAATATTAAACAAATATCAAAATAATTGTTGATTTTAAATAAAACTGTTGCAGATCATATCATATGTAATGTATTAATTAGCCAAAAATATCTTTCATGCGACTATTTGTAAGAGAAAAATGTAGAGTATATTAAATTTGACATATTTAAATGAAAACGTTAATGACTTCACAAAAATAAGGTGTGTTCATCGTTTCGAAATGATATTAAAGCATAGTATGTGTTGACGATATTTTAATAAAGTTGTTTGACAATATAAAATATATTAATTCGAATATATAGAATAAATTAAAACAAGTTCTATGTTGTTTATTTAACTTCATACTTGTTTTTCAATAATGAAACTGAACCCCATTAATAATTAATGTAATTAGTAAAGTATTTTATTATTTTTTTACCAATAACCAATATTCAAAATAAAATTTGGAAATAATTTTTAAGATTTTATAATTTGAAAAGTTGTATTTATGTAAATATTTTTATAGCACCTTTGGTATTGTAATGCATATGTCCTTTCATTATATGTTTATACATTTTACACAGAATTTTATGTATAAATAAGTTTACAAAATTTAATTCTTTCTCAGTAAGTTGAAAAAGCCATATGAATTTGTTAGCGTGTTAGAAGGGTATAAAAATAAACTGTTACAAACTTTTAATTATTCATAGTTAATATTTTAAAAAAGTTTATTGGATCCTATACAAAATGTGTAAAGTTGTATTACCAGATGTGTATGAAAATTTAATTCAAAAAGACATACACCATTGATTAATGTTTAATATCTTTATCTAACATATTAATGCTTAAAATATATGAAAAGTGAACAATTAATAGGCTTAATATATAGTGAATTTTCATAAATAACATTATGTTATATAATATTTATTGATTTTATTTATTTTCTTATTTGCTCGAATTGTTAAAATACATAATTTTTAGACTTATGATAGACTTGAGATTTTTTAAACGTTTTTAAATCCTTAAAATGCCTGATAATGTGAGCTACGAAACTTGAGATTTTTAAAACGTTTTTAAATCCTTAAAATGCATGATAATGTGAGCTACGAAACTTGAGATTTTTTAAAACGTTTTTAAATCCTTAAAATGCATGATAATGCGAGCTACGAAACTTGAGAATTTTAAAACGTTTTTAAATCCTTAAAATGCATGATAATGCGAGCTACGAAATTTTTGGGTTCAGTGCACTAGCCGTCCTACAATAGGGCCAACAGAACTGCATTACCAACTGTACGAACTGTCCATACAAGTCATCCATGTCCGCCAAGCATACAAACCGACCATACCAACAAACCATGCCAAGCCTCCTTACCAGCCACCTATACGAAATTTCCATACCAGGCATTTAAACCATCCATATGAACTGGACATACGACCATATGAAAAACTTATTTTGAGTCATACAGCAATTAATACTGACAAACCGACCACGCATACCAACCAACTATACGATTCATCCATAACAGCTGAATATTCGAGTAAACCATACCAACCATGAGTAAGAACCAAGCGTTTATCATGAACACATAATCAATCTACATCAGTCATCCATACGTTCTATACAAGTCAACCATACTATTTATTCATACCAGCCTGCCATTCAAACCCACCATAACAAATAGCAAATCTGGAAACAATCAGACCAATTAACGCCGACAGACCAACCACCTATACAAGCGAGCCTTACAAACCATCCATACGAAATAACCGTACAACCCGAAAATGTGATCCATCCTTAACAAAAACAATGAAGACCAACCTCGAAACAATTCGCCTAATACAAATATTTTTGCTAGCGTCTCTTGTGCATAATTTTGCAAATCCTCGCAGAAACTTCTCAAAACTTCTCACTCATCCCGATCAGGAAACGATCCTAGAAGGGAATATTGGTAAATAATGCGATGCCAATCGCGAGTCATGTCACGAATCTCTATGGGAGCTATGAAACATCCCTCGCAGTATGTCGTGACACATGTCGCGGAAATTAACGAGAGTCACGAAACATTCTTCATGTATGTAATGGAAAATATCAGAAACCGAAATGGAAGCTAAGAAAAGTGTCTGAAAGTATGTTACAAGCAACATAATGAAGTACATACCAGCCAGCCATATGAACATCCCATACAAGGCAAACATACATACGAACCATGAGAGCCAAACACACACACTAACCATACATGTTGATGCCAACTAGCCATAGCAGCAAGCCATACAAGTCGACAATACCAAACATTCATTCTAGCCAACCATCGTATTGGCCACCCATAACAACCAGTCATGCTGACCAGCCAGCTCAGATCCAATGGCTCTAGGTTTTGTGAGCATGAGGGTCCACCCCCATGCTCACAAAACCTAGAGCCTTGTTACTGTTTCCATGGCCTGGAGAAAATCGTAGTATGGTATAAATGCGAGACATTAAGGTACTATGAGAAAATCACTCATTCGCTTTTCATGCAAGAAGGAAATCCAGGAAATTTACCGTTATGTGTGATTATATTAGGTTGCGAATTGAGTAAAAATTTCACCACAGAAAAAACCACGAGCCCTCAGCTTCGTCGGAGACGAAACAGAAGATGGAGCTTTCGTCTCCATCATCATCATCCCCGAAGTTCCGTGGCATTGTCACACACCTTACTACAACTGGCAGCCATCTTGTTGCCACTTACCATTGTTTACTTGCAAATATCCCGAGAAACTCACGATTGCCAAAAATATTACTGTAGTGACACAGCTGCCATATCTTAACTTAGTGTAGAACTCGTTACCAATATAAAAAATGAACAGAATCTACCATAATTTACAGTTAATATCTGTGTTTCTCACTGACAACAATTACCAGTGTTTACAGTCGAACCCTTCATTTATTAAAAAAACATTTTTATTTAATTTTTTTCTTTACTTACAATTTATGAGAAAAATATTTTTTTTATAGACACAGGATTGGAAATAAGTTTGTGTTTTCTTTGTTGCAGTGTAGTTTCTACTAGTTAGGAACTGAATTACAAGAAGAACTGACTTTTATGTTGCGGGCATTAATGTGTATATATGGACGTTCACAGGTATCCAAGTCACATACAACATAAGCCAGCCAGTCGGGAGCCGGGTCGAGAATGTGGCTGTCCTTTGTGACGAGTGTCTCATGCCCGAATATCGAACTCTGGACTTGGACAATTGGTACAGGATTGCCATTGTGTCATTTCTCGTAAGCGGTGGAGACAGGTACAGCGTGTTCCCCAGAAACATGAGGAATCACGCTATTGGTAAGTTTATAAATGCTCCTAGCGCTTTATAACAAGTTACTAGAGATAGCCTATAGCTAATACCAGCAGTATACTCAACAATCGGAAGAACCATTATAAACAAGAGAAATATCAAAACTAATGGTGTCGAGATCATTTATGGTCGTTAAATTGAGTCAGTTATGGCACCCAACTAAACTGAAATAATGTCATGAAATAGTATATGGGTTCAAAACAATATTGATTTTGAAGTTACTCTGATGAAATAGTAGTGCAAATAAGCAAAGTTGTTGGCCATGTGCCTCTATAGTATGCTACTGACTTATTTTGCACTGAAACACAAATAAGACTATTTCATCACCAGTAATATATATATATATATATATATATATATATATATATATATATATATATACAGCTTCTGTGTCACTTATACTAAATCAAACAAAATACCAGGAAAATAAATTTGCTTATAAAATAATTTTTTTTAAATCCGAAAGTTTCCGAATATTATAAAATCATTAAAAATCTAAATCTATCAATAAAAAATCTCACAAATTTTATCACTTAAAAATTTGTATCATTTATTAAAACAGAAAATTAAATATTTAATTTTCATATAAATTTTTTTTACATAGATAACAATAAGTATATAACTGGAAACAAAGACGTAATTACAATGAAAATATATATATCAAGGGTTTACACCCATATAAAAAAAATTTACATATAAATACACGTAAAAAATTTCAAACAATATGATCAAATTTATTCAAGCAAAAATTCTGATAACAGTTGGAAATAATGGTCTCGTGATTGGCAAAGCATATTCTTAAATATGGCTAAATATAAAATCATAATTATAAAATGTAAGAAGAATATTTGGCTAAAATAAGTAACCATTATAAAAAATACAAATATATAAATTCATTTTCTAGTCGACTTAATACAAGCGACAAACATTGCAAAATATCTAGGGTAATTAAAGTTAATGTTTGGCAGAGATATACCATAAGAAAATGCAAAAAGTAAGAATTACACTGAATTAATCTGACAAAAATAGTAATAGCATTACTCTAGTATTATTTTGCTGCCTTTATTATAAATTAATTAAACTTTATAAATATGTTATATAAATAAATTAATAATATAAATTAAAAGCCATCCCCTCTTAAGCTTTCAGGCATAAAACCGAGGGGGGTGGTGGGGGGGGGGGGTTGAAAGGCACTTTTCGATTCAAATCAATCAAAATTGAAAGTATGTTATGTATAAAGTGTCTTATTTATTCAAATTTAAATAAAGAATTAATTTTAAAATGTAGTTCCATTTTACCAATAGAAATGAAGTGAGAAAACAACGATTGTGGAAATTTTTAATAATAAATATTTCACTAATGAATGAAAAAACCACTAATATATTTCCTAATAATAAGATTAAAAATTAAACAAAATAAGTGCGAGCTGTAATATTTCATTCATAAGGAAAAAAAACCCTAAGATAAATAAGTGATGAAAGGAACTACTTCAATATTTTTAAACAGACAAAAACATGAGATCACATGAGATCAAACAAATAATGAGAAAAGAACACAAATTTGATAAAAAATACTTTTAAACAAACAAAATTTAGTGATAATACTAAACATATAATATGAATGTAATATAAATTTGATGAAGATATTTTCAAAACCACCAATGACATGAGAAATGCAATAAAAAAAATAATATAATATTGATGAAGATATTTAACGAACAAAAGCTAGAAATAAAACTACAAATGCGGAAGGAAAATAATTTGATTTTGATAATAATATGGTTACGAACGAGATGAAGAAATTTATATTAATTTTTCAAGTGTTAATAATGGAAAATTTAACAATGCAAATTATGAAAGGATAAGAGTAAGGGTGATGGTTACAACGTTTTTTTTAATCAAGATTACAAACATTCATAATTTAAATCTAGAAAAGTATTTAAACCCCGTTGAAATTTTAGATACCACTAAATAAGGAAAAATGAAAGAAATGTTATTAGAACACAAAATTCAATAATTTATATCTCAATTAATTCAGAAGGAATCTTTTCATAAATATTTCTAATGAAACTCCAGAATATGAAGCATGTCGCTCTGGTTTGTCTTTATATTTTTTTCATAATCGGACAGTATGTACTAAAATATATCATCTATTAAATGTTCGTGATGTATTGAGATACCAAGTAAAAAAAAAATCTTATATAAAACAAAAATAATGATCAAAATAATTTAAAAAAATAACCTTAATTTCCTGCAACACATAATGCAGTGAGAGTTTTCAAACATAAAAATGTTAATTTTGAAGTAGTTATAATTGATGAAAAAATTGAAATGGCAATTGTAGTTGATATAAATATGATGATTCACATTACCTATATCACACCCTTTTATCGGAAACAACACAACACCAGGGGTTCACGAAAAATTACAATAACTAAACCCTATATGAAGCATCGATTGGTAGAAATCCCATTCTCCCGAACATTCTGAAAGTAGTGGTGTGAGGGTGAGCTTTGGAAATGCAAATAAGAATGTGGGTCGTATAAGGTATCGTTGGATAGATCGTCTAAAAGGAAACGACATTTACAGATACACTTTTGTTTTCGCATGCATAGTTTACGCATAATCAAGTAAATAATCTAAGCATACGGTTTAAAATATGCGTAGTTTACGTACAATGAAAATGGATCGCAAACATGGTTTTGTTACTACAATCCAAGGAAAACCACCAAGTATGTTGTTTTTCTGGTGTGCATTTCTAGTGTACGTATAACGAAAAGGACATCGGGTGTACTGTAAATATCGGTATGGCGTGAGTACCATGAACTGGGAATAGGGACAACTCATTCGCACACATAAGTGTTCTAAATGTACACCACTCTGTATCAGTGATGACTCTGCTCTCCGTATTACATTCGCGGATACTCGGTGGACCACAACACTGATGAGAAATCTACATGCTGCTATCATTCTGTCATTATTATAATGTAAACAATTTGACTGTCTGAATGACTGTCAGTTAACGTGCGTACAAAACTTGCAGTTACTGTACGTGTTAGATGGGTTATATGTTTCATTCTTAGTACTGCCTTATTTTCCTTGTTTGTTTGGAAACAGTTTAATAGTAACAGTAAAGTTTATCCAATTTTCATTGGTTTTACATAAAATATGCACATCAGATACACATTGAGCATCATTATTTTATTGCCAGTTGGAGTGAAAGACTCGCTTTGATACGAGCAGTAACCTGTATGCCTTTCTGGTTGGAGTCGTGCAGCAGGCATTAGACTGTATACCAGCAAATGCGGAGAATAATACAGCATTACACAGCAAGCAGATAAGCCGCCTACCATTTACCGGAACTGCAGGCTTTGCTTACAAGTTAACTGACAATTGAAAGGTCGTTATTTCAGACATTCATTCGTTTTACATTCCGACCATTAATCGTGTGTTGTTTCAGTGTCAGACATTGTCTCACAGTGGTGTTGCTTTCTGAATGCAATGCCGTTTACAAACTAAGAAGCATTTGACATGCTGATGATACTAGGGGAATATCGTTGTAACTTCAGAGCTGCTGCCGGGTTTGTACGCAGAGAGATACCCGCAGAGGACCTATCATTCGCACAATGACTTCCAGCATCTTGCATGTCACGTGCGCACAACCTGGCTAGTGCAACCAACATGCAACAAACGTTGTCGCATTAGACGACCTGTGACAGATGATAGGGATGTTGGTGTGCTTGCTTCACTGCCATTGTAGTTAATCCTCATGATTCTACATGGTGGAGTGACAGCGACTCAGGATTGTCTAAAAGTACAGTATGGAGAACCTTCGCTGATAATCGTTTACATCCGTATCTACAATGTACAGTTGAACCAACAACTTAAGAATATTAATTTTCCTAAGTGCATTGATTTTTGTAACTGGTGCCTTAGCAAGGGCTGCACTTCACTCTGAAGCATTTCCAGGATTGATGGGGCCATATTCGAGATTAATAGTGACGTAAAATATATAATGTCCATTGCATAGGACCAAATTTATTTGAAGGGCAACTTAATGGTGCATCATATGTAGACTTCCTAGAGAATAGTTTTATCAGCTGATCAAAGATGTCCCTCCCGCTCTGAGAAAAACACTGTTTCTTCAACGGGATACTGTCCTGCTCGCTTTTCATGCAGATCTCGACTAGTTGCTGATATGTTATTCCCCATATGGTGGATTGGACAAATGTGTAATGCAACTAGGCCACCACGTTCTCCAGACTTGGCTCCAATTGACATTTTTTTATGGGAGAGTATTAAAGACGTCGTCTTCAGCACGCTTCCAACAACGAGGGAAGACAAGGCAGACCCAGAGCAGTGTGTTGATGTCTCAGCTGTGCTCAGGTCCGCCGAGCAGACACAAACTTAATAAGGAGATAAGAGTCGTATCTGATACAGGTTGGTCGACATTTAGAACCAGCGGCGAATCCTGGAGGGCCGGGAAGGGGGGGGGGTGGCTGCTCTCCCCCCACCACCCCAAACCTCCCTTCCCTCGGCAAACGAAAGTTAAAACCTCAATTTTGAAAATAAGAACCTATACTCTTTTAATGTTATATGTTTGAACATACTTACACCACTTGATTTTACAGATTTTCACAAAACACTCGATTTTTCAATTTTTAATAATCTGATCGATGACAAATGGAGGTAACCTTTACTACAGTGCTTAATATAATGGACGCTGGACTTATTTTGTGCTTAAGAGGATATAGTACCAACTGATCATCTGTGTAATTCTTCTTTACGCGTTTACACTTTTATCAGTAAATAAGCATTGTAGGAATATGACTTTTTGGGGAAAAGAAACATACACCAAGTATCTACTACTGCACGGTTTCACTTACTTTTAGCATATTACGCGCATTTAAAGAGCAAAAAAATTGTGAAAACAGCAGAAAATCACATGTTCACTGCTGGATTGCGTAGTTTCCGTAAGGGGTAGAAGAAAAGTACGACCGTGTGATAGTAGTTTAAACTATGCGCTTTCGATACTTGTAATAAAGTCCTACTGTTACATATCCAATTTTCAAAGTACAGCGAAACTACGGAGAAACTGCATGCATTGTGCTTAGGAGCGGGTCAGTGGGATTTGTGGACCATAAAATGGAAAAATTCCAAAAATGAGCTGCCCAAGGATGCAATCATAGCGCTGATGAAGTGTGAAGAAATGTCGTTTCCCAACTTGCATATTCTTCTACAAATTCTGGCTACTTTTTCTGTTACCACAGCATCAGTAGAGAGAAGCTTTTCGACACTGAAGAGACTCAAAACGTATCTCAGAAACAGCACTGGTGAAGATCGTTTAAATGGACTGGCACTAATGTCAATACACCGTACCATACCATTAAATGAAGATATATTTCTTGAGAAATTCGCAAAGAACAGAATAATGCTACTTATTTATATGTTTTAGGCAAAAGAGTGACCAAAGGAACATCAGCACTTGGTTAATTTCTTTATTGCGAACTTCATAATATGCAGTGTTTGATGCTTTTAACTTTTAAATGTTTCTTTTTTTTTATAATTTTAATATCTTAAGTTCTATTAGTTTCATTACTCGTTGCAGGGGCGTCACCAAAAGGTATCACACTTTTCGCCCCTTCATCTTTAACATTTTACGAAAACTGCTGAGATACCCGGGCACTCCGCTTTATTGGGGATCTCGTCGTTCCTTTATGAATTTCCCGAGTCCCCCCCTTCCCCCCTCACACAAAAACAAGTCCTGGCAACGCCACTCTTAAGAACACTTATGAAGGGTGATGTATGCAATTGTGTGATCACGATTCCCATTTCACAGTAGTTCTCTCAAACTATACCGGTATTTAGAGTAGAGCCGACGTCCTGTTGAGTACACGTCAAGACAACATGCTACGTTGATTTCCATTTCATTGTAGTAAGAATATTAATAGTTTTCGTTCAGTTTCATTGTGCGTGATTTACGCATGTTACAAACCATAAGCTTACATTATTTATTTTATTGTGCATACACTATGCAGTCAGATAACCACTGCATGTGTAAATATTGTTTCCTTTTAGATAATATATCCAACGATAATCTATACGATCCCAGTTCTCATTTGCAATTTCAAAGCTTCCCCCATACCACAACCACCGTTGTGTTCGGGGGAATGTAATGACTAACAATTATTGATTATTCACATAAGGTGTAGTTGCCACATTTTTTCGCGAACCCATGGAGTCGTGTTGTTGCCGAGAAAAAGGGATGATATGGTGTAAAGTTAGTAACTTTACATGGTATGTAGTAAATTGTGATATGTTGTTAGTAATTTGGCCCTATGTAAGGGTGCTGCTTACGAAACGCAACTGTATTGTAACTGTATATAAAGCGGATGTGTAAATCTCTGTAGAATATGTAGGCCAAATGTAATGAAAATATATTACGGTGGTTTTATCATGAGTGTGTGACAAACCCAGTATTGCATTTACATTAACCCGGTGCTAACCTGGGCCGAACAGGAAATATTCTGTCTATGGCAGACCCCTCTGGCAACAGATAGACTTTCCTGTACACATTTTGTTTTCCCAAATCACTTGGCGTCTGTTTCAAAATAGTTATAATCAAACATTCACACACTGACATATGAAAATTGGAAATATGCAACACTACTAAAAACAAGGACACGTCGCATACATGTTTTTTACTAATGATATTTATTCAGAATGCTTTTAAATTATATGCAACTGTGGTTTAAAATTCCTGATATCATTCAGCAAAAATAATTGGAAAAACAACAGGCTCCTACTTTAGGTTATAAGTGGCCATGCCTTGAATGAACTATCCCCAAATTAATGTCCTAGTTTGCCGGGGTCAGAAATGGAGTCCACAGGCAAAAATAAAATCAAATAAAATGTTAATGTTTCTCAAGTGACTGAATTACACATTTTACTATATTAAAAGTTTCAATTTATAGTTACTGTCTCTGTAGGCCCTGAGAAACTCTCCCTGGTTTTCCGTGAGAAAATGTTAATACTGGTTTTAACAGTACGCAAATAAATCAACATGGCGGCCGGAACGCGTCCTAATGGAAGACGAATCTACTTCACTATTAATGAATATTGACTTTTCCACCTAGTTCTGCAGGATAATCGGTGCTCTCGCAGCTGGATACACCTTAATGACGTAGGACGGGCTCGTGGGCTGCTCTTTCTCAATGTGTAGTAGGGTCGAACTTAGTGCTATATGATGTAGAAATTACTATGTGAAAATTACATTACGACGACCTACTTAACTTATACCTGATAATTTTCTATCCCAGCGGAAGGGCAATAAATGATACTTTTTCAAAGCTGGTCATCTTAAAACTTAAACAGGAGTCGAAGGAAGTCTAAAACAGCTTACTTACAAGCCAGCGTACTAAACTTACGTCTATGCTCAATGGCTCCGGATGTCAGAGAGCGTGTTAAGCGTGACTGACTGAACCTAATTTAAGGGGCTTGATATTCGAGCCAGTCATAAGCCAGGTTTTAAACACGAGGGCAAATAATAAGCTGGAAAAATCCGAACTCCCCCTCATGGACCACTTTTAAACTGCCTAACAGATAAAATCTTAGAATATATGATTTTGAAATGGGTACAATAATATAATAAAAATCAGAAACATTCATAAAAACCAGACCAAACGAAAAATTTGATCACTCACATACAAGAAAAGAACAAAAAGGAATCTAAGTTACCTTCTTAAGTTAGACAATATATGATGACCACCATAAAACTAATGTAAAAATCCTAAATGTGAGAGAAAAAGAAACATTATTTTTATAAGCAAATAAGTGAATACATGAATCAAAATTAATGGGGTTACATTTGTGACAATATTTACATTTGTTCATACAGAAAATATTATGCAAATCGAAAGTGTGAGAAGTATACCATAAAATTATAATTTAATTGTATGTCTGAAAACTACGTCAATTTTAAAACAGTACAACGGCTCATTCAAAGAAAATTAATTTTCCTATAAAATAATTATTTTTAATTTATTTATTTAATCATTAGAATTAACAAATAAGAAAAAATATAAACACATAAATGTACTATATTTTACTAATGAAATAAGATAAATTATTTTTGGAATACCGACATTTATGAAATTATTTCGTCGCTTTTTAATGATCATATTAACATTTTTTCCTGTGATAGATGATTAAGTACATTTAATAATAAAGAAAATATAGATGAACATAAACGACAGTATTTTAGAAAAGAAGCTGTATTTATGGAATCACTATACATCAAAGACAACACAAAACCACACACACACACACACACACACACACACACACACACACACACACATATATATATATATATATCAATTATACATGGTATGAAAACATTTTTTTGTTATTTATGATGATTTTGAATATTTACTGAACAATTTGATTACATGTAAACTAAATAAAAAAAAGTAAAATAAAATATTAAATGCATGCTCCAATAAGATTTTTGTATTATATTTAATATTTTATTATATAAAAAAAAACATAGAACATATTGGTAAAGATATGCAGAATTTAGTTATAAAAACGTTATCTAAAGAAAAGCAACAAACAAAATAATATGTTATGATAATATATAAAAAAAATTAACTTGTAAGGAACAAGAAGATTTTGTAAATTCAAAAATATTTCATATCCTTGAAGAAAATATAATTATGTTCCTACAAATCTTTAAAAAAAACTATATTGCACGTTTAGGGATTTTAAATTTATAATTTTTTTACTGAAAAATTCCATAATTATGAAAATTAATTTCTAAAGTAGTTTGAAAATTTTTAATAGTAAACAAAAAAATACTCCATAAGTCCTATCGTCATGCACTATCATGTAAGCCACTCATATCAAACATTTTTAAAATTAACTCCGTACTGCTTTAGTCGAATAATCACACACCATTCTTTAAGCATACTTTATAAAAGTCGTCTTAAGTTAGTTCACAAGAAAAAAAAAGGAAACTTGAAATTACCTGACATCTCATAATCCATGTAGGACATAACCACTAATGTATAAATAAATATATATTTTTCATTTTGTCAATTCTGTTTCATCTTGTATTGGAACTCTGCATTTTTCAAGCAGTATTAAAGTGATGACGTACATTTCGATCGTGTACAAGGACTACTCAATTTTATGGCATTTAAGAAGAATGTTATTGGAGATTCATGAAATTAAAAAGAAAGTAATATTTACTGAAGCTAATTATTTACAAACATTTAGTAGCATGTGAGTTTTCACTCTAGGTAATTGCTGACATGTAATTCTCCAACTTCCTCTCACAACTTTCGTATTTCGTCCATGAGAAAGGAAATATCGTTGAACCACACCCAGTGCACTACGCGAGTGGATGCAACTGCCTACACTATAACAGCATGAACATAATCGATAATGTGTTCTACCGTCAGGCCCACGTTGTTGCCAAACATATATAAGGCCCCGAGTCTACTCGATTCACACCAATGTGTTCCCAGCGCATCAACATCCTTGGTTGCAGCAAGATAGCCTAATTCAAACAAATCATTAATCGCATTATCGTTGATCGAGTCGTGTCGGAGATCTCGAGTTAACTGATGCCGTATGGCGATGTGAGACCTTATATATATATGCTTTCTCCATTGACTGCGAAACTGTCATGTGCCAAATACATTCGTCATCTGCGCTGCTACGCCATTGTATTTGGGATATGGACAGGCAAAACTACAAAATATTCTCAAGGCCTCGCCGTTCAGAGCCGCCCAAATCTCTTCGCTTTATTTCCCTTCTTACTACAAAAGTATGGACACCAAACTAGCATTACAACCCAATATAAACATAACAATAGGGAAAATTGTTGATGTAAAACAATCAAGAAGAAACCAATATAAATAATCAGCCTACTTTCCTCTACCTTAGTGTCATTATACATAAATAACATCTTGAGGCTGCGTATGTAAAGGGGCATAAATTCCCTTTGAAAGCAATAACACAACAAACGAAAATTGAAGTGTATGCAACAGTAGTGAAACTAGAAGTGTATGCGACGGTAGTGAAACTAGACGTGAATGCGACAGTAGTGAAACTAGAAGTGTATGAGACAGTAGTGAAACTAGAAGTGTATGCAACAGTAGTGAAACAAGAAGTGTATGCGACGGTAGTGAAACTAGAAGTGTATGCAACAGTAGTGAAACAAGAAGTGTATGCGACGGTAGTGAAACTAGAAGTGTATGCAACAGTAGTGAAACTAGAAGTGCATGAGACAGTAGTGAAACTAGAAGTGTATGCAACAGTAGTGAAACAAGAAGTGTATGGGACGGTAGTGAAACTAGAAGTGTATGCAACAGTAGTGAAAGTAGAAGTATATGCGACAGAAGTGAAACTATAAGTGTATGCAACAGTAGTGAAACTAGAAGTGTATGGAACAGTAGTGAAAGTAGAAGTGTATGGAACAGTAGTGAAACTAGAAATGTATGCAACAGTAGTGAAACTAGAAGTGTATGCAACAGTAGTGAAACTAGAAGTGTATGCAACAGTAGTTAAAAACTAGACGTGAATGCGACAGTAGTGAAACAAGAAGTGTATGCAACAGTAGTGAAACTAGAAGTATATGCAACAGTAGTGAAACTAGAAGTATATGCGACAGTAGTGAAACTAGAAGTGTATGCAACAGTAGTGAAACTAGAAGTGAATGCGACAGTAGTGAAACTAGAGGTGTATGCAACAGTAGTGAAACTAGACGTAAATGCGACAGTAGTGAAACTAGAAGTGTATGGAACAGTAGTGAAAGTAGAAATATATGCGACAGTAGTGAAACTAGAAGTGTATGGAACAGTAGTGAAACTAGAAGTGTATGCAACAGTAGTGAAAGTAGACGTGTATGCGACAGTAGTGAAACTAGAAGTGTATGCAACAGTAGTGAAAGTAGAAGTGTATGCGAATGTAGTGAAACTAGAAGTATAAGCAACAGTAGTGAAACTAGAAGTGTATACGACAGTAGTGAAACTAGAAGTGTATGCAACAGTAGTGACAGTAGAAGTAAATGCGACAGTATTGAAACTAGAAGTGTATGCAACAATAGCGAAACTAGAAGTGTCTCCGACAGTAGTGAAACTAGAAGTGTATGCAACAGTTGTGAAACTAGAAGTGAATGCGACAGTAGTGAAACTAGAAGTGTATGCAACAGTTGTGAAACTAGAAGTGTATGCAACAGTAGTGAAAGTAAAGTGTATGCGACAGTAGTGAAACTAGAAGTTTATGCAACAGTAGTGAAACTAGAAGTGTATGCAACAGTAGTGAAACTAGAAGTGTATGAAACAGTAGTGAAACTAGAAGTATATGCGACATTAGTGAAACTAGAAGTGTATGCAACAGTATTGAAAGTGGAAGTGTATGCGACAGTAGTGAAACTAGATGTATAAGCAACAGTAGTGAAACTAGAAGTGTATGGAGCATAGTAAAAGTAGAAGTGTATGCGACAGTAGTGAAACTAGAAATGTATGCAACAGTTGTGAAACTAGAAGTATATGCGACAGTAGTGAAACTAGAAGTGTATGCAACAGTAGTGAAACTAGAAGTGAATGCGACAGTAGTGAAACTAGAAGTGTATGCAACAGTAGTGAAACTAGAAGTGTATGAAACAGTAGTTAAACTAGAACTATATGCGACAGTAGTGAAACTAGAAGTGTATGCAACACTAGTGAAACTATAAGTGTATGCAACAGTAGTGAAACTAGAAGTATATGCGACAGTAGTGAAACCATAAGTGTATGCAACAGTAGTGAAACTAGAAGTATATGCGACAGTAGTGAAACTAGAAGTGTGTGCAACAGTAGTGAAACTATAAGTGAATGCGACAGTTTGTGAAACTAGAAGTGTATGCAACAGTTGTGAAACTAGAAGTGAATGCGACAGTATGAAACTAGAAGTGTATGCAACAGTTGTGAAACTAGACGTGAATGCGACAGTAGTGAAACCAGAAGTGTATGGAACAGTAATGAAAGTAGAAATGAATGCGACAGTAGTGAAACTAGAAGTTTATGCAACAGAAGTGAAACTAGAAGTGTATTCGACGGTAGTGAAACTAAACTTGAATGCAACAGTAGTGAAACTAGAAGTATATGCGACAGTAGTGAAACTAGAAGTGTATACAACAGTAGTGAATCTAGAAGTGTATGCAACAGTAGTGAAACTAGAAGTATATGCGACAGTAGTCAAACTAGAAGTATATGCGACAGTAGTGAAACTAGAAGTGTATGCAACAGTAGTGAAAATAGAAGTGAAAGCGACAGTATTGAAACTAGAAGTATGCGACAGTAGTAAAACTTAAGTGTATGCAACAGTAGTGAAACTAGAAGTGTATGCAACAGTAGTGAAACTAGAAGTGTATGGGACGTAGTGAAACTAGAAGTGTATGCATTAGTAGTGAAAGTAGAAGTGAATGCGACAGTAGTGAATATAGAAGTGTGTGCAACAGTAGTGAAACTAGAAGTGTATGCAACAGTAGTGAAACTAGAAGTGTATGCGACAGTAGTGAAACTAGAAGTGTATGCGACAGTAGTGAAACTAGAAGTGTATGCAACAGTAGTGAAACTAGAAGTGTATGCAACAGTAGTGAAACTAAAAGTGTATGCAACGTAGTGACTAGAAGTGTATGCGACAGTAGTGAAACTAGAAGTGTATACAACAGTAGTGAAACTAGAAGTGTATGCAACAGTAAGAAAGTAGAAGTGAATGCGACAGTAGTGAAACTAGAAGTATATGCAACATAGTGAAACTAGAAGTGTATGCAACAGTGTGAAAGTAGAAGTGAATGCACAGTAGTGAAACTAGTAGTGTATGCATCAGTAGTGAAACTAGAAGTGTATGCAACAGTATTGAAACTAGAAGTATATGCGACAGTAGTGACTCTAGAAGTGAATGCAACGTAGTGAAAGTAGAAGTGAATGCGACAGTAGTGAAACCAGAAGTGTATGCGACAATAGTGAAACTAGAAGTATATGCAACAGTAGTCAAACTAAGTATATGCGACAATAGTGAAACTAGAAGTTATGCAACAGTAGTGAAAGTAGAAGTGAATGCGACAGTAGTGAAACTAGAAGTGTATGCAACAGTAGTGAAACTAGAAGTGTATGCAACAGTAGTGAAACTAGAAGTGTATGAACAATAGTGAAACTAGAAGTGTATGCGACGGTAGTGAAACTAGAAGTGTTTGCAACAGTAGTGAAAGTAGAAGTGAATGCGACAGAAGTGAACTTGAAGTGTGTGCAACAGTAGTGAAACTAGAAGTGTATGCAACAGTAGTGAAACTAGAAGTATATGCGACAGTAGTGAAACTAGAAGTATATGCATCAGTAGTGAAACTAGAAGTGTATTCAACAGTAGTGAAACTAGAAGTATATGCGACAGTAGTGAAACTAGAAGTGTAGCAACAGTAGTGAAACTAGAAGTGAATGCGACAGTAGTGAAACTAGAAGTGTATGGAACAGTATGAAACTAGAAGTGAATGCAACATAGTGAAACTTGAACTATATGCGACAGTAGTGAAACTAGAAGTGTATGCAACAGTAGTGAACCTAGAAGTATATGCGACAGTAGTGAAACTAGAAGTGTAGCAACAGTAGTGAAACTAGAAGAGTATGCAACAGTAGTGAAACTAGAACTATATGCACAGTAGTGAAACTATCGGGAATGCAACAGTAGTGAAACTAGAAGTGTATGCGACAGTAGTGAAACTAGAAGTGTATGCAACACTAGTGAAACTAGAAGTGTATGCAACAGTAGTGAACCTAGAAGTATATGCGATAGTAGTGAAACTAGAAGTGTATGCAACAGTAGTGAAAGTAGAAGTATATGCAACAGTAGTAAAACAAGAAGTATATGCGACATTAGTGAAACAAGAAGTGTAGGCAACAGTAGTGAAAGTAGAAGTGTATGCAACAGTAGTGAAACTAGAAGTATAAGCAATAGTAGTGAAACCAGAAGTGTATGGAACAGTAGTGAAAGGAGAAGTGTATGCGACAGTAGTGAAAATAGAAGTGTATGCAACAGTTGTGAAACTATAAGTATATGCGACAGTATTAAAACTAGAAGTGTATGCAACAGTTGTGAAACAAGAAGTTTATGTGACAGTAGTGAAACTAGAAGTGTATGCAACAGTAGTGAAACTAGAAGTGTAAGCAACAGTAGTGAAACTAGAACTATATGCGACAGTAGTGAAACTAGAAGTGTATGCAACAGTAGTGAAACTAGAAGTGTATGCGACAGTAGTGAAACTAGAAGTGTATGCAACACTAGTGAAACTAGAAGTGTATGCAACAGTAGTGAACCTAGGAGTATATGCGATAGTAGTGAAACTAGAAGTGTATGCAACAGTGGTGAAAGTAGAAATGTATTCAACAGTATTGAAACTAGAAGTATATGCGACATTAGTGAAACTAGAAGTGTATGCAACAGTAGTGAAAGTAGAAGTGTATGCGACAGTAGTGATACTAGAAGTAAAAGCAATAGTAGTGAAACCAGAAGTGTATGGAACAGTAGTGAAAGGAGAAGTGTATGCGACAGTAGTGAAACTAGAAGTGTATGCAACAGTTGTGAAACTAGAAGTATATGCGACAGTAGTAAAACTAGAAGTGTATGCAACAGTAGTGAAACTAGAAGTGAATGTGACAGTAGTAAAACTAGAAGTGTATGCAACAGTAGTGAAACTAGAAGTGTATGCAACAGTAGTGAAACTAGAACTATATGCGACAATAGTGAAACTAGAAGTGTATGCAACAGTAGTGAAACTAGAAGTGTATGCAACAGTAGCGAAACTAGAAGTATATGCGACAGTAGTGAAACTAGAAGTGTATGCAACAGTAGTGAAAATAGAAGTGTATGCAACAGTTGTGAAACTAGAAGTGAATGCGACAGTAGTGAAACTAGAAGTGTATGCAACAGTTGTGAAACTAGACGTGAATGCGACAGTAGTGAAACCAGAAGTGTATGCAACAGTAGTGAAACTAGAAGTGTAGGAGAAAGTAGTGAAATCAGAAGTGTATGCAACAGTAGTGAAACTAGAAGTGAATGCAACATTAGTGAAACTAGACGTGAATGCGACAGTAGTGAAACTAGAAGTGATGTGACAGTAGTGAAAGTAGAAGTATAAGCAACAGTAGTGAAACAAGAAGTGTATACAGCAGTAGTGAAACTAGAAGTAATATGCTACATTAGTTAAACTAGAACAGAAGTGAAACTAGAAGTGTTTCCGACAGTAGTTAAACCAGAAGTGATGCCACAGTAGTGAAACTAGAGTGATGTGACAGTAGAGAATATAGAAGTGAATGCAACAGTACTGAAACTAGACGTGAATTCGACAGTAGTGAAACTAGAAGTGTATACAGCAGTAGTGAAACTAGACGTGTATGCGACAGTAGTGAAACAAGAAGTATTAGCAACAGTAGTGAAACTAGAAGTGTATGCAACTGTAGTGAAACTAGAAGTGTATGCAACAGTAGTGAAAGTAGAAGTGTATGCGACAGTAGTGAAACTAGAAGTGTACACAACAGTAGTGATACTAGAAGTGTATGCAACATTAGTGAAACTAGAAGTGTATGCGACAGTAGTGAAACTAGAAGTGTATGCAACAGTTGTGAAACTAGAAGTGAATGCGACAGTAGTGAAACTAGAAGTGTATGCAACAGTTGTGAAACTAGACGTGAATGCGACAGTATTGAAACCAGAAGTGTATGCAGACAGAATTAACTGAATGTATAGAAGTGAATCCATGAATGGTATGCAACAGTAGTGAAACTAGAAGTGATGCAACATTAGTGAAACTAGAGTGATGCGACAGTAGTGAAACTAGAAGTGATGAACAGTAAGTAGAATAGTGAAACTAGAAGTGTATGCACAGTAGTGAAACATGAAGTGTATACACAGTAGTGAAACTAGAAGTATATGCTAAATAGTAAAATAGAACAGTAGTGAAGAAATTGTTTCGACAGTAGTGAAACTAGAAGTGATGCACAGTAGTGAAACTAGAAGTGTATGCAACAGTAGTGAAATAGAAGTGTATGCGACAGTAGTGAAACTAGAAGTGTATGCAACAGTAGTGAAACTAGAAGTAATGCGACAGTAGTGAAACTAGAAGTCTATGCAACAGTAGTGAAAGTAGAAGTGAATGCACAGTAGTGAAACTAGAAGTGTATGCAACAGTAGTGAAACTAGAAGTGTATGCAACAGTAGTGAAACTAAAGTGTATGCAACAGTAGTGAAACTAGAAGTGATATGCGACAGTAGTGAATCTAGAAGTGATGCGACAGTAGTGAAATAGAAGTGATCGACAGTAGTGAAACTAGAAGTGTATGCAACTAGTGTCGAAACTAGAAGTATATGCACAGTAGTGAAACTAAAGTGTATGCAACAGTAGTGAAAACTAGAAGTGAATGCGACAGTATGAAACTAGAAGTGTATGCAACAGTAGTGAAACTAGAAGTGTATGCAAACAGTAGTGAAACTAGAAGTGTATGCAACAGTAGTGAAACTAGAAGTATATGCGACAGTAGTGAAACTAGAAGTGTATGCAACAGTAGTGAAAGTAGAAGTGAATGCGACAGTAGTGAAACTAGAATGTGTAGCAACAGTATTGAAACCAGAAGTTATGCAACAGTAGTGAACTAGAAGTGAATGCAACAGTAGTGAAATAGAAGTGAATGCACAGTAGTGAAACTAGAAGTAGTATGCGACAGTATGAAACTAGAAGTGTATGCAACATAGTCAAACTAGAAGTAATATGCGACATAGTGAAACTAGAAGTTATGCAACAGTAGTGAAAGTAGAAGTGAATGCGACAGTAGTGAAACTAGAAGTGTATGCACAGTAGTGAAACTAGAAGTGTAATGCACAGTAGTGAAACTAGAAGTGTATGCAACATAGTGAAACTAAATGTATGCAACAGTAGTGAAACTAGAAGTGTATGCAAGTAGTGAAACTAAAGTGTATGACAGTTGAATAATGCACAGTAGTGAAATAGAAGTGTATGCAACAGTAGTGAAACTAGAAGTAATGCAATTAGTGAACTAAAGTGAATCAACTAGAAAGTAAATAGCACAGTAGTGAAACTAGAAGGTATAACAGTAGTGAAACTAGAATTATGAACAGTAGTGAAAAGATAGCAATAGTGATAAGTATGCAACAGTAGTGAAACTAGAAGTTAATGCGACAGTAGTGAAACTAGAAGTGTATGCAACATAGTGAAACTAGAAGTGATGGACAGTAGTGAAACTAGAATGTATGCAACATGTGAAACTAAGTGTATGCACAGTAGTGAACTAGAAGTATATGCAACAGTAGTGAAACTAGAAGTGTATGCAACAGTATGAAACTAGAAGTGTATGCACAGTAGTGAAACTAGAAGTGTATGCAACAGTAGTGAAACTAGAAGTTATGCACAGTAGTGAAACTAGAAGTGTATGCAACAGTAGTGAAATAGAAGTGTATGCAACAGTAGTGAAACTAGAAGTATATAAGTGAAACTAGAAGTGTGAACATAGTGAAACTAGAAGTTATGCACAGTAGGAACTAGAAGTGTATGCAACATAGTGAAACTAGAAGTATATGCACAGTAGTAAACTAGAAGTGTATGCAACATAGTAAACTAGAGTTATGACAGTAGTGAAACTAGAAGTGTATGCAACAGTAGTGAAACTAGAAGTGTATGCAACAGTATGAAACTAGAAGTCATATGACAGTATGAATAGAAGTGTATGCAAAATAATGAGATAGAGTTATGCGACATGTAGTGAAACTAGAAGTGTATGCAACATAGTGCTAAATGTTGCAACAGTATGAAGTAGAAGTGATGCAACAGTAGTGAAACTGAAGTGTATGCAACAATTGAACTGAATATCACATAGTAAGTAGTAATAATGTGACATATGAATAGTAAGTGTAGAAGTAAATGAAAGTATGAAATAGTACTAAATATATGGACTTAGGAAACTAAATGTATATGCAGTAGTTGAAACTAGAAGTGGTTCAACATACGAAACTTAAAGTTATGCGAACGATAGTAAACTAAGAAGTGTAATGCAACATTTTGAAACTAAAGTATATTGGACAGTATGAAACTAGAAGTGTTATGCAACATTAGTGAAACTAGAAGTGTATGCAACATAGTGAAACTAGAAGTGTATTGCAACAGTAGTGAAACTAGAAGTATGCAACATTAGTGAAACTAGAAGTGTATTTAACAGTAGTGAAAGTAGAAGTGGATGAAACCAGTAGTGAAATAGTACACTCACAGATTCATCACTGGGGACTTCAATCCAGGAAGCTCGTACAATAAGCTATTGTTCAGTGCTCTGCATTATGGAATCGGTTTCGGAGATTAACTTCTGATTTAATCAGTCTTATGTTTCGAATGATAGGGTTACTATCCTATAATATTTACAGGGCCATCTATTTTTTTAAATAAGTGACTGAGGGACTGAATACATGGAGGCTTAAATTGCTTCCCGTTGTGCTACTTGTGAAAAATTTTGACGAAATCTTTTGTTTGGTCACTAAAATATGGCATAACAAAATACATTTTCTTATTTGATACTAACGTACAAAAATTGCCAACAAAAAATTTTCTACATATGATGCTCCTAATTTATACACTCTAACTACGAATTTTGTTTGAATTTGGTTTAATTGTTTAATGTAAGTGGCAAACTTATCTAAATTATTTATGATGCTGCCATTTTGAACATCGTTGTCTGGCCCCATTTAAATCATGGAAGTTTACATAGACTTCTGTTGCATTTAAGGTGTGTACAATTTGGTCAAATTTTAGTTTAATTTTTTTTAGTGCAGCATTTGGTGGGATTCGGTTGATTTGTTCTCGAGATATGGCATCAAAACTCCATAATTTTCATATGGGGATTTTAATGTATTAAGGACAAAAATGTAATATAGTAGCACATTCTATGATCGTATACTGACAATAAACAATATTAAGTTAAATAGAAAACACAACTTCGTAGATACAGCAAACAAAACTAAAATTTTTTTTTTTTAATTGCCAGTCTGAAATAATTTTGTCATATTAGTAAAAATACATATTCCAATATGGCCTGCCAAAGTACATCTTCGCCAAATTGTTTTCGAATTAATTGATTGTTTACCAATACATGATATAAAACTAATTTTTATTGGTAGAGCTATCATACTAAATGGCAAAGAAATGAGGATCTGCGTAGAAGTATTTAATGGGCGTAATAAGAACTGCAAGCATAAAAAGTTAAGTTGTAATTTATTTTGTTGAAAAATTTTGCTGAGCTGTAATAATTATATAGCCACCGTTTCGAAAATAAGTGACTGACCTACATAATTCATACCAGTTGACATCATCTCCTGCAGTATTATTTGTTTGCCAAAATGTGAAGGAATCTGTCATAGTTGTTTCCCGATATATGGCATATAGTCCTTATTTATTTGCGTGTTACTATATTGTTATAAGGTGGAAAATGGAAAGGGTGAAAAGGAGGTATTCAGAGGGGGGGGGGGGGTTCGAAAAGAAGGGTGAACGGAAAAAGGGAAAAGGAGGAAAATGGATAAAGTGATGTAGGGTAAAAGGAGGTGAAAATGGGGAGAAAGGGAAATTGGTGAATGGGGGGATTTAATTTAATCTTTCTTTACTTTTTTAATATTGTTAATCCATTGACTGATCTCGATCTTAACTTTGTATTGGTTTATTCTTTAACCTCTCGTTTAACTAGTTCAATATGTTCAAAACAAAACAAAGCAATTAAAACAGCTTCAAAACTCGTAGACTCGAAGTGGAGGGAGATATAGCGGAAACTCAAATAACTTACTTAAAACTGCTGAATCCCTTAACTCTCCTCCTAGGGGTAAACATCTTAAGTTGAGGCACACTCTCTCAACTTCGCAATTACCTATACACGACAGCTACAGTTCCTCTTCAGCTGCACCTTATCGTCTAGTCAACACTGCATAAAATTAAAGACCATCCTACATCTCCTCCCTAACCATCTCTGAAAACTTCATCTGTGAAAAACTTCTCAATTATCCTTTGTTTCAATTACTGGTCTGTATTAAATTCTGCTGGGGGCGGTCCACTACAAGGCAGTTTTTCAAAAGGGGCGGCCTTGAAGACCAAAACTTATTCATATCGTCAATTTTAGGTAGAGTTCAAACTCACTTTCACTGCATGCAAGAAGTCATGCGCGACCTTAGCAGGTAATCACCGACGATGTAAAAGGAAAAAAAATAACAAGTTAATAAAATAAATAATAAAAACGACATCTTCTTTAAAATTGACCAGATTCATAAAAAGGGAGGGTGAAATTAAATGTTTAGAAATAAAAGATTTTGTTTTCCATAAATGTTCTAATGTTAAAATACAAACAATTCATAAAGATGTATACAAAATAAATTTTATACATTATGTAAATAAACAAAAGTACTTTGGAAACAAATGGAAAGAATTTAGCTTAAAAAAAATTGTTTGTTTTATAATCACGCTGTTAACATTCCTTAACATAAAAATTTAAAGCACCACGAGAATTACATATCTATTCGTGTTTAAAATTACATTTAATTAATTAAACAAATGCGATAAATAGAATTTCGACTGTGTTGTACCACACCAATAGTTAAATAGGAATCCATTCCTCAACAACAAATAGAAAAATCCATTTATAAGTCGTTATTTCTTTAGTCCAATTAAAAAATGAATTAAGATAACCCTCATTAAAAATGTTTAAGAATTACTGTAACTTTGGCCTGTTCAAATATACTTCCGATAAATAAAAAATCATGCTACTGTAAGTCATGAATGGCCTTCAACACATTGCGAATTCTGTACCATTTATCACTTTAAAACGTCTTAACTGATATTTCTTACTTTGTCCTTTACATTTATCATACTGGGTCACAAAGTTTTTAATAACTTATGTTCTTCCATCATGGTAAACAGATATTTCTTAATCTGTTCTTACCTTATGCCGTCATAGACTTTTCTTTAGCAACACATTTAAGGCAACTGAACACTAATTTATGCTGGGAGAAAGACATCTATTCACACAGATAAAATAAAATAACCCGATACTGCTTTACTGCGGTATTTAAAGATAACAAACTCCTGGCCTTCCGGGTAAAATGAAATTCTCTCTCTCGTCGGCGTCGCCCTCTAATAATTAATCACATACCAGAAAGAAAATTTCACAGTCCTCCTCTCCTACAATGATTTTTTTTAAACTCTAAACTTACTTGACTTTTAAATCATAACATTATTTAAACTATGTTTACTCATGATGCCGCCTAACTGGAACCCCTACAAATTGAACTATAACTATATGTCCTGATTACTTATCTTTTATCGTCTATATGATGTCGGTCCTTGAAGGCTCCTTCCACTTTCTTCGACGTCTTGATACCTCTCTGCTTCCGACGTCTTGATACCTCTCTGATTCCGACGTCTTGATACCTCTCTGCTTCCGACATTCTCCTCACTGACTGACTGCATCCGTCACTACCATGTGTCTACGTCTGTCCCCTGCTCAAAACTTTACTACATAACTTATTAAAAACCTGACCTCCGTCCACAGCTGGACTCCAACCACAACAAAGCGCCTCGCGTCACCGCACACGTGCCTCGGTCTTCCAGCCAATCACGGCCCTTCTCGGACACATGCGAACTTCCACACAGAAAAAGTTCATCACGAGACGAACTCTTGTCCACTAAGCTGTATAGACTTTGGTCATGGCACGCAGCACTACTGCGCCACTCTTACTTAGGCTCACAAACTCACAGCCATCGAATTCAAAACGTCGACGTTGGCTGATCACTACAGGAACTTTTCTACACTTGTCCGGCTCGAAAAACAGTAACGAAACCACCTCGCGACGACACAAAACTATTCGGGATAATGATTACTGCTACTGTGCCGTCGCGTCGCAGTGGCGAAGGCAAATACGCGCAGCTGCGGTTGATACCAAAAATGCCGAGGCTGACTTCAGCTCGGTACTAACTGCAAGTAACTCTTGTAGCAGATCGGTGCTAACTGCAAGTAACTTTGGTATCACCTTGGTACTAACTTCAAGTAACTCTTGTAGCAGATCGGTAATATTTGCAAGTAACACTTGTAGCAGCTCGGTACTAACAGAATGATACTCTTGTAGCAGCTTGGTAATAACTGCAAGAAACTCTTGTAGCAGCTAGGTAAAAACTACAAGTAACTCTTGTAGCAGTTAGGTACTAACTGCAAATAACTCTTGTAGCAACTAGGTACTAAATTCAAGTATTTATTTTAGCTGCTAGGAACCAACAGCAAGTAACTCTAGTTGCAGCTGGGTACTAACTGCAATTCACACTTGTAGCAGCTAGGTACTAACTGCAAGTAACATTTTTAACAGCTAGGTACTAACTGCAAGTAGCTCTTGTAGCAGCTAGTATTAACTGCACGTAACTCTTGTAGCAGTTAGGCACTAACTGCAAGTAACTCTTTTAGCAGATAGGTACTTACTGCAAGTAACTCTTGTAGCAGCTCGGTATTAGTTATAATTATATCTTGTAACAGCTCGGTACTAACTGCATGTATTCTTGTAACAGCTCGGTACAAACTGTAAGTTACTCTGGTAGCAATTAAGTACTAACTGGAAGTAACTCTTAACTCTTGTAGCAGCTGGGTACTAACTGCAAGTAACTTTTGTATCACCTCGGTTCTAACTCCAAGTAATTCAAGTAGCAGCTCGGAACTATCCGCAAGTAACTCTTGTAGCAGCACGGTACTAGTTGGAGTTAAATCTTGTAGCAGCCCGGTACTAACTGAATGTACTCTTGTAGCAGCGCGGTACTAACTGAAATGTACTATTTTAGCAGCTAGGTACTAACTGCAAGTAACATTTTCAAAATCTATGTACTAGGTACTAACTGCAAGTAGCTCTTGTAGCAACAAGGTACAAACAGCAAGTAACACTTGTAGCAGCTTCTTTACTAACTGCAAGTAACTCTTGTAGCATATCGGTACTAACTACAAGTAACCATTGTAGCAGCTCGGTACTAACTGCGTGTATCATTTGTAGTAGCTCAGTACTAACTGCATTTAACTATTGTAGCAGCTTGGTACTAACAGCAAGCAACTCTTGTAACAGCTCGGTAATAATTGCAAGTAACTCTTGTAGCAGCAAAGTACTAATTGCACGTAACTCTTGTAACAGATAGGTACTAATTGCATGTAACTCTTGTAGCAGCCTCGGTACTTACTGCATGTAAATCTTGTAGCAGCTCGGTACTTACTGCATGTAAGTCTAGAAGCTGTTAGGTACTAACTGCAAATAACTCCTGTAGCAGCTAAATACTAACAGCAAGTAACTCTTGAAGCTTCCCAGTACGAACTGCAAGTAATTCTTGTAGCAGCTTGGTACTAACAGCAATTTACAATTGTAGCAGCTAGGTTATAATGAAAAGTAACTCTTGTAGCAGATCGGTTCTATCTGCAATTAAGTCTGGTAGTTGCTCGGAACTAACTGTAATTAACTCTTGTAGCAGATCTGTAACAACTGCACATAACTATTGTACCAGATAGGTATTATCTGCATGTAACACTTGTAGCAGCTCGGTACTTACTGCATATATCTCTTATTGCTGAAAGGTACTATCTGCAAGTATATCTTGTTGCAGCTATGTACTAATTGCAAGAAACTCTTGTAGCAGCTGGGTACTAACTGCAAGTAACTTTTGTATCACCTCGGTACTATTTGCAAGTAACTCTTGTAGCAGCATGGTACTAGTTGCAATTAAATATTGTAGCAGCTGGTACTAACTGAATGTTCTCTTGTAGCAGCGCAGTACTAACTGAAATGTAATATTTTAGCAGCTAGGTACAACTGCAAGTAGCATTTCGTAAAATCTAGGTACTATCTGCAAGTAGCTCTTGTAGCAACTAAGTACAAACAGCAAGTAACACTTGTATCAGCCTCGGTACTAACTGCTAGTAACTCCTGTAGCAGATCGGTACTAACTACATGTTACTCTTGTTGCTGATAGGTACTATCTTTCAAATAACTCTCGTTACAGCTAGGTACTAATTGCAAGAAACTCTTGTAACAGCTCGTTACTAACTGCAAGTAAATGTTGTAGCAGCTAGATACTAACTGCAAGCAACTCATGTAGCATCTAGGTTATTAACCATAAGTAACACTTGTAGCAGCTCGGAACTAACTGCAAGAAACTCTTCTAGCAGCTAGGTACTAACTACAAGTAACCTTTGTAGCAGCTCGGTACAAACTGCTTTAACACTTGTAGTAGCTCAGTACTAACTGCATTTAACTCTTGTAGTAGCTTGGTACTAACAGCAAGCCACTCTTATAACAGACCGGTACTAATTGCATGCAACTCTTGTAGCAGCAAGGTACTAATTGCAAGTAACTCTTGTAACAGATCGGTACTAACTGGAAGTAACTCTTGTAGCATCTCTGTTATATTTGCACTTAACTCTTGTTGCAGCTCGGTACTAACTGCATGTAACTATTGTAAGAGCTCGGTACTTACTGCAAGTATCTCTTGAAGCAAGTAGGTACACACTGGAAGTAACACTTGTAGCAGCTAGGTACTAACTGCAAGTAAATTTTGTAGCACCTCTGTACTAACTCCAAGAAATTCTTAAGATGCTAGTTACAAACAGCATGTAACTCTTGTTGCAGCCCGGTACTAACCGCAAGATACTCGCTTAGCAGCTAAGTAATAACATCCAATAAAATTTGTTAAAACTAGGTACTAACTTCATGTTGCTCTTGTAACAGCTAGGTACTTACAGTATGTAACTCTTTTGACAGTATCGGTACTAACGGCAATTAACTCTTGTAGGAGCTCCGTACAAATCTCAAGTAACTCTTGAAGCAGCTAGGTACTAACTGCCAATAACTCATGTAGAAGATAAGAACTTACAGCAAGTAACTCTTGGAGTAACTCGGTTCTAACTAGAAGTAACTCTTGTAGAAGCTCGGTACTAATGGCAAGTAACTCTTGTAGCAGATCCGTACTAACTGAAAGTAACTCTTGTAGTAGCTCGGTACTAACGGCATTTTTACACTTGTAGCAGGTAGGTTCTAACTGCAAGTTACTCTTGTAGCAGCTCGGTACTAACTGCAAGAACCTCTAATATCAGCTCGGTAAAAACTGCAAGTAACTATTGTAGCAGCTGGGTACGAATTGCTAGAAAATCTTTTAGCAGATCAGTACTAACTTTTAGTAACTCTTGTAGCAGCTCGGTACTAACTCAAGTAACTCTTGTAGCAGCTCGGTACAAACGGCAACATACTCTTATTTCATCTTGGTTCTAACCACAAGTAGATCTTGTAGCAGCTCTTCACTAACTGCAAAAAACTCTTTTAAAAGCATTGTACTAACTGCAAGTAACCATTGTAGCAGCTTGGTAATAACTGGAAGAACCTCTTGTAGCAGCTAGTTACTCAAGTAATTCCTGTAGCACCTCGGTACTAACAGCAAGTAACTCTTGTAGCAGCTCGATACTAACTGGAAGAATCTCTTGTGGCAGCTCGTTACTAACTGCAAGTAACTCTTGTAGCATTTCGGTACAAACTGCAAGTAACTCCTGTAGCAGGTATGTACTAACTTCATGTAACTCTTGTAGCAGCTAGTTACTAAATGCAAGTATCTCTTAAATCAGCTAGGTACTAATTGCAAGTAAATATTGTAGCAGCTAGGCAATATTCGCAAGTAATTCTTGTAGCAGCTCGGTAATAACTGAAACTAACTCTTGTAGCATCTCGGTAAAAACTGCAAGTAACTCCTGTATCAGCTAGGAACTATTCGCAAGTAACTCATGTAGCAGCTCGGTACTAACTAAATGTAACTCTTGTAGCAGTGTGGTACTAACTGCAAGAAACTCTAGTAGCAGCTAGTTAATAACTACAAGTAACTCTTGAAGCAGCAAGGTACTAACTTCAAGAAACTCTTATAGCCGCTCGGTACTAACTGAAAGTAACTCTTTTAGCAGCTAGTTTATAACTGCAACTAACACTTGGAGCATCTTGGTACTAATTCCAAGTAACTATTGGAGCTGCTCGGTACCAACTGCAAGTAACTCAAGTAGCAGCTAGGTATAAACTGCAACTAAACCTTGTAGCAGCTAGGTACTAGCTGTAAGTAACTCTTGTAGCAGTTCGGTACTAACTGCAAGTATCTCTTGTACAAAGTAGGTACTATTTGCAAGTAACTCTTGTAGCAGCTAGGAACTAACTGACATTTACTCTTTTAGCAGCTATGTACCAACTGCAAGTAACTTCTGTAGCAGCTAGGTACTAACTATAAATAACTCTTGTAGCAGCTAGATACTAACTGCTAGTAAATCTTAAAGCAACTAGGTACTAAATGCAACTAACTCCTGTAGCAGCTAGGAACTAACTGCAAGTAACTCTTATAGCAGCTTGACACTAACTACATGTAAATTTTGTAGCAGCTTGCCGCTAATAGCATGTAACTCTTGTACTAGCTATGTTCTAAAAGCCTATAACTCTTGTAGCAGCTAGGTACCAACTTTATTTAACTCATGTAACAGCTCGTAACTAACTGCAAGTAAATTTTAAAGCAGTTAGCTCCTAACAGCAAGTAACTTTTGAAATTGCAGTTAGTATCAGCAAATATCTGTGTTAGTAGTTAGGTACTAACAGCAAGAAACACATGTAGCAGATAGGTACTAACTGCAAGTATCTCTTGTTGCAGCTCGGTAATAACTTCATGTAACTCTTGTAGAAGCTCGGTACTAAGAGCTATTATCAATTGTAACAGCTAGGTACTTACAACAAGTAATTCTTGTAGAAGCTTGCTACTACCAGCAAGTCATTCTTGTAGCAGCTCTGTACTAACTGCAAGTATCTCTTTTAGGAGCATGGTCATAACAGCAAGTAATTCTTGTAGCAGCTATTTTCTAATTGCAAGTTACGCTTGTTGCAGCTCTGTACTAACTGCAGGTAACTATTTAATCAGCGCGGTTCTAACTGAAGTGTATCTTGTAGCAGCTCGGTACTTACTGCAAGTAACTCTTTAAGCAACTCTGTACTAACTGCAACTAACCATTGTTGCATCTAGTTACTAACTGCAAGTAACTATTGGAGCTGCTCGGTACTAACTGTAATTAAATTTTGTAGCAGCTAGCTACTAACAGCAAATAACTCTTGTACTAGATCAGTACTAACAGCAAATAACTCATGCAGCAGCTAGGTACTAACTACAAGTAAATCTTGTAGCTTCTAGGTACTAACTACAAGTAACTCTTGTAGCAGATCTTTACTAACTGCAAGTAAATCCTGAAGCAGCTCGGTACCCCCTGCTAGTAACTCTTGTAGCAGCAAGATACAAATTGCAAGATACTCTTGTTGCAGCTAGGTACTACCTGTAAGTAACTCTTGCAGCAGCAAGTTACTAACTGCAAGTAACTCTTGTAGCAATTCGGTTCTAACTTCAAGTAACTCTTGTAGTAGCTAAGTACTAATAGCAAATATCTCTTGTACTAGCTAGGTACAAATAGCAAAGTGCTCTTGTTGCAGCTAGGTACTAAAAGCTAGTTACTCTTGTAGCATTCAGTTACTAAGTGCAAGTAACTCTTGTAGCAGCTCGTTACTAACTGCAAGTAACTCTTGTATCAGCTAGGTACTTACTGCAAGTAATTCTTGTAGCAGCTCTGTACTAACTGCAAGTAACTCTTGTAGCAGATAGGTACCAACTGCAAGTAACTCTTGTAGCAGCTAGTTACTATCTGCAAGTGACTCTTGTAGCAGCTCGTAAATGTCTGCAAGTAACTCTTGTAGCAGCTAGGTTCTAACTGCAAGTAACTCTTGTAGCAGATCAGTACTAACTGCAAGTAACTCTTATAGCAGCCCGGTACTAACTGCAAGTTACTCTTGTGGCTGCAAGGTACTAACTACAAGAACATCTTTTAGCAGCAAGGTACTAACTGCAACTATCTCTAGTAGCAGCTCGGTACTAACTGCAAATAATTCTTATAGCAGCTAGGTAATAACTGCAAGTATATTATGTAGCAACTAGGTACTAACTGCAAGTAACTCTGTAGAAGCTCGGTACAAACTTTAAATAACTCTTGTTGCTTTTCGGTACTAACTGCAAGTAACTCTTGTAGCTGATCGGTACCAACTGCAAGTAACTCCTGTAGAAGCTCGGTGAAAACAGCAAGTACATCTTGAGTCAGATAGTTACTAACTGCAAGTAACTCCTGTAGCAGCTAAGCACTAACTAGAATTAACTCTTGTAGCAGCTAGTTACTAACTGCAAGTAACTCTTGGATGATCTAGGTACTAATTGCAAGTAACTCACATAGCAGCTAGGCTCTATCTGTAAGTAACTCTTGTAGCAGCTAGGTTCTAACTGTAAGTAACTCTTGTAGCAGCTAGAAACTAACTGCAAGCAACCATTTTTGCGGATAGATAATATCTGCAAGTAACTCTTGTATTAGATCGGTACAAAATGCAAGTTGCTCTTGTAGCAACTCGGTCCTAACAGCAAGTTACTCATGAAGCAGCAAGGTATTAACTGAAAGTAACTCTTGTAGCCTCTCGGTACTAACTGCATGTAAATCTTGTAGCAGCTCAATACTAACTGAAAGTAACTCTTGTAGCAACTCGGTGATAATTTTAAGTAACTCTTGTTGCAGCTATTTACTAACTGCAAGTAACTCATGTAGAAACACAGTACTAACTGCAAGTAACTATTATAGCAGCTCGGTACTAACTGCTTCAAATATCACTTGT
Organism: Dryococelus australis; assembly: GCA_029891345.1. Lineage (NCBI taxonomy): Eukaryota > Metazoa > Arthropoda > Insecta > Phasmatodea > Phasmatidae > Dryococelus > Dryococelus australis. The sequence goes on along the minus strand of CM057006.1, from coordinate 94,211,127 downwards.
AGCAGCAAGATACTAAGTGCAAGTTACTCTTGTATCAGCAAGATACTAATTACAAGTAACTCTTGTAGCATTTCTGTACATACAGGAAGTAACTCTTGTACCTGCTAGGTAATAACTGCAAGTAACTCTTGTAGCATTTCTGTACATACAGGAAGTAACTCTTGTACCTGCTATTTACTAACTGCAAGTAACTCTTGTAGCAGCTGGGTTCTAACTACAAGTAACACATGTTTCAGATCGGTACTATTTTCAAGTAACTTGTGGCAGTTAAGTACCAACAGCAAGTAACTCTTGTAGCAGCTAGGAACTAACTGCAAGTAACTCTTGTTGCAGCTCAGTACTAAATAAAAGTAACTCTTGAAGCAGCTAGGTTCTAACTGAAAGTAAGTCATGTAAGAGCTCGCTACTAACTGCAAGTAATTCTTATAGCAGCACGGAAATATACGCAAGTAACTCTTGCAGCAGCTATGAAATATCTGCAATTTACACTTGTAGCAGCTACGTAATAACTGCAAGTAACATTTGTAGCAGATAGGAATTAACTGCCGGTAACTCTTGTAAGAGCTAAGTACTATATGCAAGTAACTCTTGTAGCTACTAGGTATTAACTGAAAGTAACACTTCTAGCAGCTAGGTACTAACTGCAGGTAAATCTTTTAAGAGCTAAGTACTATCTGCAAGTAACTCATGTAACTGCAAAGTTCTTACTGCAAGTAACACTTGTAGCAGGTCTGTACTAACTGTAAGAAACACTTGTAACAGCTATGTATCATTATAAGTAACTCTTGTAGCAGCTAGGTACTAATTGCAATTTACCCTTTTAGCAGCTATGTACTAACTGCAAGTAACTCTTGTAGCAGCTAGGTACTAACTACAAGTAACTCTTGCAGCATAAAGGTACTATCTGCAAGTAACTCTTGTAACAGCTCAGTACTAACTGCAAGTTACTCTTGTAACAGCTCGGTACTAATTGCATGTACCTCTTGCAGCTGCTCGATACTAACAGCAAGTAAATCCTGTAGGAGCTCGGTACCCACTGCAAGTAACTCTTGTGGCAGCTCGTTACTAACTACAAGTAACTCTTGTTTCAGCTAGTTACAAACTGCAAGTAATTCTTGGAGCAGCTAGTTACTAACTGCCTGAAACTCTTGTAGCAGTTAGGTGCTAACTTTAAGTAACTCATGTAGCTGCTCTGTACTAACAACATGTAAAGTTTTAGCAACTAGCTACTAACAGCAAATATCTCTTGTACTAGCTAGGTACTAAGAGCAAATAACTCTTGTACAGCAAGTTACTAACAGCAAGTTACTCTTGTAGCATTTAGTTTCTAACAGCAAGTGACTCCTGTTGCAGCTCGTTAATAACTGCAAGTAACTCTTGTAGCATTTAGGTTCTAACTGCGTGTAACTATTGAAGCAGATCGGTACTAACTGCAAGTAACTTTGTAGCAGTTCGGTACTAACTGCAACTAACTCTTGTAGCTGCTATGTACTTACTGCAAGTACTTCTTTTAGAAGCACGGTACTAACAGCAACTATCTCTATTAGCAGCTCGGTACTAACTGCAAATAATTCTTGTAGCAGCTAGGTACTAACTGCATGTATCTTATGTAGAAACTAGGTTCAAACTGCAAGTAACTCTTACAGCACCTCGGTACAAAAGGTAAGTAACTCTTGTTGCTACTCTCTACTAACTGCAAGAAATATTTGTAGCAGATAGGAACTAACTGCAGGTAACTCTTGTAAGAATTAAGTACTATATGCAAGTAACTCATGTAGCTGCTAGGTATTAACTAAAAGTTACACTTGTAGCAGCTAGGTAAGAACTGCAGGTAACTCTTGTAAGAGCTAAGTACTATCTGCAAATAACTCTTGTAGCAGCTAGGTACTAACAGAAATTAACTGTTGTAGGAGCTAGGTACTAACTGCAAGTAGATCTTGTATCAGTTCGGTACAAACTGCAAGTAATTCTCGTTGCAGCTATGTTCAAACGACAAGTTACTCTTTTAGAAGCTAGGTTTTTACTTGCAAGTATCTCTTGTAGTCGCTCTTTAATAACTGCAAGTAACTCTTGTAGCAGCTGCGTACTATCTGCAAGTACCTATTGTAGCAGCTAGGTACAAACTAAAGTAACTCTTGTTGCAGCTAGGTACTAACTGCAAGTAACTCATGTAGCAACTAAATACTAACTGCAAGTAATTCGTGTATGAGCTAAGTGCTATCAGCTTGTGACTCTTGCAGCTGCTAGGTACTAAATGCACGTGACTCTTGTAGCAGCTCTGTACTAACTGCAAGTAACTCTTGTAACAGCTAGGTACCAACTGCAAGTAACTCTTGTTGCAGATTGGTACAAACTGCAAGAAACTATTGTAGACACTCGGTACTAATTGTAAGTAACTCTTGTAGCAGCTAGTGACTAACTGCAACTAAATCTTGTAGCGTCTTGGTACTAATTTCAAGAAACTATTGTAGCTGCTCGGAACTAACTGCAAGTAACTCTTGTAGCAGCTAGATTCTATCTGCAACTAATCCGTGTAGCAGCTAGGTACAAACTGTAAGTAACTCTTTGAGAAGCTCGGTACTAACTGCAAGTAAATTTTGTAGCAGCTAGCTACAATCAGCAAGTAATTGTTTGTAGCAGCAAGGAACTAATTGCCGTAAGTAACTCTTGTAGCAGCTAGTCTCTAACTGCAAGTAACTTATGTAGCAGCTAGCTACTAACAGCATGTAACTCTTGTACTAGCTCGGAACTAACAGCAAGTAACTCTTGTGACAGCTAGGTTCTATCTGCAAGTAACTCTTGAAGGAGCTAAGTACTATCTGCAAGTAACTCTTGTAGCTGCTAGGTACTAGCTGCAAGTAACTCTTGTAGCATCTCTGTACCAACTGCATGTAAGTCTTGTACCAGGTAAATACTAACTGCAAGTAACTTTTGTATTTGTCCTGTACTAACTTCAAGTAACTCTTGTAGCAGCTAGGTACTAACTGCAAGTAACTATTGTAGCAGCTAGGTGCTAACTGCAAGTAACTTTTGTAGCAGCTTGGTACTAAATGCAAGTAACTCTTGTAGCCGCTATCTACTAACTGCAAGTTACTCTTGTAGAAGCAAGTTACATTTGCAAGTATCTCCTGTATCAGCTAGGTACTTACTGCAAGTGTCACTTGTAACCATTCGATACTAACTGCAAGTAACTCTTGTATCCGCTCGGTTCTAACTGCAAGTAACTCTTGAAACAGCTAGATACTAATGTAAGTAACTCTTGTAGGGGCTAGGTATAACTAAACTAACTCTTGTAGCAGCTAGGTACTAACTGCTAGTAACTCCTGTAGCAGCTAGGTACTAACTGAAAGTAAATCTTGTAGGAGCTAAGTAATAACTGCAAGTAACTCTTGTAGCTGCTATGTACTAACTGCAAGTTATTCTTGTAGCAGATCTGTACTAACTACAAGTTATTCTTGTAGCAGCTAGGTACCAACTGCAAGAACTCTTGTTGCAGCTAGGTACAAACTGCAAGTAAGTCTTGTAGCCGCTCGGTACTAACTGTAAGTAACTCTTGTAGCAGCTAGTTTCTAACTGCAACTAACTCTTGTAACATCTTTTTACTAACTGCAATTATCTATTGTAGCTGTTCGGTACTAACTGCAAGTAACTCAAGTAGCAGCTAGGTACTAACTGCAACTAATCCTTGTAGCAGCTAGGTACTATCTGTAAGTAACTCTTGTAGCAGCTCCTTACTAACTGCAAGTATCTCTTGTACAAAGTAGGTACTATTTGCAAGTAACTCTTGTAGCAGCTCTGTACAAATTCCGTGTAACTCTTGTAGCAGATAGGTTCAAACTATAAGTAAGTCATGTATCAGCTCGCTACTAACTGCAAATAATTCTTGTAGCAGTTCGTAACAATCTGCAAGTATCTCTTGTAGCAGCTAGGAACGAACTGACATTTACTCTTTTAGCGGCTCTGTACTAACTGCAAGTAACTCGTGTAGCAGCTAGGTACTAACTATAAATAAATATTGTAGCTGCTAGGTACTAACTAGTAGAAAATCTTAAAGCAAATAGGTACTAACTACAACTAACTCCTGTAGCAGCTAGGTTCTAACTGCAAGTAACTCTTACTGCAGCTCGACACTAACTATATGTAAATTTTTTAGCAGCTTGCTGCTAAAAGCATGTAACTCTTGTACTAGCTATGTTATAAAAGCCAATAACTCTTGTAGCAGCTAGGTACTAATTTATTATGTCATGTAACAGCTCGTAACTAAATGCAAGTAAATTTTATAGCAGTTATCTACTAACAGCAAGTAACTTTTGAACTTGCAGTTAGTATCAGCAAATATCATTTGTAGTAGTTAGGTACTAACAGCAAGTAACACATGTAGCTGCTAGGTACTAACTGCAAGTATCTCTTGCAATAGCTCGGTAATAACTGCATGTAACTCTTGTAGATGCTCGGTACTAAGAGCAATTATCATTTGTAACAGCTAGGTACTTACAACAAGTAATTCTTGTAGCAGCATGCTACTACCAGCAAGTCATTCTTGTAGCATATAGGTACTAACTGCAAGTAACTCTTTTAGCAGCTAGGTCATAAATGCAAGTAATTCTTGTAGCAGCTATGTACTAATTGCAAGTAACGCTTGTTGCAGCTCTGTACTAAACGCAAGTAACTATATAATCAGCTCGGTACTAACTGAAGTATATCTTGTAGCAGCTCTGTACTAACTGCAAGTAAATCTTTAAGCAACTCTGTACTAACTGCAACTAACTGTTGTTGCATCTAGTAACTATTTGCAAGAAACTATTGGAGCTGCTCGGTACTAACTGTAAGTGAATTTTGTAGCACCTAGCTACTAACAGCAAGTAACTCTTGTACTAGCTCGGTACTAACAGCAAATAATTCTTGTAGCAGCTAGGTACTAACTGCAAGTAAATCTTAAAGCAGCTAGGTACTTACTGCAACTAACTCTTGTAGCAGCTAGGTACTAACTGCTAGTTACTCTTATAGAAGCTTGGTACTAACTGCATGTAAATTTTGTAGCAGCTTGCTACTAACAGCAAGTAACTCTTGTACTTGTAAGGTTCTAAAAGCTAATAACTTTGTAGGAGCTAGGTACTAACCTAAAGTATCTCATGTAGCTGCTCGGTACTAACTAGAAGTAACTTTTGTAGCAGCTAGCTACTAACAGCAAATATAACTTGTACTATTTAGGTACTAAGAGCAAATAACACCTATAGCACCTAGGTATTACAGCAAGTTAATCTTGGAACATTTAGTTACTAACAACAAGTAACTCTTGAAGCAGCATGTTATTAACTGTAAGTAACTCATGTAGCAGCTAGGCACTAACAGCAATTAACTCTTGTAACATCTAGTTGCTTACTGTAAGTAACTCTTGAAGCAGCTAGGAACTAACTGCAAGTAAATATTTTAGCAGAACGGACAAACTGAAATTAATTCTTGTAACAGCTTAGTACTATATGACAGTAACTCTTGTAGCGGGTAGGTACTAACTGCAAGTAACTCTTGTAGCAGTTAGGTATTAACTGCAGGTTAATCTTGTTAGAGCTAAGTACTATCTGCAGTAACTCTTGTAGCTGCTAGGTACTACATGCAAGTAACTCTTGTAGCAGAAAGGTACTAACTGCAGGTAAATCTTCTAAGAGCTAAGTACTATCTGCAAGTAACTATTGCAGCTACTAGGTACTAAGTGCAAGTAACTCTTGTAGCATTTCTGTAGCTACTGCAAGTAAGTCTTGTACCAGCTAGGTACTAACTGCAAATAACGCTTGTATCAGCTCTGTACTAACTGCAAGTAACTATTGTTGCAACTCGGTACTAACTACAAATAACTCTTGTAGCAGCTAGGTACTAACTGCAAGAAACTCTAGTAGCAGCTGGTACTAACTGCAAGGAACTCTTGTAGCCACTCGGAACAAACTGCAAGTAACTCTTGTTGCAGCTAGGTTCCAACTGCAAGTAACTCTTGTAGCAGCTAGGTTCTTACTGCAAGTAACTCCTGTAGGCGCTCGGTACATACTGCAAGTTACTCTTGTAGCAGCTAGGTACTAACTGCAAGTAACTATTGTAGCAGCTATGTACTAACTGCAAAAAATAACTTTTGTAGAAGCTAGGCACTAACTGCAACTAACTCTTGCAGCAGCTAGGTGCTTACTGCAAGTAACTCATGTAGCTGCAAGGTACTAACTTAAAGTAACTTTTGTAGCACCTCGGAACTATCTGCAAGTAACTCCTGCAGCAGCTAGGTACTAAATGCAATTAACTCTTGTAGCATGTCTGTACCAACTGCAAGTAAGTCTTGTACCAGTTAGGTACTAATTGCAAATAACTCTTGTATCAGCTCTGTATTAACTGCAATTTACTCTTGTAGCAGCTTGGTTTTACCTGTAAGTAAGTCATGTTACAATTCACTACTAACAGCAAGTAATTCTTGTAGCAGCTCGGAAATATCTGCAAGTAACTCTTGAAGCAGCTTCGAACTAACAGCAATTTACACTTGAAGCAGCTAGTTACTAACTGCAAGTATCTCTTTTAGAAGCAAGATACTTACTGCAACTATCTCTATTATCAGCTCGGTACTAACTGCAAATAATTCTTATAGCAGCTAGGTAATAACTGCAAGTATATTTTGTAGCAACTAGGTACTAACTGCAAGTAACTCTGTAGCAGCTCGGTACAAACTTTAAATAACTCTTGTTGCTTTTCGGTACTAACTGCAAGTAACTCTTGTAGCTGATGGGTACCAACTGCAAGTAACTACTGTAGCAGCTCGGTGATAACAGCAAGTAAATCTTGAGGCAGCTAGGAACTAACTGCAAGCAACTCCTGTAGCAGCAAAGCTCTAACTAGAAGTAATTCTTGTAGAAGCTACTAACTAACTGCAAGTAACTCTTGGATGATCTAGGAACTAATTGCAAGTAACTCACGAAGCAACTAGGATCTATCTGCAAGTAACTTTTGTAGCAGCTAGGTTCTAACTGTAAGTAACTCTTGTAGCAGCCAGAAACCAACTGCAAGCAACTATTTTAGCGGGTAGATTATATCTGCAAGTAACTCTTGTATTAGATCGGTACTAACTTCAAGTTGCTCTTGTAGCACTCGGTCCTAAATGCAAGTTACTCATGTAGCAGCAAGGTATTAACTGAAAGTAATTCTAGTAGCCTCTCGGTACTAACTGCATGTAAATCTTGTAGCAGCTCGGTACTAATTGCAAGTAACTCTTGTAGCAACTCGGTGCTAATTTCAAGTAACTCGTGTTCCAGCTAGGTACTAACTGCAAGTAACTCATGTAGAAACACAGTACTAACTGCAAGTAACTATTATAGCAGCTCGGTACTAACTGCTTCAAATAACACTTGTAGCAGCTAGGTACTAAGAGCAAGTTACACTTGTAACAGCAAGGTATTAACTGAAAGTAACTCTAGTAGCATCTCGGTACTAACTGCAAGTAACTCTTGTAGCAGTTAGGGACAAACTGCGGGTAAATATTCTAAGAGCTAAGTACTATTTGCAAGTAACTATTGCAGTTACAAGGTACTAACTGCAAGTAACTCTTGTAGCATCTCTGTAGCTACTGCAAGTAAGTCTTGTACCAGCTAGGTACTAACTGCAAGTAACTCTTGTATCAGCTCTGTACTAACTGCAAGTAACTCTTGTAGCAACTCGGTACTAACTACAAATAACTCTTGTAGCAGCAAGGTACTAACTTCAAGTAACTTTTGTAGCACCTCGGAACTATCTGCAAGTAACTCCTGTAGCAGTTCGGTACTAACTGCAATTAGCTCGTGTAGCAGCTAAGTACTAACTGCAAGTAACTCCTGTAGCAGCTCAGTACCAACTGCTAGTAACTCTTGTAGCAGGTATCTACTAACTGCAAGTAACTCTTGTAACAGCTAGGTAATATCTGCAAGTAACACTTGTAACTGCTCTGTACTATCTGCAAGTTACTCTTGTAGCAGCTAGATACTAACTGCAAGTCACTCATGTAAGACTATTTAATATCTGCAAGTAACTATTGTAGCAGCTAGGTACTAACTGCAAGTAAATCTTGAAAGAGATAAGTACTATCTGCAAGTAACTCTTGTAGCAGCTAGGTACTAACTTAAAGTAACTCATGTAGGATCTAGGTACAAACTGCAAGTAACTCTTGTTTCTGCTAGGTTCCAACTTCAAGTAACTCTTGTAGCAGCTAGGCTCTTTTTGTAAATAACTCTCGTAGCCGCTCGGTATTAACTGCAAGTAACTCTTGTAGCAGCTAGGTACTAACTGCAAGTAACTATTGTAACAGCTAGGTACCAAATACAAGTATTTTTTTGTAGAAGCTAGGTACTAACTGCAAGTCACTCTTGCAGCAGCTAGGTGCTTATTGCAAGTAACAATTGTAGTCGCAAGGTACTAACTTCAAGTAACTATTGTAGCCGCTCGTCACTAACTGCAAGTAACTCATGTAGCCGCTCGGAACAAACTGCCAGTAACTTTTGTAGCAGCTAGGTAACAACTGCAAAATTATCTCTTTTAGCAGCTAGGAACTTACTGCAAGTTTCTCTTGTAGCCATTCGATACTAATTTCAAGATACTCTTGTTGCCGCTCGGTACTTACTGCAATTAACTCTTGAAACAGCTAGATACTAACTGAAAGTAACTCTTGTAGGAGCTAGGAACTTACTAAAGTAAAGCTTGAGCAGCTAGGTACTAATTGCAAGTAATTCCTGTAGCAGATAGATACAAACTGCAAGAAACTCTTGTAGGAGCTAAGTACTATCTGCAAGTAACTCTAGTAGCTGCTAGTTTCTAATTCCAAGTGACTCTTGAAGCTTCTCTGTACAAACAACAAGTTACTCTTGTAGCAGCTAGGTACCAAGTGCAAGTAACTCTTGTTGCAGCTAGGTACAAACAGCAATTAACTCTAGTAGCCGCTCGGTACTAACTGTAAATAACTCTTGTAGCAGCTAGTTTCTATCTGCAACTAACTCTTTTAGCATCTAGTTACTAACTGCAAGTTACTATTGTTGCTGCTCAGTACTAACTGCAAGTAACTCAGGTAACAGCTAGGTACTAACTGCAACTTATGCTTGTAGCAGCTTGGTACTAACTGTAAGTAACTCTTGTAGCTGCTCGGTACTAACTGCAAGTATCTCTTGTACAAAGTAGGTACTATTTGTAAGTAACTTTTGTAGCAACTCTGTACAAACTGCAAGTAACTCTTGTAGCAGCTAGGTTCTAACTATAAGTAAGTCATGTAACAGCTCGCTATTAACTGAAAGTAATTCTTGTAGCAGCTCGGAACTATCTGAAAGTAACTCTTGTAGTAGCTAGGAACTAACTGACATTTATTCTTTTAGCAGCTATATACTAACTGCAAATAACTCTTATAGCAGTTAGGTTCTAAAAGCAAATATCTCTTGTTGCACCTAGGTACTAACTGCATGTTACTCTTTTAGCATTTAGTTACTAACTGCAAGTAACTCTTGTAGCAACTCAGTACTAACTAAAAATAACTCTTGTAGCAGCTAGATACTAACTGCTAGAAAACCTTGAAGCAACTAGGTAATAACTGCAACTAACTCCTGCAGCAGCTAGGAACTAACTGCAAGTAACTCTTATAGCAGCTCGTCACTTACTGCATGAAAATTTTGTAGCAGCTTGCTACTAACAGCAAGTAACTCTTCTACTAGCTAGGTTCTAAAAGACAATAACTTTTGTAGCAACTATGTACTAACTTTATTTAACTCATGTAGCATCTCGTAACTAACTACAAGTAAATTTTATAGTATTTAGCTACTAACAGCAAGTAACTCTTGTACTTGCAGTTAGTATCAGCAAATATCTTTTGTAGTAGTTAGGTACTAACAGCTAGTAACACATGTAGCTGCTTGGTACTAACTGCAAGTATTTCTTGTAGCAACTCGGTAGTATCTGCATGTAAATCTTGTAGCAGCTCGGTACTAAGAGCAATTATCAATTGTAACAGCTGGGAACTTACAACAGGTAATTCTTGTAGCAGCTTGCTACTACCAGCTAGTCACTCTTGTAACAGCTAGGTACTAACTGCAAGTAACTCTTTTAGCAGCAAGGCCACAACAGCAAGTAATTCTTCTAGCAGCTATGTACTAATTGCAAGTAACTCTTGTTGCAGCTCTGTACTAACAGCAAGTAACTATTTAATCAGATCGGCACTAAATGAAGTATCTCTTGTAGCAGCTAGGTACTAACTGCAAGTAACTCTTGTAGCATCTCTGTACTATCTTCAACTACCTGTTGTAGTATCTAGGTACTAACTGCAAGTAACTATTGGAGCTGCTCCGTACTAACTGCAATTACTTTTGTAGAAGATAGCAACTTACAGCAAGTAACTCTTGTACTAGCTCGGTTCTAACAGCAAATAACTCTTGTAGCAGCTAGGAATTAACTACAAGAAACTCTTCCAGCATCTAGGTACTACCTGCAAGTAACTTTTTTAGAAGCTAGGTACTAAATGCAAGTAAATCTTGTAGGAGCTCGGTACTTAATGCAAGTAACTCATGTTGCAGGTAGGTACTAATTGCAAGATACTCATGTAGCAGCTCGGTACTATCAGCAATTTACTCTTGTAGCAGCTAGGTTGCAACTGCCAGAAACTCTTGTAGAAGCTAGGTACTAACTGCAACTGATCCTTGTAGCAGCTAGGTATTAACTGTATGTAACTCTTGTAGCAGCTTGGTACTAACTACTGCAAGTAACTCTTGTAGCAACTAGGTACTAACTGCAAGTAACTCTGGTAACAGAAAGGTACTATCTGCAAGTAACTCTTGTAGCAGGTCTGTACTATCTGCAAGTAACTCTTGTAGCTGCTAGGTATTTACTGCAAGTAACTCTTTTAGCAGCTAGGAACTAACTGCATGTATCTCTTATAACAGCTCGGTACTAACTGCAAGAAACTCTTAAAGCAGCTAGGTACTTACTACAAGTATCTCGTGTAGCATCTTGGTAAGAACTGCAAATAACTCTTGCAGCAGCTCTGTACCAACTGCTAATAACTCTTGTATCAGCTATCTACTAACTGCAAATATTTCTTGTAGCAGTTCGGTACTAACAGCAAGTAACTCTTGTAGCAGCTCGGAACAATCTGCAAGTATCTCTTGGTGCAGCTAGGTACTAACTGCAAGTAATTCTTGTAGCAGCTATTTACTTACTACAATTAACTGTTGTAGCATCTAGGTACTAACTGCAAGTAACTATTGGAGCTGCTCGGAACTAACTGCAAGTATCTTTTGTAGCAGCTAGCTACTAACAGACAGTAACTCTTGTACTAGCTCGGTACTAACAGCAAATAACACTTGTAGCAGCTATGTACTAACTACAAGTTACTCTGGTATCATCTAGGTACTAACTGCAAGTTATTCTTGCTGCAGATCGGTATTAACTGCAAGTAAATCATGTAGTAGCTCGGTACCCACTGCTAGTAACTTTTGTAGCAGCTAGGTACTAACTGCAAGTTACTCTTGTTACAGCTATGTACTACCTGCAAGTATCTCTTGTAGCAATAAGGTCATAACAGCAAGTAATTCTTGTAGCAGTTATGTACTAATTAAAAGTAACTCTTGTAGCATCTCTGTTCTAACAGCAAATTACTCTTTAATCAGCTCGGTACTTACTGAAGTAACCTTTGTAGCAGCTCGGTACTAATTGCAACTAACTCCTGTAGCAGCTCGATATTAACTGCAACTAACTCTTGTAGCAGCTTGGTACTAACTGCAATTAAATCTTGTAGCAGCTAGGTACTAACTTCAAGTAACTCTTGCAGCAGCTCGGTACTAACTGCACGTAACTCATAGCAGCTGGGAACTTATTGCAAGTTACTCTTGTAGCAGCTCGGTACTATCTGCAAGTTACTGTTATATCAGCTAGGAAATAACTGCAAGTAACTCTTGTAGCAGTTAGGTTCTAACTGCAACTTCCTCTTGTTGCAGCTCGGTACTAACTGCAAGTAATTCTTGCAGCATATCGGAACTATTTGCAAGTAACTCTTGTAGCAGCAAGGAACTAACTGAAATTTACTCTTGTAGCAGCTATGTACTAACTGCAAGTAACTCTTGTAGCAACTCAGTACTAACAGCAAGTGTCTCTTGTAACAGCTAGGTACTAGCTGCAAGTTACTCTTATAGCAGCTCGGAACTAACTGCATATAAATTTTGTAGCAGCTTGCTACTATCAGCAAGTAACACATTTACTAGTTAGGTTCTAACAGCCAATAACTGTTGTAGCAGCAAGGTACTAACTGTATTTAACTCATGTAGCAGCTCGTTACTAACTGCAAGAAAATTTTTTGGAATGAGTTAGCTACTAACAGCAAGTAACTCTTGTACTTGCAGGTAGTTACAGCAAATATCTTTTGCAGAAGTTAGGTTCAAACAGCAAGTAACACATGTAGCTGCTAGGTACTTACTGCAAGTATCTCTTGTAGCAGCTCGGTATTAACTGCATGTAACTCTTGTACCAGCTCGGTATTAAGAGCAATTAAAAATTGTAACAGCTAGGTACAAACAACAAGTAATTCTAATAGCAGGTTGCTACTAACTGCAAGTATCTTTTGAAGCAGCAATGTCATTACAGCACGTAATTCTTGTAGCAGCTATATACTAACAGCAAGTAACTCTTGTAGCAGCTCGGTACTAACAGCAAGTAAATCTTGTAGCAGCTCGGTACTTACTGCAACTATCTCTTGTAGCATCTAGGGATTAACTGCAAGTAACTCTTGTAACAACAAGTTACTTACTGCAACTATATCTTGTAGCATCGAGGTTCTAACTGCAAGTAACAATTGTAGCAGCTATGTACTAACAGTAGTTACTCTTGTACTAGCTCGGTACAATCAGCTGATAACTCCTGTAGCAGCTAGGTACTATCTACAAGTAACTCTTGTAGCATCTAGGTACTAACTTCAAGTAATCCTTGTAGCAGCTCGGTACTAACTGCAAGAAACTCTTGTAGCAGCTCGGTACTAACTGAATGTAACTCTTGTAGCAGCACGGTACTAACTGCAAGTAACTCCTTTTGCAGCTCGGTACCCACTGCAAGTAACTCTTTTAGCAACTAGGTAATAACTGCAAGTAACTCGTGCAGCAGCTAGTTACTAACTGCAAGTAAATCTTGGAGCAGCTGGGTACTAACTGCATGTAACTCTTGTACAGCTCGGTGCTAACTTCAAGTAACTCTTGTAGCAGCTATGTACTAACTGCAAGTAACTCATGAAGAAAATCAGTACAAACTGCAAGTAACTCTTATAGCAGCTCGGTACAAACTGCTGCAAATAACACTTGTAGCAGCTAGGTACTAAGAGCAAGTAACTCTTGTAACAGCTTGTTACTAATTGCAAGTAACTCTTGTAACATCTCTGAACATACAGCAAAAAACTCTTGTAGCAGCAAGGAACTAACTGCAAATATCTCTTGAAGTAGCAAGGTCATAACAGCAAGTAATTCTTGTAGCAGCTATGTACTAATTGCAATTAACTCTTGTAGCAGCTCTGTACTAACAGCAAATAACTCTTTTATCAGCTCGGTACAAACTGAAGTAACCGTTGTAGCGGTTCGGTACTAACTGCAAGTAACTCTTGTAGCAGTTCGGTAATAACTGCAATTAACTCTTGTAGCAGTTCGGTACTTATCACAAATAACTCTTGTTGCAGCTAGGTATTAACTGCTAGTAACTCTTATTGCAGCTCGCTACAAACAGCAATTAACACTTGCAGCACCTAGGTACTAACTGCAAGTAACTCTAACAGCAGCTCGGTAAAACCTGCACGATACACTTGTAGCAGCTAGGAACTAATTGCAAGTTACTCTTTTTGCTGCTCGGTACTATATGCAAGTTACTCTTATTTCAGCTAGGAAATAACTGAAAGTAACTATTGTAGCAGCTAGGTACTAACTGCAACTAACTCTTGTAGCAGCTCGGTACTAACTGCAAGTATCTATCGTAGCAGCTAGCTACTAACAGCAAGTAACTCTTTTAGCAGCTCGGTACTAACTGCTGCAAAAAACTCTTGTAGTAACTAGGTACTAACTGCAAGTAACTCATGTAACACCTAGATAATATCTGCAAATAACTCATGTAACAGCTCTGTACTTACTGCAAGTAACTCTTGTAGCTGTTAGGTACAAACTGCAAGTTACTATTGTAGCAGCTATGAACTAACTGCAAGTAACTCTTATAGCAGCTCTGTACTAACAGCAAGTAACTCTTGTAGCAGCTATGTTCCAACTGCAAGTAACTCTGGTAGCAGCTAAGTAAGAACTTCAAGTAACTCTTGTAGCAGCTTGGTACTAACTGCAAGTAACTCTTGTAGCAAATCGGTACTTACATCAAGTAACTCTTGTATTAGCTAGGTACTACATGAAAGTAACTCTTGTAGCAGCTCGGTACCAACTGCTAGTAACTCTTGTAGCAGCTAGGTATTAACTGCAAGTATCTCTTGTAGCTGCTCAGTACTTACTGCAAGTAATTTTGTAACAGCTAGCTACTAACAGCAGATAACTCTTGTAGCAGCTAGGTACTAACTTCAAGTAACTCTTGTAGAATCTAGGTACTAACTGCAAGTAAGTCTTGTAGCAGCTCGGTATTCACTGCAAGTTACTCTTGTTGCTGCTCGGTACAAACAGCATGTAACACTTTAAGCAGCTCGAGTCTAACTACATGTAACTCCTGTAGCAGCTCGGTACCGACTACAATAACTCTTGTAGCTACTAGGAACTATCTGCAAGTAACTCTTGTAGCAGCTAGGTAATAACTTCAAGTAACACTTCTAGCAGCTAGGTACCCACTGCAAGTATCTCTTGTAGAAGCTAGGTACTTACTGCATGAATCTCTTGTAGCAGCTAGGTACTTACTGTATGTAGCTCTTGTAACCGCTAGGTACTAAATGCAAGTAACTCTTGTAGCCGCTCGGTACTAACTGTAAGTAACTCTTGTACCAACTCGGTACTAACTGCAAGTAACTCTTGTAGCAGCTATGTTCTAACTGCAAGTAACTCTTGTAGTAGCAAGGTACTTACTTAAAGTAACTCTTGTAGCCACTCGGTACTATCTGCAAGTAACTCTTGTAGCAGTTAGGTTCTTAATGAAAGTAACTATTGTAGGAGCTAGGTACTAACTGCAAGTAACTCTTGTATCAGCTCGGTACCAACTGCAAGTAAATCTTGTATCAGCTAGTTTCCAACTGCAAGTAACTCTTGTAGCATCTAGGTACCAACTGCAAGTATCTCCTGTAACAGCTCGGTTCTAACTGCAAGTTAATCTTCTAGCTGCTCGGTACTAACTACAAGTAACTCCTGTAGCAGCTCGTTACCGACTGCAAGTAACTCTTGTAGCAGCTAGGAACTAACTGCAAGTAACTCTTACTGCAGCTCGACACTAACTATATGTAAATTGTTTAGCAGCTTGCTGCTAAAAGCATGTAACTCTTGTACTAGCTATGTTATAAAAGCCAATAACTCTTGTAGCAGCTAGGTACTAATTTATTATGTCATGTAACAGCTCGTAACTAAATGCAAGTAAATTTTATAGCAGTTATCTACTAACAGCAAGTAACTTTTGAACTTGCAGTTAGTATCAGCAAATATCATTTGTAGTAGTTAGGTACTAACAGCAAGTAACACATGTAGCTGCTAGGTACTAACTGCAAGTATCTCTTGCAATAGCTCGGTAATAACTGCATGTAACTCTTGTAGATGCTCGGTACTAAGAGCAATTATCATTTGTAACAGCTAGGTACTTACAACAAGTAATTCTTGTAGCAGCATGCTACTACCAGCAAGTCATTCTTGTAGCATATAGGTACTAACTGCAAGTAACTCTTTTAGCAGCTAGGTCATAAATGCAAGTAATTCTTGTAGCAGCTATGTACTAATTGCAAGTAACGCTTGTTGCAGCTCTGTACTAAACGCAAGTAACTATATAATCAGCTCGGTACTAACTGAAGTATATCTTGTAGCAGCTCTGTACTAACTGCAAGTAAATCTTTAAGCAACTCTGTACTAACTGCAACTAACTGTTGTTGCATCTAGTAACTATTTGCAAGAAACTATTGGAGCTGCTCGGTACTAACTGTAAGTGAATTTTGTAGCACCTAGCTACTAACAGCAAGTAACTCTTGTACTAGCTCGGTACTAACAGCAAATAATTCTTGTAGCAGCTAGGTACTAACTGCAAGTAAATCTTAAAGCAGCTAGGTACTTACTGCAACTAACTCTTGTAGCAGCTAGGTACTAACTGCTAGTTACTCTTATAGAAGCTTGGTACTAACTGCATGTAAATTTTGTAGCAGCTTGCTACTAACAGCAAGTAACTCTTGTACTTGTAAGGTTCTAAAAGCTAATAACTTTGTAGGAGCTAGGTACTAACCTAAAGTATCTCATGTAGCTGCTCGGTACTAACTAGAAGTAACTTTTGTAGCAGCTAGCTACTAACAGCAAATATAACTTGTACTATTTAGGTACTAAGAGCAAATAACACCTATAGCACCTAGGTATTACAGCAAGTTAATCTTGGAACATTTAGTTACTAACAACAAGTAACTCTTGAAGCAGCATGTTATTAACTGTAAGTAACTCATGTAGCAGCTAGGCACTAACAGCAATTAACTCTTGTAACATCTAGTTGCTTACTGTAAGTAACTCTTGAAGCAGCTAGGAACTAACTGCAAGTAAATATTTTAGCAGAACGGACAAACTGAAATTAATTCTTGTAACAGCTTAGTACTATATGACAGTAACTCTTGTAGCGGGTAGGTACTAACTGCAAGTAACTCTTGTAGCAGTTAGGTATTAACTGCAGGTTAATCTTGTTAGAGCTAAGTACTATCTGCAGTAACTCTTGTAGCTGCTAGGTACTACATGCAAGTAACTCTTGTAGCAGAAAGGTACTAACTGCAGGTAAATCTTCTAAGAGCTAAGTACTATCTGCAAGTAACTATTGCAGCTACTAGGTACTAAGTGCAAGTAACTCTTGTAGCATTTCTGTAGCTACTGCAAGTAAGTCTTGTACCAGCTAGGTACTAACTGCAAATAACGCTTGTATCAGCTCTGTACTAACTGCAAGTAACTATTGTTGCAACTCGGTACTAACTACAAATAACTCTTGTAGCAGCTGGGTACTAACTGCAAGAAACTCTAGTAGCAGCTGGTACTAACTGCAAGGAACTCTTGTAGCCACTCGGAACAAACTGCAAGTAACTCTTGTTGCAGCTAGGTTCCAACTGCAAGTAACTCTTGTAGCAGCTAGGTTCTTACTGCAAGTAACTCCTGTAGGCGCTCGGTACATACTGCAAGTTACTCTTGTAGCAGCTAGGTACTAACTGCAAGTAACTATTGTAGCAGCTATGTACTA
The DNA here is from genome assembly GCA_029891345.1 of Dryococelus australis. Lineage (NCBI taxonomy): Eukaryota > Metazoa > Arthropoda > Insecta > Phasmatodea > Phasmatidae > Dryococelus > Dryococelus australis. Next base: position 94,193,742 of record CM057006.1, on the reverse strand, counting down.
ACTGCAAAAAATAACTTTTGTAGAAGCTAGGCACTAACTGCAACTAACTCTTGCAGCAGCTAGGTGCTTACTGCAAGTAACTCATGTAGCTGCAAGGTACTAACTTAAAGTAACTTTTGTAGCACCTCGGAACTATCTGCAAGTAACTCCTGCAGCAGCTCGGTACTAACTGCAATTAGCTCGTGTAGCAGCTAAGTACTAACTGCAAGTAACTCCTGTAGCAGCTCAGTACCAACTGGTAGTAACTCTTGTAGCAGCTATCTACTAACTGCAAGTAACTTTTGTAACAGCTAGGTGATATCTGCAAGTAACACTTGTAACTGCTCTGTACTATCTGCATGTTACACTTGTAGCAGCTAGGTACTAACTGCAAGTAAATCATGTTGGAACTATATAATATCTGCAAGTAACTCTTGTAGCTGCTAGGTACTAACTGCAATTAACTCTTGTAGCATGTCTGTACCAACTGCAAGTAAGTCTTGTACCAGTTAGGTACTAATTGCAAATAACTCTTGTATCAGCTCTGTATTAACTGCAATTTACTCTTGTAGCAGCTTGGTTTTACCTGTAAGTAAGTCATGTTACAATTCACTACTAACAGCAAGTAATTCTTGTAGCAGCTCGGAAATATCTGCAAGTAACTCTTGAAGCAGCTTCGAACTAACAGCAATTTACACTTGAAGCAGCTAGTTACTAACTGCAAGTATCTCTTTTAGAAGCAAGATACTTACTGCAACTATCTCTATTATCAGCTCGGTACTAACTGCAAATAATTCTTATAGCAGCTAGGTAATAACTGCAAGTATATTTTGTAGCAACTAGGTACTAACTGCAAGTAACTCTGTAGCAGCTCGGTACAAACTTTAAATAACTCTTGTTGCTTTTCGGTACTAACTGCAAGTAACTCTTGTAGCTGATGGGTACCAACTGCAAGTAACTACTGTAGCAGCTCGGTGATAACAGCAAGTAAATCTTGAGTCAGCTAGGAACTAACTGCAAGCAACTCCTGTAGCAGCAAAGCTCTAACTAGAAGTAATTCTTGTAGAAGCTACTAACTAACTGCAAGTAACTCTTGGATGATCTAGGAACTAATTGCAAGTAACTCACGAAGCAACTAGGATCTATCTGCAAGTAACTTTTGTAGCAGCTAGGTTCTAACTGTATGTAACTCTTGTAGCAGCCAGAAACCAACTGCAAGCAACTATTTTAGCGGGTAGATTATATCTGCAAGTAACTCTTGTATTAGATCGGTACTAACTTCAAGTTGCTCTTGTAGCACTCGGTCCTAAATGCAAGTTACTCATGTAGCAGCAAGGTATTAACTGAAAGTAATTCTAGTAGCCTCTCGGTACTAACTGCATGTAAATCTTGTAGCAGCTCGGTACTAATTGCAAGTAACTCTTGTAGCAACTCGGTGCTAATTTCAAGTAACTCGTGTTCCAGCTAGGTACTAACTGCAAGTAACTCATGTAGAAACACAGTACTAACTGCAAGTAACTATTATAGCAGCTCGGTACTAACTGCTTCAAATAACACTTGTAGCAGCTAGGTTCTAAGAGCAAGTTACACTTGTAACAGCAAGGTATTAACTGAAAGTAACTCTAGTAGCATCTCGGTACTAACTGCAAGTAACTCTTGTAGCAGTTAGGGACAAACTGCGGGTAAATATTCTAAGAGCTAAGTACTATTTGCAAGTAACTATTGCAGTTACAAGGTACTAACTGCAAGTAACTCTTGTAGCATCTCTGTAGCTACTGCAAGTAAGTCTTGTACCAGCTAGGTACTAACTGCAAGTAACTCTTGTATCAGCTCTGTACTAACTGCAAGTAACTCTTGTAGCAACTCGGTACTAACTACAAATAACTCTTGTAGCAGCAAGGTACTAACTTCAAGTAACTTTTGTAGCACCTCGGAACTATCTGCAAGTAACTCCTGTAGCAGTTCGGTACTAACTGCAATTAGCTCGTGTAGCAGCTAAGTACTAACTGCAAGTAACTCCTGTAGCAGCTCAGTACCAACTGCTAGTAACTCTTGTAGCAGGTATCTACTAACTGCAAGTAACTCTTGTAACAGCTAGGTAATATCTGCAAGTAACACTTGTAACTGCTCTGTACTATCTGCAAGTTACTCTTGTAGCAGCTAGATACTAACTGCAAGTCACTCATGTAAGACTATTTAATATCTGCAAGTAACTATTGTAGCAGCTAGGTACTAACTGCAAGTAAATCTTGAAAGAGATAAGTACTATCTGCAAGTAACTCTTGTAGCAGCTAGGTACTAACTTAAAGTAACTCATGTAGGATCTAGGTACAAACTGCAAGTAACTCTTGTTTCTGCTAGGTTCCAACTTCAAGTAACTCTTGTAGCAGCTAGGCTCTTTTTGTAAATAACTCTCGTAGCCGCTCGGTATTAACTGCAAGTAACTCTTGTAGCAGCTAGGTACTAACTGCAAGTAACTATTGTAACAGCTAGGTACCAAATACAAGTATTTTTTTGTAGAAGCTAGGTACTAACTGCAAGTCACTCTTGCAGCAGCTAGGTGCTTATTGCAAGTAACAATTGTAGTCGCAAGGTACTAACTTCAAGTAACTATTGTAGCCGCTCGTCACTAACTGCAAGTAACTCATGTAGCCGCTCGGAACAAACTGCCAGTAACTTTTGTAGCAGCTAGGTAACAACTGCAAAATTATCTCTTTTAGCAGCTAGGAACTTACTGCAAGTTTCTCTTGTAGCCATTCGATACTAATTTCAAGATACTCTTGTTGCCGCTCGGTACTTACTGCAATTAACTCTTGAAACAGCTAGTATACTAACTGAAAGTAACTCTTGTAGGAGCTAGGAACTTACTAAAGTAAAGCTTGTAGCAGCTAGGTACTAATTGCAAGTAATTCCTGTAGCAGATAGATACAAACTGCAAGAAACTCTTGTAGGAGCTAAGTACTATCTGCAAGTAACTCTAGTAGCTGCTAGTTTCTAATTCCAAGTGACTCTTGAAGCTTCTCTGTACAAACAACAAGTTACTCTTGTAGCAGCTAGGTACCAAGTGCAAGTAACTCTTGTTGCAGCTAGGTACAAACAGCAATTAACTCTAGTAGCCGCTCGGTACTAACTGTAAATAACTCTTGTAGCAGCTAGTTTCTATCTGCAACTAACTCTTTTAGCATCTAGTTACTAACTGCAAGTTACTATTGTTGCTGCTCAGTACTAACTGCAAGTAACTCAGGTAACAGCTAGGTACTAACTGCAACTTATGCTTGTAGCAGCTTGGTACTAACTGTAAGTAACTCTTGTAGCTGCTCGGTACTAACTGCAAGTATCTCTTGTACAAAGTAGGTACTATTTGTAAGTAACTTTTGTAGCAACTCTGTACAAACTGCAAGTAACTCTTGTAGCAGCTAGGTTCTAACTATAAGTAAGTCATGTAACAGCTCGCTATTAACTGAAAGTAATTCTTGTAGCAGCTCGGAACTATCTGAAAGTAACTCTTGTAGTAGCTAGGAACTAACTGACATTTATTCTTTTAGCAGCTATATACTAACTGCAAATAACTCTTATAGCAGTTAGGTTCTAAAAGCAAATATCTCTTGTTGCACCTAGGTACTAACTGCATGTTACTCTTTTAGCATTTAGTTACTAACTGCAAGTAACTCTTGTAGCAACTCAGTACTAACTAAAAATAACTCTTGTAGCAGCTAGATACTAACTGCTAGAAAACCTTGAAGCAACTAGGTAATAACTGCAACTAACTCCTGCAGCAGCTAGGAACTAACTGCAAGTAACTCTTATAGCAGCTCGTCACTTACTGCATGAAAATTTTGTAGCAGCTTGCTACTAACAGCAAGTAACTCTTCTACTAGCTAGGTTCTAAAAGACAATAACTTTTGTAGCAACTATGTACTAACTTTATTTAACTCATGTAGCATCTCGTAACTAACTACAAGTAAATTTTATAGTATTTAGCTACTAACAGCAAGTAACTCTTGTACTTGCAGTTAGTATCAGCAAATATCTTTTGTAGTAGTTAGGTACTAACAGCTAGTAACACATGTAGCTGCTTGGTACTAACTGCAAGTATTTCTTGTAGCAACTCGGTAGTATCTGCATGTAAATCTTGTAGCAGCTCGGTACTAAGAGCAATTATCAATTGTAACAGCTGGGAACTTACAACAGGTAATTCTTGTAGCAGCTTGCTACTACCAGCTAGTCACTCTTGTAACAGCTAGGTACTAACTGCAAGTAACTCTTTTAGCAGCAAGGCCACAACAGCAAGTAATTCTTCTAGCAGCTATGTACTAATTGCAAGTAACTCTTGTTGCAGCTCTGTACTAACAGCAAGTAACTATTTAATCAGATCGGCACTAAATGAAGTATCTCTTGTAGCAGCTAGGTACTAACTGCAAGTAACTCTTGTAGCATCTCTGTACTATCTTCAACTACCTGTTGTAGTATCTAGGTACTAACTGCAAGTAACTATTGGAGCTGCTCCGTACTAACTGCAATTACTTTTGTAGAAGCTAGCAACTTACAGCAAGTAACTCTTGTACTAGCTCGGTTCTAACAGCAAATAACTCTTGTAGCAGCTAGGAATTAACTACAAGAAACTCTTCCAGCATCTAGGTACTACCTGCAAGTAACTTTTTTAGAAGCTAGGTACTAAATGCAAGTAAATCTTGTAGGAGCTCGGTACTTAATGCAAGTAACTCATGTTGCAGGTAGGTACTAATTGCAAGATACTCATGTAGCAGCTCGGTACTATCAGCAATTTACTCTTGTAGCAGCTAGGTTGCAACTGCCAGAAACTCTTGTAGAAGCTAGGTACTAACTGCAACTGATCCTTGTAGCAGCTAGGTATTAACTGTATGTAACTCTTGTAGCAGCTTGGTACTAACTACTGCAAGTAACTCTTGTAGCAACTAGGTACTAACTGCAAGTAACTCTGGTAACAGAAAGGTACTATCTGCAAGTAACTCTTGTAGCAGGTCTGTACTATCTGCAAGTAACTCTTGTAGCTGCTAGGTATTTACTGCAAGTAACTCTTTTAGCAGCTAGGAACTAACTGCATGTATCTCTTATAACAGCTCGGTACTAACTGCAAGAAACTCTTAAAGCAGCTAGGTACTTACTACAAGTATCTCGTGTAGCATCTTGGTAAGAACTGCAAATAACTCTTGCAGCAGCTCTGTACCAACTGCTAATAACTCTTGTATCAGCTATCTACTAACTGCAAATATTTCTTGTAGCAGTTCGGTACTAACAGCAAGTAACTCTTGTAGCAGCTCGGAACAATCTGCAAGTATCTCTTGGTGCAGCTAGGTACTAACTGCAAGTAATTCTTGTAGCAGCTATTTACTTACTACAATTAACTGTTGTAGCATCTAGGTACTAACTGCAAGTAACTATTGGAGCTGCTCGGAACTAACTGCAAGTATCTTTTGTAGCAGCTAGCTACTAACAGACAGTAACTCTTGTACTAGCTCGGTACTAACAGCAAATAACACTTGTAGCAGCTATGTACTAACTACAAGTTACTCTGGTATCATCTAGGTACTAACTGCAAGTTATTCTTGCTGCAGATCGGTATTAACTGCAAGTAAATCATGTAGTAGCTCGGTACCCACTGCTAGTAACTTTTGTAGCAGCTAGGTACTAACTGCAAGTTACTCTTGTTACAGCTATGTACTACCTGCAAGTATCTCTTGTAGCAATAAGGTCATAACGCAAGTAATTCTTGTAGCAGTTATGTACTAATTAAAAGTAACTCTTGTAGCATCTCTGTTCTAACAGCAAATTACTCTTTAATCAGCTCGGTACTTACTGAAGTAACCTTTGTAGCAGCTCGGTACTAATTGCAACTAACTCCTGTAGCAGCTCGATATTAACTGCAACTAACTCTTGTAGCAGCTTGGTACTAACTGCAATTAAATCTTGTAGCAGCTAGGTACTAACTTCAAGTAACTCTTGCAGCAGCTCGGTACTAACTGCACGTAACTCATAGCAGCTGGGAACTTATTGCAAGTTACTCTTGTAGCAGCTCGGTACTATCTGCAAGTTACTGTTATATCAGCTAGGAAATAACTGCAAGTAACTCTTGTAGCAGTTAGGTTCTAACTGCAACTTCCTCTTGTTGCAGCTCGGTACTAACTGCAAGTAATTCTTGCAGCATATCGGAACTATTTGCAAGTAACTCTTGTAGCAGCAAGGAACTAACTGAAATTTACTCTTGTAGCAGCTATGTACTAACTGCAAGTAACTCTTGTAGCAACTCAGTACTAACAGCAAGTGTCTTTTGTAACAGCTAGGTACTAGCTGCAAGTTACTCTTATAGCAGCTCGGAACTAACTGCATATAAATTTTGTAGCAGCTTGCTACTATCAGCAAGTAACACATTTACTAGTTAGGTTCTAACAGCCAATAACTGTTGTAGCAGCAAGGTACTAACTGTATTTAACTCATGTAGCAGCTCGTTACTAACTGCAAGAAAATTTTTTGGAATGAGTTAGCTACTAACAGCAAGTAACTCTTGTACTTGCAGGTAGTTACAGCAAATATCTTTTGCAGAAGTTAGGTTCAAACAGCAAGTAACACATGTAGCTGCTAGGTACTTACTGCAAGTATCTCTTGTAGCAGCTCGGTATTAACTGCATGTAACTCTTGTACCAGCTCGGTATTAAGAGCAATTAAAAATTGTAACAGCTAGGTACAAACAACAAGTAATTCTAATAGCAGGTTGCTACTAACTGCAAGTATCTTTTGAAGCAGCAATGTCATTACAGCACGTAATTCTTGTAGCAGCTATATACTAACAGCAAGTAACTCTTGTAGCAGCTCGGTACTAACAGCAAGTAAATCTTGTAGCAGCTCGGTACTTACTGCAACTATCTCTTGTAGCATCTAGGGATTAACTGCAAGTAACTCTTGTAACAACAAGTTACTTACTGCAACTATATCTTGTAGCATCGAGGTTCTAACTGCAAGTAACAATTGTAGCAGCTATGTACTAACAGTAGTTACTCTTGTACTAGCTCGGTACAATCAGCTGATAACTCCTGTAGCAGCTAGGTACTATCTACAAGTAATCTTGTAGCATCTAGGTACTAACTTCAAGTAATCCTTGTAGCAGCTCGGTACTAACTGCAAGAAACTCTTGTAGCAGCTCGGTACTAACTGAATGTAACTCTTGTAGCAGCACGGTACTAACTGCAAGTAACTCCTTTTGCAGCTCGGTACCCACTGCAAGTAACTCTTTTAGCAACTAGGTAATAACTGCAAGTAACTCGTGCAGCAGCTAGTTACTAACTGCAAGTAAATCTTGGAGCAGCTGGGTACTAACTGCATGTAACTCTTGTACAGCTCGGTGCTAACTTCAAGTAACTCTTGTAGCAGCTATGTACTAACTGCAAGTAACTCATGAAGAAAATCAGTACAAACTGCAAGTAACTCTTATAGCAGCTCGGTACAAACTGCTGCAAATAACACTTGTAGCAGCTAGGTACTAAGAGCAAGTAACTCTTGTAACAGCTTGTTACTAATTGCAAGTAACTCTTGTAACATCTCTGAACATACAGCAAAAAACTCTTGTAGCAGCTAGGAACTAACTGCAAATATCTCTTGAAGTAGCAAGGTCATAACAGCAAGTAATTCTTGTAGCAGCTATGTACTAATTGCAATTAACTCTTGTAGCAGCTCTGTACTAACAGCAAATAACTCTTTTATCAGCTCGGTACTAACTGAAGTAACCGTTGTAGCGGTTCGGTACTAACTGCAAGTAACTCTTGTAGCAGTTCGGTAATAACTGCAATTAACTCTTGTAGCAGTTCGGTACTTATCACAAATAACTCTTGTTGCAGCTAGGTATTAACTGCTAGTAACTCTTATTGCAGCTCGCTACAAACAGCAATTAACACTTGCAGCACCTAGGTACTAACTGCAAGTAACTCTAACAGCAGCTCGGTAAAACCTGCACGATACACTTGTAGCAGCTAGGAACTAATTGCAAGTTACTCTTTTTGCTGCTCGGTACTATATGCAAGTTACTCTTATTTCAGCTAGGAAATAACTGAAAGTAACTATTGTAGCAGCTAGGTACTAACTGCAACTAACTCTTGTAGCAGCTCGGTACTAACTGCAAGTATCTATCGTAGCAGCTAGCTACTAACAGCAAGTAACTCTTTTAGCAGCTCGGTACTAACTGCTGCAAAAAACTCTTGTAGTAACTAGGTACTAACTGCAAGTAACTCATGTAACACCTAGATAATATCTGCAAATAACTCATGTAACAGCTCTGTACTTACTGCAAGTAACTCTTGTAGCTGTTAGGTACAAACTGCAAGTTACTATTGTAGCAGCTATGAACTAACTGCAAGTAACTCTTATAGCAGCTCTGTACTAACAGCAAGTAACTCTTGTAGCAGCTATGTTCCAACTGCAAGTAACTCTGGTAGCAGCTAAGTAAGAACTTCAAGTAACTCTTGTAGCAGCTTGGTACTAACTGCAAGTAACTCTTGTAGCAAATCGGTACTTACATCAAGTAACTCTTGTATTAGCTAGGTACTACATGAAAGTAACTCTTGTAGCAGCTCGGTACCAACTGCTAGTAACTCTTGTAGCAGCTAGGTACTAACTGCAAGTATCTCTTGTAGCTGCTCAGTACTTACTGCAAGTAATTTTGTAACAGCTAGCTACTAACAGCAGATAACTCTTGTAGCAGCTAGGTACTAACTTCAAGTAACTCTTGTAGAATCTAGGTACTAACTGCAAGTAAGTCTTGTAGCAGCTCGGTATTCACTGCAAGTTACTCTTGTTGCTGCTCGGTACAAACAGCATGTAACACTTTAAGCAGCTCGAGTCTAACTACATGTAACTCCTGTAGCAGCTCGGTACCGACTACAATAACTCTTGTAGCTACTAGGAACTATCTGCAAGTAACTCTTGTAGCAGCTAGGTAATAACTTCAAGTAACACTTCTAGCAGCTAGGTACCCACTGCAAGTATCTCTTGTAGAAGCTAGGTACTTACTGCATGAATCTCTTGTAGCAGCTAGGTACTTACTGTATGTAGCTCTTGTAACCGCTAGGTACTAAATGCAAGTAACTCTTGTAGCCGCTCGGTACTAACTGTAAGTAACTCTTGTACCAACTCGGTACTAACTGCAAGTAACTCTTGTAGCAGCTATGTTCTAACTGCAAGTAACTCTTGTAGTAGCAAGGTACTTACTTAAAGTAACTCTTGTAGCCACTCGGTACTATCTGCAAGTAACTCTTGTAGCAGTTAGGTTCTTAATGAAAGTAACTATTGTAGGAGCTAGGTACTAACTGCAAGTAACTCTTGTATCAGCTCGGTACCAACTGCAAGTAACTCTTGTATCAGCTAGTTTCCAACTGCAAGTAATTCTTGTAGCCGCTCGGTACTAACTGTAAGTAACTCTTGTATCCGTTATGTACTATCAGCAAGTAACTCTTGTAGCTGCTTGGTACTAACTGAAAGTAACTCTTGTAGGAGCTAGGTACTAACTGCAAGTAAATCTTGTATCAGCTCGGTACTAACTGCAAGTAACTCTTGTTGCAGCTATATGCTAACTGCAAGTAACTCTTATAGCCGCTCGTTACTTTCTGCAAGCATTTCTTGTAGCAGCTAGGTACAAGCTGCAAATATCTCTTGTAGCAGCTAGGTACTAACTGAAAAAAAATCATGTAGGAGCTAGGATTAACTACAAGTAACTATTGTTGCAGCTAGTTTCCAACTGCAAGTAACTCTTGTAGCATCTAGGTACCAACTGCAAGTATCTCCTGTAACAGCTCGGTTCTAACTGCAAGTTAATCTTCTAGCTGCTCGGTACTAACTACAAGTAACTCCTGTAGCAGCTCGTTACCGACTGCAAGTAACTCTTGTAGCAGCTAGGAACTAACTGCAAGTAACTCTTGTAGCAGCTCGGTACTAACTGCAAGTTACTCATCTAGCTGCTCTGTACTAACTGCATGTAACTCTTGTAGCAGCTCGGTTCTAACTACAGGTACCTCCTCTAGCAGCTCGTTTCTGATTGCAAGTAACTCTTGTAGCAGCTAGGTACTAACTGCAAGTAACTTATGTAGCAGTTAGGTACTACCTGCAAGTAACTCCTGCAGCAGCTAGTTACTAACTGCAAGTAACTCTTGTAGTAGCTCGTTACCGACTGCAAGTAACTCTTGTAGCAGCTATGTACTATCTGCAAGTTACTCTTGTAGCTGCTCGGTACTAACTGCAAGTTACTCTTCTAGCTGCTCGGTACTATTTGCATGTAACTCTTGTAGCAGCTCGGTTCTAACTAAAAGTATCTCCTGTAGCAGCTCGTTACCGACTGCAAGTAACTCTTGTAGCATCTAGGTACTAACCACAAGTAACTCCTGTTGCAGCTCGTTACCGACTGAAAGTAACTCTTGTAGCAGCTAGGTACTAACTCCAAGTATCTCTTGTAGCAGCTCGGTACTAACTTCAAGTTACTCTTCTAGCTGCTCGGTACTAACTGCATGTATCTCTTGTAGCAGCTCGGTTCTAACTACAAGTAACTCCTGTAGAAGCTCGTTACCGACTGCAAGTAACTCTTGTAGCATCTAAGTTCTAACTGCAAGTAACTCTTGTAGTAGCTCGGTACTAACTGCACGTTACTCTTCTAGCTGCTCGGTACTAACTGCATGTAATTCTTGTAACAACTCTGTTATAACTACAAGTAACTCCTGTAGCATCTCGTTACCGACTGCAAGTAACTCTTGTATCATCTAGTTACTATCTGCTAATATCTCTTGTAGCAGCTCGGGAACTATCGACTGGAAGGCTTTGATTCTCGAGATGACAAAAGGACACGTTCTAACCATCTTTAATACTATATCCATTTTAAAAATATTCAAATCCCATCCCAAACATGACCGAGTTACAAGACCGAACTTTCCAGAAGATATATAAATGATAAAACGATAAAAAATTTATCAAAAAAGTAGTACCAATTAAAAATTCAATCCAATTACAACTAAGTTAAGGGCAGAATGACTCTTAGACCCTAACACCAAAACAGAAGCTAAATTACTTCAGAATCCAAATAAAAAACTTTAAAATATTAAATCTTTAAAATTATCGCTAAATCAGTAAAAAGCAAGGATTCGCATCTGGACAATTAAAATGAAGGACAAACCTAACTCCAAATTGACAACAACTCAACCATGCCTAAGAATGCTCCGAACAATAATCCTAATCAAAATGCTTTAATTTAAAAAATTCCCGTAATCCTACGGAAATTTCTCAAATTTCGTAATGGATAGTAACAAAAAATAGGGAGCGTCCCTGAAAATCAAGTGTATCATAAGAAAAATAGGTATCCTAACAAAAAACTAAAACCACTAAAAAATGGCAAAAATGTCGTCGTTACAATATTACAAAATGGAGGCTAAATGATGCACTCCGTAGATACAGTTAATAATTGTAATATCTTCTGCCTGTATATGAAAAGGTGGAAATGTTTTCAGGATTTCGACGATATGGTATTTAAAGCTAAAATAACCAAGTGTCCACCATTTTGAAAACAAGTGTCTGACATTCTTAAGATATGCAACTTTGCAATATCTGCTGCAGTACTACTGGTTTACAAAATTTGATAGGAATTGGTCATCTGTTTCTCGAGATATGACATAAAAACTTTATTAATTTGTATTGTTCTATCTTACAAAATGCAGACAAAATTCGCGGCTTGTAGACACATGTGCTAGTTGTTATATCGTCTGCCTGCATACGGATTAATTTTGGTATGGATTACAAATTTTAGATGTTATAGCATTTCAAGCTAAAAGGACAATGGCAATCATATTTAAAATTTATTGTGTGACATTCTTAAGACATATCACTTAACATAGTCTGCTTCAGTACTACTTGATTGCCAAATTTTGTAGGAATCTTTTATTTTTTAGATATGACAATTATCCAAGATGGCCGAAAAAAATTTATATGTTGGTTTTATGAGGACTGTAACAGATACTTTAATTATAAACTATGTGGTCAAAATCGTTTACATGGTATGGTAAATATACCAGTAGTAGGGAAATGTAGGTTGACGGCCAAGGGCATCGGGTATCGGTGCCGGAGCATGCCAGCCGCCATGTTTTATGACACCGTTAGCCGTCTTGGACCCATATGACATTGACCTTTGACTCATGACCTTGACCCCGGTGACCTCTCACCCGAAACAATTGCGAAAAAATTCTAGTTTTTTTTTTTATATTATATTACAAAAGAAAATTTAAAAATCGTTTGAGAAAGTAAAGATCGTTAAAAATGTATTTAATAATTTCCTATAAAAATGTATTATACAATCGTATAAAAATTTATAGTTAAATATTTTCATTCATAATTTGTTGAAAATCTTATAAAAAATTCTGTTTTCGCGGCGGCCATTTTTCCCAAGGAATTTCCCTTTTCCCTTAAATTTTCCATTTATTCACTTAAAATTACCTCTTTTCCTGAATACTTGTATCAGGATTCGTTAAAAAAAATGCGTACAAATGAATTTTAACAAAGGTCTTCCAAGCACCATGCCCAGCAGACGAATGACTCCCTCATCCCCACTCCCCTTTTTCTATACTCATTCCGTCATCTTGATTTTTTCGTTCGCCATTTGTTTATACATTATTGGAGGCCGCCATCTTGGTAGGCGCGTTCAACCGACATTTTTGGGTGCTCTCACTATCTTAATAATAAAATTAAAATAATATTAAAAATATATAAAGACATTATTAAAAATTTATGTTTATAAACCTATATGTGTTACTGGATGCCAACATCTTTGGAGGCAACCACCATCTTGGCATACATCACCATACGCCATATTGGAAGCTAGTTAGCTCGGCCTTGATTCCATGACCTTGAATGTCCTTGAAAACAACAGTTCGAGAAAAAATACATAAAAGTCAGCAAGCATAATCTATTACAGTCTATTACCACCATATTAGATGCAGACTGCATCAACCTTGGCCCCATGATCTTGAATGACCTTGAAAACGAAATCTCAAAAAAAAAAAAAAGATCTCAATATACCTGATTTCAGTAAACCTGGTACCAATGTACTGAACGAGAAATCCACTTCAGTTTTACAGGTCTCCGCATGTCTATGCCTGATCTGGGTACCGCACCTGTCACACAAAATGCCATACGAGCGGGAATCGTGGCACAATTAACGCACTCATGTCGCCACACACAATGTCCTTATATAAAAGTGACACTGACTACGACGTAGCAATTTAGTCTAATACTAAGGAAGGATTGTTGGAGATGTAGGCGCAGGAGCTACAAAAGCAAGTAACACCGCAATGATGCTCTATTTACCTACCACTCCAGTAGAATTTGATGATTCTACCATATCTACCATAAGCTCTGTAGAGGCCGAACACATCGCAGATTCAGAATAAGACATAGATGCGAAGCTGCAGAAGCTAGCCAAGGCGATGTATCTTTTATGTCAGTCGTGTGCATGAGGGGTGGTGAATTAGAGCTTTATGAACGCATCTTTGCTGGAGTTCGTATCGCGGGATATTTCCGTATAGTGGACTAGCATCTCGGGAGTAAAACTGTGTTTTATTTTTTATAGTTCATAAATGATTAATACTGTTGACACTTGCTGAATATCAGGCTGCACTTATACCCACACATGTTCACATGTTACTTTTCATTCGGCTGAAGTCACAAAGCAGTGTGGTGGGACTCTGGAGGAAGATAAGACATATCTCTTTAATGGAGCGAGCGCACACAAATCTATGAAAATACAGAAATTTCGTTTGCTGAAGGTATTTTGTAGCTGTAGTCGGCGTACCTTTACGCTAGCATCTCCTCAGGGTAAATCATTTTTTAACGGCAACGTATATTATTTGTACGTATATTATTTGAACGTATATTATTTGCGTGTATAAAGAGTTCTATATGCTGACACTGGGATATGGAAATATCGTTGTGCGTCGATTAATAATGTGGATTTTTTTTTCTACTGCCTTAATTTCATAATGCGCTGGTTTTAAATTTGGGAGGGACTGTTTTCCATCATTGGTAATACATTTTTATCAGCATAGGTCCTAATATTTTTTTTCATTATCGGTAAGTTTTGTACCTCTGTACTAGTGCGGAGCATTTTTTCTGTACCTCTACGGAGCATTTTTTTCTGTAGTTATTAATATTTTTTATCGCTGGTCCCATCATTAGACCATTGTTTGTCCCAACATTTTTGTTTTGTCGCCGGTGGACTGTATACTTCTGAATCTTAACACTAAATAATTTTATCTAGAATATCCTATTTTTTCCCCTTGTTTTATAATGTTGTACTAATTTTTTACCATGTGTGGGGTAGTGGGCGTATTGACTCATATATATTTTATTGAGAGTTCATTAGCCTGAGTCTGTTTATGAATGGACAGTGCAGGAATTTTATGTACGTCGTATTTTCCCTATGTGCAAGTTATAAAGTTGTTGGTTTGAATGATTAGTCTCTTTTTCTTTATTATAGTAGTAATGTATGAATAATTTTTGTATCGTGTACTGTAAAGTGTAGAGATTTTCGTTAGTATCGTACTGAATCTTTCCCGTATGTCCCCACTGGTAAATTTTTCCCTTCAGTATATCTCTATCAATATGCTATGCCTTTTTATTCTTATATCTGTATAGTAACAATATAATATTTTTCTCTGTAATATGTAATTTTTTTCTTGTTTGATTGCTATGACTTTCCAGTACTGTACCATATCTTCTCTCGTTATTGTTGTACCAAATTTAGCAGCGTTGTTGTACTGTATATATTTCCCGTATGTGTCTGCGTGTATTTGTTTCAGCTAGTGTGTATTTTTTCTGAAGCGAAAGCGGTCGATTCTAGTCTTTACTTATTCTGGCCTAGAGCTAAGAATTGCTCGACGAGTAGTAGGGTTTGGTATGTTCTGAGCAAACGGGATCAGGGATAGGATTGCAGGAGCCAGCCGCCACCATGTTATGTCACTGTCCACCATGTTTTCACCCCTTTTCCCTTCGTAATTGCCCTTTTGACCCTTAAAAACGACCAAAATACATTAAAAGTTTTCTTTTTTCCTAAAAATTGCGCTTTTTTTCCAAAAAAAAACATTTTTCCGGAGCAGGGGAAGGGGATTAGTGACCCCAGGGTCAAGGGTGAGCGACCCAGGCGACATGGATCAGTAACCCAGGGTTCTCATCTTAGACCCAAAAATCCAAAACATTAAAAATTTCCCGAAAAAATTCACAAAAATCCCAAAATATTAATACTAAAAATGATAAAAAAATTACAGAACAATTATTATTAAAATTTATTTAAAACGTATCTTAAATGTATTAAAATAATACATAAATTTACCAGAGGTGACACTTAGCCCATACACATTATGATATCTTGGTAAGAGACCACCATCTTGGTAGACATCACCCATCCGCCATATTAGATACAGACTAACTCGACCTTGATCCCGTGACCTTGAATGACCATGAAAACCAAAACTCGAGAAAATATACATAAATGTCAGCATGCATAATACATAACAGACTACTATTGCCATATTAGATGCAGACTCCCTTAACCTTAATTCCATGACCTTGAATTTCCTTGACAAATGAAAATTCCCCAAAAAAATATTGTTAAAAATCACACATTTATCAAAAAAATATGTTTTTAAAATTATTAAAAATGAAGTTAAAAAAAAATCTTACATTTCGGAAGGCACCCCCAGTACCACCATTAGACACATTAGTTTCATCTCCAGCAGACGACTGACTCCCTCGCATCCACTCCTCCCACCTGTACTTAATCCAGTATCTTGATTTTTTTTCGTTATTTGTTAATATGCTACTCATTTTTTTATATGTTACTGGATGCTGCCATATTTATTTTATTTGTTTATGACTTGTTTATACATTACCGGAGGCTGCTATCTTGGTAGGAAACCGCCATCTTGATAGGTGACGACTATTGCAATTTTCTATCCAATATTTAAGAAACAAATTTTTTGTATAAATGGCATAGCTACATGCATGATGCATGACTGACTACATGCTTTATTTATTAAATATTTTATATTCATATACGTTTTATTAAAAGCTTAAAGGCCAACAGGAGGATACGACAAACATAAACCAAGAAAACAAAATAATTTCATAGTAATAATTTATTATTATTTTGCAGAATACATTTTCAGAAGAAAGCTCTTCATCACATCAGCCGATATCACGCCGATCCTTATATGCTCTAATGATTAAAATCACCTCTTTCATGATTGAGTAATCCCACATTGTCGCCTATCAAGCAAATATTTAAGTCTGTCTACAACATTGTTGGGATGTTCGGTCAATACATCGTCAGTATATTACGTGTCTTCTTCTTTCTTCACATAATTTGTAGAAGAAAACTCGTTGGGGAAATGTGTGAATGAGTCGATGGAATAATCATCGTCTTGAACAATGTCACTGCTGTCATAGTCGTCATCAATGATGTCCTTATGATCGGATTCACTTCCTGCTTCATCATTAAATTCAACTTTACTTTTATTTGCAGCGAGAGTTGTATGTCCATAAGTATTGAGAGCTCGTGCTTTATATTTTGAAGTTTTTCGGCTTCGCACCTAAGCAGTGTTTTTTTTTATTGTGCAAGAACCTAGGAGCCGGATTGAAGGATATTGGTCATCATTTTAGAATTTTTTCTTACAAAATCGCGTGTTCTTACTATCAATTGTTTTAATTTAAAAAAAACACATTAGATATCGTGATTATTTTAACTAGAAATCGCCTAAAAATTTCATATTTTGCTCAGCCCAAAAAAAAAGTATCCACAAAAAATTTCGCAGGAGGATTTCACCGTCATTTTAAATTTCCGTGTTTTCCTCAAATCGTCCGTATTTTTTCAAAATTTCCCCTTCTTAAATATTTCCCGATTTTTCTAAAAATGTTCAATTTTTCCCTCAAAATGGTAAAAGTTCTTCAAGTGCAAAAGAAGCCCCGAAATCCAACTTCAACCAATTTCTGGAGGCTTCCTTAATGTTTCTAGACCAAACCTTTGACCCCAGCCGTTTACCTAAGACCTAAATAATAAAAAATTAATAAAAGATTATCCGTAGAAATCCCAAATAATCGCAACACATTATTTGGATAAACTTAAAATCTAAGAACATATTACGTTAACCTCACTCCCATCTCACAACCCTAAACATCAACCGCCAACCCTTATCAGCCAAAATTCTAATACTGCAAAGCCAAGAAAAAAAATTGAGAAAAAGTATACCAACAATCATAACTCCAGCATGTCTGTCATATTACCATTACCTTCAGACATCAGCCAAATATCACACCACCCATCAAACAAACCACCTGATTATATCAACCATCCATACAAAAATAATCTCACCACAACACCTCACACATAAAAAATAAATAAACACACATAAAATTTAAATAGACATATCTAACATTATTTCAGCTGACCAATCACATGAAGACACTGAGACATCGCATAAGGAGGTGGAGATGGAGCTGATTGCGGAGCTGATTCTTATTGCGGAGGCGATTGTAGTTGGAGAGAACCAGTGAATCAAGTTTCACAATGTCTCTTCAAAATATCACTCAGTGTAAACTGCCTGTAGTAGAAACCACATTCAAATATAACATGCACTGTTTTCATCTTGCAGGGCGTTATTTCATGTCATCCTAAAGTTCCGCAAAAAAATGTTTTCATATAGTTACATTCGTTTGGGCGTGCTATTTCAAACTAGCCATGGTAGGAGATGAGCAGAATATATCGCACCACCACACCCTTCATAAATATATATATATATATATATCTGGGCGAGATACCTCCACCCAGCCTTGGTGGGAGATAAGCTGTAGTTGTATTACATCCACGGTCTCCATGATATAGAGGTTTGGGCGAGTTACCTCAAACCAGCTTGGCTGGGAGGCGAACTGTATTGGTCCCACCACAAAGCTTCCTTGATATAGATGTTTTGGTGAGCTACCTCAAACCAGCCTTTGTATCAGGCGAGCTGTAACTAACCGACCACCACAGTTTACGTGGTTAGATGTTTGTGCGATCTATCTCAACCTAGTCTTGGTGGGAGGCGAGCTGTTGTCCCACCAACAAAGCCTACATGGTATAGATTATTGGGTGAGCTGCCAAAACCAGCCTTGGTATGAGGCGAGCTGTAGTAGTAGCGCCACAAAGTCCCCATGATATAGAGGTTTGGGCGAGTTACCTCAAACCAGCTTGGCTGGGAGGCGAACTGTATTGGTCCCACCACAAAGCTTCCTTGATATAGATGTTTTGGTGAGCTACCTCAAACCAGCCTTTGTATCAGGCGAGCTGTAACTAACCGACCACCACAGTTTACGTGGTTAGATGTTTGTGCGATCTATCTCAACCTAGTCTTGGTGGGAGGCGAGCTGTTGTCCCACCAACAAAGCCTACATGGTATAGATTATTGGGTGAGCTGCCAAAACCAGCCTTGGTATGAGGCGAGCTGTAGTAGTAGCGCCACAAAGTCCCCATGATATAGAAGTTTGGGCGAGCAAAATCAACCAAGAATTTGTGGGAGACGATCAGTAGTTGTCGCACAACCACAGCCTCCATGATATAAATGTTTGCGAGTGCTACCACAAACCAACCCTGGTGGGAGTCAAGTTGTAGCTGTGGCACCACAACAACCTCCATGATACAGAAGTTTCGGCAGGCTACATCAACCCAGCCTTTGTGGGAGGCGAAGCTGTAGTTGTCGTACCACAGCCTCCATGATATAGAAGTTTGGACTTGCTACCTCAGGCGAGGCTTGGTGGGAGGTGAGCTGTACTTGTCGCACCACCACAGTCTATATGATATAGAAATTTGGCGATCTAACTCAACCCGGCCTTATTGTGAGACGAACTGCAGATATCGCACCATCGTAACCTTTATGTTCTAGAAGTGTGGGCGAACTTCCTCAGCACATCCTTGGTGGGAGGCGAGCTGTAGTTGTATCACATCCACAGTCTCCACGCTATAGATGTTTGGGTGAGCTACCACAACCCAGTCTTGGTGGGTGGCGTGCTGTATTCGTCGCACCACCACAGCCTCCATGATATAGAAGTTTGAAGGAGCTACAGCAAACTAACCTTGGTGGGAGGCGAGCTGTAGTTGTATCACATCCACAGTCTCCACGCTATAGATGTTTGGGTGAGCTACCACAACCCAGTCTTGGTGGGTGGCGTGCTGTATTCGTCGCACCACCACAGCCTCCATGATATAGAAGTTTGAAGGAGCTACAGCAAACTAACCTTGGTGGGAGGCGAGCTGTAGTTGTATCACATCCACAGTCTCCACGCTATAGATGTTTGGGTGAGCTACCTAAACCCAGTCTTGGTGGGTGGCGTGCTGTATTCGTCGCACCACCACAGCCTCCATGATATAGAAGTTTGAAGGAGCTACAGCAAACTAACCTTGGTGGGAGGCGAGCTGTAGTTGTATCACATCCACAGTCTCCACGCTATAGATGTTTGGGTGAGCTACCACAACCCAGTCTTGGTGGGTGGCGTGCTGTATTCGTCGCACCACCACAGCCTCCATGATATAGAAGTTTGAAGGAGCTACAGCAAACTAACCTTGGTGGGAGGCGAGCTGTAGTTGTATCACATCCACAGTCTCCACGCTATAGATGTTTGGGTGAGCTACCACAACCCAGTCTTGGTGGGTGGCGTGCTGTATTCGTCGCACCACCACAGCCTCTATGATATAGAAGTTAAGGAAGCTACCTAAACCCAGCCTTTGTGGGAGGCGAGTTGTATTTGTCGCCAACTGTACAAAACGTTTTGAAGGCATTTTGAACACTTAAATGCGATATACGTAATCTGGTTATGTGTATACGTAAATTATGTGATCGGAGTTCATATAGTATGTGTGTATGCATGTGTATATGTTGTCCCATGTGATTACGTTTTTTCACATGACTGAGGTAGTTTCCTTTATTTGTTCATTATGTCTACCATTGAAGCAAGGAAAAATTTCGATTGCTTTACACGAATAGAAAAATAATAATCACGTTTAATTACAATTCATATATAACTAGTGGGAATTTAGACACTAAAATTTCAAGCCTTTAAAATAAATTAGGTATTACAAAGTGTACTGTTCATATGCTACCAAGTAAAATCTGGACATGCGTAAATTTAATTAATTACATTCATAATAGCGGTTAGAAAGTCTCTTAAATTATGAACGAATATTAATTCGGAATTCAATATTGTGTGGGTAAATAATAAAACTGTATATTAAATATTATTTGCTTATATGTTGCCTTCACGATTAAGAAATATTTTGGAGTATATATGTTAGTGTATCGTAGCCCACCAATTTATAATGTCTTTCATAGTACTGTATGTAACTCCTTCTTCTCCTAAATCGTGCAAAGGCAAGTTGCCCTGGGCTTAACCCGTACAGCAAGCAAAAATTCAAATTTCGAATACAAGAAACGTCAAAAATACCGAAAAATCTGGTTAAACACGGCAGCAAAATCCTCAAAACTCGCAAAATCGTGACGGTACAAACACAATGACTTTCAACCCCGCCGAGGTTGAAAAATCCCGAACCATCATCGACGGCAGCTGCAGAATAACTCTATATGTAACTATATTATTTAGAACAGCAAAAAATACCAGTAATTACTTTATTAGTCATCCATTGCATAATAATCATAATAACTAACTACACTTTCAGTATGTTGTTGAAAAGATAAATTAGATCAACATAGCAGAAATCCACAATCCCTTATCTTAATTATGAGTAGAATGACATTTTCAGTTCGTCACGGCAGATTAAAGTGCCTATTTTCTCGTTGTTTAAAACTAAAAAATCTTTTAAGACGAGTTGAATAGGCGCTGGGAATACATGCTTATCCGTGCGACACCGCCCACAACCCCCCCCCCCCCCCCCTTATTTGAAATTTTAAAAAATTTCAGTATTGAAATAGAGTGTTTATTGTTCTTTTAGAATCGGCAACGTACATGATGAAGTGAGTGTATCGCTCGGAAGTCTTGCTATGGTGGCCTGTTATCCGTCATCTGACCACACTGAGGGCTAATGGCCCTCAGCTGTCTGATCGGATTAGAGAAAAACACCCCCTACTTCCACGCAGCCATGTTCACGGCCAGAGCGTAAGCCACCAGCAGACGAAATGGTGCCATAACTGCTTTGACGATGTTGCTATGTAGCGGAAGATAGCTGAACTACTTGTAGCTAGATGCGGACATTTGTCGCTATCACTGACTGCTGCTAATTATATTTCACCTTAAGGCGTTGGGTTCCAGAGGCAGGTAGATTTGGAAAGTGTTGCACCTGTTGAAGGTCATCAGAGACGAAGCTTGAATGTTCTCCTGTTATTTCAGCGTTTCGACGACGGATGGCGACAGCAGCGACACGGTTGGTAACAAAACACAATCTCCATTCGTTAGAAGGCAGGTATATGGCTTCTAAGAAGCACGGACCAGTCCGTTGAATTAGACGCCGTACTCACAAATGTTATATTAATTTGTTGTACGCTTACAAACATTGAAGTAGGTTTAAATGTTCCATTCAATTAGAGTCTACATTATTTTATGGCAGGTAGTAGGGCTATAAAGTGAAAAAAAAATGATATCTGAGATTGATATTTACGTTTGATCATTATTCAGCATAAACGTTTGCTCCATGGACCTCTCGCATTAAAATTACTATGCTATAGAAAATCAACAAGATTTATAAAAAAAAATTTCACATTTTATTCACTGGCTGAAATGTGTAATTTTGGTTGTTTAATCAAAATGGGGAATTGTTAATGAACAGCATACCACTCTGCATTTACTGCAAAGATATTAGAGACTAATTAAAAATGAACTATTGGTCGGCCTGGATTGTTTGTGTTTCACAACGTTATATTGTAACTGATTATTATGTAATATTATATACCTACAAAAAAATCAAATTATGAATATATACCGTTTACACCTTTAAATAATATAGATCGTAATATATATTCCGGTAATAAGTAATTTTAATATAAAAAAGTTTCATAACTCGTTAGTTAACTCAATTTTTCATATCGCTTGCAGGGTGATCCAAGTGCCTGCCCGATATCAGCTTGTTGAACACCTGGCGGAATTTGCCGTTGTTCCTGCGTTTTCTCGCGGTGATCCCATTTCCTCCAACAAAGTATAATCTTTATAATATGTTGTGAGACTACGGCCAGAACTAACTCGTGCAATAGTATTGAAACTTATGATACGTGACAATAAAATAAATTTGGGAAGTGGTAACCAAATATAAAACCGAAATTCTTTACATTACGACTCGTATTGGTAATATCAGTGAGTGAGTTATATCTAATGGATTTGGAAGTATTTCGCATTTAGTATTTTGTAAGGTTTAAATTGGAATTCATCGACTGTCATGTGTTAAGAATGTAATACTGCAAATTTTTTGTACTCCATTTATTAACATCTATACTAATATTATAAAGAGGTAATGTGAGTTTGTTTGTTTATATGTCTCGGATAATCTCAGAAACTACACGGCCGATTCTTATAATTCTTTCACTATTAGAAAACTACATTCTTCCAGATGACCATAGGCATATGTCAAGTGGGGCCGCAGTGACCCAGTGGATAGAAATATATCAAGTGGGGCATCAGTGGCCCAGTGGCTGGAGCGATCCCAAGTGGGGCCGCAGTGGCTCAGTAGATAAAATATATATTAAGTGGGGCAACAGTGGCTCAATGGATCCTAATATAATCTAAATATTACAAATTCGCAAGTTGTCGCAAGTTGTTGGAGGTAGTCGCAAGTAGTCGCATATAGTCACAGGTAGTCGCATATAGTCACGGGTAGTCGCACGTAGTCACGGGTAGTCTCAAATAGTCACACATGGTCGCAAGTATTCATGGGTAGTCATAAGTAGTCACTGGTAGCAGCAAGTAGTCACTTATAGTCGCAAGTAGTCACGGGTAGTCGCAAGTAACCACAGATAGTCGTAGGTAGTCACGGGTAGTCACAGATAACAATGGGTAGTCTCAGATAGTGATGGTTAGTCGTAAGTAGTCGCGAGTAGTCACAAGTATTCACAGGTAGTCGTAACTAGTCATGGGTAGTCGCAAGTCGTCGCGGACAGTCGCAAGAAGTCGCGGGTAGTCGCAAGTAGTCATGAGTAGTTGCAAGTAGTTACAGGTAGTCACTGGTAGTCGCAGATGGTAAGAGTTAGTCGCATGTAGTCACGGGTAGTTGCAAGTAGTCGTAGGTAGTCACGTCGCAAGTAGTCACAGGTAGTCGTAAGTAGACACGGGTAGTCGCAAGTAGTCACAAGTAGTCGTAAGTAGTCACGGGTAATCGCAAGTAGTCACAGGTAGTCACAGATATTGACGGTTAGTCGCAAGTAGTCACGGGTAGTCGTAAGTAGTCGCAGGTTGTCACGGGTATTCATGGATAGTCGCAAAGATATAGTTATGTATTTTAATAACTCCATAAAACCTGAGCGAAGCTATGCCGGGCTGATAGTTTTCTATATAAAGGAATAATATTAAGTATTGAATAAAAGATCCAAGAAATTCAGAAAATAATTTACGTTTAGATTCAAAACTTTTTATGGTACTATTTTTCTTGAAATTAGCACATTAAAATATCCGGTACGTTTGTTATATGTGTTTCCGAACAACACCGACGAACTTCGGGAGGTTATTCTTGATGAAAAAATAAGACGAAAATGTAAGTACCACTTTTCCCCTAATGTGATTATTAAGGGAGCTACGTGCCCCTAAAAACCCATGGCTGTGAAATCATTGAGTAAAAACTATTAGGAATTACTCGCGATTAAGCAACAAATCGGTCAATTATAGAACGGAGATCTAACACCTATCAAAATGGGGTTGGTAATATTAACCCCCATCATCATGAAAATAGGGGTTGCCACCCAGTTTTTGCACAAAATATATTAACGGTAAGCTGTAAGTGATTTGTTGTCATGACTTAATAATCAGCACACTGGAACGAACCACAATAGGCCGTCTTGTCGGAAATCCATTCGTGACGTATTACCTACTTCCCTGGCCACTCACCTTTACAGTGCTGAGGAGTGGGTAGGCGGTCAGCTGCCAGCCTTCCAGATACCAAGTTCATTATCAAACCATTCCAATTGTCTAATGATTAAGTGCTATTTTTTAATTTGAACAGTGAGGCGAACAGACTCTGTTTGGTTAAAATAATGATCTTTAAATTAGTGGCAAATCAGATCACTTTGTTTCGTGTGTGTGTGTGCGTGCGCATGCGCGCGCTTGCGTTGGTCTATCTTTGTGTATATTACAGATTAGAAGAAAGAATTCGCATGCCAGAAACATATTTATGTTTCTAAAAATGTTTTTGTGCCTCTTTCATGTATTCTTGTTTGTGCCTTCTAGGTAGGACTATTAGGTACATGGCAACAATAATTGTTACCTTTGGTTTGGAAGGCTGGACAGTTGGGCTTGAAATTTAACAAAGCAGGGCTATCAAAATCATTTAGCCAATTGTGTACCATTTGTAAAACGTTGTGAACAAAGTCAATTTTATCCTCTTTCCGGTCACACACTTTGTTTGTTATAAGAAATAAACAATTTTTTTGTTATTTTTAATGCCATAAGATATAAGATGCTTTATTTAATAATATTCAAAGCCATAGTTGATTGCTTCATACGAAATACATGTAAATGCCTTATATCAGGAACCACAATTTAAAACACACACATAACAAACAATGTAGTTATATCGTTCCTTAATTTGAATGTAAACTGCATATTTCTATATTTGAAATTACCTACAAAAACACTTATTATGGAGAATATAATTTTAATGGAAGACTAACATAATTTTTTTTTGCAGAAATGCCAATCTTTTTCAGGGTATGGTATTAATTGCATTTGTTAGCGAGCCGACCTAATAAAAATTGTTTAAATTGTAAAATTTTTATTTCCTAGTCGTTTATTTTCTTTGGCTGTTTCTTGTGCCTTTAGTATGAACTGCAGCTCCCGTACACGCATTCCTCTGCTTGTTCGACTGTCTGCCAATTTCGATAACAGCTATTCTATATCAAATACATATTTTCTCTCTAGAATTCATCGTTTCTTAGTTCTCTTATTATTTTATTCCCACTATCACAGTATATTACTGTATCACACAAGTTTCTCTCTGCTATGTGATGCTGCCCCTCTATGTGGTATCAATACTAGTGCGATTTTTTCAATTGTAGTTTCCCATTTGTTTCTTCAAGAAAGAGTTTCTTAGACTATGCTGCTTAGCGAATAGGCACACAACCTTTTTAGTAAATGCCACAGACCATTCACGTGAACTATATCAACCTGTACACGAGAAAGGTTAATTTACGCGATAGGGAAATCGTACAGGCACTCGACTTCCCGATGTCTTTATCATTGAATGAATATCTAGGTAGACACAGATTAGATACATTGTTTTTTTTTTTTTTTCATCTGTGGTCGAAATGGTCTCTTCGTTGTATTTTGTTATACTAATATTGTAACAATGTTCGCAAATTAAGGTATTATTATATACAACATTTCACAAACGTGCTTTGATTCGAAAACAAAAGAAAATTTCTGCTGAAATGTGCGCAAACAATTTATCATTATTAACAACTTTGTTTCTTTACATAGGCTACATATCACACATTTTCTGATAAAAAAAAAATTTGGCCTGTGATTTTTTTATTTGCTCGTTTCGTATACTGAATACGTAAGCAAAATAAAAAATATCAGTTACTCTAGACGACTTATAAATTTAACTTTTGTCTGTTAATTGAGATTCAGCAGAGTAATAAATATGTTTCATTAATTTCATAACATTTATTTAGATGTCAGTGTCAACAGTTTTGTTTGAGATGATAGTTAAAAACATTTTTTATTTACATGCTGAACAATCATCTTACAATTATTCGAATTATCTTGCTAAAGAAAGCACAAAATTATGGCATGTAATACAGATAAAAACACTACTCAAAATACAGTCATTAGTTTAACCTGTCTAAAGTTATAGTTAAATTAATTTGGAAAATTGAAAAGAGTATTTAGTGTTTTCAAGGTACTGTGGCTTTCGAAAAATTTGAAGTATGGAGACAATGTTTACTAAATGCTCAAAAAACAGGGAATATTTGGAGCGTTGGCCGGTTCCGAGAACTGTCTGGTAGGAAGGTGGCAGTTTTCCCATCACTTTCATACAAGCAAGCTACCTGGCTCTGAAACAGCAGGTGGCCTACTGTTAGGCACTTTGGTTCTTACACACCACACATCACCATCCTGTTTTTCTCCGCGAGTCCACGTATATCCACCACAAGCCACATTGTGGAGGAGAGCGCCACTTCTCAGGAGCTATCTTCCAATTAATAATTTCTCAGTCGTATTCTCATTATATGTTATTTGAGCTCGATGATCGAATATGTTCTGAAATGTACATGTTACTGTGGCTTTGTTTCTTTGTAATCTTTTTCCATTGCCTTGCAGCCGCTACTACCAGAAAAGCAAAAAATCCTACTATTCATGGGATATGGAAATATCGAATTTTTAAAGTATTCTGGACAAAAATTTAAAAAATGCCTGAATTACGTCAAAGAACATAGTTTAACAGTTAACGGAAAACTAAAATTCATGAGGAAACATGTACTAAGTTCATGTTTCAGTTGAAAAAAAACCAGCATTATTTTTTCCTAGAACACTAAAAAATTAAATTAAGAGCTGATAAGTGTAATATTTAACCTTCAACTATTTAATTATTGTGAATTTATTCAAGCTAATGAGCAGAAACCTTCAACTATGAGAAAAATAATTATGTAAACCACCCCCCTATAGCAGCCTGTATCTGATGAACTGTCAGAGTGGCCAGATTACAAATAATTAAGAAAACCACCCCCTTAATGCAGCCTGTATCTGATGAACTGTCAGAGTGGCCACATTACAAATAATTAAGGAAACCACCCCCTTAATGCAGCCTGTATCTGATGAACTGTCAGAGTGGCCACATTACAAATAATTAAGGAAACCACCCCCTTAGTGCAGCCTGTATCTGATGAACTGTCAGAGTGGCCACATTACAAATAATTAAGGAAACCACCCCCTTAATGCAGCCTGTATCTGATGAACTGTCAGAGTGGCCACATTACAAATCACTCGGAAAAATCAAACCAACTGTAACTAAATTTTCTCCACGGAACATCTTAGAAGATATAGGCGTACCTATTTATGTGATAGTATGTAAGGAATCTGTATAAATCTGTCGTGTTAGTAAATAGAATTTTCGTTGTACATTGTGAATGTAGTGAATTTATCATGGTTTTTCTATGCCCAAGAAACTAAATTTTCTTTGCTTAATACTCAGTCACAATTCAAGGTCTGTTTTTTTTTCTCAAAATAAATCGGCATTGTGTGAGTGAAGCTTATAGTTTGTGGGATAAAAACTTAAAAGTATTTAATATTTGAAATATAAATTCTTTACTATGAAATGTTCTTTTCGAATTATAACAAGACATAAGCTATGATGAATAATGTAATAAAAATTGTGCTATTTAGTATTGCAATTTTTCAACCAATCTTGTTTCCTAATATTTGACTTGCATTTGTTGATACAGGAAGGTCTGAATTGGAAGTATACACAGAGTATCTGGCAAAAAACAGCCCTATCATCCAGAGTCAAGACGGCCGAATACGTATTATACAAGAAGGAGAATGAATATTTCCACCACTGAGACAGTTTAAATCGAACAAGAATACTTGGCAAATTGAATGCGAATTTAATTAATCATTACTTTTCTTTTCAGCCACGTATGCCATCATTTATTTCAATTTTACATGTATTATCAATAAAATTTTATATTACCTTTATTTATGACTATTTAAATCTACGAATAATTATCTAAATTAAAAATTCACAGTTGTTTATTTGCAATGTGTATTCTACATGTTTTGGGCTTGTTAATAAATTCTTGTTTTTGTATCAGATATAGTTATTTCATGTTAAACATCCTCGTATATACATACAATTAATACTACAATTATTTATAAAATATTGCTATATTATTTGAGAGATTTATATGAAAATATTTATATTATTTTCCAGTGTGTATAACGCCATATTTACGGTAGTTACTTTTTTTAATTTACGGACGACAAAGCAAATAGCTATGTTCCATATTTGTGGAGGAGGCTACAACGAAACAAATTTAGTCAGACGTGCTTTCGGTAGTAACATTTTCTGGGACCATTTATATGATTAAACCGTGTCACGGGAAATTAGCCTTTCTTAGCGTCACTGATCGGGACTTCTGAGCGAAATTTTGCATTTTGATTAAATTCGTTCATTGAAGAACAATGTTTATATCTATTATTTATAAAAAGATAGAGGTCTTCTACATCCAAACAAAGTTTATGGGACATGCCTATGCTTGTCTACCACCGCCTACTACGCTGCAAATAAGAGACTTAAATTATTCTTTTCCATGTAACGATGAAACAGAATGCCTGCTTATCACGTGCAGAAAATACAAGAGATTGCCCGAACACTAGAAAGTAAATGCTATTTTACACGTAGAAATTTTTGGTAATATTGCCTTTTTTATGTGTGATTTGTAAAAACCAATACAGTTCATGTAATATTACACAAATGTTTTTAAGAGCCCAGAGACTACTACAAGTTATTGGTGAAACACATCACCGCATGGCTTAATAATCATAATTTTGATGTCAATGTACACATTTTTAAGTATGTGTATAAATACTTGCACTCCACGAACTAAAATTGTAAATTGTGCAATGTTACTGCTGTATTGTCTTTGTATAACACTTCAGGTCAGTGTAGATGACATTTGCCATTTTGTAATTTTAAAATGATGACCACGTAAGTGTAAAAATGCGATACAATATGTAGTATATATTATATTGTAGTTACACAAACCAATTTTCTGTAATTTCTCATTTATATGCATAAGTGGCTAAAACGAGTACAGTATTGGCAATGTTACACACATGTTGCCAGCAGTTCAAACATATCATATAATATGTGTTTAACATATACGATCTAGCGACAGCGAGTAGAACAATTTCGAACTCCATTTATGTTCCCGAAACCTCACTCCCGCTAATGATATAAATGCTTGCTGTTTTCATAAACGTATTATATATTTGAATTAAATTTTATCCATATTGTGAAGGTAATCACTAATAATCCTGTTGAGCTAGCGAGTTAAAATCGGTGTAAAACAATGTGCAGACTTGTAAAGTTAGACATATATAGAGTACATGAACTACGATAATGCAGTTGTAAAAGATCTGATACTGATGGTAAAATCACGTGGTAAAACAGAACATGTGTACTTGCAAATACAGCGAATCTATCATTTTGCTTCTGTGTGAGTGAAAAAAAAAGACATAGACTAATTAATAATTGCGTGGTTTGCATAAATTTACTTTTCGTTGAGAAAAATGCAGGATTGTTATTGTTTATTTTATATCATAAAGTAATTGAAATCTTACACCATTATGAGCAAAATTAGTGAGACTTTTATTTTAAATTAATATTTACAAATTGACATAGGCTAGGTGAAAAATAAAACACTGACAAAGTTCTAAATACTTGCTGCCACATAAATTTGTGTAAATTTATGCTTTTCTTGGCATAAATTGAAAAAGTGCATTGTATTGATTACAACTACATGATTAACAACATAGTCAGAGCTGCATTATAAAACAATGCCATGTTATATGAGAAACTGCTGAAAGTTAATTTTAAAACAAAATAGCTGATCGTTTATTTCTTCCTAGTGGTGTAAGTGTCGGCCGTAATTTTCAATACTACAGTTGAGAATATCATACATTTGAAGTGTTCCCAGAAATTGACGTATTCGATTTGCATTTATAATACTGCAGAATGAGGGATGTATCAACCTAAGCGAGAAACAGTGGGAAAACATAATTTCGTAGATTTCCAGCGAACTGATGAATATCTAATACGTTCGCCATTTCACACACTTTATTTCACCCATGTTTGACCACGTCTGCCAGACATGCCGGACAGTAGTTTGAACACTTCAGCCAGTAGTTTGAATACGTCAACCAGTGGTTTAAACACATCAATAAGTAGTTTGAATATGCCAGAGAGTAGTATGAATATGTCAACCAATAGCTTCAACACGTCAAACAGTAGTTTGAATATGCCAGACAGTAGTATGAATATGTCAACCAGTAGCTTCAACACGTCAACCAGTAGCTTGAATATGCCAGACAGTAGTATGAATATGTCAACCAGTGGTTTAAACACGTCAAACAGTAGTTTGAATATGCCAGACAGTAGTATGAATATGTCAAACAGTAGCTTCAAAACGTCAACCAGTAGTTTGAATATGCGAGACAGTAGTTTGAATATGTCAACCAGTAACTTCAACACGTCAACAAGTAGCTTGAATATGTCAGAAAGTAGTATGAATATGTCAACCAGTAGCTTCAACAAGTCAAGAAGTAGTTTGAATATGCCAGACAGTAGTATGAATATGTCAACCAGTAACTTCAACACGTCAACCAGTAGTTTGAATATGCCAGACAATTGTATGAATATGTCAACCAGTGGTATAAACATGTCAACCAGTAGTTTGAATATGCCAGACAGTAGTATGAATATGTCAACCAGTAACATCAACACGTCAACCAGTAGTTTGAATATGCCAGAAAGTAGTATGAATATGTCAACCAGTAGCTTCAACATGTCAACCAGTAGTTTGAATATGCCAGACAGTAGTTTGAATATGTCAACCAGTAACTTCAACACGTCAACCAGTAGTTTGAATATGCCAGACAGTAGTTTGAATATGTCAACCAGTAGCTTCAACACGTCAACCAGTAGTTTGAATATGCCAGACAGTAGTTTGAATATGTCAAACAGTAACTTCAACACGTCAACCAGTAGCTTGAATATGCCAGACAGTAGTATGAATATGTCAACCAGTAGCTTCAACACGTCAACCAGTAGTTTGAATATGCCAGAAAGTAGTATGAATATGTCAACCAGTAGCTTCAACTCGTCAACCAGTAGTTTTAATATGCCAGACAGTAGTATGAATATGTCAACCAGTTGTTTAAACACGTCAACCAGTAGTTTGAATATGCCAGACAGTAGTATGAATATGTCAACCAGTGGTTTAAACACGTCAACCAGTAGTTTGAATATGCCAGACAGTAGTATGAATATGTCAACCAGTAGCTTCAACATGTCAACCAGTAATTGAATATGCCAGACAGTAATTTGAATATGTCAACCAGTAACTTCAACACGTCAACCAGTAGTTTGAATATGCCAGACAGTAGTATGAATATGTCAACCAGTGGTTTAAACACGTCAACCAGTAGTTTGAATATGCCAGAAAGTAGTATGAATATGTCAACCAGTAGCTTCAACACGTCAACCAGTAGTTTGAATATGCCAGACAGTAGTTTGAATATGTCAAACAGTAACTTCAACACGTCAACAAATAGTTTGAATATGCCAGACAGTAGTATGAATATGTCAACCAGTAGCTTCAACACGTCAACCAGTAGCTTGAATATGTCAGAAAGTAGTATGAATATGTCAACCAGTAGCTTCAACACGTCAACCAGTAGCTTGAATATGTCAGAAAGTAGTATGAATATGTCAACCAGTAGCTTCAACATGTCAACCAGTAGTTTTAATATGCCATACGGTAGTATGAATATGTCAACCAGTGGTTTAAACACGTCAACCAGTAGTTTGAATATGCCAGACAGTAGTATGAATATGTCAACCAGTAGCTTCAACACGTCAACCAGTAGCTTGAATATGTAAGAAAGTAGTATGAATATGTCAACCAGTAGCTTCAACATGTCAACCAGTAGTTTGAATATGCCAGACAGTAGTATGAATATGTCAACCAGTAACATCAACACGTCAACCAGTAGTTTGAACATGCCAGAAAGTAGTATGAATATGTCAACCAGTATCTTCAACATGTCTACCAGTAGTTTGAATATGCCAGACAGTAGTATGAATATGTCAACCAGTGGTTTAAACACGTCAACCAGTAGTTTGAGTATGCCAGAAAGTAGTATGAATATGTCAACCAGTACTTCAACATGTCAACCAGTAATTGAATATGCCAGACAGTAGTTTGAATATGTCAACCAGTAACTTCAACACGTCAACCAGTAGTTTGAATATGCCAGACAGTAGTTTGAATATGTCAACCAGTAGCTTCAACACGTCAAAAAGTAGTTTGAATATGCCAGAAAGTAGTATGAATATGTCAACCAGTAGCTTCAACACGTCAACCAGTAGTTTGAATATGCCAGACAGTAGTTTGAATATGTCAACCAGTAGCTTCAACACGTCAACCAGTAGTTTGAATATGCCAGACAGTAGTTTGAATATGTCAACCAGTAACTTCAACACATCAAACAGTAGTTTGAATATGACAGACAGTAGTTTGAATATGTCAACCAGTAACTACAACACGTCAACCAGTAGTTTGAATATGCCAGACAGTAGTATGAATATGTCAACCAGTAGCTTCAACACGTCAACCAGTAGCTTGAATCTGCCATACAGTAGTATGAATATGTCAACCAGTAGCTTCAACACGTCAACCAGTAGTTTGAATATGCCAGACAGTAGTATGAATATGTCAACCAGTAGCTTCAACACGTCAAACAGTAGTTTGAATATGCCAGACAGTAGTATGAATATGTCAACCAGTAGCTTCAACACGTCAACCAGTAGTTTGAATATGCCAGACAGTAGTATGAATATGTCAAACAGTAGCTTCAACATGTCAACCAGTAGTTTGAATATGCCAGACAGTAGTATGAATATGTCAACCAGTAGCTTCAACACGTCAAACTGTAGTTTGAATATGTCAGAAAGTAGTATGAATATGTCAAACAGTAGCTTCAACACGTCAAACTGTAGTTTGAATATGTCAGAAAGTAGTATGAATATGTCAACCAGTAGCTTCAACATGTCAACCAGAAGTTTGAATATGCCAGAAAGTAGAATGAATATGTCAACAAAGTGGTTTAAACACGTCAACCAGTAGTTTGAATATGCCAGACAGTAGTATGAATATGTCAACCAGTAGCTTCAACACGTCATCCAGTAGTTTGAATATGCCAGACAGTAGTATGAATATGACAACCAGTAGCTTCAACACGTCAACCAGTAGTTTGAAACATTCCGCAGTAGTTTTAATACGTCAACCAGTGGTTTAAACATGTCAACCAGTAGTTTGAATATGCCAGACAGTTTTATGAATATGTCAACCAGTAGCTTCAAACACGTTAAACAGAAGTTTGAATATGCCAGACAGTAGTATGAATATGTCAACCAGTAGCTTCAACACGTCAACCAGTAGTTTGAATATGCCAGACAGTAGTATGAATTATGACAAACAGTAGCTTCAACACTTCAAACAGTAGTTTTGAATATGCCAGACAGTACTATGAATATGTCAACCAGTAGCTTCAACACGTCAAACAGTAGTTTGAATATGCCAGAAAGTAGTATGAATGTGTAAACAAGTAGCTTCAACACGTCAACCAGTGGTTAGAATAAGCCAGACATTAGTATGAATTTGTCAACCAGTAGCTTCAACACGTCAACCAGTAGTTTGAATATGCCAGACAGTAGTATGAATAAGTCAACCAGTGGTTTAAACACGTCAACCAGTAGTTTGAATATGCCAGACAGTAGTATGAATATGTCAACCAGTAGCTTCAACACGTCAAACAGTAGTTTGAATATGCCAGACAGTAGTATGAATATGTCAACCAGTAGCTTCAACACGTCAACCAGTAGTTTGAATATGTCAGAAAGTAGTATGAATATGTCAACCAGTAGCTTCAACACGTCAAATAGTAGATTGAATATGCCAGACAGTAGTATGAATATGTCAACCAGTAGCTTCAACTCGTCAACCAGTAGTTTTAATATGCCAGACAGTAGTATGAATATGTCAACCAGTGGTTTAAACACGTCAACCAGTAGTTTGAATATGCCAGACAGTAGTATGAATATGTCAACCAGTATATTCAACACGTCAAACAGTGGTTTGAATATGCCAGACAGTAGTATGAATATGTCAACCAGTAGCTTCAACACGTCAAACAGTAGTTTGAATATGCCAGACAGTAGTATGAATATGTCAACCAGTAGCTTCAACACGTCAACCAGTAGTTTGAATATGCCAGACAGTAGTATGAATATGTCAACCAGTGGTTTAAACATGTCAACCAGTAGTTTGAATATGCCAGACAGTAGTATGAATATGTCAACCAGTAGCTTCAACATGTCAACCAGTAGTTTGAATATGCCAGACAGTAGTATGAATATGTCAACCAGTAGCTTCAAACCGTCAACCAGAAGTTTGAATATGCCTGACAGTAGTTTGAATATGTCAACCAGTAGCTTCAACACGACAACCAGTAGTTTGAATATGCCAGACAGTAGTATGAATATGTCAACCAGTAGCTTCAACACGTCAAACTGTAGTTTGAATATGCCAGACAGTAGTATGAATATGTCAACCAGTAGCTTCAACACATCAACCAGTGGTTTGAATATGCCAGAAAGTAGTATGAATATGTCAACCAGTAGCTTCAACACGTCAACCAGTAGTTTGACCACTTCAGCCAGTAATTTGAATATGCCAGACAGTAGTTTGAATATGTCAACCGGCAGTTTTAACACATCAAACAGTAGTTTGAATATGTCAGCCAGTAGTTGGAATACGTCAGCCGGTAGTTTGACCACATCAGATGGTAGTTTTAATACGTCAGCAAGTTGTTTTAACTTGTCAGCTACTAGTTTGAAAACATCAGACGTTAGTTTGACTATGTCAGCCAATAGTTTGAATGCATCAGATAGAAGATTGAATTCGTCAGCCAGTTGTTTGAACACATCATCCAGTAGTTTCACATGTCAGCCAGTAGTTTGATGACGTCAGACAGTAGTTTGAAAATATCACCATAGTTTGAACACGTCAGACAGCAAATTTGTACACTCCAGACCCTAGTTTAAATATGTTGGAGGTAGTTTGAATAAATCAGAAGTACTTTGATCATGTCAGATGGTAGTTTCACCATGTCAGACAGTAGTTTGACCACGTCAGCCAGTAGTTTGAATAAGTCGGCCTGTAGTTTGAACACATCAGACAGTAGTTTGACCAAATCAGTTATTATTTTGACCACGTCAGACAGTAATTTGAACATGTTAGCCAGTAGTTTGAACATGCCAGCTAGTAGTTTTAGACAGTAGTTTGAATACATCAGCCAGTAGTTTGAACACAACAGCCAGTAATTTGACCACATCAGCCGGTAGTTAGACAATGTCTGCCAGTAGTTTGAATACATCAGACAGTAATTTGAATTCATCAACCAGTAGTTTGAACACTACTACCAGTTGTTTGACCACATCAGCCAGTAGATTGACCATTCAGCCAATAGTTTGAATACATCAGACAGTTGTTTGACCATGCTAGATAATAGTTTGAACTCGACAGACAGTAGTTTGAATATGTCAGCAGTAGTTTGATCATGACAGACAGTAGTTTGAACACTTCAGACAGTAGATTGGCAACATCAGCCAGTAGTTTGAAAACGTTTACAAGTAGTTTGAACATGTCAGATGGTAGTTTGACCACATCAGCCAGTAGTTTGACCATGTCAACCAGTAGTTTGAACATGACAGATAAAAGTTTGAACATGTTAGCCTGTACTTTGACCACATAAGCCAGTAGTTTGAATATGTCAGACAGTAGTTTGACCACATCAGCCAGTAGTTCGAACATATCAGCCAGTAATTTGACCACATCCACCAGTCGTTTGAACACGTCAAACAGTAATTTGACCATGCCAGACTGTAGTTTGACCAAGTCAGCCATTAGATTGACCATGTCAGCCAGTAGTTTTAATGTGTCAGAGAGTAGTTTGACCACATCATCCAGAATTAGGAACACGTCATATGTTAGTTTGACCATGTCAGATGGTAGTTTGAACATATTAGCCAGTAGTTTGACATTGTCAGCCAGTAGGTTTGAAAACATGAGACAGTATTTTGAATACCTCAGCCAGTAGTTTGAACACGTCAGGTAGTAGTGAGGCCATGTCAGCCAGTAGTTTGAACACACCAGTCAGTAGCTTGAATTTGTTAGACAAAGTTTGAACACATCAGTCAGTAATTTTAACAAGTAACCAAGTGGTTTGAACACAACAGATGGTAATTTGACCATGTCAGCCAGCAGTTTGATAATGTCAGACAGTAGTTTGAACACATCAGACAGTAGTTTGAATAAATGAGACAGTATTTTGAATATGTAAGCCAGTAGTTTGAACATGTCAGATATTTGAGTGACCATGTCAGCAAGTATTTTGAACACACCAGCCAGTAGTTACACCACACCAGACAGTAGTTTTACAAGGTTAGCCAGTAGTAGAAAATGACAGCTAGTAGTTTGAATAGTTCAACCAGTATTTTGAATATGTAAACCAGTAGTTTTACCAGGGCAGATAGTAGTTTGAACACATTAGACAGTATTTTGAACATGTCATCCTGTAGTTTGAACATGTCAACCAGTAGTTTGAACATGTCAGAAGGTAGTTTGACCACCTCAGACAGTAGTTTGTCCAGGTCTGTCAGTAATTGACCATGTCTGCCAGTTGTTTGAGCACGTCAAACTGTAGTTCGACCATGTCAAACAGAAGTTTGAACTCAACAGCCAGAAGATTGGCTACGTCAGCCAGTAGTTTGAATCCACCCATAAGTAGTTTGAATACATCAGACCAGTTTGAATACGTCAGACAGTAGTTTTAACATGTCAGCTAGTATTTTGAAAACGTCAGATGGTAGACCATATCAGACAGTAGTTTGACCATGTCAGCCAGTAGTTTGACCACCTCAGCTAGTAGTTTGGAATTATAAGATGGTAGTTTGAACATATCAGCCAGCAATTTGAACACACTAGACAGTAATTTTAATATAACAGACTATAGCTTGAATATGTCAGCAGTTGTTTGATCATGTCAGAGAGTTGTTTGACCAAGTCAGACAGTAGTTTGAATATGTCAGACAGCAGTTTAAATTTATCAACCGGTAGTTTGAACAAGTCAGCCAGTATTTTGAACCTGTCAGATGATAGTTTGACCACTTCAGCCAGAAGTTTGACCATGCCAGCCATTAGTTTGAATACGTCAGACAGTAGTTTGAATATGTCAGCCAGTATTTTGAACATGTCAGCCAGTAGTTTGAACAGGTCAGATTGTCATTTGATCACATCAGCTGGTAGTTTGACCACGTCTGTCAGTAGTTTGAATACCTAAAAAGTAGTTTTAATATATCGAATAGTAGTTGGTTTATGTCAGCCAGTAGTTTTAACATGTCAGCCAGTAGTTTGATATCATTAAATGGAAGTTTGACCACCTCTGCAAGCACTTTGAACACTCCCGACAGTAGATATTAATAAATCAGGAAGTAGTTTGAATACATCAGCAGTAGTTTGATCATGTCAGATGGTAGTATGACAATGTGAGACAGTAGTTTGACCATTTCAACCAGTGTTTTGATCTTGTCAGCCGGTATATTGACTGCGTCACACAGTAGTTTGAACACAGCCAGTATTTTGACCCCATCAGCCAGTAGTTTGAACATGTCATACAGTAGATTGAATACATCAAACAGTAGATTAAACACACCAGCAAGTATTTTGAACATCTCAGAGGGTAGTTTGGCCACATCAGCCACAAGTTTGACCATGTCAGCCTGTAGTCTGAACACATCAGCCAGTAGTTTGACCACATCCATCAGTTGTTTGAACATGACAGACAGTAATTTGACCATGCCAGACTGTAGCTTGACCTTGACAGCCAGTAGTTTGAATATGTCATACAGTAGTTTGAATATGTCATACAGTAGTTTGAATATGTCATACAGTAGTTTGACCATGTCAGCCAGAAGTTTTAACACGTCAGATGGTAGTTTGAACATATTCGACAAAAGTTTGTCATTGTCAGCCAGAAGATTGATAATGTCAGACAGTAGTTTGAACATGTCAGATATTAGCGTGACCATGTCAGCCAGTAGTTTGAACACACTGGCCAGTAGTTTCACCACGACAGAAAGTAATTCGAATATGTTAGCCAGTAGTTTAAATATTGCAACCAGTAGTTTGAATATGTCAGGCAGTAGTTTCACCACATCAGCCAGTAGTTCGAATACATCAGCCAGTAATTTGACCACATCCACCAGTCGTTTGAACACGTCAGACAGTAATTTGACCATGCCAGCCAGTAGTTTGAATACATCAGACAATAGTTCGAAAATGTCAGCCAGCATTTTGAACATGCCAGACAGTAGTTTGAATACGGCAGACAGTAGTTTGAATATGTTATCAGTAGTTTGATGTCAGACAGTAGTTTGTACACTTCAGACAGAAGTAAGACCATGTCATACAGTAGATTGACAATATCAGCCAGTAGTTTGAATACATCAGACAGTAGTTTGAACATGTCAGCCAGTAGTTTGACCAAGTCAACCAGCAGTTTGAACACGACAGATAACTGTTTGAACATGTTAGCCAGTACTTTGACCACATCAGCCAGTAGATTGACTATGTCAGACAGTAGTTTGAGCACATCAGCCAGTAGTTTGAACACATCAGCCAATCATTTGAATATGTCAGACAGTAATTTTACCAAACCAACCTGTAGTTTGACCGAGTCAGCCATTAGTTTGACCATGACAGCAAATAGTTTGAATATGTCAGAAAGTAGTTTGACCACATCAGCCAGAAGTTTGACCACATAAGCCATTAATTTGAACATGTCAGCCAGTAGTTTGAACTCGTCAGATGGTAAATTTATGCCGGACAGTAGTTTGAACACATTAGCCAATAGTATGACCAGGTCAGCCAGTAGTTTGAATAGGTCAGGGAGTAGTTTGAACATGTCAGCCAGTAGTTTGAACACGTCAGATTATAGTGTGACCATGTCAGCCAGTAGACTGAACACACCAGCCAGTTGTTTCACCACGTCAGACAGTAGTTTAAATACGTTTGCTAGTAGTTGAATATATCAGCCAGAAGTTTGAATAGTTCATCTAGTATTTTGAATATATAAACCATTCGATTGAACAGAATAGCTAGTAGTTTGAACACATAAGACAGAAGTTTGAATTTGTTTACCAGTAGTTTAAACATGTCAACTGAAGTTTGACCTTGTCAGCCAGTAGTTTGACCACGTCAGCCAGTAGTTTGAATACATCAAACATTAATTTGAACATGTCAGCCAGCTGTTTGAACATTTCAATCAGTAGTTTGAACATGTCTGATTATAGTTTGATGACCTCAGACAGCAGTTTGAACACATCATCCAGTATGTGGACAATTTCAAGCTTTAGATTGAATACATGAGACAGTTGTTTGAATATGTGAGCCTGTAGTTTGAAGATGTCAGATGGTAGTTTAACCACATCTGCCAGTAGTTTGACCAGGTCTGCCAGTATTTTGACCATGTCAGCCAGTAGTTTGTATAAATCAGACTGTAGTTTCAGCACATCAGCATGTAGATTAACTACATCAGCCAGTATTTTGAATCCACTCAAAAGTAGTTTGAATACATCAGACAGGTTTGAATACATCAGACAGTAGTTTTAACATGTAAGTATTTGAAAATCTCATATTTTAGTTAGACAACGTTAGCCATTAGTTTGATCATGTCAGTCAGTAGTTAGAATATGTCAGACAGCAGTATGAATTAGTCAGCCAGTAGTTTGAACACATCATCCATTATTTTGACAATGTCAGCCAGTAGTTTGAAAACGTCAGCCAGCAATTTGAACACACCAGACAGTAGTTTGAATACGACATACTGTAGTTTGAATATGTCAGCAGTAGTTTGATCATGTTAGGCAGTAGTTTAATTATGTCAGCCAGCAGTTTGAACAAGCCAGACGGTAGTTTGAATATGTCAGACAGTAGTTTTCATATGACAGACAGTATTTTGATCATGTCAGCTAGTAGTTTGAATACGTCAGCCAGTTATTTGACCATGTCAGCCAGTAGTTTGAACAAGCCAGATGGTGCCAATGACACCGAGCGATATGAAATGCACGAACTAACTGCAACCTTTATACACCTCAAGAACAAGTTACATCCAGTACATTACCATAGATAACATAAAAGATAAAGTTACAACAAACGCAAAAACACTAAAGACCCGATGCGCTATTAATAGCCGGCGTCCTTGACAGGGGAGCGCATGGCAGCAGGCAGGCTATTCTTATCTCCCATACTGGCAGCGCGCCAACCAAGGTTAAATCCTTAGGCTAAATCTTTGAACGCGATAGCTCATAGTAGTACTTGTGAGCTAGTTGTGCGTTCGAAATACAAGTCCGTAACCTTGAAAACAAAATTGCTCGTAAAATCCTAACCTGTGTCCCGAATTAAGTAAAACAAACAGCAATGTGACCACAGATGTAGATGTTGTTTCTGTTCGTAACAAGAGACACATTTTGAGGTACATTACTAAAGAGGATCGTTCGCCTTTTTACAATGTGAGTGTCAAAGATTTACATTTTAATGTTCAGTTGTTCGAGTGGTTAGCTCGTGTTAAGAAGTTTTTGTATTTATACCCGTTCGTTGTTTCTAACGCACACTACAGGCATTATATTTTAGGGTGTTTAAATGAGTACCGACGTTCAAAGAAGGGTCCGGGTTTGCGTATATGCTGCATTAACTATTTTGGCTGGTTAAACACTGTTGTTGAATGGCATAACTCGTGGGTTAATTCTGGATGGCGTCATAAGAAGAAACAATTGTATTTGTTTGGACCTTCCAGTGTTGGTAAGTCGTCCGCTTGTAACTTAATTTTTGGTGACTGTAAAATATTTTATCCAGATTGCAGAAAATTTGCATTTGGCGACATGGACCTTTCTTATGGCGTAATTGTTTTTGAAGAATTTAATGCTAATTTTCGTTGCATGTCCATAATTAAGAGGTTATGTGAAGATTTGAGTGTACGTTTACCTGTTAAGGGGTCTGTTGGTAATGTACTTAGTTGGCGTAAACCTATTTGGTGTCACATCAGACAGAAGTGACAACATTAGCCAGTAGTTTGAACAGGTCAGCCAGTAGTTTGACCACATCAACCTGTCATTTGAACATGTCAGACAGTAATTTTACCACACCAACCTGTAGTTTGACCAAGTCAGCCATTAGTTTGACCATGACAGCAAGTAGTTTGAATATGTCAACCAATTATTTGAACATGTCAGACAGTAGTTTGACAGCATAAGCCAGTAGTTTGAACAGGTCAGTCAGTAGTTTGAATACATCAGACAGTAGATTGATCATTCAGCCAGTAGTCTGAATACATCAGACAGTAGCTTGAATATGTCAGCCAGCAGTTTGAACATGCAAGACAATAGTTTGAGTACTACAGACAGTAGTTTGAATATGTCAGCAGTAGTTTGACCACGTCAGCCAGAAGTTTGAATATGTCAGACAGTAGTTTGAATAAATGAGACAGTAGTTTGAATATTTCAGCCAGTAGTTTGAACACATTGTAAGGTAGTTTGAACACACCGGCCAGTAGTTTAACCTCATCTGCCAGTAGTTTGACCACATGAGCTAGTAATTTGACCATGTCAACCAGTGGTTTAACCTGTGAGATGGTAGTTTGACCACATTAGACAGTAGTTTGAACACATGATCCATTAATTTGACTATAGCTACCAGTAGTTTGAATACATGTGATGGTAGTTTGAATATGTCAGGCAGAAGTTTGAACATGTCAGATGGTAGTTTGACCATATCAGGCAGTAGATTGACCACATCAGCCACTAGTTTGACCATGTCAGCCAGTATGTTGATTACGTAAGACAGTATTTTGAACACGTCAGTCAGTAGTTTGGACTCGTCAGATGGTAGTTCGACCACATCAGCCAATAGTTTGGCCATGTCAACGAGTTGTTTGAAAAGGAATACAGTAGTTTGAACAGGTTAGACAGTAGTTTGACCACATCAGTCCATAGATTGAACACGTCAGACAGTAATGTGACCACATTAGCCTGTAGTTTGACAATGTCAGCCAGTAGTTTGAAAACGCCAAACAGTAATTTTAATTCGTCAGCCAGTTGTTAGAACACATCAGCCAGTAGTTTAACCATGTAGGCCAGTGGATTTATCAAGACAGCCAGTAGTTTGAATAGATCAGACAGTTGTTTGAACACATCAGCCAGCAGTTTGAACATGTCAGACATTAGTTTGAATACGACAGACAGTAGTTTAAATATGTAGGCAGAAGTTTTATCATGTCTGACAGTTGTTTGAACATGTCAACCAGTAGTTTGACCATGTCAGCCAGCAGTTTGAACAAGCCAGATGGTAGTTTTCATATGTCAGACAGTATTTTGATCATGTCAGCCAGTAGTTTGAATACGTCAGCCAGATATTTGACCATGTCTGCCAGAAATCCGAACACGTCAGACAATAGTTTGATTACATCAACCAATAGTTTGAACACGTCAGCAAGTAGTATACCATGTCAGCCAGTAGTGTGAACATTTCAGCCTAGAGTTTGACAGTGTCAGCCAGTAGTTTGACCACGTTATATAGTAGTTTGAATACGTCAACCAGTTGTTTTACTATATCAACCAGTAGTTCGAACACTTCAACCAGTAGTTTGAATAAGTCAGCCAGGAAATTTACCATGTCAGACTGTTGTTTGACCACGTCAGACAGTAGTTTGAACACATCAGCAAGAAGTTTGAACACACCAGACAGTAGTTTGTCCATTAGCCAGTAGTTTTAACACATCACAGATTAGTTTAAATATTTAAAGCAGTAGTTTGAACACATCAGACAATAGTTTGCCAAGGCAGCTAGTAGTTTGAACACACCAGCCAGTAGTTTCACAATGGCAGCCAGTAGTTTCACCATGAAAGACAGTAGTTCAAATTCGTTAGACAGTAGTTTGAATGACAGCCAGTAGTTTGAATGTGTCAGCCAGTAATTTGAATACTTTAACCAGTATTTTGAATATTAAACCAGTAGTTTGAACACATAAG
Source organism: Dryococelus australis (assembly GCA_029891345.1). Lineage (NCBI taxonomy): Eukaryota > Metazoa > Arthropoda > Insecta > Phasmatodea > Phasmatidae > Dryococelus > Dryococelus australis. The sequence goes on along the minus strand of CM057006.1, from coordinate 94,150,610 downwards.
ACAGTAGTTTGAATATGTCAAACTGTAGTTGGATTATGTCAGACAGCATTTTGACCACATCGTCCAGTAATTTGACCATGAAAGCCAGTAGTTTTAATGTATCAGAAAGTAGTTTGAACACAACAGCCAGCAGTTTGAACATGTCAGCCAGTAGTTTGATCATATCAGCTAGTATGTTGACCACGTCTGTCAGCAGTTTGAATACCTAAAAAAGTAGTTTGGATATATACAGTTGTTGGTTTATGTCAGCCAGTAGTTTTAACATGTCAGCCAGTAGTTTTAACATGTCAGCCAGTAGTTTGATAACATTCGAGGGAAGTTTGGCCACATCAACAAGCACTTTGATCACCCCAGACAGTAGATATTAATACATCCGGAAGTAGTTTTAATACATCAGCAGTAGTTTGATCAAACCAGATGGTAGTGTGTCAATGTCAGACAGTAGTTTGACCATGTGAACCAGTGTTTTGACCTTGTCAGCCAGTATATTGACCGCATCAGCCAGAAGTTTGAACATGTCTTACAGCAGTTTGAATATATCAGCCAGTAGTTTAAACACATCAGCAAGTTTTTTGAACATGTCAGAGGGTAATTTGACCACATCAGACACAAGATTGACCATGTCAGCCAGTTGTTTGAATAGGAAGACCATAGTTTGAACAGGTCAGACAGTAGTTTGACCACGTCAGCCCATAGTTTGATTATGTCAGACAGTAATTTGGCGTCAGCCAGTAGGTTGACAATTTCAGTCAGTAGTTTGAATACGTCAGACGGTAGTTTGAATTCGTCAGCAAGTAGTTTGACCACTTCAGCCAGTAGAATGACCAAATCATCCAGTTGTTTGAATACATCAGATGTTAGTTTGAAGATGTCAGCTAGCAGGTTGAACATGCCGGACAGTATTTTAAATAAGACAGACAGTAGTTTGAATATGTCAGACAGTAGTTTGATAATGTCAGACAGTAGACAGACAACGCCACCGAGTAGTTGAATACATCACAGTGTTTTTTGAACTCATCAGCTAGCCTTTTGATAATGAATTGCAGTAGATTGAATACATCAGACATTAGTTTGAATATGTCTGCCATTAGTTTGAACATGTCAGATGGTAGTTTGACAACATCAGCCAGTAGTTTGACCATGTCAACCAGCAGTTTGAACACAACAGATAAAAGTTTGAACATGTTCGCCAGTACTTTGACCACATAAGCCAGTAGTTTTAATATGTTAGACAGTAGTTTGAGCACATCAGACAGTAGTTTGACCACATCAGTCAGTAGTTTGAACACATCCGAAAGTAGTTTGACCACATCCACCAGTTGTTTGAACACATCAGACAGTAATTTGCACATGCCAGACTGTAGTTTGACCTTGAACATCTAAGATGGTAGTTTGACCATGTCAGATGGTAGTTTAACCAATTCAGACTGTAGTTTGAACACATCAGCCAGTATATGGACCATTCAGCCAGTTGTCTGAATACATCAGACAGTAGCTTGAATATGTCAGCCAGCAATTTGAACATTCCAGACAGTAGTTTTAGTACTTCAGACAATCGTTAGAACATGTCAGCAGTAGTTTGAACATGTCAGCCAGTACTTTGAACATGTCAGAGGGCAGTTTCTCCACGTCAGCCACAAGTTTGAACATATCAGCCAGAAGTTTAAACAAGTCCGCCAGTTGTTTGAACAAATCGGACTGTAATTTGACCACATCACCCAGTAGTTTTAAAATGTCAGCCAGTTGTTTGAATACGTCAGACAGTAGTTTGAATATGTCAGCCAGTTGTTTGAACATATCGGGCAGTAGTTTGTTCGTGTCAGCCAGTAGAATGACCACATCATCATGTTGTTTGAATACATCAGATGGAAGTTTGAAGATGTCAGCCAGTAGTTTGAACATGTCAGATAGTAGTTTGTATACGACAGACATTAGTCTGAATATGTCATTATTAGTATGATCATTGCAGACAGTAATTTGGCCACATCAGACAGTAGTTTGACCATGTAAGCTGGTAATTGGACCATGTCAGCATGTATTTTGAACACATCAGATGGTAAATTCACCATTTCAGACATTTGTTTGAATTCATCAGACAGTAGTTTGACCATGTCAGCTAGAATTGGGAAATGTCAGATGGTAGTTAAACCACATCAGCCAGTATTTGACCATGCCAGCCAGTAGTTAGAATATGATACACAGTAGTATGAATTAGTCAGCCAGTATTTTGACAATGTCAGCCAGTAGTTTGACAATGTCAGCCAGTACTTTGAAAATATTAGACAGTTTTTTGAAAATGGCAGCCAGCAATTTGAACACACCAGACAGTAGTTTGAATACGACATACAGTTGTTTGAAAATGTCAGCAGTAGTTTGAGTATGTCAGACAGAAGTTTGAATACTACAACCAGTAGTTTGGACATGTCAGAGAGTATTTTGAACATGTCAGATGGAAGTTTGACCACATCTGCCAGAATTTTGACCATGTCAGCTATTAGTTTGAATACTTCAGACAGTAGTTTGAATATGTCAGCCAGTAGTTTGAACATGTCAGCCAGTAGTTTGACCATGTCAGATAGCAGTGTGACCAGGTCAGCCAATAGTTTAATCATGACAGCCAGTATTTTGAATAGGAAGAGAGTAGTTTGAACACATCAGATAGTAATTTGACCATGTCAGCCAGTTTAACCTAGTCAGATAGTAGTTTGAATATGTGCGATGGTAGTTTGAATTCGTCAGACAGTAGTTAGAACACATCAGCCAGTAGTTTGACCACATAAGTCAGTAGATTGATCAGGTCAGCCAGTAGTTTGAATACGTCAACCGTCAGTTTGAACATGCCAGACAATAGTTTGTATACGACAGACAGTAGTTTTCATATGTCGGACACTATTTTGTTCATGTCAGCCAGTAGTGTGAATCCGGCAGCCAGTAATTTGACCACGTCAGCCAGATCTCTGAACACATCAGACAATAGTTTGAATACGTCAACCAATAGTTTGAACACGTCAGCCAGTAGTTTACCATGTCAGCAAGTAGTGTGAACTTTTCAGCCCATAGATTGACAATGTCAGCCAGTAGTTTGACTACATCAGACAGTAGTTTAAATATGTCAACCAGTAGGTTTAATATATCAACGAGTAGTTTGAACACTTTAGCCAGTAGTTTGGATATGTTAGACAGTAGTTTGACCTCGTCAGACTGTAGTTTGACCACGTCATACAGTAGTTTGAACACATCAGCCAGACGTTTGAATACATCAGGCAGTAGTTTGACTATCAGCCAGTTGTTTGAACATGTCAGAGAGTAGTTTGAATATTTAAAGCAGTAGCTTGAACATATCAGACAATAGTTTGCCAAGTTAGCTACAAGTTTGAACACACTAGGCTGTAGTTACACCACGTCAGCCAGTAGTTTCACCACCAAAGTCAGTAGCTCGAATTCGTTAGATGGTAGTTTGAATATGTCAGCCAGTAGTTTGAATGAGTCAGCCAAAAGTTTGAATACATCAACCAGTAATTTGAAAATGTAAACCAGGAGTTTTAATGGACCAGCCAGTTTTTTGAATACATAAGACATTAGTTTGAAAATGTCCACCAGTAATTTGAACATGTCAGACAGTAGTTTGACCACATCAGCCAGTAATTTGACGTCTGTCAGTAGTTTGACCATGTCAGTCAGAAGTTTGAACACTCCAGACTGTAGTTTGACAATGTCAGACATTAGTTTGAACACATCAGCCAGCAGTTTGACTATGGAATCCAGTAGTTTGAATACCTAAAAAAGTAGTTTGAATACATCGGACAGCAGGTGGTTTATGACAGCAAGTAGTTTTAACATATCTTCCAGTAGTTTTAACATGTCAACCAGTTGTTTATTAACATCAAATGGAAGATTGAAAACATTGGTAAGCACTTTGAATTCCCCAGACAGTAGATATTAAAGCATCAGGGAGTAGTGTGAGCACATCAGCAGTAGTTTGATTATGACAGATGATAGTTTGACAATGTCAGACAGTAGTTTGAACATGTCAGCCAGTATTTTGACCAAATCAGCCAATTGTTTGAACACATCAGACAGTAGTTTGACCATGTCAACCAGTATTTTACCACATCAGACAGTAGTGTGATAATGTTAGCCAGTAGTTTGACTACGTCGGACAGTTGTTTGAACATGTCAGCCAGTAATTTTAAAATGCAGAGTGAATTTTGTCCCCGTCAGCCACTAGTTTCAACATGTCAACCAGTAGTTTGAACAATCCAGCCACTAGTTTGAACACATCAGACAGTAATTTGACCACATCAGCCAGTAGATTGACGATATCAGGCATTTGTTTGAATACCTCACACAGTAGTGTGAATTTGTCAGCCAGTAGTTTCACCACATCAGCCAGTAGTTTGGCAATGTCAGACAGTAAATTGAATATGTCAACCAGTAGTTTTAATATGACAACCAGTAGTTTGAACATGTCAGGCAGTAGAGTGAATATGTCAGCCAGTAGTTTGGCCATGTCAGACTGAAGTTTGACCACGTCAGACAGTAGTTTTAACACTTCAGCCAGCAGTTTGAATACATCAGGCAGTGGTTTTACCATGGCAACCAGTAGTTTGAACACGTCAGAGAGTAGTTTGAATATGTAAAGCAGTATTTTGATCACATCAACCAATAGTTTGCCACATTAGTCAGTAGTTTGAACATGCATCTAGTAGTTTCACCACATCAGCCAGCAGTTTCACCATGAAAGACAGTAGTTCGAATTCATTAGCCAGTACATTGAATATGCCAGCCAGAAGTTAGAATACATCAATCAGGAGTTTGAAAATGTAAACCATTAGCATTAACAGACCAGCCAGTTTTTTGAACAAATAAGAAAGTAGTTTGAAAATGTCAACCAGTAATTTGAATATTTCAGACCGTTGTTTGAACACGTCAGTCAGCAGTGGTTACATGTTAGCCTGTAGTTTGAAAATGTCAGATGGTAGTTTGACCATGTCAGCCAGTATTTTACCACCACATCAGAAAGTAGTTTGGATACGTTAGCCAGTAGTTTGACAATGGCTGCCAATAGTTTGAATATGTCAGACATTAGATTGAATACTTCAGCCAGTAATTTGAACAAGTAAGCCAGTAGTTTGAACACATCAGATGATTGTTTGTCCATGTCAGGCAGTATTTTGAATACATCAGCCAGTTGTTTGAACATGTCAGCCAGCATTTTGAACATGTCGGAGGGTAATTTGTCCACGTAAGCCCCAAGTTTTAACATGTCAGCTATTAGTTTGAACAAGTCAGTCATTAGTTTGAAAATGTAGGACAGTAATTTGACCACATCAGACAGTAGTTTGACAATGTCAGCCAGTTTTTGAATACGTCAGACAGTAGTGTGAATTTTTCAGCCAGTAGTTTCTTTACATCAGCCAGTATAGTAACCATGGCAGCCAGTAGAATGGCCACGTCATCCAGTTGTTGGAATACAACACTGTAGTTCTAACATGTCAGCCATCAGTTTGAACATGCAAGACAGTGGTTTGAATACGACAGACAGTAGTTTGAATATGTCAACAATAGTTTGATCATATCAGACAGTAGTTTGACAGTGTCACACAGTAGTTGACAATGTAAGACAGTAATTTGACCATGCCAGCCTGTATTTTAAACACATCAGATGGTATATTAACCATTTCAGACATGTGTTTGAGTACATCAGGCGGTAGTTTGACCATGTCAGCCAGATGTTTGAATACATCAGACAGTAGTTTGAAAAATGAGACAGTAGTTTGAATACTTCAATCAGTAGTTTGGAAATGTAAACCAGTAGTTTTAACAGACCAGCCAGTTATTTGAACAAATAAGACAGTTTTTTGAAAATGTCAACCAATAATTTGAACATGTCAGACAGTAGTTTTACCACATCAACCAGTAGTATGACCAGGTTAGCCAGTAATTTGAATATTTCAGACCGTAATTTTAACTCGTCAGCCAGCAGTTTGAACATGTCAGCCAGTAGTTTGAACATGTCAGATGGTAGTTTGATCATGTCAGCCAGTAGTTTGACCACATCAGCCTGTAGTTTGATCTCGTCTGCCAGTAGTATGACCATGTCATTCAGAGGTTTTGAACATGTCAGAGTGTTGTTGGACCATGTTAGACATTAGTTTTAACACGTCAGCCAGTAGTTTGACCACATCAGCAAGTTGTTTGAATACTTAAAATATAGTTTTAATATACCGAACAGTAGTTTGAATACATCAGCCAGTAGTTTTAACATGTCAGCCAGTAGTTTATAAACATAAGTTGGATGTTTTATCATGTCAGCCAGCAATTTGAACAGTCAGACAGTAGTTTAAATACATCAGTATGTAGTTTGAATATGTCAGCAGTAATTTGATCATGTCAGATGGTAGTTTGACAACGTCTGTCATTAGTTTAACCATGTCGATCAGAAGTTTGAACATATCAGACTAGTTTGATAATGTCAGACATTAGTTTGAACACATCAGCCAGTAGTTTGACCGTGTCAGCAAGTAGTTTGACAATGTCAACCAGTTGTTTGAATACGTCAGACAGTAGTTTGAATATGTCAGCCAGTATTTTGAACATGTCAGAGGGTAATTTGACCACATCAGCCATGGGTTTGAATAGGAAGACCATAGTTTGATCAAGTCAGACAGTAGTTTGACCACGTCAGCCAATAGTTTGATTATGTCAGACAGTAAATTGACCACACCACCCAGTAGTTTGAAAATGTCAGCCATTACTTTGGATACGTCAGACAGCAGTTTGAATTCGTCAACCAGTAGTTTGACCACTTCAGCCAGCAGTTTGACAATGTCAGACAGTATATTTGAATATGTCAACCAGAAGTTGCAATATGTCAACCAGTAGTTTGAACATGTCAGCCAGAAGAATAATTATTTCAGCCAGTAATTTGGCCATATGAGACTGTAGTTGGACCACGTCAGACAGTAGTTTTAACACTTCAGCCAGCAGTTTGAATACATCAGGCAGTGGTTCTACCATGGCAACCAGTAGTTTGAACACGTCAGAGAGAGAGTTTGAATATGTAAAGCAGTAGTTTGAACACACCAACCAATAGTTTGCCACATCAGCCAGTAGTTTGAACATGCATCTAGTAGTTTCACCACATCAGCCAGTAGTTTCACCATGAAAAACAGTAGTTCTAATTCATTAGCCAGTAGATTGAATATGCCAGCCAATAGTTTGAATACATCAATCAGTAGTTTGAAAATGTAAACCAGTAGTTTTAACAGACCAGCCAGGTTTTTTAAACAAATAAGACAGCAGTTTGAAAATCTCAACCAGTAATTTGAACATGTCAGACTGTAGTTTGAAAATGTCAGATGGTAATTTGACCATGTCAGCCAGTATTTTACCACATCAGACAGTAGTTTGAATACATTAGCCAGTAGTTTGACTATGTCTGCCTATAGTTTGAATATGTCAGGCATTACATTGAATACATCAGCCAGTAGTTTGAAAATATAAGCTAGTAGTTTGAACATGTCAGCCTGTAGTGTGAATATTTCATACAGTAGTTTGAATACATCAGCCAGTTGTTTTAACATGTCAGCCAGTATTTTGAACATGTCGGAGGGTAATTTGTCCTCATCAGCCTCAAGTTTGAACACATCAGCTAGTAGTTTGAACAAGTCAGCCAGTAGTTTGATCACGTTAGACAGTAATTTGACATCAGCCAGTATTTCAACACATAAGCCAGTATAGTGACCATGGCAGTCAGTAAAATGGCTATGTCATCCAGTTGTTGGAATACAACACTGTAGTTTCAACATGTCAGCCATCAGTTTGAACATGCCAGACAGTGGATTGAACACGACAGACAGTAGTTTGATTATGTCAGTACTTGATTTATCATATCAGACAGTAGTTTGACCATGTCAGACAGTAGTTGACAATGTATGCCGGTAATTTGACCATGTCAGCCTGTATTTTGAACACATCAGATGGTAGATTGACCATTTCAGACGTTAGCTTGAATACATCAGACAGTAGTTTGACCATGTCAGCCAGAAGTTTGAATATGTCAGACATTAGTTTGAATTAATGAGACAGTGGTTTGAAAATTTCAGCCAGTATTTTGTACAACTCGTATGGTAGGTTGACCACATCGGCCAGTAATTTGACCATATCAGTCAGTAGTTTCACCACGTCAGACAGTAGTTTCACCACCAAAGTCAGTAGATCAAATTCTTTAGACAGTAGTTTGAATATGTCAGCCTGTAGTTTGAATGAGTCAGCCAAAAGTTTGAATACTTCAACCAATAATTTGAATATGTAAACCAGTAGTTTGAACACATAAGATAGTTTGAATATGTCTAACAGTAGTTTGAACATGTCAGACAGTAGTTTGACCACATCATCCAGAAATTTGACGTCACCCAGTAGCTTCAATATATATCAGACAGTAGTTTTGAACAAAACAGTCGGCAATTTGAACACGTCAGCCAGTAGTCATGCTAGTCAGAAGTTTGAACACTCCAGACTGTAGTTTGACAATGTCAGGCATTAGTTTGATCACATCAGCCATTAGTTTGACCGTGTCAGCCAGTAGTTTGAATACCTAAAAAAGTAGTTTGAATACATCGGACAGTAATTGGTTTATGTGAGCCAGTTGTTTGATAACAGCAGATTGAAGTTTGACGACGTCAGCCATCACTTTGAATTCTCCAGACAGTAGCTATTAATACATCAGGAAGTAGTTTGAATATGTTAGCAGTAGTTTGTTTCATGTCAGATGGTAGTTTCACCATGTCAAACAGTAGTTTAAATATGTCAGACAATAGTTTGAACATGTCAAAGAGTAGTTTGAATAAATGAGACATTAATTTGACCACATCAGACAGTAGTTTGACCACATCAGCCAGCAGTTTGAACAAATCAGATGGTAGTTTGACCACCTCAAACAGAAGTTTGATCATATTAGCCAGTAGTTTGGCCATGTTAGTCAGTAGTTTGAATATATGAGACAGTAGTTTTAATATGTCGGCCAGTAGTTTGAACATGTCTGATGGTAGTTGACCACCTCAGACATTAGTTTGAACACATCAGCCAGTAATTGGATAAATTCAGGCAGTAGTTTGAATACATGAGACATTAGTTTTAATATATGAGCCTGTAGTTTGAACATGTCAGATGGTAGTTCGACCACATCTGCCAGTAGTTTGACCATGTCTGCCAGTATTTTGAACATGTCAGCCAGTAGTTTGAACATGTGAACTGTAGTTTGACCACATCAGCCAGTAGATTAACTATGCCAGCCAGTAGTTTGAATCTACCCGAAATTTTTTTGAATACATCAGACAGGTTTTAATACATCAGACAGTAGTTTTGACACGTCAGATAGTATTTGGAAATATCATATGGTAGTTAGACCACGTCAGCCAGTAGTTTGACCATCTCAGCCAGTAATTTGAATATTTCAGACCGTAGTTTGAATATGTCAGCCAGCAGTTTGAACATGTCAGCCAGTAGTTTGAACATGCCAGTAGTTTGAACACATCTGATGGAAGTTTGACAACATCAGCCAGTAGTTTGACCTCGTCTGCCAGTAGTATGACCATGTCAGTCAGAGGTTTTGAACATGTCAGAGTGTAGTTGAACCAAGTCAGACATTAGGTTTAACACATCAGCCAGTAGTTTGACCACATCAGCCAGTTGTTTGAATACTTAAATAGTAGTTTGAATACATCGAACTGTAGTTTGAATACATCAGCCTGTAGCTGTAACATGTAAGCCAGTAGTTTGAAAACATCAGTTGGATGTTTGATCATGTCACCCAGCAATTTTAACAGTCCAGACATTAGTTTAAATACATCAGCATGTAGTTTGAATACATCAGCAGTAGTTTGGTCATGTCAGATGGTAGTTTGACTATTTCAGACAGTTTGAACATGTCAGCCGGTAGTTTGAACAATTCAGCCAGTAGTTAGAACACATCAGACAGTAGTTTGACCATGTCAGCCAGTATTTTACCCAATCAGACAGTAGTTTGAACATGTTAGCCAGTATTTTGTTCAGGTCAGCCAGTAGTGTGAATATTTCAGACAGTAGTTTGAATACATCAGCCAGTTGTTTGAACATGTCAGCCAGTTGTTTGAACATGTCAACCAGTATTTTGAACATGTCGGAGGTTAGTTCGTCCACATCAGCCTCAAGTTTGATCATATCAGCCAGTAGTTTAAACAAGTTAGTCAGTAGTCTCAACGCACCAGAGAGTAATTTGACCACATCAGCCAATAGTTTGACAATTTCAACCAGTTGTTTGAATACGTCAGACAGTAGTGTGAATTTGAAAGCCTGTAGTTACAACGCATCAGCCAGTATAGTGAACACGCCAGTCAGTAGAATGGCCACGTCACCCAGTTGTTGGAAAACAATACTGTAGTCTCAACACGTCAGCCAGCAGTTTGAATATGCCAGGCAGTGGTTTGAATACGACAGACAGTAGTTTGACCATGTCAGACAGTAGTTTGACCGCATCAGCCAGTAGTTTGAAAATATAAGTCAGTAGTTTGAATATTTCAGACAGTAATTTGAATTCATCAACAGGTAGTTTAAACTTGTCAGACAGTATTTTGAACATGTCAGAGGGTAGTTTGACCATATCAGCCAGAAGTTTGACCATGTCAGCCAGTAGTTTGAATTTGTCAGACAGTAGTTTGAATATGACAGCCAGTAATTTTGAAAATCTCAGCCAGTAGCTATTCAATGTCAGAGAGAAGTTTGACCATGTCAGCCAGTATATTGATCACGTCAACCAGTAGCTTGAATATATTAGACAATAGTTTGAACACGAGAGCCGGCAGTTTGAACATGCCAGACAGTAGTTTAAATATGTCAGCAGTAGTTTGATCATGTCAGACAGTAGTTTGACCACATCAGACAGTAGTTTGAACACATCAGCCAGTAGTTTGACCATGTCAGCCAGAAGTTTGAACACAAGCATGAAGTTTGACCATGCCAGTAGTCAGAAGTTAGAACATGTCAGTAGTTAGAACATGCTAGTCAGTAGTTTGACCACATCCACCAGTCGTTTGAACATGTCAGACAGTAATTTGACCATGCCAGACTATGGTTTGACCATGTTAGCCATTAGTTTGACCATGCCAGCCAGAAGTTTGAATATGTCAGACAGTAATTTGACCATGCCAGACTATGGTTTGACCATGTTAGCCATTAGTTTGACCATGCCAGCCAGAAGTTTGAATATGTCAGACAGTTGTTTGACCACATCAGCCATAAGTTTGAACATTTCAGATGGTAGTTTGACATTGTCAGATGGTAGTTTGAATGTATTAGCCAGCAGTTTGATATTGTCTGCCAGTAGTTTGAATACATGAGACAGTATTTTGAATACCTCTGCCAGTAGTTTAAACACATGAGACATGTATTTTGAATAAATAAAGCAATAGTTTGACTACATCAGCCAGTAGTTTGAACACTTCAGATTTTAGTGTGACCATGTCAGCCAGTAGTTTGAACACACCAGTTAGCAGTTTCGCTACGACAGCCAGTAGTTTCACCATGTCAGACAGAATTTTGAATACATCAGACTGTAGTTTGAATATGCCGGACAGTAGTTTGAACACATCGGACTGTAATTTGACCACATCAGCCAGTATTTTGAACACATCAGCCAGTAGTTTGACCACATCTGCCAGTCATTTGAACACTTCAGACAGTATTTGAGTACGCCAGTCTTTAGTTTGACCAAGTCAGCCATTTGTTGGACCATGTCAGCCAGTAGTTTTAATATGTCAGATAGTAATTTGACCATTGCAGCCAGTAGTTTTAACATGTCACATAGTAGTTTGACCAAGTCAGCCATTAATTTGAACATGTGAACCAGTAGTTTGAACATATCAGATGGCAGTTTGACCATGTCAGCCAGTAGTTTGAATACTTCAGACGACTGTCTGAATATGTCAGACGGTAGTTTGAGCACATCTGACAGTAGTTTGTCCACATCAGCCAGTATTTTGAACACATCAGCCAGTAGTTTGACCACATCAGCCAGTCATTTGAACACTTCAGACATTAATTTGACTACGCCCGACTGTATTTTAACAGAGTCAGCCTTTAGTTTGATCATGTCAGCCGGTAATTTTAATATGCCAGACAGTAGTTTGACCATGTCAGCCAGTAGTTTGAACACATCACATTGTAGTTTGACCACATAAGACAGTAGTTTGAACATATTAGCCAGTATTTTGACCATGTCAGCCAGTAGTTTAAATACACGAGACAGTATTTTTAATATGTCAGCCAGTAGTTTGAACACGTCAGCCAGTAGTTTTACCATCTCAACCAGTAGTTTGAACATATTAGACAGTAATTTGTCCACGTCAGCCAGAAGTTTGAACATTTCAGATGGTATTTTGACCACATCAGCCAATAGTTTGACCATGTCAACTAGTAGCTTGAATATGTCAGACAGAAGTTGGAATACGTCAGCCAGTAGTTAGAATATGTCAGCCAGTAGTTTGAATACGTTAGCCAGTTGTTTTAATACCTCAACCAAATGTTTGACCACATCAAACAGTAGTTTCAAGTACCGCCGTCGTATCTCGCATGCCTGCACAAACAGATATGTCTTGTTCAATTAAATATGAAATGGCTATTCGGCATGGAGTACAGAAGCATATAAGCACGTCACGAATATCGGTAAATTGTTTTACTTCTTTCTTCTAGCGAGATATTTTTATTTTTTACTTCTGGTTGCCCATATAAATGTCGAAGCTAGCTTCAATTAATTTTTATTTCACCTTTCTGCAGCAGTTTTCTGGGCCTTTCCACTGACCCATGTTCTGCGAACACAACGTCATTTCAAACGTCATGGATGGGATGCATGCTGGACAGCAGGATGTGGAAAAGCCTCATTAGCTGTGTGTTAGGTGTGTGCGTCTGGATCAGTCTAAAGGCGATCCTCCAGGTAGACATGAAAGATGCCGACTGAGAAACCCTTGTTCGAAGTGGGAAGGAACGCAGAGTGGAGATAGCGCCCTGCACAGTGTGTGTTGTTTCCAAGATGGGTCGGGCCTTCCCGCCAACGGTAGTACTTCCCGCCAATAGTACTTGCTACTTTTACCTGCCGCTGCTGTGTGCTAGCTACACTCGCTTTCTCGCCACATTAGTTTCCTTTAATATGCCAACTTATTTTCGTCCGCGCTATCCAAGTACAAAGTAACATGGCGACGAAAACCAGGGATCTTGTTTACTACAAGTAACGAAATCCGAATACCTCGCTTTGAACAATAATTGCATTAAACAGCTTTATACTTATTTTGAACATACTTATGAGTGTTATTAAAACACTTTATAATTACGCATGTTTTACGAGTAGATGTGGAGAAATACAGATTCATAGACTTAAAATGTATGACTTAAAATATAATTTTCTCGTAATAAAAGATTAGGCAGAAATTTTGTTGTTATATCTTGTACGAATTATTGGTGAATAGATTTTCTTAAAACGTGCAGTATATCGATTGTTACAAACTAACTGGAAAGTGTATTGTCAATTTGGGGCTATATGACAGAGCTTCTAAGTTGTAATTGAAAAATAGTGAATTACTCGTTCAGCATGCATGCACATGGGAAATGTTTTAAGACTAATTATTTGTCGATTATTTGTTAGTATTGTATTTAATGTGCTATTTCAGCAAATATAAATTTACAAAAAAAATCACGAGTGTTGCGAGCACTGTGGAAAAATTGGTTTTTGCAACACTGAATTGAAATTTTTAAGCACAAAAAATTTAAATCATTATTCCTAGATTTCGCCTGCAAAAGTTATAAAAAAAAATTTCCATCACATCACTACGGCTTCAGTACACTGTCTGTTGTATGCCAAGCTAGAAGCTAGACCGCCAACATATTTACAAACTTTATGTACTTGAAGACAGGAGAAAATGTATTACAATCGATGCTCTCAGTGACGTGGTGTGTTTACGAATGAAGGAACCACTCGAAAGCCACTGCCATTCCCTTAAAACTGCTTCTATGTATAGATGATAATCAACAATTGCAGAAAACAGAGCAACTTTGTTTATTGTCCAAGTGTAAAAATAATAAATATGAAATATTTTATAACAACCCGTATGTAATGAAATAATTTTGCAGCTGTTATAATGCTATTGATGACTGTAGTTGTTAATGGCGTAATTATTAAGCAAATGCAATATAGTGTATAATCTTTGGAATATTGATGTGCAGTGGTGTCGGAGAAGGAGGGGGGCAGAAGGACATTGTACCTCCCCTGGAACAGTAGTGAGGGGACAATTTAGGCATTTGTCCCCTCACTAAGTTTGACATCTACATTCAACTGAAGTATTTAATTTTCTCTCAAACCACGGAGATCAAAATATTGAAATAAATGAGAAACGCATTACCGAATTGTACCATCAACTGGAGAAGTAGAGAATGGATCTCGACTGTCGAATGGAGAAGTAGCGAATGGATCTCGACTGTCGAATGGAGAAGTAGCGAATGGATCTCGACTGTCAAATGGAAAGTTAAACAGGTGCCTTGGCGGTCGGCGTGCTTGGATTCCCCGAATCTTGGAATACCAGTGAAAGAGTCAGGCACATTTCTTAAGTATACACAGTGGAAGGGGGAGGCAAAGTTTCTAGTTATTATTCACAGGTGCGGATATGTATTTTTTTTTTAAATTTTAGCTTTTCTTTTGGTATTTATAAATGCGTTTCTCTTAAGTTTAACGGCCGGAATTTATTACAGCAGATAGAATAGTCACATTCAAGTAATTTTCCATAAATACCAGCATTGCAAATTGCCAATGATGAGGGTTAGTAGGTAGTTCTGATGTCAGCGGAACCAAGAGGTTTCTCTTGCCACCAACTACTAAGTTATCGCGCAGACACAAGCTTCCCTCTACCCCATGCAGAGCCCTCACAGCATGCACACTATTTTCTCATTTGGTTAGTAGCAAGTGCAGCTCAGGTCTAATGTGTACTTGAAGACATATGCTAATGCCATATATTTCTTCGCGGTTTCATCATTATTAAAATCTATCTTTTTAATTTGAATTTGAGTATATAAAATTATTATCCAAGGAAGTCAACATAAGGAACTCCGACCTATAGTTGTATTGGAGATTCTGTAATTTTTCTTATAGAAATACATGCGTTCATTATTGAATGACATCGAGTTTTGTGACTTTTTTTGGTTGTTAATTTAATTTAATTGTATTTATTGTTTTTTTTTTTGCATCATTAAACTGTTAATCCAAAACAGATTGCATAATATGAAAACGGGTATTTAATTTGTGTGTTTATTGAATTTTATAACTTATTATCTTCTTTCTTTCTTATTAACGAAACAAATATGTGTGTACATAGTTTTAGAGAGCAATTAATTAGTGGAATATATCTGCATATACTTGTAAACAAACATGTGTGCACATAACTTTAGAGAGCAATAAGTGGAATACATCTGCGTATACTCGGTCACTACTTTTCTGCATCTATATATTTTTCTATTAGTAAACTGTTCTTGAAAACAGCGAGCATGCCTGTGTGTGTGTGTATATACACATGCATATATATGTATACATAATATACGTATATAAACACACGAATGTGCACTTGTTTGTATGCACTACACCACGCACGTATAAAACAGCCTTGTGTAAGTAAGGCTAAATTAGGAAGGTTTCCTTCTCTATAAAATAATATCTGAATCCGCTCCAGTAGCCAGGTATCTTTCTTGACTTGGCATAGTGAAGGGGAAAAGTTTCAAGCAATTTCCATTCCTTATTGTTCCTACGAGTGCATTAATGAATTGTGGTTTAGAATTTATGTTCTGTTTACGGTTACCCGTAACCAATTACTTTTTCCTTGTAAGAGTTTTCAGCATTAGTCAGGGAAAGTTATGAAAATAATATGGACAAATTGCCAGAAAAGATTTTACTACACCAAACTTCGCAGGAAAATTTGTAGATTAGCATATCCGAAATCCACCGATTCGAAGTAATATTTCCCTCTATTTTACTGGATTTTTCGGAAAGAAAATAAAAACAAAAAAAAATGGATAAGTCCAAATCGGTGCATTTTACAATAAGTGCGGAAACATAAATTAAAAAACACATTTCCCATATTGTATGGAAAAACCACCCAAATCCCCAAAATAGCTCAATATTTTTGCATGATTTTCCCCAAAGAAAAACCATTAAATAATTGATAAATCTAAAATGGTGCGCTTTAATACTTAGAGTGGGCACAAAAATAAAAAATTCGAATATGACATCCAAAATTCGCTACATTCCGCATTATATTCTTACATTTTCCCAGGATTTTTCCGGGAAAACCGACATTTATCAATATATTCACTGGATTTTCCTAGAAAAAACGATAAAAAATAAGTCGAAAATGGTGCGTTTTGCCACCAAAAGAGTAGTAGAGAAAATAATTAAAGAACACACATTTCCTATATGATATTCTAAATTCACCGTTACCCACGTAGTATTTCCCCGGAATTTGTCTCGTAAAAACGATAAATGAAATTTCCACCGCAGCCTAGGAAACTTATTATTGTATGAAATGGACCAATTTTGAGCACAAAATTGCACAATGGGCTATTTTCTGGTTCTCTCAGCATAATAATTACGGCTTCCCATCACAGTGGTTTGGTAAAAATAAAGTTACTAAAAGGATAAGTGCTGAATAGCTTATATGTAAGTCTTGTCTCCATGTTACATTTCTATAATGGGAAGAAAGGTAACACTTGATTTTCCCTGAAGTGAACCATTGTGAAACATTTGCATCATTTATGACCATTTCGCTATTTGAGACCTCAAAAATCATACCATCTTCCACAGTGAATCAAGATTTCTGTTTGGGTTCTTAACTTTAACAGAAGGAAGAGGTCTGTATGTTGGTTCTAGTTAGTTGTTTTTTACGTATAATTAAGGTGAATATTTCTGAGCTGTCGAATTTATTTCCGAGTAGTTGGTTTTGTTGCTATCAGCATGCATGTCTGCAGTTCCGGAGTGTCCACAGCAATAATTTGCAAGACGTGTAGCTTATTATGACAATCCAGAGTCTACATATTGTGACCTACAATATCAGCTACAAACTGAGTAATTTTCCCAGGATCTATTCGGTTTGAGTCATCGCTGTTAGCTGCTGCAGAATTTCTTCCAAAATCCATAACTCCTTGATAAGAGCAGCAGAATACCAGTTCATGCAGTTTATCAATTAATCGTTTGGATGCAAAATTGCGATATAGCTGAAACTCCAAGACTTAAATGATAGGCAAGCTCTTGGGCAAATGTTTTGCATGATTTCTTGACCAATACTAGGTAATTTTAAGTAATTTCCTTTTCATTGGCTAGCACTCCAAAGAAATGCTTAAGGGGTGGAGGCAAAGCAGCTAAGCATATACCCGCAGACTCCAGATCAGAAGCTGTTAGGTAAATTCCTAGATCCTGAGTTATAGACTTACGTTTTTTTATAATTATCCTCGCAGCTGATTCTATGATCGTCAGATTTTCATCATAAAGATTAGTACTACCTCTGTTCTCGAACTTAATCAAAATATCATTCCCATTTTCATGGAGGGTATCAACAATTGTAGTCTTTTGCTCTTTTGAGAACAACACTGCACCACGAAAATACTGAGATATTATTATCACAAACTATTCTGAATAGGCTTGTATGTTTTCTTGCAAATGTATTTTATCAAGACCTGAGATTCATCAATATTGTTTTAGCCTGTTATTCAAACATTTCAAATTCTTCCATAGCAATGAGGATGGCAAGATTAAGATATCAGTATGTACATACGGTTCTTTACATATACTAAGCTCGACTCCCTATCACATGAAGCAAACTTTAACCTAAATAAACCTTTTTTTTGTAAACTTAGTAATTTCTTTAGAATTAATATGTTCATCACAAAATAGACACTTATTATTGGTTACTCCACCCATGATATTTATTTCAATACAGTTCCTTAATTAAACCAGCAGCACAGCTTCAGAAATATAATGGTATTCTCCAACTGTTAAAGAATAATGATTATTATTACACTATGGACACTATAGACTGTCAGTCTCCATTATTCTTCACGAAAGGCAAACAAACATGATATATGTAACTCATACCGTAAGCTTGTTGCAATCCATCATAAAGGAATGTCCTACATAAGTAGGGCAACAGTTTTACGAACTACTGCAACTCGCCAGTACGAAACCACAACTAAATACTGTCGACAATGATACAATACCTCGCTGCACGGCCCGTGCATGCCGGCGAGTCTGTTTTCTTGATCATTGTGTACTGCGTCTTTTCTGTGGAGGAAAAAGAATAACCCATTTAAGTATAAAAGTGTGTTAGGAATGTCACTCAATCTCAAAATGATGCTGAGGCAACACCCTACAAATAGACAGACCTACGCCCATGCTACACAGTAATATTTTTTTGTATAGATTTAATTGTGTAGTTTAGTTATTAGGGGATCGGGGGACGACAACCCACATCACCCCCATTGTTGCAGTTGCCCTTAAGAGAGCAGATAATTTTTAAAAAATTCGGAAAAAATGAAAGGGGATTTGGGAATTGATCCGGTCATGAGAGTTGCCAGTAGTCATTTCTGGAGAACACAACATGGATGCTACGGGTGTGAATCCTAAGTTTTAACACTTTTTCCTACTTTAATCGGTGCTTCATGTTGGTAGAGATAACTTACCTACTTCAACCTTTGCTTCATGCTGCTACAGCTGACATAACTACTTCAACCGGTCCTTCATTCTGCTAGAGTTAACTTTACTAATTCAACCGGTGCATCATAATGCTAGAGCTCACTTAACTTCATCAACCAGTGCATCATGCATAATTAATATTTCAACATTAATATTTCAACCTGTGCTACATTCTGCTAGAGCTAACTTTACTACTTCAACCGATGGATTATGCTACTAGAGCTAACTTTACTACTTCATCCAGAACTTCATACTGCTTGAGCTAAATTTACTACTTCAACTGTTACTTTATGCTTCTAAAGCTAACTTTACTACTTCAACTGGTGCTTTATGTTGCAGAGCTAACTTTAAAACTTCAACCTGTGCTTCTTACTGCAAGAGCAATTTATTCTTCTTCAACAGGTGCTTCATGCTGCTAGACCTAATTTTCTTACATTAGCCGTTGCTTCATACTGGTAGCGATAACTTTATTACTTCATCTGTGTCTTCATTCTACAAGAGCTTTCTTTATGACTTCAACCGTTGCTTTATTCTGTTAGAGCTTACTTTATTACTTTAACCAGCGCTTCATTCTGCTGAAGCTAACTTTACTTCTTCAATCGTTGCTTCAAGCTCTTAGAGAAAATTTTCCTTCTACGACCAGTGCATCATTCTGCCAGAGCTAACTTGACTACTTCAACCGGTATGTCATTCTGCTAGAGCTAACTTTACTAACTTCAAACGGTGTTTGATTCTGCTAGAGCTAACTTTATTACATCAACCGGTACTTCTATCCACTAGAGCTAACTTTATTACTTCAACTGGTGCTTAAATGTGGTAGAGCTAAATTTACTACTTAAACCCCTGCTTCATTCTGCTAGAGCAAACATTACTTCTTCTATCAGTGCTTTATACTTCTAGAGCTTACTTTACTACTTCAACTGGTGTTTCATTCTACTAGAACTAACTCAACTACTTTAAACACATTTTTCAATCTGGAATAGCTAACGTTATTACTTCAACCGGTGCTTCATTCTGCAAGAGATATCTTTCCTATTTCAACAAGTGCTTCTGGCTATTAGAGAGACTGGTACTTCATTCTTTTAGAGATAACTTTACTAATTCAACCGATACTTTATACTGCTACAGTTAACTTAACTACTTCAGTAGGTCCTTCATTCTGCTAGAGTTAAGTTTACTGCTTCAACCGGTTCATTATTCTGCTGGAGCTAACTTAAATACTTCAACTAAAGCTTCAATCTGTAAGAGGTAACATTACTACTTAAACAGAAATTCATGCTGCTTTAGCTAACTTTAATAATGCAACCAGCGCTTAATGCTGCTAGTGCTAACTTTACTACTACAGCCGTTGCTTCTTTCTGCTAGTGGTAAAATTTCAACATCAACCAGTGCTTCATGCTGCAAGAGCTAACTTTCAGACTTCAACCAGTGTTATATGCTGCTAGAGATATCTATATTAATTCAAACGCTGTTTCATTCGGCTACAGCTAACTTTACTATTTGCACTGGTCCTTTATGCTGATACAGCTAACTTGACTACTTCAACAGCTGCTTCATGCTGTTAGAGCTAACTTTACTACTTCAACCATTGGATCATGCTAGTAGAGATAACTTTACTACTTCATCCGGAACTTCATACTGCTAGAGTTAACTTTCTTACTTCAAACACTGCTTCATGCTACTAGAGCAAACTTTTCTACTTCATCTGGTGCATCATTCTACTAGACGTAATTTTTTATACTTTAACCGTTGCTTCATGCTGCTTGAGCTAAATTTACTACTTCAAATTGTACTTCATGCAGTAAAGGCAACTTTACTACTTCAACATGTACGTCATGCTGAAAGATCAAAAATTACTACTTCAACAATGTTTAATGCTTCTAGAACTAAATTTACTACTTCAACTGGTGCTTCATACTGCTAGAGCGAACTTTACTAAATTCAACCGGTGCTTCATACTGCTAGAGCTAACTTTACTACGTCAACTGGTGCTTCATTCTGCTGAAGCTAACTTTACTACTTCAACTGGTGTTTCAATCTGGAAGAGCTAACTATACTACTTCAACCAGTACTTCATGCCGCTTTAGCTAACTTTACTAATGCAACCAGTGCGTCAGTCTGCTAGAGTTAACTTTACTACCTCAACCGGTGCTTCATGCAGCTAGAGCAAACTTTTCTACTTCATTTTTGTTTCATTCTTCTAGAGGTGTCTTTAATACTTTAACCATTGCTTAATTCTCCTTGTGCTAAAATTACAACTTCAACCAATGCTTCATGCAGCTAGAGCTTTCTTTCCTATTATAAACTGTGTTTCTTGCTGCAAGAGCTAACATTCCTATTTCAACCAGTGCTTAACGCTGCTTCAGCAAACTTTTCTACTTAAACTTTTGCTTCGTTCTACTAGAGATTACTTTAAAATTTTAACGGTTGCTGCATGCTGCTAGAGCTAATTGCTTTATATTGCAAGAGCGAATGTTCCTACTACAAATAGTCCTACATGCTGCTAGAGCTATACATAATACTTCAAATGCTGCTTTATTCTGCTAGAGCTAACTTTACTATTTTCACTGGTGCTTTATGCTGCTAGAGATAACTTGACAACTTCAACCGTTGGATCATGCTACTAGAGCTAACTTTACTACTTCATTGGAAACATCATACTGCTAGAGCTAACTTTTCTACTTCAACTTGTACTTCATGCTGCTAGAGCTAACTTTACTTCTTCAACCGGAGCTTCATGCAGAAAAAGCAAAATTTACATCTTCAACCAGTGTTTCATGCTGCTAGAGCTAACTTTATTCTTTCAATTGGTGCTTCATGTTGCTAGAGCTAACTTTACAACTTCACGCGGTGCTTCATACTGCTACAGCAAAATTTTCTCTTCAACTGGTGCTTCATGCTGCTAGACCTAATTTTACTTCATTAACTGTTGCTTCGTGCTGCTAGAGTTAACTTTACTACTTCTACCGGTGCTTCATACTGTTAGCGCTAAATATACTACTTTAACTGGTGCTTCATTCTGCTATAGCTATCATTAAAACTTCAACAATTGCTTCGATCTGCTTGAGCAAACTTTACTACTTCAAGTGGTGCTTTAAGCGGTTAGAGCTAACTATATTACTTCTACCAGTGCTTCATGATGCAAGAGCTAATTTTACTACTTCAAATGGTGATTCAAGCTGCTAGAGCTATCTTTAAACTTCAACCAGTATTTCATGCTGCTTGAGCAAACTTTACTATTTCAACCAGTATTTCATTCTGCCAGTGCTAAAATTACAACTTAAACCACGGATTCATGCTGCTAGAGCAATCTTTCCTACTATAACCGATGCTTCATGCTGCAAGAGCTAACTTTCCTACGTCAACCAGTACTTCATGTTGCTAGAGCAAACTTTTCTATTTCAACTGGTGCATCATTCTGTTAGACGAAACTTCAATACTTAAACCATTGGTTCATGCTCCTAGAGCTAACGTTACTACTTTAAATGGTGCTTATTGCTGCAAGAACTAACTTTCCTACTTGAGACAGTTTTACATACTGCTAGAGTTATCTATACTACTTCAACCGCTGCTTCATGCTGCTTCAGTAAACTTTACTACTTATACTGGTGCTTCATTCTGCTAGAGCTAACTTTAATACTTCAACCATTGGATCATGCTACTAGAGCTAACTTTAATACTTCATCCGGAACTTCATACTGCTAGAGCTAAATTTACTACTTCATCTGGTACTCCATGCAGCTAGAGGAAATTTTAATACTTCAAACAGTGCTTCATGCTGAAAGAACTAAAGTTACTACTCCAACCATTCTTTCATGCTGCTAGAGCAAACTTCACTACTTCAATTGGTTTTTTATGTCGCTAGGACTAACTTTACAACTTCATCCGGTGCATCATACTGCTAGAGCAAAATGTTCTACTTCATCTGGTGCTTTATCCTGCTAGACCTAATTTTGCTAGATTATGTTGCTTCGTGCTGCTAGAGTTAACTTTAATATCACAACTGTTTCTTCATTCTGCAAGAGATATCTTTATTACTTCAACAGGTGCTTAATTCGGTTAGAGCTTACATTATTACCAAAGCCAGTGCTAAATTCTGCTGAAGTTATCTTCATTACTTTTATAGTTGGTTCATTCTCTTAGAACTAAATTTACTACTTCAACCAGTGCTTCATTCTGCTGAAGCTGAATTTACTACTTCGACTGGTGCTTCAATTTTCTAGAGCAAAATTTACTACTTATACCGGTGTTTGATTCTGCTAGAGCTAACATAAATACTTTAACCAATTTTTCATTATGCAAGAGCTAACTTTACTACTTCAACCGGTGCTTCATTCTGCAAAAGCGAAATTTTCTACTTCAACAAGTGCTTAATGCTGCTACAGCAAACTGAACTTCTTTAACCGTTGCTTCATTCTGCTAAAGCTAACTTTACTAATTCAACCGATAGTTTATTCTGCAAGAAAATTTATTACTTCAATATGTGCTTCAATCTGCTAGAGCTAAGTTTACTGTTTCAACAAGTTCTTCATTCTGCTAGAGCTATCTTAACTACTTCAACCGGTGCTTCAATATGGAAGAGCTAACTTTACTACTTCAACCGGTGCTTCATGCTTCTAGACCAAACTTTACAACATTAACCGTTGCCTCGTGCTGCTAGAGCTATCTTTACTACATCAACTGTTTCTTCTTTCTCCATGAGCTATCTTTATTACTTCAACCAGTTCTTCATTCCGTTAGAACTAACTTAAATACTTTAACTAGGACTTCATTCTGCTGAAGTTAACTTTACTGCTTCAATCTTTGATTCATGCTCTTAGAGCAAAATTTGCTACTTCAACCGAAGCTTCATTCTGCTAGAGCTAACATTACTACTTCAACCGAAGCTTCATTCTGCTAGAGCTAACATTACTACTTCAACCGGTGCTTCATTCTGCTAAAGATAACTTTACTAACATCAACTTGTGCTTCAATCTGCTAGATCTAACATTACTACGCCAACCGGTGCTTCATTCTGCTAGATCTAACTTTACTTCATCAAACAGTGCTTCAAGTAGCTAGAGCAAACTATACTACTTCTACCGGTGCTTCATGCTTCTAGTGCTAACTTTACTACTTCAATCAGTGTTACATGCTGATAGAGCTAACTTTACTACTTCAAATGGTGCTTCATGCTGCTGGAGCTAACTTTACTACTTCAACCTGTGCTTCATGATCCAAGAGCTAATTTTTTCAGTTCAAACAGTGATTTATGCTGCTAGAGCTATCTTTCCTACTTCAACCGCTGCTTCATGCTGAAAGAGCTTATTTCGCTACTAAAACCATTGATTCATGCTGCAAGAATATTCTTTAAATCTTCATCCGGTGCTTCCTGCTGCTAGAGCTTACTTAATTACTTCAAACGGTGCTGCATTCTACTAGAGTTATCATTACGAATTCAACCAGTGTTTCATTCTGCTAGAGCTAACTTTACTACATTAATCGTGTTTCATTCTGCTAGAGCAAACTTCAATATTACAATCGAAGCTTCACTCTGCTGGAGCAAACTTTACCAATTCAACTGGAGCTTCATTCTGCTAGTGCTAAATATAGTACTTTAACTGGTGCCGCATGCTGCTACAGCTAACTTTACCACTTGACACAGCACTTCAATCTGCAAGAGAAAATCTTTACTACTTCAAGCTTTGCAGAAAGCAGTTAGAGCAAACTATAGAAATTAAACCAGAGTTTTTTGCAGCAAGAGCTACTTTTACTTCTTCAACCGGTGTTTCAAGCTGCTAGAGCTGTCTTTACTCCTTCAACCTGTACTTCATGCTGATTGACCTAACTTTACTAATACAACCTGTGCTTCTTGCTGCTAGAGATGACTTTACTACTTCAAACGGTGATTGATTCTTCTAGAGCTATCTTTACTACATCAAACGATACTTCATACTGCTAGTAGTAACTTTCCTACAAAAACAGGTGCTTTATTCTGCTGGAGCTAACTGTACTACATCAACCGGAGCTTCATTCTGCTATAGCTACATTTACTACTTCAACCGGCGCTTCATTATGCTGGAGCAAAATTTAATACATAAAATAATGATTCATTCTGCAAGAGCAAACATTACTACTTTAATCGAATCAACATTCTGCTAGAGATAACTTTATTACTTCAACTGGTAATTCAAGCAGCTAGAGCTAACTATACAACTTCTACCGGTGCTTCATGCTGCTAGTGCGACATTTACAATTTGAACCAGTGCTTCATTCTACTAGAGCTAACTTTACTATTTCAACCGGTGCTTCGTTATGCAAGAGCTAACTTTACTACTTCAAATGGAGCTTCATACTGCTAGAGCTAATTTTCTACTGCAACCGATACTTCATTTTCCTACAACTAACTTTAATATCTCGTCTGGTACTTTATACTGCTAGAACTAACTTCACTACTTCTAACGGTGCATCATTCTGCAAGAGCTATCTTTACTACATCAACTGGTGCTTCATTCTGTGGATCTAACTGTACTAGTTCACCCCGTGTTTCATTCTGCTAGAGTAAACTTTACTACTTCAAATGGTGTTTCATGCTACAAGAGCTAACATATCTTCTTCAACCGTAGCTTAATTACGCTAAAGGAAACTTTACTACTTTAACCCATGCCTCATTCTGATAGAACTAACTTTACTAAATCAACTGGTGGTTCACCCAAAAAGAGATAACATTACTACTCTAACCACAGCTTTAATCAGTTAGAGCTAACTATACTAATTCTACCATTGTTTCATGTTGCTAGAGCAAACTTCACATCTTCAAATGGAGCTTCGTGCTCTTGGAGTTAACTTTAATACTTCAATCAGTGCTACATGATGCTAAAGTTAACTTTACTAATTCAACCAGTGCTTCATATTGCTAGAGCTAACTTTACTACTTCAATATGAGCATCATTCTGCTAGTGCTTAAATTAAATTTCGACCAGTGCTTCATTAAGCTAGATATGACTTTACTACTACAACTGGCGCATCATTCTTATACAGCTAACTTTACTACTTCATCTGGTGCTTGATACTGCTAGAATTATCTTTACTACTTCGACCTGTGCATCATTCTGCTAGAGTTAACTTTTCCAAATCAACTGGTGCTCCATTCTGCTAGAGCTAAATGTACTACTTCAAACGGTGCTTCATTCTTTAAGAGCAATCTTTATTACTTCAACAGGCGTTCATTCTGCTAGAGCTAACTTTACTACTTTAAACGGTGCTTCAAGCAGCTAGAGCTAACAATAATACTACTCCTGGGGTTTTATGCTGCTAATGCTAACTTTACTACTTCAAACCAGTACTTCATTCTTCTATAGCAAACTTTAATATTTCAATTGAAGCTAAATTATAATAAAATTTACCACTTCAACCAGTGGTTCATTCTTCTGGGGCTAACTTTACTACTTCAACCAGTGCTTTATGCTGCTAGAGAGATAACTTTACTATTTTAACTAATGCTTCATGCTGCTAGGACTAACTTAAATTAATCAACCAGTTCTTCATAACTACTTTAAATGGTGCTTCAATCTGGAAGAGCTAACATTACTACATCAACCAGTACTTCATGCTGCTAGAGCAATGTTAACTAATTTAAACGGTTCTTCAAGCACCTAGAGCAAACTATACTACTTATACCAGTGTTTTATGCTGCTATTGCTAACATTACTAATTCAACCAATGCTTATTCTATAGCCAACTTTACTATATCTATCGAAGCTAAATACTCCTGGAGCTAACTTTACCACTTCTAACGGCGATTCAAGCTGCTTGAACAAACTTTACTACAACAACTGTGGGTTCATACCGTTACAGCTAACTTTACTATTTCAAATGGTGTTTCATTGTGGTAGAGCTAACTTTCGTACTTCACCCGCAGCTTCATTCTGAATGTGCTAACTTTACGACTTCAACCAGAGCTTCATACTTCTACAGCTATCTCTAATAGTGCAAATGGTGTTTCATTCATATAGAGCATTCTTTACAACTTCAACAGCTGTTTCATGCCGATAGTGGCAACTTAACTAATTAAACAGGTGATTCAAGTTGCTAGAGCTAACCTTATTACTTCAACCAGTGCTTCATTATTCTAGAGATAACTTTACTACTTCATTCGGTGCTTCATGCTGCAAAATCTCACTTTATTATTTCAACCATTGCTTCATGCTGCTAGAGCTTACTTTACTAATTCAACCAATGCTTCATGCTACTCGAGCTAACTTTTCTACTTTAACCGGTTTTCATGCTGCTAGAGCTATCATTCCTAATTCAACAAGTGCCTCATGCTGCTGGAGTTAACTCCACTACTTCAACTGGTGCTTCATTCTGCTAGTGCTAAAATTACAACTTCAACCAATGCTTCATGCTGCTAGAGCATACTTTCTTTATCTGTTGCTTCATGAGCTAGAGCTAACTTTCCTATTTCACCAGTGCTTCATGATGCTTGAGCTAACTTTACAAGTTAATACAGAGATTCATGATGCTAGAGCTAACTTTACTACTTCAACAGTTGCTTCATTCTGCTTGTGATAAAATTACAACTTCAACCAGTGCTTCATATTGCTATAACTTTCTTTCCTACTTTAACAGGGCTTCATTATGCTAGATGTAACTTAACTAATTCAACCAATTCTCATTCTAATAAAGCATTCTTTACTACTACAAACGGCGCTTCATGGTGATAGAGCCAACTTTACAACTTAAACTAATGCTTCATGATTCTTGAGCTTACTTTAATACTTTAACCAGTGCTTTATTCTGCTAGAGTTAATTTTACTACTTCAGACAATGCTTCATGCTGCTAGAGCTAACTTGACTACTTTAAAAAGTGCTTCATACTGCTAGAGCTAACTATAATACTTTTACCGATGCTTCATGCTGCTGATGTAAACATTACTACATCAACCAGTGCTTCATTCTTCTAGAGATAACTTTACTACTTCAACCGGTGTTTCTTGCTGCTAGAACTAACATTTCTACTTCAACCGTATCTTCATTATGCTAAAGCAAACTTTACTACTTCAACTGGTGCTTCATACTAATAAAGCTTACTTTAGTACATCAACTGGTGCTTCATGCATCAAGAGATAACTTTACTAATTGAATCGTTTCTTCAATCAGCGAGAGCTATCTACACCTTTTCTACCATTGCTTCATGTTGCTCGAGCTAACTTCACTACTTCAAACGGTGCTTCATGCAGCTGGAGCTACCTTTACTACTTCAATCAGTGCTAAATGTTGCTAAAGATAACTTTACTAATTCATCAAGTGCTTCATTCTGCTAGAGCTAACTTAACTAATTCAGCAGGTGTTTCATGCTGCTAGAGCTAACTGAACAACATCAACTGGTGATTCATACCGCTAGAGCTGATTTTACTACATCCACCAGTGCTTCATTCTTATACGTCTAAATTTACTACTTCATCTGGTGCTTGATACTGCTAGAACTAACTTTACTACTTCGACCTGTGCATCATTCTGCTAGAGTTAACTTTACTACATCAACAGGTGCTCCATTCTGCTAGAGCTTAATGTACTACTTCAAACGGCGCTTCATTCTGTAAGAGCAATCTCTATTACTTCAACCGGCGTTCATTCTGCTAGAGCTAACTTTACTACTTTAACCGGTGCTCCAAGCAGATAGAGCTAACTATAATACTACTTCCGGGGTTTCATTCTGCAAATGCTAAATTTACAACTTCAACCAGTACTTCATTCTTCTAGAGCTAACTTTACTATTTCAATGAAAGCTACATTCTGCAAGAACTAATTTACCACTTCAAACTATGCTTCAATCTGCCGGGGCTAACTTTACTACTTCAACTAGTGCTTCATGCTGCTAGAGCTAACATTACTTAATCAACCAGTTCTTCATGCTGCTAGAGCTAACTGAACTACTTTAAATGGTGCTTCAATCTGGAAGAGCTAACATTACTACTTTTACCAGTACTTCATTCTGATTGAGTTAACTTTCCTAATGCAACAAGAGCTTCATGCTGATTGAGCTAACATATATTCTTTAACCGGTGCTTCATTCTACTAGAGATATCTTTACTAATACAACAAATAATTTATACTGGCAAAGCTAACGTAAGTACTTCAATAGGTGCTTCATTCGGCTAAAGCTAAATTTATTTACTTCAACAGGTTTTTCATTCTACTAGAGCTAACTTAACTTCTTCAAATGGAGCTTCAATCTGAAAGAGCTAACTTTATTACTTCAACCAGTACATCATGCTGCTTGAGCTAAGTTTACTAATGCAAACAGTTCGTCTTGCTGCTAGAGCATACATTACAACTTCATCAGGTGCTTCTATCTGCTAGTGGTAAAATTACAAAATCAAACAGTGCTTCATGCTCCTAGATCTAAGTGTCCCACTATAAATGGTGCTTCATGCTACAAGAGCTAACTTTTCTATTTCAACTTTTGTTTAATCTGCTTAAGGTAAGTATAAGCTATTAACCGATGCTGCATTCTGCTAGAGCTATCTTTACAACTTGAACTGGTGCTTCATGCTGCTAGAGTAAAGTTTACTAATTCAACCAGGGCTTCATGCTGCTTGAGTTAACTTTACTACTTCAACTGCTGCTTCATTCTGCTAGAGCTATTTTTACGACTTCAAACGGTGTTTCATTCTGCTAGAGCTAAAATCACTACATTAATCGGTGCTTCATTCTGCTAGAGCAAACTTTACTATTTCAATGGAAGCTTCATTCTGCTGGAGATAACTTTACCACTTCAACCAGATCTTCATTCTGCAAGTGCTAAATATAATCCTTTAACTGGTGCTTCATGCTGCTATAGCTAACTTTACTACTTCAAACAGCGTTCCATACTGGTAGAGCAAACTTTTCTACTGCAACTGGTGCTTCATGATGCAAGACCTAATTTTATTACATTAACCGTTTCTCTTCGTACTGCTAGAGTTAACTTTACTACTTAATCTGTGTCTTCATTCTACAAGAGCTTTCTTTATGACTTCAACCGGTGCTTCATTCTGTTAGAAGCAACGGATAATGTAGTAAAATTACTTCTAGCAGCATGAAGTACTAAAGTTAGCTCTAGCAGTGTGAAGTTCCGGACGAAGTAGTAAAGTTAGCTTTAGTAGCATGATCCAACAGTAGAAGTAGTAAAGTTTACTCTAGCAGAATGAAGCACCAGTATAAGTAATAAAGTTAGCTGAAGCAGTATTAAGTAGCAGTTGATGTAGTATAGATAACTCTAGCAGTATGTAAAACTGGTTGAAGTAGGAAAGTTAGTTCTTGCAGCAATAAGCACCTGTTTAAGTAGTAAAGTTAGCTCTAGCAGAAGGAATCAATGGTTAAATAAATTAATTGAAGTTTCGTCTAGCAGAATGATGCACCATTTGAAGTAGAAAAGTTTTCTCTAGCAGCATGAAGCACTGGTTGAAGTAAGAAAGTTAGCTCTTGAAGCATTAAGCATCGGTTATAGTAGGAAAGTTTGCTCCAGCAGCATGAAGGCTTGGTTGAAGATGTAATTTTAGCACTAGCAGAATGAAATACTGGTTGAAATATTAAAGTTTGCTCACGCAGCATGAAATACTGTTTGAAGTGCTAAATATAGTACTTTAACTGGTGCCGCATGCTGCTACAGCTAACTTTACCACTTGAAACAGCACTTCAATCTGCTAGAGATAATCTTTACTACTTCAAGCTTTGCAGAAAGCAGTTGGAGCAATCTATAGAAATTAAACCAGTGCTTCATGCAGCAAGAGCTAATTTTACTACTTCAACCGGTGCTTCAATCAGCTAGAGCTGTCTTTACTCCTTCAACCTGTACTTCATGCTGATTGAGCTAACATTACTTCTTCAACTGGTTCCTCATGCAGCAAGAACTTATATTACTAATTCAACAGGTGCTTCATAATGCTAAAGCAAACCCCGATTTCATCAACTGGTGCTTCATTACTCTAGAGCTATCTTTAATACTTCAACTGGTGCTTCATCTGCTAAAACTAATGTTCATTCTTCATGAGGTTCTTCATTAAGCTAAAGCTAAGTTTTACTAAAACCAGTGCTACATGCTGATTGAGCTATCTTTACTACTTCAACTTCTGCTTTATACTGCTAGATCTAACTTTACTACATCAAACCGGAGATTCCTGCTGCTAGAACTAACTTTAATATTTCAACCGGTTCCTCATCTGCTAGTGCTAACTTTACTACTTCAACTGGTGCTTCATTCCGCGAGAGCAAACTTTTACCATAACTAGTGCTACATGCTGCTAGAGCTATCTTTACATCTTCAACATCTGCTTTTTTCTGCTAGAGCTTACTTTACTACATCAACTGGTGCTTCATGCTGCTAGAACTAACTTAAGTACTACAACCGTTGTTTCATTCTTCTAGATGTTACTTTACTACATCAACCGATGCTTCATTATGGTAGGTCTAGCTTTACTATTTCAACCTGTGCTTCATTCCACTAGAGCTACCTTTACTTCTTCAAGCTGTGCAGCAAGCTGCTTGAGCTTACTTTACTACTTCAACTGGTGCTTTGTGCAACTAGATTACAACTTCAACCAGGTCATCATGCTGCTTGAGCTATCCATACTACATCAACCGGTGTTTCATTCTCCAAGAGCTCACTTTACTACTTCAAACAGTGCTTCAATCTGATAGAGATAACTTTACTACTTTAACAGGTGTTTCACACTGCTAGAGCTTACTTTACTACTTCAACGGGTGCTTCATGATGCTAGATCTAACTTCATTTCATGAAATGGTTATTATTACTGCTGGAGCTCTATTTACTACTTCAACCAGTTCTTCATGCTGCTAGAGATAACTGAACTACTTTAAATGGTGCTTCAATCTGTAAGAGCTAACATTATTAATTTAACCAGTCCTTCATGCTGCTTCAGTTAACTGAACTAATGCAACAATAGCTTGATGCTGCTAGAGTTAACTTATCTTATTTAACTGATGCTTCATTCTGCTAGAGATAACTTTACTAATACATCAAATAATTTATACTACTAAAGCTAACTAAACTATTTCCAATATTTGCTTAATTCTACTATAGCTACATTTACTGTCAACAGGTTCTTCAGTCTGCTAGAGCTAACTTAATTACTTTTAATTGTGCTTCATTCTGGAAGAGCTATCATTACTACATCAACCAGAAATTCATGCTGCTTTGAGCTAACTTTACTAATGCAACCAGTGCATCTTGCTGCTAGAGCTAACATTACAACTTCATCAGGTACTTCTATCTGCTAGTGGAAAAATTAAAAAATCAACCAGTGCTTCATGCTTCTTGATCTAAGTTTCCCACTATAAACGGTGCTTCTCCAGCTACAAGAGCAGACTTTTATATATCAACTTTTGCTTTATTCTGCAAGAGGTAATTTTAAGATTTTAACCATTGCTGCATGATGCTAGAGTTAACTTTACTACTTCAACCGGTGCTTCATGCTGCAAGAGCTAACTTTCCTACTTCAACTAGTGCTTCATGCTGCTAGACCTAATTTTACTTCATTAACTGTTGCTTCGTGCTGCTAGAGTTAACTTTACTACTTCTACCGGTGCTTCATACTGTTAGCGCTAAATATACTACTTTAACTGGTGCTTCATTCTGCTATAGCTATCATTAAAACTTCAACAATTGCTTCGATCTGCTTGAGCAAACTTTACTACTTCAAGCGGTGCTTTAAGCAGTTAGAGCTAACTATAGTACTTCTACCAGTGCTTCATGATGCAAGAGCTAATTTTACTACTTCAAACGGTGATTTTAGCTGCTAGAGCTAACTTTAAACTTCAACCAGTATTTCATGCTGCGTGAGCAAACTTTAATATTTCAACCAGTATTTCATTCTGCTAGTGATAAAATTACATCTTCAACCAAGCCTTCATGCTGCTGGAGCAAACTTTCCTACTATAACCGATGCTTAATGCTGCAAGAGCTAACTTTCTTACTTCAACCAGTGCTTCATGCTGCTAGAGAAAACTTTTCTACTTCAAATGGTGCATCATTCTGCTAGACGAAACTTCAATTAATTTATTTAACCATTGATTCCTTCTGCTAGAGCTAACTTTACTACTTAAACAGGTGCTTATTGCTGCAAGAACTAACTTTCCTACTTCAACCAGTTTTACATACTGCTAGAGTTATCTATACTACATCAACTGCTACTTAATACTGCTTCAGCTAACTTTATTACTTATACTGGTGCTTCATTCTGCTAGAGTAAACTTTACTACTTCTACTGTTGGATCATGCTACTAAAGCTAACTTTACTACTTCGTCCGGAACTTCACACTGCTAGAGCTAACTTTAGTACTTCATGCTGCTAGAAGTAATTTTACTACATTATCCGTTGCTTCTAACAGAATGAAGCACCGGTTGAAGTCATAAAGAAAGCTCTTGTAGAATGAAGACACAGATTAAGTAGTAAAGTTAACTCTAGCAGTACGAAGAAACGGTTAATGTAATAAAATTAGGTCTTGCATCATGAAGCACCAGTTGCAGTAGAAAAGTTTGCTCTACCAGTATGGAACGCTGTTTGAAGTAGTAAAGTTAGCTATAGCAGCATGAAGCACCAGTTAAAGGATTATATTTAGCACTTGCAGAATGAAGATCTGGTTGAAGTGGTAAAGTTATCTCCAGCAGAATGAAGCTTCCATTGAAATAGTAAAGTTTGCTCTAGCAGAATGAAGCACCGATTAATGTAGTGATTTTAGCTCTAGCAGAATGAAACACCGTTTGAAGTCGTAAAAATAGCTCTAGCAGAATGAAGCAGCAGTTGAAGTAGTAAAGTTAACTCAAGCAGCATGAAGCCCTGGTTGAATTAGTAAACTTTACTCTAGCAGCATGAAGCACCAGTTCAAGTTGTAAAGATAGCTCTAGCAGAATGCAGCATCGGTTAATAGCTTATACTTACCTTAAGCAGATTAAACAAAAGTTGAAATAGAAAAGTTAGCTCTTGTAGCATGAAGCACCATTTATAGTGGGACACTTAGATCTAGGAGCATGAAGCACTGTTTGATTTTGTAATTTTACCACTAGCAGATAGAAGCACCTGATGAAGTTGTAATGTATGCTCTAGCAGCAAGACGAACTGTTTGCATTAGTAAACTTAGCTCAAGCAGCATGATGTACTGGTTGAAGTAATAAAGTTAGCTCTTTCAGATTGAAGCTCCATTTGAAGAAGTTAAGTTAGCTCTAGTAGAATGAAAAACCTGTTGAAGTAAATAAATTTAGCTTTAGCCGAATGAAGCACCTATTGAAGTACTTACGTTAGCTTTGCCAGTATAAATTATTTGTTGTATTAGTAAAGATATCTCTAGCAGAATGAAGCACCGGTTTTAAAGAATATATGTTAGCTCAATCAGCATGAAGCTCTTGTTGCATTAGGAAAGTTAACTCAATCAGAATGAAGTACTGGTAGAAGTAGTAATGTCAGCTCTTCCAGATTGAAGCACCATTTAAAGTAGTTCAGTTAGCTCTAGCAGCATGAAGAACTGGTTGATTAAGTAATGTTAGCTCTAGCAGCATGAAGCACTAGTTGAAGTAGTAAAGTTAGCCCCAGCAGATTGAAGCATAGTTTGAAGTGGTAAATTAGTTCTTGCAGAATGTAGCTTTCATTGAAATAGTAAAGTTAGCTCTAGAAGAATGAAGTACTGGTTGAAGTTGTAAATTTAGCATTTGCAGAATGAAACCCCGGAAGTAGTATTATAGTTAGCTCTATCTGCTTGGAGCACCGGTTAAAGTAGTAAAGTTAGCTCTAGCAGAATGAACGCCGGTTGAAGTAATAGAGATTGCTCTTACAGAATGAAGCGCCGTTTGAAGTAGTACATTAAGCTCTAGCAGAATGGAGCACCTGTTGATGTAGTAAAGTTAACTCTAGCAGAATGATGCACAGGTCGAAGTAGTAAAGTTAGTTCTAGCAGTATCAAGCACCAGATGAAGTAGTAAATTTAGACGTATAAGAATGAAGCACTGGTGGATGTAGTAAAATCAGCTCTAGCGGTATGAATCACCAGTTGATGTTGTTCAGTTAGCTCTAGCAGCATGAAACACCTGCTGAATTAGTTAAGTTAGCTCTAGCAGAATGAAGCACTTGATGAATTAGTAAAGTTATCTTTAGCAACATTTAGCACTGATTGAAGTAGTAAAGGTAGCTCCAGCTGCATGAAGCACCGTTTGAAGTAGTGAAGTTAGCTCGAGCAACATGAAGCAATGGTAGAAAAGGTGTAGATAGCTCTCGCTGATTGAAGAAACGATTCAATTAGTAAAGTTATCTCTTGATGCATGAAGCACCAGTTGATGTACTAAAGTAAGCTTTATTAGTATGAAGCACCAGTTGAAGTAGTAAAGTTTGCTTTAGCATAATGAAGATACGGTTGAAGTAGAAATGTTAGTTCTAGCAGCAAGAAACACCGGTTGAAGTAGTAAAGTTATCTCTAGAAGAATGAAGCACTGGTTGATGTAGTAATGTTTGCATCAGCAGCATGAAGCATCGGTAAAAGTATTATAGTTAGCTCTAGCAGAATGAAGCACTTTTTAAAGTAGTCAAGTTAGCTCTAGCAGCATGAAGCATTGTCTGAAGTAGTAAAATTAACTCTAGCAGAATAAAGCACTGGTTAAAGTATTAAAGTAAGCTCAAGAATCATGAAGCATTAGTTTAAGTTGTAAAGTTGGCTCTATCACCATGAAGCGCCGTTTGTAGTAGTAAAGAATGCTTTATTAGAATGAGAATTGGTTGAATTAGTTAAGTTACATCTAGCATAATGAAGCCCTGTTAAAGTAGGAAAGAAAGTTATAGCAATATGAAGCACTGGTTGAAGTTGTAATTTTATCACAAGCAGAATGAAGCAACTGTTGAAGTAGTAAAGTTAGCTCTAGCATCATGAATCTCTGTATTAACTTGTAAAGTTAGCTCAAGCATCATGAAGCACTGGTGAAATAGGAAAGTTAGCTCTAGCTCATGAAGCAACAGATAAAGAAAGTATGCTCTAGCAGCATGAAGCATTGGTTGAAGTTGTAATTTTAGCACTAGCAGAATGAAGCACCAGTTGAAGTAGTGGAGTTAACTCCAGCAGCATGAGGCACTGGTTGAATTAGGAATGATAGCTCTAGCAGCATGAAAACCGGTTAAAGTAGAAAAGTTAGCTCGAGTAGCATGAAGCATTGGTTGAATTAGTAAAGTAAGCTCTAGCAGCATGAAGCAATGGTTGAAATAATAAAGTTAGATTTTGCAGCATGAAGCACCGAATGAAGTAGTAAAGTTATCTCTAGAATAATGAAGCACTGGTTGAAGTAATAAGGTTAGCTCTAGCAACTTGAATCACCTGTTTAATTAGTTAAGTTGCCACTATCGGCATGAAACAGCTGTTGAAGTTGTAAAGAATGCTCTATATGAATGAAACACCATTTGCACTATTAGAGATAGCTGTAGAAGTATGAAGCTCTGGTTGAAGTCGTAAAGTTAGCACATTCAGAATGAAGCTGCGGGTGAAGTACGAAAGTTAGCTCTACCACAATGAAACACCATTTGAAATAGTAAATTTAGCTGTAACGGTATGAACCCACAGTTGTTGTAGTAAAGTTTGTTCAAGCAGCTTGAATCGCCGTTAGAAGTGATAAGTTAGCTCCAGGAGTATTTAGCTTCGATAGATATAGTAAAGTTTTCTATAGAATAAGCATTGGTTGAATTAGTAATGTTAGCAATAGCAGCATAAAACACTGGTATAAGTAGTATAGTTTGCTCTAGGTGCTTGAAGAACCGTTTAAATTAGTTAACATAGCTCTAGCAGAATGAGCACCGTTTGAAGTAGTACAATTAGTTCTAGCAGAAAGAAGCACCGGTTAATGTAGTAAAGTTAGCATTAGCAGAATGATGCACCGGTCGAAGTAGTAAAGTTTTTTCTATCAGTATGAAAAACGAGTTGAAGTATTAAAGTTTGCTCTAGCAGAATGAAGCTCCGGTTGAAGTAGAAATTTTAGCTCTAGCAGTATGAAACACTGGTTGAGGTAGTAAAGATTGCTCTAGCAGAAAAAATGCACTGTTTGATATTGTAAAATTCGCTCACGCAGCATGAAGCAATGGCTGAAGTAGTAAAATTAGCTCTAGCAGCATGAAGCTTCGGTTGAAGTAGTAAAGGTAGCTGTAGCAGCATGGGAGCAGTTATTTACATATTAATGTTAGTTCTTTGCAGTATGGAGCACCAGTTGAAATAGTAAAATTTGCTCTAGAGCATAATGCAATGGTTAAAGTAATAAAGTGAGTTCTATCGTAATGCTATTTCAAACGGTACTTCTTACTGCAAGAAGCAACTTTACTACTTCACTTGGTGCTTCATTCAGCTAGAGCTAACTTTAATACTTCAAAAGGTGCTTCATAATGCTAGAGTTATCTTTCCTACATCAACCAGTGCTTCATTCTGCTAGAGCTATCTTTACGAATTCAACTGGTGCTTCATTCTGCTAGAGCTAACATTATTACATCAATCGGTGCTTCATTCTTCTAGAGCAAACTTTACTGCTTCAATCGAAGCTACATTCTGTTGCAGCTAACTTAACCACTATTAGATAAATTAATACATGCGGTATCAATCTTAAGCGAATTGTAAGAATTATAAATCAAGAAAGGACATTTCGAAACGTGACTCCCACCTAGGAAGAATTAAACTGTTGCCATTACTCTTAAGCAAATTGTAATAACTGTATCTCAGAAAGGACAAATAGATAAATGACTACTACCTAGGTGAATTGAACTGTTGGCATTACTCTTAAGCAAATTGTAATAACTGTATCTCAGAAAGGACAAATAGATAAATGACTATTACCTAGGTGAATTGAACCGTTGGCATTACTCCAAAACAAATTGTAATAACTACATCCAGTAAAGTTAAATTAGATACGAAAATCCTACAAGGTGAATTGAACTGTTGTCATGAATTTTAAGAAAATTTGATGAATTATAACCCAGAAAGGACAATTAGAATCATGACTATAAAAAAAGGTGAATTAAATGTTGGCATTACTCTAAAACGAAATGAAAGTATTGCATCCCAGAAAGGACAAAAACATTCATGCCTCCTACCTAGGTGAATTGAACTGTTGGCTTCACTTTTATGCTAATTTTAATATTTGCATTCCAGAAAGGATTATTAGATAAATGACTCCTAACTAGGTTAATTAATATGTTGTTATCGATCCTACGCGAATTTTTATAACTGCATCCAAGAAAGAACGGTTCGACACATGACTCCTACCTGGGTGAATTGATCTGTATGGCTTACAATTAAGCATATTTTATAAATACATCCCCGAAAGGATATTAAGACACATACATCCTGCGTAGGTGAATTGAACTGTTGGCATCACTCTTAAACGAATTGAAATAATTGCTTCTCAGAAAGGACAAAAATATACATGCCAGTTTCCTAGCTGAATTGAACTGTTGCCTTTACTTTTATGCTAATTGTAATTTTTTCATCCCAGAAAGGATTATGACTCCTACCTAGGTGCATTACGGTTGTTATCAATCCTAAGCGAATTTAAATACCTGCATCCTAGAAGGAACAGTAGGACACATGACTCCTACCTAGATGAATTGAATTTTTGGCTTCACTCTTCAAAGAATTATATTAATAGCAGATTATATACATGGCTCCTATGTAGGTGAATGGAACAGTTTGTTTCAATCTTATGCGAATTGTATTAATTGAATACAATAAAGGACTCTAAGACACATAAAACTTACCAAGATGTTTTGAACTGTTGGCATAACTCTTAAGCGAATTGTAATAATTACATCACAGAAAGGACAAATAGATACATGAATCCTATATAACTATTGAACTGTTGGCATCATTCTAATGCGAATTGCATTTATTGTGTCTATGGGCAAAAGAAACATTACTCTTAACCAGGAGAATTGAATAGTTGGCATCACTTTTAAACGATTTGCTTAAATTGAATCCCTGAAAGAGCAAATAAATACATGACTGCTACATGGGTGAATTGAACTGTTGACAACACTCTTAAGCGAATTGTAATAATTGCATCTCAGAAATGACAATTAGATATATATAACCTACCTAAGTGAATTGAAATGTTGGCCCCCACTTTAGAGAATTGAAATAATTCAATCCTAGAAAGGGCAATTAGATACTTGACTATTACCTAATTGACTCTTAAGTGAATTGTAATAATTACAATCCAGAAGGAACAATTAGAAACATTACATCTTCCTTGGTGACTTTAACAGTTGGCATTACTCTAGTGCGAATTGTATTTATTGCCTCTATGTACAATTAGAAACATGACTCTTACCCAGGAGAATTCTATGGTTGGCATCACTTTTAAGCGAATTGTATTAATTGAATCCCTGAAAGAGTAATTAGATACATGACTCCTTCTTTGGAAGAATTAAACTGTTGGCATTACTCTTAAAAGAATTGCAATAATTGCATCTCATAAATGGAAATGAGATAAATGACTTCTACCTAATTGAATCGAACTCTAGGCATCCCACTAAAGAGATTTGTATTAACTGAATCACTGAATGTTTTATTAGAGAAGTGAGTCCTACCTAGGTGTATTAAACTGTTGTCTTCACTCTTATTCGTATTGTGATAATTCCATCCCAGAAATGACTACTAGCTACATGAATCCTATTTAGGTGAATTGAACTGTTGGCATGACTCTTAAGCGAATAATAATAATTGCATCCCAGAAAAGATTATTAGTTACATGACTCCCTTCTAGACTAATTAAGCTGTTGTTATAAATAATAAACATGTTTCTATAACTGCATTACAGATAGAACAGTTGGACACATGACTCCTACCATGGTGTATTGAAATGTTGGCTCTACTCGTAAGGAAATAATAATAATAGCATTACCGAAACGACATTATACCACATGACTCCTACTTAAGTGAATTGATCAGTCTTCATCTTAAGTGAATTTAAATAATTAATTCCCAAAAAGAGCAATTAGATACATGATTCCTACCTAGGTGAATTGAACTGGTGGCAATACTCTTATGCAAATTATAATACATGCATCCCCGAAACGACATTAAGACTCATAACTCCTACCTAGGTGAATTGAACTATTGGCATCACTCTTAAGTGAATGGTAAGATATACAATCCAGAAAAGACAATTAGATATTTGACCTCTGCCTAGGTTATTTGAACATTTGGCATTATTCGTAAGCAGTTAATAATAATTTCATTTCATATAAGACATTTAGATTCGTTTTTCCTACCTTGGTGAATCGAAATGTTGGCATTAGTCGTAAACCAGTTGTAAAAATTATATGTCATAAATGACAATTATAAACATTTCTTATAACAAAGTTAATTAAAATGTTGTCGTCCCACCTAACCGAATTGTAACAATTACATCCTATAAAGTGCAATTAGATACATGAATCCTACCAAGATGAAATGAGGCTTCACTCTTAAACGAATTGTATTAATAGCAGCTTGTATACAAAGCTCCTATGTAGATGAACGGAAACTTTAGTATCACTCTTATGCGAATTGTATTGTTTGATTAGAATAAAATTCAAATATATACATAACTCCTACCTTGATGTATTGAACTGTTGACATAACACTTAAGCGAATTGCAATGATTACCTCTCTAAAGGAAAAATAGACACATGACTCCTATCTAGATGACATGAACTATTGGCATCACACTAATGTAAAAAGTAATTATTGCGTATATGGACAATTAGAAACATATATAATATATATAATTGGCATCACTTTAAGCGAATTTTTTTAATTGAATCACTGAAAGAGAAATAGGATACATGACAACTACCTAAGATAATTGAATTGTTGGCATCACTTTTAAACGAATAGTAATAATTGCATCTGAGAAAGGACATATGGAACATGCCTCTTACAATGGTGACTTGTACTGTTGGAATCACTCTTCAGCTAATAGTATAATACCTAATATTATGCTTAATATTGATTCATATAGTTCAATTTACCTTGGTAGGATTTTGAATCTTATAGACCTTTCGGGGAAGCAAATATTATAATTAGCCTAGGAGTAATGCCAACAGTACAATTCTACCTAGGTAGGAGTCATGTATCGAAATGTACTTTCTTGATTGTAGTTATTACAATTCGCATAAGAGTGATGCACAACAGTTCAATTCACCTAGATATTTTTCATGCGACTAAATGTAATTTCTGGGATGGGATTATTACAATACAAATAAGAGTGTTGACAACATTTTAATACACCTAATTATGAGTCATGTCTCTAATTAAACCATCTCGGATGCAATTATCAAAATTCGCTTTAGTGGGATGCCTACAATTCGATTCACCTAGGTAGGAGTCTTTATCTAATTGTCCTTAGGAGATGCAGTTATTACAATTGATTTAAGAGTAATGCCAACAGTTTAATTCTACGTAGGTAGAGGTCATCTATCGATATGTCCTTTCTGGATTGTAATTCTTATAATTAGCTTAACCTTGATTCAATCAGTTTAATTCATCTAGATAATAGTAATTTATCTACAGGATTTTCTAGGATGCAATAATTACAATAAGCTGATGAGTGATTTCTACAGTTCAATTCACATGTGAAGGAGGCATGTTCCTTATGTCCTTTCCGAGATGCAATTATTACTATTCGTTTAAAAGTGATGCCAATAATTGAATTAACTTAAGTAGGAGTCATGTATCCTATTGCTCTTTCAGTGATTCAATTTAAAAAATTCGCTTAAATGTTATGCCAACTATTCTATTCTCCTAGGTAAGAGATATGCTTCTAATTGTCCATATACGCATTAATTTCATTTCGCATTAGAGTGATGCCAATAGTTCATGTCAACTAGATAGGAGACATATATCTAAATCAACTTTCTGAGATATAATTATTACTATTCGCTTAAGAATTATGTCAACAGAGCAATACATCTAGGGAGGAGTTGTGTATCTAGTAGTATTTTATTCTAATCAAATAATACAATTCACATAAGAGTGATACTAAAAGTTCCATTCATCTACAAAGGAGCCTTGTATATAAGTTGCTATTAATACACTTCCTTTAAGAGTTAAGCCTCAATTCTCCTTGGTAGGAGTCATGTATCTAATTGCACTTTATAGAATGTAATTATTACAATTCGATTAAGTGGGACGAAAACATTTCAATTAATTTTGGAAGGAGAAATGTATATATATTTGTCATTTCTGAAATGTAATTATTACAATTGGTTTACGACTAATGCCAACAGTTCGATTCACAAGGTAGGAAACACGAATCTAAATGTACTATATGGATGCAATTTTTCCTATTCTGTTATGCGTAATGCCAACTGTTCAATTAATCTAGGTAGAGGTCAAGTTTTTAATTATCTCTTCTGGATTGTAAATCTTACAATTTCGCTTAAAAGTGATGCAATCAGTTCAATTCACCTAGGTAGGAGTCATGTGTCTTTATGTTGTTTAAGGGATTCATTAATTTTAATTTGCTTAAGAGTAATGCCAACAGTTCAATTTACCAAGTTAGGAGTCATGTGTCCAACTGTACTATCTGGAATGCAGTTATTTAAATTCCTTTAGAATTGATAACAAGAGTTTAATAAGTCTAGAAGGGAGACATGTAACTAATAGTCATTACTGGGATGCAATAATTTTAATTCGGTTAAGAGAGATCCCAACAGT
This sequence comes from Dryococelus australis, assembly GCA_029891345.1. NCBI lineage: Eukaryota > Metazoa > Arthropoda > Insecta > Phasmatodea > Phasmatidae > Dryococelus > Dryococelus australis. The sequence goes on along the minus strand of CM057006.1, from coordinate 94,108,159 downwards.
ACAATACACCAAGGCAGAAGTCAGTTAACTAATAGTTTTTCTGGGGTAGCATTTATTACAATTCGGTTAAGATTGATACCAAATATATAATTCACCTTGTTAATAGTCATGTATCTAATGGCCTTTCTGATTACTTTAAATTCGCTTAAGAGTGATGCCAGCTATTCAATTCACCTAGATAGGATTCGTGTAATTAGTGGTATTTTTCTGGGATGGAACTATTAAAATACGAATAGGAGTGATGACATTTTAATTCACCTAGGTAGGAGTCATTTCTCTAACTAAATCTTCTGGTATGTAATTATTAAAATTCGCTTTAGTGGGATGCCTACAGTTCATTCTCCTACGTAGTTGTCATTTATCTAATTGTCATTTATGAGATGCCATTATTAAATTTCGTTTAAGAGTAATGCCAACAGTTTAATACTGCCTAGGTAGTGTCATGTATCAAAATGTCCTTCCTGGATTGTTATTATTACAATTCGCTTAAGATTGATACCATAACATAAATTCCTCTAGATAGTAGAAATTTATCTAATAGTTTTTTCTGGGATGCGAATATTACTATTCGCTTAAGAGTGATTCCAACAGTACAGATCATCTGTTTTGAAGCCATGTATTTATTTGTGCTTTCTGAAATGCAAATATTACTACTCTTTTAAGGTTATACTAAACGTTAAATTCACAGAAGTAGGAGTCATGTCTCAAATTGCTCTTTCAGGGATTGAATTAAAACAATTCGTTTAAAAGTGATGCCAACTATTCCGTACTCCTCGGTAACATATATCTTTCTAATTGTCCATAGGTGCAATAAACACAATTCGCATTGGAGTGATGCCTATAGTTAAAGTCAACTAGATAGGAGTCCTGTAGCTAATTGTCTTTTCTGTATTGTAATAATAATTCACTTAAGAGTTCTGCCAACAGTTCAATGCTTCTAGGTAGGAGTTATGTATCTAATTGTTCTTTATTGTATTCAAATAATACAATACCTATAAGAGAGATACTAACAGTTCCGTTCATCTACACAGGAGCCTTGTATATATACTGCTATTAATACAATTCGTTTAAGAGTGAAGCCACAATTCATCTTGGAAGGAGTCATGCGTCTAATTGCACTTTATAGGAAGTAATTATTACAATTCGATTAGGTGGGACGTCAACATTTCAATTAACATTGGTATAAGAAACGTTTGTTATTGCCATTTATGAAATGAAATTATTACAATTTATTTACGACTAATGCCAAAAGTTCGATTCACCAAGTTAGGAAAAACGAATCTGAATGTATTATATCAAATGGAATTATTACTATCTGCTTAAGAGTAATGCCAACTGTTCAAATCACCTAGGAAGAGGTCTAATATCTAATTGTCCTTTCTGGATTGTATATCTTACCATTCTCTTAAGAGTGATGCCAATAGTTCAATTCACCTAGGTAGGAGTCATGTGTCTTACTGTCGTTACGTGGATGCATTTATTATAATTTTCATTAAAGTATTGCCACCAGTTAAATTCACCTAGGTAGGAATCATGTATCTAATTGCCATTTCGGGAAGCAATTATTAGAAGTCACTTAAGATGAAGACAGTTCAATTCACTTAGGTAGGAGTCTGTGTTTTAATGTCGTTTCGGTAATGCATTTATTATATTTTCCTTAAGATTAGGGACAACAGTTCAATTCACCATGGTAGGAGTCATGTGTTGAACTGTTCTATCAGGATTGCAGTTATAGAAATATGTTTATTATTTGTAACAACATCTTAATTAGTCTAGAAGGGAGTCATGTAAGTAATAATCATCCCCGAAACTACATTAAGACTCATGACTCCTAACTATGTGAATTGAACTATTGGTATCACACTTAAACGAATGGTAAGATATACAATCCAGAAAGGACAATTAGATATTTGACCACTACCAAGGTGATTTGAACAGTTATCATTACTCTTAAGCGGATAGTAATAATTCCATTTCATATAAGACATTTAAATTCGTTTTTCCTAACTTGCTGAATCGAACTGTTGGCTATAGTCGTAAACCAATTGTAATAATAACATTTCAGAAAATACAAATATATACATTTCTCCTTCCAAAATTAAATGATATGTTGGCAACCACCTAATCGAATTGTAATAAATACTTCCATAAAGTACAATTAGATACACGACTCCTACCAAGGTGAATTGAGGCGTCACTCTTAAACGAATTGTATAAATAGCAGCTTATATACAAGGCTCCTATGTAGATGAATGGAACTGTTAGTATCACTCTTATAGGAATTGTATTATTTGAATACAATAAAGAACAATTAGATACTTAACTCCTACCTAGATGCATTGAACTGTTGGCCTAACTCTTAAGCGAATTTTAATAATTATATTACAGAAAAGACAATTAGCTACATAACTCCTATCTAGTTGACTTAAACTATAGGCATCACTCTAATGCGAAATGTGTTTATTGCGTCAATGGACAATTAGAAACATATCTCTTACCCAGGAGAACTGAATATTTGGCATCATTTTTAAGCGAATTGTTTTAATTAAATCCCTGAAAGAGCAAATACATACATGACTCCTACTTATGTGAATTTAACTGTTGGTAAAACCTTTAAACTAGTAGTAATAATTGCATTTCAGAAATTACAAATGGGTACATGACTTCTAAACAGATGATTTAAACTGTTGGAATCAATCTAAAGCGAATAGTAATATTTGCATCCCAAAAATTACTATTAGATTAAATTCTTCTATATAGAGAAATTTATGTGATAGTATCAATATTAATCGAATTGTAAGAATTACAATCCAGGAAGGACATTTCTATACATGACACTACCTAGGAACAATTATACTGTTGGCTTTACTCTTAAGCAAATTATAATAAATAAATCCAAGAAACGAAATTAAGTCACATGACTCCTACCTAGGTGTATTAAACTGATTGCATCACCCTTAAGCTAATAGTAAGATTTACTATCCAGAAGGGATAATTAGAGGCTAGACCTCTACCTAGGGAATTCAACAGTTGGCCTTTCGCTTACCTGAATAGGAATAATTGTATCTCATATAGGACATTTATATTCGTGATTCCTACCTTGTGAATTGAAAGGTACTCATTATTCGAAAACAAATTGTAATAATTACAATTTATAAATGACAATTAGATACATGTCTCCTACCTAAGTTAATTGGAATGTTGGCATCACACTTCAGCGAATTGTAATAATTATATTCTATAAAGTGTGCATAGATATATGTCTCCTACCTAGGTGAATTGAATTGATGGCACCACTCTTAAAGGAATTGTATTAATATCAGCTTATATACGAGACTCCTATGCAGATGAATGGAACTGTTAGTATAACTCTTATACGAATTGTATTATTTGATTTAAAAAAATTCTAACAGATACATAACTCCGTCAAAGATGTATTGAACTGTTGACATAACTCTTAAGCGAATTGTAATAATTACATCTGAGAAAGTACAACTAGATATTTGAATTTTATCTAGTTGACATGAACTATTGGCATCACTCTGATGCGAAATGTAATTAATGCGTATATGGAAAATTAAATACATATCACTTACCCAGGAGAATTGAATAGTTGGAATCACTTTTAAGCGAATTTTTAATATTGAATCACTGACTGAGCAATAGGATGCATGACTCCTACTTAAGTTAATTGAATTGTTGGCATCACTTTTAAACGAACAGTAATAATTGCATTTAAGAAAGGACAAATGCAACATGCCTCTTACAAATGTGAATTGAACTGTAGGAATCAGTCTTCAGCTAATAGTAATAATTACATCCTAGAAAATATTTTTAGATAAATAACTATTATGTAGATGAATTAAACTGATGGAATTCAATATTAAGCTAATTGAAAGAAATACAATCCAGAAAGGCATTTCGATACATGACTCCTACCGAGGTGGAATTAAACTGTTTTCAATTACTCTTAAACGAATTGTGATAATTGCATCCCATAAACGGCAATGAGATAAATGACTTCTACCTAAGTGAATCGAACTGTAGGCATCAGACTAAAGAGATTTGTAATAACTGAATCTCAGAGTGTTAAATGAGAGAAATGAGTCCTACCTAGGTGTATTAAACTGTTGTCATCAATCTTATTCGTAATGTGATAATTCCATCCCAAAAATGACTTCTAGTTACATGAATCATATTTATGTGAATTGAAGGGTGGGCATTACTCTTAAGCGAATATCAATAATTGCATCCCAGATATGATTATTAGTTTTATGACTCCTTTCTAGACTTATTAAAATCTTGTTATCAATTCTAAGCGAATTTTAATAACAGCATAACACATAGTACAGATGGACACGTGACTCGTACCTAGGTGAATTGAATTGTTGGCATTACTCTTAAACAAATTAAAATTAATGAATTCCCCAAACGACATTTAGACACATGGCTCCTAACTTTGTGAATTGAACTGAGCACATCACTCTAAAGCGAAATGTAATATATACAATCCAGAAGGGATAATTATAAACTTGACCTCTTCCTAGGGAATTGAACAGTTGGCATTACGCTTACCTGAATAGGAATTATTGCATCTCATATAGGACATTTAGATTCGTGTTTCCTAACTTCTGAATACAAAGGTTGTCATTATTCGATAACCAATTGTAATAATTACAATTTATAAATGACAATTAGATACATGTCTCGTTCCTAAGTTAATTGAAATGTGGGCATCACACTTCAGCGAATTGTAATAATTACATTCTATAAAGTGTGCATTGATATATGTCTCCTACCTAGGTGAATTGAATTGATTGCTCCACTATTAAACTAATTGTATTAATTGCTGATTATATACAAGGGTTCTATGCAGATGAATGTAACTGTTGGCATCATTCTAATGCGAATAGAATTATTTGAATAGAATAATATACTAATAGATACATTACTCCTACCCAGATGTAATGAAATGTTGACCAAACTCAAAAGGGAATTTTAATGATTACATCTCAGAGTGTAGATACATGACTCCTATCAAGTTGACAAGAACTATTGACATCACTCTAATGCGAAATATAATTAATGATAATATGGACAATTAGAAACATATCTCTTACACAGGAGAATTGAATAATTGGCATCACTTTTAAGCGAATTTTTAAAATTGAATCACTGAAAGATCTATCGGATACATTACTCCTACCTAAGTTAAATGAATTGTTGGCATCACTTTTAAACGAATAGTAATAATTGCTTCTCGGATAGACAATGGAACATCCCTCCTAAACAGGTGACTTGAACTGTTGGAATCACTCTTCAGCTAATAATAATACTTGCATCACAGAAAAGACTTTTAGATAAATAACTATTATGTATATGAATTAAAGTGATGGAATCAATGTTAAACTTTTTGTAAGAATTAAAACCCAGAAAGGACATTTCGATACATGACTCCTAGCTAGGTAGAATTAAACTGTTGGCATTACTCTTAAATGAATTGTAATAACTGCAACTGATAAAGAACAATTAGATAAATGACTCCTACCTAGGTGAAACGAATTGTAGGCATCCCACTTAAGCGAATTATGATAATTGCATCCCAGGTGGTTTAATTAGATATATAACTAAAAACTAGGTGTATTAAAATGTTGTCATCACTCTTATTTGTAGTGTAATAATTCCATCACAGAAATTACAACTATATTAATAAATCATATCTAGATGAATTGAACTGTTGGCATAAGTCTTAAACGAATTGTAATATTTACAATCCAGAAAGGACATTTCGTTACATGACTCCTACCTAGGTAGAATTGGACTGTTGGCTTTACTCCAAGGCTAATTATAATATTTGCATCCCTGAAAGGTCAATAAGATTAAAAAACCTACCAATGTGACATGTACGATATGTATCAATATCTAGCGGATTGTTAAAATAACTTCCCCGAAAGGACAAATAGATTCATGACGAATTGAACAGTTGGGATTAATCTTAAACGAAAAATAATAATTGCATCTCATAAAGTACAACTTGATACATGACTTCGACTCAGGAGAATTTATGTTATGGTATTACTCTCAAGCGAATAGTATAAATTGCATCCCAGAAAAGAATATATGATAAATAACTACTTACTAAATAAATTGAAGTATTGGTGTCAATCTTAAGCGAATTATAAGAATTAAAATCCAGGTAGGATAATTCTATATATCACTCCTACCTAGGTAGAATAAAACTGTTTGCATTACTCTCAAACCAATTGTAATAATTGCATCTTATAAACGACAAAGAGATAAATGACTTCTACCTAAGTGAATGGAACTGTAGGCATTCTAAGAAAGAGATTTGTAATAACTGAATCAAAGTAGGATTAATTAGAGATATGATTCCTAACTATGTGTATAAATTGTTGTCATCACTCTTATTCCTATTGTGTTAATTCCATCCCAGAAATGACTACTAGCTACATGAATACTATTTTCATGAATTGAACTGTTGGCATTACTCTTAAGCGAATAACAATAATTGCATCCAGAAAAGATTATTAGTTAAATTACTCCCTTCTAGACTTTTTAAAATCTTGTTATAAATTCTAAGCGACTTTTAATAATTACATACCAGATACTACAGTTGGGCACATGATTCCTACCTAGGTGAATTGAACTGTTGGCATTACTCTTAAGCAAATTAAAAAAATGATTCCCCGAAACGACATTTATACACATGAATCCTACCAAGGTGAATTGAACTGATTGCATCACTCTTAAATGAATTATAAGATTTACAGTCCAGAAGGGATAATTAGAAACTTGACCTCTACCTAGGGAATTGAACAGTTGGCATTTCGCTTACCTGAATAGGAATAATTGCATCTCATAAAGGACATTTGGATTCGTGTTTCCTACCATGTGAATCGAAAGGTTGTCATTATTCGATAACCAATTATTAAAAATACAATTTAGAATTGACAATTAGATACATGTCTCCTACCTAAGTTAATAGAAATGTTGGCATCACACTTAACGAATTGTAATAATTACATTCTATAAAGTGTACTTAGATATATGTCTCCTACCTAGGTGAATTGAATTGATTGCTCCACTATTAAACAAATTGTATTAATAGCTGATTATATACAAGGCTTCTATGCAGATGAATGTAACTGTTAGTATCATTCTAATGTGAACTGTATTATTTGATTACAATAAAATACTAATTGATACATATTCCTACCTAGGTGTACAAAACCTAGGTGTTGACAAAACTCTAAAGCTAATTGTAATAATTACATCTTAGAGTGTACAACTAGATACATATCTCCTATATAGTTGACAAGAACTATTGGCATCACACTAATGCGAAATGTAATTAATTAGTATATGGACAATTAGAAACATATCTCTTACCCAGGAGAATTGAATAGTTGGCATCACTTTTATGCGAATTTTTAAAATTGAATCACTGAAAGATCAATAGGAAACATGACTCCTACCTAAGTTAATTGAATTGTTTGCATATCTTTTAAACGAATAGTAATAATTGCATCTCGGAAAGAACATATGGAACATACCTCCTACACAGATGACTTGAACTGGTGGAAACACTATTCAGCTAATAGTAATAATTGCATCTCAGAATAGACTTTTAGATAAATAAAGAGTATCTAAATGAATTAAATTGATGGAATCAATGTTAAGCTAATTGTATGAATTAAAATCCAGGAAGGACATTTTGTTACATGATTCCTACCTAGGAAGAATTGAACTGTTGGAATTACTCATAAATGAATTACAATAACTGCATCTCATAAAGGACAATTAGATAAATGACTCCTACCTAGGTGAATCGAATTGTAATCATTCCACTCAAACGAATTTGGTAATTGCATCCCCGATGATTTAATGTGAGATATAACTAAAAACTAGGTGTACTAAAACGTTTTCATCACTCTTATTTGTATTGTAATAATTCCATCATAGAAATTACAACAAGTTGCAAGAATCTTAACTAGATGAAGTGAACTGTTGGAATAACTCTTCAGCGATTTGTAATAATTACAATCCAGAAAGGACATTTCAATACATGAATCCTACCTACGTAGAATTGGACTGTTGGCATTACTCCTAGGCTAATTATAAGATTTGCATCCCCGAAAGGTCAATAAAATTCTAAAACCTACTAATGTGATTTGAACTATATGTATCAATATCTAGCAGATTGTTCAAATAACTTCCCCGAAAGGACAATTAGAATCATGACCACTTCCTACGAGAATTTAACTGTTGGGATAAATCTTAAACGAAAAATACTAATTGCATCTCAGAAAGTACAAATTGATACATGACTTCTACTCAGGTGAATTAAAGTATTGGTATCAATCTTAAGCGAATTGTCAAAATTACAATCCAGATAGGACAATTCGCTATACCACTCCTACCTAGGTAGAATAAAACTGTTAGCATTACTCTTAACCAATAGTAATAATTGCATCTTATAAGCGGCAATGAGATAATTGACTTCTACCTAAGTGAATCGATCTGTAGGCATCCTACGAAAGAGATTTGTAATAACTGAATCTCAGAAGGATTAATTAGAGAAATGAGTCCTACCTAGGTGAATAAACCTGTTGTTATCACTATTATTCGTATTGTGATAATTCCATCCCCGAAATGACTAATAGTTACATGAATCCTATTTAGGTGAATTGAACCGTTGGCATTACTCTTAAGCGCATAACAATAATTGCATCCCTGAAAAGACTATTAGTCAAATTACTCCCTTCTAGACTTATTAATATCATTTTATCAATTCAAAGCGAATATTAATAACTGCATACCAGATAGTACAGTTGGACACATGACCCCTACCCAGGTGAATTGATCTGTGTGCATTACTCTTAAGCGAATTGTTAGATTTACAATCCAGAAGGGATAATTAGAAACATGACCTTTACCTAGAGAATAGAACAGTTTGCATTACGCTTACCCGAATAGGAATAATTGCATCTCATGAAGGACATTTAGATTCGTGTTTCCTACCTTGTGAATCAAATGGTTGTCATTATTCGAAAACCAATTGTAATAATTACAATTTATAAATGACAAATATATACATGTATCCTAAGTTGCTTGAAATGTTGGCACCACACTTCAGCGAATTTTAATAATTACATTCTATAAAGTGTACTTAGATATATGTCTCCTACCTAGGTGATTTGAATTAATGGCACCATTCTTAAGGGAATTGTATTAATATAAGTTTATACACAAGAATCCTATGCAGATGAACGGAACTGTTAGTATCACTCTTATGCGAATTGTATTATTTGATTTTAAAAAATACTAATAGATACATTACTCCTACCTTGATGTATTGAAATGTTGACATAACTCTTCTGCGAATTGAAAGAATTACTTCTCAGAAACTACAACTAGATACATGAATCGTATTTAGTTGACAATAACTTTTGGAATCACTCTAATGCGAAATGTAATTAATGTTAATATGGACAATTAGAAACATATCTCTTATCCAGGAGAATTGAATATTTGGCATCACTTTAAAGCGAATTTTTTAGATTGAATTACGGAAAGATCAATAGGATACATGACTCCTACCTAAGTTATTTAAATCGTTGGCATCACTTTTAAACGAATAATAATAATTGCATCGCAGAAAAGAGTTTTAAAAGAATAACTATTATCTAGAAGAATTAAAGTGATGCAATGAAAATTAAGCTAATTGTAAGAATTAAAATCCAGAAAGGACATTTCGGTACATGACTCCTACCTAGGTAGAATTAAAATGTTCGCATCACTCTTAAATGAATTGTAATAACTGCATCTCTAAAGGACAATTAAATGAATGACTCCTACCTAGGCGAATCGAATTGCAGGCATCCCACTAAAGCGAATTTTGATAATTGCATCCCAGATGATTTAATTAGAGATATAACTAAAAACCAGGGGTATTAAAATGTTAGCATCACTCTTATTTGTATTGTAATATTTCCATCACAGAAATTGCAACTAGTTGCAAGAATCATATCTAGATGAATTGAACTGATGGCAAGACTCTTAAGCGAAATGTAATACTTACAATCCAGAAAGGACATTTCTATACATGACTCCTGCCAAGGTAAAATTTTACTGTTGGGGTTACTCCTAGGCTAATTATAATATTTGCATCCCCGAAAGGTCAATAAGATTCAAAAACCTACTAATGTGATTTGAAATATATGTATCAATAGCTAGCAGATTTTTCATATAACTTCCCAGATAGGACATTTAGAATTATGACCACTAACTACGTGAATTGAACTGTTGGGATTAATCTTAAACGAAAAAAAAAATTGCATCTCATAAAGAACAAATTGATACATGACTCCTACCCAGGTGAATTTAATTTTTGGTATCACTCTCAAGCGAATTGTAAAAATTGCATCCCAGAAGAGAATATTAGATAACTAGATACTTTAAAAATAATTTAAAGAATGGGTTTCAACCTTAAGCGAATTGTCATAATTACAATCCAGGTATAACAATTCGCTATACCACTCCTACCTAGATAGAATAAAACTGTTTGCATTACTCTTAAACAAATTGTAATAATTGCATCTTATAAACGGCAATGAGAAAATTGACTTCTACCTAAGTGATTCGAACTGTAGGCACCCTCGAAAGAGATTTGTAATAACTGAATCTCAGAATGTATAATTAGAGAAATGAGTCCTACCTATGTGAATAAACCTGTTGTTATCACTATTATTCGTATTGTGATAATTCCATCCCCGAAATGACTAATAGTTACTTGAATCCTATGTAGGTGAATTGAACTGTTGGCATTACTCTTAAGCGAATAACAATAATTGCATCCCAGAATAGATTATTAGTAAATGACTCCCTTCTAGTCATATTAAAGTCTTGTTATCATTCTAAGCGAATTTTAATAACTGCATACCAGATAGTGCAGTTGGACACATGACTCCTACCTAGGTGAATTGAACTGTTAACTCTTAAGCAAATAAAACTAAATGAATCCCCGAAACGACATTTAGATACATGACTCCTGCCTAAGTGAATTGAACCGATTGCATCACTCTTAAGCGAATTGTAAGATTTAAAAGTACTTTTTGATCCTGGGATTGTAAACCAGATCATGTACTTTCGACTTGAAACAGCAATTGATGATGAATTCCATCGCCTCTCCTATTAAAAGCTCTGAAGCGGATCGATTGAGTGCAAAATACTGGTATTTATTAGTATTCAAATCAGTATATTCAATTTGGTCATTCACCATGATGGTTTTTGTATTTGATATTCCATTGTAATTTTGGAATTTCAAAGAAGAATCTACAGTATAACTACAAGAGGGCTAAATGTACGAATTGTTACCGGATGGAACGTAAACAATGACGTGTTCTTCTCTTAACTTATCGAGAAAGGGAATCTGAGCCGCGCTGAGCGCTAGCGATGTAGAACTATCGATCACTACTTTGACCAAATCTTTATACGATGTCACCGCTACACTTGTCTTAAAGTTATTCAGCACGAAGAAAACGAAATTATTTTGTATCTCTAAATACTCGACGGGAAGTTTGTTCAAATGAGTATCGGATTTATAAAACTGAGACGTGCATTTGATAAACTACAAGTGCTTGTTTGAAATGCGTAGTAAATTATTAATGATTTGTACCGCCAACCAGTCATTGTCTTCATGGAGAATGGAAATTGACAATTTTCTCCAATTCACTATTGGGTTGTAAGCGAATCTCTTTATCCGTGTATTAAAATGTTTTCTCCACGATCGCTTCGTTAGTGAATTCTATGGTATTTGGTGTTCGAATTTCACCCTTGATATACGACTATCGATTTGGCTGATGGTGGACATCAATAATTGTAAATTTACCGCATTTTTAATTTAATGATCGAATTATTTACGTCCATGTAGTTCATAACGAAAACTATATATATCCATTAAGATCGTGTTTTACACATTCACCCGATTTGGAGCCAACATCCTGCATCAACCTGGTTAAATATACAGTCTCACGAGGTTGTAAGTTTTTCGCAAGTATCATGAATCCAGTTTTACTAGCATTGACTACTTTGTCAAAACTATTAATTATTTTGGCAAGTTCTTTAAACGAATTCGTTTCGGCAACCATTATGTAATTTTTGTATCTATACAATATAACGGAATTATTAAATCTCAAACGATGTTGAGAAACTTTTCGTAATTTGAATTCGGGTATATTTAGAAATATTTGTCTATTTTCTGTTTGGATTTCCATCAAGCATTTAATGTTCTCGAAAGAAACTGTATGCACATTATATTTTAAAAAAATCAAATGTTTCAGCACAATTTTGGTTTAATGCACAAATAATGTGGTGTGGGTGGTTTGCCAATGGGCCAATGTGCGAACGTTTAAGAGTCGCATAATTTGTTTCCGAATTACGTAAACATTGTGATATGAAAATTTTTTGTTTAATACGTTTAATCCCATATCCATTTTTTCCCACCTCTTCTTGATATAAATTATCCGGAAGTTTTTCCCCAAAGTTTATAAAATAAAGTATAGTAATTTAATGATGGTAAATTTTGTAAACTGTAAATAAAGTTTTTATAATCGGTTAATTTTATCGTGTTAATAAGAAAAAAATGTTTCGAATATTCATTTGTTACACTTTCTGAAATTTGAAAAGATCCTTTTTTTAAATTGGCATCTCCTAAATTGTTATTGTTTTGAAAACTCTGCGAACTTCCCAGATTTTAATTAAGAGTCTTATATACCAAAAAATACATTACTTTTTTTGCAACATGTAACCTTTTTATTCACACTATATCGAAACAATAAAAAAAATATTGGTTTGTGTTTTTTATGGATAAAAAATATACTATAAAAGGTTCAGTTTGTATGTAACTTTGTTTATTATACCGGCAACATTCATGGTGAAAGGTTTAAAATATCACAATGGTCCCTTAATTTTTTTGGCTGTTCCTTGAAATCTCCTCGGCAAACATAGAAAACCCATTTCACCTTTGGAAAAATCGTCAATTATATATTACGAGTGAAGCATGGCGTTCCGGCTAAACGAGACTGGAGTTTATGTAATAGAACTGTGTTGAGTAGTAATGTAATGTGTTTATGGGCGCAACAAATTCCACGTGAAAATTCCGAGGACAAGTTAATTACTCCTGTTTATTCATCGAATTCCGAACCGAAAGCTGTGGAAACAACGACAAATTTTACGTCGGCAAAGTTAACTCTTTCAATGGAACAAGAACTTGTTAAAACAACTTTATATACATGGCTCGATGAGAATGATTGTGAGTTAGCTACACTTAAACGTTAAATGGTCCTGCCGGCATTGGGAAATATACATTATTGCATATTTTTCTCGGAGAAAAAAATACAGATATTTTTACGACCCCACAACACATCCTATTGTGAAATATTTGTCGACAGATGAACCTAGCAAATGGTTTGACGTTATCGAGTCTCCTAATTCGGTCGATTAATTTAGTTACTACGAATATTTGTAATTCATGCAGCTGTTGCCACTGATTGATCTTGACAAAATATCTACAGTGGTACAAGAATTGAGCAAGTTTTGGGATCTCGGATACAACACGGCTGCGTTTTTTGTAGAGTGCAACAATTCAATTTCCTTCGATGCACCCATCTTTTTGTTTGTTGACGAATACAGTATGATCAGTGCATGTCTAGCAAAATTTATAGTTGAATTTTTCCAAATGATGAAGCGCACTTTTAGTAAACTATTGATTGTATTTTGTAGCGATCAGTATTAGCTATAGCCATTTGTGACAAACAAACCTAATGACATATCACTTATTCGCGAACTATGCAACGATCATTATTTCCTCACCACGCAGTTTAGGAACATGTATTCGATATACCAGGAATTTCTGACAACTTTAACTACAACTCCAAATTGGAAGAAACTGCTTACACGTCATTTCGGCGAACACAATCGTAACATGAGTTGTTTCATTCTGGATTGTGAGTATCCGGTAGAGTTGTTGGCAACTGTGATTGAGCCGAATATCAAAATGGCTTCACGTTTGGTACTCAATGCAAAAGAGATTATGAACTGGGAGCAGGAAAACTTGCTACTGGATATATTTTATTTACCTTTAGAAACATCGAAGTTCACTATTTCTATTTAAGTTTGTCGATTGCTGTTCTCGCTCAAATAAAACAATTTCTAAAGGAATGTAGCTGCCGGCTTGACGTGACTGAGATGGACAAACAGAGTATTTTCAAAAATCATCCCCGGTTCATTCCGATTTTCTTTTCAAACGATAAAAAAAACATTGATGGTGGAGAAGAATGAATACCTCAAACCCGCCTACTTGCCGCTAATCGTTGGAGTTCCCTACCGCAGTTTAATTCATGGTCATGGAGTATGCATCTGTGAAGTTTTATATTATTTGGGACATGTTGGAGACTAAATACTCATGTGTGACGAGGAAATAAACAACCTCTTTCTGATACCAAAATGTTTCTTCAAGATGAATCTTTATAGAATAGATAAATTTGCCTTCCAACACGCATGTGAAGTTACTAAAAACAGTAAACTATTGTTATATAGTTTCCCGCTTCAAATGACGTATATAAATACAGTTCAAAGCAGTATAGGATTAACAATTGATAATGACATTTATGTAAATTTGACGGGATGTACGCTAAAAGAAATCTATGTAGTCTTATTCAGAACAACAAACAAGAGTAAATTGAAATTTATTAAAGTGTAAATACTTTTTTGTAACTATTGTAAACGCATTGGTGAATTTCTTTTTTTTCGTGACATGTGACTTTTGTCGTTATCCTTTTTATCCTACTTTTCCCAACCTTATGTGAAAATTTATTTTTATATATTGTATTTGTATATAAGACAATAAACAAAAAAAAGCAAATATACGTGTTTACCATTATATGATCTATTTTATTAATTGGAATTTTAGGGTTTGATTTATGGAAATTTAAAATTAAAAACATAGGCTCGGGGAATACACAATTTGGTGCGAGTACATATTTCGGAGGTGCTACTAGTTGAGGAGCTGCAACTGCCGGAAATTAAATAAATAAATATTATACTACGAAAAAAACAATAACAACTTGTGATTTCAATCTTCGCCATTAGAGAGTTGCTAAAGTTAAAAGCGCGGGGAAAATTAAGTAAAAACATGACGCATTCTGAATTTATGGAATCGGTTGGATTTATAAAACTAAATCGGCCGCTGTACTTGGGTTTCTTACATCTGACAGTCATCATAAATACCAAATATTTTTGCGATTCCGTATTGAGATTAAAAGTCGTAAATATGTATTCGTTAATGAGTGAACGTGATAAACTCGCTTCTGGAATAAAATTTAAAATTTCTTATTAACCCATTGTTTAAATTTCCCATATATTAAGCAGTATATTATCCAACAAAATTGTTTGGTCCCGCACGTCACTCGCGAAAATTATAAAATATTTTTGAGAGACGAACAACAGGCAGAAAATGAAAATATTAAACAGTTGCCAAATTACTATACAAAGATAATTCCCTATCATTTCAAATTGAGGAGTTTAGGAATAAAGTTGGTTCTGTACGACTCAAGTACGAATAAATATTCAAACAAGCGAAAGAAATTAATTTCTTTTCACATTACCGCGAAGACGTATTGGCTGATGTAGAGACATTATAGAAGGGTGTTCCAAAGACAAATGATCCCCAAAAAATACGTAAATCTATGGCACATCTTATCGATACCTAGAGTTATTCTCAAAATTTTAGAAATGATTTCTGTATTCCTCACTTACCTGTCGGTAAAATACTATGAAAACGCCATTCAACCATCGGTGTGGCAAGTATTTTATGGTTTGCTCACAATCATTTTCATTCCGAGCTCGGTCGTCATGGCACCCGATGGACAGCTATACAACAGACAATGGCTCTGTGTAATTTTGTGTTTTTTACTATCGTTTGCCAATATATAGACAAGAACTATGAATAAATTAAATAAACAACTCTACGTGGGATTGAGTCTACTCATAGTTATTTTAATCATTGTAATTCCGCTCGGTATATACATTTGGAAAAAACACCACAATTCTGACAATTCTGTAATAGAATTGGACGAGGAGGGTGGTGGGGTGAAAGAAAAAACTACATCTCCACCACGACCGCATCTCTGGGAAATGAATTTACTACTGAAACCGATGATTTTACAAATACCAACGAATCTAGTTTAACCGACGCAATAATAGCATCTATACAGTCATCAATCATCAAGCCGGGAGAGGCAAGCATGGTTCATTTTAAAACGACAAAGAGATACACTATGAATATTCCCAGAGGTGTATTTAATCAATTTATATTTAAGAATTTGAAACGGTTAAATTTGGGAGCATTTAATACCATTTCCGCCCTTTTGGACGAACATTCGCAAACTTTACATACAAAACTTTACTCGACCAACCGCTAATTTACAAACAATTTTACATTGAATGGACATTTGAAAATGGAATGGAATTAGTTTACGGGTCCGATAACAAACGAATTGTGATTACATTTCCCGAGGCACCCAGAAACATCAGATTGTTTTCAATCAGTTTCATCACCAATGCCAAAACTATTCTTGAAATTTGAAAAGTAATAAGCGAATGTTAAAATGAAATATCTTTCATCAGTGGTCGCTGCGCTATAAAAACATGTGGCGTTACATTTTAACATTTCGCATAAATCTAAGTTTAATTTTTCTTACACTATGCTCATTTAATTGACAAGATCATGCTAATACATGCTAGTAATTTTTTTGTATCTGAAATTAATCGTGTATGGGAAAGTCAATTTAAAAAAAAGATTTTTATTCGATTTATCATGGTCAATGAAACTCACGATACCATATAAATAAACTTATATTTCTTCTAGACCAATAAAAAAAACTTACATTCCTTCTCAGCCAATAAAAGAAAAAAAAAAAAATCTCGCACAGTGCATGTATGAGAACAACACGATTGAACCAAGGGATCACACTCGCTTTCTGCAAACTACAGAGTGAAGACATCATGAGAGCCAGTGAAGACACCATGAGAGCCAGTGAAGACACCATGAGAACCAGATGTGAAAAACAAGGAAATGTCGCTGGTGAATTTAGCTGCCTATCGTGGTTGGCTATATGAACTTGTACGCATGAAGGAGATGAAATTGAATTTTGAAGAAAAGGATTTTGTGGTAAATTGCAAATTCAGCGAGCTGCAGCAGCGGGGGATTTGGAAATTGTAAAATTCCTAATAGAAGAAGGTTTCAACGTTTTGGCCCAAGATTCAGCGGGTATAACCGTATTGGGGTATGCCAATTATTGTTTTGAAAATTGGCCCGTACTTGTGTATTTGGTGCAAACAATAGACGCGGTAGTGAAAGGTATTCACGAAGACTGGAAATTGTTTTTGAAAGTGGCTGATGCGATTTTAGATGAAAATGTGGGGTTTGTCCAGAACCCCCATTATATATCTACTCGTTTGCAAATAACCTAAGAAATTCGACATTGAAATAGATTTTAGATTCGTATGAAAATAAATAGTAATATTTATATTATATTTCAATCCCACATATCAAGATAGAGTGAGAGGCAAACCTACACTTTAAATATATGTTTGTTGTTGATTTATTTTCTTTAATCTGTGTTTGTGCTAAGAGTAAAATATTAATATGTTAATTTTATTGTTTGGTTTTGTCATTGTAAAAATGGTTGTTATGTGTGAAATATTTGTAAAAGGACAAATAATTCTCAATTTTGTGCTTTTAAGAAGGACTAGTTACAAGAACTAGATATATAACGTCCAATGATGTTATATGTAGTTACTGTTTAATTTGCATATTACATCAAGGAGTATCTCATGTTGAGTATGTACTGGTAATGTTGAATATTACATCAAGGAGTATCTCATGTTGAGTATGTACTGGTAATGTTGAATATTACATCAAGGAGTATCTCATGTTGAGTATGTACTGGTAATGTTGAATATTACATCAAGGAGTATCTCATGTTGAGTATGTACTGGTAATGTTGAATATTACATATTTTGTGTTGAGAACCATGCTGAAAAGGAATGGTAATTTAATATTTAAATTAAACTACGCTGATTAAAGCTACTGACGTAAACCACTTCAGTGAGCCCGTTCACAGCGCCCCCTTTCCTGCAGCACCGTCAGGCACTACCTCATTACAGTGAGGTGTGTGTGCACCACGAGTGCAAGCCAGTTTATAAATGTGTTTTTCAAAGGTTTTTTTAGTTACTAAGTGTTACGTACGTGCAGTTAAGTGCTACTTGTGTGCAACGAGTGTTCCACTAAGTGCACGGGGTGCACAAGTGTCACATGAGTTTATTCAGGGTTGTGTTATGTACAGTATTTTAAAGGGTAATATTGTATATGTCAGATTATGTTCATTTGCTTGTGTCAGTGTCACATACGTTATTTGTACTGAGGCCTGTGGGACGGTGGAAATGATGGAAATAAGTTTTCAGGGGCGGTGAAAGTGAAGTCTGGATGGTGGCTACCCGGTGGCACCAGACGTCGGCGACAAAGTGTTGGTCGACTTCCTCGATCTCGAGGTTGCGGACCGTCAACCCGGACCAAATCTCCTGCCGATGATGATGTCTGATGACTGTTGACCTGTGCCCCATTGAGAATTACTCTAGATGAGTGGTGCTTGTTAAGCTATAGCCAGTAGGCCGACTATACACCATTGTTAACGGAGAAATGTCTAACTCTTAACACTCGCGTATGTGAGTTGTCAGGGCCTCCCACACAACCATACAATGTGAAACAAATTCAGAACACTTGCGGATAAAGGAACTTGCGTGAATATAATGAGCGGGTATTGTAAGAGCCCATCCCCTGACACGTAATGAAAGTTCACACACACATATTTATTATGGTAAACTACATCCCTTCGATGAGGACACTTGACATGAATTACACTATCGGCTATTAGGAGCGGTCATGTGGTGAAACAGAAAAGTGTCTTTCGACAATCAAAACATTGCATGAGACTTTAAGCTCCCTGAGGTAATGCTAAACCACCGGGGAGTGGAGGTGGCATACTGGGCGACAAGAAGAGAAAATGTTCCAGATACTTTAAGTCTATTGTAGTTACAGGTCCAGTTGCAAAATGATGATGGTCGCCCAGAGTGCGCGGGATAACGCCGGAGCCTAACACACGCCTGTCACCTCCAGTGGATGCTTTGTGCTGACTGACTCTCCCGCCTGACCCAGGGGGTCACCGCGGCTTGCTCTCGCGCCGAAACGGAACTACTTTATGACATGACTTGAAAAAATGATACCAGTGACTTTTTAACAATAAATAGACCTCTTAAAATAGCATAAACACACTTACAGCATAAAACACGTGTGAAATGATATGGTCATAGCACTTGATGGAAAAATGAAATAAATAAATGCACATTACCTTGCAAAGAAATGACAGAACAATGAACACAAAACAATCATAAATACCTTAATTGAAAAAAACACAACAGCATCTTAAATTAGGCCTTAAAACGTCCCAGTTCAATATACTGGCCTAATTGTTACTCTGTGGTGTCCTTCACTGCTATGGCAACCAACAGCTGCACTTGACCTTGCATCTACTCTGCACCTTGTCGCTCCAGTGACCGGGCGCACACTCCACACACCCATGGAGCGCACAACCCTACTGCAGACGTCGCAGGCTACGGCCAGAAAATGGTCTTAGGGCTTTGGTACACGTCAGTACACGTAAGTAATACCACAATTCTTACTGACAGTTCTATCGGATAAAATGCCACACTGAAAGGGTTATATATGAGTGATATGTGTTTGTTTATTTATTTATTCATGTTCCTGTATTTTCACGTGAAAGTACCAAGGCAAACGCCACCCCAGTGTCATGTTAGGTTAAGAGTGTTTTGTTTACTTTTGATGCTCACTTGTTCTGCAACCACGAGTTGGCTGCATCACGACAGAGGCCACCTAGTCCGGTCCATAGGTGTCATTCACCATAAATATGGCAACATTGCTAACCATGTGGGGAGAAGCCACGAGTTTAATTCTAAAAATATTTTAAGTTCCTTTTGTGTGTAATTGTTCATGCCAGAGTGTTCTGCCCTGAAAATTAAGTGTAACAGCATAATAAGTTGTATTTGGGAACATTTCCGCGGGCTGTGCGTCCACCACAACAAAAGTGGGACATTTTAGGTTATGTTGCTGATATGACAACCCCACACAACAGTGTCCAAAGGCCTGATGATTATTTTTGTAAGAGGTGAATGATCAGATAATCTAGTATTTAATGTAAACTTGTATGATATCATTCCACTGCATATTTTGCATAAATATGAGAGCCACATAACTCATGTGATATTTGGCCATATGGTCCAGCCCAGGCTAAGAATCACTATCCAGGGGACACTTGAGAATGTACTTAATTTATCAAGAGCCAGAGAACACTGACAGGAAAGTTAGTTAAAACTAACTAGTATGCTTTAATGCTGAGAATATACTAAAACATCCTTAATTTCAGCAATTACCATATTTGTTGACAGAACTTAATAATCTCCGAGGTATGAGGATATTGCTGCAGTGTTAACTCTGTAGGAGTTGTGATATGTGTAATGTGTAGGTAGTGTAATTAAATCTAACCAGACCTACATTTGTACACTTGTGAATAATACTCTGTTTAGTTTGTCTCTCGGGGTTCGTAGGATTTGGTTAGGTAAAGTATCATCACGACCATCACCACAGAATATGCAATAGAAATTAAAAATATTACAAATACACAAAATAATTTTAGGTGAGCCCAGAAAACACAAACAAATGAATTATGAAGGGAAGAGAATAGCTTACTGAAATTCTCAGTATGCATGCATAGAAATATTCCGGGTTACTTCTGATAAATAACTCTGGGATACCATTTAAACATATTTACTAAAATCAAAGTAAAATTCAGACATAGAAACACTACAATAAACAAGAAAATTTACCGTGAACACAATAAGACACTCTTAAAATCAAAGCACCTATACAATAACCTAATACAAGCAAACAAGATTACTTTCAACATCAAATTAATCAAAGTTCCTTTAAGTGAAAAGAATCACGATCTCAATGCCACCAGTGAAGAGATTCTGAACAAGAATTCTTAGGCAGTTCAGACAGTAGAGTTTTAAGAAAATTTACTGTCTTATATTTCAAGATTGACCTTCAAATGTAATATCCAAATTTACTCTCGCTGCAGTAATTCTGCAAAACGGCTGAGTTCATGAAATTGAAAGTTTGTAGTAACTATTAAATAGCATTGCATGGGGTACAAAATTTAACTGAATTTGATGCAACAAGTCTTTATAATATTATGTTAATTTTCAATACAGTTCAAAATTGTAGATCGCTCAGGCCGTGCAGTAATTAAATGTCTCTTCACAAGGTACAATGAAGTTAATCAGAAACTCTGATGTGGAGTTGGGCCACAGGCGGTGATATTGGATGTGTGTCACCTCGTGACAACTGGTTCGAGATCTGGTCAGGCCTCAGGCACAGCGTTGGCGTCATTGGGTCATCGGTGGTACATCACTCGGAATTCCCTACCCTTCATATCTCTTCTCAAACTGATCTGAGGTCTCCTGCCTTAAAACTTACATAAGATGAAACCAATAAGCTATGGTAACCACATTATCCCGGCCCTTGGAACTCCAGAAGTGAGGACCTCCGTTCTGATGCTGTTACTCACATGGCGGACTCTTTGTAACAAGATAGAGCGTCTAATCTTCTCCAACCACGCTATACTGATAGCGGAAGTTTTGGATTAACAATAAGCAAATCCCGCCCCTTTAATTAGCCGAAATTGACAATTTAAAATTACCACGGCCAATACTAGATAAAATGTCAGGTGTGTTCACAAACTTACTAAAAGTTTAAAGTCAAGTCATTAAACTGCACTAGTTCATTCTGAACAATAAATTATAAGAAATAAAATAATTTTCGTGTGGTGAAAAATAATGTCAACAACAGATCGAAGTTAGGTCTGGGCATGACATAACCTTTAACTGCAAAACATGTGTAGGATTTGAATACCTCGTTAAAAGTATCTGGAAATTATGAATAATACAGTTTTGACACAAATGTAGTAAACAAACAAGTTATTGCCAGAATATAAGTATTATGATGCCAATATAAACAAAGTGACATAATGCAAATAATCACATAATTTACAGTATGAAAACCAACTGGACGAGGTCTGAAATACTGAGTATTACATTTCGCTCATATGTTGGAGTAGTACGTAAACATAATTTCTTTGTCTCTTGTGTATGAAGTATGTGTTGATTTGTAAGGAAATTTGATCTCACTGCCATTAAAATGCATGAGCTCAGTATTTGGGTTACAGTGTTAGTCTTTCACGCAGTTCTCATACTGTAACTTAATAAGTGCTAATAGGTGAAAAATAAAAATATAATTTGAATTATAATTTCCGTCCACGTCCTATCTTAACAATATTGCTTTCTTATATACATACATATATATATATATATATATATATATATATATATATATATATATATATATATATATATATATATATATATTTCATATTTTAATTACTCCCATCTTATATATATTCGTATATTAAATATATTTACATCTTATATATATTTAAATATAAGATATAAATATATTTAAGATATATATTTATATTCCAATCATATATATATTCATATTTTAATTATTCCCATCTTATATATAATAGCATATATATATATATATATATATATATATATATATATATATATATATATATATATAAATCTTATATATTCTATCTTATATACAAGTATATTATGTGTTTTATTCTGGGGTTAACATGTATTTGGGTTTTCTCAGAGTGCTCCCATACCGCGAAGGTCTTATGATATTTTCCCTGCAAATTAAAAATTTTCTACGACATATATATCTTTGTTTTTTTGCAATATATTTGTGGGTTCGAATCCCAAACCTGACAAATAATTTTCAGACTTATATTGAAGCAGTCGAGATGGTCAACATAAATTGTTTGTTCTCTAGTGTTAACAGTATATAAGCATGCATCCTGTAAGAATGTGTCCACTTCTTCGGCGAGCGTGGTGGAATGCGGATCGGTATGACTACATTCATCTACTACGATAGTGTACTCTGCTTAAAATGGCATCAATGGTTGAAGACTTCGTAACACCGCCAGCATCGGCGACAGCAAGGGTTTCTGCAAAGTTGTTACAAACATTTCGGTCTCAATATGGAAATACTTACTTTTATTAAATGCCGTAATGCATGCCGACATGAAAGAAGTCATTGCTTATTCAGCCCAGCATACAATGCATTCCACTGTGATATATGCGATGCTGTGTTTAGCCGCAGTGATAACCTGTATAGACATAACCAGAAGTCAAAGGCCATAATTGTCGTTCATCGGGAAGTGAGTGCAAGTATTGCAGCAAGCCATTCGCTAACCGCACCAATGGCAAATGCCACGAAGCTACTAACTAAATTGAGAAGTGTGCACATTTCTATATGCACAACTTAATCGAGTATCCTAGCATTAGATGAAACAAAAATAATGGTGTTATGTATTATAATTCTTTTAGTAATAACGGTTGGTGGGTATGAAGTGAATGTTTGAAAATAGTACTTACTTCCCATATTCTACGATGTGATGAGGATGGTATGCGATTTACTAGAAACAAGTGCTTTGTATGATATGATGAAATAGTTGTAAGGGATTTAGTTTTAATATTTTTCACAGGAGTGATTCATAGGAATGTCTGATAGTATGAGTGTTCGTGGGTACCTTCAGATTGATTAATCTGTTTATACTATCTGTTGGTAATGCTAAGTGTATGAATAGTTTGATGATTAATAAGACGTGTGTATGGTAGTTAGTTTTGCTAGTAATATTTGAAGGTAAGGAATTTTCGAATGGATTGTTTGGTTTGTAAAAAGAGTTGTATGTGGTGTGATATGGATTGCAAGTATTGTTTGTTATAATGTTTTTCTGTTGGAACATATGAACTGCTGGTTTTGTATTATGGTCTACTGGGATGGGACTTAGTTAAGGTTGGATCGTTGACTATGATACTCTATGGTTGCCTATATTATTTGAATGTGGGTGTGTATCTGTGTTTTCTATCTCATGATGAAATGGTTTATCACAGTTATTCATTGTAATATTTCGTAGGAATGCTTATATGATTGCTTTGTTATTTTGGAAGGCATGACGTGAGGAGTTTAGTATAGTCGAAATGGTGTTCGTAATATTTGACATTATGGTTTGTTTATATAATTGGGTTAACATATGATAGAGTATTTTGTCTGGAATAATACGTAGAAATAGCTGTTTGGTCTATATTTTTTCAGTGAGTATGACATAAATTCAAAGTATGAGTTATTTTTAACACTTTTCAATGATTAGGTGCTGGGGAATTCTGTACGACATATTTACTTAATAATATGGTGTTAGGGGTGAAATATCTTATCTATTTAATAAACCATTGACATATCAGGATGTGGGAAATATGAAATTAATAAAAAATTGTTAATATTTTTTATCATGTGATAACATTATGATACTATTGCACATTTATAAACTTTCAAGGGGTGTTATAAAATTTCCTGTACATGTGTCTGTGTGTTTGGATATGTATGTTTCTAAATATATTTCACATATGATTAACAGTAGTAGTAGGATTTGGAGCATTGACACACAAGGGCGTAGGGTATCGGTTCCGGACTCGGGGGAGCCACCATCTTGTTACATCACCCTACCGCCATCTTGGATGTAATTGACCTTCTATCCCTGACCCATATGACCTTTGACCTAGACCTTGACCCCGAAGACCTTTGACTTCAAAAACACTAAAAAAAAACTCAACAAATTTTAAAACATTCTAAAAAAATCAAAAAAAAAATTATTAAAATGATTTAATAATTATTTTAAAAATTAGAGAAATTATTTAAAAGATCCTCAGAAATGAACAATTTTTTTCTTCAGAAATACTGACAGGGATCAGCAACCCAGATGCCAGGGATCAGTGATCCATGGGTCAGGAGAGCAGGACCTGCGACCTTGAAAATAAAAATAAAAAATTACAAAATATTCGAAAAAAAATCAATAAAATTCATTAAAAAGGAATTTAGAAATACTTAAATTTACCAGATGTCCCCCATACACTATACTAATTAAGCCATCTTGGTACGCGACCACCATTTTGGTAGGCGACCACCATATTGGTATACATCACCCATCTGCCATATCGGAAGTAAATGACAATGACCTTTGACTTTAACCTTTCACCTCGAAAATTCTAAAATCCAAAAACCAAAATGAAAAATTCCCAAAAATTAAAAACTCTATATAAATATTTATAAAACAATGTATTATTAAAACTTTAACTTAAAAATGGTTTATAAATAATTAAAAAAAGGATTTTTATACTATTTTAATTTAAAAAATTTAATTAAAAAGTCTTTGACCCTGATGGCCATTTTTCCTTTTTCCTTCGGAATTTCCATTTTCCCCCAGAAAATCCCTTAAAAACAAAAAAAAAAAAAAATTTAAAAATTTACATATCCTGAGGTCTCCCCCCACACCACCAATTACTCACCTCTGTTCGAATCCAGCAGATGACTTACTCCCTCGCACCCAGTACCCTCACCTAAACTCATTCCACCAACTTGCTTTTTCGTTCGTAATTATTTAAATATATGTTACTGTATGCCGCCATCGTGTTTTTTCGTTTGTCATTTGCTTATATGTTACTGGATGCCGCCATATTGGTTTTTCGTGTGTCATTTGTTTATTCATTACTGGAGGCCACCATCTTGGAAGGCATCACCCATCAGCCATATTGGATGCAGACTACCTGTACCTTGGCCCCAGACAAAACCCTTGAAAACAAAATCTCGAAAATAAATTCATGAAGTAAGCATGCTGGAAGCCAAGCGAGCTATCGGCCTTTATATTTATATGCATAAAAAGACTTGAAAATTTCCACCCTAGTTAACACAGATGTTTCCAATCAGCAGTATACCAACAAGCATAATGCAATGCTTTGATGACATGCATAATTTATAAAATATATATTTGGTATTTAAGAATAAAGTTATTCTATTTTAAAAACATTTTTATTTAAACATAAAATTATACATATTATAGTACAATCCTTTTTACTGAAATTTATTTTAATTCTCTACCTTTTTAAATTTTAATTATATTCCGACAAAGTGGGAACACATAAAATAAAACACAATTTTATTCACAGTCATTTCTTTGCTCAATTAAATTATTGCAGTCGCTAACGCCCTAAAAAATTTCAATATTCTTAAATATGTCTAAGTAAACTGTCGTTATGGCTGATCAGCTTATTACACCTGTCACACGAATATGACATGCAACAGAGATTTTTTTTAGTACAACTAGAGAGCTCATGTCGCCGAGCATTGCTGCTGCATGTCAATATATTTTCATTGAAGCGACACTTATAATGTCGGAATGGTTCAGCAGACGCGGTTGACCATACAAATGCTGCTGGAACAGAGGTCGACGGTCCAGTAGGCGATGCTAATGGAACTGCCGTAGATAGCCCGCTCATAGGAATCGTTGGCACTGTCAACATCATGCCTGAAGACGTCGATGATACTGCACTGGTGGAAGTAGATGCTGCTAGTGATGTATCCATCGCAGCTGAAGGAATCGATAGTGAGATACCATTGGTGGGCAATATCCACTCAACAATAATGTCACTAGACATGAAGGACCTGGTGTATAAGCTAGCCGAGACGATCCACCTTTCATGACAGCCGCTGTCAAACTGTACATCTCAGCTGACCTCCCAACCACTTATATACGAGTATGCAAGCCCTATGACGTCATATTGACTTTGAACCAATCATAATACACCATTAATACATTGTGCAGCCACCGACCAGCCAATCAATAAGTTACTGCATGATTGCAGCTGGCCAACCACATGCAGGCATTGAGACATCACACATACACACTTTTGTCAAAATACGTAACTTCATATTCGCAAGTCATCTTATTTTGACTTCGACGATCACGCAGCCTCGACATGCATCATCACCAACTAGTTGTTGCAAGTTAATATTCTGTGATCGAGTTTTCACCTATGTTCAAACAATGTGTGCTGGAATGAGAACATGGTTTGTACAAAGAGTCCTTTTCGTACATTTAGTCTGCTGGAGTCAGTCTTTCCATCAGTCGCATTCGCTATCTTTCCATCAACCTCATAACCCATAAAGATGCACAGACGCACGCCAATAACCAGTCTCAATCGCAATACTTCGCCAATCTTTAGCAATCGTCGCCACCGCCACTGCCACAGCCGCTGTCACCACCGCAATCAGGGGTCATTATTGTCATTTAGGGGTCTTTTGGGGTCATGAGTCAATTGGTCATGGGTCAATGGGTAATGGGGTCAATGGGCCAGTCTTGTGAGGGTTCAGACCGACAACATGCGTAAGTTGTCTACTTTAAGTGTGACAATTATTTATGGGTGAGGGAAGAACAAGCCTGGAAGAAACTACTGAAGATATAAATGTATGGTACTGTGATCAAGGAACTAGCATCCAACACCTGCCTTTGTGTATGTGTGATATCTCAATGCCTGCATGTGATTGGCCAGCTGCAATCATGCAGTAACTTATTGATTGGCTGGTCGGTGGCTGCACAATGTATTAATGGTGTATTATGATTGGTTCAAAGTCAATATGACGTCATAGGGCTTAAATACTGTAGGCCGAATACAGGGTCTAGTACGTGTAGACTATGTTACAGATTGACTGCAGGTAGTGGATTTCCAACTGGCAGTGTGTTCGTACTAGTCGATGTATCTGTCTTTGAAGTCAGAACTAATGGGATTCTCTGCGAAGCTGGGCGAGAATACACTGTAAACCGAATACAGGGGCTAGTACGTGTTGACTATGTTGCATATTGACTGCTGGAAGCTGGTTGCCTACTGGCAGCGTGTGCGTAATAGTCGATGTATCTGTCTTTGAAGTCAGAACTGATGAGACTCTCTGCGAAGTTGGGCCAGTATACACTGTAGGCCGAATACAGGGGCTTGTACGTGTTGACTATGTTGCAGATTGACTGCTGGTAGTGGGTTGCCTACTGGCAGTGTGATCGTACTAGTTGATGTATCTGTCTTTGAAGTCAGAACTGAACGGACTCTCTGCGAAGCTGGGCGAGAATACACTGTAGGCCGAATAAAGGGGCAAGTACGTGTTGACTATGTTGCAGATTGACTGCTGGAAGCGGGTTGCCTACTGGCAGCGTGTTCGTACTAGTCGATGTTTCTGTCTTTGAAGACAGAACTGTAGGAATCTCTGCGAAGCTGATCGAGAATACACTGTAGGCCGAATAAGGGGCTAGTACGTGTTAACTATGTTGCAGATTGACTGCTGGAAGTGGGTTGCCTACTGGCAGCTTGTTCGTACTATTCGATGTATCTGTCTTTGAAGTCAGAACTGATGGGACTCTCTGCGAAGCTGGTCGAAAATACACTATAGGCCGAATACAGGGGTATTACCTGTTGACTATGTTGCAGATTGAATGCTGGAGAGGGTTGCCTACTGGCAGCGTGTTCGTACTAGTCGATGTATCTGTCTTTGAAGTCAGAACGATGGGACTCTCTGCGAAGCTGGGCGAGAATACACTGTAGGCCGAATACAGGGTAGTACTGTTGACTATGTTGCAGATTGATGCTGGTAGTGGGTTGCCTACGGCAGCGGGTTCGTACAGCGATGTATCTGTCTTTGAAGTCAGAACTAATGGGACTCTCTGCGAAGCTGGGCGAAATACACTATAGGCCGAAAACAGGGGTATTTCCTGTTGACTATGTTGCAGATTGACAGCTGGAAGAGGGTTGCCTACGGCAGCATGTTCGTACTAGTCGATGTATCTGTCTTAGAAGTCAGAACTGATGGGACTCTCTGCGAAGCTTGGCGAGAATACACAGTAGACCGAATACAGGGGTTAGTACCTGTTTACTATGTTGCAGAACGAATGCTGGAAGCGGGTGCCTACTGGCAGTGTTCGTAATAGTCGATGTATCTGTCTTTGAAGACAGAACTGATGGGACTCTCTGCGAAGTTGGCGAGAATACACTGTAGGCCGAATACAGGGGCTAGTACGTGTTGACTATGTTGCAGATGACTGCTGGAGCGAGTTGCCTACTGGCAGCGTGTTCGTACTAGTCGATGTTTGTCTTTGAAGTCAGAACTGATGGGATTCTCTGCGAAGCTGGGCGAGAATTAAACTGTAGGCCGAATACAGGCGCTAGTACGTGTTGACTATGTTGCTGATTGACTACTGGTAGTGGGTTGCCTACTGGCAGGTGTTTCGTACTAGTAGATGTATCTGTCTTTGAAGTCAGAACTGATGGGACTCTCTGCGAAGCAGGGAGAGAATTAAACTGTAGGACGAATACAGGGGCTAGTACTGTTGACTATGTTGCAGAAGACTGCTGGAAGCTGGTTGCCTATTGGCAGCGTGTTCGTAATAGTCGATGTATCTGTCATTGAAGTCAGAACTGATGGGACTCTCTGCGAAGCTGGGCGGAGAATCCACTTTAGGCCGAATACAGGGGATAGTACGTGTTGACTATGTTGCAGAATGACTGCTGGAAGCGGTTGCCTACTGGCAGCGTGTTCTTTTAGTCGATGTATCTGTCTTGAAGTCAGAAATGATGGGACTCTCTGCGAACCTGGGCGAGAATGCACTGTAGGCTGAAAAAGGGGCTAGTACGTGTTGACTAGGTTGCAGATTGTCTGCTGGAAGCGGGTTGCCTACTGGCAGCGTGTTGTACTAGTCGATGTTTCTGTCTTTGAAGTCAGAACTAATGGGACTCTCTGCGAAGCTGGGCGAGAATAAACTGTAAGCCGAATACGGGCTAGTACGTGTTGACTGGTTGCAGATTGAGTGCTTAAAGCGGTTGCCTACTGGCAGCGTGTTCGTACTAGTCATGTATCTGTCTTTGAAGTCAGAACTAAAGAGACTCTCTGCGAAACTGGGCGAGAATAACACTGTAGGCCGAATACAGGGGCTAGTATGTGTTGACTATGTTGCAGATTGACTGCTGGTATGGGTTGAATACTGGCAGCATGTTCGTACTAGTCGATGTATCTGTCTTTGAAGTCAGAACTAATGGGACTTTCTGCGAAGCTGGGCGAGAATAAACTGTAGGCCGAATACATGGGGCTAGTACGGGGTGACTGTGTTGCAGATTGACTGCTAAAGCGGTTGCCTACTGGCGGCAGTGTTCTTACTAGTCGATGTATCTGTCTTTGAAGTCAGAACTATGGGACTCTTCGCAAACTGGGCGAGAATACACTGTAGGCCGAATACAGGGGCTAGTACGTGTTGACTATGTTGCAGATTGACTGCTTGGAGCGGTTGCCTACTGGCAGCGTCTTCTTACTAGTCGTTTATTTATGTCTTTGAAGTCAGAATTGATGGGATCTC
The DNA here is from genome assembly GCA_029891345.1 of Dryococelus australis. NCBI lineage: Eukaryota > Metazoa > Arthropoda > Insecta > Phasmatodea > Phasmatidae > Dryococelus > Dryococelus australis. The sequence goes on along the minus strand of CM057006.1, from coordinate 94,077,590 downwards.
TGCGAAGCTGGGCGAGATTACACTGTAGGCCGAATACAGGCGCTAGTACGTGTTGACTATGTTGCAGATTGACTACTGGTAGTGGGTTGCCTACTTTCAGTGTGTTCGTACTAGTAGATTATTGTCTTTGAAGTCAGAACTGATGGGATCTCTTGCGAAGCGGGAGAGATTACACTGTAGGACGAATACAGGGGCTAGTACTGTTGACTATGTGGCAGAACGACTGCTGGAAGCTGGTTGCCTATTGGCAGCGTGTTATATCGTAATAGTCGATGTATCTGTCATTGAAGTCAGAACAGATGGGACTCTCTGCGAAGCTGGGCGAGAATCCACTTTAGGCCGAATACAGGAGATAGTACTGTTGACTATGTGCAGAAGACTGCTGGAAGTTTGTTGCATACTGGCAGTGTGTTGATACTAGTCGATTATCTGTCTTTGAAGTCAGAACTAATGGGACTCTCTGCGAATCTGGGCGAGAATACACTATAGGCCGAATACAGGGGTAGTACCTGTTGACTATGTTGCAGATTGACTGCTGGAAGTGTGGCCTTCTGACAGTGTGTTGTACTAGTCGATGTATCTGTTTTGAAGTCAGAACTAATGGGACTCTCTGCGAAGCTGGGCGAGAATACATAGTAGTCCGAATACAGGGGCTAGTACGTGTTGACTATGTTACAGATTGACTGCTGGTAGCGGTGCCTACTGGCAACGTGTTTCGTACTAGTCGATGTATCTGTCTTTGAAGTCAGAACTGATGGGACTCTCTGCAAAGCTGGGCGAGAATATACTGTAGTCCGAATACAGGGGTAGTACGTGTTGACTATGTTGCAGATTGATTGCTGGTAGTGGGTTGCCTACCGGCAGCTGGTCGTTGCTAGTCATGTACCTGTTCTTGAAGTCAGAACTGATGGGACTCTCTGCGAAGCTGGGCGATAATACACTGTAGGCCGAATACAGGGGCTAGTACGTGGTGACTGTGTTGCAGATTGATGCTTAAAGAGGTTTGCCTACTGGCAGCGTGTTCGTACTAGTCGATGTATATGTCTTTGAAGTCAGAACTGATGGGAATCTCTGCGAAACTGGGCGAGAATACACTGTAGGCCGAATACAGGGGCTAGTACGTGTTGACTATGTTGCGATTGACTGCTTAGTGGATGCCTAATGGCAGCGTGTACGTACTAGTCGATGTATCTGTCTTTGAAGTGAGAACTAATGGGACTTTCTGCGAAGCTGGGCGAGAATACACTATAGGCCGAATACAGGGGAAGTACTTGTTGACTATGTTGCGATTGACTGCTGGAAGTGGTGGCCTACTAGCAGCGTGTTCGTACTAGCGATGTATCTGTTTTGAAGTCAGAACTGATGGGACTCTCTGCGAAGCTGGGCGAGATACACTGTAGGCCGAATACAGGGGCTAGTACGTTATTGACTATGTTGCATATTGACTGCTGGTAGTGGTTGCCTACTGGCAGCCTGGTCGTACTAGTCGATGTAACTGTCTTTGAAGTCAGAACTAATGGGACTCTCTGCGAAACTGGGCGAGAATACACTGTAGGCCGAATACAGGGGCTAGTACGTGTTGACAATGTTGCAGATTGATTGCTGGTAGTGGGTTGCCTACGGCAGCGTGTTCGTACCAGGCGATGTAATCTGTCTATGAAGTCAGACTAATGAGGCTCTCTGCGAAGACTGGGCGAAAATACACTATAGGCCGAATACAGGGGTATTACCTGTTGACTATGTTGCAGATTGACAGCTGGAAAGGGTTGCCTACTGGCAGCATGATCGTACTAGTCGATGTATCAGTCTTTGAAGTCAGAACAGATGGGACTCTCTGCGAAAATGGCGAAGAATCAATGTAGACGAATTACGGGGTTAGTACCTGTTTATAGTTGCATGACGAATGCTGGAACTGGTGCCTACTTACAGTGGGTTTCGTATAGTGATGTATCTGTCTTTGAAGACAGACTGATAGGGGAATCCTTCTGCGAAGTTGGGGCGAGTGAATACACTGTAGGCCGAATACAGGGGCTAGTACGTGTTGACTATGTTGCAGATTGACTGCTGGGAGCGAGTTGCCTACTGGCAGCGTGTTCGTACTAGTCGATGTTTATGTCTTTGAAGTCAGAATTGATGGGATTCTCTGCGAAGCTGGGCGAGATTACACTGTAGGCCGAATACAGGCGCTAGTACGTGTTGACTATGTTGCAGATTGACTACTGGTAGTGGGTTGCCTACTTTCAGTGTGTTCGTACTAGTAGATGTATCTGTCTTTGAAGTCAGAACTGATGCGACTCTCTGCGAAGCAGGGAGAGAATACACTGTAGGACGAATACAGGTACTAGTAACTGTTGACTATTTTAAAGAACGACTGCTGGAAGCTGGTTGCCTATTGGCAGCGTGTTCGTAATAGTCGATGTATCTGTCATTGAAGTCAGAACTGGTGGGACTCTCTGCGAAGCTGGGCGAGAATCCACTTTAGGCCGAATACAGGAGATAGTACGTGTTGACTATGTTGCAGATTGACTGCTGGAAGCGGGTTGCCTACTGGCAGCGTGTTCGTACTAGTCGATGTTTCTGTCTTTGAAGTCAGAACTGATGGGATTCTCTGCGAAGCTGGACAAGAATACACCGAAGGTCGAATACAGGCGCTAGTACGTGTTGACTATGTTGCAGAATGACTGCTGGAAGTTTGTTGCATACTGGCAGTGTGTTGATACTAGTCGATTATCTGTCTTTTAAGTAGTAACTAATGGGACTCTCTGCGAAGCTGGGCGAGAATACACTGTAGGCCGAATACAGAGGCTAGTACGTGTTGACTAGTTTGCAGATTGATTGCTGGTAGTGGGTTGCCTACGGGCAGCGTAGTTCGTACCAGTCGATGTATCTGTCTTTGAATCAGAACTAATGGGACCCTCTGAGAAGCTGGGCGAAAATACATTATAGGCCGAATACAGGGGTAGTACCTGTTGACTATGTTGCAGATTGACTGCTGGTAGTGAGTTGCCTACTGGCAGCATGTTCATACTAGTCGATGTATCTGTCTTTGAAGTAGGAACTAATGGGACTCTGCGAAACTAGGCGAGAATACACTATAGGCCGAATACACGGGTAGTACCTGTTGACTATGTTGCAGATTGACTGCTGGTAGTGGGTTGCCTACTGGCAGCGTGTTCGTACTAGTCGATGTATCTGTCTTTGAAGTCAGAACTGATGGGACTCTCTGCGAAGCTGGGAGAGAATACACTCTAGGCCGAATACAGGGGCTAGTAACTGTTAACTATGTTGCAGAACGAGTGCTGGCAGCTGGTTGCCTACTGGCAGCCTGTTCGTACTAGTCGATATATCTTGCTTTGAAGTCAGAACTAATGGGACTCTCTGCGAAGCTGGGCGATAATACACTGTAGGCCGAATACAGGGTCTAGTACGTGTTGACTATGTTGCAGATTGACTGCTGGTAGTGGGTTGCCTACTGGCAGCGTGTTCGTACTAGTCGATGTATCTGTCTTTGAAGTCAGAACTAATGGGACTCTCTGCGAAGCTGGGCGATAATACACTATAGGCCGAATATAGGAGTAGTACCTGTTGACTATGTTGCAGATTGACTGCTGGAAGCTGGTGGCCTACCGGCAGCGTGTTCGTACTAGTCGATGTATCTGTTTTTGAAGTCAGAACTGATGGGACTCTCTGCGAAGCTGGGCTAGAATGCACTGTAGGCCGAGTACAGGGGCTAGTACGTGTTGACTATGTTGCAGATTGACTGCTGGAAGCTGGTGGCCTACCGGCAGCGTGTTCGTACTAGTCGATGTATCTGTTTTTGAAGTCAGAACTGATGGGATCTCTGCGAAGCTGGGCGAGAATACACTGTAGGCCGAATACAGGGGCTGGTACGTGATGAGTATATTGCAGATTGACTGCTGGTAGTGGGTTTCCTACTGGCAGCATGTTCATACTAGTCGATGTATCTGTCTTTGAAGTAGGAACTAATGGGACTCTCTGCGAAGCTGGGCGAGAATACACTATAGGCCGAATTCAGGGGTAGTACCTGTTGACTATGTTGCAGATTGACTTCTGGTCGTGGGTTGCCTATTGGCAGCATGTTCGAACTAGTCGATGTATCTGGCATAGAAGTCAGAACTGATAGGACTCTCTGAGAAGCTGGGGGAGAATACACTGTTGGCCGAATTCAGGAGCTAGTAAATTTTGAATATGTTGCAGATTGACTCCTGGAAGCTGGTTTCCTTCCGGCAGCGTGTTCGTACTACTCGATGTTTCTGTCTTTGAAGTCAGAACTGATGGGAATCTCTGCGAAGCTGGGCGAGAATACACTGTAGGAAGAATACAGGGGCCAGTACGTGTTGACTATATAGCAGATTGACTACTGGAAGCGGGTTGCCTACTGGTACCGTATTCGAACTAGTCGATGTATTTGTCTTTGAAGTCAGAACTAATGGGACTCTTTGCGAAGATGGGCAAGAATACACTATATACCCAATATAAGCTATAGTACCTGTAGACTACGATGCAAAACGACTGCTGGAAGCTGGTTGCCTACTGGCAGCGTTTTCGAACTAGTCGATGTATGTCTTTTTTTAAGTCAAACTGATGGGACACTCCGCGAAGGTAGGCGAGAATACACAGTAGGAAGAATACAGGGGCTAGTACGTGTTGACTATGTTGCAGATTGACTGCTGGTAGTGGGATGCCTACTGGCAGCGTGTTCGTACTAGTCGATGTATCTGTCTTTGAAGACAGAAATAATGGGACTTTCTGCGAAGCTGGGCGGGAATACACTATAGGCCGAATACAGGGGTAGTACCTGTTGAATATGTTGCAGATTGACTTCTGGAAGCTGGTTGCCTACTGGCAGCGTGTTCGTACTAGTCGATGTATCTGTCTTTGAAGTCAGAACTGATGGGACTCTCTGCGAAGCTGGGCGAGAATACACTGTAGGCCGAATACAGGGGCTAGTAACTGTTGACTATGTTGCAGAACGACTGCTGGCAGCTGGTTGCCTACTGGAAGCGTGTTCGTACTAGTCTATATATCTGTCTTTGAAGTCAGAACTAATGGGACTCTCTGCGAAGCTGGGCGAGAATATACTGTAGGCCGAATACTGGGGCTAGTACGCGTTGACTGTGTTGCAGATTGACTGCTTAAAGCGGTTTGCCTTCTGGCAGTGTGTTTGTACTAGTCGATGTATCTGTCTTTGAAGTCAGAACTGATTGGACTCTCTGCGAAACTGGGCGAGAAAACACTATAGGCCGAATACAGGGTCTAGTACGTGTTGACTATGTTGCAGATTGACTGCTGGTAGTGGGTTGCCTACTGGCAGCGTGTTCGTACTAGTCGATGTATCTGTCTTTGAAGTCAGAACTTATGGGACTCTCTGCGAAGCTGGGCGAGAATACACTATAGGCCGAATACAGGGGTAGTACCTGTTGACTATGTTGCAGATTGACTGCTGGAAGCTGGTGGCCTACTGGCAGCGTGTCCGTACTAGTCGATGTATCTGTTTTTGAAGTCAGAACTGATGGGACTCTCTGCGAAGCTGGGCTAGAATGCAATGTAGGCCGAATACAGGGGCTAGTACGTGTTGACTATGTTGCAGATTGACTGCAGGTAGTGGGTTGCCAACTGGCATTGTGTTCGTACTAGTCGATGTATCTGTCTTTGAAATCAGAACTGATGGGACTCTCTGCGAAGCTGGGAGAGAATATACTGTAGCCCGAATACAGGGGCTAGTACGTGTTGACTATGTTGCAGATTGACTGCTGGTAGTGGGTTGCCTACCGGCAGCCTGGTCGTACCAGTCGATGTATCTGTCTTTGAAGTCAGAACTGATGGGATTCTCTGCGAAGCTGGGTCAGAACACACTATAGGCCGAATACATGGGTAGTACCTGATGACTATTTTGCAGATTGACTGCTAGAAGCTGGTTGCCTACTGGCAGCGTGTTCGAACTAGTTGATGTATCTGTCATTGAAGTCAGAACTAATGGGACTCTTTGCGAAGCTGGGCGAGAATACACTGTAGGCCTAATACAGGGGCTGGTACGTGATGAGTATGTTGCAGAATGACTGCTGGTAGTGGGTTGCCTACTGGCAGGATGTTCATACTAGTCGATGTATCTGTCTTGAAGTAGGAACTAATGGGACTCTCTGCGAAACTGGGCGAGAATACACGATAGGCCGAATACAGGGGTAGTACCTGTTGACTATGTTGCAGATTGACTGCTGGTAGTGGGTTGCCTATTGGCAGCATTTTCGAACTAGTCGACGTATCTGTCTTAGAAGTCAGAACTGATAGGTCTCTCTGCGAAGCTGGGGGAGAATACACTGTTGGCAGAATACAGGAGCTAGTAAATTTTGAATATGTTGCAGATTGACTCCTGGAAGCTGGTTTCCTTCCGGCAGCGTGTTCGTACTACTCGATGTTTCTGTCTTTGAAGTCAGAACTGATGGGAATCTCTGCGAAGCTGGGCGAGAATACACTGTAGGAAGAATACAGGGGCTAGTACGTGTTGACTATGTTGAAGATTGAATGCTGGTAGAGTGTTGCCTACTGGCATCGTGTTCGTACTAGTCGATGTATCTGCTTTTGAAGTCAGAACAGATGGGAGTCTCAATGAAGCTAGGCGAGAATACACTATAGGCCGAATACACTGGCTAGTACGTGTTGACTATGTTGCAGATTGACTGCTGGAAGCGGTTTGCCTAATGGCAGAGTGTTCGTACTATTCGATGTATCTGTCTTTGAAGTCAGAACTGATGGGACTCTCTGCGAAGCTGGGCTAGAATACACTATAGGCCGAATACAAGGGTAGTACTTGTTGACTATGTTGCAGATTGACTGCTGGAAGCTGGTTGCCTACTGGCAGCGTGTTCGTACTAGTCGATGTATCTGTCTTTGAAGTCAGACCTGATTTGACTATCTGCGAAGCTGGGCGAGAATACACTGTAGGCCGAATACAGGGGCTAGTACGTGTTGACGATTATGCAGATTGACTGCTAGTAGTGGGTTGTCTACTGGCAGCGTGTTCGTACTAGTCGATGTATCTGTCTTTGAAGTCAGAACTGATGGGACTCTGCGGAGCTGGGCCAGAATACACTGTAGGCCGAATACAGGGGCTAGTAACTGTTGACTATGTTGCAGATTGACTGCAGGTAGTGGGTTGCTTACTGGCAGCGTTTCGTACTAGTCGATGTATCTGTCTTTGAAATCAGAACTAATTTGTCTCTCTGCGAAGCTGGGCGAGAATACAATTTAGGCCGAATACAGGGGCTAGTATATGTTGACTATGTTGCAGATAGACTGCTGGTATATTGTTACCTACTGGCACCGTGTTCGTACTAACCGATGTGTCTGTTTTTGAAGTCAGAACTGATGGGACTCACTGCGAAGCTGGGCGAGAATACACTGTAGGCCGAATACAGGGGCTAGTACGTGGTGACTATGTTGCAGATTGACTGCTGGTAGCGGGTTACCTACTGGCAGCATGTTCGTACTAGTCGATGTTAACGTCTTTGAAGTCAGAAATGATGGGACTCTCTGCGAAGCTGTGCGAGAATACACAGTAGGATGAATACAGGGGCTAATACGTGTTGACTCTGTTGCAGATTGACTGCTGGTAATGGATTGCCTACTGGCAGCGTGTTCGTACTAGTCGATGTATCTGTCTGTGTAGCCAGAACTAATGGGACTCTCTGCGAAGCTGGGCTAGAATACACTATAGGCCGAATACAAGGGTAGTACTTGTTGACTATGTTGCAGATTGACTGCTGGAAGATGGTTGGCTACTGGCAGCGTTGTCTTACTAGTCGATGTATCTGTCTTTGAGGTCAGAACTAATGGGACTCTCTGCGAAACTGGGCGAGAATACACTTTAGGCCGAATACAGGGGCTAGTACGTGTTGACTATGTTGCAGATTGACTGCTGGTAGCGGGTTGCCTACTGGCAGCGTGTTCGTACTAGGCGATGTTTCTGTCATTGAAGTCAGAACTGATGGGAATCTCTGCGAAGCTGTGCGAGAATACACTGTAGGCCGAATACAGGGGCTAGTACCTGTTGACTATGTTGCAGATTGACTGCTGGTAGCAGGTTGCCTACTGGCAGCGTGTTCCTACAAGTCGATGTATCTGTCTTTGAAGTCAGAACTGATGGGACTCTCTGCGAAGCTGGGCGAGAATACACTGTAGGTCGAATACAGGGGCTAGTACCTGTTGACTATGTTGCAGTTTGACTGCTGGTATCGGTTTGCCTACTGGCAGCGTGTTCGTACTTGTCGATGTTTCTGTCTTTTAAGTCAGAAATGATGGGACTCTCTGCGAAGCTGTGCGAGAATACACAGTAGGCTGAATACAGGGGCTAGTACGTGTTGACTATGTTGCAGATTGACTGCTGCTAATGGGTTGCCTACTGGCATCGTGTTCGTACTAGTCGATGTATCTGTCTTTGAAAAAAGGACTGATGGGACTATATGCGAAGCTGGACGAGAATACACTGTAGGCCGAATACACGGGCTAGTACCAGTTGACTATGTTGCAGAACGACTGCTGGAAGCTGGTTCCCTACTGCCAGCGTGTTCTTACTAGTCGATGTATCTGTCTTTGAAGTCAGAACTGATGGGACTCTCTGCGAAGCTGGATGAGAATACACTGCAGGCCGAATACAGGGGCTTGTACCTGTTCACTATGTCGCAGATTGAATGCTAGAAGCGGGTTGCCTACTGGCAGCGAGTTCGTACAAGTCGATGTTTCTGTTTTTGAGGTCAGAACTGATAGGAATCTTTGCGAAGCTCGGCGAGAATACACTGTAGGCCGAATACAGGGGCTAGTACGTGTTGACGATGATGCAGATTGACTGCTACTAGTGGGTTGTCTACTGGCAGCGTGTTCGTACTAGTCGATGTATCTGTCTTTGAAGTCAGAGCTAATGGGACTCTCTGCGAAGCTGGTCTATAATATACTATATACCGAATACAGGGGTAATACTTGTTGACTATGTTGCAGATTGACTGCTGGAAGCTGGTTTCCAACTGGCAGCGTTGTCTTACTAGTCGATGTATTTGTCTTTGAAGTCAGAACTGATGGGACTCTCTGTGAAGCTGGGCGAGAATACACTTTAGGCCGAATACAGGGGCTAGTAAGTGTTGACATGTTGCATATTGACTGCTGGAAGCGGGTTGCTTACTGGCAGCGTGATCATACTAGTCTATGTATCTGTCCTTTAAGTCAGAACTGAAGGGATTCTCTGCGAAGCTGATGGAGAATACACTGTAGGCCGAATACAGGGGCTAGTACGTTTTGACTATGTTGCAGATTGACTGCTGAAGCAGGTTGCCTTTTGGCAGCGTGTTCGTACTAGTCGAAGTATCTGTCTTTGACGTCAGAACTGATGGGACTCTCTGCGAAGCTGGGCGAGAATACACTGTAGGCCGAATACAGGGGCTAGTACGTGTTGACTATGTTGCAGATTGACTGCTGGTTGTGGGTTGCCTATTGGCAGCGTGTTCGTACTAGTCGATGTATCTGTCTTTGAAGTCAGAACTAATGGGACTCTTTGAGAAGTTGGCAAAGAATACCCTATATGCCGAATTCAGGGGTAGTACTTGCAGACTATGTTACAGATTGACTGCTGGAAGCTGGTTGCCTACTGGCAGCGTGTTCGTACTAGTCGATGTATCTGTCTTTGAAGTCAGAACTGATGGGACTCTGCGGAGCTGGGCGAGAATACACTGTAGGCCGAATACAGGGGCTAGTACCTGTTGACTATGTTGCAAATTGACTGCTGGAAGGGGGTTGCCTAATAGCGTGTTCCTACAAGTCGATGTATCTGTCTTTGAAGTCCGAACTGATGGGACTCTCTACGAAGCTGGCCGAGAATACACTGTAGGCCGAATACAGGTGCTAGTACCTGTTGACTATGTTGCAGTTTGACTGATGTTAGCGGGTTGCCTACTGGTAGCATGTTCGTACTAGTCGATTTTACCGTCTTTGAGGTCAGAAATGATGGGACTCTCTGCGAAGCTGTGCGAGAATACACAGTAGGCTGAATACAGGGGCTAATACGTGTTGACTATGTTGCAGATTGATTGTTGGTAATGGGTTGCCTACTGGCAGCGTGTTCGTACTGGTCGATGTATCTTTCTTTAAAGTCAGAACTGATGGGACTCTCTGCGAAGCTGGACGAGAAAACACTGTAGACCGAATACAGGGGCTAGTACCTGTTGACTATGGTGCAGTTTGACTGCTGGTAGCGGTTTGCCTACTGGCAGCGTTGTCTTACTAGTCGATGTATCTGTCTTTGAAGTCAGAACTAATGGGACTCTCTGCGAAGCTGGGCTAGAATACACTATAGGCCGAATACAGGGGCAGTACTTGTTGACTATGTTGCAGATTGAATGCTGGAAGCTGGTTGCCTACTGGCAGCGTTGTCTTACTAGTCGATGTATCTGTCTTTGAATCATAACTGATGGGACTCTCTGTGAAGCTGGGCGTGAATACACTATAGGCCGAATACATGGGCTAGTACCGGTTGACTATGTTGCAGTTTGATTGCTGGTAGTGGGTTGCCTACTGGCAGCGTGTTCGTACTAGTCGATGTATCTGTCTTTGAAGTCAGAACTGATGGGATTCTCTGCGAAGCTGGATGAGAATACACTGTAGGCCGAATACATGGGCTAGTACCTGTTGACTATATTGCAATTTGACTGCTGGTAGCGGGTTGCTTACTGGCAGCGTGTTCCTACTAGTCAATGCATCTGTCTTTGAATTCCGAACTGATGGGACTCTCGGCGAAGCTGGGAGAGAATACACTGTAGGCCGAATACAGGGGCTAGTACCTGTTGACTATGTTGGAATAGACTGCTGGTAGAGGGTTGCCTACTGGCAGCGTGTTCGTACTAGTCGATGTGTCTGTTTTTGAAGTCAGAACTGATGGTACTCTCTGCGAAGCTTGGCGAGAATACACTGTAGGCCGAATACAGGGGCTAGTACGTGCTGACTATGTTGCAGATTGACTGCTGAAAGAGGGTTGCCTACTGGCAGCGTGTTCGTACTAGTCTATATTTCTGTCTTTGAAATCAGAACTGATGGGAATCTTTGCGAAGCTCGGCGAGAATACACTGTAGGCCGAATACAGGGGCTAGTACGTGTTGACTATGTTGCAGATTGACTGGTAGTAGTGGGTTGCCTACTGGCAGCGTGTTCGTACTAGTCGATGTATCTGTCTTTGTAGTCAGAACTAATGGGACTCTCTGCGAAGCTGTACTAGAATACACTATAGGCCGAATACAAGGGTAGTACTTGTTTACTATGTTGCAGATTGACTGCTGGAAGCTGGTTGCCTACTGGCAGCGTTGTCTTACTAGTCGATGTATCTGTGTTTGAAGTCAGAACTGATGGGACACACTGCGAAGCTGGACGAGAATACACTGTAGGACGAATACAGGGGCTAGTACGTTTTTACTATGATGCAGAACGACTGCTCGAAGCTGGTTGCCTACTGGAAGCGTGTTCGTACTAGTCGATGTATCTGTCTTTGAAGTCAGAACTGATGGGACTTTCTGCGAAGCTGGATGAGAATATACTGTAGGCAGAATACAGGTGCTAGTACCTGTTGACTATTTTGCAGATTGACTGCTGGTAGCGGGTTGCTTACTGGCAGCGTGTTCCTACTAGTCGATGCATCTGTCTTTGAAGTACGAACTGTTGGGAATCTCTGCGAAGGTGGGCGAGAATACACTGTAGGCCGAATACAGGGGCTAGTACCTGTTGACTATGTTGCAGATAGACTGCTGGTAGAGGGTTGCCTACTTGCAGCGTGTTCGTACTAGTCGATGTGTCTGTTTTTGAAGTCAAAACTGATGGGACTCTCCTGCGAAGCTGGGCGAGAATACACTGTAGGCAGAATACAGGGGCTAGTAAAGTTTTATACTTTGATGCAGATTGACTGCTGGAAGCTGGTTGCCTACTGGCAGCGTGTTCGTACTAGTCGATATGTATGTCTTTGAAGTCAGAACTGATGGGACTACCTGCGAAACAGGGCGAGAATACTCTGTAGGCCGAATACAGTTGCTAGTACGTGTTGACTATGTTGCAGATTGACTGCTGGAAGCGGGTTGCCTACTGGCAGCGTGTTCGTACTAGTCGATATTTCTGTCTTTGAAGTCAGAACTGATATGACTCTCTGCGAAGCTGGGAGAGAATACACTGTAGGCCGAATACAGAGGCTAGTACGTGTTGACTATGTTGCAGATTGACTGCTGGAAGCGGGTTGCCTACTGGCAGCGTGTTCGTACTAGTCGTTGTATCTGACTTTGAAGTCAGAACTGATGGGACTCTCTGCGTAGCTATGCTAGAATACACTGTAGGCCGAATACAGGGGCTAGTACGTGTTGAGTATGTTGCAGATTGACTGCTGGTAGTGGGTTGCCTACTGGCAGCGTGTTCGTACTAGTCGATGTATCTGCCTTTGAAGTAATAACTGATGGGACTCTCTGCGAATCTGGGCGAGAATACACTGTAGGCCGAATACAGTGGCCAGTACGTGTTGACTATGTTGCAGATTGACTGCTGGAAGCGGGTTGCCTAGTGGCAGCGTGTTCGTACTAGTCGATGTATCTGTTTTTGAAGTCAGAACTGATGGGACTCTCTGCGAAGTTGGGTGAGAATACACTGTAGGCCGAATACAGGGTCTAGTAACTATTGACTATGTTGCAGATTGACAGCTTGAAGCGGGTTGCCTACTGGCAGGGTGTTCGTACTAGTCGATGTATCTGTCTTTTAATTCAGAACTGATGTGACTCTCTGCGAACCTGGGCGAGAATACTCAAAGGCCGAATACAGGGGCTAGTACTTGTTTACTATGTTGCATATTGATTGCTGGCAGCGGGTTGCCTACTGGCAGCCTGTTCGTAGTAGTCGACGTATCTGTTTTCGAAGTTAGAACTGATAGGACTCTCTGCGAAGCTGGGCGAGAATACACTGTAGGCCGAATACAGGGGCTAGTACGTGTTGACTACGTTGCACATTGACTACTGGAAGCGGGTTGCCTATTGGCAGCGTGTTCGTACTAGTCGATGTATCTGTCTTTGAAGTCAGAACTGATGGGACTCTCTGCCAAGCTGGGCGAGAATACACTGTAGGCCGAATACAGGCGCTAGTACGTGTTGACTATGTTGCAGATTGACTGATGGAAGCGGGTTGCCTACTGGCAGCGTGTTCGTACTAGTAGATGTATCTGTCTTTGAAGTCAGAACTAATGGGACTCTCTGCGAAGCTGGGCGAGAATACACTGTAGGCCGAATACATTGGCTAGTACGTGTAGACTATTTTGCATATTGACTGCTGGAAATGGGTTGCCTATTGGCAGCGTGTTCGTACTAGTAGATGTATCTGTCTTTGAAGTCAGAACTGATGGGACTCTCTGCCAAGCTGGCCGAGAATACACTGTAGGCCGAATACAGGGGCTAGTACGTGTTGACTATTTTGCAGATTGACTGCTGGAAATGGGTTGCCTACTGGCAGCGTGTTCGTACTAGTCGATGTATCTGTTTTTTGACGTCAGAACTGATGGGACTCTCTGCGAAGCTGGGCGAGAATTCACTGTAGGCCGAATACAGGGGCTAGTACGTGTTGACTATGTTGCAGATTGACTGCTGGTAGCGTGGAGCCTACTGGCAGCGTGTTCGTACTATTCGATGTATCTGTCTTTGAAGTCAGAACTAATGGGACTCTCTGCGAAGCTAGGCGAGAATACACTGTAGGCAGAATACAGGGGTTAGTACCTGTTGACTATGTTGTAGATTGACTGCTGGTAGCGGGTTGCCTACTGGCAGCGTGTTTGTACTAGTCGATGTATCAGTCTTTGAAGTCAGAACTGATGGGACTCTCTGCGAAGCTGGGCGAGAATACACTGTAGGCCGAATACATGGGCTAGTACGTGTTGACTATGTTGCAGATTGACTGGTAGAAGCTGGTTGCCTACTGGCAGCGTGTTCGTACTAGTCGATGTATCTGTCTTTGAAGTCAGAACTGATGGGACTCTCTGCGAAGCTGTTCGAGAATACACTGTAGGCCGAATGCAGGGGCTAGTATCTGTTGACTATGTTGCAGATTGACTGCTGGTAGCTGGTTGCCTACTGGCAGCGTGTTCGTACTAGTCGATGTATCTGTCTTTTAAGTCAGAACTGATGGGACACTCTGCGAAGCTGGGCGAGAATACACTGTAGGCCGAATGCAGGGGCTAGTATCTGTTGACTATGTTGCAGATTGACTGCTGGTAGCTGGTTGCCTACTGGCAGCGTGTTCGTACTAGTCGATGTATCTGTCTTTTAAGTCAGAACTGATGGGACTCTCTGCGAAGCTATGCGAGAATACACTGTAGGCAGAATACAGGGGTTAGTACCTGTTGACTATGTTGCAGATTGACTGCTGGTAGCTGGTTGCCTACTGGCAGCGTGTTCGTACTAGTCGATGTATCTGTCTTTTAAGTCAGAACTGATGGGACTCTCTGCGAAGCTGGGCGATAATACACTGTAGGCCGAATGCAGGGGCTGGTACCTGTTGACTATGTTGCAGATTGACTGCTGGAAGCGGGTTTCCTACTGGCAGCGTGTTCGTACTAGTCGATGACATGGACCACATTGTTCTTCGTGCAAATATCGTGCGTGTGAGCTGAAGAATATTATATCCAGTGTCTTCTGTGTTGTTGATGGATTCTTCTGCTTGCGAGCTGGCTACCGTAACAGGCATTTGAAACGAAATAATCACCAGACTCACCTCTCGACTTAGCGAGGCGCAACTTTTCGCTGAGAGCCTCGGGGACGCGTGTTATAAACTCATATTTTAAGTGGGGTCGAACGGAACTGAATAATTGATAGAAGCTTGCCGACAATCAAGCAAATGTGACTAATTAGCCAAGGTATAGAATTGGTGGAGTAATTAGCCAATGAAAAACATTGGTGGCATGCATGTTTCTACAGACACTCGAGAAAATTAGACAATCGGGAGGGTTGTCACATGGGTAGTTAGTCAATGAGAATCATTGGCAGGGATGGTGGGGATGGAGTGAAGCGACTAATTGGTAGAATGGACGTGGTTGGAGGCTTGCTGATTAAATAGCCAATGAGATGAGAATTATTGGCGTGGGGTAATTATCAAGTGAAGGGGATAGAGATGCAGCAATTAGCCAATGAGCAGCATTGGTGGAGTAATAGGAGGGTATGAAGAGTATAGAGCGGACGAAAGTTAGAAATTGGGGCGAGAGACAATCTCCGTAACAAATGACGAACGAAAAAACTAATATTGCGGCCTCCAGTAATGAATAAACAAATAAACGAAAAAAACAATTATGGCGGCCTCCAGTAATGTATAAACAAATGACGAACAAAAACATCAATATGACGGAATGAGTTTAGTTGAGTGGGGTGGAAGTCTGCCGACTAATATGTTGGGTGGGGGGGGGGCGAGGGGATGGAAGCCGGCCTACTAAACAGTCAATAGCAATTGCAGACAAATGTCTGCTGGAAGTCAAACAAATGTGAGTAATTGGTGGAATAAACTTGATTAATTGGTGAAACAAAAGTGAAGGGGAGGGTGTTGTGCGTTAGCGACTAATTATCCCCGAAAATCTAAATTTATTAAACTAATTTTTTATAAATATTTATAGGATTTTTTTTTAAATTTTTAACGATTTTTTTAAATTTTTGAACATTTTAATAAGATATTTTAATAATTTTTTTAATGTTAAACGATTTTTGAGAAGACATTTTTAAAATAATTTTTTTAATTTAAAATAATAGTTAAAATAATTTTAATAACAATTTTTTTATAAATTTTAACCAATTTTTATAAAAAAAATTATTAAAATTTTTTTGTAAATTTTTTAGAAGATTTTTTGATTAAATTTTTGTAATATATTTTTATAATTTTTTAAGAATTTGTTCGGAATCTTTTGGGTTTTTGGGTTAAATATCATCAGGGTCAAGGTCAAAGTTACATAGATCCAAGATGGCGGGTGGATGACATAACAATATGGCGGTCGGCTGGCTCGAGCTCTGGTGCCAGATGCCGATATGCCAGACTTATCTAAATCCTATTAATCACATGAAATATATATTTCACACTATTACAACTTTTGTTCTGCCATCACAGTGCACGACCTTTCAGCCATGTTGTTTAGTTTATTCGAACCTAACATTTCTACGCGACACTTATTTGTAAAATACACTTTGTAAAATATAAAACTCTGTATCTTAAAGAAGAAAGTGCTCATGTAGTATTTTGTTATGAAATAACATTTTAATTGTTAAAAATTCTTTGAGCTTAGTTCTCTAAATATTGTCATGTGCTACATCTGGCGCCGACGCAGCTGCCCCGCGTCGTAATCGGAAACCCACCTTGCCCTCCCCTCTTCCTGGAACGATGCGCTCGCGGCCTCCTGATCTCCCCTCTTAGAATCCCGTGAATGTCAACAGCAGCAAGAAACAAACCTCCTTTCGCCTGCTAGAGTTTCCGATACGTTTAGCGACGACGCAAGAATGTTCTGGTGAGACTGGCTGGCGCCTCAGCCCTCCGCGACGCATCACGCGATTTGGGGAAGATTCTAAGTGGCGACCTAAGACACTATATATACTGCCGCAACCCAGCGGCCGGCAGTCTTTGATGGAGGCCGCCTGGCCGAGTGTGCGCGAGCCAAGTAAAGTGTGGATGACGACAGGAGATTGCGGGATTACGGCGGGCGAGGTGTTCGTGGCTTGAATGGATAAGAGGGTTTGAAATCAACAATTGAAGCCTACTGTGTGTGAGGGCGCTTGGAGGACTCTAGAACATTGCGACTGGTGGGACATGGACTGAACTGAGGTGGGACTGAATGGAAGTGTAATACGGATTTTACTATAAATATTTGAACTGTCAATTTGGACACATATTTTACAGAATATGAATAGGTTGATACAATGTCTATTGGGATTGATATTTAATTATTTTATTTTATTGATTTCTTTGTGGTAATTATAAATTGTATTAAATTGGAGTAATTAGTTGTGAACAGTACGTGATATCAATTTATTGTGAGATTTTGAGTTCAGAGAATTTTCCTGTAGTGATTGTAAAAAAAAAATGAAATTATAATTAATTATTTTATTTGATTAAGACCTCCATCTCTTAATGAACTTGGTATAGCCCACTTAATTCGTAGAGAGAGAGAGAGATAGAAATTGTAACAATATGTTAAATGTTTATATGAATCAAAATATTTATAGACAGTTTATTTTACAATATTTACCATTCTAAAACAACTTCATTATTCCTTGTAATATTTAGTTAAGTTCGTACTTTCTTTTGTCAAGGGGTCAGCGTGGATAACATGTGTTTACTAAGAGCACATGCTGTACACTGCACTTTTCAGCGGGCGACACTTCTTAGTCAACTGTGTGCATGAAGGCGAGAACTGACTGGCATGTGGTAACTTTCCAGGCCGAAGAGACAGCCTCCAGCATCACTTCAACAGCACGGCAATGACCCATGTCTGGTGAGCACGGCGACAGAATCCTCTCTCTTGAATGTTCCTGAGCGAGGCAGCTCTCCCATCATCAATGCGCTCTCTACCAAGATAGCCAGAGGACAGCAGGTAATTGACAAGTCTTCAGAGTGCCTTATTCAAACATAATAATTTGTGACTCAGTTTCCAGATTACTTATTGAAAAAATTGTATTTGAATATTCTTTTTGATAGTGTAAAGAAACACGCTCATTTATTTCATGAAATACTTTTTTTTTTACTACTCGTTTCCGCTCGTTATTTGGTAGGCTCACACACAGATACCACTTCCAACGAATGGTTGAATCGTTTGTTTTACATTACATCCGACCACATCTCACTCATCAGAGTGCACCAGTGCCTCCACTGCCAACCCTGTCGGATTGTGTGTGCTGATACCAACTTGTTCCGAATGGCGACGAGATCCACACTACCCACAAAGTACCATGCTAATTCACATGCAAAATGTTGTTATCAGTTATTTCAATTTTAATTATCCTTTTCTTACTCCAAATGTTTTCATCTTAACATTTTATTTAATAATCTCTATATAAAAGAAGTAATTTTCAACGAAAGGCTACAAAAAAAAAGTAAAATAAGCAATATTTTACAAAGATTTATTCTTTGGCGGTTATCTAATACGACATGAAAAAATACATGCACCCATAAGAAAAAAAATCTTACATACATGTATGTTATTTTCAAACTTCAGTATTTACTTCTCATCGGTGACCCAGAAATTTTAGTAGGCCGGGAAACCTCACCCGTTGATATACTGCTGTCCATTCTGTCAACACAGATTTTTCTTGGAAAAATACACATCTGGAAACTTTGTAAGCTGGATCTCCCCAGTGTAGACACTACCACGGACGGGTATATTGTTCACAGCTTCGAGATAGTAGGCTCTTGGAGTGGAGTCTCGTATACATCGCACAACGAAAGAAATCGGGGTTCCAATTCGCTGTGAACTCTTTATTTAATGTAACTTTCTGTTTGAACATGTGCACCAGGTCGCTGACCTGGCTTTAGGTTTGCAAGGATCCTTCATCTTTGGAAAAGCATACATGGTTCGAAACAAGGAATCGTCCTTCAGAGCTTCAAGCTCCACGTGCATGGCTGAGTTTAAAGTAGAGTTATATTGGTTTACGAGTTTTGACAGTATGTCTAACCTCTTTTAGTTGCAATTCGCAGCGAAAAGCCTTCACATCTTGCTCTGCAGAGTCCTGCTGAACTCTGAAGATAGATGTTTTAAGATTGGTGTACTTGGAATAATGATTTATGTTATGTTTCATCATTAGGGCCTTGAACTTGGTATTGCAGAAAACCTAGCCCCGATTTATTGGAAATAATGTTCGGGACATGTGTTTATCCAATACAACCCTCATTCTGTCGTCGCGATGTCGACCGTATTAATAAACTTAACTGGCATGGCAAAGGCATATTTGCTATAAACATCGATTTCCGTCAACATTGTTCTTGTAGCTCTTGTTGGCCCGAGTGTGAGATATCATTTCGAAGAGGTCGGCTTGAAATAGCTCGTTCATCCTAAATATCATGACATTTCACCGATTGTAGTTGCATCTTGCAGCCGCATGCAGTTCATGGACTATTCCCAATCGACTAATACTATGTAGCCTCCTTCGTTCAATTATTCAATGATCGAAATTATCCCATTGGATTGCGAATGATTTCAAGTCCTTTGCAAAGCGACTGGCTTGTTTGGATCATCCCAGAAAATGTTGTCGACATTTTTGTTATCTTCTAACCTCTTCAGACCTTCGCGATTTTTTTAGAGTTAGTCTACCAAAGAGGTATGAAAGAATGTGGATTCTTGTAAACACGAGTCTTGAGAACATTATCTTGGTAAAGTGCATGCATGGGTTCGAGCAATACAGTAAATTCCTGCAGGTCGGATTGTGTTTATTCCCTGGGCTCCTTGCAACATAGAAGTTCATGAAGACTAGAAGTCCCATACACTTTGTAATCACATACTTAGCTGAGTCTACCTGTAAGTAATTCCATTTAACTGTCACCATAATATAGGCGGACTGTTCAGGGACATTTAATTCACCCCGCCTCTTGCCCAAGGCAGAGGTGGGCGGTTGTTGTGCCTGGTGACAGCTCTGTAGAGCAATGCTATGGATCGTGGATCAACAGCCACAGGGATCCCTGGTGTCTCCATCGATGCTGGTGATGATGAAGTACCAAAATGGATATGTGCTGACACTGATTATATTACAACAGCTTTTGCTGGGTTGCATTTGTAAAGGGCGTAGGCCCCCTTTATGTGCCCTTTTATGATACAGCTTTTACTCTGCCTAGGGGGCAGGACCCATAATGCATAACACTCCTAACACACTGACTTTATACTCCGGCATTTAGAGCACCATGCCCGAATTTTCTCTGAAGGTAAAGACATGA
This sequence comes from Dryococelus australis, assembly GCA_029891345.1. Taxonomy (NCBI): domain Eukaryota; kingdom Metazoa; phylum Arthropoda; class Insecta; order Phasmatodea; family Phasmatidae; genus Dryococelus; species Dryococelus australis. The sequence goes on along the minus strand of CM057006.1, from coordinate 94,057,625 downwards.
TAAAATGCAGGAATTCATCACACATGCTTTTCATTGATGTGTAATGTAAAACCATGAAGTAATTAATGCTCAAATTGAGACTGACTCGGCCCTCACTGGACTGCCGATAGCCCAATGCACACGAAAAATGGCCAAAGCCAAGAATGTAATTACTTGAAAGCTACGTATCCACGTGTGGGTAAGGTAGCAGATGCGACACTCGGTATGAAAAAGAAAGACAGAAGGTTCTGGTAAATCATGTATATTGCATGATGAAAAGTTTTAGGACTAAATGCTACATACCAAGGGCGGCTCGCAGAGCGAACCTCCTACACTATTGTTCTCTCTGAGTGCAAAGCCAAAGTTTGCGATATGGCGGCGTCCACACCGAGCCCCTGGCCGACGTCAAATCACCACTGGTTAAAATGTGATGAATACACAAATGTTGAAATAACTTTTATACATTATAATGCGAAATAAAAATACATGTCGGTGACACCCCTGCGAGTCAACAAGTGCCTTATTGGTTGCTGAACATTAGGTGTGCAGGGAGTGTCACCGCACTTGCATATGAAATATATAATTAGATTGCTGTGGGTTAACTGTCTGCTGTAAATGATTAACATTGACACAAAAGCACTGAATACACATGACGTCTTTTATAAGATTATTGGAATAGAGGCAGCCTTAAGAAAGTGCTACACTTCCATCTCTATCCTTCTACAAATTTCACTTCCTGTTTGCAGAAGAGCGCTCACATCATTTTCTTGACATCGCTTTACTATGTAGTATCCCTTCACGGGGAACAATGAGGAATGTGCAACTTCATTTTACATACCTTACGAAAGAAAATCTTTAATGTGCACTACCACACAGGTGGCATTTTAATGCAAGTTGGGGATCTCTATTCCCTATGTTTCACAACACTAACTATGGGCTACAGCACAGTATTATGGCCAGCAAGCCCGCCGATGTGGTACAAATTGAAGAGTTGGAATTACACTGCTGCGCATGCAGCCCACTCGTTTTCTCCAATTGCTTAATCACCTAATGGTCGTGGCTTCAAGGGGATGTATTGCCAAACGGCCATTGTGAAATACATGATTAGGGTCAGTGAGGAAAAGCATATCACTGTTCTTGGCGACCTGCACCAATATACTTTAGGCTGTTCTCATCGCCCCAGCATGCCCTAATGCGATAGATAACTGTAGCAGTACAAATGGTCAGGGAAGCGCATGCGAACGCAGCAATTCATGTAAAATGCCCCCATCTCTGGTGACGACTTGATCCCACTGTCCTCTATATTCTCCACTATGCCATCAGGCACAGCAGGTGGTCGGTTCTTTCAGCAGGTGGAGAGACTGTAGGGGTATGTTCCACACCGCTGCATGTCGCTGTTGGTTGATTGCTGCTCATGATGGGTTGTGGCATGCATGTGTAAGCAGGGGGTATGCCCACCTCATCCTATATATGCCGTGATGACCAACTGGTGCACCCGCTTGGAATGGCAGCGATGGGTTGACCCTCGCTCTGCTGAGAACTCATCCTCACTGATTGTATTGCTACTGCTACTGTTGTTGCTGTAGATGTGCTCCTCCTGATTCTCCTGAGGCTCTTGCTGCTCCTGATGCTATGCTGTAGTTGTCGATGCACTCCGGATGTCCGCGAGAGGGGAGGAGGTGGCGGCCTTGACGAGAGGTCATGCAAGCTGGTTACACTCCCCCCTCCTCCCTCGATTAGGCCATTGTCTATTGATGCTGTTTTCACTGCTGATGATGTTTCCAAAACTGTTGTGGCTCAGTTGACAATGGGACTTTACTGTGGGATATCACTTCCACAGGTGCCTATGGTGGCCTGTCCTCGGAGATGGCTTAGGGGTGCGTCATCATGACATCGCTCGTCGTTGTGCTGAAATCGGAACCTGCATGCTCTGCAGTAATGCTTGTTGCAATGTTTGATTGCTCCAATGGGTTGAGCTCTCCATTAGACATCTATGCTTCCCACATGTCCCTGATGGGCGTTCCGATGCCAGCCATCGTGGTCGCTTTCTGAGCTTTGTGCAATTTCCTCACCTTCTAATGTGGTGGGTACTCCTTGCTGTTGGTCTTACCTGCTTCCTTTTGTGTGTGTCATGGCATCAGATGGTGCGACACTGGAGGCTTCAACTGCCAGATGGAGGTAGTCGCAGTGTACGTCCACTCTCCATCTGCTGCTGAGTCGGACGAGGTAGGTTGTGTACCCCAGAAGTTTTATAATCTCATGCGGGTCACTTTACTTGGGTGCGAACTCTGCACAAAACTGCTTGGCGCTGTTTGACAGCTTGGGACCTCTCATATATACCAGTTGCCCTGCGGTTAGTCAGTTGGGCGCACGGGTGGTTTCTGGGATCCATTGGCCAATGTATCATGTTTGAACCTCTTGCACTGCATTCAATTCAGCCTCCCTCCTCTGCTGTCTTGCTGCCCTGCCCTCGAGCATTCTCGCTGTCTCTAATCGTTGGCTGGGGAACTCTCCCAGTGCTCGCAGTTCTCGTCCCTGCAGGATGGTTGCTAGCATCTGCCCTGTCAATAGGTTTAGCTGTCGCCTGATTGTGAAGAGGATGGCGGGTAAATGCTCTGCCCATAATGCATGATTATCTCCGACTCGGAGACACAACTGGGTATTGAGGTACTGGTTACGCTTCTTTGTGGGGTTCGCCCTTGGATCATAGAGTGCAGTTGCTATGTGCTCCACTCGCCATGTGGTACACAGGTCTCGCCATAGGCAACCAGTGAAGTGGGCCCATTATCTGTTATGATGTTTTTCGGGTATCCCCAGCAAGGGTAGATCTCAGTTTCCAGCATCCTTGTGATTGTGTGTCCATGTGCGCTGGAAACTGGGTATACCTCCATCCACCTGGAGAAGGCATCACGCACCACTAATATAAAATGCTTACCAATATGAGTGTGGGGTATGGGCCCATCAGTCTAAGGAGGCTGTTTCAAATGGATTCTTGGGTACCCTAAGTTGTTGCTGAATTGCCCCATCTGCACTTCTACTTTTATAATGGATCCAAGGCATGCATTCCCTCACATGCGTCTGTACATCTCGCATTGCCCCTAGCCGATGTAAGAACTGGGACAGGTTCCGGGTGGTTTGCGCTGCTCCTGGATGCCCTGCGAATTGACTGCCATGAGCATATTGCAGTGCCTGCTTGCATTCTGGCCTTTATACATACAGTCGCCACTGTACCTAGGTGTGTCGTTGCTGATTCTCAAGGTTGTCTCTCTGAATGTGTCACCACTTGTGTACACTCTGCTCGAGTTCTGCTCTCTTCTCTTGCATGAACGCACATTCTCACGGACTAGCTTCCAGGGGGTTTGTACTTCGTCGATCCGAAGTCCCACTTCGATGATGTTGCACCTTGCAGTGTCATGGCTGGTCGATGCTACTGCATTAGGAACAGGGGAGAGCATGTCATCCCAGTCCACTTGGTCAACTGCTAGCGTTTCTCCTGGTGCTCTTGACAATTCATATGCAAGTTGATTCTCTGACCCTGGGACATGTACTTCAAAGTCATATGTCTGTATTAACATGGTCTAATGTGCGAGTTTGCTTCTGGTTTCAGGCATTGAGGGAAGCCAGAGCAAGCATCGGTTGTCCATCTTCAATGTGAAATGTTGGTACTCGAGATTTGTGTGGTACCTCTTTACATCTCATACCACTTCCAAACACTCCTTCCCATTAACGCAATACTGTGCTTCTGTCAGCCCGAATTCGGTGTTTGCATATTCAACTATCTGCTTCTCCAGATTATCCCCCAGCAGCAACAGAACTATTCCCAGCCTCTTCTTGCTTGCATATGTTTGGAAGTAGAGGTGCTTGCTGAGGTCGTGTCATGCTAGCATGATTAATTGCCTAAACCATTGCTTGAGTTCTTTAAAACATGCATCGTGTTCAGCATCGTGTTCGTGCTAATTTGTGATTTGGCGACAGCTGGTCTGTAAGTGGTACTGTTATGATGGCAAATCCCTCGATGTTCTCTCAGATCCAGTTGACCAGTCTGAAGAATTAACGAAGTTGTTTGCGGGTGCATGGTGGCTCATAGAGGTCTATGAGTGCCAACTACTCAGGTGTCAGTTTACTGCCTTGCTCGTCAACCAGGTGTCCTAGAAACTGTATGCACAATTTGCCAATATGGCATGTCCATTGGCGCACGTCAACTTGTTGATTGCCAGTCGCTCCAACACTAGTGACATTTGTCTGACATGCTGTTCCTAGTTCTCGGACTAGATGATCGCATTGTCCAGGTATGCTAGTGTGTGCTCACCCCTGTACCTGTAGAGTACTCGGACTATCATGGACTTGATGGTGGTCGGTGCACATTTTAGCCTGAAGGGCATGGCACAGAACTGTAAATGGCACCCATCAGGGTTGGTAAATGCCATCTTACGACAATCCGCTGCCTTTATTGGCACTTGCCAATACCCATTGTGCAAGTCCAGGGATGTCATGACCTTTGCTTTCTCCAAGGTGTGCAGGGTGTCCTAGACAATGATGTATGGCAGTGGTGTGCTTTGCGTATTAAGATTCAGTTGTCTGAAATCTAACCGAAAACGTCACATGCCATCTTTCTTTGGTGCGAGCATTATGGCACTGTTTTAATTGCTGTCGGTGGGTTCGATAACCCTATCCGCCAACATCTCCCTGATTTGCTAATTTATTATCGCGCACTGGTGCGGCTAATATCCGTGCAGACCTGCAAACAGTGGTCGATCATTCTCTAGAGGAATGTTGTGTTCTGCAATGGTTTTCCTTCTCAGTGGGTCTGCGGTAGCAAAAATATCTCGTCTATCATTAAGTATACTCTGTACAATGTGGCTGTTGTTCTCTGGTACTTCGTGATCAAATTCATCAAGTAGTATCTATGGTGCACTGTTGGTGCTGCATGGCTCCAATTCGTAAACGGTCCGCCATTCTTCCTGCCTAAAATGGATCCTGCAGGTCGTTGGCTCTACAATTGTATTTTGCTCCATGTGCCAGGGAATGCCAAGTATGGCGTCCTCCCGCAGGTCATGGACACTAGGACTGCGGTCGTTGTCTCCACATCCCATATGTGGACAGTCACAATGGCCTCTCCAATGGTCTGCCCTGTGTGGTGGTGGGTGGCGAGATGCGTGGCCTGCTGAGTGTGTTTGAACTTCTGCCCATTTAAGAACATGCCTCATACAAAACTAGGTGAGGCTGCTGTATCCACTAGCGCTAAAAATCTTGTGTTGTTTATTAGGACTGGTATCATTATCATGTGATCTGTTGCCCTTTCAATCTGCTGCAAAATGGTATGCTGGGGTGTTTTGGTTTCCTGCTCGACCGCAGGAGGTGTCAGTTTTACAGGGTTCTTGTCTTTCCTGGGGTAGTCGATGTTTTGTTTTTCCACCCCATTCATTAGTTTCCCGACTGTAGGCTTCCTGCTTTAATGATGCCTTCTATTTTGGCCTTAAATGTAGGGCACTCGTGACATTGCAGTTGTTGACCACCCGGGCAATATCTGCATGGGGTAGGGGGCCCTGCCTTCTTTCTACTCCCCTGGGGTTGTTTGATTCCACTGGTGCTGGTCTGTTGCCTCGGCCGCACCATGTATATCTGTGAGGTGTTATTCCATTTCCACTGCCTTGACTGTAACTGTGCACTGGCTGGTCGTCCCTGCCCTAACTTCCTTCTGCTACTTCGGGTTCCCGATTGGGAAATGCCCTTCTCTCTCCCTGCATTTTGCCTGGAATTCTCTGTTACCTTGCTCCAGTAGGACAGTGGGTGTATAAATGCCTCCACGCTACCATGTATTAATGGCGCCATCGCCAGCTTACTTTCTGGCCTTGCCACTGAGGCCTTTACATTGAAGATTTCTGTCACTTATCATTGGGTGAAATGGTGAACTAAATTAATTTTCCTTGTCGCAAAAGCAATGAGGCTTTCGCCTTACCCACGGGCGTCCAAGACTGCTCCGCTTTGTGCTTGTACGAGGAAACTGTATTCGCGAACCTGCACTCAAATGCTGTTGTAAATTGTTCCTGTGCCATTTCATAATGCTTAATGTAATGCTACCAAATACATGCCTCTCCCATTAATTGCTCGTCCATGGCACTGCGCCCATTCCTGCTGACAGACTATGTATCTCCCCAGTTACACAGTACATTCCTGGAGGAAAGCTTGTAGGTCCTGATTAATCAGGCCTGAAAAGGTTAGTAATGATTGGAATTACTTTGGGATTTTGTTCGTCGCGTATGCTGGGTTTAGGCTATTCTCAAACATGACTGCCATTAGTACTTGTGATCTTGACCGACTTTTGATTACATTTGGTATGGCAGAATTTTTCTGCTGTGCTCCCACTACTTCCAATTCCGTGGAATGTACTATCGAGCTTGGTTGACCATTACTGATTACATAACTGTTTGCTGGTAGTTGTGGCAATGTTATTCGTGGAACTGCTGTGCATTGTTCACACCATAATTATTCAGTTACTGTATTTACTACATCCTGCACCTTTGTCCGTTACCAAAGTGTTAGCTTTTCGCACAGTTCGTATGATGTTGTTTCCACTTCTCTCGTCATGCAGATGTCTTGATGACATCGACATGGTGTCAATTCGCTTCCCTTCATGAAGTCCATATGCCTGCATGTGGTTGGCAGTATTGACTGTGTACATTCCTCGCATAAAATCCAGCTCCGCCTGTCTATAGTTGCGCGTTCGTCTTTTGTGAGACATTCGGTATGTAAATACTTCTTGCACCTTGCACATTATGTTCCCTATGCACGTTATCTGCTTTTCGCACAGTCAGTTGCGAGAATTTTTAATGGTTGAATTAGCCTAATTGCTTTGGTTCTGATTCACGCGTATACACCAGCATGTGTGTTTCTCAATGGGTTCGACGCTTCCCCAAACCACACAAAGTCTATTGCACTCCGTTCACAGGGGCATGCAAGTGCCAGAAGCGGTAGTCATCCATGTCCAACAGATTCTGTCGCGATTGTCCCTTTGTATATCATTGATAAGATGCCTTGCATTTTCCGGTTCCAGACATTGACATCGAGTGCTTTGGGACGGATCTGTACTGGTTATGGGGCGTACACGCTTTAGGCATAATATTGAATATTTGCCACCACTAGTACAACAGGTTGCTGGGCGTGTCCTACGTGCTTGCCCAGACACGTGATGCACCACATATTTAACAGCAACAGCTGATACTCACTCGCAGTTGTTGACCTCCGTACCCACACGTGCAGTGGGGAAGGCTCCATGCTCGGAGGATGGAGGAATTGGAACTGCTGTCGTGTGCGACCGATTGTGATGCGTCCCCTCGACCCCTGGCCAAGGTCGTGCGTGATGTGTGGTGCCTTCCTGTCGCGGCATAACCCTGTAATGGCGGTGCTGGGCGCACTCCCTTTTCCTGTTGCACAAAAATGGCGCTCGTGAGCCAAAAATAAGAAGAAAAAAATGATTTTACTGTTTATTCCACCGAAAATTATTTTGAATATTTTCAGCCTTTGCTGCTGCACGTGCTTCCTTATTTCTAACTTTCCCTTCCCAGGAATCCTAACTAACGCTTGCATACTTGCTATATTGTATACCCTTGTGCTGGAGATCAAGTGATGTATTTTAAATGTGTTTTGAGTGCTTTTTGTTTGACTTGTGAATATACTAGTTACTTACTCCATCTTGTGTGTTTTCATAGATATACATTGCACATGTAAGAAATTGCAAACTTCAGAATTGGCACACAGTACAGTTCATTACACAAATACAACAAAGTTAACTCAAGCACTGGACCTGGGCGTTTTCTACAACCCACCCCATGTTTAAGACACAGGTAATGTTGCGTCCTATTAGTTGAAATTTGCAAGCTCGGGATAAGTGTTTGAATAATTATGTGTTTTTGCAGCATGTGACAATAATATGTTGATTGACTCTGAAAAACGTTCATTAAAATGAACACTGACTATGAAATAAGTTCATTAGTTATTTCGTGCCCTGTGACACTAGCAAATGTGTACAAATGCTTGCATACTACAACCACCCTTGAAAACATTCTGCGTACTGCGCAGTTATTTACATTGTACATCGTATTTTCCCTTTACAAATGTTACAAACTGCATGGTACTCTTGATCTGCGATATTATTAGATTTAGAAAGTTGATTCTTGAAATTTCCTTGGTTTTCAAACTGATTATGTGCATGATCATGAAAAATTATTACTGACTTGATACTGCTAAAAATCTTGTCCTTAAAAACATTTTGTACGACACCCTGGATTACATTTTATTGTGCAATCTTTTTCATTTACACGTGTTTATTTACAGAATCTGCTAAGATGCATAGCAAATACACTTGTGGATTTGACTCTCCATTTGGTGTGTTACTTTGTTGGAGGGGGCAGAGGAATTCTCCCTGCTGCCAATTTTCGTCGCATTTTCTTGTTACTTCACCCCACTAGTTGAAAAAGAAATTTATAACTTCAGGAAAAAAATGGCTTGTGTTGCTCCTCACTGATAATGGCCCCACAAGATGGGCAAGCCATTTATGACGTGGGAGGACTACTCATTGATAATGGCCCCACAAGATGGGCAAGCCATTTATGACGTGGGAGGACTACTCGGGGATAATGGCCCCACAAGATGGGCAAGCCATTTATGACGTGGGAGGACTACTCAGGGATAATGAATTCACTCTGCCTCTTACCCAAGGCAGAGGTTAGTGCCCGGTGCCAGCTCTGTAGAGCAATGATGTGGATCGTGGGCCGACAGCTACGGGGATCCCAGGCATCTCCATCAATGCTGGTGATACTGAAGTGTCGAAATGGACACATGTGGACACCGATTTTGTTACAACAGCTTTCGATGTTGTGCAATTGTAAAGCGTGTAGGCCCCCTTTACACATCCTTTTAATGGCACAGCTTTTACTCTGCCTAGGGCACAGGACCCGTAATGCATAACCCTCCTAACACACTGGCTTTATACTCCAGCATTTAGGGCACCATGGCCGAAGTTTCCATGTAGGTAAAGACATAATTAAATGCGGGAATTAATCACACATACATTTTATTGATTCGTAAAAGACAACTATTAAGTGATTGACACTCAAACTGAAACAGCCTCGGCACTCATAGGCCTGGCGATAGCCCAATGCAGATGAAAAATGGCCTAAGACAAGCATGTAAATACTTGAAAGCTATGTATCCACATGTGGGTAAGGTAGCAGATCCGACACTCGGTAAGAAAAAGAAAGACAGATGGTACTGGTAAATCATGTATGTTGCATGATGAAAAGTTTTAGGCCTAAATGCTTCATACCAAGGGCGGCTCGCAGAGCGAACCTCCTGCACTATTGTTCTCTCCGAGTGCCAAGCTAAAGTTAACTTCATTTTGCCCACCTAACAAAGGAAAATCTTTAATGTTCACTGCCACACAGGTAGCATTTTAATGCAAGGTGATGCTCTCTGTTACCTATGTCTCATAGTACACATTATGAGTCTCAGCACTATTTTATCGCCAGCAGGCCCGCCGATTTGGCATAAGCTGCTCACATTAAAATGAGCACTTTTGGAAACCCGGCTTAAGATCTACTTGTATGCGTGTTGTGTATTATTCCAAATTATAATTAACATTGCCATCAATCTCATGAATTTATTCATGCCTTGGTCAAGTGAAACTATGGAATCATTAGAAAAGTAATTATTATACAAAACTGATGATTTCTACACTTTTGTGCATTAAAAAAAACAGAAAGTGAGAGAAATAATTTAAGACATCACACATGGTTATCTAATAGTTTTTCATTCCTCTTTAAGACGTGGAACTACTTTCCATCCATCGTTACCAACTTTTCTGGGCGCATGCCACTCGGTGCTTCCGTTAAAATACATGCAGGCATAGGCAGGGACTTTTTTGTAAGGTTGATTTGAATAGTACTCACTTTCTCATGAACAGTCGTTACCAATTGAAGAGTTGGAAGCTGTGCGGGTAGCACCACTCGTTTTTCCCAATGGATTAATCACCTGACGGCTGTGGCTTCAAGGGGACGTATTACCAAACGGCAGTTGTGAGATACATGTTTTGAGTCATCGAGTCACTGTTCTCGGCAACCTACACCAATGTATCTGGACTGTTCTCGTCACCCCAACTTGCACTAATGAGATATACGACTGTAGCGGTACATATAGTGAGGGAAACGCACATGAACCCTGCATTCACGCTACCCGAGGAACCATTTACCATCGTATCCATACCATTACTGTTAGTTGAGTAGAGTATGATGACAAATAGTGGCGAACCCGAGCAGTGAGTTCGGGGGTTCTCTTCGGTGCCTTTTTTTGTGTATGCAGTTTATATTTATCCCATTGTCTCGATCTGTATGCACATGTTGATGTTCCTCTTCATTTGCAGGTTCAACACTAAATTCGATTTATATCTTCACGACTACAGGTACTTCGTCGGCCTCACTGATTACATCGAGTTACTGTGTAATTAAATTACAGTTCACTTTTGGCAATAAAATACTTCAAGCGAACAAACTATATGGCTTAATTCAGGTCACTAGCAATGTCCAACATCACTCTGAATCAAAATGGCCCAGTATTTCTATTTCATAAGTTTAGTTGCGAGTCCCTTAAGAAAGACTTTCAATCCTGTATAGGCATTCGTTGCAGACATCCAATATGCCCTGGCATGGTCTTAAACTGGGCATCAGGGAATGGTTGTAGGTTAGGATGTTCGATGATGTAGGTTCAGGTTGCAAGTGGGGCACCAGTTCTCGCTCAGTCGGGAACACAATGATGAAGTTGGGGTCGTGAGTCGTTCACCAAAAATGTGGCCCCCTCATGCTCCAACATCACTGTTGCAGTTGTCCTGTGTACTATAATCCAAATGCCTGGTCTAGTCGAGGATATCGGAGCTACCTCGATACACTCATCCAAAACTCTGTGCGAACTGTTGAGACCATCCCCATGTCAAGACTTTCTTACATTACTCTTTCACGGTTAATTTGGCCATGATGCGGCCAGAATAAATCAAAACTGACATAACTCTGCAACAATGAGATTTATTCATTACGATCCCTCACATGAGGCACTTACATGAAAAAGTCCACTATAGCATGGAGTGCTCTGATACAGTAAAACTGGAACAAACACCAACAAGTGAATTAAATGCACATTACGTCCCAGTTGCAGACAAATGAGCTTGGCTGTCGAACGGTACCTCCCCAGATGAAAATTAACTTAAAGTGTTCTTAAAATTATAAAATGACTATTGATATGCTACATGGTTAGGCTGAAGCGTGAATGTCCGAGGAGGAAGTCCATTCCCACCAGGAAATTAAATGCTATTATTTACAATGTTTTACTGTATGTAAACAACATGACTGATGGCATATGATTTGTGATGAGGCAGAACACTGAACAAACTCATACATAACTCGCAAATTAATGAAAGGCAATAAAAAATATATAAACATGCCAGACTTTCGATGTTAGACTGGTCGTATACTTAACCTAAATGGTATACACATTCTTCAACTTGGCACGCATTATGTGTCTTAATTGCTGTGCTTCTTTTAAAACCTATTATATAAGTTCTCTAATTTTATATCGCAGATCACATTGTTAACGCTGAAAACCTTTGAAATGATTTGCAAATATAAAAACCTAGAAAGTGGGTTAACTTTGCCATGTGCTAAAGTTTTAAGTTGGTACTCTTACGCACAAGGCATCCTAACCCCCTGGTGTGGTCTTTATACTGTTCTGAGCACTGAAAAATTACTGGCCACTACTGGTGTAATACTATTTTTATATCACAGCTGCCAAATGAAAATTCTGTATGTGAATTGCATATTAAATAAAATTACTAGAATTTAAACTAAGATGTGCATCATAGCACAGTGATATGTGGGATCCAATGAAGACGTCCTCAATGGAGATGCCCTCTTATGCACAACACATGCAATACATTTCACTCTAATAATAACAAAACCTTCGTAAAATTAATACAGGTACACTAAACACTGATTATCATATGCCGGTGGTATTTCCACTCACTTATTGTACATGTATATGTCAAGTGACATCTCGTGCACATCGTGCAATGTGTGCTACAATTAGGAACAGGTTATACACTGATTAAATATACAGGACAAGCTGAACATAACACTTCAAAACATAACAATAACCTTGGAATAATATTACAGCATGTAGCACAGTGCATAGTGGTGTGTCAACCCATATTCATAACCTCAATTCACAGGTTAGGTGCACACGGTGTTCTGCACTTGGATGAAAACAATCATGATATGTATTAACTTTGAAAACACTGACTCTACTTTCAACGTGGCAAACAAAATTCACTACAACAAAAATATTACACTTTACCTTTCCTACGACATCATTTACACATGCCAATGATGTGGTTGAGGTAATAAGGAACTGCATACTTTATGTAACTGTTGCACTGTAGTAGCTTCTCGCTGCACATAGGTGGTGTATGCGGCGGACGAGGTGAATGGGCTAAGGTTAGGGTAGCATGGGACACATCAAACGCCCCATCTCTTTTAAGGCAGTTCACTCATCGCAGCTACCTCCTCGCATCTGGCAACATCTTGCTGGCGGATGAAGTAGTTGGCTTGGGCGCGGGCTGCTGTTGATGTGATGCCTTGGAGCGCCATCTTGCTGATGTTGCTGGCGGTTGCATGGTGTCGACTATGCTGTGCCTCGGAGAATGTGTGCACACATTGCACGTTATGTTCCATAGGGGACGAGTCCATTTGGTGCAGCGAGAGAGAGGGAGAGAAATGCTCATTCAATACCGACTTGTCACTGTTGCTGCTCACGTGTAATGCTGGCGACATCGGCTCTGGGTGTAGGCATCCCTTTCATGACTTGTTTGCGTGTCCCCTTGCCGGTTCGTCGATGATCTCATGGATGTAAGCAATGGTGTCACTGGTGTAGATGGCACTGAAGTAGTTGTAGGTCTTACACACGTCGTGACATTATCAGGTGAGGCTGTTACCTGATGATCCTGGTGATCACTATTGATCGTGAATGAATACTATATGATGATGCACGGCCATCAGCTGTACTGCCACATGTCGGTGCCCCTGTAAATGCACAGTGTTGGATGTCCCGGCAGTGGGCGAAGCAGGTGCAGCATAATTTCTTGGATGGGTGACCGCAATGTTATTGTTTACATTTTTCGTCATTCTTCGTTGGTGCGGCCTCATCAATGTTGACAATGGGTACGGGCTCGGGACATGTGTTCGTTGAACGGAGTGCATTCGAATGAAGTACTACTGTGTGTCATGGACTCATACACACCCTGTAACATGCATCACCCATGACTTGCATGATCACATGTGGTCCGCTCCATTTTTGGCAAATCCGGCACAGAATCCCTTTTGTCCGGCGGGTTGCGGATGAGAACTGACGTAAACACGTTGACCCATGTGTACGGTGGTGGTGCTCTTGAAGTGATTGGTAGTCAGTGGGCCATGTAGTGCCTTTGGTGTTCCTGCTTTTCTTGTATCGCATTCTCTATCCTCTCTTCTCTGTTGTGTTTATTTTGTTCTCTTACTCCACACGTAAACTCGCCCAGCTGGGGCAGGTCCCGGCCTTGGAGTACCTATGCAGGGGTTTTCTCTGTTGCCTCGTTGGTCCTTGTCCCAAATGTTAACAATGCAGCAGGCAGCTGTATCCAGGAATGGTTTTGTTCTGCTATGCACAGTCACAGTTGAGTTTTTAGCTCTTGATTTCTGCATTCGGTGGGGTTGGCACAGGGATGATAATTTTCTGTGGCGTGATGTTGAACTATCCACATTGTGCAGAATTCTCTATACACCTTCCCGGTAAATTGTGTCCTGTTTTCTGTTAGTAGTGTTTGGGGATATATCCAGCAGGAGAAGAATTCAAATTGGTTAAGAGAGCACATTGAACATTTTTCAGTCATAACAGCACCGCTGACAGAGTTACTTTCACCACAAAACAGATTTCAATGGTCACAGGCAGCAAAACGGTCTTTTCAGGAAATTAAGGAGAAATTTCAGAAGTGTCCAACACTGGCAAGATACAGCGCGGGCAAGCACTTATATTTACAAACCGATGAGAGCCAGGACGGAGTAAGAGCAGTGCTTTACCAAAGAGCCAATAATGGTGAAAGAAACGTAATTGACATTGCTAGCGCCAAGCTAAGCCCTACCCAGCGCTGCTACGATCTCAACGAACATGAATGTCTCGCTGTAATCTGGGCAATAAAAAAATACAGGCTGTACTTAGAGTACCAGCACTTTACGTTACGCACCGACAACAGAAGCGTGCTCTGGCTTCATAACATGTGTGAGGCCCGCAATAATTAACCAGATGGGAATTGCACCTGCAATTGTTCGATTTCTCTGAGGAACACATAGCAGGAAAGGAGAAACAGCGGACACATTATCACGTGTATCGAAACCACAAGTAATTTTGCAAGACGAAGCGGAATGGGATGAGATCATTCTGCCAGGTGATGGGACTTTTTCCGAACTTAGTATACAGCAAGTGAGTGCCATGGAAAATGACATTTTGATCTCGGAGTTATTTGAGCAAGTACAGCAAACGCAGAAGTGTTGCCAAATTTCACAAGACAAGATGCGGCAGTGCGAGCATGTAATAGTAGAGAACTGACGAGTCATTAATGACAGGTTTGAAACGTGCTCATTGGGTAACCCGGGGAAGTGTAGAGTGGATGTCCCTTGATGTGCGCGGGATCAGGTGTTCGCCCATGCGCACAGTGGCAGTGTAGCCGGACACCCTGGGGTGTCCCAGACAGTTTAAAACGTAATGGAGCATTTCTTTTGGCCACGACTCACGAAACATGCACACAGTATAGTGCAAACGGGTCAGAAGTGCAATTCATTTAAAAGTCGCAGAAAAGATGGCCGGCAACAACAGCAGCTGCGCCTGCTGCAAAAGCCTTTCGATACAGTGCGCCTTGAATTAATGTGACTATACCCTAGGTCAGTTAATGGAAAACAATTTCTAGTGGTAGTCACTGACAATTTTTTCAAAGTGGGTTGAGGCGTATGCCATCAGTAGTGTCCATACAAATAGCATCGCAAGAAGGCTCAGTGATGACTTTTTCCCGCATTGGGGTTTTACTAAAAACCTATTAACTGATAACAGGACCCAGTTTACTGGGAAGCAGTGGCACAAATTATGCACGAAGTGGGGAGTTAGGCACATGACAACTGCAATTTACCACCCCAGGGCTAACCCAATGGAAAGGTAGAACCAGGAGTTAAAAGTTCATCTTCGCCTCCAAGTGGATGACCAGCACACAAAATGGTCGGAACATCTAGCAGCCACATTGAATACACTCCGCCGACGAGTCAACGCAGCCACTGGCAAAACACCTGCCGAAGTATTTCTGGGAAGAAACCTACGCCTACCAGGCTAGGGAAAATGTGCGAGACTGGACAGCAGTGACGCGCCAATCAGTACTACCAATCGGCAAGCACATAGGGAATGAGAGCAGGAGGTATGTAAGCAGCACATCCGGTACGCAGCAACATGGGTGCTGACAACTACAAGACCGCCACCGGTGCCACAAGCAGGGCAAGAAGTGTATGTGGAGATGCACCCACAGTCCACTGCATGCAAGGATTTTTGTGCGGGTTTTGCAGCTAAATGGAGCGAGCCACACCGAGAGTTGCAGCAGTTGGGACCTACTACATACTTGCTCTGCATCGGCAGGAGACGGGCGAGGGTGCACTGGACGACATCCAGCTCACCCCGGATGTCGCCCACGACAAGGTTGGTCCCGGTTTCCCTCAGTCCCAGGATGGCGATGGCGCTGCCGAGCTCGCCAAAGTAGGGAGAGAAGTTGGAGGTGCGACGGCACCTCTGGATGAAGGAGTAGCTCCGGCTCTACAAGAAACGAACCACCTGGGGGGACCACCTGGTGAGCCCCATGACGGTCTCGTAGGAGACGAGCTCCCTGAGCAAGCAGGAAGGGACAGTACCTCCAGCAGGAAGTTGAGAAGAGGGGGAAGAAGACCCGCCATTGCCCGGCATCACCACACCTGACAGGGAGCAATGGTATGCTTACCCAGGTCTCTTCAACGGCTACACGTCTACAAACGCTGTCGGTGAGGATACAGGACCCATTCCGATGGCAGGACTACTGGATGGGACACTCGCAGCAGATGCACCAGCAAGTTTAGAGGAGGACGCCGCAAGAGAAGAGGGAGGCTTGGAAGACAACACCGCGAGTGAACAGGAAGAAGGAGACCATTCGTGTCGTGCACGAGAATGGCAGCACAACGCAAGTGCAGAAGAGGACAGCAAGAAGAGGAGGAACGGCAGGAGCAGACGATGGGATGTAAGCAGCAGCAGAAGCAATGGCGGGAGTGAAAGCAGCGGGACTGTTGCCTCATTCCGTCTCCACAGGATGCCACGGCGGGTTCACCCGCCTCAGCAGTGCCACCAGTATGGGTGCACTTTGGCCACCTGCAGCATAGTTCGCCACAGACATGCAGGAGCACCGAGATGAGGTAAAACCCAGCGAGGAAGGGCCTACAACCTATGCCCTCGGAGGACCCGAGGACATCCGAGTACTGCAGGTAGCAGCGTCGACCCACAAACTGCCTAAAAAAAAGGGGGGAATTTGACGTGTGTCGCTCCTCGCCTGTCATGCTGGCCGCACCCAAGCGCACCACTCACACGCCTTCGGCGACTGATCACCGGCGAGCAGTGTTAGTGTAGTGTGAGTGCAGGTGTGGACAAGATCGGGCAAGAGCAGTGCAGTGAAGGGAGTTTAGCGCCACATGCGCCTACCAGCCCGGGAAAGTGGGCAGAGTAATACAGAAACACGTGCATTATGTTAAAAGGGTTGTAACATTTTTACAAGCATATTTCTCGCCATGTGTTAAGGACACATGACCTGCAAATAAAGTGTAATATGTCTAGAAACCCTAATGCCCCAATTTTGTTTTTTTAAAGTGTTGTTGTTTTGTTTATTTTCACTGCCATCAGAGTTATGTCCACACCATTTCATTCCAGTCGCAAGGTAAGCTTCAGAAATAATTATTGATTTGTGTGTTTGCAGTGTTTGAGAGTATTATAGCATCTAACAGTAAATTTGTTTCTCTGCATGTAGAAGTAGACCCCTCTGAGGCGCGTGAGCCCGCCATCGCCAAACATCACGCCATGGCGGAAGTCAGTCAGCAAGTCGCACCCAGAGGGGGAGGCTTATATGAAACCACACTCGTGCTTTTCCCGCCCAGACGGTATCAATCTTCATCACCGGTCATTTTTCAGCAATAGTTAAGTATATCAAGAACCCTTTTCTGTTTCCACTTTATAGGGGATACTCCCTCTATCCTCCCTAGGAATTGCATCGCCTGGGGAGTTTATAAGTTTATCTGCACATCGCCTTTGCCACAGGTTTAAAGTGAGCAATTGTATAAGTTATTCTCCTGGAGGGAATGTTCGATTCTGCAATAAATAACCTGAACTGATGAGTGCTTTTATTCGATGGCCGAAAGGCATTTCAGGGCACAGGCCCCTTAAAATCCACAATTTCCTGATACAAGCGTTTATGGGAATTTAAGGGTAAATATTAATTTGTATGTGTGCTGCAATATAATCAAAGTACCACGAGTAGCATTTATGGGCGCATGGTTTGGGCCTGACAAGCCACACATAGGGAGTTTTGATTAAATTTGCAATACCAAGCGGTGATTGGGCCAGCCGAAGTAGCCCTCGTTTAGAAAACGAGTCCTCCAGATCAGGTGAACCACTGCAAGCTCTATGCGAGAATGTTGTCCAGGTTATCGGCCGCAGCACCCCGATGTTACGAGGACTAAGCTCTACCGAAACAACATCAGTGACGCCGCTACAGCCGCGTCTGGCGCCTACCGGATATACATCTCCCAACACCTTTTTCCAAATTCTGTTCACCGCCTTTGTAAATCCCAATCAATGCCATCTCGTCCAGTCAACCACTGTCAAACTGGTAACTTGTTGCGAGCTTGGAGAGAGTACTGTCTTTGACATTCATCCTACAATAAATCTTCCTACCAGCATAGTAAAAATGTTGTCTGATCCTGTATCCATGAATTCTCTCATCACGTACTGCATAGAACAGAACTCGCAGCCACCAGCCGATATTGGTGAAGCCTGGAGCCAAGATGACCAGGTGTCAGAGAATGCATAGCCGAAGATGCTGTGTCTTCCGATGATCAAGTCTCCAGCTCTAGAGTCGAACTGGTACTCATTCTCCGATATCGCTGTCACTCAGTGAGGTGTCTTCCTGGGGCTATTCTATGCTAGTCTTGCACCATCTAACCACTATTGATAATCCACATCGATACTGATGGCATCGAGAGGAATTTCGTCAAGCTAGAAGTCATCAAACCATCAACAAAACAGGAGCTGGGTCTACACTGCCGTTACAATGCAATGGATGCTAGATCGTAGAAAAGAGCTGATGCTTGTGACGATGTTTTTGCAGTGACTCTGCGATTTGTGTGGCCCTGCGCAGGATACTGCTGCTGTATGCCATATGCTAACTGCTTTGCCTTGTATATGGCAGCTTCAAACCATATTTAAACATGTGCATACTTTTCTAAAAATGATTCGGACTCTACTCTTATTAGATGACCAAGTGTATTTTGAAAGGAAATTAAAAAATTAATCTAGTTTGTGTTTTGTGATTTGTATCCTTTGTTGTCTGTGAAATAAATTTAGTGTAAACATTATTTTTTCTGCTGACTTCTTTTTTTTTACCTATAAATAATTATTATGCTGATATTTTATTTAAATCATTATTTTCCTAGCAATGATTTCGGTATGAAAAATTAAAATACTTGAAAAGAAACCCAAATTTTTAAACAAAAAAAAAAACAAAATAGCTTATGAATGTAAAATTTAATACAGTTTCAGATTGACAAGTTGGGTAAGTTGCGGTCAAAATATTATAATGTTAAAATGTAAGCAAAATATGGGTCAGTCATCTGTGACAACTGCTTGGGCTTAGCCAGGTTTACTACAAAAATGATATTAAAGAGATACATTCATTTTCGCGATTCATTTTAAATACTAGAGAAAAGTACCGCTACGCCTTGCAAAATGCATCTACCACATACAATATTATATTCCTGAATGAAAATGAGAAATTTCAACTCTAAGCCATGGCTTTCCTACAATAATCAATCAATGAATCATATCAAGGAGCCCCTTATAATTTAAAGTACACAAATATATGCTGACAAGGTTTAATTTGCGTGGCCATTATCATGGGAGCACGAAATGGTTTCTCACTGCTGTTATGTCACGAGCCACAACCAGCACATGAGCAAGGCATATTGTAAGCTGTAAGGGTGGTATCAAGAAAATGAAAAAATTAAGTGACGAGGGGTGAGAGGGAGGAGGCTAGTTTCACTGACTGAAAGTGTTAGTGGGGCTGGTATGTGTGTCAATTAAGAAAATTATATCAGAAAAATTATTTCACAGTATAAAAATGTATTATATCGTAGTCACTTAAGATTATTTATCCTATTGAATATTAATTAACAATTAATATGATAATGAATGAAAACCTAGGGCATATATGGGGATTTTAGACACTCTGTGCCCCACTAACTACTCCCTAGGGCTAGCTATGACTCGTCACTTGTGTTTCTGCTTGTTGTAATGAATCTCATATTCAGTATGGTTACGTATGTTTTTTAAAGAGAACTGGGAATTAAATATACATTTATGGCATTTTGATAATAAAAGATGATGTCAACGGTGCATATACAATCTAATGTTCCTTGTAATATATAATTTGAATTCACTATTTTATTTTAAAGACTACTTAATTGCTCTTGCCTCTTCTCTGTTACAGGTTCTGGCAATTTTGTCCTTGAAGGAAGGCATTAAGTCCACATCCTTACCACTGCCGCAAGTTGAACACAAACTACGCTAACAAGCTGTCGGAACTCACCCACAAGCTCTGAAGTGCCTACATTACTGCACACACTGGTACAGCTATGTCCTTGAAAAAATGCCACATCCTTACCACTGCCGCAAGTTAAACACAACTACGCTAACAAGCTGTCGGAACTCGCTCTCAAGCTCTGAAGTGCCTACATTACTGCACACACTGGTACAATTATGTACTTGAAAGAAGTCCACATCCTTACCACTGCCGCAAGTTGAACACAAATACGCTAACAAGCTGTCGGAAATCGCCCTCAAGCTCTGAAGTACCTACATTACTGCACACAATGGTACATCTATGTCCTTGAAAGAAGTCCACAACCTTACCACTGCCGCAAGTTGAACACAACTACGTTAACAGGCTGTCGGAACTCGCCCTCAAGGTCTGAAATACCTACATTACTGCACACAATGGTACATCTATGTCCTTGAAAGAAGTCCACATCCTTACTACTGCCGCAAGTTGAATACAACTACTCTAACAAGCTGTCGGAACTCGCCCTCAAGATCTGAAATACCTACATTACTGCACACACTGGTACATCTGTATCCTTGAAAGAAATCCACATCCTTACCACTGCCACAAGTTGAATACAACTACGCTAACAAGCTGTCGGAACTCGCACTCAACCTCTGAAGTACCTACATTACTGCACACACTGGTACAATTATGTCCTTGAAAGAAATCCACATCCTTACCACTGCCGCAAGTTGAACACAACTACGCTAACAAGCTGTCGGAACTCGCCCTCAAGCTCTGAAGTACCTACATTACTGCTCATACTGGTACATCTGAGTCCTTGAAAGAAGTCCACATCCTTACCACTGCCACAAGTTGAACATAACTTCGCTAACAAGCTGTCGAAACTCGCCCTTAAACTCTGTAATACCTACATTACTACACACACACTGGAACATCTATGTAATTGAAAGAAGTCCACATCCTTACCACTGCCAAAAGTTGAACACAACTATGCTAACAAGCTGTCGGAACTCGCTTTCAAGCTCTGAAGTACCTACATTACTGCACACACTGGTACATCTATGTCCATGAAAGAAGTCCATAACACAACCACTGCCACAAGTTGAACACAACTACGCTAACAAGATGTCGAACTCGCCCTCAAGCACTGAAGTACCTACATTACTGCACACACTGGTACAGCTATGTCCTTGAAAGAAGTCCACGTCCTTAACAATGCCACAAGTTGAACACAACTACGCTAACAAGCTGTCGGAACTAGCCCTCATGCTCTGAACTAATTACATTACTGCAAAAACACAGGTACATCTATGTCCTTGAAAGAAGTCCACATCCTTACCACTGCCGCAAGTTGAACACAACTACGCTAACATGCTGTCGGAACTCACCCTCAAGCTCTGAAGTGCCTACATTACTGCACACACTGGTACATCTATGTCCTTGAAAGAAATTGACGTCCTTACCACTGCCGCAAGTTGAACACAACTACGTTAACAAGCTGTCGCAACTCGCCCTCAATCTCTGAAGTACCTACATTACTGCAAAACACTGCTTCATCTATGTCCTTGAAAGAAGTCCACATCCTTACCACTACCGCAAGTTGAACACAACTACGCTAAACAGCTACCGGAACTCGCCCTTAAGCTATAAAGTACCCACATTACTGCACACACTGGTACATCTATATCCTTGAAAGAAATCCACATCCTTACCACTGCCACAAGTTGAACACAACTACGCTAACAAGCTGTCGGAACTCACCATCAAGCTCTGCAGTACCCACATTACTTCACACACGGGTACATCTATGTCCTTAAAAGAAGTCCACATCCTTACCACAGCAGCAAGTTGAACACAACTATGCTAACAAGCTGTCGGAACTCGCCCTCAAGCTCTGAAATACCTACATTACTGCACACACTGGTACATCTATGTCGTTGAAAGAAGTCCACATTATTACCACCGCCGCAAGTTGAATACAAACTACGCTAAAAAGATGTCGGAACTCGCCCTCAAGCTCTGAAATACCTACATTACTGCACACACTGGTACAACTGTATCCTTAAAAGAAGTCCACATCCTTACCTCTGCCACAAGTTGAACATAACTTCGCTAACAAGCTGTCGAATCTCGCCCTTAAACTCTGAAATACCTACATTACTACACACAAACCGGAACATCTATGTCCTTGAAAGAAGTCGACATCCTTACCACTGCCAATAGTTGAACACTACTATGCTAACAAGCTGTCGGAACTCGCTTTCAAGCTCTGAAGTAAATACATTACTGCACACACTGGTACATCTGTGTCCTTGAAAGAAGTCCACATCCTTACCACCGCCGCAAGTTGAATACAACTACGCTAACAAGCTGTCGGAACTCGCCCTCATGCTATAAAGTACCTACATTACTGCTCATACTGGTACATCTGAGACTTGAAATAAGTCCACATCCTTACCACTGCCGCAAGTTTAATACAGCTACGCTAACAAGCTGTCGGAACTCGCCCTCAAGGTCTGATATACCTACATTACTGCACACAATGGTACATCTATGTCCTTGAAAGAAGTCCACATCCTTACCACTGCCGCAAGTTGAACAAAACTACGCTAACAAGCTGTCAGAACTCGCCCTCAAGCTGTGAAGTACCTACATTACTGCTCATACTGGTACATCTGAGTCCTTGAAAGAAGTCCACATCCTTACCACTGCCGCAAGTTGAAACAACTTCGCTAACAAGCTATCGGAACTCGCCCTCTAGCTCTGAAGTACCTACATTACTGCACACACTGGTACATCTATGTCCATGAAAGAAGTCCATAACCTTACCACTGCCACAAGTTGAACACAACTACGCTACCAAGATGTCGAACTCGCCCTCAAGCACTGAAGTACCTACATTACAGCACACACTGGTACATCTATGTCTTTGAAAGAAGTCCACGTCCTTAACAATGCCACAATCTTAACACTACTACGCTAACAAGCTGTCGCAACTCGCACTCAACCTCTGAAATACCTACATTACTGCACACACTGAAACATCTATGTACTTGAAAGA
This sequence comes from Dryococelus australis, assembly GCA_029891345.1. NCBI lineage: Eukaryota > Metazoa > Arthropoda > Insecta > Phasmatodea > Phasmatidae > Dryococelus > Dryococelus australis. The sequence continues at coordinate 94,034,622 of CM057006.1, read as the reverse complement.
AGTCCACATCCTTACCACTGCCACAAGTTGAACACAACTACGCTAACAAGCTGTCGGAACTCACCCTCAAGCTCTGAAGTGCCTACATTACTGCACACACAGGAACATCTATGTCCTTGAAAGAAGTCCACGTCCTTACTACTGTCGCAAGTTGAACACAACTACGTTAACAAGCTGTCGGAACTCGCCCTCAATATCTGAAGTACCTACATTACTGCAAAACACTGGTTCATCTATGTCCTTGAAAGAAGTCCACATCCTTACCACTGCCGCAAGTTGAACACAACTACGCTAAAAAGCTACCGGAACTCGACCTCAAGCTCTGAAATACCTACATTACTGCACACACTGGTACATCTACGTCCATGAAAGAAGTCCACATCCTTACCACCGCCACAAGTTGAATACAACTACGCTAACAAGATGTCGGAACTCGCCCTCAAGCTCTGAAGTACTTACATTACTGCACACACTGGTACAACTGTGTCATTAAAAGAAGTCCACATCCTTACCACTGCCACAAGTTGAACATAACTTCGCTAACAAGCTGTCGAAACTCGCCCTTAAACTCTGTAATACCTACATTACTACACACACACTGGAACATCTATGTCCTTGAAAGAAGTCCACATCCTTACCACTGCCAAAAGTTGAACACAACTATGCTAACAAGCTGTCGGAACACGCTTTCAAGCTCTGAAGTGCCTACATTACTGCACACACTGGTACATCTATATCATTGAACGAAGTCCACGTTCTTAACAATGCCACAAGTTGAACACAACTATGCTAACAAGATGTCGAACTCGCCCTCAACCTCTGAATTACCTACATTACTGCACACACTGGAACATCTATGTCCTTGAAAGAAGTCCACATCCTTACCACTGCCACAAGTTGAACACAACTACGCTAACAAGCTGTCGGAACTCACCATCAAGCTCTGCAGTACCCACATTACTGCACACACAGGTACATCTATGTCTTTAAAAGAAGTCCACATCCTTACCACAGCCGCAAGTTGAACACAACTATGCTAATAAGCTGTCGGAACTCGCCCTCAAGCTCTGAAATACCTACATTACTGCACACACTGGTACAATTATGTCCTTGAAAGAAGCCCACATACTTACCACTGCCACATGTTGAACACAACTACGCTAACAAGCTGTCGGACCTCGCCCTCAAGCTCTGAAGTACCTACATTACTGCACACACTGGTACATCTATGTCCTTGAAAGAAGTCCACATCCTTACCACTGCCGCAAGTTGAACACAACTACGTTAACAAGATGTCGGAACTCGCCCTCAAGCTCTGAAGTACCTACATTACTGCTCATTCTGGAACATCTAGTTCTCGAAGAAGTCCATATCCTTACCACTGCCGCAAGTTGAACACAACTATGCTAACAAGCTGTCGGAACTCGCCCTCAAGCTCTGAAGTACCTACATTACAGCACACACTGGTACATCTATGTCATTGAAAGAAGTCCACGTCCTTAAAAATGCACAGAGGAACACAACTAGCTAACAAGCTGTCGGAACTAGCCCTCATGCTCTGAAATACCTACATTAATGAACAACACTGGTACATCTATGACCTTGAAAGAAGTCCACATCCTTACCACTGCCGCAAGTTGAACACAACTACGTAACAAGCTGTCGGAACGCACCTCAAGCTCTGAAGTGCCTACATTACTGCACACACTGGTACATCTATGTCCTTGAAAGAAGTCCACGTCCTTACCACTGCCGCAAGTTGAACACAACTACGTTAACAAGCTGTCGGAACTCGACTTCAAGCTCTGAAGTACCTAAATTTCTGCACACACTGTACAGCTATGTCCTTGAAAAAAGTCCACATCCTTACCACTGCCGCAAGTTGAACACAACTACGCTCACAAGCTGTCGGAACTCGCCCTCAAGCTCTGAAGTACCTACAATACTGCACACACTGGTTCATCTATGTCCATGAAAGAAGTCCATATCCTTACCATTGCCGGAAGTTGAACACAACTACGCTAACAAGCTATCGGAACTCGCCCTCAATCTCTGAAGTACCTACATTACTGCAAAACACTGGTAAATCTATGTCCATGAAAGAAGTCCACATCCTTACAACAGCCGCAAGTTGAACACAACTATGCTAACAAGCTGTCGGAACTCGCCTCTCAAGCTCTGAAGTACCTACATTACTGAACACACTGGTACATCTGTGTCCTTGAAAGAAGTTAACATCATTACTACTGCCACAAGTTTAACACAACTACGCTAACAAGCTGTCGGAACTCGCCCTCAAGCGCTGAAGTGCCTACATTACTGCACACAATGGTACAGCTATGTCCTTGAAAAAAGACCACTCCTTACCACTGCCGTAAGTTGAACACAACTACGCTAACAAGCGGTCGGAACTAGCCCCTCAAGGTCTGATGTACCTACATTACTGAACAACACTGGTACATCTATGTCCTTGAAATAAATCCACATCCTTACCATTGCCACAAGTTGAACACAACTACGCTAACAAGCTGTCGGTACTCGACTTCAAGCTCTGAAGTACCTAAATTTCTGCACACACTCGTACAGCTATGTCCTTGAAAAAGGTCCACATCCTTACCACTGCCGCAAGTTGAACACAACTACGCTCACAAGCTGTCGGAACTCGCCCTCAAGCTCTGAAGTACCTACAATACTGCACACACTGGTACATCTATGTCCTTGAAAGAAGTCCACTCCTTACGACTGCTGCAAGTTGGACACAACTATGCTAACTAGCTGTCGGAACTCGCCTCAAGCTCTGAAGTACCTACATTACTGCACACACTGGTACATCAATGTCTTTGAAAGAAGTCCACAACCTTACCACTGCCCAAGTTGAACACAACTACGCTAACAAGCTGTCGGAACTAGAATCCATGCTCTGAAGTACCTACATTACTGCAAAACACAGGTACATCTAGTCCTTGAAAGAAGTCCACATCCTTACCACGCCGCAAGTTGAACACAACTACGCTAACAAGCTGTCGGAACTCACCCTCAAGCTCTGAAGTACCTACATTACTGCACACACTGGTACATCTATGTCCTTGAAAGAAGTCCACGTCCTTACCACTGCCGCATTTTGAACACAACTTACGTTAACAAGCTGTCGGAAACTCGACCTCAATCTCTGAAGTACCTTCATTACTGCAAAGCACTGGTTCATCTATGTCCTTGAAATAAGTCCACATCCTTACCACTGCCGCAAGTTGAACACAACTAGGCTAACTAGCTGTCGGAACTCGCCCTCAAGCTCTGAAGTACCTACATTACTGCACACACTGGTACATCTATTCCTTGAAAGAACTCCACATTCTTACCACTGCCGCAAGTTGAACACAACTATGCTAACCAGCTGTCGGAACTCGCCCACAAGCTTTGAAGTATCTACATTAGTGAACACACTGGTACATCTATGTCCTTGAAAGAAGTCCACATCTTTACAACTGCCGCAAGTTGAACACAACTACGCTAACAAGCTGTCGTAACTCGCCCTCAAGCTCTGAAGTATTTACATTACTGAACACACTGATACATCTGAGTCCTTGAAAGAAGTCCACATCATTACCACTGCCACAAGTTTAACACAACTACGCTAACAAGCTGTCGGATCTCGCCCTCAAGCTCTGAAGTGCCTACATTACTGCACATACTGGTACAGCTATGTACTTGAAAAAAGTCTACATCCTTACCACTGCCTTAAGTTGAACACAACTACGCTAACAAGCTGTCAGAACTCGCCCTCAAGCTCTGAAGTACCTACATTAATGAACAACCCTGGTACATCTATGTCCTTGAAATAAATCCACATCCTTTCCACTGCCACAAGTTGAACACAACTACGCTAACATGCAGTCGGAACTCGACTTCAAGATGTGAAATACCTACATTACTGCACACAATGGTACAATTATGTCCTTGAAAGAAGAACACATACTTACCACTGCCACATATTGAACACAACTACGCTAACAAGCTGTCGCAACTCGCCCTCAAGCTCTGGAGTACCTACAATACTGCACACACTGGAACATCTATGTCCTTGAAAGAAGTCCACATCCTTACAACTGCCGCAAGTTGAATACAACTACGCTAACAAGCTGTCGGAACTCGCCCTCAAGCTCTGAAGTACCTACATTACAATACACACTGGTACAATAATGTCCTTCAAAGAAGTCCACATCCTTACCACTGCCGCAAGTTGAACACAACTACGCTAACAATCTGTTGGAACTCGCCCTCAAGCTCTGAAGTAACTACATTACTGTACGCACTGGTACATCTATGTCCCTGAAAGACGTCCACATCCTTACCACTGCCGCAAGTTGAACACAACTACGCTAACAAGATGTCGGAACTCCCCTCAACCTCTGACGTACCTACATTACTGAACACAATGGAACATCTATGTCCTTGAAAGAAGTCCACAACATTACCACTGCCGCAAGTTGAACACAACTACGTTAACAAGCTGTCGGAACTCGCCCTCAAGGTCTGAAGTACCTACATTACTGCAAAACACTGGTACATCTATGTCCTTGAAAGAAGTCCACATCCTTACCACTGCCGCAAGTTGAACACAACTACGTTAACAAGCTGTCGGAACTCGCCCTCAACCTCTGAAGTACCTACATTACTGCACACACTGGAACATCTATGTCCTTGAAAGAAGTCCACATCCTTACCACAGCCGCAAGTTGAACACAACTACGCTAACAATCTGCTGGAACTCGCCCTCATGCTCTGAAGTACCTACATTAATGAACAACACTGGTAGATCTATGACCTTGAAAGAAGTCCACATCCTTACCACTGCCGCAAGTTGAACACAACTACGTTAACAAGCTGTCGGAACGCACCTTCAAGCTCTGAAGTGCCTACATTACTGCACACACTGGTACATCTATGTCCTTGAAAGAAGTCCACGTCCTTACCAGTGCCGCAAGTTGAATACAACTACGCTAACAAGATGCCGGAACTCGCTTTCAAGCTCTGAAGTACCTACATTACTGCACACACTGGTTCATCTATGTCCATGAAAGAAGTCCACATCCTTACCACAGCCGCAAGTTGAACACAACTATGCTAATAAGCTGTCGGAACTCGCCCTCAAGCTCTGAAATACCTACATTACTGCACACACTGGTACAATTATGTCCTTGAAAGAAACCCACATACTTACCACTGCCACATGTTGAACACAACTACGCTAACAAGCTGTCGGACCTCGCCCTCAAGCTCTGAAGTACCTACATTACTGCACACACTGGTACATCTATGTCCTTGAAAGAAGTCCACATTCTTACCACTGCCACAAGTTGAACAAAACTATGCTAACAAGCTGTCGAAACTCACCCTCAAGCTCTGAAGTACCTACATTACTGCACACAATGGTACTTTATGTTCTTGAAAGAAGTCCACATCCTTACCACTGCCACAAGTTGAACACAACTACGCTAACAAGCTGTGGGAAACTCACCATCAAGATCTGCAGTTCCCACATTACTGAAACACACTTGTACATCTATGTCCTTAAAAGAAGTCCACATCCTTACCACCCGCAAGTTGAACACAACTATGTAACAAGCTGTCGGAACTCGCCCTCAAGCTCTGAAATACCTACAGTTACAGCAATACTGGTACATCAATGTCCTTGAAAGAAGTCCACATCCTTACCACCGCCGCATGTTGAATAAAACTACGCTAACAAGATACGGAACACGCCCTCAAGCTCTGAAGTACCTACATTACTGAACACACTGGTACAGCTATGTCCTTGAAAGAAGTCCACGTCCTTACAATGCCACAAGTTGAACACAACTACGCTAACAAGCTGTCGGAATCTAGCCCTCAAGCTCTGAAGTATCTACATTACTGAAATCACTGGTACATCTTGTCCCTTGAAAGAAGTCCACATCCTTACAACTGCCGCAAGTTGAACACAACTACGCAAACAAGCTGTCGAACTCGCCTCTCAAGCTCTGAAGTACCTACATTACTGAACACACTGGTACAACTATGTCCTTGAAAGAAGTCCACTTTCTTACTACTGCCGCAAGTTGAACACAACTACGCTAACAAGCAGTCGGAACACGACTTCAAGATCTGTAATACCTACATTACTGCACAAAATGGTTACAATTATGTCCTTGAAAGAAGCCCACATACTTACCACTGCCATGTTGAACACACAACTTCGCTAGCAAGCTGTCGGACCTCGCCCTCAAGCTCTGAAGTACCTACATTACTGCACACACTGGTACATCTATGACCTTGAAAGAAGTCCACATCCTTACCACTGCCGCAAGTGAACACAACTACGCTAACAAGCTGTCGTAACTCGCCCTCAAGCTCTGAAGTACCTACATTACTGTACATCCTGGTACACATGTCCATGAAAGAAGTCCACATCCTTACCACTCCGTAATTTGAACACAACTATGCTAACAAGCTGTCGCTACTCGCACTCAACCTCTGAAGTACCTACATTACTGCACACACTGGAACATCTATGTCCTTTGAAAGAAGTCCACATCCTTACCACAAGCCAGTTGAACACAACTACGCTAACAAGTTGTCGGAACTCGCCCTTAAGCTCTGAAGTAACTACATTACTGTACACACTGTTACATCTATGTCCTGAAGGGTCCACATCCTTACTACTGCCGCAAGTTGAACACAACTACGCTAACAAGCTGTCGGAACTCACCCTCAACTCTGACGTACCTACATTACTGACACAATGGAAATCTATGTCCTTGAAAGAAGTCCACATACATTACCACTGCCGCAAGTTGAACACAACTACGTTAACAAGCTGTCGGAACTCGCCCTCAAGTCTGAAATACCTACATTACTGCACAAAATGGTACATCTATGTCCTTGAAAGAAGTCCACATCCTTACCACTGCCGCAAGATGAACACAACTACACTAACAAGCTGTCGGAACTCACCCTCAACCTCTGACGTACCTACATTACTGAACACAATGGAACATCTATGTCCTTGAAAGAAGTCCACAACATTACAACTGCCGCAAGTTGAACACAACTACGCTAACAAGCTGTCGGAACTCGCCCTCAAGCTCTGAAGTACCTACATTAATGAACAACACTGGTACATCTATGTCCTTGAAAGAAGTCCACATCCTTACCACAGCCGCAAGTTGAACACAACTACGTTAACAAGCTGTCGGAACTCGCCCTCAATCTCTGAAGTACCTACATTACTGCAAAACACTGGTTCATCTATGTCCTTGAAAGAAGTCCACATCCTTACCACTGCCGCAAGTTGAACACAACCACGCTAACAAGCTATCGGAACTCGCCCTCAAGCTCTGAAGTACCTACATTACTGCACACACTGGTACATCAATGTCCTTGAAAGAACTCCACATCCTTAGCACTGCCGCAAGTTGAACACAACTATGCTAACGAGCTGTCGGAACTCGCCCTCAAGCTCTGACGAATCTACATTAGTGAACACACTGGTTCATCTATGTTCTTGAAAGAAGTCCACATCCTTACCACTGACGCAAGTTTAACCCAACTACGCTAACAAGCTATCGGAACTCGCCCTCAATCTCTGAAGTACCTACATTACTGCACACACTGGTACATCTATGTCCTTGAAAGAAGTCCACGTCCTTACTACTGCCGCAAGTTGAACACAACTACGTTAACAAGCTGTCGGAACTCGCCCTCAATCTCTGAAGTACCTACAAAACTGCAAAACACTGGTTCAACTATGTCCTGAAAGAAGTCCACATCCTTACCACTGACGCAAGTTGAACACAACTATGCTAACAAGCTGTCGGAACTCGCCCTCAATCTCTGAAGTACCTACATTACTGCAAACACTGGTACATCTATGTCCTTGAAAGAAGTCCACATCCTTACCACTGCCGCAAGTTGAACACAACTACGTTAACAAGATGTCGGAACTCGCCCTCAAGCTCTGAAGTACCTACATTACTGCTCATTCTGGAACATCTGAGTTCTCGAAAGAAGTCCATATCCTTACCACTGCCGCAAGTTGAACACAACTATGCTAACAAGCTGTCGGAACTCGCCCTCAAGCTCTGAAGTACCTACATTACAGCACACACTGGTACATCTATGTCATTGAAAGAAGTCCACGTCCTTAAAATGCCACATGAGGAACACAACTAAGCTAACAAGCTGTCGGAACTAGCCCTCATGCTCTGAAATACCTACATTAATGAACAACACTGGTACATCTATAACCTTGAAAGAAGTCCACATCCTTACCACTGCCGCAAGTTGAACACAACTACGTTAACAAGCTGTCGGAACGCACCCTCAAGCTCTGAAGTGCCTACATTACTGCACACACTGGTTCATCTATGTCCTTGAAAGAAGTCCACATCCTTACCACTGCCGCAAGTTGAACACAACTACGCTAACAAGCTGTCGGAACTCGCCCTCAAGCTCTGAAGTACCTACATTACTGCACACACTGGTACATCTATGTCCTTGAAAGAAGTCCACATCCTTACCACTGCCACAAGTTGAACACAACTAAGCTAACAAGTGTCGGAACTCGCCCTCAAGCTCTGAAGTACCTACATTACTGCACACACTGGTACATCTATGTCCTTGAAAGAAGTCCACATCCTTACCACTGCCGCAATTGAACACAACTACGCTAACAAGCTGTCGGAACTCGCCCTCAAGCTCTGAAGTACCTACATTACTGCACACACTGGTACATCTATGTCCTTGAAAGAAGTCCACATCTTACCACTGCCGCAAGTTGAACACAACTACGCTAACAAGCTGTCGGAACTCGCCCTCAAGCTCTGAAGTACCTACATTATGCAACACACTGGTACATCTATGTCCTTGAAAGAAGTCCACATCCTTACCACTGCGCGCAAGTTGAACACAACTACGCTAACAAGCTGTCGGAACTCGCCCTCAAGCTCTGAAGTACTACATTACTGACACACTGTACATCTATGTCCTTGAAAGAAGTCCACATCTTACCACTGCCGCAATTGAACACAACTACGCTAACAAGCTGTCGGACTCGCCCTCAAGCTCTGAAGTACCTACATTACTGCACACACTGGTACATCTATGTCCTTGAAAGAAGTCACATCCTTACCACTGCCGCAAGTTGAACACAACTACGCTAACAAGCTGTCGGAACTCGCCCTCAAGCTCTGAAGTACCTACATTACTGCAACACACTGGTACATCTATGTCCTTGAAAGAATCCACATCCTTTACCACTGCCACAAGTTGAACACAACTACGCTAACAAGTAGTCGGAACTCGACCCTCAAGCTCTGAAGTACCTACATTACTGCACACAATGGTACATCTATGTCCTTGAAAGAAGTCCACAATCTTACCACTGCCGCAATTGAACACAACTACGCTAACAAGCTGTCGGAACTCGCCCTCAAGCTCTGAAGTACCTACATTATGCACACACTGGTACATCTATGTCCTTGAAAGAAGTCCACATCCTTACACAACTGCCGCAAGTTGAACACAACTACGCTAACAAGCTGTCGGAACTCGCCCTCAAGCTCTGAAGTACCTACATTACTGCACACACTGGTACATCTATGTCCTTGAAAGAAGTCCACATCCTTACCACTGCCGCAAGTTGAACACAACTACGCTAACAAGCTGTCGGAACTCGCCCTCAAGCTCTGAAGTACCTACATTACTGACACACTGGTACATCTATGTCCTTGAAAGAAGTCCACATCTTACCACTTGCCGCAAGTTGAACACAACTACGCTAACAAGCTGTCGGATACTCGCCCTCAAGCTCTGAAGTACCTACATTACTGCACACACTGGTACATCTATGTCCTTGAAAGAAGTCCACATCCTTACCACTGCCGCAAGTTGAACACAACTACGCTAACAAGCTGTCGGAACTCGCCCTCAAGCTCTGAAGTACCTACATTACTGCACACACTGGTACATCTATGTCCTTGAAAGAAGTCCACATCCTTACCACTGCCGCAAGTTGAACACAACTAGCTAACAAGCTGTCGGAACTCACCCTCAAGCTCTGAAGTACCTACATTACTGAACACACTGGTACATCTATGTCCTTGAAAGAAGTCCACATCCTTACCACTGCCGCAAGTTGAACACAACTACTAACAAGCTGTCGGAACTCGCCCTCAAGCTCTGAAGTACCTACATTACTGCACAACACTGGTTACATCTATGTACTTGAAAGAAGTCCACATCCTTACCACTGCCGCAAGTTGAACACAACTACGCTAACAAGCTGTCGAACTCGCCCTCAAGCTCTGAAGTACCTACATTACTGCACACACTGGTACATCTATGTCCTTGAAAGAAGTCCACTCCTTACCACTGCCGCAAGTTAAAACACAACTACGTAACAAGCTGTCGGAACTCGCCCTCAAGCTCTGAAGTACTACATTACTGCAAACACTGGTACATCTATGTCCTTGAAAGAAGTCCACATCCTTACCACTGCCGCAAGTTGAACACAACTACGCTAACAAGCTATCGGAACTCGCCCTCAAGCTCTGAAGTACCTACATTACTGCACACACTGGTACATCTATGTCCTTGAAAGAAGTCCACGATCCTTACACTGCCGCAAGTTGAACACAACTACGTAACAAGCTGTCGGAACTCGCCCTCAAGCTCTGAAGTACCTACATTACTGCAAACACTGGTACATCTATGTCCTTGAAAGAAGTCCACATCCTTACCACTGCCGCAAGTTGAACACAACTATGCTAACAAGCTGTCGGAACTCGCCCTCAAGCTCTGAAGTACTACATTACTGCACACACTGGTACATCTATGTCCTTGAAAGAAGTCCACATCCTTACCACTGCCGCAAGTTGAACACAACTAGCTAACAAGCTGTCGGAACTCGCCCTCAAGCTCTGAAGTACTACATTACTGCACACACTGGTACATCTATGTCCTTGAAAGAAGTCCATCCTTTACCACTGCCGCAAGTTGAACACAACTACGCTAACAAGCTGTCGGAACTCGCCCTCAAATCTGAAGTACCTACATTACTGCACACACTGGTACATCTATGTCCTTGAAAGAAGTCCACGTCCTTACCACTGCCGCAAGTTGAACACAACTACGTTAACAAGCTGTCGGAACTCGCCCTCAGTCTTGAAGTACCTACATTACTGCAAAACACTGGTACATCTATGTCCTTGAAAGAAGTCCACATCCTTACCACTGCCGCAAGTTGAACACAACTACGCTAACAAGCTATCGGAACTCGCCCTCAAGCTCTGAAGTACCTACATTACTGCACACACTGGTACATCTATGTCCTTGAAAGAAGTCCACATCCTTACCACTGCCGCAAGTTGAACACAACTACGTTAACAAGCTGTCGGAACTCGCCCTCAAGCTCTGAAGTACCTACATTACTGCACACACTGGTACATCTATGTCCTTGAAAGAAGTCACATCCTTACCACTGCCGCAAGTTGAACACAACTAGCTAACAAGCTGTCGGAACTCGCCCTCAAGCTCTGAAGTACCTACATTACTGCACACACTGGTACATCTATGTCCTTGAAAGAAGTCCACATCCTTACCACTGCCGCAAGTTGAACACAACTACGCTAACAAGTTGTCGGAACTCGCCCTCAAGCTCTGAAGTACCTACATTACTGCACACACTGGTACATCTATGTACCTTGAAAGAAGTCCACATCCTTACCACTGCCGCAAGTTGAACACAACTACGTTAACAAGCTGTCGGAACCGCCCTCAATCTCTGAAGTACCTACATTACTGCACACACTGGTACATCTATGTCCTTGAAAGAAGTCCACATCCTTACCACTGCCGCAAGTTGAACACAACTACTTAAACAAGCTGTCGGAACTCGCCCTAAGCTCTGAAGTACCTACATTACTGCAAAACACTGGTACATCTATGTCCTTGAAAGAAGTCCACATCCTTACCACTGCCCAAGTTGAACACAACTACGCTAACAAGCTATCGGAACTCGCCCTCAAGCTCTGAAGTACCTACATTACTGCACACACTGGTACATCTATGTCCTTGAAAGAAGTCCACATCCTTACCACTGCCGCAAGTTGAACACAACTACGTAACAAGCTGTCGGAACTCGCCCTCAAGCTCTGAAGTACCTACATTACTGCAACACAGGTACATCTATGTCCTTGAAAGAAGTTCACATCCTTACCACTGCCGCAAGTTGAACACAACTATGCTAACAAGCTGTCGGAACTCGCCCTCAAGCTCTGAAGTACCTACATTTACACCACACTGGTACATCTATGTCTTGAAAGAAGTCCACATCCTTAACACGCCGCAATTTGAAACACAACTAAGCTAACAAGCTTGTCGGAACTCGCCCTCAAGCTCTGAAGTACTACATTACTGACACAACATGTACATCTATGACTTGAAAGAAGTCCACATCATTACCACTGCCGCAAGTTGAACACAACTACGCTAACAAGCTGTCGGAACTCACCATCAACTCTGAAGTACCTACATTACTGCACACACTGGTACATCTATGTCCTTGAAAGAAGTCCACGTCCTTACCACTGCCGCAAGTTGAACACAACTACGTTAACAAGCTGTCGGAACTCGCCCTCAAGCTCTGAAGTGCCTACATTACTGCAACACTGGTACATCTATGTCCTTGAAAGAAGTCCACATCCTTACCACTGCCGCAAGTTGAACACAACTACGCTAACAAGCTATCGGATCTCGCCCTCAAGCTCTGAAGTACCTACATTACTGCACACACTGGTACATCTATGTCCTTGAAAGAAGTCCACATCCTTACCACTGCCGCAAGTTGAACACAACTACGTTAACAAGCTGTCGGAACTCGCCCTCAAGCTCTGAAGTACATACATTACTGCACATCTGGTACATCTATATACTTGAAAGAAGGTCACATCCTTTCCACTGCCGCAAGTTGAACACAACTATGCTAACAAGCTGTCGGATCTCGCCCTCAAGCTCTGAAGTACCTACATTACAGCACACACTGGTACATCTATGTCATTGAAAGAAGTCCACGTCCTTAACAATGCCACAAGTTGAACACAACTACGCTAACAAGCTATCGGAACTCGCCCTCAAGCTCTGAAGTACCTACATTACTGCACACACTGGTACATCTATGTCCTTGAAAGAACTCCACATCCTTACCACTGCCGCAAGTTGAACACAAATATGCTAACGAGCTGTCGGAACTCGCCCACAAGCTCTGAAGTATCTACATTAGAGAACACACTGGTACATCTATGTACTTGAAAGAAGTCCACATCCTTATCACTGCCGCAAGTTGAACACAACTTCGCTAAAAAGCTACCGGAACTCGCCCTCAAGCTATAAAGTACCCACATTTCTGCACACACCGGTACATCTATGTCCTTGAAAGAAGTCCACATCCTTACCACTGCCACAAGTTGAACACAACTACACTAACAAGCTGTCGGATCTCACCCTCAAGCTCTGCAGTACCCACATTACTGCACAAACAGGTACATCTATGTCCTTAAAAGAAGTCCACATCCTTAACACTGATGTAAGTTAAACACAACTATGCTAACAAGCTGTCGGAACTCGCCCACAAGCTCTGAAGTACCTACATTACTGCACACACTGGTACATCTGTGTCCTTAAAAGAAGTCCACATCCTTACCACTGCCACAAGTTGAACATAACTTCGCTAACAAGCTGACGGAACTAGCCCTCAAGCTCTGAAGTATCTACATTACTGCAAATCATTGTTACATCTATGTCTTTGAAAGAAGTCCACATCCTTACAACAGCCGCAAGTTGAACACAACTATGCTAACAAGCTGTCGGAACTCGCATCCAAGCTCTGAAGTACCTACATTACTGAACACACTGGTACATCTGAGTCCTTGAAAGAAGTCCACATCATTACCACTGCCACAAGTTTAACACAACTACGCTAACAAGCTGTCGGATCTCGCCCTCAAGCTCTGAAGTTCCTACATTACTGCACACACTGGTACAGCTATGTACTTGAAAAAAGTCCACATCCTTACCACTGCCTTAAGTTGAACACAACTACGCTAACAAGCTGTCGGAACTCGCCCCCGGCCTCAAGCTCCGAAGTACCTTCAATACTGCACTCACTGGTACATCTATGTCCTTGAAAGAAGTCCACATCCTTACCACTGCTACAAGTTGAACACAACTACGCTAACAAGCTGTCGGAACTAGCCCTCATGCTCTGAAGTACCTACATTACTGCAAAACACAGGTACATCTATGTCCTTGAAAGAAGTCCACATCATTACCACTGCCGTAAGTTGAAACACAACTACGCTAACAAGCTGTCGGAACTCGCCCTCAAGCTCTGAAGTACCTACATTACTGAACACACTGGAACATCTATGTCCTTGAAAGAAGTCCACATCCTTACCACTGCCACAAGTTGAACACAACTACGTTAACAAGTTGTCGGAACTCGAATTCAAGCTCTGATGTACCTACATTAATGCAAAACATTGGTAAATCAATGTCCTTGAAAGAAGTCCACATCTTTACCACTGCCGCAAGTTGAACAAAATTACGCTAACAAGCTGTCGGAACTCCCCCTCAAGCTCTGAAATACCTACATTACTGCACACACTGGTACATCTATGTCCTTGAAAGAAGTCCACATCCTTACCACCGCCGCAAGTTGAATACAACTACGCTAACAAGATGTCTTTCTCGCCCTCAAGCACTGAAGTACCTACATTACTGCATACACTGGTACAGCTATGTCCTTGAAAGAATTCCACGTCCTTAACAATGTCACAAGTTGAACACAACTACGCTAACAAGCTGACGGAACTAGCCCTCAAGCTCTGAAGTATCTACATTACTGCAAATCAATGTTACATCTATGTCCTTGAAAGAAGTCCACATCCTTACAACAGCCGCAAGTTGAACACAACTATGCTAACAAGCCTTCGGAACTCGCTCTCAAGCTCTTAAGTACCTACATTAATGAACACAATGGTACATCTGTGTCCTTAAAAGAAGTCCACATCCTTACCACTGCCACAAGTTGAACATTACTTCGCTAACAAGCTGTCGAAACTCGCCCTTAAATTCTGAAATACCTACACTACAACACACACACTGGAACATCTATGTCCTTGAAAGAAGTCCACATCCTTACAATTGCCGCAAGTTGAACACAACTACGCTAACAAGCTGTCGGAACTCGCCCTCAAGCTCTGAAGTACCTACATAACTGCACACACTGGTACATCTATGTCCTTGAAAGAAGTCCACGTCCTTACCACTGCCGCAAGTTGAACACAACTATGCTAACGAGCTGTCGGAACTTGCACTCAAGCTCTGAAATACCTACATTACTGCATAACACTGGTAAATCTATGTCCTTGAAAGAAGTCCACATCCTTAAAATCTGCCACAAGTTGAACACAACTATGCTAACAAGCTGTCGAAACTCACCCTCAAGCTCTGAAGTACCTACATTACTCCACACCCTGGTACATCTACGTCCTTCAAATAAGTCCACATCCTAACCACTGCCGCAAATTGAATAACATTACTCTAACAAGCTGTCGGAACTCGCCCTCCAGCTCTGAAGTACCTACATTACTGAACAACAATGGTACACTATGTCCTTGAAAGAAGTCCACATCCTTACCACTGCCGCAAGTTGAACACAACATTGCTAACAAGCTGTCGGAACTCGCCCTCAAGCTCTGTAGTGCCTACATTAATGCACACACTGGTACAATTATGTCCTTGAAAGAACTCCACATCCTTAACACTGACGCAAGTTGAACACAACTACGCTAACAAGCTGTCGGATCTCGCCCTCAAGCTCTGAAATACCTACATTACTGCACACACTGGTACATCTATGTCCTTGAAAGAAGTCCACATCCTTAACAATGCCACAAGTTGAACACAACTACGCAAACAAGCTGTCGGAACTAGCCCTCAAGCTCTGAAGAATCTACATTACTGAACACTGTGGTACATCTGTGTCCTTGAAAGAAGTCCGCATCATTACCACTGCCACAAGTTTAACACAACTACGCTAACGACCTGTCGGAACTCGCCCTCAAGCTCTAAAGTACCTACATTACTTCACTTACTGGTACATCTATGTCCTTAAAGAAGTCCACATCCTTACCACTGCTGCAAGTTTGACACAACTATGCTAAATAGTTGTCGGAACTCGCCCTCATGCTCTGAAGTACCTACATTACTGCACACACTGGTACATCTGTGTCCTTGAAAGAACTCCACATACTTACCACTGCCGGAAGTTGAACACAACTATGCTAACGAGCTGTCGGAACTCGCCCTCAAGCTCTGAAGTATCTACATTAGTGAACACACTGGTATATCTATGTCCTTGAAAGAAGTCCACATCCTTACCACTGCCGCAAGTAGAACACAACTATGCTAACATGCTGTCGGAACACGCCCTCAATCTCTGAAGTACCTACATTACTGCAAAACACTGGTACATCTATGTACAAGAAAGAAGTCCACATCCTTACCACTGCCACAAGTTTAACACAACTACGCTATCAAGCTGTCGAACTCGCCCTCAAGCTCTGAAGTGCCTACATTACTGCACACACTGGTACATCTACGTCCTTGAAATAAGTCCACATCCTTACCACTGCCGCAAGTTGAATAACACTACGCTAACAAGATGTCGGAACTCGCCCTCCATCTCTGAAGTACCTACATTACTGAACAACACTGGGACATCTATGTCCTTGAAAGAAGTCCACATCCTTACCACTGCCACAAGTTGAACACAACTACGCTAACAAGCTGTCGGAACTCGACTTCAAGCTCTGAAGTACCTACATTAATGCAGACATTGGTACAGCTATGTCATTGAAAAAAGTCCACATCCTTACCACTGCCGCAAGTTGAACACAACTACGCTAACAAGCTGTCGGAACTCGCCCTCAAGCTCTGAAGTGCCTACATTACTGCACACACTGGTACAATTATGTCCTTGAAAGAAGTCCACAGCCTTACCACTGCCACAAGTTGAACACAACTACGCTAAAAAGCTATCGGAACTCAGCCTCAAGCTCTGAAGTACCTACATTACTGAACAACACTGGGACATCTATGTCCTTGAAAGAAGTCCACGTCCTTACCACTGCCGCAAGTTGAACACAACTACGCTAACAAGCTGTCGGAACTCGCTCTCAAGCTCTGAAGTACCTACATTACTGCTCAAACTGGTACATCTGAGTCCTTGAAAGAAGTCCACATCCTTACCACTGCCACAAGTTGAACACAACTACGCTATCAAGCTGTCGAACTCGCCCTCAAGCTCTGAAGTGCCTACAATACTGCACACACTGGTAGATCTATGTAGTTGAAAGTAGTCCACTTCCTTACAACTGCCGCAAGTTGAACACAAATACGCTAACAAGCTGTCGGAACTCGCCCTCAAGCTCTGAAGTGCCTACATTACTGCACACACTGGTACAATTATGTCCTTGAAAGAAGTCCACATCCTTACCAATGCCAAAAGTTGAACACAACTACGCTAACAAGCTGTCGGAACTCGACTTCGAGCTCTGAAGTACCTGTCTTACTGCAAAACACTGGTACATCTATGTCCTTGAAAGAAGTCCACATCTTTACCACTGCCGCAAGTTGAACACAACTACGCTAACAAGCTGTCGGAACTCGCCCTCAAGCTCCGAAGTACCTACAATACTGCACACACTGGTACATCTATGTCCTTGAAAGAAGTCCACAACCTTACCACTGCCACAAGTTGAACACAACTATGCTAACAAGCTATCGGAACTCGCCCTCAAGCTCTGAAGTACCTACATTACTGCACACACTGGTACATCTATGTCCTTGAAATAAGTCCACATCCTTAACACTGCCGCAAATTGAATAACATTACTCTAACAAGCTGTCGGAACTCGCCCTCCAGCTCTGAAGAACCTACATTACTAAACAACACTGGTACACTATGTCCTTGAAAGAAGTCCACATCCTTACCACTGCCGCATGTTGAACACAACTTTGCTAACAAGCTGTCGGAACTCGCCCTCAAGCTCTTTAGTACCTACATTAATGCACACACTGGTACAATTATGTCCTTGAAAGAACTCCAAACCTTACCACTGACGCAAGTTGAACACAACTACGCTAACAAGCTGTCGGAACTCGCCCTCAAGCTCTGAAGTACCTACATTAATGAACAAAACTGGTACATCTATGTCCTTGAAAGAAGTCCACATCCTTACCACAGCCGCAAGTTGAACACCACTATGCTAACAAGCTGTCGGAACTCGCCCTCAAGCTCTGAAGTACCTACAATACTGCACACACTGGTGCATATATGTCCTTGAAACAAGTCCACTTCCTTACAACTGCCGCAAGATGAACACAATTACGCTAACAAGCTGTCGGAACTCGCCCTCATGCTCTGAAGTACCTACATTACTGCAAAACACTGGTACATCTATGTCCTTAAAAGAAGTCCACATCCTTACCACTGATGTAAGTTGAACACAACTATGCTAACAAGCTGTCGGAACTCGCCCTCAAGCTCTGAAATACCTACATTACTGCACACACTGGTACATCTATGTCCTTGAAAGAAGTCCACATCCTTACCACCGCCGCAAGTTGAATACAACTATGCTAACAAGCTGTCGGAACTCGCCCTCAAGCTCTTAAGTACCTACATTACTGAACACACTGGTACATCTATGTCCTTGAAAGAAGTCCACATCCTTACAAATGCCGCAAATTGAACACAACTACGGTAACAAGCTGTCGGAACTCGCCCTCAAGCTCTGAAGTACCTACATTACTGCACACCCTTGTACAGCTGTGTCCTTAGAAGAAGTCCACATCCTTACAACTGCCACAAGTTGAACACAACTATGCTAACATGCTGTCGGAACTCGCCCTTAAGCTCTGAATTACCTACATTACAACACACACACTGGAACATCTATGTCCTTGAAAGAAGTCCACATTCTTACCACTGCCAACAGTTGTACACAACTATGCTAACAAGCTGTTGGAACTCGTTTTCAAGATCTGAAGTAGCTACATTACTGAAAATAATGGTACATCTATGTCCATGAAAGAAGTCCATATCCTTACCACTGCCACAAGTTGAACACAACTACGCTATCAAGCTGTCGGAACTCGCCCTCAAGCACTGAATTACTTACATTACTGCACACACTGGTACAGCTATGTCCTTGAAAGATGTCCACGTCCTAAACAATGCCACAAGTTGAACACAACTACGCTAACAAGCTGTCGGAACTCGTCGTCAAGCTCAGAAGTACCTACAATACTGCAAAAAACTGGTAAATCTCTGTCCTTGAAAGAAGATCACATACTTACCACTGCCGCAAGTTGAAAATAACTACGCTAACAAGCTGTTGGAACTAACCCTCAAGCTCTGAAGTACCTACATTATTGCACACACAGGTACATCTATTTCCTTCAAAGAAGTCCACATACTTACAACTGCCGCAAGTTGAACACAACTACGCTAACAAGCTGTCGAAACTCACCCTCAAGCTCTGAAGTACCTACATTACTTCACACACTGGTACATCTACGTTCTTGAAATAAGTCCACATCCTTACCACTGCCGCAAGTTGAATAACACTACGCTAACAAGATGTCGGAACTCGCCCTCCATCTCTGAAGTACCTACATTACTGAACAACACTGGGACATCTATGTCCTTGAAAGAAGTCCACATCCTTACCACTGCCACAAGTTGAACACAACTACGCTGACAAGCTGTCGGAACTCGACTTCAAGCTCTGAAGTACCTACATTAATGCAGACATTGGTACAGCTATGTCATTGAAAAAAGTCCACATCCTTACAACTGCCGCAAGTTGAACACAACTACGCTAACAAACTGTCGGAACTTGCCCTCAAGCTCTGAAGTATCGAAATTACAGAACAACACTGGTACATATTTGCCCTTGAAAGATGTCCACATCCTTACCACTGCCACAAGTTGAACACAACTACGCTAACAAGCTGTCGAAACTGGCCCTCAAGCTCTGAAATACCTACATTACTACACACACACTTGTACATCTATGTCCTTGAAAGAAGTCCACATCCTTACCACGGCCACAAGATGAACACTACTACGCTAACAAGCTATCGGAACTCGCCCTCAAGCTCTGAAGTACCTACATTACTGAACACACTGGTACATCTATGTCCTTGAAAGAAGTCCACATCCTTACCACTGCCACAAGTTGAACACAACTATGCTAACAAGCTGTCGGAACTCGCCCTCAAGCTCTGAAGTACCTACATTACTGCACACACTGGTACATCTATGTCCTTGAAAGAAGTCCACATCCTTACCATTGCAGCAAGTTGAACACAACTACGCTAACAAGCTGTCGGAACTCGCCCTCAAACTCTGAAGTACCTACATTACTGCACACACTGGTACATCAATGTTCAAGTGTGAAACCACAGTGTGAACTTCATATGCACAAGTGCGGAATGTTGAACTTCACTCTTATCAACGTCCACAATTATTATTATATATTATTATTATTATTATTTTTTTTTTTTTTTTTTTTTTTTTTTTTTTGCATTCTCACTGTTTTCACCTTTACCAGATTCTCACTGTTTTCACCTTTACCAGAATACATGTATTAAGTTATAAGAGTTTAATTTTTGTAAATATTTTTAATTTCCTTTTTTATAATTTAAATATGAATGATTTTTACTTGTAACCATTCGTTGTGTTAAGCCCATTATGAGACTTACGATTTTAGCCTATTTTCTGAAGGAAGAAAGGCTTATGAGATCACTTTCATGTCCGTGTTTGTATGCATGCCCCTAAAAATTTTGAACGTGTGAACATTATTTCTCCAAACTCGTTACCCATACTAGTTCCTAATGAGAATATCCTACTTTTATGGTTTTCGTTCAATTCGGGTGTTTATTTTCAAATTGTAGCTTTTTTTTTTTTATTATTTTTTAGGTTGCTATATCATATTTTGGGGACAATTCAACTGATTTAAACCAACTTTTGTATGTTGAGAATGCAGCATGTAAGCATTGAATTTAGAGTCAAATATTTTGTTTATCCACCATTTTGGAAGACAGCACCACATAAAATACAGCTTTATGCTATAACTGTATAACAAGTCGACCAATTCTTGCAAAATTTGGGAAGGGAGTAATGCTATTATAGGCCACATAAACATATGCAATTTCAATGGAAATACTCTTATTTTTAAAATGGCATTCGCACTGATGTTTTAGATTTATTTTGTTTATTTATCATACATTTCGGACAATTCCCGCCAAATTTTGTATGCTAAAATTATTGCAAGCACCATATGCCAACCAATAAATAGTTTCGTTTGTCATTGTTCAAGCTAGCACCACATCAAATAGCAGCATCAAATTATTGCAAGCACCATATGCCAACCAATAAATAGTTTCGTTTGTCATTGTTCAAGATAGCACCACGTCAAATAGCAGCATCAAATTATTGCAAGCACCATATGCCAACCAATAAATAGTTTCGTTTGTCATTGTTCAAGATAGCACCACGTCAAATAGCAGCATCAAATTATTGCAAGCACCATATGCCAACCAATAAATAGTTTCGTTTGTCATTGTTCAAGATAGCACCACGTCAAATAGCAGCATCAAATTATTGCAAGCACCATATGCCAACCAATAAATAGTTTCGTTTGTCATTGTTCAAGATAGCACCACATCAAATAGCAGCATCAAATTATTGCAAGCACCATATGCCAACCAATAAATAGTTTCGTTTGTCATTGTTCAAGATAGCACCACATCAAATAGCAGCATCAAATTATTGCAAGCGCCATATGCCAACCAATAAATAGTTTCGTTTGTCATTGTTCAAGATAGCACCACATCAAATAGCAGCATCAAATTTGGTAAACAAGCTGTACTATAGTAGGTAAACAATTTAAAATCACATGTTTTGATTGGTCAGACACTTATTTTGAAAATGGCTGTGATGTGGCTATTTTACCCTAGTATCCTCTTATCATCGAAACCATGTAATCCTAATCAATTCCAACTTAACTTTGTATGCTGACAGAATATTTTACAACTAACAAATATTTCTACAAATAGTATATTTTGTCCATCATTTTGTAAAATACCATTAAGTTACATGAAAAATAAAACTGTTATGTCATATCTCTTAAAAATCCATCAGATTCCTACCAAGCTTGGGAAGGAAGTTCAATGGTGGATTATGCATTATTATTTATATGTTTTAAGTGGGGTCATGCACTGATTTTCAAAATAGCAGCCATATGAATAATTTATTTAATGTAGCCATGTCTATTAAAACATTTGTACCAAACCAAACTTTGTATGCTGGCAATGTATATTAGAAGCATCATAAATATATACCATCTTTTGTAGGTAATTTTGTAAGTCGGCACCAAATAAGATAATAAGAAAGTAGAAGTTTTATGCCATATTATGGGAACCAATTAACCAATTTCCGCCAAATTCTTCACACAATGCGCCATGGAGTTCAATGGCGCATTGAACTCCATGGAACTAATACACTTTAAGTTGCTCAAACACTTATTATCAAAATGACTGTCCTGCTGCAAATATTCTGGGCTAGTAAATCTTATCATTAAAAATATTATACTGATGACATCAGAAGTTGATGCTCCGAATCCTGCCTACATAATTCTTGTAGTTTGCTCATTAGTTCCTTACGAACTTCTTGTTTAAAATACGACATGAGGCAATCAGAGTAGTAAATATAATCCTTATATCCGAAATGATGTTCCAAGGGCAGACCCACACAATTCGTTTAGCTCTTCTGCCGCCTTAACAAAAAAAAAAAAAGATTTTCGAGAAAAACTAATTATTTAATTTCGGTATAACATTACCAATATTACGATCCTGTTGATATAGAAATGTACAAATATATTTTGCTGCGAGATTATGACCAATATTTCGAATAATTTGAAGGAAAAATTACATTTGAAATTATTTAGGAAATGAACAGAAACAAAATATTTTGTACAATACAAATATTACATTAAAAATGAAAAATTAGTTTTGAGAAATTATAAATACCTATGAACGTGTTTTCCAACGAAACTGATTTCAAACAAGTTCTGCTGAATAATACCACAAATTAGTTAAATTACATAACGTAGTGTTGCACCATAGATATCATGATTGCACGAACATCAACGTCAACTTCACTCAGTGGCATGCCAAGTGTTTGTGTTACATGGGGTAGACCACAGTAACATAAACCCCCCCTTCCCTTCGCAATAAGAAAAAATTCATGGTTGTCATTGTTTCTCACAATTTTAATGTTCATAAATGTACATCTAAATAGTAAACTATGAATTTTCGTCAAAATTATATTGTCTTGTCATGTTTTGTTTCTCATGGATTAAAATACTTACATGTGTGTAAAATCTATAAACAATATGATGTGAATAAAAGTGAATACCTAATATACTGTATGCCTTTTTAACACTTTTAAATCTTAAAGGGCTATGCTACATTCAGTAATAAAAAAAATGCTTAAGGGATACTTAATATTACAATGTGAAAATTCGAAAACATTACAGATGTTAACATTCAACTTTACAAAATAATACATTTTACTACAAATATTATGTACATAGTGATTTTTCTCTTAAATATTATTGCAAACCAACCATTTGATAAAACCTCAAAATTTCTGTTTACAAAACTTTGCTTCTGTAAACTTGTTGATTACATATATCATCTCGTTTCCTACTTCACGTTCATTCGACAGTAGAGCAATAATTGACAATATTTTCTGCGCCATTCTGGAACGAAATTAGTTTTATATAAGTTTGACTTTCGAAATGCTTCGTTCACAAGAAGTCAGTCAGACACATGTGGTCAAACAAAAAAAATTTGTGATAGTGACAAGTTTCGTACAGAATCAGAAGTACTTCTGTGTACAAAAAACCTCTTACAACATGTTGTTCCAGAAGCAAAGGCAACAGAGGAATTCAAGATCACAAATAGCAGGCAGTGAGGCCTGAGCAGAACTTCTCTTATTGACATTATCTTCTGCGCAAAAGAGTTAATCGAAAGTTTCAACAAACTTCTCTACATGAGTCACTATGTTTTTATAGCATGATACCGAGTACCTCTATCTTGTATCAGAGAGTTTTGTCACTGGAATGAATATGATTTTAGACAAAAATTCTCAACGATGAGTCGATGTTGAAAAAAAAATTAATAACTTGCAGCATCCCGAAAAATTCAATAAAAGAAGTTATACACCCAAATGAATGAACACCACAGAGGTTTAGTGAATTCTTAGCACAGTACAAAAAAAACCATTGCGATTTAGATCACTAATTTGACGCGCTGTG
Source organism: Dryococelus australis (assembly GCA_029891345.1). NCBI lineage: Eukaryota > Metazoa > Arthropoda > Insecta > Phasmatodea > Phasmatidae > Dryococelus > Dryococelus australis. Next base: position 94,010,131 of record CM057006.1, on the reverse strand, counting down.
CCTTCAGAGTTGCTGTGATGTGATCGTGTCCCGCCTGGGAGCAGGTGGAGAACAGGAACTGGTGATGTGATCGTGTCCCGCCTGGGAGCAGGTGGAGAACAGGAACTGGTGATGTGATCGTGTCCCGCCTGGGAGCAGGTGGAGAACAGGAACTGGTGATGTGCCCGGTATTATGTTTGATATAGTGAATCATGTTGAATAGGGTCGTACGGCAGACGGCCTATGGCGACTCTGGATATGCGGGCAATATGAAGGAGATCTAATTTTATTGTCAGTTAAATTGTGTTGAATATAAAATATTTCCTTTGGGGCGCAATCTGTCGGCCTCTTCGCACGCCTATATTATCACTGAATTTACTCTGCTTGAGGAAAGCAGGCCCCATGAATGCAAAACATACACTAGAAGACACTTTAAAGTATATGCTGCTATGAGGGCGCAGTACCCGATGAGCTCAGGATAGTTAATGTAATAAAGCACATCTAATTAGGGTATGACTGTTTTATTACCGCAAAGGTACAACGAAATGTTGCTGCTCATGAAAATGCATGCCCTTGGTTAAGCGGACCCAGCAGACCTGCCAGTGGCCACTACTGTGGAAAGTAAGGCATAGGCCTTAAGTTAGAATTACGTAAAAACATGTTTCATGCGTGAAGTCCTGGTATGCTACCTCGGGATGTAGGGAGACCTCCTCTCCGCTAACTAAAAGTACTTAAATGTTCCTGAGTTATGTTAACTATTGCGATGAAAGAAAATGCAGCCTAGATTGAATTGTCGAGGGGGGAACACGGAACTTAAGCTGATGGTTGTCTGGAGTGCTGAAGTCTGACTAACCACATGGCGCCGGCTTCGCTGCAAGTCCGGCGCCAAACTGTGAACATGAAAAAATGGAACTTATTAACATGATAAATGAAATTGACATTGTACATAATTATGAATACTAAACTAACAAACATCGGTGACATACCCGTGAACGTCGGAGCCCCAGATATGCATAAGAATGTGACGTCACGAGTATGTCACCGCATTTCAAGGGTGATATTAAATGAAATGATGGCTCAGGTTGCTGATTCTCGATAGATGATAACATTTTCACTCTTATAATTAACATATTAATAACGATGTGTGTCGTAATGGTTATAATTACAGGAATGCGTATGAATGTGACGACACACGGATTTCGTCTTCTATGATATGTTATCTCCTCTCTGTGCTGGAGTGGGCGGGTTCCCTAGTTACTTGTGGTGCAATCACCGCTAAAAATGCCTAAAATATGCTCCTATTAATTAATGCAGCTGTGTAGCCGCTCGCCACTTTATACTTCCTACGGGAATGTGATTCCCCGTCTTTTGACACTACTTGAAGCCACGTTGTACTCCGGATTCGACCATGGGGCCTGTTGACATCGCACACATCGAAAAGTCGTGGGAATAAGCGGCACCGCTTATCTCAGTGTTCCCTCCAAACTCTGTTGCTTCTAACGGCCGTGACTTCACGGGACACACTCATTTAGGCCACATATCCATTCATCACGAGAGTTACCCCTTGTGATGAATGTAAATATTATTACCCGCGGCCATGAGTTACAGGGCGGCAAGAAAAGTGTTGTCGACCTGCACTGATCGAGACCGCGACCTAATGTCGATCGGTCGAGTGTTGCTGTGTGGTTAATGCGTTTGCGATGGAACAAACGGGCACAAGGGAAATGTGGACGTCAGGAACACTTCAAATTGTATTTGGTTTTTACTCCTGTGTGAATTCTCGGCATTGTTGAACCATTGCCAAAACCTTGGCTTATGGCACAGTAGGCCTACAGATATGAACTGACAGAAATGATCGTTTTTACGTTGGCTATCAAAACATTACTAGGCAAAATAAAAATGTTTACCTTTGTTTGATATTTGATATGCAAGAAAGAATTCAGTAGCGATGTATGGATGAAGAGTGTAAAAAACATTAAAGTTAATTTTAACAAATAATTGTCCATCATCTAACAGCACAAACCTGAAACCATTACTTTGGCTACACATCTACAAAAGCGACATTATGCAGTGGTGATTGCGATAATGTACAGATATGTTTTGTCAGCATATTACCTCTCTAAACTGCCCTTTCCACTGCAGTGCCTCTGAAGTATGTTTGTGTCAACAGTTTTGGCGAAGAGAGATGAGAATCCAATGAAGTTTATGAGAGTCCTACCTGGCGCCACCTCTACCTCCTACATTAACACTCCTAAGCAATAAACTTTACAGAAATGTAGGTTTATATGACTTGCTACTTTGTAAAACACTGGCAACACTCAGAAACTACACTAGCATTAACAACTGCATGACTTCGTTCACTCGGAATTTAAGTTTGTGATATAATTAATGTGTGTATGTAAGAACTGTCAACATAATTTTTGCCTGCAGCTAAGACATCTTCCTCCCCTCAAAGTCTATGAATTCAAATATTTTATTTTATATTATTAAATTTTTATGCTATACGAACTAGTATTCTGAGATATTGTTTATTCTAACCTAAAAATTTCAAATACTGAATTGACATAATGATTTGTTTTCCAAAATTAATATTTCATTTTTTAAAGTGCAATTAATCCTTTTACATTAATGTTTTAATTGTATTTACATTTCTGTTCTTTTTCTTTCTTATTTCACCAGAAGTAAGTTCTCCATTTTAGGATAGGATTTAAGATAGTTGCCAGAAGTCGAGGACTTCTGGAAGGAACTTTCAAATAGATGGCATACTTAATTTTCACTGCGATTTTATCCAGAAAATCCCCAACACCATCGAAATTTTAGCATGAAGGATTCGTCCCAGAAGTTACAGTACTGGTATTTGGAATCAGTAGTGAATGAAGAGGGCTGAGTTTCCAAGTAGTAGTGTATAATTTTGGAGTGATTCCAGAGAACAGGGACGATACAGCTAAGTGCCGGCGCCATGATGAAGGTGTGAAATCAACAGGTGATACCAGCTATCTATCCAAGCCTGAGGCGCATATCTTGTCTACTCAGTGTTTTATTTTGGTACACCAATGTGCGAAGTTAATAAAAATGAGCTTTAAGTGAGTTTACAATTATGAACATAATAATTAGAATGGCAAACCAGTGATCCACATCTCATAAGGTTGAGCTACGGCCGTAGCAAATTAATTGAGAACCCTGAAATTTTTTATCGTAGTAGTAATAAACATGGTGAGATATTAATAGAAGGAACTGGATATTTTAAAATAATTTATGAGAAGTGAGAATTCTTAAATTACCAATGAATTTCGTGGAGCTGTAGAACATTTCAGTTATTAGGTTATGTGGGGTGAACTACTCCAAATAGTATTAACTTAATTGTTTACACAATTTTAGGAGAACTAAGTAGCACTAACTTCTTTTATTTTATTAATTTCACTTAAGATTTATTGTAGGGATTGGGGTAACTCGAAGCCATTAGACTCCTACTTGTAGTAAAACTTAAGCTGTGTTTCTTACATGTTTATTAAAAATATAATGTCAATAACTACACATGATTTATTTCCACCAGAGTTATTTAAAATTTAAACTGCAGATAATTATTGAATTGAATAAATAATGTTAATTACAGTTATCTCGTTTATTTCGGTAGTATTTTGAGTGCAAATGTCTATGCAATTTTTTTCAAGTCCAGTTCGACTATGTTCCTCAGATACAGCTTCTACAAGAGTAACATAAATGAGTGTTAATTCGAGTGTCAACGAGACGGAACTATTTGAAACACATATCACTATATCCCACACTTAAATAAAACAATTTTCATACGAATATTCAAATTAATCTCCTCTATAACATATATAGTGATTTACTGCATATCGTAAATATCTATTGTAGAATTTTTGGAGCCCAACTTTGGCAAGTCAGTGAAAAGTACAGACAACATACTTATTTATAGCTCCTATATATTAAATAAAACTTTGGAACCGTAATGTTGGGGCAACTATTGAAAACGAACGCCATTTTAAGTATATAAATAACAATTTTATTAAGTTGATAACATGGAGTACTATTACATGCTCACATCTAACCCAGTACAATACACAATCTCGCCTCAGCCTACACGAACACACTTTCTGCAATCAATAAATCAATGACGGGATCTTAAACTGGGCATCAGGGAATGGTTGTAGGTTAGGATGTTCGAAGATGAAGATTCATGTTGCCAGGGAGTGCCAGTCCTCGCTCAGTCGAGAAAACGATGGTAAATTTGGGGCTGTGGGCCATTCACCCTAAATGTGGCCCTCTGATGCTCCAACATCTCTGCTGCAGTTTTCCTGTGAACTATGATCCAAGTGCATGGTCTAGTCGAGGATACACTCATCCAAACACTGCAGGAACTGTTGAGGCCATCCCCACACCAAGATTTTGCTACGTTACTGTTTCACTGATAATGTGGCTGAGAAGCGGCCAGAATAAACAAAAATGACGTAATTCTGCAACAGTCAGATTTATTCATTATGATTCCTCACATGAGACACTTCATGAAAAACTCCACTATAGCATGGAGTGCTCTGATACAGTAGAAATGGCGCGAATGCCAACAAAATTAATTAAGTGCACATTACGTCCTAGTCGTGGACAAACGAGTTGGGTTGTCGAACGCCACACTCCCCAGATGAAAAATAACTTAGAATGTTCCTGAAATTACGAAGTGACTATGGATATACTGCATGGTTAGGTTAAAACATGAAGCTCCAGGGAGGACAGGAACTGTGAGTCCGCTCGACGGCGAGGCAAACTCTACTGTCTGGGCAATGGCGTGCAGCCCTCTCACTGGCTGGACATTTCTGCCAGGAAATAAAATCCCATTATTCACAATGATTTTAATGAATGTAATGAAATGACTGGTGGCAGATTATTTATGATGAGGTGGGACACTAAACAAATGCTTACATAACACACACAAATTTATAAAAGACAATATAAAAATATAAAAACTTGCAGGACTTGTGACATCAGACTGGCTGTGTAGTTAACTTAAATAGTGTCCATGTTATCTAACTTAGCACGTGTTGCATGTCTTAATTACTGTGTTTCTTTTTCTACCAATTATTTCAGTACTCTAATGAAATACCATACATCACATTTCTACCACTGAAAACCTTCATAATATTTTACAAATATAAAAATAAAGAAAGTAGCATTATCTTTGCCATGTATTCAAGTCTTGAGTTGGCACTCTTATGCACAAGGCATCCTAACCTTCCGGTGTGGTCTTTGTACTGCTCTGAGCACTGACTACTACTGGCCAATACTGGCTTCATATTATTTTTGTATTACAACTGACATATGAGAGGTTCGTGCAAGAATTGTGTATAAAATAAAATAGAGCATGCATCATAGCACATTGATATTCGTGGATTTAATTATATGTGAAGCATCTTCTTTGCATAATACATGCAATACATTTTATCAGAATAATTACAAAGCCCTCCTAAAATTAATAACAAGTACACGGAACACTGATTATAATATGGGCTGTGGTATTTCCACTTACTTACCGTACGTATGTATGTCAAATGACATCTCGTGCACATCGTGCACTGTGCACTGTGATTAGGAACAGGTCATACACTGATTTAATACACAATGGTAAAATGAAACACAAAAACTTCAAAAACATAACAATGCCCTTGGAAATAACATTACGATGTGTGGAACAGTACATGCTAGTGTGTCAACATATGTTCATAACTTCAATTTACAGGTTAGGTGCACACAGTGTTATGTTTTTGGATGAAAACAAACATAATGTATTTAATAAAACTTGAAAACACGCACTCTAATTTACACATGGCAGACTATAAAAATCACTACAACAAAAATACTGCACTTTACTTTTTACAGAAAAAATTTACGCATGCCACTGGTGTGGTCGAGGTACTAAGGAACTATACACTTGACGTAACTGTTGACTTATAGCTGCTTCTCGATGCATGTGGATGGTGTATGCAGCAGACAAGGTGAACGGGCTAAGGTTAGGGAAGTGTAGACACATCACCAAATAACAACAAAACATGTTGAGCTGAGAAGGCAACACGAAGAAAATATGAAGCAAGTGAGGGAGAATTAAGAGAATGAGATAAAAATGCAAAATTTGAAGAAAAATATAAGGTAAAATCCTGTTACCCCTGCTTAACCAGCACAGTTTTCAAGTCTCTCAATCTCCTTCATCTAAAAGCCAAGACTGAACTATAAAAAATCATGAAACAAGTGGTTGTTAAAAGTGTTAAGGGAACAAGACAAATGCGACCAGAGTATGGGAATAGGACACAATAGCTAAAGAAAGATCAAAGTCCTACCTTTGAAAACCATGAACCCGCACCTAGTTCCATTCAAAACTACTATGTAGTGATCACTATTGAGGGTGATGTCTGTATTTAAGCACCTCAAATGAGCAACACAGCTTAAAAGACAGACTGTATATCTCAATGTTAAGACACACACAGTGAAACTCTACTTAAAATAGAATCACCTCAGCATACAAATATTGTTCACAGGAGTTCGACACCTGGAGGGGCAACAAACTGTACACACATTCATGTAACTTATACACCAGCTGAGCAGACTACTGTGAACACAGTCAAGAATAACCCTAACTCTGTGAAAAAGGAAATTTATGAGATTGTTGATCGGTACATTACCACCATGGAAGCTATTCCTGAGGGAAATTTCAGGCTACACAAACAGTCACAGGCCCCAATTTCTAACACACAGATGCCTCAGGCACAGAAAAAGATTTTGTTCAAGCAGAAATTGAACACAGTTCACATCAATTAGAATGGACTCAGTTCAATACACAGTTGCCAAAGCATTCAGACTACTTAAACTGAACGAGGTGACAACCAACACACCACTCGCGCAAGTAAATGACATAATAGCTGTAGGCTATGAGAATGTGACACGATAGATAGGGAAATGTATTCAACAAACACAGATGTTCTTGCAACATCTGTACATGCAGACTCTGGTAATGCAAACTGCGCAAGACAGTTCACAAAACACACTTGTAAATGCTTTTCTGAGATGCCAATCCTGTTGCCAGTTCAGAGTGCACAGACATGCCAAACATAAGAAAACAAGACATCCGAACATTTATTTGTCAAAACTTCACGAGGAAAGTAGGAAAGAGAAAGGGAGAAGGGCCTGCATGGGAGGGCAGAGAAAAGGTCAAGAAAGGAAAAGAAGGAAAAGAGAGAAGAGAAGGAGAGGCTGCCTGGAGGGGCGAAGGACAAGGCACAAAACAAACTGTCACCATATCCAATCAAAGAATCGTCATGCCGTTAGGCAGCATCCAAGTACGAAGCCAGTATTTAACTCTGGAGGTGTAATTAGCACCGTGTGGTTGAAAGTTCCCATTCGCCGACAAAAAGAAAGAGTTTTCGTGTTTTAGTTAAGTTGAAGAATTTTAAGTCGGAGACTATAGCTAGTGAACTTTTACCTAAACTGATTCCAAGGGCAACACAAGTTGAAGGGAACATTCTGCCCATAATGCAAGAAGTTTTACTACAATTGTTTAAGAAAGGCTTTTATTGCTCTGTAGATTCACGCAGGAGACAGCAGAAGCTTCCCGAGATAAATAATTTTAAGGAAAGAGATTTAGTATTAAAGGGAACAATTCACCTAAGTTCCACTATGGAGAATGTTACCCAAAAATTATTTTTATTGTTTGAATGGTCCTATAAAGTAGCCGAGGTAATTAAGAAAAACTGCTATGGTTTGGCTACGATTGAAGGCCAGCCGATTGGATGGTTCAACATTATGCAGCTGAAGCAATATAAGACCTCAGAAAATTAAAATTAAAAGTTTGTAAATTTACATAAATTATTGATGTGATGTCTGAATTATGTCTTTGGGGATATCGTAGTTAAATTGTTAATAATGTGCATTCCTCTGAAGTATAATGCCAAAGATTATATATTTTTGTGTGTGAAGGATGGTTATCCCTAAACGATTTTACGTCACGTCGCACGGTGCTGTGCTGCTATGTTGGTTAATAGGCCTAACATCGCTAGAAAGCCATAGTTTATCTCTTAAGGATTGTATTCCACCAACTCGAAGACATCAGAGGACATTAAATGGGATAAATTAATGGGTTGACATTTCGAAAATTTATTATGTTTGAGAATAACAATTTTATGAAGTCGTTTTTAAACTGGTATATTGGGTACATGCGCATTCTCTCTCCAGACATGAACAGAACACTTTCATTGTCACCTACCTGCAGTGACTTACCATAGGAAAAGATAATCCAATATAATTTCATTCTAGTGTGGGGAAAGAAGGGGCGTGTACTTTATTAAATTCAGGGAAGATTTTTTTTTGGCGATGATTTCTCTTCAAGTTGTGTGTTGCACATATTTAATAACTTATTTCACTTTTAATTGCTTTTACACTTAATTATTCACATGGATATCACTTGTGTTTTCACTGTGTATATTTGTATGGTGTATAGTGTAGTTGTATGTCTTCATACAAACGTATGTGATTGTTGACATGTAAAATGTTGGTTCAAGTGTAAATCTTGAATTTCTTCATGAAAGGTCTTTGTCGTGGTCTTCTATGTATTTCCTTTGTTGCTTAAGGATTTGGGAGCTATCCAAGTACTGTCGTTATTTTCCATTATTTGATACATAGCCGATGATGGAAAAAACGAAGAAAGAAGCCTGCATGTGTTAGCGAAACAACATAATAAATGAATTTTCATTTTTCGTCAAGAGCTGTAATTCATGGAGATTATGAACTGAACAACAATTGATCTCCAGTTATGATTTCTATTTTATAGTGCCAGAGAAGGAGATTTAACTATTAGGAGATAGTAATGTACCACCATTCGTACTTCTTTAAATTTAAATGTTTGATTGTTAAATAAATGTATTTAATTAATTTTTTATTTAATAATAGATATATTTCTGCGGATTATTAATGAAATAAAAAGTGAAGTATGAACTGCATTTTATATGCACTAAAACCCAAGAATATAATTTATCATGTTACACAAGACTAAATAAACAGTTATCAACTCTAGTCTTTAGTGAAGAGTTATCCAGTGTTGATATAGACACTTTAAGTAGAATGTAGATAGCTTTTTGAACGTTGATGGAAAAACATTACACAAGCAGTAGAGAAGGGGAAGTAGGGAGGGCAATGACGTCATCATGTACACATTTAGGACCCGGTTACTTCTCGCTGGAAAATAATCACTGACAAAATTCATAGAACCAGATTCATACCCATTGAGTTGGAAACCAAGGCTGCATTTTGTACAAAATTATAGAAATCATTGTTGTGAAAGAAATGTATCTACCATCTATCTACAGTAATTAGCAAACACTTATCATAGATATAGTTTTTATTTAAAATTATTAGTTTTGCAAGAAAATATATATTGATGATAAAAAAAAATTAACTTTATCAGTTTGAATTACCTTTAAGAAATATTAAAATTATGCTGATCCAGCCATATTCATTTGTATAAGAGTTATGGCGACAACATGTCCAGATTATAAAAAATCACCTCTCGCATCAACATTATCCACAGAGTTAATTACATGATTTGATTTAAGGAACACCAGTACTACAAACATTATATGCCAATCAAATGCAGTTCTGAAAACTTAGGTCTGTCACATGGTAGAACAAAAAGTTTCTGCGTCTCGGCCTCTGAGTATAACTGTTCAAGCCCTCAAATTCCGAATTTCTGTTTTCCAAACGACAATTTATATCACTCTCCAACTTTACTTAGTTTATCAAAAAATAATGTTCCAAACACAGAACAATTTTTTTAATAGTCCATAGTTACTGAAGCCCTTCAGAAATCAACATCCCTAGCTAAGAACGCAAGCGAAATCGAAAGCTGATAGAGATAGCTTACATGGATTTCCGGCGGAGTTCACTGCATCTTCTTTCACTCTAAAGCTAGGAAGTTACTAGGCCTCTCCCGAACCTGCCTGTTGCAGACCTACAGACTTAACAGTCTCTCCATACGCCATACTATTATATAATTAGGTTGGCGGACATTAAATATTCTCCACATGCTTGCGCCCTAAACTTGCGATGGTCCGATTACAAGGGTGTCATGAAGGAGAGTATCTCACAATGGGGTTTTCCACCCGCATATCGCATTAGCGCACATTAGTATGACATCACTTCCTTGACATAACGATTAAGAATGTTCTGCAATGATGCTGGATATCTATGGGCCATATCTCAACAAGGTATTCAGCATAATACTAAAGAGGACACATAACTTTTATCACACTTACAGTGTTTGATCTACCAGAGATCAGTTCCAAATTATGATAAGCTGTTACTGTGTAATAATAATAAAAATATCGTATTTCAAAATATAAATAAAACATTTTACGTAGCTTCAATGAGAGGTGTTACACACACGCGTACACACACACACACATATATATTTTTATATCGTGTAGAAAAATAAAATTGACGATATTCAACAATATTATAGTTAATTTGAATCGGTCAGTTGACACAACTTAATATATCAAAACAGAGAAACATTTCAACACTCAAGATAAATACATGTAACACAACAAAAAAATAGCAACAATAAATATTACAATGCAACACAAATAAGTGCATGAATATTCAGTAATGATTTCCTTCGCCAGATTCCTGCTGCAACCAAGAAACATTTAACAATCACCATAAATCTTACGGAGCTGAAAAAATTTATTTGTGCCACAATGCAAAGTAGGTAGCTGCAGTAGCAGCATCATCTGTGTGCTCTCCAAGTGAAGTGATTGGCCATCAATGGCCGAGAGTAGAAATATGGCGGCGACCTGGAATGCTCTCCCACGACATTCGTTCCCGTGCGAAGACTTCTTCTTAAGGTAAACCAATGCTAGGTCGTCTAGAAGCTTCTCGGAAAACACTAATTAGTTACAACACTTTATTTGGTGATGTTATGACTGTTTAAAAGTGTGCCGTAGGGCATTTTTAACCAGTTGGCTAACTTTCACTTTGGTGCGAATTTGCAGCACAATTCAATAATGGACTACTTTCATATACAATTTCCATCTGTTTTAAAACTTTGCTCACTTAATTTTATTTTCACTTCACCACCAAGTTTTGCCAAATATTAATATTTACATTTTATTGCACTGTTATTAAATGTTGTAGCATTTCTTGAGGTGTCTTTACAGTATCTATAATTACATCACTATTAACACCTTGTAATGGCGATGTAAGGGTGATTTTGAGGCAGTGTATTAATGTTTATTGAGCACAATGCCTTACTAAACACCAATTTCTACATTTTCATTTCGGAAGACCCTAGCAACATTCTATAGGAGTTGATTGGGTATGGGAATATAAATTCCATTGTCCTACCCTCAACTAGTAGAATAGGCAATGCACTGGGTACTCATAATGCTTATGCATTACGCTAACATAAAATTATGCAGTTCACTTAGGAAATCAAAACAGAATAAAACAATAAGTCGCTTTCAACAACATATGGTACATAAATAACAAGAAATAATGAATGATTAATTATCAATCAACTGCACAACAAAACTTACATCATTAACTTTATTTACCAATCTGAAAACGTGTCGTGTCGCAAATTCGTGATAATCCTGAGAATAAATACTGAGTAAGAAGGCATCTGTTCCAAACATATTTTCCCTAAAATAAATAAAGCTTTCATCTCCTTTGTACGAGCTGGAATTTACTTTCAACAATGGTGAGTACCAAGCCATCAAACACAAACAACATTAATGCATATACTAGAGTGTGCATGTGGTTGTGTGTTTGTTTTCTTAATGTCTTTTCCCACATTATTAATGCAGTGGTTAGGCCATGTGCTACTTTCAACTTTTAAATGAACTAGCGAGTGCGGCGTAGATGATACCTCCATGGCATCGTTGTAACATAATGCACAGTGTGTTATCGCCCTCCATGGCATCGTTGTAACATAATGCACAGTGTGTTATCGCCCTCCATGGCATCGTTGTAACATAATGCACAGTGTGTTATCGCCCTCCATGGCATCGTTGTAACATAATGCACAGTGTGTTATCGCCCTCCATGGCATCGTTGTAACATAATGCACAGTGTGTTATCGCCCTATACTTCCCACGTGCATTGCAGTCTTTATCAGTGCAACAATATTTTAAGTACCTTGTCAAATAAAGCAGCATATGTTATTACATTCCGGCGACTGGTTTTCTGACGACTGATTCAGGACGATGCAGCAAATAGGTTTCTTAGAAATCAGGGTAGGCGAGCAAACATATTCTGTATGGCATAAACATATATACATAATAAAACTAGACAAATTGGCTGTGTATATAACACTCAGGGCTCTTAGCAACTAACTCCTGGCCGGCTCGACTATGCTTTCGCATCGCAGCTACTGACAAGTTGATTCACAGATTATCTCTTCAGTCAAGCCATAAATAAGTACTTGGCTGTCAAATCAGCTTAGTAATTCAACTAGCATTGACATTTACAGGTGCATGCAGACTTGGGATATTATAGGGTTTAGGTTGTGTAATATTGTATCTGCCCACAGAATTTCCATTTTAATAGGCCAGTTCATAACAGTTGCCTCGAATAACATTGATTATTCGGTATGGACCTGTGAATGTTAAAAACAGTTTGCGAGTGACGAATTCCCAAAAACTGCTGGTAGGGCAAGTTATTCATAAAATTAAATCATTAATTTGGAACTTATTCTTTTTGCTTAGCTTGCAGTGTTTCTTGCGGCTCTCAGCTGATCTGTAGGCATTTTCTTACAAGTTTGATCAATTCCTTCTTAATTTTCTAAGGATCTTCATTTGCTGTTACTGCGACAAGTTTTGGCTATTCTTCCAACTTTATTACTAGGCCACCCAAGCTTTGACTTGTTAGAACCTCATGGGACAGTACACCTGTAGTAATATGCACCGTATTATTCATGACGAATTCGGCAATGTTTATCTTGTCTCGCCAGCTCTGTTGGCAATTGTTGCAGTATATGCGCAACACAGATCCTATTGTCTTTATGCTGCGCTCAACCGGGTTTCTTTGTGGATGCCTCACGGAAATGGTAGTGGGTACAATTTCCAGCTGTTTCAACCCCTTCTGTCATGTTTTGCCGGTGAACTGACTTCATTTGTCTGATAACTCACAATCAGGTTAAGTTTGTGTAGGAGTGTAGATGCATTGGCTTGCACAACTGGGTACAACTTTATGTATTTGGAAACAAGTCTAATATTACAAATACATATCATACTCTTGCTTTCGACCTTGGTAGGGGTGTCAAAATATCGACCGATACTATTGCTAATGTTTCTTGTGGTATGATGGCTTGCATTTCGCCCTGTAGGTTTTCCTTTGGTGGTTTCGCCTTTTGGCAGAGATCGCATGAACTCGTAGCTTCTTTAATAGCGTGGGCCAGAAAACAAGGCGTTTCAAACTAGCATATTATTTATTTGCTCCTATATGAGCGAGTGTTGTGTGAACTTCAACTACAACTGGTAGCCATATACTGAGTAGAATTACAGGTTTCCATACCTGTTCTAAAATGATAATTCTATCACTCTAATAGAATAAAACCATAGCCTCCGATACACAAAAATACCTATGAAGACCAATTTATGGAGGCAAAGTTTCCAGCTTTTGACACATTTTTCCATGGCACTCATCATCTTCTTGCGACTTGGCCAGCTGTCTTAAAAGCTCTTTCAGGTGTAGGTTCAACTTAAGTGCAGATGCACTTATGTTGGTAACTACAAATTCCTTCAATTTCTTTGGTGGGCATAGCACGTCAGGCTCGGCATCCAGTATCCTGATTAAGTAGCCTTCTAGGGCGTGCAGTGAAACTTGGTGCCTTGATACATAGTCTCGGTAGGCTGGTGAATAAAAAAACTCTACTGGGTGGAAAATACACTCTTGCAGTAGAAAACAGTAAAATTTCTCAACGATTTGAGCGGGTCAGCAATGGAACCTCCATTGAAATCAGACACAAGTCTATGCTTACTGATGAGCTGAAGTCGTTTTTTCCCATTGTTGCTGAAGATGTCACGTGTCAAGGTGTTGTTGTATTCTACTTAGTGGTTTAAACATGAATAACTGGTTCTTCCTCTGTGATAAAAATAATGAATTTTAAATATCTTGCTACTCAATGAGTACTACATTCAAGGTACGGCAAAATAAATAATGCTGTCCAAATTAATTTTTAAAATGTGCTATAATGACGTATTTAGGAAATTACAGCATGTGGCCACACTAGCTCCCGAATTGCAATAATAACCTGATAAAAGAAAAAATAGGAAGCTTTATCCTACTTTAATCCAGCCAAAGGCATCCTGGGCAAAGCTAGGTGTCTTAGAAAGAAAAAGAACCAAACAGCTTTGAATATTCTAATCCTGACTTAGCAGGTGGTGTTTTGAAGGAATCTTAACTGCATAAGACGCATCATCCTGCTACCAATTGGAAAGATGGAGGGTTAATAGAGGGTGGGTGGGAAGAGTAGATGACATCTTCTGGAGCTTCTGGAAGGTGGTGTTGCACAATGGCGGCAGAAGCTGCGGGGTCACCAATGGTGGTAGACTTCTTGTTACATTTTCCAATATGTGCATATGAAGTGTGGTCTAGTGGTTAGCCTATCCTTTCAAAAAGTTCTTCAGCCTTTTCAGACTGGAATAGACGATCGGCTGCCACTTCATCTGCTGTTGCGCTCGGCCATGTTCAGACTGGAACAACAGCAACTGCCCTGAGCCAAGAATGGCTCCTACTGTTTATACTAAACTTTTTAGCTTGTGGGTATTCAGAGGGGTACAGGGGGTGCCTAGCTTCTCTCTTCAGGGGTGGTTTATTCTTGGTTGGGGGCAGCACCGCCTTTTTCTTTTCTCCTGTGTTGAAGGAATCGACGTATCTTATCGCCTTGGTGCGAGGCACTGGAGGATGTGATGCTCTCGGTGGAGTGGGTGCTGCACTCCTGCAGCAATCTGTGGAAATTGCTTATCTTTGGGAAGCGTGTCGAGGTTCGTCGAATAGTAAAATCCCGCGCTGGGGTATGGACGATTGGGTGATGACTTTGGAGCGAACAGTACAATTTTGCAACCATGTGTCTGTATCGCTCTTGGTAGGTAGGTAGGTAGTTGGGCATAACATTTCGTCGATATTGGGTCATTAGAGATGGTGCAAGTTGCACAGGGAAGAAGAATTAGGAAAGGAATGGGAAGGAATCGGCCATGGCCTTTTTAGGGGCCGCTCCCATCATTTGCCTGAAGTGATTTCGTAAATTCATGGAAA
This sequence comes from Dryococelus australis, assembly GCA_029891345.1. NCBI lineage: Eukaryota > Metazoa > Arthropoda > Insecta > Phasmatodea > Phasmatidae > Dryococelus > Dryococelus australis. The sequence continues at coordinate 93,994,843 of CM057006.1, read as the reverse complement.
ACCGAAATCAGGGTGGCCAGACCAGGAATGAAAACCATGTTCTCCCGAATTCGAATCCATGAGTTACCACTGAACCACCTCAATCAGTGTAGTTGCTCATGATGTGCAGTCTATGGACCCTGTAGGAACATAATTTGTTGTATCATTTGGTGCATGACTTGCCCATATGAACGCTGATGCTCAATGATGAGGCGAAGTCACAAAGTAGAGTGTGCATGCCGAATGCGCAGAAATACGTCACTCCCCAATTCCCCCCTCCCTCTTAAGCAACGTAGATTCATCTTCGAGTAAAGAAACATTTTTCGGCTTGAAACTTCTGGGTCAGACACATTGATGTTGTACTGTGTTGTAGTTCTAGTGGAGCACCTGTTCTGAGCGCCCATTTCTTGCAGTCAGCACCTCAAGCACCTTATCTGATCGACCACTTCGCACGCGACATCTGACTTATGTCTCTGCAGGGTAATAGCTTCCTGCTTTCTCCCTTCACCTGTCTTCCTCTCTTCACATTGGCTAAGATATGGAGCGGCAGGTGGCACGATTCCGACATCAGCTGACTCGTCGTCCTCGCTTTCTTGAGGAAAGAGAGGTGAGTTAGGAATTGAAATCTGGTCATGTTCAAGAGCTGCTTCTCTGCTCACATTCCTATCCTGAGAATTGTCGCGATGCCTTGGTTTTTAACTATGCACCAGCTCACAAAATGTAGCTGAGGATTTAAGAGTTTTAATAAAATTGTGTTTCTGAAAAATATTAATTTATAATCTGGTGTCCTAGGTTCGATCCAAGTTTATGCAAATATGTCCTCATAAAAGGATTAGGTCATACAATACTAATGAGCGATTTCCCGTGGCTCCTAATGAAAAGCCGCACTTTCAACCCTTTTGTAGTGTGTAAAAATTATTTTATATTTGCCTATATCTTAAATTCAACAAGGGTAACATTATGCTACTCGAAATGCCACACACTCGTAAGAACATCAAAATAATGCCATCTCACGAAAGAAATTAAACTAAAGCCCCCCCCCCCCCCCCCCCCCCCCCATTTTCCTAGCTGCTTCCTTTTCCTTTTGAAATCAAATTAACAGACCCAAACAATTGTAACTGGGCAAAAATAAAACAGGTTAGAATGCCAACCTAGCTATAGTATCCTTCATTGTGATAGTTAGGCCCATACGATTTTTTTCCAAAAATACAAAATATATATATTCATTTCATGTGGTTTTTTGTTTTTTTTTGGTAAGTTATTCTTCGTTCATTCATGTAAACACACATATGACATTCTAAGACATTTTCGTATGTGCAGCAATGAGAGGTCAAAATATGGTTTTTGGTGTTATTAAAAATAATTCAAGAACACTTTAAACAACTTGTTTACAGGTGATTATGCAGTCATGGCTGGCTAACGAATCGTAATCTTAGCTCTCCAGCCCCAACCTTTATCCCCAGCAGATGGTACACATCGAACACTCTTTAACCTAATTCACTCTAGTAGAACTTTCAAGAGATGACTCTAGCTAGCGGCCACATGGCACATGTTTAGTGAAATCTTTCAAGCTTTTAACTAATGCTTCCATTCTATAAATTTTTTAATAAACCTACCTTTAGCACATTTATTTACATAAGGAAAGCAACACTCTAAATTTCTTTGAACTTTTAAATTTACTAAATGGCCCCCTGCAGTTCATGTAAAAATAATCAAAGCAAAGTTATAGTTATGTACCTCCTAACACTCTTAAGGAACTAAACTAAAAATGTCTTAGTAAAAAATTATCACTGAAGGCACTACTGTTAGGAGCTGTTGACTTTATAACTGCAAATAGAACATAAAACATCGCAGTTCTAACAATGTCACTTGTAGTATCAATCCGTACCCTGGTACACATTAATATTCAGCTTAATGCTTCCCTAAGTGTTTCAAATATGCTTGGCAAAACTTTTCATCATTCACAATTACTAAACTTAAACTATACATATAACACTGTCTTAATTACTAACAAAAGTAGATGTAAAATGCCGATCCTGGCACAACACACTTTTTGGGGCTATTTATCATACAATTTCAGCAAAAAACACAGTGCACTAAATAGGGTTATTTCCCCTAAAATTGCAGGAAAAATTAAAAACCCAAAATCTGAAAATTCGTTGAATAATCAACGAAATATAGAGGGATTTTGCTCCAAAATCATGGTTCTTTAGGATAAATTTAGACTCTAGAGTTTTTTTTTTAAGGGGCTCTCAAAAACAAGCAATTTTAAGCTAAAAGCAAGAAATTTTAAGCAAAAAAAAAAGCATATTTAAGCAGTTCTCTCAAAAATGAACGTGCAGGAATTGGCACAAAGTAAAAACAAGCAAAATTATGCAATATTCAAGTAAATTTATAGTTTTCCAGAAATGGTAATTTTGTACACAAGCAATCTAAATAAAGTAAATTTAAGCTAAACACAAGCAAATCATATGAAATATTAAAAAAGATAATTGATAGATTAAAAATAATAGAATATTTGCATTTTTAAAGAGAATTCTAAATCAGGCATAGGTTTTCCATTTTTAATTTCTTTTAAACCTTTATATGCATTAAAAACTCACCTCTCATTAATAATTTGTAAGCTATTTTCATCAATTGTCTTTGCATAGCTTTCTGGTAAAGTGATTTTATAAATACCATCTAGAATACAATTAATTTTTTTGCAAAACTTAGATTAATACATTTAAAATTCCGTCGCTTCATACTATTGATCAATTTCCAGGTCATGTAGTTCAGTCAATTCATATAAATTGTTCAACTTGTTGAGCAGAGCCTCAATTTTGGTTTATGTTATTTAAAAGGAAACAAATTTAATAAGACTGCAAACGATTTTTTAATTTAAAATAACATTAAAATTAAAATTATAGCAAATATTTATTCTCTTTATAAAATTTGTTTCTGTGTAAATAAAATGGAAAATAGTAACATGTGCAAGCAATGTAAAAAGTGTGGCGAAGTATTAAACATAGAATTTTTTGCACCGCATAAATGCACAAAAGATAAGCATTTTAACATCTGTAAAAAATGTTATAGTAAGCATGCTAGTAGTCGTTATGCGTTTTAAAAAAAGGGGAAAGTAATCCATGAATGTAGAAAATATGTTTATAATGCATCTCTCAAAAAGCACAAAAATAGTAAATCACACAATACAGCATTAGATAATTTAAAGGAAATTCACCACGATAATTATCCAACAAAAACATGTAAAGTGTGAAACGAGAATAAATCTATAAAATTATTTTCTCCTAATTGAACTACTAAGGATAAACATGCAAATATATGTAAAAAAATATTTGTACCAATATCGTAAGAATTATTGTCTTAACAAGAAGTTAAATTCGGTTTCCCAAAATGTAAGCACTTTTCCACCTTTCCAATTATCAATGGAGCCTTGTATAACAGCTGAGTTGGGTGATGAGGGAGCGAGGGAGTTGGGAGATATTTCTAGATATTATATATATATCTGTATATATATATATATATATATATATATATATATATATATATATATATATATATATATATATATATATCTGTATATATATATATATATATATATATATATATATACACAGGCTAAGGAAAAACAATCTAATTAGAAATTCTTATACCATTCATTATGCAATGGCTTATAGATGAGCAGAGAAAGAGAAAGCAGATAAAAAGAACAAAGAATAATTTTACAAAATTACATTTAGCTAATGTCGATATAATGAATTATATCCCGAAGATAAAAAAGAATTAGAAGAAATATTTCCATTCTATAATAATTTATTTGTTAAAAGAAGAAATAGAATAAGCACCAATAAAAATTATGTACTTAATAAAACTTTTCAAGGCAGGATATCAACACATATCATTGAAAATAACCTTAATTTAGTACAGCCTAATAATTTTTTTTAAGATCAGTAAAAAATTACGTTTTTTTATATTATACACAATAACCTTAAAATATTTAGGCAGGTAAAAACTAATATTAAATTATATACCAATTGTGGTAAGCAAGAGAATAATCAAGTAGAATTATTAAAATTTCCATCACCCAAATATACAATATTGAATAAAGGGGCTATTAAAAGGATTTATAAATTCATAACACAATAAGTAATTGCACAGTTATCTGAATTTCAAAAAAGAGGCTCTGAAATTCATCCTGAACTGGAATACACTTAGCAATTAATAAGTATAATTCATTAAATGGGGCATCATATATTGAACTACCGGAAGTGATTAAGAATAAAAAAGCATGTATTAACGTAAAGAATAATGATCGAAAATGTTTTCTTTGGGCTATAAAATCAGCATTGTTTCCTGTAGAAAAAGATCCACAAAGATAATCTAAATATAAAAATGTGGGGCTTAATATCGATAAAGTAATAGATAATTATGAATATCTGATTAAAATCGATTATATACAGAAAATATAAAATCATATTGATACATCTATAAATGTATACTCTGTTGAAGGTGAGTCTACAGCATATCCACTAAAACTTACAAAAAAAGGAAAAACATACAAATTAGCTTTATTTCAAAGATGATACAAATTCACATAACTTTTGGGTTAAAGATTGATCGAAATTGCTTTCAAAACAAAGAAATAACAATAAGCAACATACAACTTATAGATGTGATATGTGTCTTCAATTCTTTAACTCTCAAGAGAAATTAAATAAACATACAGTAGACCGCTCTAACAATGAATCAGTAAATATCACTTTACCCTGGAAAGAAGAGTAAATAAAATTTTAAAAATTACAAGCAAACAATGAAGGTTCCTTTCACATTATATGCCAATTTTGAATCAATTCTAAAGAAAATATCAACAACTAAGCCATATCCAAAGGAAATAAATCAGTTTAACCTTATCGAAAAATATCCTATTTTAACCAAAGATGATACTGGTAATGGTCTTTATAAGGAGGTACTTAAAGAAAGATATGATCTTACTAATTATAAAATAAATAACATTGTTTTAAAGTGAAATGATGTACCATATACTATGAAATATCAATTACGCGAAGCATTTAGTTTGACGATTATAAGCCCCCAGTAGTATATCGAGGTCCAAATGCACATTAGATGTTTATACAATCAATAAAAAGGGAAGCAGAAGAAATTAGGGGAATATATTCACAAATTGAACCAATGCACCCACTAACAAAAGAATAAAAAGTGTTATATAGTAAATAAAAAAATGTTCTGTATGCGAATGTGAATATACGGTGGTGCCGAAGCAGTCTAGGGCTGAGCACAAGCACTCAATAATAAATAATCTAAGTCAATTTAACACTTTTAATTAAATCAAACACTGACACTGTTACACTTTTAATTATACATTTACTAACTTTTTAATTGTTAATATAAAACAAACTAATAACAGCAATGGAAGCAATAACATGATATGATTGTGGTGGTGAAGGAGAGTGGAGTCTCAGCGCAGCTCAGGCGAGTAGTCCCAGGCGGTGATATGCAGTCTCTGGTGTCCTCTGCTGAAATCTCCCTTCCTCAGGCCATGCATGGCATAATAAAGCAACACGAGTATAGTGGGGAGAAGTCTCCCTCCACCAAGAAGTCGCGCATGAGCAGTCTCTTCCCAATGAGATGTCAGGGCGAGAAGAGTCGCCAACCAATGAGAGCGCAAGGTAATGAACTGGAACTTTGCACACAGCCCCAAAGTGTGGTATTGAAATCATGTGACGGGAAAATAGAGCTTGATACAACGCGTGATACAGCACGTGATTCCAGGAGTCATGGGACGAAAATATCGTGAATAACAGGATGCATTTCCCATCAAACGTTGTTAGCTATCGTAGTCTCGCGGTGCTGAAATCATAGCAGGCAGTACTAGAGCGGATACAGCTTCCTGTCGCAGGCATCGCAGTACCTGATAAGTTGCGAAAATAGTTCACTAAAATGTTCTCTCTCTGAACTGGAAAGCTTGCGGAGTGCCCATGGCACTACAGTACGGACAATAAAAAAAGTACATCATCATGATCATATAAGTGGAAAATTCATTAATCATAGTATGTAATAATTGTGATCTAAATTAGAATTACCCAATTTTGTACCAATTTATTTTCATAATTTGGCTGGGTATGATGCACATTTATTTATTAAAGAGTTAGGATATGATCATAAAAATATAGATTTAATTGCAAATAATGAAGAAAGTTTATTACTTTTGAGAAAGCAAAAGAAAATTTAAAAATGAGGTTTATAGATACATTTAAATTTATGGCCAGTAGTTTAGATAAATTATAATCGAATTTAAGTAGAGATCAACTAAAACATACTCAAAAACCTTTTCCTAAAGATAAGATAGATTTAATTATTAAAAAAGGTGTTTATCCATATGATTATATGGATAGCCGGAAGAAATTTGAAGAAACAGAACTTCCACCAAAGAGTGAATTTTACAATAAATTAAATGATTCTGACATAACTGATGATGAATATGAGCACGCAAAACTTGTATGGAACCAATTTAAATATTAAATATCTTGGCGAATATGACTATTTATATTTAAAAAGTGATGTATTATTGTTAGCAGATGTATTCGATAATTTTAGAAATACTTGTATAAATGCACATGACTTTGACCCTGCGTGGTATTTTACAGCACCAGGATTATCTTGGGATGCAATGTTAAAAATGACTAAAGAACCATTATAATTATTACACAATTATGTAATGATTTTAATGGCAGAAAAAGGAATTAGATGTGGTGTATCACAATGTTCTAAACAATATGTAATGCCAATAATAAATACTTATATGATGATTTTAATCCAAATCAAGAGTCCAACTATTTAGCATATCTCGATGCTAAGAATTTATATGGTTGGGTAATGTCGCAATATTTACAATATGGTGGTTTCGACTGGGTTTATTATGCATTATCCGATTTAGATTACTGGAGCGAAAAAAATATTAGATTTGGAGGATGATTTTGAGTATGGTTATATATTAGAAGTTGATTTAGAATACCCACAAGAATTGCATAATTTACATAAAGGTCTACCATTTTGCGCAGAAAATAAGGTAGTTCCAGGAACAAATCAATCTAAATTGTTAACAACCTTACACAAAAAAGAAAAATATTTAATTCACTGTCATAATTTAAAACAGTTCCTATATAACGGATTAAAACTGACTAAAATACATAGAATATTACATTTTAATCAGTCTGATTGGTTGAAAAAGTATATAGATTTAAATACATCAACGAGAACTAATGCTAAAAATGACTTTGAAAAAGATTTTTATAAGTTGATGAATAATTCTGTGTTTGGTAAAACGATGGAAAATATAAGAAAAAGAGTTAGTATAAAACTAATATCAGATGCAGAAAAATGTGAAAAATTGGTAGGAAAACCAAATTTCAGAAGAAGTATTATATTTAATGATAATCTTGCAGCTATACATATGAATGAAACAAATGTAAAATTTAATAAGCCTATTTATTTTGGCATGTCAATCTTAGACATATCGAAAGAATTAATGTATGATTTTCATTATAAAATTATGAAACCGAAATATGGAGATAAAATCGAATTATTCTATATAACATAAAAACAGAAGATTTCTATGACGATATGAAAATAATTATAGCAAAATTTGATACACACTATTATCCAAACGACAATATCTATAACATGCCACAAATAAATAAGAGAGTTATAGGTAAGATCAAATACGAATGTAATGGGAAATTATCGATGTTTTTCAAAATATGCATTTGCTATGCCAATTAAATATAAAAAACCAAGAATGTGGCAAATGCTTTATAATCTATATCAGTTAAAAGAAAACCACGTAATATTCAAGTGATGCTGTCTTAGAATTTTATCATAAAATATTCATTGAACTTATGCAAAAATGACATCTGTCATTATTCTACATTCAGTGAACTAAAAGCACGTTGTGTGGAACGATACAATCGTACTATGAAGAATAAAATGTGGAAGAATTTGCTTTTAATGGCAATTACAAATGGGCAAATATATTAGATGATTTATTGAAAGAATACAACAAATACAAATAATAGTACTATTTGAATGAAATCAATTGAAGTGAATAAAAAAAATGAAAAAAATAATTAAGACATCTAGATTTTGCGAATATGTTTACGAAACCGAAATACAAAGTAAGCGACATCGTCTGCATAAGTGAGTAAACGAACCTTTGAAAATGGCTACACATCTAATTGGACAACAAAATTATTTACCAATGTCGAGGTTTTAAATAATTATGCACCTACTCACATTATGAAAAATGCCAATGGTGAAGAAATAAAAGGCAGTTTTTATGAATTCGAAATTACAAAACCGATTATCCAAATGAACATTTCGTTGAAAAGTCTTAGAAACTAAAGACAAAAATATTTATGTAAAATGGTTAAGTTTTGATAGCTTGCATAACTCTTGGATTAATAGAACTATGTATTTTGTAAATTTAAATATTTTTTGCAATAAAATATTTTATGTAATTAATTATTTCAAACACAACATTAAAAACTTGTTAATGTTCATTTAACATTTATAACATGCATTCAACATTTGTTCATTCATTTGTTGTTCGTTCAATGCACATTTCTGCTATGGTGAGCTATTTATTTTAAAAAATTTCAATAACTTTTACGAAAAGTTAATACCAATGCCAGAGACCTGTTTACTTTTTGGGTTTATGAGTAAGTTAATGCCAATGCCAGTGGCCCAATTTTTTTATTTTCCCAGCCTAATTTAGCATCAACAAAACTCCAAGTGGAGAAACCCCTCACTTCACCACCGGCATGCCTCAATACACATACACTGCTGTATGAGCAAGAGCAATTGAAATTATTTTTTGGCTCAAATTTGTGAACGACTTGGTTGATAATTTAATAGTGTGGACGCCTTCACACTGTTACATCATCCTCTCGAACCCCGAATGTCGAGTTGAAATTCGAGCGTCCTACCACTGAGCCCATGTGATGAGATGTATGCGGAGATAATTTTACTGCATCTTGTGGTGGCACTCGCAGAGTGTTCGCAGCAGCGTGATGAGATAGCGACGCAATTGTGATAACACTTCCTGTTGCGGCGAGAGTTTGCTGTCATCGGCGACAAGGAAAGCTTGTGTTGAGGCAGAGTGTGCTATAAGATGACTTTATTCCTTTTGTTAGTACATCATGTGGTGGTCACCACAGTAGATAAAAGAATAGTTAATCTTTATATTTCACGAATACTCTTATTGTAGTCATCAAACAATAATCATATTCAGATATTTTAGTTTTTTTTTTTTTTTTTTAAAGTTAAAATATCACATATGTTAACATCAAAAGGCTTACTGATATCTATTCTTTGAGTCACAGTATCATCAGTTAAATTGAATTGCTTATTTCAGAAACCCTCTATCTCCAATTGACCATGTTTTGAGAAAAAGAGAAAAATCTACCCTACTTCACTAATATGTGTTGTTAAACATTATAAAAAATCACAAGTGTAAAATGTCACATTGTTAATCTGTCTATGGTATTGGAAAGGCGACAATGTATTTTATGCTTGTAAAAATATTATCTTTAAATGTATTTCTGCAATAAACTGGTTGTAAATGTTATGTTGTTGTCATATTTAGTATTAAGGACAGAGGAATATAATCTTTTTCTGTTAGTTTTATAGCTATACACATTTAAAACTATTACAGAAACATTTATCATTAGCAAAGAATGAACCGGTACAAACAAAACAAATTAGCCACTGTGGAAAGTGCAAACTTTAATAAATACTAACAACTAATCTAGATAGGAGGCTTATTCACATTCGAATTTTACCAAGATCTCATATATATAAACTAGATAAATACTCACTGTGAAAAGTACAACGTCTTATACTGAATTCTATAGGTTGTAGGCCTATTCGTATTGTACACAAACTTATAAATTCAAACAAATCTACACACTTTTAGATTGTACAAAACCTAATAACTAAGTTAGGCAGGAGGTCTATTCACATTCAACTCCTGAGTCTGCATTGTGACATTCTGCTGCAGTTGTAGGCCACTTCAGTATCACATTGTAGAATACTTCGTATCATCTGGTGTATTCCAACAGCTTTTGCAGGTCTTGCAATTTCTTGTCATTTATATGGACCTTTCCACCAGGATATGCCTTCTGCAATGGTAGTGCAAATACATTATTTATCTTTCGGAAACGAAAAGTAGAAATGCACAAGCCATTGATGAAGAGGATTACCACAACTGTACCAGGAGTTTCACTACTGTAGGAAAACTGTTTATATGTTTATATCTTGAATGAGATTCTCTGGTCTTTTGATACACCTCTCCCTGAAGTTTCATCAGAGTAGGTGGTTATTTATACGAACGTGGCCACCAGTCTTTGAATGATAGAATCTCATCAGTAGACACATGATGAATGGAGATACGACCGACCGTACTTGCTTTCACCATGAGTTGTGTGTACTGTTCAGGAGTGTATATTCGGTCAGTTTTCCTCAAAATTCGCTTGATCGATCATAAATCCCTATCTCACAGGAGGAACGAGTGGCCACGCATGGGGAAATAATGGTTTACCACATCGAACCTCCCTGTGCCACATAAATTTAACAGAAACCGCACAACTGTGTAGTTTTTCTTTTGTCCAGCTGCTCCATCACTAAACCAAAGAAGCTTCTTTACAGAACTTGTAATTTCATTCTGAATATAATGCAATGTGAAAGAGCAGACTTAGTTTGGGGACTTGTTTGCCTCTCCTTCAAAATGCACATAGAGTTTTGCTTTGTTCGATTTTAAATCATGTATGCAAATTACATACACCCACATCTGGCGCAAATAAAACACCTCCTGCGCAGGTATTAGAGGTGGGGGTAAATTTTTCATATAGTCTACACAGAACGCGACAGTGTCTGTATCCTGGTTTTCATTTGCACTTTTCAATGTCGTTTAAAATTTCTTGGCCCTTCTTTTGTGAAATATCATCTCTGTGGAAACATTCCATTTGGAATTCTCACTTAGGTGTGGTTCTTTCATTTTAACACTCAGGCTTTCACATTGGCTGCAAACATCAACCTGTGACCTGCCAATACCATATCCAAAGTATTTCTTAAAATATTGGTAATAGAAATGATATTACACAACATTTTGCAACTCTGGATAGTCGTTCACGAACATCTGATGCATGGTAAAACATTGAGTCGAGCATCTAAATACTTCTTCCATTGTCCTCCATAATGTGTGTGCTTCCCATCAAACTAATATATATATATATAGGCTATGTTAATGTATTTTAACACAAACAACTCCCTGAATCACATCTCAACTATGGTTCGTGCCACATATGTCATGAGGTCTTTTATGATCAACTAGAAGGTTACAAAGTCGACATACTCTGTCAGCTGAAACACAATGCACTTGCAGGAAGATGTTTTTGCAGACACTTTGAAGCATTCCATTCTCTCTCAGGTTATAAGTAAATGAATGATTTTTCTTGAGAATGGGTTTACTTTTCAGGTCATCTGCTTCTGCATCATCCTGTCCCTCACTTTTTTCACGAGAAAGATTGTTTTGTGTGCGCATATGTTGGACATCTGTAACTCCAATCAAATTTGGAATATGCACATCTTGAGCATCTTTGTTGCTCAGTGAGTAGAATTGATTCCAAATTTGATGTAGTTCTCTTCATTTAAATGTAAATAACATTTACCTGTACACTTACACGTCACTGAATCGGGAACGGTTTTCTTGTCTATACGTTTGCCTCTATAAGTTGTATAACTTTCACCTTCCACGCGAGCTGTACATATTACATTACATTGGTATGTTTCTTCATGTGTAATCCCTTTTCTCCATTTTGAAATAGGTTCTTTTTCTGAGCTACTGATCATTATGTTTATTTTATGCCTATTAATATTAAAACATAACCAATAACAGCATGGACAATGCCCAGTGTACAACACAACAGTACACACAGATATGCTATTAATATCCAGAGTCATCTAAACATCAAAGCACATTGCAACCAACTTGATAAAAATACACTCATGTCTGCCAACTTGTTAACTCTTTGTGTTTTAGTGCAGAAACACTATATGTTATGGCAGTTCGGGGATTTCTGTTATAAACAGAGGTTTCAAGGTGCTGTAAGAAGCCTTTAAAGAATCACAGACATAGGCTTTCTTCACTAAACGATGCATGTATATACAAATAAAATAGATATACTGATAACTCAATTTGGCATATTTTGGTCTATAGGGGGTTTCTGAAATAAGCGATTCAATTGGGATTAACAGTAATTATTAAATAAACATTACAATCCATCAAAAAAGTAAAGAATACTTTATTATCATCTAAGTGAAACTTATTATTACTTTTATCCCACTTTGCAGGCAAATAAAATCTATGCGATTTTTCTTCCTTGTATGTTACAATTTTCAAGTTAACAAGTCTATCACAATAATTCAAAACTGATTTGTTAAAATTTTGCAATTTAAGAGTTATATATTTATCAAAATAGCTTTAATTAACAGCATCTTTTCCATCCACAGGCTCAGCCATAATATTGATTCTACGATTTTGAAGAGAAACATACTTTGTTGTATAAACGAAAACTTTGCTTATTTGGTCTCGTAAAGTGGAAACAATGATATTATATTTTGATTCTATGTATGTTTTTAAATCAGAAACAATAGTATTGTATTTAGAATCTACATCGGTTTTCAAGCCATATGCAGAAACAATATTACTATATTTAGAATCTGCATCCTTTTTTAATACCTGCTTTGCATTATTTATTCGTTTTATATCATCAGCAACAGTATTACTGAATTGTAAATATATATCTTCTATTGAAGAATAATCAGCTATTTGTTTATTGGAAAATCTTTTATTGACTGCATCTTTATCGTATCTAGGATCATCTATATTAACAATTATATGTCCTAAAAAATAAACATAACATATTGTATAATCAAAGTAAGTGGTTAGTTTACTTTGTAAATCAGAAACACCCTAATTGTATTGTGATTCTGCATATGTTTTTAAAGCATAATCAGAAGCAATAGTTTGGTATTTTAATTCAACATCTTTATTTAAAGCATACACACTAGTGTCAAAAATTTTATTTAAAGATTTTATTAATGGTTTCCCAAATATATCCATCATTTAATAGCATATAAATTATATTGTTAAACTTAAAACCTTTAGAAAAAAAGATGTAATACAATTTTTAAAAATGTCCACCGATAACTGAATTAAAATTCTGAGTTCGATCATCATTCTAGTAAACATTGCTACTTTTTAAATAATCAATTAAATTACTAGGAATATTACCTCCAAAAGAATCAAAATAGTAAACATCATTATTTTCTTTAAAATGACAAACCCAATGAGTATCAGGATTTGCTGAAATGTCAAAATTTACTATAGCACATTCATTTTGTGCACCTTTTTAGTAGTACGTCAAACATAAACATTTCTGAAATTTTTAATATTTAATAATTTAACATATTTTTCAATATCGTTATTAGATAGATGGTATATATTCAATTTTTTTCGCCCGTCCTCTTTTTCATCCGCTTCCAGATTTATTATCCATTTATAAACTATGCATATGTTGTTCTTCTAATAATTTTTAATTTTTTCTAGTTTGTTCAACAGAATTGTAAATTGCAGTATCTCCACCGGCTAAACCACAGAGTGCAGCTAAAGCAGCCAATATAATCGGTATAATTCCTCCATGATGTAAACCACTGCCAGTTTTTTCTTTGGCCATCTTTTTGACTGTTGACAATGATAAAGTTAGTTTGAAACTTCTGCTTTCTTTCAAATTTTTTTTCTCGCAATTTGATCATTTGTTAAAAATTGATCTATACATAAATATTTTAATTCCTCAAAGGGAAAATCGAAAGTTATATTTGTTATCTTCATTTATAACTGTATGTATATATATCCAATAAAACCTTTAAATTCCCCATCCTAATTTTCTTTTTGTAAACATAGTTGAGGCAACAGCAGCAGAAGCAATTTTTTCTCCAATTGGAGTATTTTTACCTAACATGATTTCTTTTGCTTCTTTTTGTAAAATATTATAAGCATCACATCTAAATTCTAAATCTTTATTATCTCTGTAAGCAATATCGTGATATTTACATGCTTCATCAAATTTATTAATTCCTCTATCGCCTCTTTCCAATCTTTCATCTAATTTTGTAAATGGCCCACAATGATTATAGTTAGGCAAATGCAATTCAAGAAGATTTACATTGTTTAATGCCTAGTTTATAATGCCTTTGCCATGATGTTCAGAATTCCAAAATGAGTGTTAACTTACAATTAAAACTCTTATAATATTAGGAATTCCTTTTGGATTATTAACAACAAAATCAGAAAATTTATTGTTTGACATATTCATTACGCTTACTTTTTCTTTGTAATAATTGTTATTTCCAGCATTTTCTTCGCTGTGAAAAACTAATAATCTATTAATTAACTGTCTAAAATCATCCATCCAAATGTATTCTTTTGGCAAACTATTGATTTTCATGCCATCACCAATTCTAGGAGAATTTGCAGAACTTATTATTTATGTTGTGTTTCGTGCTGATTTTATATAGTTGTGATAAATTGGTCCAATCATTTTTTCGTTCTTCCAATCACTAATTGAACTTGGATTATTCCTTTTCTTATTAGGAATATCTTTTTGGAATACAGAATTGGTTAATAAAACACTTTATGTGTAATTTTTAAGATCATCAGCAGTGTATTTACCCTCAAGAGCTTCTTGTGAACTTTCTGTTAAAAAATTACGAAGTCCTTTTGTTAATTCATATTCTTAGCCTTTAACTTTTAGTGTATCATTATTTAATGTAACTGGGGTATCAACAATGCAAAAAAAAATCTCCAACTCTATGTAAACCAAATTTTTCATTAATCACATATATTTTTTTTGCAATTTCTATTCCGAGATTTATAGTAGAAACACCTGCTATAGGTGGCCAATTTATATTCCGATATTTATAGTAGAAACACCTACTATAGGTGGCCAATTTTTCAATGGTACCGTTCCCATTTGCTCTTCTAAATTAGGAGATTCTTGTTCTACAAATAATTCTCTTTCAAACTATGTCTCTTCTGGAGTTGGTGGATAATCTAACATTTTAACTGCAATAGGAACTAGTGTTGTTATTAAATTTTAATTTTCTTCACTTACTTTTTCTACTTTTTTTTTACCAACATTTAGTAATTCGTCTAATTAATGGTAGTTCTTTCTTCTTATGTTTTCATAATCTTTTTCATCATGATTTTTATATTTTTCATATCGTTCAATATTATGAATGAGTTCTAAAAGTGTTGAGAGCTTCGAGAGGCAAATTTTCCCCAACTTATCAAACTATGGAGAATTTAAATGTTGACAATAATAGAATCGAATTTGATATTCCTATAGGAGATGGCTTTTCTTTCCCAAGTGATGCTTATGTTTATAAGCAATTTAGTTTAATAAAGAAAGATAAGATTGGAGCTGATGCAAAACATGAAGAAGACAATATTGATGTTTGTTCTAACTTTTTTCCTTTTCAATTTTCTAGAGTAGAAATCTCATAACATGGAATTATTATTGAGGCTGTTGATAATCAAGGTATACTATCAACAATAATGAATGCTTTATTAAGATCAGCAAATGAACAAAATTATTTAGAATTTACTGGTGTTGATCATCTATATCGAGATAAATCTGTTTCTAGTGAAAAAATAACAAAAGAGGTTACAACTGTTTCTTGTGTTAAAACAAGTGAAATAATTTATCAGCTAGGATATTTGTTTGGTTTAATTCGAGATAACAATCAAATTTACTGGAAAGGTGGCTATAAAATTACTTTTGTTCGTAATTCGTCTGATAAAAACTGTTTATTTCTTAATGAAACTTTTGATAAAGATTACGAAACATCGTCCTGATCCTGGTAAAATTGTTATCGAAAAATTAGAAATGAAGTGGCCAACTGTTGAATACGAATCGAACACGGCCATTGCAATTAAAGAAAAAATATATAAAGAACCTAAAATATCTATTAGTTTGATTATTGGCAATTTTTAGAAAAAAGACGTCCCTAAAGGGACTACTTTTACCTTTGATATAAAATATCAGTTTAGTAATTTAAAACTTGAAATGCCTGATTTTGTAATTATAGGCTATCAATTTAATAGAAAAAATCGTGCTGAACAGCATAAACAAGCTGCTATGTTTGATCATTATAATGTGAGAAACATTTACGTTAAAAATGGTAGAAAAGAAATTTTTCCTAAAGAAAACTGGAATCTAGACATTGCAAAGGGTGTTTGTCTTAAACAATTTCTTGCTTATAGTGATTTTAGAAATACAAAAACCAAACTAGATACCGACTATAGAAATAATGAACTTTATTATAAATAAACTGTAAACTTTGATGACGATATTAAGTACTATTTCTTTTGGGATCAAAGACAGTTATATGTTATAGATTGTTCATACAGAAAAACAATCATTGTAAAAAAAAACATTAAAATTTGTGTTGATTTTAACGAAGCTGTTGAAGCAGGTACCATTTGTAATTTTGTTTTAATTAATAAACGAAATCTTACTTATGATTATTTGAAAGAAAGAATTACTGAGATTTATAATTTTAATATTATTATTTGGAGGAATCAACAAATTGTTCCAATAATTTAAAACAATTTTTTGAGGTTATATTGAGTAGTTACATTTAAAACTTTTACGAACCTTTGATCAAATAAAAGATAATTTACATAATTCTAAATCAATTTATGCATACCCATTTTATCAGTGTTATTTCTGTTTGTTGTTTGTTTACATTTCACGTGTATTACCTTCATGTCATCCATAAACATGTGTGCCTCCTGTCCATTCGTTTGACCCAAAGTAAGTTCTATCGTGTTGTGTATCAGAAAGTAGTTCCATGTAGCACACAGGCCCACACATGCCGGCTCTCGCACCCTCTGACCAAGTCAGTCAGCGCTCTGAAACTGGAGGGGTCAGTCACGTCGTTGTGTCTTGTGTCATGCGTTCAAAGGTGAAATTCAATCTTTGTTACCAATCACACTAAACGCAATAGACTGTAATATTCCGGAACCTTTTTCGTTTTAACTACATGGGACTTCACCCCTCCTCAACGATTGGTTTAGCATTGCTACCAGATGCTTAATTCTCACGTAACTATTGTGTAGACCACATGACTTTTATATGTATTACCGCTACCCTACGGTGAAGTTCGGTGTCAAATGTAAAGTTACTTTCATTGTAAAGTGCGTACGGTAATGTCGAATAAACAACTTCACTGGAACTGTGCTTGTTTAATTCCGTCTATGCCTTCGGGTGCATAAGGGTATGGATCCTCAAATCCCGCCATTTCTGAAGTGTTTATTTTACATGTCAATTCCAAGAGTGTTCTGTATGCAATATTTCCAAGTCAACGTATTTAATCCAGGTGGTATGTAGTCCGCCCTAAGAGTCCACGAAGATTTCTGTAAGCATTTTCCTTAATTAATCTACAAGGAGCAGGAAAGGCTGGCATTGGTCGTCGGCAGCACGACCCGGAGCTTCAACAGAGTCAGGTCTCCAACTTCGGCACTGCTTATGGCGATGCCTGGCGCCAGGCATCACCTAACCTATTTACCATATTTTCCACTAAAAAGCTCCTTTTGTTTCTCCATGCCATGGAGACACTCCACCTGGTGTAAAAATGGCGCCCAACTTAATTGACATTCTTTTCCACCAACTTTCGGCAAACATTGAATTTTTACCGCTAAACTTCCTTAAACAACAAACTCCAAATTTATTGAATTTCACTATATTTCCCTAACCGCTATCGTGTTACCAACAATGTGGGGATATCAGGACAACAACACAGAGGGCTAAACAACAACCACATGGCACTGGTCAGAAAGAAGAAGCAATGAAATTCTGCCATCTTGTGCCCGGCATGACATCAGCCGCACAACCCTGGTGTGCCAGGAGGACAAAGGGGGATACGCGCACACCGTCTACCTCTTTGCCAGCGACGTGCTGAGGAGGGGAGGAAGAATGAACAGTAGGAGGGAGAAACACCAAACTCTCCTCCCTCCTGCACCAGCTGCTCCGTGCCCGCCGGCGGTCAGCTGAGCACCCGATGGCTGTTGACCCCTGCCTGCGCTGTGCAGGACATCGCGTCCCCGCGATGTGCTTCTGCGCTCAGTGCTTCCACAAGGTTGCAAACAAAACTTACCATGGCTGGCTGGTCACCCGCTAGTGCAACAACACCATGGTGTCCAATATTCTTACGACCCATAAAACTTGGTAAAGGTTTGAAACCCGAAGGAAATGGTCAGCTGTGTGATTGCTCATGTGCGTCCAGCCCAACGATCAGTAGCGCCATGGACAACTGCGTGATGAACATTGAACTGCAGATGTAGAATTTCAAAATTCAGGAACCAAACGAACATTTTGGCCAACGAATACAACATTTGTCAATTCACAACTGACCAAGTTGGTGTACCAGTGTCGCCTGCGTAGGACAGGGCACCACAATTCTCACATGCACGCAGTGGCAGTGCCGAGTACAAAAACACAGTGAGTATTTGGAGCCTAATCCATAACTCTTTCAGGAATAATGTACGAGTGTAATATGTGCACAGAAGCAAGCCAGTCACACCGAACAGTGAATAACTGGAACATTATTTTTATGGAATTGCAACAAATCGTGGTTACCTGCAGACGAGCAGGATGTGATGTCACAGGGGGAGGAGCCATGTGCCAGTGCCACAGTTGTGGGGTGAAATTTCATTAACAGTACAGGACTGTACAACAAAGTGTGAACAACCAATGGAGGCAGTTCACAAGCGGAGGCTGTGCGACCAAGGGAACCACACAAGTGTTTCCTTTCCGAGCCACAGCGACAATAAGCCAGTCAACACCCTTCCTGCCTAACCTGACAAAAGCATCTTTCGCAGTCCGGCCTACCAACAACTACCACCAACCACCGATTTTCCAACAACTTGCAAATATTCATCCCACGATATCCTTTATAGTTATTATGCCATCAAGAACAACACAACAACCACAGCAATATGGACAGAACGTGATCTACAGGTGGCCCTGCTACAGTGCTCCGCCACCAGAGGTTACAGCATGAATAGTGCCGCAGTCTAGCAGAATATGACCTAGTTGTATTGGACGTCAGCTGGAAAATAAAGCATGGAAATGGTTGAAGTCTGTTAACCATTACAGATTAATATTGTGGGAATTTCTGCGGGCGTACCAGTGTCGCTTCGGAGGGGCATTCAGCTCTTTACAAGGGCAGAGTAAGCTCACATTGCAGGAACAGCAGGAAGGCGAGCCATTATCAGCACTCATAACCCGCAAACTGCATCTCATCTGCCAGTTCTAACCACATTTGCCAAAACGGGAGCAGCTGGAAGTTGTGCCAGAAACAGCACGACCGGAGTTCCGAGCAGCATTAGTACCGCTACTCAACAATGGAGTAGAGGCGCTGATGACGACTGCACTGATCCTGGAACATAGCACAATACATCCGCGTTGCGAGACCAGCGCCGCTCGATGGTGCCACGGGAACGGTGACAGTGGTGAAAACATGCAGGAAGAGACTGCAGACAGTCCGAAAAGGGGACAGTTTGGTGCCAATGAGCGGAAATCCACCACTGTCAATCAGGACAGACAGTTACACCACAGCGTAAATTGAGCAGGGAAACTGGTTTTAAAATGTGGAACAAGAGCCAACCGTTGTGAACTCCATGTTGCTATTGCGAAGGTGAACAGTATCACTGGCATAGCGAACGCCGGAATAACCCACATGGGCATAAACAGCAAGGCGGGAACCCACACCAGCAAGGAAATGGAAGGAAGGGGTAAGATCGCCTGATGCGCCGTGTATCCTGGTTACCCAGGATAACCCGGATATAACCCTGCAACAGGCATTAGTCAACCAGGTGAGTAAGGGCAATGCCCAGTTCATCCGGATTCTTGTTAGTGTCAATGGTAAATAATGCCATGCATTGATAGACACAGCCGCGCCTCACAAGTTTGTCTAGCTGCAGTTTGTAAACAAACATGATGTAACCCCCATGGGACATGTGATCCATTTAGTTACAAGCAAAAGCATGATGCAGTCATGGGTCAAGCGGACGTAACTGTCAGAGTACGTGATATTGAGACAAAAAAACAGGCAATCGTAACTACGGAAATTACCGAAAATGATATTCTGGGAATCCCCTGGTCCAATGAACAGTACACAATAGTAGAGACAGCAGCTAGGCATATCCATATTGGCGCGAAGGAGAGGAGGACTGCATACAACATCGACCATAGGCCAACAGATAGCACATCGGATGTGAAATTAAAGGATTTCCGGCATAATTTTCCGCCAGAACATCAGCGCTTACTGACGAATTGCAAAGCAGTTTTCGGCACGCGTGATGTACTGTGCAGGACAACAGTCGTGGAACATGAAATCCCTCTAACACAGGACGAGCCTATCTACAGCAGCCAGCACAATTACCTTTCCTCGCCAAGCCAAGATAATATGGGAACAAATACAGGAAATATTACGGGACAGTGTGATTGAACCCACGCGCAGCAGGTATATTTCCACCGTAATGCTAACGCCCAAGAAAGATGGGACATAGCCTTTTGTGTCGATTTTCGCGCACTCAACTACATGACACATAGCGCCCTACCACCATACGTAATTATTAAGTACGTCTTGAGCACCCTCGAAAGTGCAGAAATAATGCCGTCCCTTGGATTTACGCAGCAGCTATTGGCAGATTCTTGTCTGGCAGGAGTATCAGCCGGCATTTACAGTTTTGTGCAGTGCCCTTCGTTCTCAAGTGCGCAACTGCCACTTTACAGTCTATGATGGTGAGAGTACTAGACGGTCTAATAAGAGACTTCACACTTATATATCTCGACGATGTGGAAGTTCAGTCAGAGACGTGGGAAGAACACGTACACCATATGTCAATCGTCTTAGAGCACCATGCTATAAACGGACTGAAATGTGCTGCCGGCAAATGCCACCTCGGTCAGACAAGCATAGAATTCCTAGGCCATATTGTCGACAAATCCAGAAACACGCTCATGCCAGAACAGTTAAACGTTATCGATGTGCATGCGCCTCCAAGTACACTCAAACAGCTGCAAACATTATTTGGCTTAGTGAACTGGCTGCGCGAACATATAAAATATTTTGCGACAATAACTCTGCCATTAACAGATTTGCTGTTACCGCAGAAGAAATTCGTGTGGGGGAAGGAAGTAGACGAGGCGTTCCAAGCAATCCCAACAAGTTTAGAGGATGTCCCACTTTAGTTCGACATGACTCCACACGCCACCTGTACCTACAAACAGATGCGAGCCAGGAAGGCATCGGCGCACTACTGTACCAGAGCACGGAGTTTGGAGAGAAACGGATCAATGACTTTTCCAGCGCCAAGTTAGGAGCAACAGAACAGCACTATGACGTAAATGTGCATGAGTGTTTAGCCATGGTTTGGGCGATTAAGAGATACCGAGCGTATCTAGAATACTAATGCTTCCCCCTTGCGCACTGACAACAGATCAGTGGATGATCACCAGCAGAGGTCCTGCTTGGCCATAATCAGAGTCTGACCACCGAGAAACTCTGTCCCATCGCTGACAACAGCAGCGCGACAGAGAGCAGTGACACGCGAGAAGAGAGGCAACATCGCCGTCGATGTGAACTGCAGTGCCTCCAAGAACAGTACGCGGCAAAGCGGATAAAAAACACGAGACCCCCACTAGTGATTGAAACTGGACAAGAAGTGTACATGCACAGTCGGTCGCTCAGAGCACCTTCTGTGTGGGATTGGTGCAGAAGTATATGGGATCGCACAAGGTAGTGAAGAGCCTTGGACCCACAACCTACTTGGTCCGAATGGGGAGAAAGTAAGTACAGACCCATCGTGATGACATCTGGTTGTTGCCAGGAGATGTCTCCGACGACACCGCACGAGAGGCCCTGACGACCCCCGATGGCAATCAACCTGCAGAGCTCGTAACTGCCTGCACAGACGGAGAAGGTTGGCCCCAACTTTCAGCAGAAGAGGCACCACCTGGAGGACCGCATTTTGGCGCCAAACACCAAGGGCCAAGGTGTTGAGCAGCCCAACATGGTCAACGGTTCCAGTCTGGATGAGGACACTGATACACATCAATCAAGTGAAGAGACAACAGGAGAGCACGAGTTGGAGATTCCGAGCCGAATGACCCACGACAGGGAAGCCCTTGACGAGGTAGTCAGGCCAATCAGCAGCGAGGAGGGTGTGTCAGCAACTCCGATGAAGGGTCCCTGGGGGTGGAAACATCATAGGCCTAACCTGAACCACTCGTTTTAGTTGGGGAAAGAAACACCTCGAGCTACTGTCGCGAGTTGACGTCAAGAGCCATGTGTATTTCCTTTCCGTTTGTTTATTTTCTTACAAGTCGAAAATGGGGGTAAACTAATCAGCACATGTCTCATACTAATTGTTTATATTCATGATGCCGATAAGGGAGAAATGTTGTGTACCGCATTGTAAATACATACCCGGGACTGTCCGGCATAGTTTTCCTGTGTATGAGGAAGAAGAGTTAAACATATGGCTACAAAGGATTGTTAATCCCAAATTCGATAGATTAGACGATATTGCCACTTATAAAAATGTTCTTGTATGTGATGAACATTTTAGTGTCCACTGCAAGAGTGCTGGTACTCAAAAATTGAAAAAGTTTTCTCTTCCAACTCTAAATTTACCAAGTAAGTGAAACTGTGATATGAAGAGTAACTTTTACCATGTTTGTTTTGAAGTGTGAATATGAATGTAGCCCACCGTTACACTTTTATTAAATTGAAATAACCATTTATTTACAATGGGGCTTGTGACAACCATGTATAAAAATGCCCAATACCATTGCCAACACACAATAGTATAGCAAGTTGACAAACTTAACTTTGTAATTATGTCTTGGCTTTTTAATGTGGATTGCAAAATACTACACTTGCATGCATTGGCCTATTAATTATGTTTTTTGTTTCTTTTTAGTTCAGCTGCATCCATTATAACATTTGCTGTTATTTACTTGCCGTTATGCTTCCTCGTTCTGGTCCTTGTTGCAATGGGAATTGTATAGTAAAATTTGTGCAGCTTGCTTTACCTTACCTACATTGTGAATTGTAATGACTATGAGTAACTTTGTTGAATTTACATGGACGGCATATTAGTATCAAGTTGTGGGATTCACAAGCTTACTCATGGATGTATAATGGAAGTTATTAATAAGGTAAACAAAGTACAATACCATACTAACAGATTACATGGTTTTTATTTGGATTATATACTGTTGATAGATGAATTATACAGAGAATCCTCAATTAGAATTAATATTAGTGTAAATATTTGTGAGCTTTGCGAGTATATGGGTGTTTTCTATATCGCATAACTTCGCTTTTGTTGCACAGCAGTAGCATTTAAAGTATTCTGAATTTGGGAGTAAACATTCTTATGTGTTGAACATTGTATATCTCATAATTTCGAACTGTTTAGCATTTTTTTAGTATTTGTTGAAGTTGTCACACTATATGTTATAAATATTGTTTTTGTTTTCTCTTTTATGTTTTGGATTTTGTTGACTGTGACATTATTTAAATATTCTACTTTTATGACAATTTTTCTCGGTAGTTGTAGATCAACATGTAGATTCTGTAATGCTAGTGTGGTACTTACATTTTTTTTTCACTTGTACAGGAAGTATACATGAATTTTGCCAAGCCACTATGCTAAAACATCCAGACTAACTGCATGATACCATTTTTTTTTTTTTTTTTTTTTTTAAGTTCAAATGCCACCAACTTATTAAAAGATAATAGCTGAAGTACTATATGTAACATCTGTCCTTATATGGTGTGAGTAGGCCTTATATCTAACTGTGAGAATTGGAGATTTGTGATACCTAATGTGATATGCACTCAATATTATATAGCAGTTTCTTACATTAACAACAGTAAACATGTTTACTGAAATTTCTTTGTGCTGTGCAAATACTGCAACACTCTGTCTCATGAACCAGTGTACTTTTTTGACAGTTGTGAAGGTAGTCCTGTACACAGCTGTTTCAATAATTAGTGTTGTCTCCCGCTGTTGCATATGGTGTTTACAAAAACACACGTGGTTGACTGCCAACCTAGTCAGTATGACAGCAGAAAATATTGTGCGATGGAAATAACTATCCACGTGACTGCTGTTAGAACTGTCAAAAAAGTGCACTCGTTCGTGAGACAGAGTATCTGCTTCACCTTTAGGTGCACTGAATGTGAACGTACGTATATATAGTTTTGGTGCATTGTTTTTTTGTTACAGACCCAATACCAGCAAGTTTTTTAGACCCAGCAGCTGAAGACACTGCAGATTTCCTTCTCTTCATGGATAATTTATTTGACAGTGCCAACAGGAGTAGCCCAGTACCAATAGCAGGGAAGAATCTCCAATGTGCGGCACCACACCAAGGATTTTGGGCAAAAGCGCTGAAGCTGTAACGATCCATGAGTTTTCAGTGTCCCAAAACAAAGAGAAGGTCAGTGCCGCCAAACATCAAACACTGGATCACAACAGTCCAAGGTTTAAGAAATTTGTCAAAAATGCTTTTGGATTATAGTTTTCAGTTCGTTTCACTTCGCAACTTCAATCAACCCTTTACAGAACTTTTTTTGGAAATGTAAGAAGCCATGGTGTGCGCAATGTTAACCCAACATCAGTGAGTTTAATTTCTGCATTCAAGTCATTGATTGTTTCAAACTTTATGTCTTCCCACTTTATGTCATTTCAAACTGTGAAGAAGATGAAATATTAGGGATCTGAACAGACTAGGGGATTTTGTACAGACAGAGGTAATTCCCCAAGATAAAGAGCATGTAGTTCAACAAGTCATGGCACCATGTGTAAGAGATATTCCACAAACCAGAATTGCTATTGGAACATCTACTTACATAAGTGGCTTTGTTGCAAAGAAAGTGTTTGCACTGATAAAAAATTTTTTTGGTTTGCAAAGAAAACATCATGAAATGCGAGGAAATGCCACAGCATGCATTCATTATTGCTAGGCGATAATCTCCAAAATCTTTGTGCCTCCCGCATACAAACTTTGTGTCCATGTGCAATACAATTTGTGCTACTGTTCTCAGCACGCTTCCTGAAATTTTTTATTAGCCAGGTGTTGCAAGAATCCTGTTTGATATTGTTGGTGAAATTGATTTTCCCTCTTTGAATTGCAGTGCCCATGATGTGAAATCACTTACCATTAAAGTTGTTATTAAGTTGATGATTCATGCATTGGTTACCAACGTGAAACGTGTGTTGAAAGGGAAAATGTCAGTTCCAGCCACTTGTTCAGATCCGATAAAGCAGCAGGCTCAAAGATTATATAACAAAAGTTCTGGAAGGAAGTAGAAATTGATTTGTTATTGCAATACTTGCATAACACTTAACATAGATAATTAAATTTTGATTGGGCTTACAGAGGCTTTTCAATTCATTTGTGATTTATGCACTGATTGCATGAATGATATGAGTGTTAAGATTTGGTTGTGGTAACCTGCCAAGGCATTTTGATGTCGCCTTCACTCTGCTCGCTCGTGGGCAGACCGATATGGCTCGCTGCACGTCAGCCGCACCAGGTGCATGGGCGCACTTAATGTGTAAACTGTCGTTCATGCACGAACGAGTCTGGTGACCCGCTCACGACCGTTAGAGACACGTCCACCAAAAGTAAACTCGGTTCTATTTGTTTACCTGTGCCAAATGATACGTGCCCCCAAAAGCAGAGCCTAAATTGCATGCAGGAAAACGTTATCTCCCCTTGCTTCCCCATAAGTGCTATGTTTTTGTATAAAGAATGCTCGCCCACATGACATACGTGTGATCACATAACAATTAACCGAGACGCTCATAATTCTTTAAATATTTTTTCCAAGTATAGTGTCATATCTGTTTTTGTTTCTTGAAGGGTATTTTCTGTTTCTTGTTGTTAATTAAAATCACTAAATGATCATGGCGTTTCTGGATGCCGTTTTGCCAATTGAGCCACACTATATTACAAACATTTTGTTCATTCATTTTTACTAAATTAATTTGTGTGTTTTAAAAGCGTTCTGAGGTATGTCGTGAATTTAAAATGTTTACTTGTGTTTTTTATGTCTTATGCACCCCTGAATAAGCATGTGCTTAGAACTGAGCTTTGCAAGAAGCACTTAGCAATAGACGCTATAGACTTTTCCGAAGAGCAGATTATATTCAGTATATTTTCTTTTTAATTCTGTTTGTGCTTTGTCGAGTTTGTTGGATTCTGCATGTGCATTTTATGTATATGTGCTTTTCAACAAATTCCCTCTCTATACTGGCGGGAAGATGACCATTGCTAATAGTATCTCCGTGCCACCATCTTTAGTCGAGAATATTATCGGTGTACCTTTTGATAATATAAAGTTTGTTTCCCTGGCTCGTGTCATCTTTATGTATTTTATTAACATAACTTCCGACCCGGGATCTGGCCCATTCCAGTAAGTGTAACCATGTGGTCATCAACCACTTCAATGAACTGTGTCAAATGCTCGACTAAGACTTTCGTTTTGAGGCGTTGAGCTTCGAGGGGATATCGTCACTGACTCTCGACCCGCAGTAAACCTGAGTTCTCAAGAACCTCGTGCTTATCCGAGAGTAGATAAACTGGTGCCCTTATGGACATAGTAATTTCATCCAAAATCATCCACATCTCAGAGGGCTTGTACGCATATCTTGCATATCCTGCCCCTGGTAAGTGACAGAACACCTCAATTTTGTATTATTGTTTGATTTTGTATGATTGTAATTAATCAGGGTGATAACTAAACCTGAAAATCCTGGAATTAGCCAGGGATTTTGAAAAGAAAAAAAAAAAAAAAAAAAAACGGAAAACCTAGAATCATTCAAGAATTCTTTTGCTGGGTCATGTCCTGTAACTATCGTTTGCGTGTTCCCATTTTGTATATTTCCACCATATGTAAATTTAATATTACCATGGAGTTTATTGCTGCATCAGTCAAGTGGAAAAGTGATTACAGTTATTGTTTGTTCAAAGGTTGATTTACCATGAATGGTCTATAATTTGGGTAGTGTAAGATATTTTGATGAAAATGAGAATGAAAGTAAGTTATCTAGTGTTCAAATTGAGTTTGTATGTACTTACCGTACACAAAAAGGCAAGGTATTAGCAAATATCAAGATAATACATCCTTGAGAAAAACGAATGTTTAAATGCTATCTTTCTTTAATTTCAGACATTGTTTTAGAACTCCATATCAAACACACTTGGTATTTAGCAATAATTGTATACGGAGATAATGTACTACGTATACATGTCCCCCAATGTATTGCCAAAGTTGTTACAGTTATAGTGTAATAGACTATTACAAATGATTGTTTAGGCAACCACAAATGTGATATTTCATTTACATTGACCATGACAATAAACATATGCATATCATTTGTGTTTTTTCCCTGCTAGTTAACAAGTTTCACAAGGACGATGTTTCAAGCTTAAGTTACATAATAGTTAACTAAACATTTCTGTATAAAAAAATTTTTTACATGACTTTCACTGCTACAAGAGAGGAATTTTGTTTCATAAATTTAACTACTTCCCCCTCCCTTATTGTTTGTATTTTGATTTAAAAACTACTAGTGTGTTGCAAAGTTGTTTGATGGCACTTTACCAGCATCAAATTTTAATTGAATGTTTTGTTGCTTAGGAAATGTAATAAATTTTCGGAATCGATTTTGGCACCCTAGATATTATCTCGGTTGCAAATTGTTCTATACTGCCATGTGGAATATGCGAGTGTACTAATGTACATATAGGCTGTAAAATTAATAGATATGTGAGATGATCCAACACCACTTGCATTATAATTAGCACCAAAAATAAGGAAATAACATCCAGTGAAGGAGGGGGGGGGGAGGGAGCATTTTCACTCTTACCAGCTTCCATGTACATCCATTCCCCTTAATTTTTTTTAATATAAAGAACCACAGTTAAAAAGAACTTGAGGAATTTGTAAAAACACATTTTACCTTTCTTGACAGCTTGTGGATTGAACTTGGACAAATCTGATCTTGCTTAGTGCATACTTCTTTAAGGTAAGCTTCACCTAAAACTTTTGATTGTAGTTTCAGTAAGTGTGCCTGCTTTCACAAACCACTCCGTACACCTGACATCTGAACTGCTGCCACATGCTAGGAGTTATTTCATTCAGTATTGTAGCAAATTTTTTGTTTACTGAAGACTGTAGTATAAGCAATTAAGGACAATTTTTGCTGGTAAAGCGACGGTGTTGTGTTCAAGAGAATGACAGCGAGAGCTAACTATGGTAAGTGAACAAAGTCTTTTAATTTGCAGTGTAACTTTTAGGCCTCTCTTTTCAACAAAAACTGGTTTGTTTTAGTACATTACCGAGATTCGAATTGCTAGAAATGTTTCAGCAAACATTTTTTTTTATCTGGTAAGATAATACAGCCCCTAGCAGTTTTATTTTGAGTCGTGCTCATTCAGCAGTTGCCACACTTAACAGTTGTTTATTCTAAGTATGTGATTCGTAGTTACAAATGTAATCTATTTTAAGCATGTAACAAAAGGAATATTGCTAACAGAGCTGTCATAACTGGTTAATGGGTTACACTTGTGTTAATCGAATCACGTTATCATTAGTTTCTGTTAGTAAAACCATTTTAAAAAACTTTTTGTAGGTAGCAAATAAGTTTTTTTTTACAAAACAGGAAAGCAAAATCCCATACCTTACAAGCAAATTCTGAAGCTTAAATGTCTTGGGAATTGTAGATTTTTTTTTTTTTACTGTGACAAAGAACCAAAATACAACATGCTAAATTTTGTGCGCGTTAAAGCGTTAAAATGAGGGAGTGGGTTCCATCAATGAAAGAGTATTATGAACACAAGTAAATAATGTTAATCTATTGTAAGCTGTATGGCAACTTCAATGTGTAGAGTACCCATGCCCTTCTGGTATGGTGTTTTTAACCATCTACAGACACTAAAACAGTTTATTTTAATGTATTAGTTTCCCAGGTTTTCTGTTAAATAAATATAATTTCACTTAATAAATTACTATGTTTTTATTTTAAAATATTAACTACTTGAAAACAACAAAATTTACTATATAACATATATTTTATTATTTTCACAGATTATTTTTAATTTGTAGACAGTATTCATAGATACAGGTAGCTCCCGACGGCAGCACGACTGCAGTCACCAGGAGAAGAGTGTACATTACAACAGCGATGCAAGAGGCGAGGCCAGCGCGGGATGGGGAGGTGGATCAGGCCGCCACCAGCATGTGGACGCCCCAGAAGACACCAAGGACTACAGCAGAAGCCACAGTCTACGAGGCATGTGGGACAGCAGAAGATCCTGGACATGCTGAATCCGAGATGGCAGCAGCAACCAACGTGTCACTGTTGTGTGTGACTCAATGGCTTCAAACAGTATCCAAAAAAAAGGAGGGGGATTTGAGCCATCCACTGTCTCCTCCCTAGACCATTTGCCTGCCGCAGCAAGGGACTTGCTCTGACAAGACGCGCCCTCGACGCAGAGCGCCTCAGCGTGCAGTATTGGTGATGAGTGTCAAGTAGTGTAGCACAGTGCAGGGTAGAGTAGTGCAAGCCAGGGCAACATGGGACAGTTTAGTGTAACTTGTGTGCGAGTATGTTTAGCCAGTCACCGACACTGCGAGGTGGAGTGATATGTGAGTAGCACCAGATTGTGTGGGAAAACATAATATAAATTATTTAAGAGTTCACACAATTCACAATCTCATTGGGAGACTGAGAAAGATGTGCAGATCGAAGCAAGTCTTGATACATACCCTTTTTATCAGTGTTTTTCTGTTTGTTCACAATTTTACGTGCATATTGTTCACGTCATCCATTAACATTTTTCTGAGGGTTTGTTATGTTACTTGCAGCTTATTTGAATTTATTGTGTGCCTCCTGCCGCTGGGTTTGACCCAAAGTAATTTTTATGGTATTGTGTATCAGAAAGATGTGCTGCGTGGCACGTGGGCCCGCCAACACCAGCTCTTGTGCCAAAGTGAGACAGCGCATGGCAACTATAGGGGTGAAAATGGCCACCTTGTATTGCGCAGCACATGCCCGGGTGGAATTCAATCTTTGTTACTAATCATACTAACCACAATACACTGTAATATTCTGGAACCTTTAAGTTTTAACCACCCGGGACTTCACCCCTCCTCAGCTGTTTGGTTTAGCATTGCCACTGGGAGCTTAATTCTCACGCAACTATTGTGCAGGCCCCCTTGGCTTTTATCTGTAATACCACTACCGATCGGTTTAAGTGCAGTTTAAAATTTAAATTTACTAGAGTTGTTATGGAATAAATAATGTCACAGGACCCTCAAATCCTGCCATTTCTGAAGTGTTTATTTTACATGTCAATTCCAAAAGTGTTCTGTATGCAATATTTCCAAGTCAACGTATTTAATCCAGGTGGTATGTAGTCCGCCCTAAGAGTCCACGAAGATTTCCATAAGTGTTTTCATTAATTAATCTACAAGGAGCAGGAAAGGCTGGCATTGGTCGTCGGCAGCACGACCCGGAGCTTCAACAGAGTCAGGTCTCCAACTTCGGCACTGCTTATGGCGATGCCTCGCACCAAGCAATACCTATCTTATTTAACATGTTTTCCTCTAAAAACCTCCTTTTGATTTCTCCACGCCACGGAGGCACCCCACCATCGTTCTATCTTATGCAATTAAATAGCATGCTCACGACTTGCAAATCTAATCCTGCTTCCCTACTCAATCCGCCCCTTAAATTGTTGTGTATCCCCGCAAAGTAGTTGAACATATTTTGTTCTCTGGACGTTGTTCAATTCCCCTCAATATTTTCTACCCTTGTATTAGCGAAACATAATTTAGCCTTTGACAAAGAATTGATGAGGCACCGTGGTGCCTCAATGGGTAGAGGCGAATTTTAAGGAGCGGTAAAGATGGAAATTTGGAAGTTGGTGTTTCAGAGTGGTTTTACCCGGGGCGCCAGGCATTAGTGAACAATGCCGTGAGTATAAGGTAGAGCCGACTCTTCTATCAGGGTCGTTCGGCCGACGACCAAGGCATAATCCTGGGTGATGCTTTTGTGAAGAATCTGTTCAAATTAATTATCCAATGCATACTATGCTGTTAGTCATCTGTGCTAGCCATACACCCAATAGCAGAGTTGCGTTGCAACTAAATGGTAGCCGAGAATCTGTGTATTGCGCCGTGACTTATGGGGCTAGTCACACACCCATACTTTGACTGCACACGTCGAAAACATACAAAGGCTTTGCATAATAAACCTTTACATTAACACTTGGAAAATTGGTGTGTATAGTGAGTGCCAGTGCCCGTAGGCCACAAAATAAAGTACACACGAATGTTCTCAATGTGATCACTTATTTTTTTACTGGAATCATGGTTCTGGGTCCAACACTTCACAAAGTTCTGGGCTTAACCCGCCAGCATGGGTATCACAAAAAAATTGGCGCAAAGCCTATAAAAACTTACAAGCAGTTTTATGCTTTCCCAGACGATGAAACCCTGAGGACGAGGGAGGTGGTGTCCTGGCAGTTAGTACAAAACAATTCTGGTGAAATTAAACGCTATTGCTGAGAATGATTGGTTACAAAAGTTGAATGCCATCAGGGTGCACGAAACTAGAGTCGCGGTGCGGCACACTGCCGCTGTTGACAGACCAGCAGGCAGTGTGGAATTACTTGCTAAGACACGTGCTACACATGGAAAAACCTCTGCATTTTTACCTTTCAAAATAACAGTACATAATAATTGCAACAACACTTAGTAAGTATTACTTGCAAAAACTACGTTGACGAGGTGGATACGATGCACGTGTGAAATGGTACATTAAATAACATGTCAAAAATACACTAGCACTGCACTGAATGAAAAATGGGTTATTCCTTTGCTTGTGATTGGTGCACATGTGAGTGCGCATGACACCAAATTACTTACAAAACCTCTAGAACATAATTACTCAAATTAACTGGTCTTTTTGCGGCGAAGTGTAGCAATCTGCACAGCACAGAATGTGGTGCTGAGGCGTTGCACTGCACTCTCTGCACTCACATCTTTCCCTGCCCTACTTACACTCGCAGACATTTCCCCATGCGTCACTACACTGCACTTTCCTTGGGGCTTGAGTGCGTATGTGTGCTGCACCATTGAGCAGCTGTCAAATAGATCTGAGGGAGTGGGGGAGTGGCACCCCCCCTACACCCCGCAAGACAGTTTAAGGCACAGTAGGGGCACTGCTTCCCTCCTTGCTGTTTCCGGTGTACCCAACAGGGACTCCAACAGTCTCCTTGAGATCTCGAAGTGGTGGCTTCGGTTGCTGTTCCATCCAGCTCGGCTCCTTGCAGGACGTGTTACTGCCCCCTCAGCTGTTGCATGCCGGTGGTGGCTGTATCCGCCGACATGTGACGTGACTGGCGTGGGTAGTATGAGCCGGCCGACCCATTGCCATCGCTGTCACTACTGCTCGTGCCTTCTTGCCATGCCAACTGACTTCTGGGGGGTGGGGTGTGTGGACCACCCTGCTGCGACCCCCTAGCTCGTACTGATTCCTGTAATTTTTCTCGTTGCTCTACCTCTTCCATCAGAGATACTGCACTGACAGGCGTCGGGAAGGCTGTTGACAGAGTCATCGTTGGTAGTACTGGGGCCGGTTCCGGGACTGGTACTTGGACGGCGGCACTTGAAGGTGCTTACACTCATGTGTCGTCAAGACTGTCTCCTCACTTGCTCCTTGCTCTCCACTTTCTTCTCCCATTTGCTCCTTGCTTGCGGTGCTGGGGCAGTAACGTTGGTCTGCATCTCAATCGCCCCTTCAATTGTATCCATTTTGGACCCGACCCCCGAGAGATGTGGACATGTCTGACATCGGCTGCATTTGGGTGCCAGGTGACGGCCCCTCTGGTGGAGGTGCTGAATTACCTTTCTCCCTTTCTTCTTCCTCGCAAAGCTAGGCAGCAAGTTCGCCATAATGGTGATTCAGGGTACCGGATCCGTCCTCGCCGGTGATATCCCTGGGTGCTAGGCAGATGTCATCCCAGTGAGCCCTGACAATTCTCCGGCCCACTCGGACCAAGTACGTAGTTGTTCCCACGCTCCGGATCACCATGTGTAGACTGATCCATTTAGTGGCCAGGTCCACGTAAAAATTCTGACGTGCAGCTAATTGCTGATGGGCATGAAGGTCTTAGTTGTAACACCAGGGGTGGTCATGTAGTGCTAACAACCCACCTCGCAGCGTACTGGCGTTGTTTTCGACAATGGTGGCACCTCTCTTCTCTCTATTCTACACTGCTGTTTGTGCTTACTTGCAGGGCCAGGTTGTCGCCCAGCAGGACCTCCGCAGGGGTTCGGACGGTGGCCGCATTTACAAGCCGGCGGAGGTTGAAGAGGGCGGCAGACAGGTGGTATGTTGCTCCCCCCCCCCCCCCAGAGCCGTAGTTGTGCCTTCAGTTCCTGGTTGCTGTGGTCCGCATGGTTCGCTCGTGGGTGGTACACCGCTGTCTTCAAGTGGTACACCCCCCATCTTGTCCTGCCAGTAAAGTGTGTGTCATTGCCTGTCAGCTATCATTTAGGATAACCCCAGCGCAGAACATACTCTTCATACTCTTTTCCCAGCACTACCACTATATTACTGACTCGTGCACTACTGATAGCATATGCGTCTACCCATCGAGAGAAGTTATGTGACTTCTAATATCAACTTTCTCCCTCTGGGGGTGCGGAGATACAGCCCCATTAACTCTAAACTAACAGTTTCAAACTGCCATTTGGGCAGGCGGTGTTTTGGCTGCTGAACCCAGTTTGATCTCTGTTCTTTAAAATCTGACATCTCACACTTGCGTAGTAATTCCCACGTATCACGTGCTTCCCGGCGTTTCTAACAGTTTGTTCAGTGCCCCGGGTCCCAAGCTGCTTGACTCGCATGCACATCAGTTAGCACTGTCTTCCTCTGGGTTCTTGGTATGAATAACCTCCATTTGTATTGGTCACCTCCAGTCTGTTATCCACGACATGCCACTGATCAATAGGTTTCCTTCTGCGCAGCTGTGACCTCAAAACTTGCTTGCGCTTGTTCCACCTCCTGATATACTTCACTCGCGAGCTGATCTTGATTGATCACGTGCAAATGATTTACATGTACCTCATGAAGCAGCTCCGTGCTGTCGGGAGGCAGGGCGTCATCCCACTCGATGTCATCTGTCACTATGGTGCTGTTCCTATGTCACGCTTGTCAGCCAGTTGATTCTCCTTGCCGGGGACATAATCCACCACAAAATGACATGCTTGGAGGAGCAGCACCTGTTGGGTCAGTTTGCTTCATGCTTCTTTGGAGTTGTGAAGCCAGACGAGACATACATTATCGGTTCGCAATATGAACTGGCAGTACTCCAAGTATGCACAGCACTTCTTCACCGCCCATACTAACGCCAGGCATTCGCACCCATTCAAATCTTATTTCCTCTCCGTTGCACACAGTTTAGCACTTGCGAAATCAATCACCTACCATGTTCCGTCGTCCACGCATTGGTAGAGGATGGCCCCCAACCCCTCCTGGCTGGCGCCCGTCTAAAGTAAAGTTGCCTGCTTGTGTCATATCTATCTAGTGTGGGACATTCTCGGAAATTGGTTCTGATCTCTTGGAAAGCTTTCTCCTCGGTTTCTCCTCATACAAACTGGTGCTGCAGCAAAAGGAGGCCCTTTTCTGGTGCTGTTTTTACTCCTAATAAACTACCACAACCAATTGCAAGTCCGAAAAACTTATGTAATTGCTTGTGGGTTTTCAGTGGGGGGTAATTACAGATCACTTGCAGCCGCTTGCTGTTGGGATTGTTCTCATTTTTCCTGCACGATATGCACCAGAAACTCCAGAACGTTTTTTCCAAAATGGCATTTGTTGACTGGGCAGGCGAGTTTGTTCATGGTAAGGCATTCCAGCACCCTGGACCAGCTGTCGGACCAAACTACCACGTCGTCCAAGTAGGGCAATGTGCACTCGCCTATCAGTCCGTCCAGGACACAGACCATTATGGACTGGAATGTGACAGGCACACACTTCAGTCTAAACTGCAGCGCACAGAACTGGTACAGCATTCTATACAGGGTGGTCAATGCCATTTTCTCTGTCCTCTCGCTTTACTGGGATCTGCCAGTAATCACTGTGCAAGTCCAGTTACGACATTATCTTGGCATTACCCAGCAAACTCAAGGCATCTCGTACACTGACATAGGGTGGTAAAGCACTGCGGATCACCTGGTTGATGGGGCGGAAGTCGATGCAGAACAACCAGCTGCCATCTTTCTTAGGTGCGAGTGTAATCGCCGAGTTATTACGGCTTCGCATCGGTTCGATAAAGCTAGCATCTCTCTCACCTGCTCGCAGATTATTCTTGCCTGATGGGTTAGGTAACTTCGGGGCGGAGCAAAGACAAGTTCTCCTTGGATTAGAGGGATCTCTCATGCTCCACGACAGTAGTTTGTCTCAGCGCATAGTGCTCCGCGAAAACTTCGCGGCGCTCGTCCAACAGCCGCTGAAATGCTGCCTGGTGTTGTGGTCGAACTGTCAGCAGATTTTCCTATCAATGTCATACACTGCCTCTCTTTCCTTGGCTCCAAAGTGAATTCTCCCTGCGGCTGGTTTCACTATGGTGTTCTGCTCTTGCATCCATGGCACACCCAATATCGCATCTTCCTTAATCTCATCCATCACTATTGCTGTTGTAAGTTGCCAGGTCACGTACTAGCACTACCACCATGACTTGCCCCTCCACACCACAACTGTGCTGGCCTATTGCAAGTCGTATTAAGTGATTGGTGGGGGTGGTATCACGGGCATTAACAAAGCACCGCATCAATGAGCACATGACACGGCATCCATTAAGATGTACTAGTATGCACTTGCTCTGTACGAGCGCTTGCTGTAGGGTTTTTTCTTGGTGTGTTGTCTGGACTGGGGCATCGGAGACGTCCAGTCTCCTTGCCCCCGCTTACCGTTTCCCTTGTCACTTTGTAATTGTCCAAGTGGGTTGCTCGGGCACTGACTGGCAGTGGTAGACCTCTGCAGGTCTGCAATAGTAACAGGGCATCTGGAGTTTGTAGCCACAGTCCTCCCTGATGCATTTATTTCCCCATCACTTTACCTTGGAGTATTTCCTCAGCTGAGGTTATCACCGCGGCATGCACTGTTCCTGTGGTCATCCGTCCCAATTGTCCTTTCCCATCACAGTTCCGAACCAGGTTTTGCACTCCATTCGTAATGTTCCCTGTGCTGGACGCAATAGTTGCCCGTCGACTTGTGCCGCCCTCACGTGGCACCCGACTCGCAGCACAGTTGACGTGTTCCTCTCCAGTATGACTGTGGCCCTTAACACTTCTGCTACGCCGCTGTTCAGGAATGGTATAAGTGCTCCATATAATCCAACACTTCCCATTTGGATACCTGTGGCTGGAACTTCCGGATGTGTTGTACCTTATGCGTAATGAACGTAGGTAATTGCTGTTCGGACTGTTCTTCCTACCACAATACTTTCGCTTGCGCCAGCAGTGATGTGAAGGTACTGCCATACCGGCATTGGAATGAGTGCACAATCTCGTCATTGCGAGTAAATGGGTTTCTTTCTCGGCTCCTGCGGCCAATTTTGGTTGCCATTTAGTTTGTTACTATGCAGTGAAAATGATGCGACAGGAGTTACTATAAAAAGGGGGGGGGGGGGGGGGGATATAACAACACAGACATCCCATCATGTTGTTACTGACCTCATCCTTTATTTCCCCATGTGGTTGCTGCTTGACGTGACACTTCAGTTCGGCAATGAAGCCATCCCAGTCATGTGGTAGGTTTGGGTCCCGAGTTTTTATTTCAATTATCACACACAAACTGCAGTCCTGTCGTGGTGTTAGTTAAGACCTCACTCAAACACTCACAATGGTAGTTTTTCGACACTGCTCATAGTTTAGTAACAAAGTCCTCTGGCTCTTAAGGGTCAAATCTGGGTGCATCATTTTTCCACACACATTTTTTTCGGTCACTTGAAAAACACTCCATAGAGGTTCCCCTGTACTCCAAAATCGGTACCTCTTATGTGCGGAAAAAAAACTATATTGTTACAATTTAAATGCAGAGCTTCAAACAAACTGAGACTGAATAATGCATACACATATATTGTCGCAGTAACACAATGATCACCTGAAGCAAAATAAAGCACAATGGAAAATACATATTGAAGAAATGAAAGTTTCTGAATAAAGAAAACCAGCGCCAAAACAAAGTTTTAAAAAAGTGAACACATGAAAATGTAATTTTTCCCAAAAAGAACGAAATATCCTCCAGTGATTCAAGGGCTCAGTCCATAACAAAAAGCATTAGTTTAATGCTCACAGAGGATTTCTCCCTTACAGTTATGTTGAAGAGGAGGGATTCATTGACTTTACGGCTAACCCCAATGTAGCACCAAAATCTCCAACACCTACGTACTTGCTCTTTTTGCAGAAATGCAAAACAATGGTAACACCAGACCACGAATCTCTACTGTAACTCACCATTATCTCTGATGGTTGGACATCTACAGCTGTGGATAAGTATGTGAGCAACACCTCAATTTGTAGACAACTCTTCACCCCGGATATCATTCTCATGAATGAATCAAACACCAGCCAGAACATAACTGGAAGAGTGGGGAATACATGTACAATCTACTGTGTAACTGACCTTAAGACGCGCTGCCCCTAGTTTGTTCACACCAGTTCAGGGTTTTGCCCAGACCTTATCACACCTGACAAAGTTGTCCAACATTAAACCGAAGGAATTTTGTTTGCAAGAAATTAAAATCCAAATTTGACATCTACAAGGACGGTTTATCTGCAATCATTGCAGATCCAAGATTTCGAGCAGCTTTGGTTAACAAAGTAGTTGGTGTAACTAATTTGGAAAGTGAATTACAGAAAATGAATGTAGAGGTTTTGTCAAAATCAACCAATACAAGAACCAAGCAGTAGCACTTCTCTCTGGTCTACATTTGAAGAAATGCCCAATGAGTCAAAATGTCGTGATTGTGTTGAATTGAACGTACTTAAATGAGAGGTGCATAGACCGAAAAAATAACCCATTACTCTGGTGCAGTGAATACAAGAACATTTATCCAAAAGTGTCAAAATTGCATTAAAATATCTAGGAATACCTGTCACTCAGGTTAGCAGTGAGAGATTGTTTTCCATGGCAGGAAATATTGCGACGCAGAGGCCCCACAATCTGCGCTCAGAACATGTCCAGCAAGTTTTTCTGCATAAATGAATGCTGCTCTTGTGTTCTTTACGTAGGCTATATGTTTTAGGTTTCAGAATTGAAGCACTGTGTATAAACATTGTTGATACTTATTTCTTTAGTGTATGCAGTGATGTGTTTCCTTTAACATAATTTTTAAGAATACTTTAATGTTGAAATGTTTTCAGGTACGTTAGCATTTATTTTCTTCTGAAAAGGCATTAGTTTAAAAAGTTATACCAAATCTGCAGCCAGTATAAAATAATTTATAGCGGAGACTTAGGAAATATTTTAAACATATTTTGTAATATGGCGGTATTTATAAAGTTTGTAGGTACCTAAATATACAACTATTACTTTCTTGCAGATTTTAATATTTCAGTTTATCATCAGCTGTACAAGATTACAGTAAGATCAGATTATATACACGTGTTTTATTCCATTGTTCGGTGTCTAGTAAGCATACATTTCTTTTGGCAGTAACAATACAAATGTGTTGAATAAACTTGAAAACTTTAGCCTACTATATACGATGTATATTTAGGTATACATGAGGAGTTCCAATACCATGCTTTCTGATAACGATACCCCGATATCCTGACACCAATGCCATCCCTTTCGTTTGTTGTTCCAGCTCATTATTATTGTGCATGATATATGTATTTTGGAGTGTATTGGCAGCACCAGAAGTTTTTGATGAAAAATTAGGAATAATTAATATTCCAAGTATAGGCGCCACTAAATTCTTGTATTCCTGTAAATAGAGTTAAATCACAATTTAGTACAAATATAATAAAGTCAGACTTAATTTCTCCTCTATAAAACATTTGTGAAGTAAAATTTGTATTATGTTGCAATATTTACAAATATACATCGCGAGGTTACTATTCCACAGATGGTAACGTGACGAGAAAGCAAAACCACGGACACATGTTACACAAAATGGTGTGTATCATGTGCTCTTGTGGCGGCAGGTGGGCGAACAAACTATGTAAAAAATTTCTTATATATCAGCAAAATTCACAAAATGGCATTCATTAAGATGCACATATGGCGCTGCAGCAGGCGTGCACATTAGTAAGAAATCCTTCTCTCGTAGAACAGCTAAATTATTTTGGCATGTACGGCTTCTATGACAGAGCTCCAACTTGTTTACAATTTCGCATGTGGGATAAGGTTATTTTATTTATAAACGTGAGTGAAAAAATGATTTCACGAGTGATCAACACTGTGAAATGTTCAGCAACACCATATAATTTTTGTGTCTATAACCGTTACTAATGTATCTGCCCGATACAGATACACCGGGAAAAAGTTAAACATCGGCCGATAGCGATACTTGGTATCAGTATCGAAACAAATCCAATTATATATATATATATATAGCACTTCAACTTCGATTTTCCTTTGAAGGTAACATGATGTAAGATTCGCTTAGCATTAAAAGACCTTCGCACATGCCTCGTGATTGGTCCAGAAGTCAG
This sequence comes from Dryococelus australis, assembly GCA_029891345.1. Classification (NCBI taxonomy): domain Eukaryota; kingdom Metazoa; phylum Arthropoda; class Insecta; order Phasmatodea; family Phasmatidae; genus Dryococelus; species Dryococelus australis. Next base: position 93,954,904 of record CM057006.1, on the reverse strand, counting down.
TCAGTCGTCTGTCTTGGAGAAAAAGGACGTCGAAGGGAGAGAACAATTTCCCTTCCCCCACCTTGTATCCTCCTCTGTTACTCTCCTGGTTATGCTGTAATGTTAAGACGAGGAGAGCAGCACACAGTGCAGATGTGAGTGGAGTACAGTAAATTCCAACACTTCACTGGTGTTCACTTTATTTTATTTATAGCAGTGTACAGCAGGTTAGGAGGCGGCGGCCTTGGCAGCCAGCCGCTTGTCTCTCTCCTCTGCGATGCTCAGCTTCACTCCCTTGCCCTTCGGCAGCGACACGTACGCCTTCGTTGCCTTTCCAATTATGAACACGTTGTTCAACCTGTGACACAAACACACATCATCTCTATTTCCTGTTTCACAGTTATTTGAGCACATCTGAAATGCATGTATTAACGCTCAATTCAAATTATTAGGTTAACACTTGTGAATATTGGCATTTTTTTTTAAATCATATAGTCAACTCTAGAGTATATGATCCTTCACGATTCATGGAAAAAGGGTCATTATTAGAATTCTCATTCTCATAAAATTCTGCCTAAGTCGTACTTATGCTGTTTTCGAACGGCTCTTATTGCAAAATTACACATTATAGTGATCAAATACCGCCAAATACTGATCGTACGCGTTCTCAAGTTACTTGAAAATGAGCTCGTACGCTCTATGCTTTTGTGACATCGATTTTGTCTTTTCATTTTTTAAATTCACTTATTTCCTCTGGGCTTTTCTATAACTATTATTTATATATTTGTATTTATTTAAACTCCTTCTTTGTTGCCATATGCGATCACCCAGCAAATATAATTAATTAGCTATTGTATTGCTTTCTTGTCACTTCGTTGATTTGTTTGTTTCGGCAGTGCTTATTTATTTGGGTACAGTATATGTTTTAATACCACCTTACTTTGTTATGTTGGTGGTTTGTTTATGATTTGTGATTGAACCAAGGGTCGACTGTCCTTTAAAATGAAGTGGAGTCTTTAAACTAATTAAAAGTCATTAATGCTCGCACATGGGTAACAAGGAACAAGTAAAATATATACACGGATATGTATTTTGCCACTAAAATTGACAGTTTACTTAGTTAATTTTTTAAATTTGATTAGTAAAACAATGTTGGCAGTGACAAAGCTGCAAGGAAACTTAAACATTGGTTAAGTTTTTTCAAAAAGGTTGCTATTTAAGATATTTTTTCCCCAAATAAACAACTTATGTACAGTAAAACCCCTCTATTATGACCCCATTTATTACAACTACCTCTCTATTACGACCCAATCCTGAGGAACAATAAACAATGTATGTACAGTAAAACCCCTCTATTATGACCCCATTTATTACAACTACCTCTCTATTACGACCCAATCCTGAGGAACAATAAACAACTTATGTACAGTAAAACCCCTCTATTATGACCCCATTTATTACAACTACCTCTCTATTACGACCCAATCCTGAGGAACAATAAACAACTTATGTACAGTAAAACCCCTCTATTATGACCCCATTTATTACAACTATCTCTCTATTACGACCCAATCCTGAGGAACAATAAACAACTTATGTACAGTAAAACCCCTCTATTATGACCCCATTTATTACAACTACCTCTCTATTACGACCCAATCCTGAGGAACAATAAACAATGTATGTACAGTAAAACCCCTCTATTATGACCCCATTTATTACAACTACCTCTCTATTACGACCCAATCCTGAGGAACAATAAAAAGTTTGGGTCGAAAAAGTAGAAAATTTGAGGCACGTCTAAAAATAGATACGGTAATCTCTCACCAACCGCGGTATCTTCAAATGCAGTATCAGTTATGCACGGATTTGTTTTTGTAGACCTATTCTTCAACAGTAGTAAAAGTTTCTATTATCCACAGTTTTCAATCTATGGAAAACTTGCCTTTACTGATATTAGCGGTCATCCATTTCTCAGAACTTTGACAATTGCTGTTCCAAGCAGCGTGAAGCAATAAATTACTTTGTGGTATTTGGGCGTGTACGCATACCGCCACCTCTGCCTTACTCCAACTCATTTCTTACTTCCGTCAACCCTTCTCTGCTCATACCTACATAAAGTGATCATTTTAGTTTGGCGAGAGAGGCCGTGTGCGTGTATATGCCACGTCAGTAACGACAGCCGTAGCCGCCGCCCACGAGTAATCTTATAGTGATCGGTAGACAGCAGCGTGAAGCAGTTGGCTTCGGTATGAGCAACAGCTGAGCGTGATGCTTGTGCCAGGGACGCCTACTTCACAGCCCAGCCCGAGGATCTAGATCTGAGGGACAGCAGTAAGCTGCCGTGCCCAGTCATGCTGCAGAGAATCTAGGCGCTCGCCCAGCTACACACACACACGACCAATATATTCGCAGCTAGCCGCAGCACACGAGTGATTTAATCTAAATAATGTATCTTCATATCTATCATCAATAAATAAAGTGCGGTGTTTTACTTCAAACGTAAGGCAACTCCAACAGGATTTTTAGTTGCTGGTTTGTACATAATACATCCAATTTTCTAGCCATGAAAGAGCCAGACCAAAGCGAGAGCATGGGGCAGGCACACATATTGCGCAACGCCATCTACGCTTTATGATCGCTAAGTGCCTCATAGCAATGTATGACCCACGAGACTTGTGTAATAGATATTTTATAGTAACTTTATATTTTAATAATACATAGTCGCACACTTTCAATGGCCACGTCATACTGTGTTTAAGCCTTTTTACGACAAGGGGTGGTCCAATATGCCTTTCTTGGGTATAAAATTAATCAGGAGACATCCAGCTATTAAAATATATAAATATATATGCATTTATATTTAATTTAAAAAGTGGTTTTTTATCTGCTAGAGACGATTGAACATGAAGTTTGTGCAAAAAATGCAAGTTTGGTGGCATAGGGGTTAGGGGTGGGTCAAAATCGTCCCAATTTTTTATTACAACCTCCCCTGTGTTACAACTATATTCTCAGGAACTGTGAGGGGTAATAATAGAGAGGTTCTACTTTACCTTTAATTATGATAGCATTTCCTTGGAATTTTACGATTAAATCAGCATATTTTTGCTTCAAGCAATTGAAAGAATATGGCTTATATATATATTGTTTATAAACAGTATCCAACTTTCACGTACATGTAATTTTAGCAAACCAGTCATATTTAATGTTCCCCAATGTTTCTTTTTGAGTTTAATACGTCAGTCCAACCCAAGTCACGACTAAAAGTGTGTCCATACTAAAGTAAGATGATCCCAGAACTAACAAATATAGTAACTGCTCTCTGAATATAAAAAAATTTGGTCGGAGGTTGATCTTTCCTTAGTCTGACCTAACGATAGCTATGAATATGGCCCTACGTTAAAAACAAGATAAAGTAAGTTATGAAGAGGGAAATAGACACAACGTGTGCATGCATACCTGGTGGCGAAAGTATGTCCTTGCGAGTCCTTGACGTGAACAATGTCAAAGGAACCAGGATGCCTCTCCCGACTGACGACGGTGCCCACACGCCCCAAGTTACGTCCTCCCGTGATCATGCACAGGTTTCCTGCAAACACCAAACTAATCTGAGACCACCCTTCAACATTTTGTTACAACAAGCACACATACAGTTATAAGAACAGCCAACGCTCCAACAGAATTCAGAAGCTAGCAGTATCCTTATAACAAATTACCTAACATTTACACAATTCAGGGTTCTCACCTTTCTTCATTTAGAAATTCCTTGACATTTCCCTTATTTACAGACAAAAATAATATTTACCCCTGATCTTTTCTTCAAAATATTTCCATATAATGATATTCTCATTTATATTGTAACACATTTGACAACAATACACTTCAAAAATTACACTACATATATTGAGAAACTTAATTTGGTCCACAGACATCAAAAATGATATTTTATATGGAAATTAAAAGCCTAATAAGTTTTTACATTCTATGACCATTCTCACCACTAAGATTATGCATATTAAAGGCACAACTTGCTACTTAATGAAAAATATTTTCACCTTGACGAGAATATAACGTCTGTAAATGTAACATTAATTGGTTGCAGTAGGCCTCAAGAGAAACTGAATGTGCAATAATATTTGTACAATATAGTATCATACCTGAAAGTGTCTGCATTGGAAATGAATAGAGATAAATATATTACCAGACAATTTAATTATAGGTGAAGCGTAATTTTAATGGAGAAATCAAAGTAAACAATGGTTCAAGGTTAATATTTACAGGCAGTAGTTAAACCTAAAACCGTTGATGCCACTCCCTCTCACGAGAATTAATAATTCCGAGAGGTAGGGAGGCTGAATTCCCTACTGGTACAATAACATTAATTCACGGTATCCTTGGTGAGAGGGAATTACTACGGTACAGTTACCTGGCTGGGTCATAGTTCTTCCCACGTTGGTCCCTCTAAGCAGGTTATTATCCTCGACAGAATCCAAACGTCAGAGTGAGTTTAACCAAATACATCTCCCATCTCGGGAATTAAGTTATGCTCACTACGAAGGCAGCCAAAAATGTTCATGATGCCAGCAGTCAGAGGATAGAATTAAAATGAAAACCAATTACACGGAGTCGGAAGGCTATGGCCGGCGGCAGCCTGAGATGATACGAATCCAGCTGAGGGAGCTACTACAGGCCTTCTGCTTATGGTTGATTGGGAGGTACCTTACCCGCTGGCACGTACGAGTCACGGGTCCTGGGTTTCGTGTGCGCGGAAGGGGTTGTAACAAATAGGCGATGGGTGGGTCTGGTCTGTAGTGCTCATTCTATGGAGTGACTGAACCATGCCAGTTCTAAAAAGAGTATCTCCACACTGTCTTATTGCCTCACTTCCAAGAGGAGCGAGATAACCTACCTAGGTATCTACTTTAAAAATAAGGATACAAGGGCAACATAACGATTGTTTTCATTAAGTGTGTCTTCCAGTCAAAGTATACTTTTCTCTCTGGGCTTCTAATTCTGCCTGACTTGCTTGGCATGCTAATCTTTTGAGCGTGCTTCTATGTCCTTATGTCTTGTAGGGCATCTCGACAAAGTAATTAAATTACCAGCCTTGTGCAGGCTGGGACAAGACTCCAGGATAAGAAATCAGCCCGTGATCCCGGAGTTATACCCCGCTGAAGAGGTGGGCATCTTGGGATCTTCCTGGAGTAATCAGTCCATCTTCAGGCTGGGAACATCCCAAAATCTTCGGTCTGTTTCTCCCTCTCAGTTCAGGTAAAATGAGATGCGTTTACAATACACTATTGTCCTTTTAGTAAACTACAGAAAACCCTCCAGATTCAGGCAGTAGTTGGTACCTCATGGAGCTAGCCTTATTCAGGCAGAGGTCGAGGTTGTAGCTAGGATAAGAGGCGTTAAGAATCTGGAGTTTGATTCCCTGATAGGTCACATGGACCAAAAATCCGAGAAGGCCGAAGAAAATCCAAGGAAATTACCATTCACCTATCCTACTCAGTGAGTGAAACAACTATTGCCCTAGGACCATTGAAATTAATAAAAAACCATTTTTGTGAAATAATCTAATGCAAAAAACACATGATCTACAATAGTAAATGTACAATTTATTTAACACGTTCTGAAGGACATATAGGTGCGTAGCGCTGCACCATAAGTAAAAATAAATATTACGCAAATGCCAGGTGAAGGCTACCCGCATGAATATATCAGTGAGAGCTAAATGTGTTAAGAGAGATCAGTTCTAGCCGCCCAGGAGGGACATCACAGCCTACTACCGCAGATATTAGAGGGAATGGTTCCCGGGTAGGGATTCAGGTGAGGACGTAGAGATTCATCCGGCTGGTGGCGTGGAGACGTCTACTTGCAGTGACTGACGTGTGGTTCTTCGAAGACGTAGTAGATAGTTTCTTCGACACGTGAACCTAATAGCATCTACTCTCTGAAATGGCTCAGGCCTTGGGGACTGGAGTGTCTGAGCAGCGTAAATGCTCCGGAGACTTAATGCCAGTGCAAGTGGCCTAGTGGTCAGATTCCTGAGATACTGGCTTCGAGTCTTATGCAGACTGAATGTGCAGGAATTGTACCATATCCCTCTGTCTAGCTACGAAGCCTCACTCAGGCTTGCTGGGATCCTCGACCTTACACGGGCTGGAGGACCGACGAACACTCACGTGTGTACATCTCGCACCTCCTTATATACCCGGAATCTCAACTTGTGGGCTGTCCAAGGGGCGCAGGTGTTGCAAACCTCTCTCCAGAAGGTTTGGATTATTCAGAGTCCTCTCCTTATTTCCCCTGTTGGAGGCTGTTGACATTTGCATCACCTCTGCTCGAGGCTCTGAGGGCTCCAGCATGGATGCTGCGATCTTGCATCCTCCCCGGGAACTCGCATCTCTGGCCTACTGGTGTTGATGGTTCCGTCGGCAAATAAAATCTTGAGAGGCAAATATGGGCTACCGCATGGCAACTTCGGCGGACAGTACAAATTCTTAATTTATTTCCCGTGTCTTTAATCACCCATTAGGCTGGGAGTGATCCCATAGGCTTGAAAATTATTGTTCTGCCGCTGTATGATTTCCCCATGAGGGTTCCAACACTTGAGATGGGGTGAAATTGAAAAGGAGAGTGCGCATCCTTGATGTGCAGGGGTGCGCCATGCATCACCATAAAGTTAATAAAATATCTTTACAATACTACAAAAACTAACCAAATTAGTAAAGGGGGCTTAAAAATTATTAGATATATAATTTAGCATCTTACAGATAATTAGGAAAAGCTGTTTCCTAGTCAATAGTACGAGAATATATATATATATATATATATATATATATATATATATATATATAAAGGACAGGAATCCAAGTACTCACAGTCTACTACTTGTCGATAGGTACAAGTAGTAGACTGTGAGTACTTGTCGATAGGCACAAGTAGTAGACTGTGAGTACTTGTCGATAGGCACAAGTAGTAGACTGTGAGTACTTGTCGATAGGCACAAGTAGTAGACTGTGAGTACTTGTCGATAGGCACAAGTAGTAGACTGTGAGTACTTGTCGATAGGCACAAGTAGTAGACTGTGAGTACTTGTCGATAGGCACAAGTAGTAGACTGTGAGTACTTGTCGATAGGCACAAGTAGTAGACTGTGAGTACTTGTCGATAGGCACAAGTAGTAGACTGTGAGTACTTGTCGATAGGCACAAGTAGTAGACTGTGAGTACTTGTCGATAGGCACAAGTAGTAGACTGTGAGATCTTGCCGATAGGCACAAGTAGTAGACTGTGAGTACTTGTCGATAGGCACAAGTAGTAGACTGTGAGTACTTGTCGATAGGCACAAGTAGGAAGAGACAGTTGTATCATGCGATCGCACAACCGCGTGTAAAAACCGTCTCGTCCTACTTTGTGTGTGCGCCTATCGACAACTAGTAGACTGTGAGTACTTGGATTCCTGTCCTTTATATATTTTTAGTATCCTAGCAGCCTATTTGCAATCTCAAATATGTGTACAATTAAAACAAGCAGCACAACGAAAAACTTGATATTACAAAACAAGACAAACAAAGGCGAAAACCAAAAACAACATTCCACTGTAACTTGTGAGCATCAATGTGTTACAAAATTATGAAAGCCAAAGGAGCACACCAAGTACGAGTGCTAAAACAATGTGAAGTTAAGATGCTACACTATTCACTGACGCATGCCTGGTTAAGGTCTGCTTGGAACAATCACCTTGGATTTATACACTAGACCAAGAGTGTGGTATTATAGAGGTTTGTCTGTGGCTGGCGAGAGGTGTTAATTACGGACTTACTCCGAAGACAGTCATGAGGCTGATGGAGTTGAGGTTTCGACTCTTGACCTCAACTTAATAGTCTCTGGGTTGCTCCACACCGTATTGATGGTTCCAGATGACATATTGCCAGCTCCAGATCCTGGGATTGGCCATGATCAGGCCGTACCAAGCCTCGGTCTCGTAAATCACTAGTCGCAGAAAATTTAACACACTCGAAACGCAGCAAATCTGCTGTGAGAAAAACATACTAATTAAATTACTTAGCCACTTTTAATTTCATTATCGATAGAGGAATTAGCTTTGTTAGCAGACAGATGTGGTGCGGTGCATTTATAACCTGCCTTATGTGTCTTGGCTATGATTGCACCACGTGAATTTAAGCGCGTGTGTTCACGGGCATTAAAACTTACACTGAAAGTTAATTTGAGTAAATTTATGTCAAGGTACACACATTTTACTACCTAAACTAGAACAAAAAATTTCAAAATTCTGTAATAGAGGTAATGAAATTCCAAAGAAAATAGCAGCAAACTAAAAACATGAAAGCAATGTTTTAAAACAAATTTGATGCGTGACCGGTTAGAGGAATAGTCACAACAGTATGGGATTCTGTCCGCTGGACCAAAAGCAGGGTGAATGCATATGCACAGAGATACAAATAATACCACAACAGGAGAAGTCGATACCGAGTTGGGCGGCGTGGTCCCGTTCCACCTGCCTTTCCAGTGCAGGTTGAAGAAGTGCACTCAACTGCCTGGCGGCAAGGAGCGCTGCATGTCGCTCCCTAAGCTTTGCCTCTGGTTGAAAGGCAGAAAGTCTCTGCTTACAGGTTACTACGTACACCTTGACGTGAACAAACTAAATACAAGTTATAGTGCAAGTCTGGTTCTGGCTTGCTGACCAGGCTCTGTAAAGTCTCCACTGATCCCCCACGCTAGACGGGCTGATCATAGACTTGGAGCTGTTTGGGTCACCAATGCCGCCACTGGATGTGCGTCCACACAGGAATGGACGGCAGGTCTCAAGCCACGGTTTACCCCGGCACTGGAAGCAATGACGTGGTAGTTTGGAAAGCTACAGATGGCCGTCTAATGGGTGTGTGAAAATATGATGGACCCCTGAAGGACGCCCGTGGCTGAAGTTAATTTAGTTAAAAATTTTGCTGTCATCACAGGTGTACATAGCAGCCTGTATCTAGCAAGCAGACAGACACTCTAGGAAATAAAGGCTGAGAGGTAGAAAACAACAGTATGTTTATTGAAGTCTCAATAAAAATTCCACGTGTGCTACTTCCTACCAGGCAATTGAGTGCTGGAGGTTACTACGCTGGCTAGGTGTGGGCGACCTGGTTCTAATGGAGAATGAAACAATTAGCTAAACAACAAAAGATATAATACTTCTAAATTCTCCACTAAAGATGTCTTGAGTAGACAAAGTGAATTTAACGTGTTGGTAAGCATGTTCGCTGGTTGTCGGGTTGACTAGTCGTCAATGGTGAAGTAGCTGCAGGGGACGTACTCAATGCTTCGAAGATCTCAGGAGGTCCCAGCACTGGCAGCAGTGCTGTGGGATGTCGCAAGAGATGACTCTCGAGCTTGGCAGCGTCCGGACTTAAATAGTGGAAGCTTGTATGTTGCTGGCGCGGGGTGCAGAGGAGGCATGATGTCCTCCGGCCCTGGTTGGCGTGGGAATAGTATGGTCAGCGATTCTGTTTCGTGCCTCATCGGAGGCACTTCGCCTTGCCCAAGGTCTGGGCAGCTTGTAGGCTGTTAGCACAGGGTGAGCAGGATTTGCTCAAAGTTCCCATTGCCTGTAGGGTAGGCAACGTGTCACCCACGTCTGAAGTGGTGATCTAAGTGATGAGTCATATTCGTATAAGCGGCACGTGTCAAATTTAAACATACATGTTTGTTTTATCGCCGTAGGTCCAATTATTTTTATTATTTAAAAAGTATTATAAGGGATTTACCTCTGTGTACTCTGTGTCGGTGTTACGCCACTGAAGCTAACGAAGTACTGTGTGTCGGTGTTACGCCACTGAAGCTAACGAAGTACTGTGTGTCAGTGTTACAGGGTTATTGTGTACACAACCAGAACTATTCTTCTTGGCAATTCTGTACATCTCAAGTGAAGAACTCTGCTTCCGTGTGGTGATCTCGCCTTTGAAAAAAAAACTGACCAATGGATCCCACTGTTCTACAAACCGTTATAGACAGACTTTTACCAACTGACAACCACCTGGTACACACGTGCTTAAGTATCTTTTTGTAATCTTTCCTTCCTTTTTGCACTTTTTCGAAATAGTAAAACACATCACTTAGAAAGTTGTGAATTTTAAACGTTAGGGTAGGGTGGCACTTTGCCAAACTAATCAAATGGCAGTGACAACCAATCACCACTAGTGTTTCCTGCTTCTCTCGTCAAACAGCTGCTATGCCATTTTTACTCCCCAACATTACAGGATGCATTGGCAGCAGAAAATGCTTCTAGATGCGTCAAAGGCAAGTTCAAACGCTCCAGTTCTGAAACAACTAGATTACCTATATTTCAACCTGTTACATCACCCTGCAATACTAGCAATGAAAGCAGCCTCGACACTATAGTTTTCAAATCCTCATCAAAAAATGTAATGACTATAGGATTAGGATAGTAGTTTTGAGTCTGCGTTATTACTACCATCCATCGCTATAGAAAACGGTACACTTTGTAAAGCACAAACCATATTTTTTATGTTACATCTGCTGCCATTTCTCTCATAATGGCAGCAGATTTTGTTCTGGCAAAGCCATACTTCTTGGCCACCTCACCTTCCTGAATAATGAACCTCCATGGTCAGAAACACTAAGTGGAATATTATGTTCTATCAAGAAACTCATGAACAAGCATTCCGCCTATATTACCTCACTGTCTGCATTGTCGTTCCTCACAAAATGATCACTAAGTTTTGCACTTGTTTCCCTACTTTTAACGTTGGAAACATGTTTGTCACAACTCCAATGCACAGTTATGTTGTTTCTTCCGCCATGGGCAATATTTAAATCACATCTACAAACAGAACAAAATGCAAAATTTATTCCTTTATCAGACTTGATAATACATGAGAAATCTCTAGTGTAATATCACGAAACACTTGGAAATAGTGATTCTTTGGATTTGTAGGTACTTTCGGTCTGCTGGTTTCCTTATCAATATTCCAACCACATGCACGCAAAAATAACTTACTAAATATCTCTTGCACGCAAGCGGAAATGCTGATTTAACACCAGCTCATGTTAACAATTACATGAAATAAACCATAAAATATCACATTATTCAAGCACCAATCGCGCGACAACTTGAAGAAATGTAAACAATGGGAATGAATATCTGTGCACCATTTTGTTTCTCCGGAAATATTTTAATTGGTAGGTGAAAATGACTGCAATGTAAAATAAAAAATAACTGATATCTCTCCACTGATACTTAAACAGACGTTTTCAGACGACTGAAATGGTAGCAAATCGATAGCAGGCTGTTTACAAGTGTTTCAATGAAGCGTTGCTGCAAACCAGCAACCCCTCTACCTTATTGCTAGCAGACACTAGAAATCTTGACTGTTTACAAGAAATTGTAAACGGTTATGAACTGCAGCAGTATGTCTGCAAATGTTGTCGCAATAACAAAACCACTGCGTTTACAGAATCTGGCACACAAGAATTATGCCAAAATCCGTACAATTATTATACGTTTCCGTATTCCATACATTTTACGGAAAAATCGTATAAGTTGGGAACTCTGAACGTGGGTATTAATTTTTTTGAACATTGTGCAATTTTTAAAAAATCAATTATCTCTTTTCCCCCTTAAGAAGATTTTAGCATTCAGTCCTTTAGAGAGTGTTAACAGAGTTCTACTGTATTTCATTAACCCTGGTGCAACAGTGTAATACGTACCACTGTACTACACGACCAAGTCAGCGTGCATACAGAAGAAATGTGAACTACATAGGCTGAAGCTGTTCTTACTCACCCCCCTTTCCTCCTAAAGTGTAAGATAAAAGTGCTTACTGCATGTGTCAGGCTGCCTGTACACATGCTTGGTATTGAATTTACCATACTCGCTATTGTTCTTCAACAGCTAGAATATAACCAACCCCTTCCTCGCTAGTTCAGGAGGCCACCAACTGACCTGATTCAAACTTGATGCTGTCCGTGATCTTTGCGGTGGCAATGTCCAGTTGAATAGTGTCATTGACCTTGATGACAGGGTCTGGGTAGCGGATGGTCCTGCCGTCGTGCGTCACCAGGAATGGCACTCCCTTGGGACCTGTCTGCACTCTCTTCACCTTGCACAGCTTGTACTGAGGCACAAACACACTCCACTATCACACACAGAAGATGCTGCTCGTTAGCTGTGCAGTAATCAACTTTTGCACATTCTTTCAATTACATTTACTATGTGTTAAGTGATTAAATGAATAATTACTTCAAACATACACCATTGCAGGGAAATGTCATTGACTGCAACGCAATGGCAATGTATAATGTAATTTTTCATTTAATTACAGTGGCAACTCTATCCATCGTACACGAATGGATAGAAAGTCTGTTTTCACAGAAAATTTTCTGTGGTCCCAACAAAATTTTCATATAAATAATGCTAAAAAATACAATTTTTGCCTAACTCAAAATTTAATTTTCACCCCATTGATCAACCAAAAATATCTCTAGCATTGTAGAAAATTACATTCTCTGATCAATTAACAAAGAAGTATTAACAAATAAGCGAAAAAAAAAAAAAAAATTACTCACCATGGCACTAATACTAAGATATAGAGACCCCAGAAAATGAACAACCGAATTTGGAATTTCAGTTATCGCAAAATCTGGTTTTTTTATTTTCTTTTAGAAAATGTGAAATTTTGCGCAAAAAATAAACACAAATATTTACGATCTTCAGATAAGGGAAATAATCGTTTACAATCTATTGTGTATTGAAGATTGTACCGCCAAAACGGCAAATGTGTTTATCTATGTGTTTATCGCTCTTCGTAGTATTGTGAAGTGATTATTTTTGTGCTGAGATACCAAAAATAGCTACTATGTTTATTGGGAACATGTATTAAAGCATGAAGGTTTCTACATTTTTTACATCAAGAATAAAATAATGATGTGCAAGTTCTGCAACATGCGCACCGACTGAGTTGTGAAAAAGTACTTGGCTCTTATAGTTTTTGAGACTAAGTGGAAACAAAGATGTGAAATGTAATGTTATTAATCAGCACGTGTTTACTGCTTTGCAGAACTGCCCTTCCCACCATTATCCTTAACCAAGTCAGCAAGAAAGCGACACAAATATAAATTTTGTATCAAATTTAAAGAATGATTTCTCGAGAGAGAGAACTCTTTCACACAATCTGGCAAGAGCAATGCTTCGCACTCTCGCCTGCTCTTGCTCTGGGAATTGAGACAACCACTCTCTTTTTAGTGCATAAAATACTATTAATTTTGTTTTATATTTTATAGTAATGTTATAGCAAAAAAAAAAATATATATATTTTTACAAATACATGTTGCATATATGTCATTTCGCAATTTAAAACAGTTGAAATTATTCACTTACAGTTAAAATGCAATGAGGTTTTGGCCCAGAAAGCTACTAACCTTATTCAAACATGGAAATAATGTAAACAAATATGGCACCTGCGAGAGAGTGCCAGCGAGTATACACCTCCCTGCTCTCTTGCACTATCTCCTATGAATTGAGACAATCAGACAGCATTCTCTCTGATGTCATAATGACGTCGTCGCGAGAGCTAAAGGACGACAGAGCACTCTCCGGGCTAACTGAGAGATGGCCTAAGTTTGTTGGTGTCAGGAAATGTGCACAGTTGTGATTTTATTGAATGATTCTGGAAATAAATCATTTAATGCTAGAGACGAACAAACATGATTTTAGCGATGTAAACTTGGTAGGACTACAATAGAAAAAATGTGTTCAAGAGGTTGCAAATTGTACAAACAGTAAGTATGCGTGTTTTGTAAATACTGTAATGTGTTTGTAAACCGTTACTATAATTATTGAAATGCATGTGGCCTGAAAAACTGCACTTTCAACACTAAGTAATGTGTGAATAATATTTGTTTATTTGTCTATAGTCCATACCCCTGGAAGCAACTTTCTCGGAGCCCTGCTAAATATCTACTTGCAGGCCTGTTTCGTATCCTTCCACCAAAATCAATGTTTACATGCCATTGTGTGTGTGTACATGTGTTCGTATACTTTTGCTACATATAAACATTGAAATGTGACTTCTACTTCAATACCTGTCGAATGTGTTGTTTACTGTTTACAACTTTACAAATAATTTTGTCATATTTCAAAAACCATTCCGTACGTTTATTCAAAGTTTAGGGCTCTAACATTATTTAGGTCAGCTGTATGATGTTTTAAAAATGCCTGAATGACAGTTCTTATGATTATTTTACATTAACATATTTGTTTTCCACGACATAGTACAATACATGTAATGCACGTTAATATTTTGCCACGACTGTGTTTAACACTGTTACAACTGCGAGGTAAAGAGCTGTACTAATTATCCTTTTGTTATTGACATGTGTTGGGTTATTTCTTTAAAAGGACGGCCTCAGTTGGAATAAATATTAAATCGAAGGAACAACCAAATGAAGAAGACGCACACACCTGGGGTTGCTCAATTTGGTCACATAAACCTAAAAGATAGCAGCGAACACGCACACAAGCAAGCCTATGGTAACTTTTATTCCGCTCATATTTCTATGTATTGCTACTTACTGTTTATTAGGTTTATTGAAATTTACTGGGATGGGCTTAGTATTTTTCTTCTGGGATTGTGGCAAATTACATTACACGACTGTGTTTCAAACCCCTTAGGGAAACGGTACAACTTGTAATAAATAAACAGATGTCGATACTTAGTCATAAAAACAGTTCACAGTTAAAACGTATAAATAGTGATAATCAAATATTTGAAATTGTGCACACACACAGGGCCAGCGTATCAACCACGATGCACAAACGCACGCCATTTCATAGACGCAATGATTAACAAAACACATGTCACAGTATATTTATTACTGCAGTGGAAACATAGATTTATCACATTGTAACTTGCCAAAAAACATATTACGTCTACAAACATAATGTGGTAATTGACGTATTTTCAGAGTAAGAATAATTTACGCTTTGTTTGGCAAAAAAGCAACACGCCATGTCATGGCTCGCTACGTCTGCCAACTTCACTCGGTAACTGCCCGCCATCATATCATAAGATATTAAAATAAGTATTCAAACATTAAAATCTCTTTACTGTTGTAAATTACAAATTCAAAAATCATTATTTTGCTGTAATAAGTATGAAATATATTACAATTGAAAACAAGTATAATATCCACTCACTAACGAAGTGAAACTTCCAGAATGTGAGAGAGACAAAAAGAGAGAGTGACAAGCCTCGCTCAGCAGACAGATGCTTTCTCCCTCGATAAAACAACACCGTACCATTACAGCCAACTCACAATATTTTCTGCTGTTATTTTAAACTGTAAAAATGAGATATGTTGCCATCGGGGCTACCTAAATATTTCAATAGGCACTGTTTAATTTACAAATAGTATACTAAAAAACTAGGTTAAGATAATATTTTAGCTGTAAACTATCTCTTACCAGCAGCTGCCCCGCTGTTAATTAATATTTAAAAAGAAATAAATATTACATGTTATAGAATATATCAAGATAAAGTTGCATTTATTCAATAATACAGTATTCTAAAGTTAACCACAGTGTTACATATTTATATGTGTATACAGGTCATTGAAAAAACAGGTTGACATGTTTTGCCCAGCGTGTTTTTTCAAAGGTTGATTTTCATAAGTCGCTTCCATTCGGGAATGGACTATATATAGTAAATTTGAGTGTAAGGTTAGATGCTATCAGTATATTTTTAGTCACTTTTTGATTGATCTCGTCAAAAATTTTGTAGATTTTAATTTTGCCCTTTTTTACTTGATTTAGACACATTTTTTGTAATTTGTGTAAGTGATTTTGGTGCTTTTCGCTATTTTCTAAAAACGAAAGCTGCACTTTTATAATTCGTATTAAAAAAAGTTTTGTGGGAGAAACTGCTATTGAAAAGAGTAAAAACAAAATAATATCACTTCATGTAGGTATTTATAATTATTAAACCAATAATAAGCATACTAATTTTAGTACTTGAAAATTTTCATGCAACTACACTGTTCTGTTGTAATAAGTGAAAATCAACATTCAAATATTTTTGAACAAACATAAATTAGGCTAATTCAGCTTTAAGTAAATGCCAATGTAGTCATCAAGTGTCATATTTTCTGCTGTTTTGTCATTCAATTTTTACAATCAGGCAGCAAAATATATTCTCAGCATTATTTTTCATACTATATTAAAGTGAATGTGGAGTGGACAGCAAGATATATGATTACAGCATTTTTTATTTTATAAAAAAATATTTATTTTAAAATAAAACATAGGCACGTGACAAAGTCATAGCATATGTGTTGTCCATTAATTCCTTTCCTCAGAAGGTTTTAACATTTTTCAGACAAAAATATTTGCAAAACGATATTACATTCCAGGACTGAAATTAATTATGTTGAAGTGCGAACAATTGTATACACTTATTTTCAATAGCTATTTAATTTGTCACGAGTATAAAAGTGAAGAAGTCGGATAAGGCAGGCGGGAATATTTTAGGCCTAAACCCAGCATAGATTGGTTACAATATAGCCTTTCACATGAAAACCATTTTAAAGGTTAGGTAATACAATAATGGTCACTGGGTCACCAAGTAAGGGTTTATACAAACTTGTTTAATAACTGCAACTCATCCACTCCCATAACGTTTTCCGATGGAATGTTGGTTTCCATGAAAGCAGGGGTTGTTGACATAACACATTCTTGTTTTTCAACAGGGAAACAAGATCAGTACGCGAAATATGACGTTTTACGCCAGATGTCAGTGCACCGTGAACTTGTTCTGCTTCCATTGCTAAGCTTTGTACTGCCCTGGATGTGCTTTAGACAAGTGTCCTTCCTAGCCCATTCTACTCGTACATTACAACTTAGGTATTTTATTAACTTTGCCAAATAATTCTTTATTACGGTCAAATACTGTTACTACACACACACGTCCGGCATCTTTGTTTAGCCTTTAGCATCATGTTTGTTTATCGGCAGCAATATTATGATATATACTGCATGTGTCACGATATATATTGAACACTTGCAAATATATAGTATCACTGCAATATATCTTGGAAACTGCCATATAAATCGCGATTCTCAGGATACTTATCGCATAAATGTGTAGTAATTGATTCTATTAATATATAAATTATGTGTAGAAAAATTGTATATTCATGATTATTTCGTGGATTTATGAAAATGAGTCAATTTCGCGGAGATAAATGGATTTTGTGCACAGCGAAAAACATGTGTGTCTAGTAATGCTGCATCTGTACGAACATGGACAGCGACGTATATATCACTTTTTTCCTTCATTGAAGTTACAATGATTTAAATGCTATTTCCATATGAGCAATACTGCTATTGTTCCATCAAAACAATGCTGTCTCACGAAATACGTTACACTAAAGCCTCCCTTTCCCCCCTCGAAATAAAATAAACAGAACTTAAACAAACTACAAAAATAACACATGTAAAAATAGATACTCAATAAAATGAACTAGGGTTTAAAAAAGGCATTTTTTAAAGGCCACTTCATGTCAAATCATCATGCTGTATAGGAAAATGTAGTGAAGATACAGCACATGAAACGCAGCAGTAGGACTAGTATATTTACACATTATTACGGAATACACTAAATACAGCGAAATTGGACATTATTTCATAGTTTCTGCAAAATCTACCATTTTTTACAAAACGCGAAAGCTTGCACAAAAAAGACAACACAAATATTTACATTCCTCAGAAATTGAAAATAATCATTTACAACTGATTAAGTGTCAACAATTGATTGTGAGTCGACAATCAATTGCGTGTTGATAATTGATTGTACTGCCAACACAGAATTTCACTTCTCATAGTATTTTAGTGATATTTTTGTGCTGAGATGTTGAAAATAGCTACTATTTTTTATCATGAATGCATAATGAAGCAGTTTTGACATTAAGAATAAAATAATGATGTGCAAGTTCTGCTAACATGCATGCTGACTGAATTGTGAAAAAGTACCCGGCTGTTCAATTTTTCGAGGTTAGGTGGAAACAAAGAATTGAAATGTAATTGTACACGAATATAATTTTTGTATTGAATTTAAGTTTATTGTTTTCAGGAAACACGCAGTGTGTTGATTTTATTGAATCATCCTGCAAATAAATTATTTAATGCTAGTGACGAAGAAAAGTGATTTTAGTGATGTAAACTTGCGAGGATTACAATAGAAAAACACGTGATCAAGAGGTGAACATTTCACAGCAAGTTTGCGTGTTTTGTAAATAATGCATTTGTAAACCTTTAAATTTAAATGCACGTGGCCTGAAAAATTTGCACTTTCAACACTTAAGTAGTGTGTAAATAATATCTGTTTATTTGTCTGTACAGTAAATTCGAGTGTAAGGTTAACTTTGGCCAAGCTGTGTGTGTTATTGCTGCATCCGTATGCATACGAACAGCGATGTATATATATCGTTTTGTTTTTTCATTGGAGTAAAAATTTTCGAAATTGCAATAATTAAAATATTTTTTTTTTTACACATGAACAATATTTTCCACTGTTCCATCGAAACAGTGCTGTCTAATGAAAGACGTTAAACTAAAGCTGCCACCAATTCCTCACTGTTTCCTCCTTTCCATTGAAATAAAATGAACAGAACCCTAATAATTTACAAAAATTAAACAGGTTGGAATGCCAAACTAGTTAATATAGCCTAAATTAATTACTGGATGGAAGTTAGCTAACATGAGACTTTCAGTGCCTTACATCACAGGGAACACGAGGAAAGAGGAAAATGCAAGTGTACACTGGACTAACATTTGTTTACAAACATCTTTTTATTCAGTGAAAAACAGCTGTGGTGGAAGGATACATTGTGGTCGTGCTACTTTTCTAGAACTGTCAAAATTTACCCCACATTTCTTAAATTAATAGTTACTTTATATATTTCTTATTAAGACACTGAACACGTACATAAATTTTTTCGAAACATTGAAATTTACCAAAGTTTGTAATTTAGAAACACAGATATTTGATTTACTTTTAAATATGAAAGCAAAGAAATTAATTTTTAAAACAAGTTACCGAAATTCAGCACTATTTTCCTTTTAACGAGCAAAATTGACACCGCTTTCATGATAAAAAAAAACCTAAATTTAACACTGATTTTCACTATTTCTTGCACCTAAATCAGGCATTCTATGTAACCGTTTTCTGGGGACCCTACCCATTATGCATTTGTACAAAAAAAATTGATATAAATGTGAACTATTCTCTCCACACATTAACAACAATATGCATACAAATAAAATCAATGGTGATTTTGTTTACATGATCCCAGCACAAGCGCGACAACCAGATATTAATAACAGGACCAGTGATCTTGAAGTGTCAATGACCTGGTGCTGCTGCATGCAGACACGTGTACATTACATGCCTCATTGAGAGAAACATGCTGCGTGAAATATGAAAGGAAAAGATTTTTCTGTAATTCAGCACTATAAAATTAAGGTGCATGAATTATGCCAGGGCGAGAAGTATGTCAGTAAATACTGTGCCGCCTTAAATGAGTCACCAACATTGATTATACACCACTGAGAATTTAGAAATAATCTAAGATTAAATTTTGTTAGGTTGTCAATGATGAGTTATTTTTTAATCTATCTTAGGAAACTTAATTTTCACTATTGCAGATTTTATAACTATTTATGTTCCTGCTAAAATTCATTCAATCTGTTTTGAGACCTTTAGCTTACTTTCAGTCATTAGCACAATTGCGAGGATTTTAATTAGTATCTGTCTTGTGAGTTTGATTATTTTAATTATTGAAATAATTAATTGCTTTTCTAAATAAGTGTTAATATTTTTAATGCCATTTTCACTTAGACCAAATTTGTTTATTGTGTACAATTGTTACATTTTTCTTAAGTTTCCTTTGCCATTATTTACTTGTATTAGCGAGTAGGCTTCTGTTTTAATACTAGGTAAAATTGTTTTAGAAAAATTATGTGGAAAATATTCACTTCTGTTGTGTAAAATTGATATTTGTTTTTAGTATTTGTCAACTGACTGCATCTTAAGTTTGATATAAAAAATTTATGAAGTTTGATATAAAATTTATTTATTTATGTTCATTTTGGATCTAATTTCATGTTCGTGCACCTAAATTTTACACTAATTTTTTGCACCGCTTACGTATTTCTACACCAATTATTTTGCACCGCTTCTGTCACTTTTTAACACAGAAATAAGCCAGTTATTAACCATTTTCCTGATTAGTGTACAGGCATGCCATGAAATATTAATACCAAAATACCAGAAAAACTTCACAATGTTAATTAATGGTAAAGAAGTTTTTTGTCTGTTGAACACAAATTACCACCAAGACTTAAATCATGTGAACAGGCATTATCTGTTTCCTCAGATGAGTAAGGAATAGTACTTCACATATTATGAATTCAGACGACATATTCATTCATCATTGGAGGTGCAGGACTCATAACAGTAATTGTTACGTACTAACACAAATGAAAACATGATACAATACCTTGGCTTCCTCAGCAGTGATTCTGTGGATAGTGAAGCGGCCTTTCACATCGTAGATGAGACGGAAGAACTCGCCAGTCTTCTCAATTGTTACCACATCTGTAAAGACAGGCAATACCTATGAGTATACTATCACACTGATAGAAAAAAATATTTTTAAATACAAACTTCTCAATACAAAGTACTCTTCTTAACACTTGGAGTGAGATAGGGAATTTATTGTAAGTTTGTGTGCTTAATAAAAATATTTACTAATATATAACTTCTATTGACTAAAACACTAGTCTACTTTCGATGTATGTTGTTCAGGGGACTGCCAAAAAAATTTCCATACATGCAGGATTTCAATAGATAAGGTTTCTGATATGTACATCAATAAAACATAACTTCCAAACTTATAAAACTTTATGTTGAGTGTTGTAGAGCTGTACATAAAGTATATCTAATAAACACAAAAAAGGTAGTTTTAGAAAAAGTAATAATGAAAATACATTAAAAACATTTCACCTAAACTTGTTTAAATTAAGAAAATATTGTCTCTAAACATAGAATATAACCGATTGTAATCAGACACCAAACGAGAGTCAAATTTTGAATGTCCCAAGCACACTGAGAAGTTATCGATTGAGCATTGTTGTTCACGGTTGCTTGTTGAGAAGTTATCGATTGAGCAGTGTTGTTCACGGTTGCTTGTTGAGAAGTTATCGATTGAGCAGTGTTGTTCACGGTTGCTTGTTGAGAAGTTATCGATTGAGCAGTGTTGTTCACGGTTGCTGGTTGAGAAGTTATCGATTGAGCAGTGTTGTTCACGGTTGCTGGTTGAGAAGTTATCGATTGAGCAGTGTTGTTCACGGTTGCTGGTTGAGAAGTTATCGATTGAGCAGTGTTGTTCACGGTTGCTTGTTGAGAAGTTATCGATTGAGCAGTGTTGTTCACGGTTGCTTGTTGAGAAGTTATCGATTGAGCAGTGTTATTCACGGTTGCTTGTTGAGAAGTTATCGATTGAGCAGTGTTGTTCACGGTTGCTGGTTGAGAAGTTATCGATTGAGCAGTGTTGTTCACGGTTGCTTGTTGAGAAGTTATCGATTGAGCAGTGTTGTTCACGGTTGCTTGTTGAGAAGTTATCGATTGAGCAGTGTTGTTCACGGTTGCTGGTTGAGAAGTTATCGATTGAGCAGTGTTGTTCACGGTTGCTGGTTGAGAAGTTATCGATTGAGCAGTGTTGTTCACGGTTGCTGGTTGAGAAGTTATCGATTGAGCAGTGTTGTTCACGGTTGCTTGTTGAGAAGTTATCGATTGAGCAGTGTTGTTCACGGTTGCTTGTTGAGAAGTTATCGATTGAGCAGTGTTGTTCACGGTTGCTTGTTGAGAAGTTATCGATTGAGCAGTGTTGTTCACGGTTGCTTGTTGAGAAGTTATCAATTGAGCAGTGTTGTTCACGGTTGCTTGTTGAGAAGTTATCGATTGAGCAGTGTTGTTCACGGTTGCTTGTTGAGAAGTTATCGATTGAGCAGTGTTGTTCACGGTTGCTTGTTGAGAAGTTATCGATTGAGCAGTGTTGTTCACGGTTGCTTGTTGAGAAGTTATCGATTGAGCAGTGTTGTTCACGGTTGCTGGTTGAGAAGTTATCGATTGAGCAGTGTTGTTCACGGTTGCTGGTTGAGAAGTTATCGATTGAGCAGTGTGTTCACGGTTGCTGGTTGAAGTTATCGATTGAGCAGTGTGTTCACGGTTGCTTGTTGAGAAGGGCAGTGATAAGAGAAATACATGTTGGCAACACCTTGCGCCAGTCAAATATATTAAAGTAATTGATTATATTCTACTGCAGCAAAAACTAGTAATTTTGAGACATAAATGAATAAATATGGTGATTAAAATTTATCTCTTCTCTGTCTTTAATAATTACCTAATCATTCAAAACCACATCTTCTGAATTTCCCTGTTGTGAGTTACACTGCCCTCAGCTCGATGCTTCATCTAGCCATTATTAGCCTGCAAAAGGTGTCGAACAGGCATTTACATTTTATCAGTTTATTCAAAAAACATGCGTCTATTGAAATAAATTAATACAAATCCTCAGATTTCCCCACAAGAAATTACTGAAAATGAACTTTAAGCCTATAATACAAGTCCATTAATGTTCAAACAGATTTTGGGGACAAGGGGAGGTCAAGTATATGCTTTTGGGCATATAATTTTATCCACGAAGATGCTGCCCCTTAAGTTAAATAAACATTTAAGTTTTAAAATCATGTTGATTTTACGCCAGATACAAAGAAACACTAACCTTATGGTAAAAAAAACTACCTTTAATAACTAAAGAAAACATCATTGCAAATAATAATTTCTAGTTAAAATGTTTTACGTAACATTTTCAGGTGAAACCATTTGCTTTGAAACACAAGTGATTATAGGTGCAACTATTTTGAGCGACGGATAATCTCTATAAAATTATGTTCCCAGACATACTCTGCAGCCAGCGTGCGAATGCAAGTGTGCGCGCGCGGCTGACATAGAGGATGTGCTTTTTCTTTTACTAGATACCAACTTCCTCTCTTGTTGGCATGTAAAGGGAGGAAGGAAGGTGTGTGGTTGAGAGAGATAGGAGACTAGACCACAACGCTCGTTGCTAGGTAACCACTTCACCCCTATTCAGTCGCATAAGGGGAAGTAGCACGCCACACCACAAGTCAGTCGCATAAGGGGAAGTAGCACGCCACACCACACCGCTAGTCAGTCGCATAAGGGGAAGTAGCACGCCACACCACACCGCTAGTCAGTCGCATAAGGGGAAGTAGCACGCCACACCACACCGCAAGTCAGTCGCATAAGGGGAAGTAGCACGCCACACCACACCGCAAGTCAGTCGCATAAGGGGAAGTAGCACGCCACACCACAAGTCAGTCGCATAAGGGGAAGTAGCACGCCACACCACACCGCTAGTCAGTCGCATAAGGGGAAGTAGCACGCCACACCACACCGCAAGTCAGTCGCATAAGGGGAAGTAGCACGCCACACCACACCGCAAGTCAGTCGCATAAGGGGAAGTAGCACGCCACACCACACGTCAGTCGCATAAGGGGAAGTAGCACGCCACACCACAAGTCAGTCGCATAAGGGGAAGTAGCACGCCACACCACAAGTCAGTCGCATAAGGGGAAGTAGCACGCCACACCACAAGTCAGTCGCATAAGGGGAAGTAGCACGCCACACCACACCGAAGTCAGTCGCATAAGGGGAAGTAGCACGCAACACACCGCAAGTCAGTCGCATAAGGGGAAGTAGCACCAACCACACCACAAGTCAGTCGCATAAGGGGAAGTAGCACGCCACACCACACCGCAAGTCAGTCGCATAAGGGGAAGTAGCACGCCACACCACAAGTCAGTCGCATAAGGGGAAGTAGCACGCCACACCACAAGTCAGTCGCATAAGGGGAAGTAGCACGCACACACACCAAGTCAGTCGCATAAGGGGAAGTAGCACGCCACACCACCGCAAGTCAGTCGCATAAGGGGAAGTAGCACGCCACACCACAAGTCAGTCGCATAAGGGGAAGTAGCACGCCACACCACACAGTCAGTCGCATAAGGGGAAGTAGCACGCCACACCACACCGCTAGTCAGTCGCATAAGGGGAAGTAGCACGCCACACCACACCGCAAGTCAGTCGCATAAGGGGAAGTAGCAGCACACCACACCGCAAGTCAGTCGCATAAGGGGAAGTAGCACGCCACACCACAAGTCAGTCGCATAAGGGGAAGTAGCACGCCACACCACAACGTCAGTCGCGATAAGGGGAAGTAGCACGCCACACCACACCGCTATCATCGATAAGGGGAAGTAGCACGCCACGCCACACCGCAAGTCAGTCGCATAAGGGGAAGTAGCACGCCACACCACACCGCAAGTCAGTCGCATAAGGGGAAGTAGCACACCACACCGCAGAGTTCTGATAAATAGTGGCCCGTGTGACATATTTCATATCCAGTTACAAGATGTTTGCATAAACAACCAGCTTAAAAACAATAGTTGTGGAAAATATTAGGTGAAGGGACCCAAAATATACTTCGAAAGACGCAACATACGAACATCTATTGAATACTAAACTTAGTTCGCTAACAGATGGTCAAATTAAAGACTATAAACAGTGTATAGCAAGAACCCATCATCTATTGAATACTAAACTTAGTTCGCTAACAGATGGTCAAATTAAAGACTATAAACAGTGTATAGCAAGAACCCATCATCTATTGAATACTAAACTTAGTTCGCTAACAGATGGTCAAATTAAAGACTATAAACAGTGTATAGCAAGAACCCATCATCTATTGAATACTAAACTTAGTTCGCTAACAGATGGTCAAATTAAAGACTATAAACAGTGTATAGCAAGAACCCATCATCTATTGAATACTAAACTTAGTTCGCTAACAGATGGTCAAATTAAAGACTATAAACAGTGTATAGCAAGAACCCATCATCTATTGAATACTAAACTTAGTTCGCTAACAGATGGTCAAATTAAAGACTATAAACAGTGTATAGTAAGAACCCATCATCTATTGAATACTAAACTTAGTTCGCTAACAGATGGTCAAATTAAAGACTATAAACAGTGTATAGCAAGAACCCATCATCTATTGAATACTAAACTTAGTTCGCTAACAGATGGTCAAATTAAAGACTATAAACAGTGTATAGCAAGAACCCATCATCTATTGAATGTAACATAGGTAACTCTACGTACTGTTCAAGTCAAACTGAAATTTCGCCAATGAGTTTCTGTTGGCAGTTGTAATCTCGAGACCTTAGAGAAAACTTTATTGATTTATTTTGCAGCAGAATGTCCCTTTAATTACGCACGACTATTACAAAACAGCAGGAATTATTCCAGAACTACACAAAATAAAATCTTAAAGAATCAGAATTTGTTGTCAACTGGAAATTACAGCATCGTGCTACAAGTTGAAGCACAGAAAACGCAAACAGGTCACAATCCATCTCTTTGTAATATATTTCAAAGGAGAAACCAAAATTAAACATATCAGTTATGTAGTGATTTCTGACTGCTTAGAACACAACATAGATGCAATTTACACCTTTCAAAAGTAACTTATAAAAATTTCTCATGCAAAAATGTCAAGTTTTCTAAAAAAAATTATTAATTTTTCTGACGGGTCTGCTGCTCAGTAAAAAATAAAAATAAACTTCTGAAACGTGTGCTTTCACGAGGAAGACTTCAAAATTGAAGTAGCCACAGCACATGGCAAAGGGCCCTGCGATGGCGTACTTAGGCAGTTCTGTTAAGAGACTGGCAGCCCATGCTAGTTTACAAAGACCATATGAAAATCAAATTCTTACCGCATTACAACTTTTCCAGTGGGCATTGGAAAACATTACCAAGTAAACTTTGAATTCTCAACTCAAGAAGACTATATTGAGTTAGAACTTTTCTTGAATAGTTACTGCTTTGATCAAGCAGTAACTATTCAAGGTACACAGTAGTACCATGTATTAATCCCCAAAACTACATCAAAAATACAGGTTAAAAACTTTTCAGAGGCTTCAGTCTTGCGAAAAGCAAATATACAAATCTCCTGGTAAGTTTAAATTAGAAGATGAAACAGGGTACAGTACTGTCATCTATAAAAGAAAATGGTGGCTAGGGTATGTTTTGCAGAAAAATGAAGAACTTGATGAAGTAAAAATAACATTTCTAAACCCAGCTGCGCCTTAATCATTTTCATAACCCAGGAAGTCTGATATTCTGTGGATGTTTTAGAAACAATAAATGCTGCTACTCCTACTAGAAGAATGTACGTTCTACCTGAAAAAAATATATATCTCAAACAAATGAGGTTTTTTAAACTTACATTTGTGAAAAGAACGTGGCAAGTATTAAAATGTTGTAATTTAGTTGCCTTACATCATGTTAGTGTAAATATTACTACATATTTCACCACAATCAGAAATAAATACAAACCCAAGCTTTAATATTAAATTATTTTAACACTGAAGCCATTGTCATCCCACATTTATATTTTGCAATGTGATTAACAAGTGTATTAGCTATTCATGATATTTATATGAACAATTTCAATTATGTACTTTGAGAAATTCAAAACCAAAATCTTTATTTTGGATTTCACAAAAAAATTCTCCCTTGACCTATGCTGTGTTGTATATCATTGTAAAGATGATGAAAAATGAAACCTCACCCAGCTCTCTATCTCAATTAGGAGATATGCCAGAGCAATTAAAAAATTGTATGTAAAGCTATTTTTGGAAACTTTATATGTCTGTAACTTCCGAACGGGTTGACATACTTCAATAAAATTTGGCACTGTTCTTAGTCTATATGAATACTACCTCCCCACCAGATTTCATCTGAATCTGAAATGGTGAGGTATATACCCTGCGTTGATTTGACCCTTAAGTACACATTCTATGCACACGTCTCTTATGTACGAACAAAACTTTAGCGTGAAAGTTGCCTCGTATCCATATAGCTGTGATTGTTTCAATTTTCATGGCAAATATGTTTTGGTTGGTGGTGTAGTATATTAGGTCACACTCATTTATATGTTTGCACAGACTGGTATGTAAATAAGCACACACGTCGTTTTGGACACTATGACACCATATTTTGGATATGTTTAGTTAATTATTAATAAATTTCGACCCTCCTGTGCTTCAAATTGATTTCAATATTTTTTTACACTTAACACAAGTCAGGAATCACCATTCTTTTTATTTTATTAATGCTACTCTATGGTAAGAGTATATGTTATTCTAACTTGTAACCTAACCTGATTAAGTTAATTACTTATTATTTGTGAGTTTTTATGTCTCACAATTTATTATTATATATTTCAAACTAATTATTTTGTTTCTTTTGCTGGTTTAGAGTACATGTATTTTGGCTTTAGTTATGCCCTTTTGAGCAGAAAAAGTTGAGCTCCATTTTGAAAAGAGTTTAGGATGAAGCCGGAAAGAGGAGAATTCTGGGAAAGGATTTTAATGGGCCTGGACTGCATTTTTATCGCCGGGATTTTGAAGTGCAAAATTGACCTAAGTTAGTTTAATTAGTCCCCAGAAGTGAGTTTCTGTTACAGCTGATTTAGCCAATTATAGACGAGGGCTAACATGAAGCATGTTTAGCTTAAATTATTAGTGGTAGATGTTGGAGAGGACGCATCACTATGTCAGAATGCCATCACGAATATTAAGTAAGATGATACAGACAGTTTTATGGACACTGGACTTGAGCCAGTTATTTACAACTGTATTCAGATGATACAGAGTATTTGGGATTAAGGATGTCACTCCGTTACAGTTTTAAGTTGTTAAATAGCTAAGTAGCGCAGAGATCCAGCTTGACCCTACTGAGCCACTGACAGGAGCATCACACTGACTTTGACTAATTTTACTGCGGTAAACATTTTCATTATTTTTCTGGAGAAAAAGTTATGGATTATTGTGTAACAGAAGTACTCCATATGTGGGAATGTAATCTGAACGTTGGCAACACTTTTCTTAATGGAACTCGTTCCATACAGTATAAATGAGAGGCACTTAACAGAAATTCATAGTCGGAGGCTTGTTTGGCAAAGAAGCTATACCTCACGAAGTAGTTCAAACACTATTTATCTGAATTAATAAATCATGACTTGACGAAGTAATTATTATATAAGTACTACTTATTTGGGCCAAGTTGTGCTTGGTCAAGTATTTACAGCAGTCAACCAGACAAAATTAATTTGTACGT
Source organism: Dryococelus australis (assembly GCA_029891345.1). Classification (NCBI taxonomy): domain Eukaryota; kingdom Metazoa; phylum Arthropoda; class Insecta; order Phasmatodea; family Phasmatidae; genus Dryococelus; species Dryococelus australis. The sequence continues at coordinate 93,926,572 of CM057006.1, read as the reverse complement.
TAGTTTCTTGTTTTATTTTTCACTGCTGTTTTCAATAATTTTAATTCGTTTTATCACATATTTGAAATTAAAATAATTGTACGTGCAATAAAAATGTGCTTGTTTCATGTGTTATGTAATAATTTCTTTAGAAGTTTGTCAGCCATGCCAAAAATAAATAAATAATAATAAAAAACCAACCATAGTTGAAGTGCATACTCAACAGTTATATCATGTGTGTTCGTTTTAATGACATCTCAATTAATTTAAAACCTACGATATCTTGTAATAATATGATTCTGGACATTTCCATCAAACGCCAATAATCGCCATTCCACTAACGACAATATAGATAGTAAAAGTGCTTGCTTATATCTCATGCTACCATTCAGTTGACAGTCTGTGCTTCAGACCTCATATTGCAAACACAGGGCTGTGTGAATATTGGAATTTTCTAATAGTTTCGAATAATAGAAGAAAATAGTAATCTAGTGCCAGTGAACTGCACTCATTTTTATCACGTTTTTTTCGAGTACCTTGTTAGTGTTGTAAAAAATTGCATTGGTAGTTAATAATTTTTGTACGTGCTTTCATTAGACGTGATTGGTTCCAGGTACAGTTTTAATGGTCTTCTTGAGTGAAATGTAATATTGGTATATGTTTTACCACGATGACTCATTCCACCATTTTCCAACTGCCATGCAGTTCCCCACGAAGCTACATACTCAAAGTATTTACAAGTTCGTTGGTTTCAGGGAATGGGCACAAAAATTTTACTGAATGATTATGCAATAGGGTAAATTATTTCATATTAGTGATGGACAAACAGTATTGAAGTGAAGTGTTCTTGCAAGGATTTCTATATAAAAACACATGTTTGAGAAGTTGCGAATTACGTGTTTTGTAAATAATGTATTTCAAAACAGTTACTATAATGTTTGCACTGCAAATGCTCTATAACTCTTTTGTCTTGTAAAAATATTTGTTTACTACGCATGTGTTGTTCAGCTCACGAGTGTAAGGTTAACTTTAAAAATGTGCTTATCGCTGAATCACTGTGCAATTCAAAATGACACACTCGTAATAACTGAAAAACAATGTCATCTCATGAAAGACGTTGAAACTAAAGATCCTACCCCCCACCAGCATATTTCTCCCAAAATATAAACTAAAAGAGAGCCCCAGCAACAAAAATAGACTGTACAGCCAACATAACCTCTTTCAGTACTCTTTTGGCAAACACGTTCGATCATAACATAACTGTTTTGGGCATGTTCTGTTTGTGTTTATGTAATAAAAATGAGACAATGGCACAGATTTGTGTAATAAAATTTATGCTGTGATTTTTTAATTAGTCTTTTGTTAGCATCAAAGCTAAAATGTTAACTAAATATTTGTTAGGTATAAAAATTGGCTCGCTTCAGTGTAATGAATATTTCACCATAATAATAATTGTTAATCTCAGTTTTCGTGATTAGTATTAACTTGCAATTGTCTTTAATTGAAAACAAAAGGCTGTTTATTTATGCTGAATCTGAATTTGTGACATTTTTATGTAAAAACGTTTGGTTATTTTCTTGTTATACACCAGCCCCTAAAATATATAACAAATAAGAAACATTCAAAATTATTTGATGCTCATATTTATGCGCCATAAGGTACTCCATATACAAATAGTTAAAAATTGCCCTAGTAACCAAAACCCAATGCACACACAGGTTAAGAAAAGAAGTTGTGTTTTCACATCAAAGTGTAGGATTTTCATTTTCCCATGTAATTATCTAAAAATATATTCCTGTTTCTATTAAATATTTTAAGGAAACATAATTTGTAATAAAATATTTTGTGAACAACCTAGACTAATTATAAATATTCAGTGCTTAAGCTCACATGGTAGCAGACTTGAGGACGTACTACTTATATGCATAAATGAGCAATGCTTCTTTGACTATGAATACTTGAGAAAGCAGTAAAACTTATTTAGTTACTGTGACTACACGATAAGCAGTGCTTCATTAAGCATTACTCACAGCTATCAAAGTAAGCAATATTTGTATCTGACACTATGAATTGAAAATCATACTTAAGCTCTATTATAAGTATTTCTTGTTTCAAGTATTGCTCATATGCTCACTATGAATTACACCCTACGTTTAGAACAGTTTAATTATAGTTCACTTTTATTTAAATTGCAGTCAGCAGATTTAAATATATTTTATTTTCCATTTTCACTTTATTGGTATCTGTAAATCACGTTCTGTTCAAATGGTGGTGCCTTTCTATTTTTCCAAACTACTTGCAGAATATAATTTCATTTAATTAACTTGACATAATCTACAAACTATCATCTAATTGATTTTCCTTTTGTTTTAATTAAAAGATTTTTGGCAATTTTTAATTTTGGCAATTTTAATGGTGAATTATACAGATTTTCCTTTCATTAAATAGTATAATTAAAATGAAGTCTTCCACTCTTTAAGTAAAAATTTAGTGTCATAAGTGGCAGTGTTGTGTATGCAAATTCCAGAGATCCAGCAACTACAGATGTACCATAGGAGTGTAGCGTATTAAGGTAGTCCAGCGATATATCACAACATAAGAGTGTATTTGTTGTTTTTCATATTCTTAACCACGCAATGTTTAAGTACACCAGTGCATGTATATTACCCATGGGTACGTCGCGCCCTAACAGACTATCCAGTAATAATATTACCATACACCACAAATATATTCTTCACGTACACAAATTTACCACAGTAAATGCGAAACAGCAAGCACGCAGTCAAAAATACGATAGCGGCGAGCCAACGATAAACTTAGCAGTTTAACATGGATCCAAACACTATAGGCTGTTCATGGTAAAATGAGCACTCTTGAAAGCCCTGATGATGATATAATTTTATGTCGCCTATGTTGTGTATCCTTCCGCCTTACGTTAGATTAACCTGCCATGGCCCTCAACACTCCATGCATCGGTCAAGTGAAACTATGGAAATATTAGAAAAGTAAATAGTTTGCAAATCTGCTCAGTTATACACTTTGATGCATTAAAAAAACTGAAAGTGAAAGAAATAGTTTAAATTATCATAAATGATTACCTAACTTTTTAATCAACGTTAAGATATGGATTACTTTCCCATCCATCGTTACCAACTTTATTGGGCATATGTCACCTGTATAGGGCGCCTGTTAAAATTTTTGCAGGTATGAGCAGTGAATTTTTCTAATGTTGATTTCAAAAGTGCTCACTTATCGTGAACAGCCTTTAGTAACACACACATTCATGAACACTGGTAATCAGGAGAATACCGAGGATAATGAACAACTTATTACTGAACAGGATTTGTTAGATGAGACATCTGTAGATCTAGTAAACAATGGATATTGTAATGATGTAGAGGAGGACAATACAGAAACTACAGCCAATGTACGTGATATCACACATTTACCATCCAATACTCTTGACAATACAGTACTACCACCACAAACAAATACATAACTTGATACAATATAATGCAATCCTTAAATGCAGGCTTTACGCAACTCAAAGCTGATACATTGCAGATGAAGGCTGACTCTCAGCAGATCAAAGCTGACTCGTAGCAACTGAAGGCTGAACTAAGACAACAAATTGGTGGAATTCAGGAAACATTGCCTGGCGCAGCTAAAAGTAGCGACACTACAAAATAGGGGTTTGGCAGAAAGTTTTAATAAACAGCTGGACAGATTGCATGAGGAAATCGATACAAGGTCGCACCACACGGAGGACTCTTTGTACAGCATATCAGAAGTGACTGAAACCAACAAGCTTGTATACAAATAATCCAATACGATTACGACCCATCGCCAAGAGTGCCTCTTACTGCTACAGACGTGGGTGACGCGTTGCCTACCCTATTGGCAACAGGAACTTATGACCGTATTCTCTTCTCCTGGAGGATATGCAACCCGGAAGCACGCCATTAAGTCTCGATTTTACTTGGTTAAATCAAGGTCTATGCTTTTTTTTTTACATTTCATCATTTACTTTACTTTGACATACACAAAAAATTGATTAGAAATTAATCAGTACTTTTAAACACATTATTTGGCAAGATGCAAACAGTATCTGCATTAAAAAAAGTATTTCAAACTATCACAACATTTTGTTCAACATATCTGATCATTTGAAGCATGTCTAAAACATGTGCAAATTTAAAACTACCGAATGAAAATATCCTACACATAGAATATTGTACATAATTTTTTCAAACACATTACAGGTATATATATAAACTTACTACACAAGTAGCATATGTATTCGAATGCGAGAGAAATCATATAACTTGAGTAATTTTTTACAAGAAGAAATACCAATTGTAAGTTAATGTCTAACAGTAGAACGGTACCCTATAGAAATGTGAGAAGTATGGAGAGCAGCAGCTAGCCAGCATGACTCACCCATGAAGCCTGCTGGAAAGTTAGGGTCTGTCCTCACTTTGCCGTCAACCTTGATCAACCGCTGCATCACAATCTTGGTGACCTCACAGTTAGTGAGGGCGTACTTGAGGCGGTTACGCAGGAAGATGACGAGCGGGAGCGACTCCCGCAGCTTGTGGGGTCCCGTGCTGGGACGTGGGGCGTACACCCCACCAAGCTTGTCCAACATCCATGCCTTGGGCGCATTCAGCCGCTTCAAGTGCTTCTTGGGACCGCGAGCCTGCCAGCATCACACACATTCCCAGAGTCTTTACTTTGTTGGCACATTTTTCCAAACAGAACAATAAAAAAAGTCAAATAGATAAAAGGGTGGTGCTGCTGCAGTGAGAATCAGCAACAGGACGTATAGGTTAAGAGAAACTAACAGAATGCTCCTGTATGGTGCATGAAATGCAGTGCACGGATTTGATAGAAAACACATGATTAGGTACGACTGAATAGTTTGTTATGGTGTCAGGACATGAAAATAATTTAAGAAACATTTCAAGCCTAAACACAGGTTTCAAGTTCTCATTTCATCTACAAGTATTATTTTCACACAATGTAAATTACCAAAAAAATGTGTTTTCAAAACAATTTTCGGCTGCTAATTTTTCTATACAGAAAATGCAGTTGTCTTCAGCAACACGCTGTACATTTTTTTAAATTAGTTTATTACAAAAATTGCGTGTGCGAGCACAGCTGAGACAAGACTGCACTTCAGCTGAGCGCCTAGCATGTAGAGGTGGTGACTAAGCAAGAATACGCCCCGCAAACTCACGCTGTTTGTTTCGTCAGAACCAAGGCGACTCCCTAGTCAAACAAATCAATGTGCATGTATGCTCGTGTCTCAGTATATTAATGGAAGTTTATACATAAGGGAAGGGTCGTATCAATTCTTTGATGCTTCGATTCCACCAGTTCTTCTCGGATTCTAAATTGTTGTAATGTATGATAATCAGGTATTTCTCCCAACTAATTTCCATTGCAAATTTGTTTATTTACTATTTGCATCACAGATCAATTGGCAGAATTCTTTGTTATTTAATTACTCTATATGCTGGTAGTGTTTTGCAAATATGTGTTTATTTTGTTGTTTTACATCCTTAATTAAAGTTTTAGAATATGACCACAGATTGAAATATTTTCAGAATTGTTAAATTAACTTAATTTTTTAATGCAGCTTTCAAGATAAGTGTTAAACAGATTGCTAAAAGAAATCTATTGAAACGTAAACATTGGTAGCATAGTACGATATGTAATATTTTGCAAGGGAATTTTTTTAAGTACTTCGCCTATTGTGCTATAGCAGTATCAAACTGAACTGTTTTGAAAAATTATCTCTGTTCTTGGAACTTCTAAGTTGGCATATTGGAACCAGAAGCTCATGGAAAATATATTGAAAAATGGCTATTTAAGTTGGATCCATAGTCAAGACTTATTCAGGACATTGCGAGAGGCGTAAAAGAAGAATGCTCCAGAATAGTCAATTTGCATAAAAGGGCTCTCTCAGTCCACGCATGGATTGCCGGATAGCCATTGCATTGATATCAAAGAACTACGCAGGCTAGTCTCTGCTGACACATATTGAGAAAAATTGGGAAGTGACTATTAGTCGACGAAATTTAAAATTTTAACTTTATATGTCTCTTTCAACCTTAGGCCTACAGCCCAGTTGTATGAACGTGTAAAAATGATGAAGTGGGGGGGGGGGGGGGGTTGGTGTTCCATAATAGTCTCTTACAAATGTGCAATATGCAAGTACTGCAAGAAAGCACTTCTTCAAAAGGCCACATTTCAACTAATATTAGTCTTCTGCACAAAGCACAATAGGATGTGAAGTAATATACTCCAATTAAAGTTCACTGTGGCAGTGTCAAAATATTTTCAACTAGTAGTTGGTTCATTTACCCACATGTCACTTACCAAACATCTCAGTAAATACACATTACCAACTTATAACTCATACAACATCAGTAAATACACATTACCAACTTATAACTCATACTTATACAACATCAGTAAAGATGGTGGAAAGAACTCTTCCATCTCTATATAATGCATAGAGAAAATTCTAACCTGGAGATGGTAGCGCTGGCAAAATTACTAATTTGATATGAGAAACAATATGCACCATTTTCAGTCATTCAACTTAGTTGAAAACAGAGGTTTTTGTCGGTTAGTTGTCAATGAACAATTTATTTTAAGTTGTGGGATATTTTTAACTATGAATCTTAATAAACATTTTCATGCGCAAATAACATATTATTCTTGATTTTCCAGTTTGTGTTGTAGTAAACAATTTATTTTGAGTTATATTACACTTTTATCTTAAACTAATGAATAATATAGGTGAACATTAAAAAATGTATTAAAATTACAATTTAATAATGTAAATAAACTTTATATGAAAGAACCATAATTAGAATCTGAATCTTAAAGGAAATTTGGAACGAGAATACGAATTATAAAAAATCAGAAACCCATCCATCGCTCACACACACAGTACTCCGGCCTAATGTGGCGGAAGGGCTGGTCAGAGTTCTATAACTACTTACACCCCCCCCCCCCCCAAACTCCCCCATTCCATTAACAACACACTTTTCATATTTTCTGACCTCTTAGTACAAGCCAGTACTTTATAAATGTTTGTTATGCACTCTACTGTCCGTTTTAAAATTTTAAAAAGGAAGTCCAAAAATAAAAATATTGCACACATTGTAAGATAAATATTATGTCTAACTTAATTGCTGGAAACATAAAATAATGTATGCTGTATAGTATGTGAATAGTATAAATATAATTTAAAAATAAACAAAACATTAACATAAAACGCATGCCTAATTCTGAAATAAAAAAAAAATTTTATTTCAACTTATTTTACTGTTCATTAATAAATGATTACACAAATGTGAAAAGCCTAAGATAAGAGTCAAAACCAACAGTTTTTAGTTTTTGAGCAATGTTCCTCCACTTATGCAAGCATATGATATCAGCTGCAATCACTTCCTCCTGCTGGCTTATGTATCGCAGCGCTGCCTCAATCAGCCTTGAATGTGAAAAGCCTAAGATAAGAGTCAAAACCAACAGTTTTTAGTTTTTGAGCAATGTTCCTCCACTTATGCAAGCACATGATATCAGCTGCAATCACTTCCTCCTGCTGGCTTATGTATCGCAGCGCTGCCTCAATCAGCCTTGAACCCTTCCGAATGTGGGACGAGATGGTCCAAAAGAACTTGCAAGTGATATATTTGGAATATCTTCAGCCACACACCTTACCACATCTAGCGTCAATCTTTCTCAGAGTGGTTAGGTAGTCTTCATTTATCAATAGCCGATATCAATTAACTCAGAATACTTTTTCTTTTACATTTCAGTGAGACCCTGGCCCATTAGCTGACAGTTGCTTGGTAAAAATAAAGCTTTGATGTCTTCATCTGTGAGTTCGTCAGTGGCCAAATGTAAAGGTGAGTTGTCAAGAATTAGCACAGCCTTTCTCGGCAAATTTTCCAACCACGTTTTCAATATTTCTGAATTCATCCATGCTTTCTTTTGATGTGTGTAATATAGGGGTAGTGATTCCTGATTTCCCAGTTTTTTAAAAGCTCTAGGTTTCTTTGATTTTGCTATTAAAGTCAACCTAAGCTTGCAGTAGCTCGTTCCTTGCTTTTCTTGTATCCTGGTGCAGCGGCTTCGTTTTCCACTGAAAGAGTTTTTGCAGGGAGCATCTTATAATTTAAACCAGTCTCATCGCAGTTGTACAAATGCTTTCCAGAAATTCCTCATTTTCAATAAACTTAAAAAGATAGTTTTTGAACAAAAGTACAGCCTCTTTATCAGCAGATAAAGCCTCCCCACCTATGGTAATCTAGCGAATACAGAATAGTTTTTTCCAGCGATCTAACCACTGGCAGTAAATTGTGAATCCTCTCCTTTTATTTGTCGCTTAAATTTGCAATGGTTTTTCCTGCAATATTGGCCCAGTAACAGGAAAGCCTTTATCTCTGAACTGTTCATTCCACAAAAATAAAGTTTCCTCAATTTCTTTACGCTTACCTTTCAGCATGGTTTATCATACTTTCATTTCACTTCTGCTTACTTGGGCGGCACAATTACTGCATGACTTTTCTCCCAGTCACCAACTGTACTTAAACATGTGTCCAAATATCAACTGGTATAAAGTGCCAGCTGTTTGAAGTTGGCGCACCGGACCAGGTAAACACTTAGGAGGAATCCAAAGAGACTGCAATAGCAATGGCAAACTCCGTCGCACAGGACTGTATCAAGCTATGCTGTAGCCCTTTACACGTACTGAAGCATTTGCTGCTTGTCGAGAATACCTGTCCCACTTCACCTGACCATCCACATGAACAAACTGCCGCCGAGGCCTTTCACCGCTCGGTAGAACATGGGACTATCACAAGCACACTCTGTACATCTGAGGGACATTTACAAGTTCGGTAAACAATACATTTCAATGGATTTTCATAAACACAGGAGAACACGCCAGACAATTGGAATTTTGTCATTACTGATTAGAGCTCTTCAGCTATGAAGCTACTTTCACTTGTTATCAACATAACCAGCCACTCGCATCAGTCATTTAATGAAAATCCATCAGCTTCCAACATCACTTCTCTGTAATTGTGTTGTGACGAGAGCACCAATCTCACTACGGTTTTTGAGAAAGAGAGATTTTCTTTTTCAATTTATCTTAACATATGCTTGAGGAGATCTGCTAATCCATACACCGTCAACAAATGGGCCTCACACTAAATGTGCAGCACATACAGCATACATCGGCATGCAGTTTAGTGCGATATATTGTGCAGTGCCTATTCGGAAATGTTTTAGGTTGTGAATACTCTTATATGAAGGGTTTTCACAGAACATTTAATCAGGTGTCATGCAAACCTAGCCACCCTCCTTTTTTAAAAATGTTTTGACTTGCGAGATCAGGTATAATTAAAGTATGAGCATTGAATTACCACTTTACGTACAGCACTACGAATACCGCTGTGACATAACTACTACGACCTACAAATTCACTGTAGGCCAAGCCTTAACCTACCTTTACAACTCTGTCCAAATTCAGAACAGCATGCCCTTTAATATGCAATCACATGTTGTTCCTGTGATTGCAAGAGTTCGTTAGTGAAATCACTAACATTTTAATATAAGTTTCATTTGTCTTAGACATGATTTACAATAGCCCATTGCGTCCGTCATCCGTCTCCCAGTCAAGAAACTTACCACCAGGCTTTGTACATCCATCATAAGTTCATTGCTGCAAACTAACACAAACAAAACTGCTTACAAATAGAAAAAAATTCTCCATGAAAAGTGAATATTTTCCACGATACTGTGTTTGTAAGTAACCAAACCTGCACACATGTACATAGTTCAAATTAATTGATGTTAAGATGTACTGCTACATAAACTTACTAACGCAAGAAAACAAATTTACGTACATAAGCCTTCCAAATAACTTGGTATGAATAGGTTACGAAACTTGCGAGTTTAGAAAGTTGTAATTTCATCCGTCCATCCTTCAGACCTTGCCAAGGTTTTGATGGACACAGATAGAATGAATGGCTATTGGCCAGGTGACAGAAGTGATGAGTCGTTGTGAATCCTGCATTAGCAGCAGATGCTGTCTGCAAACAGTAATTATAGAAATACTTTGAACAGTAGAGCATCAAACCTAGGAATGGCTGCAAGTTCAGGAAATCACCAGTCCACATTGTAACTAGCAAATACCTAACAGAACTTTGTCCATGGAACTAAATGTTACAACTATAAGTTGGTTTTGTTTTGCAGACAAGAATAAGTCCATTGATTCTAGTTGAAAATATCATTATGTCCAAGACATTTTGCACAAATCACAAAATACATCCATTATATGTTTTTGAAAGACTGAATTAATGATGATTGAAAATTAAACACCATTTAATACTGTACACTGATGCCCACTGAACATGATTTTGTATTAATTGAATAAAAGAGATGGAGGAGTGAGAAAATCTACATACCAGATTACTGTATCAGTATAATAGCAGAACTGTTGTGTAAGAGGATTACATGAGACTTTACAATAGTTGTGTAAAATCTGCAATACCAGGGGTCTATATCATAAACGTCACCATTCCACAAGTAGACAATCCGACAAATATGTATGCATATCGACAAGCATGCAACATGTATGCCCATCGACAAGCGGGCAACACGTATGCCCATCGACAAGCGTGCAACATGTATGCCTATCAACAAGCGGGCAACATGTATGCCCATCGACAAGCGGGCAACATGTATGCCTATCGACAAGCGGGCAACATGTATGCCCATCGACAAGCGGGCAACATGTATGCCCATCGACAAGCGGGCAACATGTATGCCCATCGACAAGCGGGCAACATGTATGCCCATCGACAAGCGTGCAACATGTATGCCCATCGACAAGCGTGCAACATGTATGCCTATCGACAAGCGTGCAACATGTATGCCCATCGACAAGCGTGCAACATGTATGCCCATCGACAAGCGTGCAACATGTATGCCCATCGACAAGCGTGCAACATGTATGCCTATCGACAAGCGGGCAACATGTATGCCCATCGACAAGCGGGCAACATGTATGCCCATCGACAAGCGGGCAACATGTATGCCCATCGACAAGCGTGCAACATGTATGCCCATCGACAAGCGTGCAACATGTATGCCCATCGACAAGCGTGCAACATGTATGCCCATCGACAAGCGTGCAACATGTATGCCTATCGACAAGCGTGCAACATGTATGCCTATCAACAAGCGTGCAACATGTATGCCCATCAACAAGCATGCAACATGTATGCCCATCGACAAGCGTGCAACATGTATGCCCATCGACAAGCGGGCAACATGTATGCCCATCGACAAGCGTGCAACATGTATGCCCATCGACAAGCGTGCAACATGTATGCCCATCGACAAGCGTGCAACATGTATGCCTATCGACAAGTGTGCGCCGGTGTCGTACAATAGTTGCCTGCCAGGAAGTGTTGCTGCATCCAAATCAGTCGGAGTGAATATTTGTGATACACAAATGGAGGGTGCGTGACAGATGCCTATGTGGCAGGTGTTATCTCGACATTTGTGAATTTGTTGAATTTACCTTCTTTTGGCTGTTACTTTATTTTTTAGTAGATCAAGGTGTTAGGTGGAGTGTGGTAAGGTGCAACTCATGAGCAACTGTAATTGAATTGGCCAAGGACAGTGAATTTTTTCGCTGTCAAGTCAGGACACGTGTCTGTAAAAAGTATAAGGTGATTTGCAATTTTAAAAAAATCTTTTTGCATGGCACATGGTGTGAAAAAAGTAAAGATTACATATTATTTACGTAATTGTTCCTACTCCTTGCACCCTGTTCATTAGTCAACCTATTGCCATGGATTTATTTTCCTTTTGTTGCATGATGGCTGGGAAAGGGGTCAAATTGAGGGGTGGTCTTTTACGTCAAGATAGACGAGGCAAAATTTGGGAAACGATAATGGGAGTCCCATTGTCCAGGGGCAGTGGGTTTTCGGCGGTATTGAGAGAAATATGAATCTTTTTCTGTTCCTGTAGAAAATCGTACTAGCAGGATGCTTTTGAGTGTGATCAAGGAATTCATAGAACCTGGAACGACAATTATAAGCAACTGTCGGCATGCCTATAATTCTTTCAGAGCATGACTGAGCACCTTCAGGTGAATCTTAGCATGAATTTTGTTGAACCTGATACAGCGGCGAACACCGAAATAGAAGAGCGTGTGTGGCGAGATGTGAGGCATGATCTTCCTCGGTATGGCAGGACGCCACACTTCCTGATCGCCACGGGATAACTGTATGCACCACCTACCTAGGTGAGTAAATACACATACATTGTTACTGTGTTGTGTAATATTCTATAGGCTGTATGGATTATTTCACCTCTAGTGATGTTACATGGAGGATGTAATACAGTATTAATGCTGACAATGCATAGCCCCCTCGCACTTAAAAACACTGTACAAGCATGGCCAAACATTATGCACCAAGCCAGAGTCCCAGCACCAGCCGGGGAGAATATCCCCTAAACAGTGATTCAAGGCGTATTGGCAATTTTTTTCAAGTGGTGAGACAAAGCATCACAAATTTTTCCCACAAATGATTCATCATGGGATTGTTTTTGGAGTTTCTATTAGTCAAATGTTGATTCCCCTCATAAATTCGTGTTATGTAGCCTAATTAGTAGAATGGAATTAAACCACTCTCCGAGATTTTTCTTATTCTTCAGAAAAGCCCCTATTCTTAAGAATTATCAAATGCATGAGGTGAACCTGATAACAGATGATGGCAGATTGCAGTTAAATCAGCAGAAAAACACACCTTAAAAAAATGCAATATGTGACAATAATGTGCGACAAATTAATGACATCTATTGAAGCTAGTGATGAATGGCCAGAGAAGAATGTTTTGTAAAATTGTTAGCACTTCATTTATATTAATTAGTCATTTCTCTTGCAATTATCAAAACATATATATTTATAAGGCGATCTTGAGTGATTATTACAATTTCCAAACAGTACATGATGCAAATATTGATTTACATACAAGTACAGAAGTACACTTAATATTAATATTGTATTAAACATCCGGTATTAAAGAGGACATTAAAAACTTATCACTACTTTATTTCTATAATTTTCTTCTGTAAAAGTACTTATCAATTCCGAGCTGTTTTGTTGATCGTATGAATTATCTAACGAGTTAGAAAACAGGACTTGATTTCTCGAACTGGGGCATTCAGAGGGCGCATTACTGTGAATTTCTAGTGGCAAAGTGACAGCACGATCTTCGTGCACTTTCCTAAGGCACGAGGCTGGGCATATTAAAACCACATTTTCACAACTTATTAAGTCGACACCTTCCCTACATTCTGTACTATTGTAAACACAGCGAGAACTCCCACGTTGAGTTCACAACAAACATCCCTAAATGATTACCGCAACACGCCAACTAACTTAGAAATTTAAACTTTTAAGAACACCGTAAGGTTAAGGTACATATGGTCGGAGACATGTTATCGAAGCACGCTAACTTGATAAAAATATTTCAGGAGAAAACCCTTTCGCCATCAATTCCAAACAATTTAATAACAGAAGATACTGGTAATACAATGCAAGAATTTGATCTAATTGATGACATTGTGTACAACTTCCTTACCATTATGTCCACATGTAGACACCGGAAAACGGAAAAGATAGACTGTACTTGTTTTATTGTAAAGAGCCATAGATAAAAGACATTCCCTTCTTACTTCTAATGTAGACCAACATTGAACTACTTTTCTGAAGATGGAGTAGTTTGTGGCGGATATTAGAACACTATTTAGTAAACTCGTGCTTTTGAGATGTGTACATGATTCCTCTAACTAATTTGCAAATTTTTTATTATTAAATTCAAAATGGTAAAGATAGTTTATCAATAAAATTAAGAAATAAATTAACCTGTTAATCAGTGTTGAACCTAATACTTTGACTGTTGGGTTCCTTTGGGGCAGGTCAATGTTGGGTACTTGTACTGACGTACGCCTGATGCCGGTAAAGGTTGGAATGGGATTTTCTGGAGTGGTGATAGTGAAAGAAAGGAATGAATATACCCAGGGCGCCAGATGCCGGCAGGCGATGCAAAGATGATGTTGCTCCTCTTAACCTCGGGGTTGCCGGCCGTCCGCCCAGGACAAATCTCCGCGCCGTTGAATCTGAATTGTTGACATCGGCCTGTAGATCATTGCTCCAGATGAAGAATGTTTCCTAAACAATAGCCTGTCGGTAACCTATACACCATTTTGATGTTGGCGGGAAAAACTTCCTACTCATTACACTCACACACTTGGGCAGACAGGGCATCCCACATGCCCATGCAGATTGGAACCAAGCTCTGATTGCACTGAAAATTGTAACTTACGTATTGATTGAGCCCTTTCCCTTAAACACATGCTGTGGGCATTATCAAACAACTGACTTGCAAACACGCTATTTATTACGTTTACTATTACAATCCCTTCTCTTAGGGAACTTGTTGTTAAACACTCTTGGCTATTAGGACCGGCTGTACGGTGAAATATAAAAAGTGTATTTCGGCAATTAAAACATTATGTTAATGTTAAGCTCCCCAGGGCGATGCTAATCTTCTGGGGAATGGAGGTGGCTTACCGGGCGACTAGCCTACTGTACACACTCCACCTCCCTAACTTGCTGCGAGCTGACTGACTCTCCCGTCCGACCCAGGGGCTCGCCACGGATTGCACTCGCGCCGAAACGGGACTACTTTATGATATGACTTTCATCATTGACCCTTGTGTTAATGAAAGAAAGTACATAGACACATGAAAACAACACAGATATACCTGCTAAATAAACACTGATGAAATGGGATGGACAAAACACACTGCGGAAAATGAAAATAAAAAATGACATGTTACCTCGCACCCACAACTAAATAAAACAACACCTGCAAAAAAAAACATACACAAATTTAAATTAACAACATAATAAAAGCTTTTAATTAGGCCTGAAATGTTCCAGTTCATTATAACTGGTATAATTGATTCCTCCGTGGTTTCTTGAATTGCAATGGCAACCACCGGCTGCACTTGCGCCAGGGTGCCGTGCTCCTACTCTGCACCTAGATGCTCCGGCCACCAGGCACACACTCGTTCCGGAGTAGAGTGCACAGACCTGATGTGGTGGTGTTACAGGTTATGGCCAGACAAAAGGTCTTAGGGCTGGGGGCGTGCATATATCAGCACAGAAGACGAATAAGGTTGGTAAGAGCGATGTTAAAAGTTGGGCAAATAAATTTCCAAGCCACTAGGTAAGTGCTAGTATCTCATGTGTATTAATTTTTTCTCAATTTTGTACATGATAAAAAGTATAATTGCAATAAACACAAATAAAAAATAAAATAATTTTGGAGCTAAAAATCTTTCTCTTTTATTATCCATGAGTATTAGAATGTACGTTAATTTGACCTCTTTGGAAGACCTGCGCTTACTTAGCAATAGAAATTATCCCTATGACAAAATATCCCATCAGAAAACTCGTTTTGGTGCCAGCACAGTACTTTTCAACACTTCCATGATACCCTAGCAGGAATAACACACATCATGCTATAATAATAATAATAATAATAATAATACACTCGCAATTAGGCAACCACCTGGTGGCGAGCTATCTCATCTCTTATCTCTCCCTTACTCGACTAAACTCCTCTTCCACTCCATTCCTGAACTTTCCAACCCCCGTCCTAGATACTAATTCCTCCCACAACACATTCTACTCCCTCGCATACCTCACAAGCATTGACTGCCTACCCCACTCCGTTCTCCTTCACACCCTCTGAAGTTTCTCACTGTTGTTTCCTCATAATCCTGCCCCTGCCTTCTCCACCTACCCTTCTACCTTCAGCACCCTTCCCAACATACCCAGAGCCCTTCTTCCCGTTGCAACCACCCTCTCTACCAGTTTTCCCTATCTGAGATCTTCCTGCAATACAATTCCCAGATACTTATATTCTGCTACTTCTTCTACCTCTTGTCTCTCCTATCTGTACATGTCTCTGCTTATCACCTTATTCCTTGTAAACCTCACTACCTTAGATTACTTACATTTACCTTAATTTTGTTTTCCCTGGCCCACAACCATATCCTGTCAATATCTGCCTGCAAGTCCCACCACCCCCAAATTCTTATGAATATACAACACAATTATCTGCAAACAATTGGCGTGAACACGCCATTCACTTGTGCTTCTCTGGTCGTTTGAATCACATAGCCAATCTGCAGCATAGTACAACATAAAGTGATAGTCGAACAAGCCTCAAAGTGCATTGGTATGGGCCGTCGAGGATAACATTTTGATATACAGCAAGAGGGAACTCTTGCTGTAAATGAACAAACGGATAGTCACTGAGTCCCAAATTAAGCCAGGGCCGTTGGGTGCAACAGCAATTGAAAGTAGGGAGTGAGCTGCCCACGCAGCAGTGGATCACTACTTCAAGAGTGCATCGCTTTAACATCATGTATGTGCAGCATGAGTCAAGCTAATTAGTTTAGGAATTAGCATACCCTATTTAAGTATTAGTTTCTGTCCGCACAGAAGTGAGGTTAGTAGTGTCCTCTTTGTAGTCATACAAATTGATGTTGTACATAGCAACTTTTAGCACTCAGTGTATCTCATTCTGTACCTCATGAGATGCAATGTGCATTGTCACAGGATGTTCTTTTATGCACCAGCACACCTGTGGCTTAAAAGTGCAACGATCCCGTGAGCAGAACTTTTTACACAAATAAATTAAAATGTATAATGTAGAGATTTCTAATTCACAAACATGTTTGTTTAAGCAATGCGATGATTTTTATAGAGTTTGATGTGCAATTTAATTAAAAGATATTTATATATCAATATTAGGGACACTCAGGTCGCACTTTCTGAGCATACCCCAGCCATCTTTACGGCTGGCCGGCATCATGCTCTCAGTCTGTCTGTCTCTGCCACCAGTGTAAGTAAGGAGCACGTTCGTTTGCATGCTTTGTGCGAACCCTCAGTACAACAACTTTTAGGTGGCAATCATTTTCTAATCAATATGTGTAATGTACATATAATAATTTAAGAATAGTTGGATCCCTCTTAGCCTTGGGCCATTCCGGGGTTTTTGGAATCTCTTATTGGGGCGTCCAGGAGCGCGTTCTCCTTGGACCAAGGTCCTCTGCGTCCCGCACCCCCATTCACCCCTCAGAACATTCTCAGTGGTGGTCACCTGTCACCTGGTCTGTGTTTCTCCTGTGTTCAGGAGAGCCATCTACTAACATCACGGATACCTGGGCATATAGCCCAGGCACTCCCCACTGCCAACACGAGTTCTTCCTCAATCTGACACCTCTGGGTGCCAGAGTGAGTGAGCTTGGTTCAGGGAAAAGCCCGTTTCTTCAGGATTGCTCCTCCACCCCATCTAGTTAAAGAAACCTCTGTGGGCAAAACGAGGTCAGCCTGTGCTACTCCTTCCTTTTCCCAAGGGTTCTCCACCTTGGCGGCCTAATACCCCATCTCAGTGGTGGCCCATTTCGATTGCTTTAATTTCTTCACATTGAGACTCAGCTTTTGGGCCCCTATGACCGTAAAGGAGTCAACTGGCCCACCACCATGAACCACCACCATGACTGCTCATGATTCAAGCTTATCATAGGCAACAGTTACTCCTTTTAGTAAACATGGCATAGTGACTGCCCGGGAGTTTCCCACTTTTGCTAACCTCTATACAGAGGTTGCCCAGTGATATCACAAGGAGGTAGTAGGTTCCCTTGGGCTAGGAGAGGCTGTAGGAGACGCTTCACATGCCCGTTCTGGTTAACACTCAATCATTTCTCTGTTACTAGAGCTGGCAGTAGCTCCAACACTTCTCAGATCAGCTGTTTTCCAGCACCACCGGTCACCAGAGCAGATAGAGGGAGTAAGCTTCCTTTTCAGTCAACAAAGCTCCTACCAAGTCTTAAGCACCCCAGAAATATCGGCAGAGACAGGGATAGACTAGGAATAGGTTTCCTGTAGTTAACCATATTCCAACAAGGTCTTAGCGAGTGGCACTCCGGCGACCTCGAACTGGTCAGAGAGAAGTAGTGCTTCCAGTAGTCAACACTAACTCCACCAGACAAGACCTTGCACCCATTACAGGCTGGTCCTCCGCCCCATTCCTAGTCCTCCATCATGTCGCCCCCACACCTTACACCCATTACAGGCTGGTTGCACATCCCCACCCCCCCAGCGAAACTACTGGGTGAGCCCACACCTTAAACCCATTACAGGCTGGTCCTATTTCCGACTCCCAGGGACAGGTAGGAGGTGTGTTAATTCTCCTGCCGGACATAATGCACAGCAGCCTTTTATTCAATTCTTGTGGCAAGGGGGAAACTGCACTTCTTCTTAAAATGTAACGCAAATTAAGTTCATTGCTTTGGGGCGCCGAATTGCAGTTTGGTTTCTGACAGACCTGAGCGTCAAATCCATTTCAACTTAGAAACATGTGCGAAGTACGTTCTTGTGTATGGAAGGCAATAATAAAGTGTGTGAATGCAGTTTCCGTTTGTTTCATTGTCTTAACTTTGGGTACAGCACCCTACAGCCGAGTATAGGGAGATAGTGTTGTCTTTAAAGGATCTGCACTCTCTTGCAGAGTAGCTTCAGTGTTCTAGGAGTAAAGTGTTGCAGTTATGGGACCAGCACCTATAAATGCCAAGTAAGATGTATGTTTTATTATTAATTGTGTGCCAGGGGTCGACATCTTGCAACTTATAATGGTAACATATGATACCATTATTGGTATCAGTGTTGGCAAACGTAACGAACTGACAAGAGCACCCACAAGATGGCGACTCCAGGGACACCCCTGGAGTCATGCACAATATCAATCATCACATTTTCATACAGTGCTTCCATTTTTATGTTAATACAGTGATCTTAATATTAATACCATACAACACTGGGGATATAGTTGTTACACATGAAGTATACCAAATGTAATTATTATTTTGTTAAGTACAGTATCATCAAGTCACATGACAAACAGTACTTCATGCGTAAGAGGTTAAGTACAGACATGTGCAACCAAAGAGAGTATTTAATGTATCGACCACGTGGTGAGCTAACCTAGCATTTTACAGTTTTATATAAAATGTGTGTGTATCACAGTTTGACATAATTTTAATTTGAACATCATCCATCTCACAGTGTTTCGGCACATTAAAGATTATAGACAACGGACTGGGAGCTACACCAGTTATAACTGAAAATGCCTGCCATTTTAGGTTAAGTGCTACATCAATGACAATATCCATGAGTGTCAATAATTTATATTTTTGTAAGTCTACATTTGTAATAAAGGGTAAAGTGTTTGTATGTGTACTCATCCCAGCAGCATTGCAGGCTCCACACCATACTAGCATGTAGTATCATTTTGGTCATCTTGTTGTGTGGATATCACATGCAACTGACCCAGGACTGCACCTTTGTGTATCACCATGTAACTGCAATAGCATCAATTTAGTTTACCAGGACATGTAACCATTTTTTTTTACTCGGAGAAAGTGTCACCCCACACCTCGGTCCATTTGCTACACAGCCGGGGTGCACAGGTATTTGATTTTGCTAGTGCCAAGCTTGGGCAAACAGAGTTATGCTACAATGTCAATGAGCGAGAATGCTTAGCGGTCGTATGGGGTGTTAAGAGATACCGTGCCTACATATAATATCAAAGGTTTATGCTGTGAACTGATTACAGATGTCTAGTTAGTTACATAGTATGAATGAGGCGAGGATAAATATAACGAGATGGGCATTACATTAACAAGCATAACACTTTGTGGTCAAACATGTTCTTGGCAAGAAAAACGAGCTAGTAGATGCATTGTAACGTGCCCCCAACAATGCTGCAATTATAAAAGACGGGGCAGAGTGGGAGGACGATTTACAGCCAGATGCACATTATCCTGTGATCAAAGGTTACCTGCAACAAATGCATGTCAACAATAGCAAAAAGCTTATCAGTGATTTGTATGAGGAGGTAATGCAGGCACAGAGAAACTGTCCATTCACGCAGGCTAAACAAAACAATGCGCACAGCGTATATAGTTGAAGGATGGCACATCGTTAATGGCAGGTTAGAGAAGAATGCAGTTCAACTGCCAGGTAAATAGAGAGTGTATGTCCCCATGTGTACGGGGGATCAAGTAC
The DNA here is from genome assembly GCA_029891345.1 of Dryococelus australis. NCBI lineage: Eukaryota > Metazoa > Arthropoda > Insecta > Phasmatodea > Phasmatidae > Dryococelus > Dryococelus australis. Next base: position 93,906,348 of record CM057006.1, on the reverse strand, counting down.
TCGCCTGTTCGCACAGTGGAGGTGTGACAGCACACTCAGGCATTGCACAAACTGTCGGTAATATTTGTGAACATTTCTTTTGGCCAGGCCTCACCGAAGCATGAGACAGTACTTGTCTAAACTGTTTTAGATAGTTTGTATTGATTTGATGGGACCATTTCACAGAACAATAGGAAGCCAGCAATTTCTCATTGTTGTCATGGACAATTTTTCGGAATCGACAGAGGCATATCCCACAAGTAGTGCGAGATCAGGCAACATCACAAGGGCATTAGAGAAGCAATTTTTCCACGATGCAGATTACCAAAAAAATATTCTCACCGATAACAGTACTCACTTTACTGGAAGGAAATGGAGGGAGTTGTGTAGGAGTTGGGGGGGGGGTGCATAACGTATCTACAGCAATTTACCACCCTAGAGCAAGCCCCACAGAGTGCCGTAATCAGGATATTAAGGCACAGCTGTGTTTCTGTGTGGGGTAGCAACACACAGCACAGGCCGAACATCTGCCAGCTGCCCTGTACACACTACGCAGGCGAGTATCTGCCGCGACAGGGAAATCACACCCAGGAATACTCCCAGGTCGTAACCTACGATTACTGGGAGAGGTGACATGCTCGCACATCGAAGATAGTACCGAACTGCTAAGCAGCAATATAAAGCGGCAATAACGCAAGAGACACATACGCGAAGTGAGGGAGCAGCACAGCGGGTATGCTGCAAAGTGGCTGCCGGTCAGCACAAGACCACCACCGGAACAGCAAGTAGAACAGGTAGTGTACATCAGGACGAATCCACAATCAGCGGCAAACAAAGATTTTTGTGCCGGCCTTGCGGCAAGATGGAGTGACCTGCATTACTTACTTCTAAAGCATGGACCCACGACATATATGGTCTGCATGTGCAGGAGGAGGGCGAGAGTGCATCGGGATAACATCTGGATCACTCTGGGTGCCGCTGACGACGAGGTCGGTTCTGACGCCCTGCAACACCATGACAGCGATGTCTGTGCCGTGCAGGAAACAGCACCCCGAGATGCAAGAGGTGTCACAGAACTTCAGGATGCGGGCCCGCAGAGGACCCGCTTAGGCAGGATGAAGAGGGTGATTCACCTGGGGTGACCCACGATGGTGATGCTGCCAATGAGCTCTCTAGGAGAGACAGTGAGCCACAAAGTGCATCGGCACTTCCAGAGGAGGCAAGAGCAGCATAAGAGAGTGCACACATGTTACCTGATGTAGTCACACCCAGCAGGGTGCATTTGGAAGCTCGATCCGACAGAATGGATGGCGAGATGCCTACGAGCATCCCCGCACCAACACCAGCACAGACATCCACACAAGTAGGAAGCAGGGAAGAGGCAGTAATGGCAGATTCAGTCACTGATGTCATTGCACCAGAAATAGCAGGGCAAAGAGGAGCACATGAAGGGGAGGAGATTGCAAGTGAGAGGACAGTAGCAAGGGTGGTTCAGCCAGGTCATGCCTGGAGGCAGCAATCATCGCATGAGAGCAGGAGTGACAGCATGAGTGAAGGCAGTGACAGTAAAAGCAATGGGTTAGAGTGCTCAATTCACCTGCGCCGATCACACCGGTGGACACATACACAACGGCAGTGCCTCCAGTGCAGGCCAACACAGTTGCCTGACAGGAGGGGGCAATCGACTGCCCAGAAGATTATGCAACAAGAAGCAGTGCAGGAGGGAAAGAGTTACTACTTACTGTCATACAGGACACCACAAGCATGCATCTGTTGACAGTAGCATGTGTCGGTGTCGGCCAATAAACAGTCTCGTTGGGAAAATCGAAAAAGGGGAGGGGGAGGTTGATGTGTGCCATGTTTCCCTTCCCTAAAACCGTTTGTCCGGCCGAGCACCACACCGCCACCACAGCTAGGATGTGTACTCTGCAGATGTGCAGAGTGCACCGAGTATTCATAGTGCACTGCGAGTGCAAGGTTAACCTAGGGCATGTCATGGCAGCGTAAACTGCTCCTGCCCAAGAAAGTACCAGGATTCTGCAAGGCGGAGTAATATGACAAAGAGAACTATACAACACACTGAGTTAAAGGCTTACGGCTCATGCTATTACAGTTGTTACTTGTTATGTCAATAAAGAGTCTATTTTGTTCTGCCAGTGTTGTATTGTGTTCGTCTGTAAATGTGTATCTTCACTTTCATTGTTGCAGAGTGTTCATGCTCATTTCAAGAGTGCTATGAATATGTGTATCATGCAGGATTAATATGTAATTTAATGTATCATGTAGCATTAAGTTTTCAGCAGGTAAAGCAGAAGTTATCATGTCATGCATGTAGTAGATCCCACCTTGGCACGCAAGCCAGCCTTCATCCACTCTCGCACCGGGGTGGGAGGTTAGTAAGTATCTAATGTCCCTGAGGGTGGTTGCGTGTGTCCGCAATCTCCGTGTTTCCTGTGCATAAGGTGGCATGCATCTTTCGGAACCTGTCATTTCACTGCCATAGTTTACTTCTTCAGAACCGTTTCGTTTTTCCGTTACTTGGTACACCACCCTAAATTTCCTGTCATTTGCATTGCCTGGGGAACCTTGAATTTTTCCATAAATCTTTCTATATGACGCAAGTCAGTTTTTGCAGTGTTTCCATGATGTTTGGTTTGCGTCATCGCAGCATGTGTCAATTGTCTCTCAGAGACGAGTTTTCATTAAGCCGAATAAATATTCTGAGAATTACTCAGTGAATAAGTTATTTCTGTCCCCAAAAGTTGTTTATTTGGACAAGTCCTAAAAGTACCCACATTCATTTGCAAGTATTTTCAGCAGGACTCAATGTAAGCATGTTTCAGAGTAATTGCACAATGTGAATATGGGCATGTGGGTAGCCCTGATAACCCACATCGCGAGACACTATTTTAATTAGCAGTTTGTTGCCAAAAGCCATTTCAGCAGTATGGTGTATAATCAGAGCATGGGTTACAGTTTATTTAACACACAACTATAGCATCTCTACAGTCTTAACTGTGGAAAGGCAGAGGTTAACAATTCAGAGGAAGTTTCCGTCCGGGCATACAGCCTGCAATCCCGAGGTCTCAAAAAATCATTGTGCTACAGCATCATACACCATATTGGTATGGCCTTGACGGCACCTGAGACATAGTCGGGTAATTTCAACATTCCACATACCTAACACTTCATGGCCTTACAATTCCTATCTAACCTATTTCCACACCACCGGACGCCATCAGTGTTCTTATCAAGTCATTAATTACAATTATTAATTATTACATCTTTTATCATAAACTCACAGTAAAACCTGTGAAGCAAATATAAGTTAAGTGACCAACATTTGAAGAAAATGGTACTGCCAAGGATTTTGCTCATTACTCTATGGAATCTGAGATGTGTTGTGTTTGGAATCCTGGCAGATAATATATACATAACTTTTATAAATATTAAGTAGACATTCAAACAGCATGTGACACTTTGATGTTGTAAAATATAACAGGACAAATAATGTCAGTGAATGGGAAATCGCAAGTTTAAATAATAATTGCTTCAGAAAATTAGCATAAAGACACAATTTTTCGTGAATTCATCGACGTTACCTATAATATTTTCATAGTCCTCGTGCATCAAATAATTATAACTACCAAATGTAGATAAATGAGCAAATCACAGCAACAAACAAAGAATTACGTGCACAGTGCCTTAGGCCATTAACCATGCCATGCCCATCAACATGTCGCAGTGCACAGCGACGCCACGAGGGAGCACAAGTGTCACAGTGCCAAATTAGTGTGTGTGTGTTTGTGTAGGGCGTACTGCATCAAAGTGTAAAAAGTATTTTTATTGGCCTCTTTAAATTGGTAGGAAAGTGTAATTAAATGTACTGTGTTCGCCATGTTCAATTACTAGTGCATTTTATTTCTGCAATGCCATTTGTAAGTGTTTGGTTTGGGCTATCATTATTATTAAGTGCAACATATAAAGGGTAACAGGCGCGAAGCTTTGTACCGCACTCTGCACCATTAGCGTTAGTGCACCAATCAAATGTCACATGCATATTGTGATGGTATTACTAGTAGCATGTCACACACGTTAGAGACGCACACCACGTGCTTTTGTTTGAATCTGATATGTTATTGTTTAGGGTTATTTATATATGTTCCCACGTGTTATGTCAGTGATGTTTTATTTACCTTGTACTACACCAAGCTATGGCATAAGTAGGGGACAAATAGTCTCACAGTGCTATGTTTATTATTCATAATTAGTTGGATCCCTTCAGTGTTGTGTGTATATTGCCATGTTTCTTAACAGTTCATGCGCTTGACGTGCCATCTTATGAGAAGCCCAATTGGCCACATGTAACATAACTAGGGCATATGTTGTGTATATAAATATAAGTTATAATTTCTTATGTAGGGTTTTTATGTATTTTAAATGCTTTGAGAGTTGTCGTAGTATTTAATATTTTTATTCAGTATGTTAAATACATCCAGTGATACGATACTGACCTTTTGGTTAGCGTTTCGCAACTGTGTATTGAAGTGAACCGGTGCACAAAGCCGCGTGGCCGGATAACATTGTAAAATAATAATAATGTTTAATCAGTGGTTTTGTGTACATACATAGGAACTCACATAATTTGCCGCCAGTTAATTACGTAAGGGCATAATAAACTTTGCCAGGGAAAGACTCCAAATAATTATTTCACCCTTTTTAACACATGTGCAAAGGAGGTTAGGTTGCCATGGCAACTTGAAGTGGTTGACTTGCAACATTTATTTTTATATTTTTATATTAGCATGTTTACTTTATTCAGAAGAGTTGTTGTGTAATCATACTCCATAGGCATTGAGGTGTCCATCTCATATAATTTAATTATCATCATTATGTTTTAATCATGCCACGTGATTTGACCAGCAGGAGTCTCGGCCAAAGAGCGAGCTCCGTGCCAAAGTAGAGTTAGTAGCAGCCTAGGTCTTGTGAGGTGACCACCACTTCGCGTGATCTGGACACTTCAAAATTTTTATTCAATAATAATGTAATTCTGTATTTTTTAAATGTAGTGTACCAGAATCTAATGTGTCTTTTTCAGCCCGGAGTACGCATCACCTAACTTCTTGGTCCATCTTGTATACAGCTGAGACGTAAATCATATATAACCATTGACATTTTGTGTGTTTTGGAGCCCGCCTGACTTGAATGGTTGTTTGTAATGTTTCAGTGCCCAGTTGGGATTTTATATGCAATAAATCCTCGTGATGGTAAGACCAACATTGTTATTGTTTTAGCCGCTTCTCGGTTTCATAACCTCTTTCATGGAGACTTATTATTATTTACCATGTGTATCAAATCGTGGCTTTGGTGGCCACAACAACCCATTGGGACTGAGCTGGTGTTTAAGGGAGTCCAACAGCCCTTACTAGCCCAAGCAATTTGGATGTAGTGATATCACGATGGAGTATTCACCAAGACTGGCAATATTGCTAGAGATGGCGGATGGGAGGAAACATAGCCAATGGCCATCTGCGACACGACTCTGGCAGTCTCCACATCAGAGCATCCTTGTGCTTGCAACTTGAGCTGGCGCCCTGCTCTGGTAATTCAGCGAACAGCACCTTTCCTATCCATATCATTCAATTCCTGCCCGGTCTAGCAACACAGTGCCATCAAGAATTAGACTTCGTTGTCAAACTCACTGTACTTGACTTAAAGAGCCAATAAAATGTGAACACCATACAAATGTAGACTAAGAGTTTTACATACCATACAGAATATTACACATTAATTTAATATTGAAATTATGAGTGACGTGTATATTTTGCATAGCAGTAGATGTATAAAGAGAGAGCTGGCACAGCACATTTTTTTGGGGTTATGTATTCTAAAATTACAAAAAAAAAAAAAAAAAAAAATGCAGTAAAGTAAATAGGGTTATTTCGTCTAAAAGTACAGGAAAAAAATAAAAACTCAAAAGCTGAAATTCGATTAAACAATCGTGAATATCATGTATAAAAAAAGCCAAAATCAATGTATTTGAGGGTTAAATTTAAGTACGTATTCCAATTTTAGAATACATAACCCCAAAAAAATGTTCTGTGCCAGCTCTCTCTTTATACATCTAATGCTATGCAAAATATACACGTCACTCATAATTTCAATATTAAATTAATGTGTAATATTCTGTATGGTATGTAAAACTCTTAGTCTACATTTGTATGGTGTTCACATTTTATTGGCTCTTTAAGTCAATGCTTTTAAAAAGGAACTCTCAAAATCAAGCAATTTTAAGCAAAACAAGAAAACAAGAAAATTTTTGCAATTTTTCAAAATTGAGGGTGCGGGATTCGGCTCAGGATAAAACAAGTAAAATTACATCAAAAATCAAGCACATTTAAGGTTAAAATAAGTAAATCAGATGAAAAGATACAACCTAATAGAATTCATAAATTTTATTCAACAAAAGGAAAACACGAATAAGATTTTTTTAAGCCAAAAAATAAAGAAACATCTGAAGCATAGCTATTACTGAATCCATAATCCCAGCCATCACAGCAATCCAAATGATAAGCATTGTCTTTAAAATTAGAAAATTTAACTGATCTGAGATCATTTTTATTGATTTTTAAAACTGTTTTGAAATGAACAAGGTCCAATTCTTTAGCAATAAAAGTTTCTGTTTTTATAATTTCATATCTAATATCCCAAAATTCCAAAAGTTCTATAATTTGATCAATTTATAAATTTAAACACACACACACACACACACACACACACACACATACATACATATATATATATATATATATATATATATATAACTTTTATAAAAAGTGATACTATGAGAAAATTTTAATTAGAATTATTATTTTTTATTTAATCAAATAATTCATCTATATTTCTAAAAAAAATGTAACACTTTTAAATGCTACCACTCAACTATGAGTCTAAAATATTGTATTAAAATATCGAAGCATTTTGTTGATTCTGCCATTTAATAAAAATTAAAAATTAATAAATTTTCAGTAATATTTTCTTTCAAATAATCATAAGTCAGGTTCATTTCACTAATTAAAACAACATTACAAATTGTACCAGCCTCTGGCTTTTTTTTATTAAAACCAACACTTAATTTTATGTTTGTTTTTTTCCTTTAACTACAGTTGTTTTCTATATGAACAATCAATAACATATAATGGTCTACGTCCCCGAAATTAATAATAATTGGAATCACCTTCTTGAGTTTCTAAAATCATTATAAGCTAGATACATATTCATACAAATATTATTTTTATATCTAGATTCCAATTTTATTTGGAAATATTTAATTTCTCCCATTTTTAACTGAAATTTTTTTTACATCACAATGATACAATGTAGAAGAGTGTTTATACTGTTGGGGATTAATTTTTCTATTTAATTGAAAGCCAACAATTACAAAATCAGGCATACAAATTGTAAATTATTAAATTGATCTTTTATATCAAGATTAAAAATAGTAGTTTCAGTAGAAATCTCTTTTTTTTTTAAATTGCCAATAATAAAAACTAATAGGAATTTTAGGATTTTTATATATTTTTCTTTAATTGCAATTGCTGTGTTATGCTCGTATTCAACAATTGGGCACATAATTTCTCATTTTTGAATAGAAATTCCACCCAGATCGGGACAGTGTCTCTGAACAGCACCTTGAGCATCCTTAATTTCATAAAGATATATACAATTATTATCAGACAAATAAAGAATAAAAGTAATTTTATAACCACCTTTCCAATAAATTTCATTATTATCATTAATAAAACCAAACAGATATCTAAGTGGATACATTATTTCATTTGATTGACGGCTAAGAAAATGATTTTTGACATATCTATTATCAGAACCAGCAAATTCTAAATAAACATATTCACTTGGCGATCTTAATAAATCATTCAGTATTGTAGAAGTTATACCCGAATTATCAACAACTTCAATAATTTTACCATGTTTTGAGATTTCTACTCAAGAAAACCGAAAAGGAAAAAAATTTGCACAAACTTGGTTTGCAAATTACCGTTTTGTGGCAGTTTTCTGTTGTCTTGGTGGGGTTCTAGTATTTTTGTGGTGTTTGTACCTATTCTTTGACTACCACAACAGGTTGTCTGTTTCGACTGAATTTGTTATGTTTGTTGTACTGTGGTATCTGTGTGTAATTGTATCTTTGTGAATTTTTGAACGTAAAGAGTTTTTGTTGCTGCAATGTGAGGTTCGAAATTTCCTCTTTCAATTTCACCATTTCGGCTCTTAGTGAGTATGTGTCTGTGTGAGTCTGTTGTCCTGTGATTGCCTGGTTGTGTTGAAACAGTCTTACCTCAACTCTTTGAATATTTGTGAGCAGGTATTCAATAGTGTCATTCTGTAAGCCAACAATTTTTCCACGACAGATGGAAAAAGTGATCGCCACACAATGCGAATAAAGTCTGTGTCTGTGACGTTAGGATTATATTTTCTCCTGTAAAATATAAGGTTTTCAATTTGCTTCTGAGCACTTTCGTTTAGTTTTTACTTGGTAGTTTATAATAAGTTTTTCAAGTATTCCTCATCTGCTGGTGTGGAAAATGTCTTCTTCATTTTACTCATGACGTCATTCCAGGTGGCTTGGCCAGCATCTGTCAGTAAATAATTTTTTAAGGTGTGTTCTGCTGATGCTGTGATGTAGTATTTAAGCCTATGACATTTCTCTGTATCATCCCAGTTATTGTTTGCTGCGGCATGGTTGTATTGCTCTAAGAATTCTGGCCATTTTTCACTACCATCGTCCGAGAATTTATTAACTGACATGGGCTGTTGGACTATGACATTCATTGGTGGCGGGTTAGCTGTGTTCTCTTGTTGTGATTGAAGTGGGGAGGCTAGTGGTGAATTCTTGTATGTGGGTTCTGTTGTAAGTTAGTTTATATTAGTGTATTCGTGTTCTTTTTGTCATGTCAATTTGAATAGGTGTTAAATAATCTGTGTCATGGTGTTGTGTGTTTTCGTTTGAGGGTAGGGGCGTGGATGGCAGAAGGTTGCTATTTGTAATTTTGTTGATTAGGCTATGTGTCAGTCGTGTTGAGGTTGTGTCAAATTTTTCTACGACTTCTGGATTTTCTGTTAATAATTTCTCTGCCGAAGTTATTAATTGATGGATTTTTTCTGTACTTGTTGTGCTCTGTGCTTGTAATTTCTTTTGTGTATCAGACAAGTCTATAGTAGCCTGTTTTAAATCGTTCCCAGCTGTTTTAACAAAGGAGATGGTAGGTTTCCTTACATGTAATGATCTTGTTAATTGTCACTGTGACATATATTTGATTACACTCAGTGATTTACCAAGCATTCTTCTTTCTACTTTTCTGCTGTTGACACTCTTTTGAGGAAATCTGCGATAAGCAAAATGAAATCGGTCTGAAGAGCAGAACCATGGTTAAGCATGCATGAAGTATCTTAAAAGCCAAGCACACACACTATTCTACTGAATACAATGGGCGACTGCCTGGCTGGGCAGCTTTTTGCAACGTGGCAGTTCCTGCCCACTTGCTTTGGTACAGACGCGATATTCGGATGAATAATACAACACACAACGCCGTGAATGAGTGCTTACTCTTTTACTATGGTTTACTACAGCGGATTCGTTAACCCAGTCTACTCGAGGGAATTCTAACCCTGCTGGCAGGTGGACGGTGTTAACGTCTTTACGAACTCTACCATGAATTTACTTTTACTTTAATACCAAGTTAAGGGGAGGGTGGGAAAACTAAGGCGCCTTCACTATTTGCTGTGGCCTCTCCAAGGATAGCAGGTCATGCATTAACTAGGGGGATAGTGGTAGCTGGATGGAAAGCACTCCAATACAAAATACTATTTTTATTATACCTTAGCTTTACAATTACACCTCAAATAGGCGACTCAAGAATCAAACAAATACAACAGGTATTCTTGCAATATCACTCAAGATTCAATACTGAACTCTCCAGATGGTGCTGATGTCTTAAATCACACACCATTAGATTTAAGCTATCAAGGCGACACTTTGCTCGAATGGAGCTTAATTACCTTCGCAAGTCCCGAGCCCTAACGTGCCTTCAGTCGCCCTACCAGGGAATATATATTTACCCTCTGGACGTCGAAGTCTCGTAGTAGTTCTCTCGATGGCGGGATCGTTGGTTGTAGAACTTGGACCACGGGAGGTGGCCTCTTGTATCGCACTACTCGGGCAGGGCCTCCGGCGACTTTAGGCAAGATGGTGCCTGGAGCCGCCATTGCTCCGAGCTTATATACTCCTTTCCTAACCTCGCGCTCAATCCCCGTGGATTTGTTTGATACAACAATGGCTCGGCTGGCCGAGGTCGCTCTACCATGTCTCCTCTGGCAGCTTCGCAACCCTTGTAGCGGCTAGTCACACAAATGTGCAGCATGCGCGGGCTACTATAAGGAAAGTGGCCACACGCCTCTAATATTATAGACTGTTCTAGTACCCAATGCACACTATGCTGTGAGGAAAAGACGAATAAAAACGAGTATGCAATGCTTACAAATCATCACATATACTGGAAATACACTACAACACAAATATTAAGCAATATTTAAAGAAACTATTGCAAATGCTGTTTTGTCATGCTATTTGCGTGCCCATTAGTTTGTTTAATTGATTTATTGAGTAACTGAATTATTGTCCTGCAAATTTATTATAAAAATTAATGCCATCTGCTTCCCCCAGCCCGTTTGTCCACCATCGCCGGCAGCCACTGCAGCTCTCAGCACTCTACCAGGCACTCATGCACACCGGTTGGAGAGTTCACCGCAACAGTCGAAATGCGAAGACCTCAGTTACAAGTATGGTCGCAGGAGCCGAAGAGAGCACTCATGATGTGAGCAGGAAAGTGCAAGTGCTGAGCAAGCAACATGCGCCTGTGTGCTCATGTCTTAAAATGAGACCCTGCAAATTTGGGCCTAAGTGTAATCAAGCTTATTTAAGATGTGCTCAAGGATACCAGTTCACGAAACAGCCAATCAAGGACACCTATAATATTTTGATGCCCCTGTGGGCCTTAATTACAGTGTTTTTTATTTTTAATTAATTATCATTTTCACGTGTTTCATCCTCATTTTGTTTCATACAGTGTAATTTGTCAATTAAATGGTTCTTGTGCCAAGGGTAATTGTTTATGTAAGTTTTGTAGCATTTAAAGTAACATAGATGTGTTTTTTGGAGTTTGAGAGTGTTAGAAAATAGTCAGCGCAGCCCGTCTGCCTGCCAAACCTCAGCTGGCATGCTGTGTGGGACAGTTAGTCATACTGTGGTGTCTCGAGGAGTTGGACATGCTGACTGATGGGGTGGCATTTCGCACGCTTGGGTGGCGCTTCATCTTTGTTCACTAATCACTTCACAGCAATAGATATTAATTTACCGGAACCTTTGTTTAATTTGCAGCCGCCCAGGATTCTCCAATCCTACCTTCCTGTGGAATAGCATCTCCCGGGAAGGCTTAAGATTCCACACAAGTTCTTTGTTGCCTTCGGGTCCTTTGTACAGTGTCACCCTGCCAGCGGGTTAAGCCCAGCACCGTGTATATGTTTACTTCCTGGAGGAGCTATTAATAAAATCCAATTATTCAATGTAAAATGGCATGCATCCTCATTCGGGTTGCCTAACGGCCATAGGGGTGCAGCCCCCCCACTTTTCAGGCCAATCATTAAGGGTTATACATCAGTGTTTTGTGTTATCTTGCAGTGTTTTATGGGTGTGTGAGCCGCCCCAAGATCTCACTGCTCAGGGTTTCAGTACCATAAATGTTTTTGTATTAATCACGATGGTCGGAGCACCGGGAGGACTTTGCCTGTAGGTCATCAGCACACGATCCATAGAGGAGAAGAGTCTGCTCTACGCTAGCTAGTTGGTATTTCACTTAAAATTCCTGGCGCCCGTCATCTACAAGCAGAAGAGTTGGTGAAAATCTATTGAACATTTACCTGTCCCACTCCCAACATTTATGAACACCACTTTGCGCCACTACCTTGATGTCAAAATGTCACCCATGGGAGTAGTATGCAAGGTACAATGAGCACTTTGGTGGTGCATTGTAATGGGGAAGGGGTGGTGTGCACTGTGTGAGACAGTTTGGGGAATCAAAGATATTGTCCTGTATCAAATCCACGCCTCCTATTGGAGATAGTCTATGGGCTGTGCAACATTTAAGCACATAACTTAATATGTACTTATACAGACTGTTTCAATATTGCATGCCAATGCTTCAGGAGAACATTCTTCACATCTGTAGGATGAAAAAATAAACATAGGTCTGCAAATGCTTCGTTTCTATAGTACAGCCCATAGTACATAACATACAGCGTATGGCCCACGGGCTGGATAATGTTATTGTGGAATGCCATCACAGCGCTCATTTGAATGATACACGATACCTCACACTACGACCTACACCTGGAACAGTAGAAACATCACAGGAAACAGGTACACATGTCTGAAAGCCAATTGTCAGCAATAAAGAAATGTTCAAAATGCCCTCCATCAGCACGAATACATGCATCAACCCGGATGCATTGATGAATCCCACAAAAATTCCTGATTGTATCGCAATCCACAAAAAATTTGGTTACGGATGGTGGCCATATCGTCCATTGAGGTTGCATGCACAAGTGACTTTAAATGTCCCCACAAATAAATGTCAAGTGCATTCAAATCAGGGCTCCTCGGGGGCTGGTATGGGGCTGCCAATTACATCTGCGATGGCATTACATAGTAGCATCATCCAGTCAAGGGACCATACACTGTACGTTTTGCATTATGGGCTGTAGTACAGAAACAATGTGTTTGTGGACCTATGTTCACATAACATTTTTTCATCCTCCAGATGTGAGGAATGTTTCCCTGAAGTATTGACATGCAATACTGCAGCAGCCTGTATATGGATTTAGCCATTACTGGGTTTGTGATGTTTCACCATTTGGCTAATTGCATTATAATATTTGGGGTAATCGGTTTCCCGATCCTCCCCTAGGCACAGCATGTAAAGGTGGTAGGTCTGCACTTCTTGGCCGCAGGTCGTATTGCTCCTTGATGCTGCCGCTGCACCATTGGAAGCAATGACTGCTCCCATGGGGTTGGCTGGCGGCGGCTGTGGATGCTATAGTGTCTCCATAGCAGTTCAAACTTGAGAAGGTAGTAGTTGCAGTCACACTGATCTGCGAAGAGGTGACGATTTGGCCTTGTCGCTGCTCTCCACCTCGTTGCAATGTTGTCATTCTGATGTCTTGAAAGTCTCTCTTTAATAGATTGAGTGCAGGCTTGTTCATGTATTTGGAAACACTTGTATCACTTGCGTAGTAAATAAAATAGTAGTAACATGAACCATATGTCGGTGATCGTGAAGCTCTTGGCAATATATAATTCGCCAGACTGAAGAAGACCAACGCAAGGAGTGGATCTAGTTGTGCTTGTGCATGTTTCTTTATCAAGGTCAAACACTAGGCTGAGTTTGAAAGTCATCCTTAAAATATTAAACTGTTAATCACCAGCCATCAATAAAAATGATTAAAACAATATACACAATAGTGAGTTTATAATGCCAACTAATTGAATAAAACTATTAAATAACCAAAAGGAAAGTTCGTGTGACACTCATATAAATTTCTTGTTGCAGATTTGTACAGAAAGATGGGTATTTTTCTTTTCAGTCTTTTGAGGCAATAAGCATTAAAACAACAGGTTTTAAAGAACAAATTACTGGCTATAAAAATATTTCAATTTTGTTTTAATGGAAGTGTACCTCATGATAATGATATCGGTTACATGATTTGTAAAAAATATATATTCTTGTTACATCAACACAAAGATTTATAAAAGGATATATATTTTTTAAATTTACAATGGCTGCCAACTTCGTTGAGATATTGATGTCCCAAATAGACATTACATTACAATTTTTGTTCTCCAGATGAAAAAATTATAATTTATAACATACAAGCTTTCCTGTTTCTCTAAGTACTACCACTAGCAATATCCACTGCCATTAGACTGGAGTCCGATCAGTTACATGGCAATGTGTAACACACAGAGTCTGCTCGTGAAGTCAGCTAATACATCATGGCTGGAAAGTTGGCCAAAGAGTTGGACAGCACTACATGAAAACATGACTGGGTAAATAAAGATTCACATTAAAATTACCAATGGTGGTACTAGATGTTTTGTCATCACATAATTTCATGAAAGGAAGGGGGTCACGTGAGCACTATAGAGCAATGAACAGAAACAGATATATTCAAAGAGTAGTGGTTTTACAGAACTGTTACTCGTGGCCACAGTTACAAGTAGATTGACCAGTGATATTTAATTTTTATTGGTTCGTGATATTTTATGTTGCAGACCTAACAGTAGGTAATAATTATGTTAATGAAAATAAATTACATAGTATACCACAAATGCTGCCATCTTAACAGATTGAGCAAATCATAAAATGAGATATTCAATACACACATTTTGAATACATATAACTGAAATTGACAACACATGGTTATTTGAACAAAAAAACTTTAACGAACTATTTTTATAAAACAGTAAATCACATAAATAAACACATTACTCTTCAGCAATTTATACAAGTTATTACAAAATAAATAACTAATAACCTTTATTTTAAATAAATCTCAAGTTAAAGATTGAGCATGAAAAACAGTTTGCCATCAGATAATTAACAGCCAAAAAGAGGAAGGACAACAAGACCTGGCCAACAAAAACTATCTTCACCTGAATAAGGGCAAAGGCAAAAAAGTCATAAGCAAAATGCCTATGGTGCCACAGAATGGCACACACTTCTCCCCTTAAACTAGACCATGGTTGGTAAATGGTTAGGAAAATCCCAAAATATGCTATGTAAAATTTTTATGATAATACACTAAGTTACTCAAAAAATGACAAGTTACCGTTTACAAAGCTTCCAAAATCATCCCCTAATTTCTTGTGGAGCAGGAGGTTGAGTAACCATAAAGGTAGTGAAGGCGAAGATGTTGATGTTGAGGAATGATTGGGAAGATACCGAATTTTAAGAAATGATCAAAAACAAAAGTTTAGGCAATGGGCAGTAATGCTGCAAGACACCACAATCGGTACAATGATAAAATCAGGAGTGTTTCTCAGGGCCTGTACTGGACAGAGAAGGTGGAGCATTTCATTGAAGTTGATACCATGTGGTTTGGGATGCCAATATGGCATCAAGTTCCTTAACCAAGGAGTCTTTCAAGGTGAGTTTGGGAAACTTTGAAAAGAGAAGATAAATAGGGTTGGGTACAAGTTTTGGAACATTAATTATGGGGAGAGTAAGGTTAATGAGCATGGCTGAACTAACAGAACCAAAAGTTTTGAAGTGTGGACTTACTATGTCACAATGAGAATCATAACATAGATATCCGCTTCCATTCAGAGAGAGAGAGAGAGCGAGAGAGAGTGAAAAGGCTGGGGGGGGGGGGGACAAAGAGCGAGTTGCATCAGTAGTAGATCTACAGAGAAGGGTGGTTTCGAGAGGCAATTTAGTGGCAAATAACCAAAAGGAAGGGATTAAAAAAAAAGGAAGTTCAAGGTTAACAATCGATTTGTCACAGAAGTATACATAGGGTTCGGCAGAGAAAGGTCGAATTCGCAGCTATGAACACAACTGTTAAAAATGGGAAGAGAGGACAGAGATTTTGACACAGAGCAAAAGCATTATGATTCAGTGAAGAAAATGACTTTCTGTCTGGGATAACACCAAGGAATACATTCACAGATAACAGCAAATACTGGTTCAAATTTCCAACCTGAAAGGGCAAAGGGAAAGCATGGTATCTTTCAAAGAGGTATTCTTTTTGCTAATGGAAAATCCACAGAAACATTTAAAGAGGTATCACAGATTATAGCTTGCACTGGACTAAGCCCACAAAACATACACATATTATAAGGAGTTACAGGAACTTCCATGTAAAGAGGTAAATCAATTAGGTGTTCGACACTGTTCAAGATGTTAATAAGACACTGAATTCAATAAAGTATGGCTCAATGTATGGTGAACACTGGTTTATATTGTGTGTATCAGATCAAAAATTCCCAACCTAGTATCGAACACAGCTTCAGTAGAACAGAGCAGTATAATATTAAGGTCAACAAGAAAACTAACTAACAAAATTCTGTACAATATTTAATATAAAGTTTTGTTCATGGCCCACAGAAAGCATTATAATGTTCAAAGTAATGGGTTTCCAACACTTAACTGTTTTTGGAGTATTCAAAATTATATCATCCATATTACACAGTAGAATCATGGGGTTAGCCAAATTTACAGAAATTTCATCTTTATTGTTGGCTAGAAAATTTATTCACTTTTCCAATAGAGCAAGATCCTGGTTGTTGAGGGTGCCAAACATGGTTTTCAAAAATTCTCCTCCAAAATAAAAGATACCAAGTTTTTTTCGGCACCCAGAAGGCAAGAGAGAGGTTAGGTCAGAATTTCCAGACTTGAATGCCATGGAGTTTTCTTTCAATTGAGCTACTGCAAACTGAAAATTCTGATCAAAACTATAATTCTGAATCAAGTAACACATTTCCTTTCACGTAAGACAATATTATTATGAAGCATGTCGTCTAGTTCAACAGTTTCCATTTGGAGTTAAAGAAGATTAAAACCCTGTAGTCCTACAAAGGAGTAGTAGCTGTTAGTGAATAGAACATTCCTTTTCGAATACTATACGAGAATGGAGTGTTTTTACCATTACAGTTGACTCAGACAGGAAGTAAGGAACACAATCAGATACCTCCACATGATTCAAGGCAGTGAACAGCAATGCAGAAATCTAGAACCGGTTCACACAGGAACTCAACATGCACTAGAAAAGAAAATATATGAAATACCAACAACAGGGGATTCAGTCCAATATCTAAATTTCCAAAATTGATATCAAATAGAAATATTAAATGAATTATACAAATTGTAAATAAACCCAATTAAGTTATATGTTGCTTTTATGATTGTTATCACAAAATAATGAAAAGAATATATATATATTATATATATATATATATCTTGTTGCTGATTTGAACTAATGATTATATATTCTTTTCATTATTTTGTGGTAACAATCATAAAAGCAACAGGATTTAAACAACAATAATTAGATATAAACAGATTCATGTTTTGTTTTAAAGGAGTTTCACCATGTTTAAAACACAACAAATTATTTTATTTTCAAGAACACAAAGTTTTATAAAATAATACTTTTTCTAAATTTACTATGGCTGCAAACTTCGTTGCGTTAGTGATACTCCAAATATACATTATATTACGATTGTTGTACTCCAGATGAAAAAATTATAAATTATAATATGCAGGCTTTACTGTTTAACTAGGTGCTGCCGCGATCCAGATCACTGCGATCAGACTGAAGTCTGATCAGTTACATGACAATTTGTAACACGCAGAGTCTGCTTGTGAAGTCAGCTAATGGCTGGAAAGTTGGCCAAGGAGTTGGACCGCACTACACAAAATATAACCAATAGGTTGTAACTTTCCAACATAAACACATGTGAAAACATGACCAAATAAATAAATATTTACATTAAACATACTAATGGTGGTACTAGATATTTCGTCACCACATAATTAATAAATGTTCAGTAGAGCTTAAAATCTAAACAGTCTGTTACATTACAATAATTTCGTGAAGGGAAGGAGGTCACGTTAGCACTATAGAGCAATGCACAGAAACATATAAATACATAGAGTGGTGGTTCGACAGAGGAACTGTTACTCGTGGTCATAGTTACAACTAGACTGACCAGTAATATTTTATTTTTTATTGGTTCATGATATTTTATGTTGCAGACCTAACAGTAGGTAATAATTACATTAATGAAATATAAATAAATTATTATTCCACAAGTGCTGCTAGGTATCTTAACAGATCGAACAAAACACAACATGAGACAGTCCAACACACTTTTTGAAAACATAACTGATATTGATAACATACAATTATTTGTACTAAAAGAAACTTAAATGAATTTTTTTTTACGAAACGGTAAATAACACAAATAAATGTATTACTCTTCAACATTTTATACAAGTTATGACAAAAGAAACATCTAGTAACCTTTATTTTATATAAATTTCAAATTGAAGTTTGAGCATGAAAAAATGTTTGCCAGCAAATAATCAACAGCCAAAAAAATAAAGGTAAACAATACTTTGACAATAAAAATTAAGTTTGCCTGAATAATACCAAAGACAAAAAAATGCACAATCAAAATGCTTATGATGCCACAGAATGGCACAATTGAACGAAAACACAAACTATATGATACAAACCAGACGAAAAAAAACTGTCAACAAGCTTGTAGCAACCTTGACATAGCAAGTCTTCGAGCATGCAGCAACTTTAACATGGCGAGTTTTCAAGCTTGCAGCAATCTTGACATGACAAGTTTTCAAGCTTTCAGCAACCTTGTCATCGCAAGGCTGTATGTGTGCAGCAAGCATGTACAAAGAATTCAAGTCTCCATCAAAAGATCTTGCAGCAGGCTTGGCATGACGATCTTGCAGCAGGCTGGCATGACAAGCTTGCAGGAGGCTTGGCACAACATACTGGCAACAAGCTCTTTTGGCGGAGGCTTGGATTCTTGCTACAAGCTTGCTGCACACATGTCTTGCAATGACAAGGTTGCTGCAAGCTTTAAGACTTGTCATGTCAGGGTCGCTATAAGATTGTTGCAAATTTTGTTTGCTATTGTTGCGGTCGCAACAAGTCACACATCGAGGAGAGTAGCCTCGGGTGCCAGACCAAGGAATCCAGGGCGATATGGGGTGTTTGGTTGGGTAAAAATAAACATGGAGGGTTGGAACGGACAAGGATGGCAACGGGGCCAGTATAAACGGGGAGACAGCACAAAGTAAGAGGTGAGACATCACCAGGCCGCCACGATGACGGCCGGGTCCATGTTGGAGGCTACGCGGTGCCCCGAGCGTTCGACAAGCGAGAGCTGCGTAACCTGTGGTAAGTGACATTCACATAAGCGTGAGACAGGGCTAGTCAGTAGCAAGCGTGTGGCAAGTTAAAGTAAAGTTTTTACTCTTAAACTCAGATAGTTGCTATCACTCTCACTTAAAGCTTAAAGCATTCAATGTGCTTTGAGATCTTACACGAAGTAGAGCAACTGATGTAATAATTTAATTACCGTCAATTTTAATTATTGTATTGATGTTAGAGAGATTTAGTAAAAAAATAGTTTTGTGGTAACTGCTGAGTCTCACTGAGTACATCACTCCCTAGGCCTTTAAGTAATTGAATGCTACCCTTAAGAGAGCGGAACACAATGTGGGTAAACTAGCCTAACAAATACAACATCTGATGTATATACCTGCCTCGAATTTCTCTGTGATTACATTATTAAATATCCAAGCACTTTAAAGAATGAGATAATATTAAACATGATAAAATCAGCCGATGATGAGTGCACCTCGTATGGTAAATTGATGTGTATATGAAAATGTGTGCCATCACTGATAAGGCTAAATATAACACAAATCAGTTTTGCATGCTCCTAATCAAGAATATTATGAGTTATTCTTATGAGCACGTCTTTATACTGCATAGGCCTATAGTTTCGACTTCAACAACATTAAAACAAATAAAGAGGAAAAAATGGCAAAGGCATGATCAGAGAAGCACTCGCAGGTTTCTATACTGTTCGGAATCGAGGCTGCAGTCTATGCCATGTACAAGCAGTAACTGTAGATGTAAATTTACCAAATGATATGAACAGTTACAGCAAAAAAAGTCGAGGTAAAGTAAAGAAATTTTATGTCCATTTGTATAACACAGACATGAATATATCGCCTGCTGAAAAACAAAATCGAATAATTAATCATTTACATTTTAAAAAGATGTTATGAAAATTTAGGCCAAAAGAACTTAAAAAAGATACCACAACTTGGCAAACTGTAGCAAACGCTCGGTAAAAGCAAAGACGAAGCTCAACAACACACAATGGAAACCAGGTAGTATCAGTAGAACAAGAAATGCCACCATGACATCCTTATATGTGCATTGCTGTATAAGACTTACCTGAAGCTTGATTCAAGCTTGCATCATGTGAGATGAGGCAAGTTCTGCCAGCTATCATGCAATTACTTGCAAGCAAGTTTGTTTAAAACTTATTATGCTAAGTTTGCACAACAAGTAAAGTTTAAGTGAAGCACAAGGTTTAAAGCAAGCTAACACACTATATGTGAACAAAACTTGTAGAAATGATGAGCACAAAACCCTAACTGATTAACAAACCAATAAATGAGTAATGTTGTTAATACTCGAGTGGATAAACAATGAATGTGTGAATGTAAACAGTCACATTTGTATATGTGAAAAATTAACATTTGTGACTATAACAAAGGGGGTACTAACGAATGTAAAAAATTCTTTTGAATATGTTGTTTGTAATACCTTGTGCGTGTCTCGACTAACTGTCACTTACTGGCGACTTGGCATCTCGGCGGTGAAAGCGAAGTAGCCTCATGCGGATGGGCGGCTACGTGTGCTTCCTGGGCGCCGATTATCTCCGCATGCATGTGATTATACAATGTGCAGAGGGGAACTTGTGTACCCACTGATTAACTCTGCATGTATGGCGATGAAGTGTGTGTGTATGTGTGATGAGTCGGACATACAGTGCTGACGATTCGACAAGTCAGCAGGAATACAAGGTCGCCAACACAACAAACACTGTAATACATGCCAGGTGCTTGCCGTAATGGAAATATGAATGTCTTCACATTGACTTTTGATCAGTGACTGTGTAATTTAATAAATTTGTTTGCGAGCAAATGTTTCCACTATCCTGCATATGTTACTTGCACTGCTTTCTTGATGATGCTGTAAATGATAGACGTTCTACTGCTTACATAATGTGACGATTCCCTGCATGTGGTAGTTGTGTGTAGTTCGGCAGTAAGGTGTATGTACTTGTGTTCATGCGAGTGAATGAATGAAGGTCCTTGGTTTAGAGGGAGGGGTGTGGTATCCTACCAGTTGCACCCAATTGTTTTTTAAATGAGAGAAAGAATGAGGCCATGAGAGAAAGAAAGGGGTGGTTGAAAGATGATTCGCACTCACTTCCTACCACATTGTCAATCTAATGGCCTGGGCTGAATGTAAAAAAACACACGTGGCTTGCGAAAACACGCACAGTCAACACAAAAAATGCATGAGTGATTGACAAAATTAGTGTAAAAATGTTGGTGTTTGTATGTTTTGCTGGATTTGAAATGTCACCATATGTTTAGAAATGTAACACCACTTTGTTTGGCTCAGGTGGTTTGCAGAATCACTTAATTTTCACATTTGGGAATATGTGTTTTTTTCTTATTAGGCGACTTGAACATTGCTTGCAATAACAGTATTAGCCATTAAGTTCGCTGAGTGCCTTGTCAATCCAGTGAGATATCAACACACAGATTCTCCAGATTCGCTTGCAACTTCTTGCCTGTTATGAGTGTACGTGTTTCGATCGATGCTGGGAATGAGGTAGTATGCATCGTGAATGCGGTGGAAGAGAGCTGCATGTCGTTCGCACTGTGTTGTGAAATTGTATATGCTACTGTGAGCTGCATGCATGCTGCAGTGGAATTGTGTGATGAGCCTTTGGTGCCTATGATTTTCACATGCTGGCAGTGGTGGTTCTGCAACCACTTGCTGACATGTCAACAACCATTCTGGTTGGTAGTACAGCACTGTCACTGACTCGTAACACATGTGACACACTGGGAAAATTGCTGGGTTTATGTGCTGGTTTTAGCCGGTTTTGGCACACACTATACCATTATGTAGAGCATTACTAACAGGGATATAGTGGACGGGTTGTTTTGGCCTGAGTGTTGCTATCTACTACAGTAGTGTTGGTGGCGGTAAGAGTAAGGCCATTTATGCATGCAGGCGAGACTCGCCATCGTGTGGCAGCTGTCTCTGGCGGTATTAACCGGGCTGGTTGGCCATGTGGTGAGATGTTAACGTCTGCCAAGGTAGGCGTGGCAGAGAGTAGCAGCACACTGAGGAGTGACAGCTTGCTTCGTGTGGTTGACCGATGCGGTGTGGTTCTCATGATGCTTGGCAGTGATATAAACAGATAATCACTTTTCACATCGCCATTCCAGCATTGGTGATTGCACTTGTGAGGTTGCTAGTGGAAGTGGTGACTGGAACA
Source organism: Dryococelus australis (assembly GCA_029891345.1). NCBI lineage: Eukaryota > Metazoa > Arthropoda > Insecta > Phasmatodea > Phasmatidae > Dryococelus > Dryococelus australis. The sequence continues at coordinate 93,884,114 of CM057006.1, read as the reverse complement.
CTGGGGTCCAGTAAAAGCAGTAGATCAAGTACACTTTGATGTTGATGGCTGCTTTTGTTTGCACTGAACTCTGCTCGCAGGTAAAGTCCTTCTCGGCAATGGTTGTTTTCAGTCGCAGTTTGGCACACTGTATGAAAAGTTCTGGCACATTTTCTATAATGTAAGAACAGGAGTGCCTTGTACTTTATAGAAGATTTGCACAGGTAGTGATTTTTGCATATTGCAATATGGAATTATTATTTCTAAAACTGGAAAAGTTTGGTCCCACTAAATATCGACTGCACTATTTTGCTGTTCACAATTTTCCTTCACATCGCGGGTGTTTACGGTACAGATGTTGGTTAGGCTGGACTTACGGCACGACATTCTGAGGAATGCAAACATAGGTACATCAGGACTTCTATGTATGTTTGGCCAACCATAACCATGCATCACAATGTGGAAGCTGACATCGTGGCTGTCGACCAATCCCTATGTTTTAGTCCTTACCTGCAAACATGGAAGGGGTGTAACCAACCGGCGGAGGAGGGGTGCGCACATTGGCCCACACAGCTCGCAGAATTGATCAAAGAATTCCTCCAATGCGTGGTACTGGAAGGGGTAGACGGTGCATATCTACTCCTCACTGCTGCCCCAGGGCAGTGGAGGAGGGGTGGTGATTAGTCGTGACATCATGCTGTAATGTCGCGTTGTCAAAGATGGCCGCTCTGGAATGTGACCTGCCTTCCCGAACAATGTAGACAGCTGATGAAATTTCTGTGTGCTCTGCTACATGCTAAGGCATTCAAATGCATCCATTTGGCATCGTTTCGATGTCCTCGATGCTTGGCTTGCTGATGGCGTGTTCATGATTTTGTCAAAGGGGGAGGGGGTGAGAAATAAGGAAAAAAAATTATATTAGAAATCCAGGAATAGTAGGGAAGTTGGGAACTACTTGACGAAAATTTTTACGTAAGGAAATATGACAAGGGTATGCCCTTGGAAGGGCGACACTTAACTATTTGGATGGGTGCACTTAGATTTTGAGGGGTAGTGAACAAGAAGTAGGAATACTTTATGATAATGGAAACCCGATTAGGCACCAGGCTCTGATGGCAGGTGGATGGTGATATTCTTAGGACAGCCTGGGCCATCCGACCGCATGTATGTTGTTCCATCGGTGCTAAATAGTATTGAGACATCCCAAAAATTAGCTCGAGTCAGGCTCCTGTCGTGCCTGATAAATATATTGCAGAGTTTAGTGGGTCTATTTAGGCTGACCCACATACCTCAAATGGCGATGAGAAGTACATTAATAAAACTGTGCAGATTTAAGTTGCTGAAAAGTAACATTTGAATGTAGGTTCTGGGGGATCTATGCCCCTAAAAGCGATGTACTATGGGCTCAGAAATAAAACACTTAGTTTGAAAACTCACAAACACTTAACTTTACACTACAAAACAGATCAATTTACAGAAAAACTGAAGTGGATCAAGGCCGCACCCCCCCCCCCCCCCCCCTTCATGGTTTTGCTGCTCAAAAACCACATGGATACAAGATGGTTAATAACGCTTGAAGGGAAGCTTCCTCGGGCGACACTATATAGGAGGAAGAAGGGGTGGTATTTCCATGGGCTAAAATGAAAAGGAAAGGGTTCTGGTGAAGTTACTGAAGACTATGGAAAACTAATTGGTTAGTGCAAAAACATGAAGTGCACCCAGAGTGAGGCATGTCACAGCCCATCTCTTTGTACTCTGGATGAAGGCTGACTCAGTGCACCACATGTGGGTTCCTATATGTAAGGCAGCCACGAGCCCCTAACATTTTAGATTATTCCAGAACTCAATGCACCTTGCAGTGATGTGATGCTGAATCATATAATAATACAATGCTTACAAATCAAGAAAACATACAGGAAACACTCTAGCACACTGGCATAAAGCAATATAAAAGTTATGATATTAAAACATAGATTTCTGGGAGCTGCACCGGGTATGAACTTAAAAAAATTATAATAAAATGAATTATTGCAAGGGTTGTATTATCCTGATAGTTGCACATCTTTGAGGTTGATTAATTTATTAAGTAAATTCATTACTCTCCTGCAATTTATTATAAAAGTGTCATTGGAACATTCTCTGGGATAATTTTGGGTGCCTCACCAGATGGGTCCAAACCACTGGGAGGAGTGTGCAAAATTTAATGAGCACTTTGGTAAAGGGGGGGGGGGGTGTGTTAATTGACTGACAGAGGGTCTGGGTAAACATAGGATGCTGACTTATATCACCCCTTTAACACCGATATTGCTATGTATGTTGTCAGGGACATATATTTCAGAATCGACTACATTTTCCAAGTATGCAAAATGACCCTTTACAGCTCCACATTGATGGTGTAGTAATGGGATCATCACACATGCTAGGTGGGCATAACTGGAGCATATATAAAAAAAACATTAAAATATCTAGAGTCAAAGCGAACGTCGGGAGGCCGCCCCATCGGTGACCGGCATACTTCTCACGAACCATCATCTACAGTTACTGAGAACAACAGGAGGCAGTCAAATGGGTGTTTGACCCACTTCCCACCAACAACTAAAGGGTTACAGCTAACTGGACCCCCTTAAAATTCATATATGATAGGTCCACAACATGCCCCGTCAACAATGATCTGCCTTCTCTCTGCCCCTAAAGTCTCGCTTATCGTCAAGTGCAAGGAATAGAGTATAATAAATACGTATTGAAGTTACATGGTGCAAAGATATAAAAAACAAACCATTCCACAAATTGTTTTTAAAAAAGTAAGCAGAGATCATAATATTTAATTAATTTAAAGTATAATAGATCCTCTCTTTGCCGGACTACTTGTGGAAATGTATAATCAGGTAATCCAGAATATCCAGTAAATGTCAATGAATCGAAAAGAGTGTACAGGTGAAGCCCTGCTACAAGTCTGATATGCGTGTCAATCAGTAAACTCAAGCAATTTGATGTGAGTACTCCTGTCCTGCCAAAAAACTGTCCTGTGAACGATTTATTTTTCGTCCCGCCAGATGGTGAAATGTGTGATGCCTACAATTTTCTGGAGTACGATTAAATGCTGCTATTATGGGGTTGGTATGTATAAAAAAGAACTACACGATGTAAATAAACTTGATTAGCAAGTCTGCTTGGTTATTTTTCACGTCTGTATTTGGTAGCCCAGATTAAAAAACTGTTATTTTGTTTGAAGAGGGGTTACTATTTGAAGAGACAATATTTTTGCTGCAGAAAAAGGTACTTTGTATTTCTTCGCCCACTCTCCTCCATCCCCCTCGGGGTGGCGCACGTCCGAACACTTCCAAGTGTTAAGCTATTCGATGAGAGGCGCGCGGTGCTCCTGGCACGGCCGAGCGCTGTCTGGTGGCTACTTCTGGCAACGAGTTCAGCCTCGCACACTCTGACAACTTCCGTACGCCTCTCCAATATTCCCGCCGCCTCCTTAACCTTCCCGAGCCGCGTGTTCGTCCCCAGCTCGAGTAAGTGTGCAATGTTCCTCTTCGAGTTGCGTTGGCTGGGCAACGATAGATCATGTCTACACAACTTTGTACTTCGGGGCTTCACCATGCTAGACGCATTTTCGTGTAATATGAGTTCTACTCAAGTTAAGTATTGCAATGAACGTAGTTGTTGTAATGGAGCAGGTAAAGTTTCCTTTTTAGTTGTGTGTGTTTATATATATATATATATATATATATATATATATATATATATATATATATATATATATATATATATATATATATATGGATTTTTGTAGGGAAGTGTTACTTCACTGTTTTGATTGTGTGAATTTTCATATATGGTATTTTTATGGGAATGTTCTTCCATTTTTAGCATGTTGTAGGAATGGTTTCCTGGACTACGATTTGCCAAAAGAATTTTAGTGCCAAGAAGTTTAGTGGATATTTTATGGCGTGCCTTTATGCTCATGGTCAAGTGTAATGAGGATTTTTGCTCCTTCCCAATGGCATTCTTGATATTAGTATTCCATGTTGTACTTTTTAGTGAATCATCAGGCGTACTTTACTTATAAAGTTGTAATGGCGCTTGCTTTACTCAGGGAGTCATTTTACATTTTTTAATGGGATTTCACAAGTGTTTATTCATTTTGGGTGATTTCTCAGTATATATTAATATTGTTGTATTTCTGTTTGTTCCAGTGCATGTGAGCTCTCTCCTTCCCCTATTTCACCGATTGGTAGCAAGCGGCAGAAACTAATAGATGTAATTTATATTTTTCAAATAAAGTTGCAAAGTTGTTGTTGGTGATAATGTATAGATGGGCTTCAATATATTTGTATTGATTTTGGAATTTTTATGTCCATGCTTTCTAGATTTTATGTAATGGTGTGCGTCCTCCTCCTTGCCTTCCTTTAGCCCTGGGACGATCTAAAGGGGTGTAACACAGGTTTAAATGTCTTAGTGGCTTGGTTTTGCTTTAATGTTTTCAATGTGGTAAAGACATTTTTGCAGAAAGGAGGAACGATGATCTGCAAGTATTTTTGGTAATTTATGATCGACCATGCTGGTGAACGGTTGCACGTGACAGTTAAATTCGGTATTTACGTATGTACCGCTTGCATATCTTTCTGAAATATGAGATAAATATAGTTCCTAGTCGCCCTTTACTGGCAATGTAAATATATGTATGTGATATAAGTACCAGTGTCATCATTAATGTTCTGAGTGGTGCCGCACTTCACCAAGCTCATACATGACCCATCCACATTTCGCAGATTTACCTATGTAGTGTTAAGCGTCCATCCCAGTTAGTCTGGCTTTTTAAAGTTGGTATTTCTTAGATGAAGTGCGATTAATAGAAGGAAACGCGAAAGGAAAAATAGGGAACATAAGAATTGCTGCAATGTTTGAATTGTAGAAATGGAAGACGTTGTAGAGAGATTAGAATATGCACAGCACATAGAAACAATTGCAAGCATCATTTTGAAAACTGTCGCAAAAATGTTTACTGATTAAGAATAACACCTTACATGGGCCATATGCCTTTATTAATTCTTTGCAAAATATATTTAGTGCACAGAAATAACTATATAGTGTGTCTGTCAACACTTGATGGATACAACATATCAGACTTCAACCTAGGAGTTTATATATGAATGCAATGAAAATAAAATTAGAGGTTCTATATAAAGTAAAAATAAACAGTAAAATTATTTCGGTAGTCAATAAAAACATGGGTTCAAAATAATTGTATAAACATTAAATGAAATATTTAGAAATGTCTAATAAATAAAATTCTTTTATAATTTTTAAGTTAGATGCTTTTCGCTTGCTGTAAAAAATTGGTTAACTTCTGTTATGTTGAGACGAGGCTATAAGCAGTGAGTCGCTAACGATGTAATTTCACTTTCCTATGGAAAGTCTTATTTATAAGTTTTTTTCAGCAGTTACAGCAGCCATAATATTGTTATACACACTGCACGAAATAATCATGGCTGCGGTGACCTTTGCGAGAACTCTCTTCCTATTGGCTAATGCATTCTTCTCTGTTCCTCTTTCAATATAGTTTCCCCGGAACCGTCTTAATTTCCACCGCAACTAGGGCTTCTCCCAGAGGTTTCCTATCTCCTTGGTCAAGATTCGCAGAATACCATTAACAACACACTAACTTCAGTGCATCTCTTGGGTATAGGGAAAATGCTAGCAGGTGAACTGCATGTTGCTCTGCTCCTTTTTGATATGCAGAATGGTCCACGACCAGAGAAGAAAGTGCATCGCTAGTGGGCGCCTCATCTCAGCACCTGGGAACCAGCCGCAGTCTGAGTGGGCCATCAGGAGTGTACATGGGGTGTACTCTGTACTCCAGTCGTGGGTGGTGGTACTCCAGTCGGAAGGCTTGCACCATCTGACAACACAACACAACTGAATCTTGGTCACTACAGAAAACATAACAGTAACCACAAAAAAAGTTCGTGTGCACAAGAACTGCCCATGTAGCAAAACACATATGACCAATTTATGGTTTACAGTCGGTAGCCAAGTCGGCAAAAAGTTGGCCAACAGCTGGCATGCATCCGGCACCATTGCTGGCCCTGAAGTATCACCACTAAGTAGCCATAATACTCAGCTCATAAATGGCCCACAAGTGGTGTACACAAATGGCCCAAGCATGGCCCATATGCTTACGACAGCAATGACTCATCGATGTGCCATTTCACAGCCATCAAATGGCCTACAGATGGCTACCCATACTTTCACCAGTAATAAGTATTGGTTATGTGCGGAATACAGTTGGTAATAAATTTATGGGCCATTAGTAGTTCACCTACTCTCAACTATCAGTTTCATTTCTATCAATATTCCATCAGTGTGGCATGAATGGTACGTAAAATGTCCTGATGCCAGCAGTTAACCATAACAGGGCCAGTTGTGTAGAACCATAAGTTTTCTGGGCCAGCAGCAATCAAGCAATGCCATCAGTAAAACCACAGTCAGCCGACTGTCTATTGCTAGGTGATGAACTCTACCAATTCGAACCTAATGATTCATAACAGGTCGCCTTCACAGAAGGTCCTGACATAATGCACATTGGGAATTGTTATATTTAACTCCTTAAGCAGGTGTATGGGGAACAGCCAATCAGAAGAGATTAGAGCATTGTCCACGAAGTTGTTTATTTAGAATAGACACACACTGTTATTTGAGGCAAATTTTATCATTGGCCGGAGATATCCTCAGGGTACATCTTTTCTCACCAATGGTGGTTCGTATTACACACATTTTATGCACTGTTTCACATAAAATTTAAAGTTAGAGTTTGTGTATTTTATTGGCAATATTACTGTATGATTCATTATTCCACCAGACTTCTCCATATATTTCAAGATAATAATATTCGTTCCTAATTGGCCTTTCACTTGTAACATATCACAAATAACCAAGAGACACTTAACAAGATTTGAACACTTTTAACATAAATAAATTCAATTTTCTGAATGATTGGTAATCACTTTAAAAATGCCAGTTAAATACACAGTCGTTAATGAGTATCAATCACAATAAATAACCATTTAATAAACAGAGTACGAATCTAATAAAATATGCATATAGCTTGGAGCACCGACGGGAAAATATTCACAAATATATAAAATACACCTTGGCTCCATTACAACATGATGTTAAATTACAATTATCCAAACTTTACTTTACCAAAACAGCCTTAAATGGATACATTCTTTCTTGATTCTACAATATCGCTTAGTACTCCTGTGACTATATGAAAAACCACAGAAAGGAGGGCAGCAAAGGTTTGCCATCAGAGCCTTCATTACTATAAATCACAATTAAAAATCTATTTAAAACAATTACAGTGGGAGGCAATCTTGTTGGGCCCATCAAAGCTCCAACCGATAAAAACTATTACAATAAACAAGATGGCTTAAAACTGAAAATAATTATGTCCTAAAATGATGGATTCATGGAAACAGTGGAAACAACAAATATTTAAATAAACATGGACGTCGGAGAAAGTACGATCACGACACATCAAAGGACACACTGCAATTTAACACCATAGTTAAGACGAAACAGAATTCGGAAGGACGGCCAAAACTAAAATTTTGAAATGGAATGGGACTACTGCACACCCAAGGTACTACTCAACCATTCCATACAGATTACCAAATGTAAAAAAAAAAAAAACACTATCCCAAACTTGAACATTGTTTACGACTCGCCGATTTAGAGCACCATCGCTCTCAGCAGGACTAGTCACTACAATATCATCATCGCGGTGTTGACCTCAGATGAACGTGGAAAACTGCGGGTATGCCATGAAGTGCAGAGTGTACCAGTCAGGCGGTGTAAGGTAGCATTCATAAGAAAAAGCAGTAGGAGTCGAAGTGTGTAAGGCCTTGAATAAACTACCATGGCCAATCAAAATTGATAATACATGCAGGGGAAAAGGGTGAAGGTAGTGAGGGAGAGCACGGAGGAGAAAGGAGGATACCTGAGCCGATCAAAGAATACAACACACTGCAGAAGTAGGTGGGACTAAAACTTAATGCGATGGTGCTAATGTTGCGACCCCCACCCCAAAGATGTGCCCTGGGGTTTAGTCTCTCAAAGTCAAGAAACCACATCGATACAATACAAAGAGTTCACAAAAGAAACAGTACATAGATACTCAAACCTATAAGAACAGTAGAAACAGTATCGCAGAATGACAATAGACAGTCTATAGATTTACAGAAAACACAATTACATGTAAGTTGAATTCAATTAGCCATATCTTAAAATATAAGGAAGTTATCATCCTCATATTCCAACCAGTCTACAAAGATGGCCGGCAAATAGAGAGCCAAAGGAGACATCTCAGCACCAAGAGAACTAGCCTCTTCTCGGAAACAGCAGAGCTGCCACATGCTCCCACCGCGGGGGGTTGCGAAAGATGAAACCAGTGGGGCTGACACTCTACAGTCTACAAACTCTCACAGCTCCCAAGCAGTTGATGTCGATGAAGTAAGGTGAACTCGGCATGGCTCGGTCAACCAACAGTTGCAAGGGATTAAAAAAGGGAAAGAAAAATAACATATAAAACAAGGAAACAGGGGTAAAAATACAAACATGCACTACAAAAACTATATGAAAAAAACATCAGTGCAACAGATACCTATATACTATAAACTGTCAATTACTCGGCTCATAATGCTTCAACTATGAAACATGCGCCTTGCGAAATGAGCGATTTGAGCAGGGTGAAACAAGATTTACAGTATTTGGCCCTAAAATTTTTGAAATCTTAAAGTGGCCACAAAATTTAGTTATCCATTTCCCCATTAAATTCTTTCCCAAAACTATAAGGGTAAAATGTTTACAAATGACCAGATCCCCTACTCTGAACTGAACTTGGTAATCCACACTGTCCATTTTAGCAGAGAGCTGCAGCTCTGCAGCCTACGATGGACCTCCTCCAGCAGGCGGCCAAGGTCAGCATCGCCACAGAGAGAAGGAAAGGGTTTGATATTCTAGATATTTAACAATGGATGACCAAGGTGATGACCAGGGAAACGGAGAGGAGGGACTCCTGTGGAATGGTGCAGTGCACTACTGAAACCTAATTTAGTAAATTATAGGTCCTGATCCCACTTAATGTGGTTCTGATTGTAAGATATGGTTTAAAAAGCATTCAAATTTTTGTTCAATCTTTCTACCTGGTTTCTCATCGGATAGTAAAGGTTAGAGGAGAAATTTTCAATCGCCTATTGCAAACACATATTTTTAAAAACATTTGAAGTGAAATATTTAGCAATATAAGTAACAATCTCCTCAGGAGTACTAAATACTTTCCAGACCTACTCAGTAATAGTCTACATATGGAAGAAGTTTTTATGTAGCGAAGTGGCAATAAAATAACAAATTTAGGGGAGGTATCCAATAAAATCCAAATACACACATTATTTTACCAGAGGTCCAAAAATTTCCAAATGTATGATACTTGATGGAGCTTGTGATACCTGCATTATAGCTTGCCCGACGTTGGTATGCTGAGCTTGTTTGCAATTGTGACACATATCGCGCGATCTCACGAGATCCGAGACATCGCCATTTAAGGCAGGCCAAGGATATTGGACCACTATATTATTAGAAGTTATACTGACACCTAAATATACTCTGCTTCATATAACCTCAATAAAATTTGACAGGTGTTGTGACCAACCTAGACAGTATGTAAACAGTAAACGCCCCCATTTCCAAAGTACTGTGCCAGCTGATGATTGTTGCAGGATGCGTGTTATTATGTTGGAGCTCTTGGCGATGATTGTAAAAGAAAATAGTACTCGGAATCAAAAATTATAATTTGGAAAATTAATGATAACTACATCATTTATGGTTAAAATTACGCTCATAGACTGATACATAATTTTTCTGAGTTATAGAACAAGGGCTTGAAAAATATTTAGAAATATTATGGTAGAGCATGCTTACATCATGGTTATGTGAAAGGTCTCCACCAATCTCCATCGAGTCTGTTGTCTATGGTCTCCACCCGCCCGGTAAAAAGCTGTCGTAGCCATTGTGCTCTCTTCCATCATAATTTATCAATATGCATGAATTCCTTGCTGGTGATGTCGGAATATTATATATTCAGTTAATTAATTTTGTATTTACATATTTCAGTAAGTGTAATTCGTCGTAGGTGCCTTTTCAGAAGTCTCTCCTCAGTGAAATGAATTATCGACATGTGTCTGCCGCTTTGTAAAATGGTTTGTATAATACTGTGATCCGCCATTTTCTGTGACCATTGCGAAGCGCGAGCGAAAAATTATGTTCGTTAGGAATTGTGAATTTGTTGGTTTCAAGAAATAGTTCACGTGTTTTGTTAATTGCATAAGTCAGCAAATAAATTATTTCGTATCAGTAGCCAACAAGTGATTAATCATCCAAAGTTCGGTACATGTTTAGGAATTACAAAGTGAACAGTAGGCCTAAGTTTGTGTATTTTGTAAATAACGTTTTCTTCCATTGTTGTTAGAATATTTGAAATGTATTTGGACTTTTATTTAATTGAAACTCAACGATTTTTACGTAGAAGTTAATTTACTTAACATGTTTACAATGTGCATTTCACACATCGGTATAAACAGTGACTTATTTATTTATTGTGTTTTATTCTTGTAGGAGGTTTTCAAATGTACGTGGCCTAAATAAGCACTAGTTTAGTCTAGTTGATTATTTTAAAAAATACAATGAGCATTAAGCATTTCTCGCATCGGTACGAACATCGACAGATTTATCGCATTTAGTTATTTCGATGAAGTGAAAACTTTTGAGTTATAGTAAATTGAATGCTATTTCCACACGACGAACAAAATTTTTCACTGCATCATCAAAACAATGCAAGTTCCAATCGCCACTCTCATAAGGAGAACCACAAAAAAATCACTTCTCCCGAAAGACGTTAAACTATAGTTCCCCACATACCACCAATAAAATAGAACAGAACCCTAACTAGTATATTATGTGATCAAAACAAAAATAAAACAGTTGGGAATGGCCACCAACTATAGTAGCATTGTAAATGGACAGTAGTTGTCAGTCTTTCAATGTTTGCCATTGGATTCGTAGTTTGTTTACAAATATAGTTTTCTTCGCAGACAGAACTGCTGTGACGGAGAGATGCATCGTGGCCGCACTTCTTTTCGAGAACTATAAAAATTTATTGAAGTTATATGAAACAGAGTATACCTACCAAACACTGAATCGTGAATGCATGGACCTTAACAACTCCTGAATGACAATATTCTGAGCACATCCATCCTTCTCAGTGAAATACAAGATACCACTTAACTCCACATAGGAAAGTACCGCCCCAAAATTTTAATCCGTTTTAGCATGGGCACAAAAGGGATTACTCGCCTATCCTGTGTAGTTTTACAAAAAATTCAGGAAAGGCCTGTATAAGGCTCAGAGAAGCCTCGGCGTCAAGAACACTTTCTGCCGGATCATACATACTAGAAAGTGTGTTAGCTACTTGATTGTCAGAATGACGAACATAAAATACCTTAAAGTGGAAACGTGAAAAATGCAGGACCCAACGTCCTAATATACTGAGTTGTTGAGGGTGGTTCAGAAAAAAATAAGCACTGATTGTCCGTACATAGATAACATTCATCAAGGTACATATAGAGAGTAAACTTTCTAATCGATAAATGCAAGCAAGGTTTCCTTCTCATAGATTCCCAACTTGCATTCTGTTTCAGTGATGCTACGACTGGCAAAGGCAATAGGGGCCAGACCCAAATCGGTCTGCTGACTCAAAAGAGCACCTAAAGCTAGCAATGAAGCATCAACCTGCACAACAAACCGACGGGAAAAATCCGGTAGTTGTAATTCTGGAGGGGAAGACAGCTTCTGTTTTAACACAGTGAATACTGATTCCTACTCCTGACACCACGTAAACACTACTTCCTTCTATTTAAAACATTCAAGGGGGCAGCCAATTCAGAAAAGTATTCAATAAAATGAAAGTAGTTTCCTAGGAGGCTGGAGAATTTCTGAACTCTCTTCAGAGTTCGATGGGGAGGGAAATTCAAAATGGGGGCAACACGATCACAGTCAAACATCAATTGACCTTTACTAAGGAAGTAACCCAAAATCTAACATAACTTGACCCCATAGTCACTTTGTCGGGATTGACAGTCAACCCTACTTCACGCATCTAGAGAAACATTTGATTCAAATGGGACAAATGGGGTTCCACATCATCACTGTACACAATTATGGAATCTATATATTTGAACAAAAACTTAAATTGTTATCTTGACAATACAAAATCCAACACCCTAGATAGAGCTTGACTACCAAAATTCGAGCCCTAAGGGATGCATGTAACCTAAAATTGGCTCCACTGCATACTAAAATCAGTATATTTTCTAGAAGAAGGGTCCAACAAACACTAATGAAAACTATTATTTAAGTCTAAAACAGAAAATATGCTGGATTTACGTAGGTACTGAAGAGCACAATCAATAGTTGGCAATGGAAAATAATTATTGTGGATTTTTTTATTTGTCAATGAATGATTGACAGCCAATCTGTATTTGTCACTATCCTTCTTATGCGCTAGAAAGACAGGGAGACAATAGTCAAAGGTTAATAGGACAATTATTCTAGCTACCAACAACTTATTCATGATTTTTTTTATCCTGCAGCTTAATAGTGGTGGGGGGCATTTAAAGTGCCGATCGCAAACCAGAATGTTATCCATAAGAGATAATTTGTAGGGGAGTACATCATATTTCCTTATTATTGGACTGATGGTGATGTCACTAAACTCCTTCCGAAATACCTCTGACTGCAAATGTGTTCGGAAGAACCAATTGTGTTGTCATGCAAAGATTAAAATATTTCAGGAAAAACTTTGATCTGAAGTGCGATCCGGATGTTTGGAGCGAAGCCAAAAGATGGGCAGTACTTATCTAGGTTAACCAACGCTTTCGCTTTCCCTAACAACTCGGGGCCTAATATTACATCATGATTAAGGCCTGCAAACACCCACAAGGGATAAGTCCAAGAAAATCTGCATATTTTGAAGTGCAGTGCTGCTAATGACATCCCCATTTGCCACGAACAAATGCTTGTCGGCCGAGCACTTTACAAGTTTTTAAGAAACAATTTTTAAATCCGAAAGCCTTTTGAAGACGTTGTTACTTATAACACAATGTGTGGCACAGATATTGACTAAACTCAAAAAATTATTCTCGCCACAAGCAATTATAATGGAACACTTCCTTACTGTGCATTGTAGCTTTAATTTGCCCGACTGGAAAATCCATGCTTAATTCCATTCAAAACCCATTTCCTATTTTAGGACAAGTTCTACGCAAGTGGCCAATTTCACGATATCTGAAACGTTTTCTCTCTGACTCAAAAAGTCTAACACTCTTATATTCCCTAGAGATATGATCATGGGCAGCAAAATTAATACACCACATAGCAACACTGCATTGCTCGACGAGTAGAGACACTCCTGTACGATGCAGATTTATTACCACGACCTGCTTGAAACATGCATAGGTGGAAATCATGCACAATATTCATCACTAGCAACTAGACGACCCTGCACTTCGACAGCTAATTGATGCAACTCACGAAAATTATCAGAGGCAGAAACCAAAGTACAGTGCGCAAAGACATGTAGAGCCAGATTATTTAATATTATGTAGACCAATGCTCATTCACTCATTTGTAAACACAAAGCATCGCGAAAGGCACATATTGAATCCACGAACTCATACATTGGTTCGCCACAAGATCGCGTTCACACTTTTATAACAGTAAACAGATGTCATATAATTGAAATTAATAATATGCCCTGAAACTATGGAGTTGTAGAAATGGCGAGAACAAAAAATATTTAAATTAACTTGGGTGGCAGAGAAAATATGATCACTACACATTAAAAATGGGCACTCAGCAACGCAACATCATAGTTAAGCCGAAATAAAATTGGAAGTGTGGCCATAGCCAAAATTGAAATGGAACGGCACTACTGCACATGCACGTATTACACAACCATGCCAAACAAATAACAAACATTAAAAAAAATTAATCCTATCGCTAAATATAACATTTTCCACGACTCACCGATTTATTTGCCCCATCGGTCTCAGCGTGACTAAAACTGTCAGCTCAATAACATCATCGCGGTGTTGACATCAGCTTGACGAGGAAAAATGTGGATATGCCATGCAGTGCAAAACAGAGATTAGGTAGCCGTCAGGCGGCGTAAGGTAGTAGGGATAAGTAAAAGCAGCCAGAGCCATTTTTTCCCAACCTACCCTAATTTTAAGTGTTAGATGTAAGTCCAATATCGAGACAGTAGCTAGGTGCATCTTAGGGCTGAACCCCTTAAGCCTATGGTTGAGGAAGTCCATGCAAAGGGGGATGCATCGTGGCAGAGAGGGACTGGGGAGTCATGGCCTCGTTCGGGGCCATGACTACCTCCCTAAGTGTACCTATAGTTTACTTATAACTAAGAGGAAGGGGAAACCGGCTTAGACACCGTAAAAACCCTTTCGACAGGAAATAATGCATTAATAGAAAATGCTACAGGAGTCAGATAGGTAGGAACCTTGCTGTTTATTATTGGGAAGATAAATACTAGAGTGGAGAGGGGGTGGGAACTTGCATTTATATTATGATTATTGGTACTGGCTTAACCAGAGTGGAGAGGGTGCTCCACTCTGGTGTGGGGAAAGATATTATGGGGCCTATACCCCTCCCCATTTTCCAACGAATCTTACCTGGCAATCAAAATTCATGATGCACACATTGCAATAGGGGGGGGGGGGGGGGGTAGGGAGGGAGAGCAGCGAGGAGAAAGGAGGGGGCCCGAGCCGAGCAAAGAGTACACCACACCACAGTAGTAGGTGGTGCTGATAAAGGTAATGCATTAGCACTAACGTCGCACACTGAGGGATTTATCGCCGCTGGAATACACAGGTAACAGCAGCGATAATGCTCTAGCTGCTTCGCCTCAGCAGCACAGGACTGGAGCTGAAACATTGTGATACAGATAGTTTTGATGGGAATGTTACTTGTGAACAACAGGTGTTTCTCTAGGGGTTGAGTTGCTGTAGCAGCCCATAACCGTGAACTTCAATACCTGAGCACTTTGTTGTAAGAACAGAAGCTTTCCGAACCCGACCGAAGAAACAACAGCTGGCCAATTATAAACATTATTGACATGGCATGTTAATTGTTTATCGCCTTCTAATCACTGGAAGGACGGTGATTAGGAACACCTGTTTGTGCATGGCTATAAATGTTTCGACGTTTTAAGACACTTAGACAATTATAATAAGACAATTATTTCGTGATCAACAGAGAGCGCACTAACGCAGGAAACATGCCTGTGACAAGTTGAAAACAGCAATTTATAATCGGTCCACAACCTCTAGAAACACTTCCAGATATCACAAGAGCTGCCCAGATGGAATGGGACCTTCTTCCGTAAGATGACAGCAACACATTGATTACATGCATGCCACGACGTGTTAGCGACCTGTACAATGCACATGGAGGTCATAAATGATACTAAGCTGTAGTGAGAAGAAATAAACTATCCCTAGCTAGACACACCATTACGTTAATTTTGTTGTTCTTTAGTGTTATTTGACTGTGATAGTGGAAACATTTTTTCTTGTTTGAAAAACTTTGAATTTCAGGTTTTGTATCAGTAATGTTGGCAACATCTAATTGCTATACTTTATTTTATATATTGTTACGTGATGCGACTGGCGCCGACTCAGCTGCCCAGCGCCGTAATCGGAGACCCACCTCACCCTCCCTTCTTTCATGAACGATGCGTTCGCTGCCTCCTGATCCCCCCTCACCAAGATTCTCCTCTTCAAGGAATCTCGTGAATTACGACAGCGGCGAGACTTGCTGGCGTCACAAACCTCCTCTCGCATGCTAGAGCTTCCAATATGTTTAGCGACGACGCAAGAATGTTCTGGCGAGACTGGCTGGCACCTCAGCCCTCCACGGTGCATCACGCCAGTTGGGGAAGATTCTAGGTGGCGCCCTAAGACACTATATATATTGCCACAACCCAGTGGCCAGCAGCCTTTGATGGCGGCTGCCTGGCCGAGTGTGCGCGAGCGAAGGGAAGTGTGGACGACGACTGGAGATTGCGGGACGACGGCGAGCGAGGTGTTCGTGGCTTGAATGGACGAGAGGGTGTGAAACCGACGAGTGAAGCCTGCTGTGCGTGAGGGCGCCTGGAGGACTCTAGAACATTGCGACTGGCGGGAAATGGACTGAACTGAGGTGGGACTGAACGGAAGTGTAATACTGATTTTATTGTATATATTCGTACTGTCAAATACGGACGCATAGACTATAAAATAATTGAATAGGTTGATACACTGTCTATTGGGACTGATCTTTAATTATTAATTTTCATTGATTTTTTGTCACAATTATAAATTTTATTAATTGGTTTTAATTGTGAACAGTAAGTGATTTCAATTTATTGTGAGAATTTTAGTTCAGAGAATTTTGCTGTAGTTATTGTAAATAAAATACGGAAATTATAATTAATTATTTTATTTGATTAAGACCTCCATCCCTTAACGAACTTGTCATAGCCCACTTAATTTATAGAGAGAAATTGTAACAACATATTCCATACTTCTTGCTTTATTTATGTATATTCTAAACTTTTTGTGAGGCGTTTGGTTACTTGCGGATATAGTCGACATAGTCTGAGATACAATACATTTTGTAGGGACCTTTATTTTCCGCAATTATCTAGCTATAATTTTGCTCCCGCACTTTCTTCCTACAAAACCGTTTTTGAGATATTACAGGAAATGTAAGTATTTTTGGAAGATCGAGGAACCAAAATTAGGCTACTAATATGGTTTGTTGTAGGGAAAAGTAATTAAAGTAATATAATTATGCGTAAAGAACTCTTCTGATAGTAATTCCTCCCTAATGTTGGTGTAGTGGTTAGACTACTCGCCTCCCACCTTGGCGAATCGGGTTAGATTCCCGACGGGGTCGGTCCCGGAACCTCTAGGGTTAGGCATTTGAAATCCAATACACAAATGACGACATAAGCCCTTTTCAAATTAATCATAGTTGGATACCACTTTCAAACTACTAGCGATAGTATCACCAAACTAAGGCCGAAAGTACCACTTCCAACACCAACACATTGCAATAGGAGAGAAGTGATTTTATAAGAACATATGGCATAGCAGATTGCTGATATAATTAATCTAAATTATCCATAAATATAGCTTAACAATACATATTCAGTTCAGAGAAACTGCCTCAACATCTTTGCTACTAACCAAAGTCATCATGAAAAATATTACGTTTATCATAAATATATAAATTATACCAAAATAGAGACTATCCATACAAACAGAACACACCAGCTAGCCAGCCATGTAAACCAGCCAAAACGGCCGAATGTGCATACCAACCGAAAAGACAAACCAACAGGCAAGACCAGTGGACAAGACCAGCCGACCATATCAGGTGATCATACCAGCTGCCCATACCAACCATTCATTCCAGCCGCCCATCCTAACCATCCATTCCAGCCGACCATACGGATCATGCAAACCAACTACATGAATAGTTCATATTGGAAAACCGTACAGACCGACCATAAAAATCAGTCATATAAGCTGGCTATACCCAGCAACCATACATATGGTCCACACAAGCCAACCATGTAAACAATCAAACCAACAAAAAATACGAAATGGCTATATCAGCCAACTATAACAGCAAACTATGCATATTAATCAATATACCATCAACACAGAATGCCAAGACCATCAAGACTACCCACAAGATCGATCACCAAGACGAACCAACATTGAAGATTATTCGTGTATACGAAGAATTTGGCCTGACAGCAACGAATATGGAGCCAAGGCAAGTGCTTTATTATTCAGATTGTCAACAGTGCCTTACAGCTGCCGACATTAAAAGAGTGAATGTTTGAATAACATAACTCGTGTGGTATTAAGCTGCGATAGATGTTCTAGACAGTTCGTTCTAAGTGATAACTTAAATAGACACCACGTTATGCAAGTACTGTGCTCCTTTTCCTACTGAGAAACAGTATGTGTTGACGACGCTTACTTCCGCTATTATGCTGCATACTATATTCACGGAATTCCGGTGGGGCGGGGGGGGGGGGGACTACAAACATATAATAAACTGTCTAAAGTGACCTCCCACCCAATATTAAACATCTTCAACTTAGAAGAGGGCGTGCCTTTAGGAGCCTCTCGTAAGATATTTTTACTTCCATTATAAATTTAATTTTGGTGAGTTCAAAAACTATAGTTAAATGTTGCATAAAAGATAGAGAGAAGTCTATAACGCAGAAGGGAAGACGTATTTTGAGTATCAGTAAAACATGGTAAGAAAATTCATGAGATTATATATAATATATCAATACATGCCAGTGAACAAAGCCCATTTGACTGCCCATTCACTCTCATTATGTCAGACTTCACTTGATTTAGGGAAGAGAAATGTCCCTGCCACCCTAGTTATCGCAACACTGACGCCAACTAACAACAAAATGAGACTGTGCTACCAAAGAAACAGAGAATTACGGTTTTGAAGACAATAATGTTGATGAAGGCATTGAAAAGGGTGGCGATTTTCCCAATGTTCTTGCGCAGCTCTTCAATAAGGTTCCGGCGACAAGTCGCATGAAGAAAGCAGGAGACGACAATAACATTGGCTAAATATTTCCTAAAGACCACAATGGAACTGTTTGTATACTCAAACTTTTGATTGCTCGCATTCTGCAGAACTATGGAGATCTCTCACTCATTAAGGATATAACTTCAATCATCAGTGAAGCAAAGGAAGGGGTTTTATAAAATTACATATTTAGACACTGCAGATGATCTGCAAACATGAGATAAAGTAAATATCTAGTATACGAAATAAATTAAAAATAATACACGTTTACATAACTGTGTGTTATATTTCTGGAAAATTCGTCAATTGCTTTTATATTATACTTTTAATTTTAGTACTGTATACCATATAAAGTGCAAGTTTGTTTACGGTATATGTTTTGTGAACGATTGCACAAGGATAGTTATAATTCAGTCCGAAGCACGATGACTATCTTGAGACTCTTAAAGTCGACTAAATCCTTTAAGTGTTTTATATTTATTAAGGAATATTTATTTTGAAGTTTGTTATAAGATTCCTCTTTGAGGCTTCTTTCTGCTCAGCAAACATAACCTGTCGGCAAAGTGTCGGCTAATTGTCGGCACGAAACCAACACTGTCGGCAAATGTCGTTTATATGAAAGAATATAACTATCTGACAATGACAGTATGTCTTTTTAAAGACAGATTGCTAGCCGTCACGATAAAGACAAAGGCCTAGTGCATTATTTAGGATAACAGATGGATATCATCGAAATTATGTCGGCATATCTCACAGCCAAATTGTCGCCAATAACTCAAATAATATTATGGGCTGATTCCGATACAGCATCTTTGTCTTCTCGGTAAGATGACCACGGTATTTATTCCGGTCCAGTAACATTTTCGAGACAATTACTATATATAGTATACGTATAATAAATTATAAAAGAATACGTTTATTGGATCTACAAAAACGCCACCCACATTTTTAATGTATGCAAACACAAAGGATAGGCCTACATACTGATTTATAAAAATGTAGAGTTTTATTTTCAAATAGTCTAGACTTCTTGTAAATAATACATGAGAATGTAATCCTGATGAAGTTTATGAAGTACTGTATATTTATGTACGTACCTCAGTTAGTACATCGCATCTATGTTCATCAATTATTTACAAACTGCACTTAACAGTTTTGTGTTTCTGTCTGTAATTTATATCTACATTTACAAGAGTGTCTAACCCATTTTTAACATAACATAGTCCTACATCAATTTCTTGAGCGTCGTGTAAATTCGTTTATTAATTTCGTTTCTTGGTAAAAGAGTTATGGCAACCTCTATTGCACCCTGTCACACAGATGGCTACTAAATTTTTTCTATAATTTTGAATAATTTAGTATCTAATATAATATTTTTTTATTTGTTGAAGATGTAATAACAAATAATAACTAAATTGTACAAATGAAAAATATACAACATATAATAATGCCATGGGCTTATGCTTAACATATATGCAATCACAAAATAAAAGTTCATACACATTTAAAATTAATACATTTTTTTTTCATATGCATGGCTTGTTATTTGGTGATTATATGTGTCACGTAGTAGTCCATGGCATTTGTAAACTTAGAAAATTTTCATTAGTACAACCAACCGACAGATATATTACATATTAACAAAAACTATTTTGTTTGCAAAACACAGAATTAATTATTGTTAAATATTTATTGTTTTAAAACTTTTATATTTTCATAGAATTTATAAATTTAATTATAATAATTTATCTATTGATATATTCCAATAAACTGGATGGAATCACATGTTTACCCAGTGGAGTATATGCTAGCATGCTGGGCTATAATCTCATGGGTCTTTGGTTCGAATCCTGCTCTTGGGATATAATGTGTAGCGAATAAAATTAATATCTGTAAAGAGACAATAAAAATTATTAAAATTTTAAATCGAAAAAATTAAAGTGTATTTAATGGTCATACTGCTTCTTGTCTGGACATCATGCCATGTTGCGACATCAAGATACCAAAGAACCAGCATCGTGGCGACATCCAGCCATTGGAGACCAGGCATCGTGGCGACATCCAGCCATCTCAGGCTCAGCATCGTGTCAGCCATCTCAGGCCCAGCATCGTGGCGATATGCAGCCATCTCAGGCTCAGCATCGTGTCAGCCATCTCAGGCCCAGCATCGTGGCGACATCCAACCGTTGCAGATACAGCAACATGGGGACATCCAGCCATCTCAGACACAGCATCGTGTCGACATCCAGCCATCTCAGGCCCAGCATCGTGTCGACATCTAGCCATCGCAGAACCAACATCGTGGCGACATTCAGCTATCGCAGGCTCAGCATCGTGGCGACATCCAGCCATCGCAGACCAAGAATCGTGGCGACATCCAATTGCTGCAGACCCAGCATCGTG
The DNA here is from genome assembly GCA_029891345.1 of Dryococelus australis. NCBI lineage: Eukaryota > Metazoa > Arthropoda > Insecta > Phasmatodea > Phasmatidae > Dryococelus > Dryococelus australis. The sequence goes on along the minus strand of CM057006.1, from coordinate 93,862,982 downwards.
GCGGCATCCAGCTTTTGCAGACCCAACATCGTGGCGACTTCCAGCCATCGTATACCCAGCATCATGGCGACATCCAGCCATCTCAGGCCCAGCATCGTGGCGACATCCAGCCATCGCAGTCCCACCATCGTGGTGACATCCAGCCATCGCAGGTTTAGCATAGTAGTGACATACAGCGATCGCAGACCCAGCATCATGGTGATATCTAGCCGTCGCATGCCCAGAATCGTGGCGACATCCAGCCCTCGCAGTGGCGACATCCAGCCCTCGCAGGCCCTGCACCATGGCGACATCCAGCCGTCGCAGACACAGCATCGTGGCGACATACAGCTGTCGAAGTCCCACCAAAAGTTAGGTATCCATTTAGTGTCTTATCAATTCCAATCCAGAATATTTTGACACTCTCAGCAAATATCTAGCAGACAGTTCATATATATAACAGGCCTCCATCCGGCATAAGACAGCGGGGCGAGAATTATTTGGCCGTTGTTAGTCGGCTAGCTTTCATCGGTCCGATTCTGGCCCTTACCTTCTGTGTTTCTTGGGTTAGGTTTCTTGAAGTTTCTTTATGAGGTTTATTTTTGAGGTTTCCTTTTAAGGTGTGTTGTTTGGTCTTGGTGGTCGATCGTGTTGTTTTATTAGTAGGTGTTGGTGGTCGGTCTTTAAGGTCATTTTGTTTGGCTGGTTGGTATGATCAGATCATATGGTTAGCTGGTATTGTTGGCTGGTATGGCCAGTTCGTATTTTTACCTGGTATATTTTGGGTTGTGTAGTTAGCTTGTAATGACATTTCCTATGGTTATGGGTATAGCTAGTTCATGTAACCTACTGGTAAGGTTCACTGTTATGATAGCTAATATCATTGGCTGATCTTTTACACCGGTCTTGCCAGTGGCACTATTTTGTCGATTAGTATACACAATCGTCCTTGATGGTTGGTTGGCCTGGTTGTTTGGTATGGCCAGTTGGTATGAGTTGTTTGGAAGAAAAATCTTGTCTTAATATGATTTGTATGTTTATATTAAATTTGATTTTAGTAATGGTGAATTTGGTTTGTATCAAATTTTTTAAAGCAGTTCCTCTGAATTTTACTTGTAATTATAAGCTAGGATTAATGAAATTTAGATTGAATATAGCAGCAGTGTGTTATGGCACCCATTGTTATGAAAGCATTTCTCTCCTAATGTGACATGTTGGTGTTGAACTGTTACTCTCGGCAAAAGTTTGGTTGCTCTATAAAACAATTATTACAAAATTGTGGCAAATTATGTTTATAAGAGCTCTTAAGACTTAACCTTTTTTAACCATGTTCTCAAGGTCGGAAATGCTGTCTACATAATTACTTTCAAAGTCCTCGCCCATTGGTTTGTAAATGGAATCGTCGACAACATAGACAATCTTGCTGGATTCAGCGAAGATACCGCGAGAGACGAAGTCGAGATGCTAGTCGCAGGCACACCATAAAACGAATACTTCATCAAGATATCTACACACCAATAGCTCGCTGGTCCGAGCAGGTACTTAAATTTCGAGAAGATTTTTACTTTGGTGCGAAAATATATGTATAGTGATTAGCGCAAATAATAATACCCCAGGAATGGTTGCAGTAGAATAGCCAAACATTCAGTAACTTAGCATCCTGGACGTTACTAGGGAAGAGAGGAAGAGACCGATATTTCGCCCCCCCCCCCACATCAAACAAAGAAATGTGAAATGGTGCGACTTTGGCCACTTATTTATCTACAGAGGTCTAGATGTCATGCGATTAACAGACAATCACAAGCGAGGGATGTGACATCATTGTTCTTTGGAGAGTGTTAGATGGCGGGGCCGACTGAAAAGTCAATGAAATGCAGTATTGGTTGTCAGTATTCTGCTGGTAGCCATAATGATAGAATGTGTGCATCACCATTTTCGTAGATTTTTTTTGTATTTTTTTCTTTCGAAATTTCCATTAAAGTACTATAATTCTACATTATTTATTAAATTTTGAATTTTTAAAATTTTTCTTTTTTGAGTTTTAATTTTCACTGCATCGAGGTTAAGGTCCCCAACATCCGGCATGGTAGTCGGGTTTCATGATATATTAAATTATGCGATTTTTTTCAGTTGTTGCATTTAAGACTACCTGGGGTCAGAGACAAGGTTGCGAAAACCATAGATAATGATGATCATGGCTAACAATGCAATTTTTTATTAATTTTCAAGGTTTTTGACGAATTGTTGTGATTATTCTCAATTTTTTGGGTTCATGGTCATCTAAAGATCATAGGTCACGGCTAAACCTAGGTCAAGTTCAAGGGCCCACCCCCTACCTAGATGCACAAAGTCCGAGATGGCATCGTGATAAAGTCAAACATGACATATGGCTCCATGGCGTTTCTACTATCGGCAGGTGTTTCCAGATAGGCCTAACACTACTACTAATCTGATTTCCCGAAATCACTCCATGTGAATGTTGGTATGGTATAGTTCCTTAGTACAGACCATGTGTGGTTCGTTCCCTAATATGTCTACTCTGGGCCCCTTGCTCAGTCTGTAATGACCTCGCTGTTGACAAGCCCTACATACGTACCTTGGCGACGAGCGAGTGTATCTCGAGGCTGGCGAAGCGTCTGCCCACACACATGCGGCGTCCATAGCCGAAGGGCAGCGATGTGAAGGGGTGGTGTCTCCGGCTCAGCTGCTCCGGGCAGGCTCCTGGCTTGAGCCAGCGTTCCGGCCTGAAGCTGCTCGCCTCGGGGAACTGCTCCTCCAGGTTGCTCATCACATAGTGCTGGAACACCACGTGTGTCTGCAACATGTCGACAACTGCAGGTCAGCTTACGTCACCCGCACATGTGTGCCCAACACACAGACCTGTGTGTAAGAATACTTGTCAATATCACTGTGCTTGAGTTAGCTACAAGATGTTTGCCACGTGTGAGACCTAGAACCACGAGTGCTATAAGGACTACATTGCCACGCCCATCGCCACAATATGCAGGCCTCACTCTCAACTGGCGTTCAGTATTCTTGTCATGTTATGTCTACCTATTCAACTTGAAGCAGTCATCCTATCACTTTACTGATGAGAATTTTGTAGAAAAGTTCTATGCAGGGCCCTATACTAGTTTAGAAGGAATGCACCCATAACATTTTAAGCTATAACAGTTTGAAAATGTCGTTTATGGCTTTGTTGAAGTACTTCAAAATAGTTTCTGCAATAAGCTTGATTTGTTGAAAGTTGTATTCCTCCCTAATTCGAAATGTTATTTATATTATGATGCAAACATAGGTATTGTGCACATGTGAAATAGTTTGCTTTAAAAACGTGCACTATATACACACTATTACCTTTTGCGTACCAGGTAGACGGGTGCCTTAACTGTAATTTACAAACTATGAAAGTCAGGGTGTTAAGGCATTTGTTTGCTTACTTTATTTTCCATGGTTTTGTGCATAATTCTTAATCATACATTCGACTACAGTAGAAAGTTAAACTTACAATTACTGATTAGTGGTCTAATATGAAAACCTTTAATAAACAATAACTATGATAGTAATTTTCGTAGTAAATATTTTTCTTAGTAAATACTACATAATTCACAGTCTGTTTTCAAATTTGAAATAATGGACATGAACATTAATTCGATTGAGGGCAAAGTAATCCCAGATATACTAATGTGCAGTTGAATTAGAGACACTTTCCATGTTTGCAAAATGGCACGTCTAGCCACGCGTGACTGAGATGTCGTCAGACTTTATACTGATTGTCTGGGTAATGGTCCAGCACAGAAACACGATCTCAGTACATTTGATTATGGCCCGATCGTTGGATCCAGACTTATGGGGCATTCCACATCCCAAGTCATGCAAACATTGAGAGTTCCACGAGCCACCATTTCAAGAGTGTACCGTGAGTTTATGGATTCGGGTAAAACTAGCGCCACCAGGGACAACTGCCATTGCGTACAACGTATCGACGACAGGGGTCACTGTCTGCTAGCTCGGCTGGTGACAGCAGATATACATGGCACAGTGCAGTAAATTACTCGCCAATTCAATACTTGACCACGACGAACTGTGGGCAGCCAGACCATTCAGAACCATCTCTTTGTTGTGGGGCACAGAAACTGCTGCCCCACTAGTCTTAAGGATAAACGTGAGTGCGGAAAAAACCACCATTGGACCCCGACACATGGGAAATGGCAACATAGGCGGATTAGTTGAGGTACGTGTGGTACACACCAAGGATATAAGTGCATCGGCAAGCACTTGAAGTGATGAATCCATCGTGTCATCAGGTTGCGGTTCAGGTCGGTGGTGGCGGTGTTATAGTATGGGGATTGTTTACGCGGTATGAAATGAGTTTCCTAGTGCACATGCTATCCTCTCTCATTATGGTGATCTATACAGGGGCACGCTAGCAGATCATGTTCACTCACGTCTATGCCTACAGGATCACGTAGGAGACCTGAACCTATAGCACTGGTCCACTGCTCCCTAACCGCGACCGAGTGTTTGGATGAATGCTCCATGTACTTGAGTTTGCTTGCCTAACGAAGACATATCTGGGAGGCTGTCGTGAGGGATATGTGTGCCATGAATCCTACTCCAACCCATATCCATGAATTGTGGGAGGTGGCCATGGACCAGCGTGGCTCCCAAATGATTCTGGTGCTTTATAGAGTCCATGCCACGCCGCATCACTGCTGCAATCAGGGCAATTAGAGAGATGTATCTTATTCAACTACTCACAAGTGTAGCATGTAAGCTTGCGTCAAGCATGCCATTTGACTTGAATTTGCTTTTTGAGCAAACATGTTATATAACTTCTGAGTCAAACTTTAGTTGTTTACCATTTTGTGGATTATTTATGTTCACCTAATCATCAGAGTGGTGTAAAATGACCGCTAAGCACTGAAAGCCTAATTTTGATAAAATTGGTTAAGCTTGTGGTAGCTAACGATATGATAATCACATTTACTTATTAATAATATATTTTTGCTTATAATAGATAATGATATAAAAAATTTAAGGTTAAATATTGCGCCAAAGGATTTGTACGACAGCACATAAGGCTCGCCTGTATTATTTATTTCACCCGTCAACGATTGTTAATGCTGATGTGTGTATATATATAATTTAGTTTTAACCCTTCTGCAGTATGTTGGGCTAAATAGCACATTGAACGTTGTGGTTCAAAGAAAAAAATTCAATGCGAAGAAATTCTTCGTTAGCCACGGGAACGAATCCTGGTGTAAAACTCGAGCATCATGGAAACTTAAAGTGCTGCTTGCTTAGTGAGCTGACTTGAAGCTTATGTGGCTGCGCTCAGATAGAGTGTATATACTGTATACATATTATGCCTAGGGAAATATTTTCTCCAATCTCACTCAATTATGAATCTTATACCTAGTTTAGGAAACAGGGGAAGGAGGGATATAGTCTACCTATGTAATGAGATGTATGACAAAGGGGAATGACCGGATGACTTTCTCGCAATGGTAATGATACCAATTGAAAAAAATAGAATACCAATAAATGTGTAGAGCACATTAGAGAAGAGACTATTAGTCTAATTTCTCATGCAGCTAAAATATTGTTAAGAGTGTTGAATAAAAGGCTAAATGGGAAGTTAGATAAATGGAATGGAGAAGAACAGTTTGGATTTAGAAGAGGAAAACGAACAAGAGATGCTATAGGCCTGTTAAGAATCATAAGCAAAAGATATATTGAGAAAGGTAGAGAAATTTATACTGTCTTTATTGACTTGGAAAAAGCTTCCGACAGAGTACAATGGAACAAGCTAATAAACATCTTGAAGAGGAAAGGAGTATATAAGCAGGAGAGAAGACTAGTACAGAATCTATATTTACAACAGAAAGTAAGAATAAAGATTGGAACTGGAATCTCGGAAGAAAGCAGCATTGGGAGGGACGTTAGATAAGGCTGTTGTCTTTCTCCCTTGTTGTTCAGTTTATACCTGGAGGAGATTATTGGGAAATTCTTAGATAGAAAAAGAGGAGTACGTATTGGCGGAGAGAGAATAGAATGTATAATATTTGCCGATGATGCGGTTTTATTAGCAGAAAGTGAAAGAATTATAACTAAAATGGTAAATGATCTGAATAAAACTTGTGAGGAGTATGAAATGAGAATCAATACATCAAAAACATAGAGTATGGTATTCAATAAAGGAAGGAAATCGGCAATTATTAAGATAGGACAAGTTAATATCAGCCAAGTAAGAGCATTCAAATATCTAGGAAGTACGATAACTGAGGACTTGAAATGTCATCAGGAGGTGAAGACTCGTATTGCGGTAGCGAAGGAAGCGTTCAATAGGAAGAGGAGATTGCTATGCGGAAAACTAGATAAAGCACTGAGGAAAAGACTTGGCAAGTGTTAAGTATGCAGTGTGGCATTCTTATGGAGCAGAGACGTGGATGCTGAGACGTAAGGACGACAAAAGTCTAGACGCGTTTGAGATGTGGATGTGGAGGAGAAGGGAGAGGATAAGCTGGGTGAAAAGAGTGAGTAGTGAAGAAGTGCTGGAAAAAGTTGATGAGAGGAGAAAACTGCTGAAAGTCATAAGAGAAAGAAAGAAGTCTGGGTGGGACACTCGTTGAGACGGGAGTGCTTGCTGACAGACGCTATGGAAGGAATAGTTCGTGGAAAAATATTGAAAGGAAGGCGAAAATACAAGTTGGTAGATGGCATTAAGGGAAGCGGAAAGTATATGAACCTGAAGAGGTTGGCAGAAGACACTAGAGCATGGAGAGCTACCACGTGAAAATCTGCCTCTGGGCAGAACACCAATGATGATGATGTTGTAGACATAATGAAAATGATATTTATTGAATGCCATATAATTGGCATATTATTGGTCGCATCATTTCTTGACTAATACATGTATTACATCGCAACATGTTCTACTTGCTCGATTTCGTATTGGATTTTCAGTACAGTTATTAAGGTAAACTTTGCACCAATTCAGGGTAACAATGAACCACGCATTTTCGTTTATAACGAAGAACCTACAGCCTTCACCTTATCATCTTAGTGTGTCTATACTTCACTGCAGGGCCGGCCATAAACCATTCGGCTCATGGGGCAAGGGACAATTAATTCGCTTCCGCAATTGTCCTGGTTTGAAATTAAAATTATTCTAATATAAATACAATTTCTTTTAATAAATTTATCAAAAATAAAATTTGCATGACTCTAGCATTTACTAAGTAATGTTGATATACAAAACGAATATTACAACTACGTAATAATCATAATACTTAATTTTATGATCACAAGCTTGCCTAAATCACGGTATATCCTGTCGCTGTCACTAAACATTGTTAGTACAGAACTGCGACTCCATAATAATTCTCACACACACAAATACTATGCAACGGGAAAATGAACTTTTATTAGGAACAGTCAGTAAATATGTTTTTTTTTTGTCCTGGGAAAATTATACCTGTAACTTTCTTGAGATCTCTGCAACACCAATGTAGAAGAGATTCACTTATATGTACAAATAAATACATAATGTTACTATACAAATCAAATTGCATATAAATGTACACTTCGTTGCCCTATAAAAATGGGGCCTTTCTTACCTTGGCCTGGGCAAACTCGGTTGTAGATGAAGAAATATCACTCTTGCGAGCTATGTCATTCTCTACGACCTGTACAATATCGTCAATGATGAAAGCCGTTCGTCACTCATAGTAAATCGAAGATAATTCTTGATCAGTTTAAACTTCGAAAATGTGTTCACAGCTAGCTACTGTCATAGGTAAAGTCAGCAACACTCGAAGCGATACCCAGATATTAGGAAATGCAGTGGTCATATTTGCATCTTCTATAGATAGTAAAACTGTCTTAGAGGAGAACTCTTCACAGATGATGGTACAAAACATTGGAAGTGTTTTCATTCTTCCTATAGCTCCTAGTCATCAATATCCGAATGACTTCCATTGGCTTTACAGTGGTTTGCAATACCATACACTTGTCCAATAAAGCCTTATCAGTCTTTCAAGAATTATATAATTATTTTGGGAGTTGGCACAAGTCATACAGAAATCCCCAACTCTTTTTGTATTCTTTGAGTTGCTCAATCCGGTGTTTCAATGATGTTAGTGTAGCATCAACTGTGACATAGCAAAATTTCCGTTTAAACTGTTATTCTGGACAGACATTTGCTAACTCGTCAAGGCCATCATATTCGACTACCTCATCTTTCTTTATGCACGAGTGGGATCTCGAAACGAAGCATAAGCTCCTCATGTACCTGCTAGCTATTCTGCAGTTATAACTGCGTTTTTGTAGCCATCATTTCTGTAGGAAGATACAAACTCCACACAACTCTTGGTGACAGTACAAATATCCATCATTGGGCTTTCCAGTGATTTGCAGACAATGTTTACTTATTACAATACATCGTACACTAGAATAAGATAAATAAAAAATTCGAATTTCTTTAATAGGTCTGCTAAAGAGTGTTCTTCATACCTCAAATCAGCATCTGCCAAACTAGATTCAAACACTGCAATTAAAGCATTATACACATTCTTCACCTGAGATCTAATAGCCTTGACACTATCAATTCTACTTTCCGAGCGTGTAGCATTTAGTGGTTTCACAGTGAGGCTGATCACATGGTCCTTCAAATTTCCCAGTGTTGAAGAGTAGCTGAAAACAACACATATATTTTCTGTAGAACATTAAGCAGTGTGATAAAAATAGTTAATGATGAATTTGCATCTGAAAACAATAAATTCAAATAACGACAGTCACAAGGCAAAAAAACGGTGATCTTGGATTTATTTGAAGAATTTTTGCTTAACACATGTGGTTTTACCTTTGATATTGGCACCATTGTAGTTTCCTGGCCACGGCAGACTTCTAATCATAGTTCCAATCATAGTCTAATCAAAGTTCTTAATAGTTCTCACAAGTCTTCTCCTATACAATTACTGGCATTTCGAAACCCCAAAAAGTGTTCATTTATTGTACATACACCATTTTCTACATCCACAAACCTCGTTGTGAATGCCATTTTTTCAGTGTGACTGATATCGGGGGTGCAGTCTAAAATTATGTAATACCTTTGTAGCACGTTTGTGTTTGTTTTTGAATCACGTTTCACCTAAAACGTTCTTAAGTTAATTTTTTATAGTTTTCCCGCAATAATTATCATTTTATGACTTTGCTGAAACATGCCTTAGGTGTTCACGGATAACATAATCAAAATTTTCCAACAGTTCTACTACACCAAGAAAATTTCCATTATTCTCTGTAAATACCTTGTCCAAAGATCCCCTGAAAGCCAAATTATGCTGGGCCAAGGACATAATAATGGACTAAAGGCATTCGAGTACACTCTTCCAGTGTTGAACTTCATTATTTATAAGTTGTTGATGTTTTGAATCAATACCTTGATTGAGAGCAGGTGTGAATTCTCACTAAACCCACTTGCAGTACACATTTATATGATCTGGTCACTTTCAATGTTCTTTCAAGCGATCACTCATGTGCTTCCAGTCATAAAAACCAGTTGTTCCCAGTTTTGAGCTACAGTCCCTATTGAATTTTTTGTAGCAAAAGCAGAATGCACAGTCCGAACTATTAGAATATTAAGTCGCAAGAATCGACACAGAGGCGAAATTGACCCTTCAGATATTAAACCCAAAAATAAATACTCTTCTATATAATTTTTAATTCATCGTAAGACCATACTGAATTGCCTTAAATGTTCATTCAGTGTAAAAAAAAATTAAGGGGTTGTTATAGCGATTTTCCTTCAAGAAATCGTTAAAAAAATTAGCAAAGTGAAGAATAAATTGACTCAGAGACTATAAGTTATGCCAGATAGCTAAAAAGTAGATTCTGCAATTAATATTCGTTACAGTTTTTCCTTTACAACGGTGTATTAGTAATTCTGCTGTGATGGACTGTTGATGAGATAGGGCCGCCTAATCATTGGCACGCATTGTCTAGTCACAAGCACTGGCGCGCGTCGCCAAGTGCAACTGCGAACCGACTGAATCTAAATAAGTGTAAGCCAGTTATAATTTTCCAGTAACATATGTATACTATTTATTTATATATATTATTTATATTATTTATTTATATGTGATTTATATACATAATTATGTATAGAATGTTAAGTTACTGGACACATTCATTATGTGGAACAACACTATTTCGAATTTTAATTGAAGTTTTATTAATTAGTTTCAAAAAAAAAATTACATTAGACCAATGGTATTATAACTCTTATTACAGTATTTAGTTGCAAAAATTTATCTTATTAACACTGAAATGATGTTTCATAAGTTAACAACTCTCTCTTAAAATATATTCAAAGCAGAAATGTCTGAATTTTAATCTACTCTTCCCTTTTGCATTATAAACAAAAAAAGGGAAGGCAATTTTGTTATTTTGTTTATGAATTACCAATAATTATTTATAAAGTAGCTTCCTCAGGATCATCTTCGTTATCACTTCCGTGAAAATATTGAACTTTTATATTCATGCAACTTCCTCCTCTACAATGTCCACACATTGTCGAGCAGGCCAATCCAGCACGCCTGCATTCATATCTGTAGCCACGGTCTGTCTTACAGCCACAGGAAACCAGGCTCAACAAAGACTCAGGTGCTGGTGCCTGGCTAGTCAGTATTGGAACCAAGAATCCTCCAGCCAGTTTCCACCCCTAGACAACTGGATTTAGGGATATGTTATCGCACCACTGCTGAACCTAGGAACAAGATTTTGTTATTTAATGTTTCGATATTATGTGTATACATTTTGACTCTCAGTGTAGTCTTGAAACAACGTACCTGATAATATGCCCTCAGTGAATGTTCTGCACATGCTGCACTTGTTGGTGGCTCAACCAGTAACTGCACGACAGGAAAGGACACTATCTTTGCTCTCCCGGATCTTTTCTTGAATTTCCCCTACATTATACACTTTGTCACATTTTGTATTCGTACCTGGACTAAGGACTCTTAATTCCATGTCATTAGTGGTGCGGGGCTAGCAGCATCACTATAATGTCTGTGTCAGAGGCAACGACTGTGCCATTGTTTCTCACTGAAACCAACTCAAGTGCTCTTTTCACAATCAGAGTATTAGCATCACCCTCAGAATTGCACACTTCGATTCCTGTTGTTTCAAAATGGTGGGACAACAAGGTGAACAGTCATTCCTTATTGTGATGGTTGCTTGGGAAATCTGCTTGTGTTGTGCTCGCAGATGTGTTCATGTCAAACAATTTCAGCAGATGTCCTTTTAGAAGCACATTGAAAATGTTCTTGTGATTTTGAAGACTGAACATTGTAGCCATCAAATACAACAGTCACCGATACTCTACCATGCTTCTCAACAAATTATAAATATGAATCCACTATTTGGCCATATGTAGCAGGACGTGGCCAAACTAGAGCATGAAGTAGATGTCCGCCATCGATTACTATTATTCTTGGGTCATTTGTGGGGTTTTCTTCAGGTGTGGTGTAGGAGAACAAATGCAAGACAGCTGATTTGACTGTCTTGCGCATTACCACTTCATCAAAAAGAGCTGGAGGTCTTGGAGAAAGTTCGTAACTGAGATAGAGTTTGAGATCATTCTCAGTCTTCATTACACGAACTATCCGCATAAAGAACTGGTGAGAATTTACCTCTACAACATCTTCTCGAATCAAGATGCTTCGAGCCACTGCTGAGAGGGGTTTGACTCTATTCTTCTGCGTAACTTTCACTTCACCAAAATTTGAGCCTTTTTTACATTATATAGCACCCAAACCAACATATTCTGTTTGATTACAGTTAATGCTACCATCCCTGACAACACCAGACGCAAGTGATCGCAAGCAGTCAACATCCCGAGGTGATTGTTGCTTAAGCCAAGACAGTAGGACAGCAAAATCGCGAGCATCTCAGGTTCTGCGGGAATCCCTTAACTCAACATACTGCTCTGATGATCCAGCTTTGGTGCCAGAAAGCTCCTCCAAGGCATTGCACAGCTTCATGCATACAAGAAAAGCAGCTACAAAATATGCAAGTGTACTTTCTATGATTCCACGTCCTCTTGTAAGTCCCCCTTTGGTTTTGAGAACACGCATAAGATCCTGCTCTATTAACAAGTCTGTCCATACTCCTCCCTAGAACTCATTCTTCCTCGGCACAGTGAAGAAACCTTCTGATGTAAATTTGTTGTGCTCATGTGGCTTGTACCAGGTAACTTAATATTTCGAAAAAAAATTGAGAAATTCGACCCACAGAAGACGTACTCTACTATTTTTCGAGGACACGAGAAAGTATGGTGCCAGTCTCTAGGAAAAGTATACTTTCAAACACAGATGTGCAATGGAAATGAACAATGGAATTTAGAAAAATGTTTTGGAGAAAGTCTGTATACAGAACGAATGCTGTGTGATGAAGAAGAATACTGTCCTGTTTTTAATATGAGGCCTGACAGCGAACTGCCCTGTTCTTCTTGGAACCTACGTTTTAAAAATCGCAGTACAGAAATAACCAAAGAACTAGGTTTTTATCAAATCATATATTAATTGATTAGAGAATTTTACGACAGCACAACAACCTTATGGACTGAAACATGTAATAATAAGGAACATATAACGCAAATACAAGGCAATATCAGACTTTTAAGGAGACCATGTAGAATGTGGGACTGTGAGGTATGGAATAGTATTGTTTGTGTCTGTATATTTGATATTAAAAAAGTTGTGGATGAAGAACTAATTTTAAGAGGAAGAACATCTGTTTATATATAAAGAGAGAGAATTGTATAGCAGAGATTCAGTTAAGGTGGCGAGGTTCAACTCCTCACTTCAGTATGCCAGTGTTACACCAGGTTTCAGGCGAGTGTGGTTTCGAAATGAAGATGCAGATAGTCCACTACAGATACATATATGCAATGGAGATGAATATTGGAGCTTTTCAATAATCAGTCCTGAATGTATGTGTGGGACATGGAAGGTGAAGAAACCACTAAATATCCATAATTTAGTAAAATTAAATATAAGTCGCAGAGGGAGTATTACTCTGAACGTGTTGTTTGGACAGAACAATTCAACAACAAGCAACACTATACGTTCATCGGTGACCAAGAATTAACTTCTCCCTGTGGCATGTGGGAATGCAATGTCTTTCAAAGCAAGAACATCTGGCAGACTATATAAAGGAGTGTGCCTAGTATAAAATCGTCGGTCATGGCTAGGATCTTCAAGCCTACTGGCGTATACGAGGTCTTACATATTGGATATAGAAGAGTGTTCTTTAAACCGTATGACGGTCTTCTACAAGTTCATGTCTGCAATGATATAGAACATTGGTGCTACATTTTCGACAACAGTTCCGGCATTCACTTTGGTGAAGGAATAGCATGCAACGATTGTGCTTTGAGATATCTTCGCCCCGACAGAGACATACCATCAACCTTAGCATATTTGATGATTGCCAGTCTTAGCGAGGAGATAGAAGAGGAAAGGGGATACGAAGTAATAGCCTACCAGCTCACCATACCTCACCAGAAAATCACCGTTCGTTGGAAGCAGACTTGCGACAGGTACGTCCACAACTTTGTTTTCGAACAAGGAGGATTAGTTTTCCCGTCGATGTGTAATTTATATGCGTGTGAAGTGGCTTATTCAGAATAATGATCCCAATGTTTCCATTGTGTCCAATGGACTACAAGTATACTTTGTTTTTACTAAAGGTTTGCATTCTGTAACTTACTGCTTATTATATTCACATTATGTTCTAAAGGAAATATTTGCGTCAGACATTCATTTCAAATGTACATATTTCTCTCAAGCTTTGCCAGCACGTAATAAACCAAATACTTATGCTGCTACTGTAACTAGCTGTAATAGATCAGAATGTCTTGTAAACTAATACAGGCCTCATGTAGTAGATCGTAAGCATTAACTTAAGGGCGAACACAATGTAACTTCATATTGTGAGGAAGAAAAATGTTTGAAACATCTTGTTTATAATACAGACACTGTTTTGCCTTATCAGTATTTCGAAGAATGTGATAATAATCTTCATAATTTATATAATTATAGCAAATACAAGTTTGGTTACGTGTCTCATACTGGGTGTGATTCATCAAAATGTTATGTACACCGAGCAATAAAATCAGCAAAAATTAAATTTAGCCTTAAAACATGTTTCAAAATGCAAATTTAGAGAATTAATATGCATACATTGTTCCTGGCTAAATCTTCTCAGTCGAGTGTTGGATGTCATAGTGGTTACATAACGTATTATCATCCTTCTAATCATTATGTAAGTGTCAAACAAGAAAAGTGCAATATAACTTACGCCCTATGGTGTCAGGGAATTTTGCGAGAATTTACGGAAACCTGTGACAATATTTTTCATTCAAAGTAATTTACTTTCCTCTAGGAGACGAAAAGAGCTACGAACTCATACAGTGCGGTGACAATAAGAAATGTACAGTGTTTCATATGACTGCAAACACACCTCTTCCATCTAGTATTGAAGATGTGTACTCTCATTATGTTGAATCCGATCCTGATTTGGTCAAAAACATTGTTTTACACACCCCTACTTATAAAGACGTTTGTTTGCAAACATACAGGTTAAAACCAGGGCGTAAGAAATGCTCACACCTTGACAGCAGAGCTCAAGAATGGGTTTTGGATCCAATTTTAAGAGAAGGCATGAAAATTTTCTTCACGGAACTTTTCTAACAGTTTATAAAAATATTTGTTTTAAAGAAAAATGTTGTATTTGAGAGTTTCGGAGCAAGGTGAAATTTTTTGTACATAAAGTTTAGGATCTACCTGTATTTTTTAAAATAATTAGTGTAACATGTTGTATTTGCTAGAGTTAAAAAATGTTGTAAATATATTGTGAATTCACTTGTGTTTGTTTAAAATTCTAATGTTTGGAGCAAATTCTACTTGATACTGTTTTGGAACGTCTTGTACTGACTGTGTTGAAACAAGTTTATATCTGTTTTGGAGCAAAACTTTTCTATTTGCTTAATAATGTTGCTTCAGTGATAAAATGTTGTGCATACATTTTGGATTACCCTGTGTTTGTATATATTTCGTAAATAAATATGATGTAAAATGAATCCATTTCTTAAATTTTATTTACCCTGTTCCTTATTAAAAGTGTACTTGTTTTAGTAACAAAAATATTTTCTCCATAAATATATATATATTCTTAAATTTTCTATTAAAAGTATGTTGCATTAACAAGAAAGAGCCTTGGAAAGAAAAATCAGATAGCAAACAGACTTATTAGTTCGCCAAAAATACTAACAAGATAAAGATATATTTGAAACTGACAAAAATATATCTGCTGGAACAAATTAAAATTACATAAAATAAGTTGTTAAATATCGTCTGCCTCCGTAGAGTTATCAGATTAGGCAAGGAGGCTCTGGGTTCGAATCCCAAGTAAGGCATGATAAATTCTACTATAGAGTTTACGGGTTCTATTCCCGGCTAAGACATGGTTGGTATAAGCTGTGTTTGACTCCCGCTTAGATCATGTCCAAAAGTAATCTAGTTTATCACTTTCAGTGTTGGGTGGATATATAGATTCTGGGTTCGAGTCTGGGGTAGGTCATGTACGAATGTAATCTAGTTTCCCTTCTAAGGGTTCAAATGCAATAGACGTTACAATATGTTAGTACATTACAATAAGTTAGGTAGGTACATTATGAAACGTTACTATACGTTAGGTAGGTACATTATGATATGTTACTATATGTTACTATATGTTAGGTTGGTACATTACTGTATGTTACTAAACATTGGGTAGGTACGTTGCAACACGTTAGGTAGGTACATTACGATATGTTACTATACATTAGGTAGTTACATTACGATACGTTACTATACGTTGGGTAGGTACGTTACAATACATTAGGTAGGTACATTATGATATGTCACTATACTTTATGTAGGTATGTTACGATACATTAAAATACATTAGGTATGTATGTTATGATACGTTACTATACGTTAGATAGGCATGTTACAACTCGTTAGGTAGATACGATACGATATGTTACTATACATTGGGTACGTACGTTACGATATGTTAGGTAGGTACGTTATGATACATTTCTAACATTACGTTAGTACTTTACGATATGTTACAAACATTACGTTAGTACATTACGATATGTTACTAACGTTACATTAGTATGTTATGATATGTATTACTATAACATTCTTTCACAGAATAATGAACATAACACTATTAATGTAACTAAAATAAATTCGTTTGTACACCTGAAAAAGCTTGTTTAAAAGTATAACATTGTGGTTGCAAACACCTCGTAATACAAAAAGTTCGTATTGGAATAATAACAGTTCGTGTAATAAATTGTTAAATAAGAACGCATTTCAAACCAAATGGCATAAAACCGGACAAATACAAGTTAAAATCAGATATAAAGGCTAAAATACACCATATCCACACTAAAATAAAAAAATAAAAAATAACGTAAAATCCTTTTGAATGCATTAAAATTTCATAAAAACGTAATAAATCTCTTAAAATTTATTAATCGTCTATTTGATATCGATCTAAGGTAAATAGCAGTTAGTTTAATTTATGCGAGAAGGAAGGCTGGTGAGGGTACAAATAGCACCTCCCACCCCCTGGAGCTCATTTGCTCCTGTGACTCCATGGAGGCAACACCACCCCTCCAGTGCGCGGACATTCAGTGAACTGGTTCATCAGTGCCTAGGTCTGTCTACTGGGAGCTGACTTTGCCAGGGAGGGGACCCGGGCGTCTATCGTTTCTGCCCCTACGGTACAAGCCTGCCGGGGAAGTAAATTGCGACGATCTTCCACTCGGCCTCGACCGGTCGCTTGCTAGCCTGCAGATCGGGGCCTGCCTGCACGTCTGCTGGGCTGGAAAGCCAGTCACACACTTAGCGGAGCGATCCGCCTTTCAGCCCGAGTAGCTTGGGTTCGGGTTGCTTTCATCAACCAACATTTTCGCTACAAGAGTTTAAGTAAGAGAATATAAAAATTTTAGGGTTTTCGGTATTTCTTTTAGTTTTTTTTCGCATTTTATTTATAGTTTGAGTAAATTATTACGTAATAAATCGTTGAATGTTTACATGATTTTCATTAAACTTTTATTAAATTGTTTAATTTCCAGTAAAATCGTTAACACTTGAAAGAAATCTTTTTCAAATTGAAAGATCAGTCTTTGAAAATGCAAAACATTTAAATGGATTTCGTTAAACTTTTAACAAAATTATTAACAACTGAATGATTTTTCATTAAAATCATTAGACTAGAATGAAATGTCTTTACAAACTGTTTCACACTTCAGAATATTTGCTAAGTTAGTTATTTTTAAGGATTTTTAGCTAAATTTAACAATGATTAAGTGTGGATATTTAAGGTTGGGTTTTGCTTATGAATGGGTATGACTCAGTGTGACTGTGAGTGCGGGGGAACAGTCACGTGAATTTAATTCCAGATGTAATTTTTTTCATGTATTGTTGAGTTTATTTAGTTTATAGGAGAGGTAGACCGCCAGGAGACACCTCCTTGCTCTATCTGGAATAGGGTACGTGTTAATAACACTCACCTGCAGCTTCTATTCATTGTTTAAATAGTCGCAAACTATGTGAAAAACATCTAGAATGCATGGTCAAGTACTCTGAGAAAAATCTTGGTTAGATAGTTGTATGATTGTGTGAGTGCAGGGAAAAAGTCATGTGAATTTAAGTTAGTTTTACATAGTGATAAGAAATATTTAAGGGATGGATGTTGTGTGTGTGTATGAGGTATGAACTGGAACAGCTAAAACAAGGGAATAATTACGCCGACCAGGCCTAGCTTGAGGGGGAGATGCATAACTTCAGCTCCCAAGCTTGTTCAGTATGAGTTGACTGAGAAGGATGTATGATGACGAATATATGAACCTTGAGTATTTATAACGATTGAAATGTTTTTGATGTGTATGTGACGGGGTGGTTTGGGTAATTAAGATAATTTTAAAACATTCCCTTTTCAAAGTTGTTGGGTAAATGCGAGTGTGAGTGATATATATATAAAGTTTCAGTAAATCTTGCTTCTAAAATGCACGATTGTAAGAGTATTAAATCTGTATGTAGGTTTGCTATAAGTATTACATGTTTAGTTTGTAGTGTCAAATATGTTTAAATTTTAAGTATTTTTTTATAATGTCTTGAGTATAACAGATTAATTCTCCTTGCTAAAAATTCGTTATTAAAATTACTTACGAAAATTTTTTTTTACACTAAATTATGTTTTACGGTGTAACATTACTTAAAAGTTTTGGCGGTGTGTCCTGGGATTTAAATTTTTAATGGTATAAATAATTTCATTAATGTTTTTGATGGTGTAACACTACTTAAAAATTTTTAGTGGTGTATCCTAGGAAGTAATTTTTTGATGGTGTAAGATTTAAAAAAAATATATGTTTTTTCTCTCACAAAAAAAAAGAAAAAGAAAATAATGTTTAAACTGAAATACAATATCGTGCAATTTTAAAAATCACTGTTATATTATAAATGACAGCCGAGCGCACTATTTACAAAATGCAAAAGGCACGCGCTTTAAAAGAGTAGCTGTGAAGGAAACACGAGTGCATCCCAGATCTCAGGTCAAGGTCGATTCTATTCTGGAGATAGGGTGCGGACTGTAAGAGGGCGGAGGGCTAGTTTGGAAGAACAGTGACCAGTCTCCCTCCCGCTGGTATGACCAGCAGACTTTGCACGCAAAGGGAAATTTGTCGGATAGGGTTGGAGGGGAAGTGGCCAGTCTCCCTCCTGCTGGCATGACCAGCAGGCTTTACAAATGAAGGGAAAGTTGTCGGACAGGGTTGGAGGGATAAGTGGCCAGTCTCCCTCCCGCTGGCATGACCAGCAGGCTTTACACGTGAAGGGAAAGTTGTCGGACAGGGTTGAAGGAGAAGTGACCCGTCTCCCTCCTGCTGGCAGGACCAGGAGACTTTACACGCGAAGGGAAAGTTGTCGGACAGCGTTGGAAGGGAAGTGGCCAGTCTCTCTCCCGCTGGCATGATCAGCAGACTTTACACACGAAGGGAAAGTTGTCGGATAGGGTTGGAGGGTAAGGGGTCAGTCTCCCTCCTGCTGGCGTGACCAGCAGGCTTTACACGTGAAGGGGTTTAAGGGTAAGGGTGTGGGCGGGGGTTGTCGTTCGGTCGCGGGAGGGGTAGAGCGAGTGTAAGGTGGCGCATGCAGGCACTAGGGGCAGGTTAGTGTACTATAGACCCCAATTCTTACGCCAGCCTCATGCTGTGTACATGTGCCACCAGTGCGCTCTACCACTCCGGTCCGCCCCGGCATTGATGCCCTTACTAACCCCTACCCCCCGTCATTATCACTCAGCAAGCTGCCCGTCGGCCGGCCGAGGTCTTGGTCCGTCTATTGTTCCTCCCTGCCTGCTGGCTACCAGCCTCTGTAAAAGTATTCGCTGCCTTTTTGGTCACAGTTCTTGCTTTTATCTTTCCCCAACAAACACAAAATTTATTTGTATACGATGTTATTAATACAATTATTTATTCACTTATATATTGTGTGTATGTGTGAGTGAGATTGTGTGTGTGTGTAAGTTACGAAGGGTGTTTTATTTTTTCAGAACGAGGGGTCACTTCAGTATATTTATTGTGGTTTTGAACTGTTATGTCGGGGAAACTAAAGACAGGTTTCAGTTAGGAGTCAAAATGTTGGTAGCCAGAATGCCGTCCTCTTTTTTAGCCAATACATCACCATCTTCGACCACCATTTTGGTAGCTAGTGTGTCATTTTTCATGCTCTATCATTCCATGTTATTTTTTATGCTTGATCTTTCAGAGGGTTTTCTCCGAATCCTCGAATTGTTTCTTTCTTACATTTTCTCTCTTTCTTTTCTTTCTCTCTTCCTTCCTCTCTCTTTCTCTCTCATCCTTTCTCACATTCGTTTGTATTTTATTTATAATTCGTTCGACCACCAACTTGGTTATTACGTTTGACATTTACCTCTCACATTCGTTCGACCTGCAATATTTGTTTACATTGACTGTTGCTGAAGAACACCATCTTAGTTTTTTACTTATAATTTGTTTACGACCACCATTTTGGTTCTAGAGTTGTCTGCTAGGGGCACTAGTGTCGCTCTCATTCGGTAAGTCTCTACATTGTTTAATCTGCTTTGTTCGAATGTCATATTAATTCTACAATTGGTCTCAATGGGCACTTCCTTTTTTAGAACTCAAAATACCAACTGGAATAGTGGGGGATTGAACTGCCGTACCCTGCGTCGCCAGACTAACGCCTTATACCGCTCTGCTATCATGACATGGGCTAGGACAAGAGTTTATTAGAAGTATATAGTTAATATTGTGGTGTTTTTTTTCCCCATTACATTTTAAGTATTCAGAATTAAATTACATAATTTTTAGGTATTTTATTTATGTATAATATATTTATATTATTCAGATTTTCACCTTTAAATATTTAATTATTTATATATGAAATATTTATATCATATATATAAATATTTATAAAATATTTAAATATTGAAATATTTAATTTTAATTTATATGTAATTTTCAAGTGTTTTATATAAACAATATTTTTTGCTATCTCAGACATAAACATTTTACATTATTTTTAGTATTTTATATACATATACTAATTTTTTACTATTCCAGACTTAAGTGTTTTATTTACATGTAGAGGCTTTCTCACTCACTCTGAAATTATAAAAAAATTTATACACACTATGTTGAACCTGGAATATTTCTTACCCTTATGTATGTATTGTAATGCTAGAAATTGTAAATTTTTTCCCACATGCCTATTGGCTTATGCCATCCCTTAAGCTAACGTCACTTAATCTAACGAACACAATCTAGTCATCACCAGACAAAGCAAGAACTTAGAATAGCCTATTTATAATTTTTAAAATATTAAGTATATTTTTCCTTTTTTAAAAATATTATCAATATGTATACCTTATAAATAAAACACAGAATATCTTTCAGACAGAAATTATTGTACACATAGTAAAATATAAATAATCAGCAAAAAAATCGTTCATTAAAAAAATATTCTTCTTCAATTCGGACAATTTCATGTCTAGTTGACGGCCGCAGATTTGCAGTCGAAGGACGAGACACACCATTTGTGCAGCAGCTGTGCATTCCTCCACACATGTTCATTTAAGTTCTGACCTGTCGAAGACTTGTCGGAGTTTGTCGTCGTAAGGTCTCGGCAGTTTGAACAGCGAAGGACAGCCATACTCGTACTGCACATCCATTATTTCAACTTCGTTTTCTGCACGAGTCGCTCTGCACATTTCTTTTGCTCGGGCCCTGCCACATAAACTAGTCGTGCGGATACTGCATCAGCAAGTCGTGCAGCATGCATCTCACTTGGTGGTACGGAGTCTTGCATTCATCCCACTCCAGTCTGTGGTGGTATTTGGTTAGCTGGGCGTTCGTCTTCTTGATATTCTCGTCCAAGAGTTTCCACGAATTAGAAGGTAGAAGGAGAGCGTGCGAATCTCACCACCATCCTTATAGGACACTGCGATATCCTTGAGTATGTGGTCACTCTGGCTGTGGAAGCCTTGCAGACTACAGTACATCTTGCTGCTGTCTATGGTGAAGTCAAATAAACAGTTCTAGCGTGTGAGCATTTATATTTATATTTTCTCAGCTGTGCTCATGACAGTAGTTCCATGGTCTTGTCTCGAAAATTGTACGCATGCCCTAAAATAACTCATAAAATTATTCAATATATATACATCTCAATACATGCTACATTGTTGTAGGTTATAGTATTTTATACATTTGGTATTCATACTTGTGTTGTACTTATGCGAAAATAGCATGACATTTATTACATACACATACTGTGCAGGATGGTTTACATAGGTAACTACGTTCTTGAGGACATTTACCAAAGTCACAAAAGCCCCTCTTGCAGCAAACCTAGTAGCATGGTACAGATGAGAAATGCACTTCATCTTTACAGGTCTTTGCATGTTTAAGAAAACTGATGCTATGGCTGATCTGCATATCTCACCTGTTACACAGATATGGCATAAAACAGGAATTCGTAGCACAATTAAAGCGCTCATGTCTCCATGCATTGTGGCTGTAGGCAAATATCTTATCACAAAAGTGACACTGATAATGTTGGTGGTTCAGGCAAAGACTCGGACGGACATGTTTGAGATGTAGAAGCTTGAGCTAAAGTAGCAGGTAATGCCGACAATGGTGTCCTAGATACCTCAACCGAAGAGGTCGATGTAGCTGCTGGTACCATTCATGAAGAAGTCGATGGCACTATACCAATCTGAAACAATGGTACTGCACTGGTGGAATTAGATACTGGTAGGAATGTAGCCATCACAGCTGATGAATTAGATGGTGTTGGTAAAACAGGAGACGTCTTCCTTGAAGAAATCGATGGCGAGAAACCATTGGTGGGCAATATCCACACCACTTTAAAGTAACTGGCTATGGATTACCTAATGTAGAAGTTAGCCATTGCAATGTATATTTCACAACAGCCATTGTCAAACTAAGCCTCTCAGCTGACTTCCCTACTGCTTACAATATATGCATACAAGACCTATGTCATATTGACTTTGAAGTAATCATATTACACCATTAATACACTGTTCGGATACCGACAAGCCAATCACCGAGTTGCCAAGTGACGACAGCTGGCCAATAGCATGCAGGCATGGAGACATCACCCACAGGTAGGGAAGCTGACCTTGTCAATGTTTAAAACTTTGTCAATATCAGTGTTAACATCTTCACAAGCCTACACCTGCATGGGGTTAGGTAACTGAAGTTTACAGGTGTACGTGCTTCCACATCGATTTCACAATCTACATGCTGTCGGATGACCATGTGTACGGGGATAGCTGTTTTAGCATTTTCACAGGCTTGCACCTTCACAGCATCTGGTAACTGGCATCTTTATGTGCCTATACATCGTTTTCACAATCTGCATAGTGTCAGATAGCCTAAGTCAGCACATAGCATTTTCACAGGCTTACACCTGCCTGGTGTCGAGTAACTGGAGTCTGTACTTGCTTTCACATCGTTTTCACAATCTGCATAGTGCCAGATAGCTGAAGTCAGCACACACCAATGTTAGCATGTCTGCACCTGCACAGATCTAGCTATTTCCAACCCAATATTGTGTATAAGGAACAGACAATAATAAAATGAATGCAAAGTAAGGTAAACATACATTTATTTAAAAAACAATACATGTACATATGACCACATTAAAAAAAATTGCTAAGTCCAATTTAAGAATGTCATTCTTGTCGACCCAGGAATTGTAGCAGGCAGGGGAACCCTGCCAATTGACAAAGATCCATTCCATTACATCATTGCAGCACCTTTAATACCAAATACACACCTGGAAACTTCGTGGACTGGATATACTCATTGTAAAAACCGCCACGGATGGGTATATTGTTCAGATCTTCTAGATAGCAGGTCCTCGGAGCATAGTTGCATTTACGTCGCACACAAAACAGTTCAGGACTCCCATTTAATGTGAATCCTTTCTCGAAGATGCCTTTATATTTAGAGACGCACACCAGGTCGCCAACCTTAGCTTAGGCTTGCGTGGGTCCTTCCTCTTCGGAATAGCAAACACAGTCCGAAGCAGGGAATCGTACTTGACATCTTCGGGCTTCATGCGAGTGGTCGAGTGCAATGTAGAATTATACTCGCGGATGAGTTTCGGCAGTAGCCCAAGCCACTGGTAGCTGCCATTAGCTGCTAAATGCTTCCTAATATTGCCCTTCAGAGTCCTGCTGAACATCTCGACGAAAGAAGCTTTGAGATTACTGTGCGCGGAATAATGATTTGTGTTATGTTTCTTCATCACGGCCTTGAACTTTGTATTGTAAAATTCCTTGCCCTGGTCGGTTTGTAAATTGGTCGGGATGCATACTTAGCTCAATACATCTGCAATGGCCTCGGTGACATCATGTTGCGAGCGATGGTGCTATCCAGGTGAGGCTAGCCAGAGAGGGGCCCAGCAACGTATTTAGAGAGAAGGGGGTAAATAGAGCTGCCAGACCGGGAATCGAGGAAGTGCCTACCATGCTGCTTGGTTCCATGTTCACCAGGCCGCTGTTACCAGCGGCGACCTGCGAGAAGCCCTCGAGCGATCCGATCACTAGACCTTCTCATGAGCAGAAATATGTATCAGTGGCAGGTGTGAAACCTCCAGGGTGTTAGTTGGGGTTCGATAAGTGCTGAGCTTTTAAAAGCTGTAATTGCTTGCTAGAAGATATTAAATGCTTTGGATTGAATATTTTTTTAAAATGATAAACATAAACTAAAATATAAATATTGAATGAAAGTATAATAGAAATAATTATAACACAGATTATTGTTTAATAAAAAAATGACGAATTGTCAGATAATTAATTATCTTGCTTACTTGATCAGCCCTTCTATGTAGAGTAGACTATTACCAGTAAATCTGAGTGCGTTTCTCCCTTGTAACTGTATGGCCCCCTTAAAAGACCTTAACAGTGATGGAGGTGCCTAACGATTCCACCCTCGTCTAGTATTAATAATCAGTAAATTTTGAATGCTTTGCTTTGCCTTGCTGTTCAGTGCGCTCATGCATGGTTGACGATGTGTTGAAACGGGGATAATAATGTGTGCAGTGGTGTGTTACTAACAGTGTCAGCAACTATACAACACACATCAACTAGTAATACATCATATTAACCAGTGAAGTAGTAAGTCTGCGTAGATAACAGTAGCACACAGAACAGTATTAGGAAGTTAATAATCGTGTGTAGTAAACATTAAAATAGCGTTCTTATTTAGCCATGTTTTGTGTAGGGTACCTAAAATTTCTTATGAGTTCAGATAAAAGCAAACAATTTTGAATCCAGCTAAGAAATTATTTAAGACCATCACATTAGACTAATCATAAATAACGCATGCAGTAGAGCAAAGAGACAGAATAGACACACCAACAAAATTTAGCCCATTAATTCAAAAAGCAGATAAACTTATAGAAGAAAATCCAAATTTATTTTCAGAATTAGACAGTCAATCTACACTTTTAACAAGGGGACTAGTAACTAAAATAAATGAAAAGGGTTTAGTTTACACCCAGGAACATGAGCAGAAATACAATTATACAGATAGTAGCCCTAACAGTCTATATGAAAATAGTGATATAGAATGCCACCCTAGCTACATTAACACTCAATGACCACTTGCACCCTACATTAATTTTAACATGGAAAGTTTGCAACAAACAAATATGGCAGAACCACAACCACTTAAAATAATCATCCTTAAGTCCAAAAAGATCCCTACATATTTAGGAGACATGGGCAGGACATTGGCAATTTTCTATGACTAAAGTGCAGTATGAGACATTAACAATTGGGATGATGCAAAAAAGTGCAAGTGCATTCAATTTTATTTAGCAGGAACAGCAAAAATAACGTACCAAAATATAGTACAGAATAAAGTAGTACAACCAATCACATGGTAAGAGATATTAAATAAGCTACACAACACTGTCTCACCCATCGACAAAGCCGAAAAATGTAGGCAGTTATTGAATACAATGAAGAAACAAATGAAGAGAAAACTGCCAAACACACATCGAAGACCTGTTGTACTACAAGAGTAAATACAATCAAAATTCAGCAGTGTCAGAATTTATAGGGATAGTTTGGAAGTCCTTGCTGCCTTCTGTATCAGGCAAAATAATATATCTACAGAACGATACCATAGAACAGCTTTGTACCAACCTCAAAAGAGTCGAGCTAGGACTACATAGTTAGAATAAAGTTATTACCACATCCTCTCCCAGTCACGAGACAGGGAAATTGAATAACGAAATAGGTAAATTAAAGGAGGAAATCACAAAACTCACGCTAAATACATAGCAGAAACAAGAACAGAAAAACGTAGAACACACGCCATACAGGCACAGCTATAACATGCAAACTAAAAATACAAGTCAGTACAAACAGTAGTAAAGGCTATAATAGGCGCAATGATGACAGGAGATAAACACACAACACTCAGCCAATAATAATAGTCCAGAGAGAGTATACTCCATTTCAGAAACCAGGGCACTGCAGAAAACAACAGTATCCGAGAAATCAAAGAATAGGTCAAAACTACAAAGACACAGTTGGTCAGGATAGAACATATGAATTTTACTCTCGTAGAAAATATTATGTCTTTTTTTTTGTTTATCAAGTAACATTACATTAAAAACCATGAATTTAACTTGCAAATCGTGCATATACCACGTAACTGTTCCTCAAAAACGGAATATTTTAACACAGGATATCTATGAAATATAAATTTAGAAATAGAAATGTGACACGTAATTTACTCTGCAGACAAAATAAAGAGAAACACCGATTATGACAACAGCATATTTCCCCAGATGTGCCCTTCTAAAATTTATATATTTTTTTAATTAAAAGTGTTAATAATAAAGGGATGCCATTATCTGTGCATGTAGGGAGAGTGTGTGCGCGTGTGTGTGTGAGAGAGAGAGATAGAGCGATAGATAGAAAGAGAGGGGGAGAGAGAAGGGGAGAGGGAGTGGGAGAGGGAGAGGGAGGGAGGGAGGGAGGGAGAGAGAGAGAGAGAGAGAGAGAGAGAGAGAGAGAGAGAGAGAGAGAGAGAGAGAGAGAGAGAGAGAGAGAGCAATCATAGTGCTCAAGGGTACATATAAATGGTAAATATTGTAAGAAGAGTGAATTTGTGATTATATTTTTTACTAACAGTGTTAAAAATAAAGGGATATGTGTGTGTCTATATATATATATATATATATATATATATATATATATATATATATATATATATATATATATATATATATATATATATATAAGTGTCTCACTAATCAGAGTGCTCAAATGTATATATTGTAAATATTGCAAGAAGAAGAAAAAACTTGTGTGTATATACATATTTTGTTTGTTTGTAAAAGGATAATCTACTTTATTGGTGTTGGTGTACATAGTGTTTCTGTGAAGGATAAACCGAAAAAACTAAGTAAGTAATAAAATAATTAAATAAATTTGGTATGTGTGTTATTTTTTTAACCCTCGATTTCACCTATCAGTGTGTACACACGAAATATTTTTCATTATTACACGCTTATAATACCGAAAAAGTGTGGGGTAATAAATTTGATGTGTGTTACCACGGGGAGGGGGTGGGGGACACAAATTAATAGCTAATCAACAGAGCTCTTACAAGCACATTTTAACTAACAGTTTTCGAAACGTGCGATGTGATGCCAATGATGAGATGCAAATAAAGACGACGTATTTACAAATCAGGAGTGAAAAAACATTAGCAACAATCACGTTTTTTTAAAATATGGAATCCAACCTGAAGAAAACAACTGAAAAAAACTACAGACAATATATTTATTTTTTATTAAGAGTGGTATTTACTCTGGCTTGACACAAATGTAGGTGTGTGTGGTGTGTGTGTGTGTGTGTGTGTGTGTGTGTGTATATATATATATATATATATATATATATATATATATATATATATATATATATATATATATATATATATATATATATATATATATATATATATACACACACACATATATATATATATATACACACACACACACACATGAGCCGGGGCACAACAATTGTAATTATTCTTCGTTCTCTTACTGAAATTTGTTACAAATAAAAATACTGAAGTGATATTTTAGTATATCATAAGTGAGATGAAATATTTGGGTGAGACCCAAGGGTAATTATTATTGGTTCACTTAGTTAACATTAAAAATATATATATATAAAAATAAAGTGAATTTTCGAAGTAGTACTAGTATTATAATAAACAAAATATACCAAACTTTCATGTTTGAAAACTAAGACAGTTAATTTTCTTTATAATCTATTGAGAAAAAAAAGGCCTTGTGTGGGAATACATGAGTGAGTGACAATAAGGTAACAACTATACACAATTAATAAATAATTTTCTATGGCTATGATAGAGTGAACGGAAATACTGTGTGTTGGAGTGGTAGAGCACCAAGAACCGGCAGGCCGGAGCGGCCAGCCGACAGCAAGGCTGGAGCGTATCGCAGACTAGCGGATATCAGCAGACCTACATTTCTCTGCGCGACATGGAAGAAAAATGCTGTGCAGGAGAGGACAGTCTACTGACAGTGTGGATTGCCCTGCACTGTACACGCGTGCTGCAGTAGTACTATAATCTATGTTTACATGTAATATTTAAATATATGAGTACACTCTCTTTTACTATTAAGTAATTGACCAAATTATCCATTTAATAAACTATGTCTTCAAATGCTACGACATAAAATGAGTCTCCAACAGTTATACAGAGTGGAAAATTTCTTGTAATACGAACTTAAAATTTACTGACATAGTACGATTACACAAGGGAACGTTTCAGACAGTTTCGAGGCGACATAGAGTCAACATTAAGTTACGGTAAATAATAATACTTTACTGGAATATTGAGAAGAAATGTACGTAAGTATAGTAAGAATAATGCCAGGCGTGCGGCACGAGGTGGTTGGTTAATGTATTCAGCGTATTAGACTTTAGTAGTCAGTGCACCAGATAAGTAGTAGTTTCGCATTTCAAAGTCTAGCATATTGTTATTCTTAATAATATATATTCAAACAGTGTGTGTGAATAGTTGCGGCAGGGACTGTACATCGTAAGCCCTAGAACTCTCCTAAATTAAACTCATATGATACAATTTTAACTGGCATTGTTCCATTACACGAAGGAACAGTCTTTATTCTAATAACATGATACTTTACTGAAAATTCATTCACTAAAATATATGAAGACAACAGAATGTTAAAAAATTTGGATTGTATGCAGACGTATGCGAGACACTTCATTTCAAAAAATAAGTGCTGTGACACTTGGGCTGGGGACTATTAGCTCTTGATATACACAAACTGAGTTCAGTCTGTAGTCGGATTGGTGTGGTGCGGACATGAAATAAGGGTCTATGCACTTTGTGTGTAATTATTATAATTGTAATTTATCTTTTGGTAATAATTGTTTGTTTAGTTAATTGCTTGGTACTTAGTGTGTAATTAGTATCGGTACTCCATTTGTAATTGATTGATTATTTATTAGGCAATAAACTGTACTTACCTCCGATGGGGTTCGAACCAAGACTAACTTGGTGCTTGTTTTAACTGGTAAACGTACTTAGCATAGGTTATTGTTCAGTACTTAATATTAACTCATTACTTGGTACTTCATTTGTAACGAGATGTTACAGTTACGGCCAGGCTAGCCGATGGTCGCTAAACATTCTTAGCAATTACACATACTTTAACAAGTGGGAGAACACGAGGTGGTGTACACATTTTACATTACACCACAGGCCACCACCAAGGTCACCTGATCTCGCAGTCTGTGATTTTTTATTTTGTGGGAGTTTGTGAAGGATGGAGTTTATGTGTAGCCCCTTCCTACAACATTGGACGAACTTCAACCCCCCATAACCACAACAGTGATACTGTAACACAAGACCTGCTCGTTAATGTGTGGCAAGACTTGACTATCGTGTAGATGTTTGCTGTGCTTTTTTGTGAAGAGAGGAATGGATATCAAGCAATTGTGGCAATTCTAAGAAAAACTTTATTGTCAGACATCTATGTTCTCTGTTCTATAATTAAAAAGATGTAGCCATTTGAATTCGAATGAATCTTTTTGAATCATCTGTATTATATTGCATATTAAAGCCTGTAACATAAATCTTGTGACTTATGTATAAGAAAATGGCTCAAGGCTATTCAGATCCACTATGGGTATATATGATTATGTGGATTTTATACAGCTTACAGAATGTGACAAATACTCACCCCCTTAGGTATTTTATAGCCGGCAATCACAGTATCTTTCGTCAAACAGCGTCCATTGCCGATTACTACTGGATACATCCTGGAACAGAAAATAGTGCATAATTAATCTGGAGTTATCGATTTTAGAAATGAAAATTATTTTATTTCACAATTCAGTCTCCAGTTTCTCGAGTTGAAGATTTGTTTGTACGATACAGGTCCATAATTTGTAAAGTTGTAATAGCGAATGCAGTATCGCCTGTAAGACCAAAGCAATGAACTGTTGAGCGTGTAAAATGTGACTTTACTGCGTTCACGGTAAATCGAGTACTTTTAAAACCAAACTTTGAAAGACAAAACTGCACACATCTGTACGCCACCTCCCAGTTACATCGGAGCAAACTAAGCCATGTAGATACAAGTCTGCGTTTAATGTTTACATTTATGACAAATCATGTTGCTGATTTCTTCTTTGGTTTGTAAACCATTAGAGTACAGGTTGGCATATAAGTAGCATGTTTAGTTCCTTAACATTATCAAATTTTCACATTCATTTCAAAAATTAACTTTGTATGCAGGTAGTATTTATTACAACTCTA
This sequence comes from Dryococelus australis, assembly GCA_029891345.1. Taxonomy (NCBI): domain Eukaryota; kingdom Metazoa; phylum Arthropoda; class Insecta; order Phasmatodea; family Phasmatidae; genus Dryococelus; species Dryococelus australis. The sequence continues at coordinate 93,832,471 of CM057006.1, read as the reverse complement.
AAATGCGTCCATACAAAGTCTCTTTTGCCCACCATTATGTAAGATAGCATCACATGACAAATTAAAATTATGTCATCCCAAAACAAACAACAGATCCTTCCAATATTTAGCACATAAGTATCACTATGACAGGCCATGAATCATACATGTGTTTTTAAAATATACCTATATAAAAATTTTAGCTCAGTATGGTATATCTACGAAACTACGAAACAAATTTCACTCCACTTTGTATTCTGGCAGTTATCTATTATAACCATCACATTTGTATATACAAATCCTTATTTATTCGCCATTTTGTAAGCCAGTAACACATTGAAATAAAGTTTTTTCACTAACACGTGGGAAAAAATACACCCCCAAAAAGGATACGTGTGATTAGAATGAACTTTATTCCACAGATTAGGTACATGAAATACACAACTAATTAGGATTACACAAATGTACATGACCTCTGTCCTTGAGAATTTTGTATAGTGCTGCAACCATAGCACTTAACCGCCGTGACATGTAATCAAAGAGGACACAGATATGTTCCTGAGGCCCAGTTTGTACGCGAGTCCACAAAGCATCAAAAGTTATTGTTGGAAGTCCATAACGAACAATTCACCGATCAATCATATCCCAGAAATGTTAAATGAGTGTCATATCAGGCGAACATGCAGGCCAGGGAAGCAGTGGTTCCTGTTGTTCATTGAATAAGGCTTGTATGTTCCTTGTCACATGTAGCTGGGCATTGTCCTGCTGAAATATGGCATGGACAGTTGCCTGAAGGAGGGACAGTAACGCGGGCTTTAAAATTATTTCTGATGTAGTGGTTGCTATTCAGATTACCCTCGTTGTGTAGGAGTCTATATCGAATGTTGTAACCAATGGTTTCCCAAACCATCACAGTTTGAATTTGTCTGTGATACATCTCCAAAATGCAGGCTGCCAGATTGTGGTCACCATGGTAGCATCTAACACGTATGCGACCATCACTGTAGGGCAGGTTGAAACGGGACTCCCCGAAAACACTACATTATGGCACTCAGCATCCCAGCGATGGCGTTCACATTGCTGTAAGCGCCATCAGGCCGAGGGTTGCCAGGCCATGCAAGCAGCGATGAGCCAACAAGAAGCCAGACATGGCGACGCTAGTTGTGACACCAGCCGAGGGACAGATATCCCAAACAAGGCCGGGCGGAGAAGTATAAATGTAGCGAGCTCTGGGGGCTCGCGGCCATATTTGTTCCTGCCTATACCAGAGGGTCAACTGTGTCGATGTTATCGAGAGGGCCGAGTTCGATGCCGTGAGGGAGCATCAGCCAAGACGAGCCAAGACGAGCCTAGAGAGACCGACATGAACATCAGTGGGTAGTTATACATCCTGATTAGGATGTCTTTGGGTAATGTGAGGCGAGGGCGAGCGAGGCAATAACTAAGTGTTTTCACAAAGCCGCTAAATATTAATTGTTTTGACATTCAGTAACAGAATAATAAGAGAAGTAACATAAAGTATTACAATTGCTTGATTGTATCTTTGAAAGAGACAGTAAAAATCGAGTTCCTATAAAAGGTATTAACCTTATTTGACTACGTCACCCCCTTAGTAAATGCATGACTTTTGGCTTAATGGGGTAACAGCAAAGTGTCCATTGCAGTCTGATGTGTTTTGGTTTCTGTACAATGGTAGCTGACACAATATCATACATGCCAACAGTCCAGCCTGTAGCAGACGGCGTCGAATCGTTGATGCAGATAGCTATACTATTATATTGCACTGCTCCAGTGTCGAGCCAACACCGTGGACGAGGCTGTATTGTCCGTTGCGACTATGCATACCAGATGGCTGTCATCCCATGCTGTGGTCACATTGCGTGGGTTAGTACACGCTCGTCGCTGCGAACGACCCTCTTCTATCTACTGGTGCCACACACTCATCACTGTCTTGGCAGCATGCCATGTACGAGCCGAAATGTCACTATATTATGACAAACCCATTTCCTGGAGACCGATAATTCTGCCCTTTCGAACTCACTGACATGCTGATACGATGCTCTTTGATGTTGACGAGGCATTTTGGCACTTGCTTTCACTTCGTTTGACGGCTCTTCACTGACTGAACTTGGCATATGGACCTTTTCTGTCACACACGAGAGGGCGCTGCTGGGCCTATGTGTATGCTGTTTCTCTGCAATTGTAATCACTTATTGCTGGTATACTGTTCTACACATGCTCCTAGTTTGGATTAATTCGGGCCATTCTTTGTGGGTGCAGCAATTTTCACAAACATTAGTGCATTTCACGAAACTATCAACCGATTACGATTACTTCTAAATTTGGCGAAGAAGTTTTACTACAGATGGTAATATTAATTTATATGTTTTAAGTGTGCTAAACACTTACTTTCAGTATGGCTGCTATAATATCACTTTAGCATAGTGTGCTTCATTTAAGAAACTATGTAACCAATTTTGACTTAACTCTGTATACTGAATCGATGCCAATCATTAATTGTGTTAATACTTAATTCTTGCCCTACATTTATAAAGATTGTCATGTCAAAAATATTGAGCTTTATGTCATATCTCGAGGACCGATAAAGCGAATAGCACCAAATTTTAAACACAACTAGTGATACAGTAGGGTATGTAAACTAACATATTCTAGGTGCTGAAGACCTTTTATAATGGCATTAGTATAAATAATTTTGATTAGTATGTTATATATATTACACATTCGACAAAGTTTAACCAGACTTTGTATAATAACAGTGTTGGCTAGAAGCATCAATTCTGTATACAGAAGTCCTCATAAGCCAGTTTTTTTAAATAGTGTCAGAAGAGAAAATTAACATTTTGCCATATTTCCGAAACAAGTGAACTAATTTCCACCAGATTTGCACACCGATAGTGCTGCAGAAGGCTATATAATGTTAAATGATGTCAGATGTTGATTTTCAAAATGGCTACCATACTTATTTAACAATAATTTTGACATAGCTGCAATTTAACCAAATTCAACTAAACACTTTATATTGAAAGTATACATTACAAGCATCATATACAGAACTTTTTCGAGGCAATTTTGTAAGACAGCGCAAAATAAGAAACTAAAGTAATCATGCCATATTTGAGACAAAACAACAGATTCCCCCAAATTCTTCACACAAGTAGCTCTATGGTAGGCTCTGTACACTAAGGCGTGAATAAAGTAGCTCAGACACTTAAGTTGAAAGTAACGATGCTGTAAATATCTCAGATTAGTAAACTATATCATTTAAGATATTACTCTGATTACATTTGAAGTTTATACTGCGAATCCAACTGCTGTGATGTCGTTAATTGCCTGCTAGCTTATAGTACGAGGTTTCTATGTTCGAGTCCTGGGTAAAGCAGTGTTTGTTTGTAATTGTTTCATCATTGTTGCATGTGTTTCTGGTTCCATCTCTAATGATATTAGTGTCAACATGATACCTATAATCTACCTATAATCGAAGCTATTACGAAATTTAGTAAAAATTGTTTGTACCCACAAAGAGGAAAGTAGGTTTATTAGGTATATCAGTAACATCTTGTTTATTAAGCCCATTGTGATACGAATATTTACTAAATGATGTCCATTAAAATGTAATTTTTTACACCCACAAGAATAATTTTCAATTTAGTGCTTCCTGGAGCCACAGCAGCTAAGTAATTAGACTGCTCGTCTCCCAAAAATCCAACCGGGTTCAATTACCGGGTGGGTCTTTCTGGATTTTCGCAAGTGGGAACCGCGTCTTACGATGCCCCTGGTCGGTAGGTTTTCTCTGGGATCTCCTGTTTTTCCCACCCTTGCATTCCTGCACTGGTCCACTATCACCCTATTTCACACACATTGGCTTTCTTAAATACATTGTTAATAGCTGCTCAAATCTCCCAACTAAACTTTAGTGCTTTCTCCAGTTTATTTCCAAACAAAAATTAGTAAATCCCAAAGTTGAATAGAATTAACATTTAAGTTCACAAATATCATTATAAATACACACATTGGACTATTCACTGATATTACATTAATACAGATTGATTATCTAATAAATCAGTGACATGGGAATTATTGGTGAAGTGTGCACTTTCCAAGGGTAGAAATACCCATGTGCCTCGCGCACATAATGAAGACGACTTCAGAATGGCTGTCGTAGCTTTCATCTCTGTCTGTTTGGCCTGAATCTGGCATAATTACTAGGAAGTACTTCTACGAGCTGGCAGAGTCTCAGTCCTCTTGCCAAGGCCACGGACAGCCTGGTGCACGGTTCCCAAGGCAAGGGACACCCCAGTACATGGTGCCCAAGGCCAAGGACAGCCCAGTGCACTATACCCAAGGCCAGGCACATTCCAGTGCATGGTGCCCAAGGCCAGGTACAGGCCAGTGCATGGTGACAAAGGCCATTGATAGCATGGTGCATTATTACCAAAGCCAGGTACAGCCCGGTGCATGGGGCTCAAGGATAGGAATAGTAATGTGCAGGGTGCCCAAGGCTGGGGATAGCCCAGTGCAGTGTGCCCAAGACCAGGGTCTGACCAGTGCATGGTGCCCAAGGCCAGGGACAGCCCATTGCACAATGCAGAAGGCAGGGATAGCACAATGCATGTTGCCCAAGGCTAGGCACAGACCAATAAGTGGTGCCCAAGGACAGAGACAGCCCAGTGTACACAATCCAAGCCTAGAGACAGCCCAGTACACGGTGCCTAAGGCTAGGGACAACCTGGTGTGTGGTACCCAAGGCCAGAGATAGCCTGGTGCATTGTAACCAAGGACCAAAAAAGCTCAGAGCATGGTGTCCAAGGCCAACGAAAGCCCAGTGTGTGGTACCAAAGGCCAGGGACAGAATGGTGCATCGTATCCAAGGCCAGATACAGCCTGTGCTTGGTGCCCAATATCAGGGACAGACTGGTGCATGGCACCCAAGGCCTTGGGAAAACCTGGTGCATGGTAACCAAGGCTAGGGACAGTCTGGTGCACAGTACCCAAGGCCAGGGACAGCCTGATGTACAGTGTCCAAGGCTAGGGACAGACCAGTGCATGGTGCCCAATGCCAGCAATGGCCAACAGCACAGTGCTCAAGACCAATGACAGCCCAGTGTGTGGTACCCAAGACCAGAGATAGCTTGCCAGAGACAGCCCGGTGTGTGGTACCCAAGGCCAGGGACAGCCCGGTGCACAGTGCCCAAGGCTATGGATAGCCCAGTGCTCGGTGCCGAAGGCCGGTGCATTGTGCCCAAAGACAGGGACAGTTTGGTGCATGGTGCCTAAGACAGAGAAGAACATGCTAGCGTGGCTGAGTCGCATGGGAACATTTGGGCAGCTACTAAGAGCTCGCATAACCCGCCAAATTGAATTTATTATTTATTTCTTTGAGATTAAAATTTACTATGATTTATTAAAAAAGTTTTTACAATAGAAGCTTAGCTAACTGCCTTATCCATCATTACTTACATAATAAATATACTTTTAATGCATAATTATGCATAAATTAATTTGAAACAAAATGTTTTAAGTTTATTAATTTTCACTTTTTAATGACCACCAGTCCACAAATATTAAAAATCACATACTAATTTTGCACATACCAATGAAATGTAATTTTCAGTTATTGCCCCGACTGTTCTGTTATGACACGAAAGCGATTATTTTTTGCATAAGGGGTGATACAGCCTCTTAACAACGAGTTCTTAAGAGCCTATGGTGGTGAAGTGAGGTAAGTATGAAGCATCGCCGGAATGCGAGTGGTGGGGGGAGGGGGTAATGGGAGATTCTTGAGAAAACCCACTGACAGCCTGGTTGAGACTGGCTTGGAGGGATGAAGTTAAAAAATGATTGTCCTTTTACAAGATTTTTCACCAACATGAAATTTGGCAATGTTAAAGGAAGTCTTTAAATCATTATTTTCCCAGGTGTCTGTTTAATGAAGAATATGAGAGAATTTATCGGCAACTTCCATAGCAAGTGTGTGTAAAACCAGTTTGTAATCAATGTTTCAAAGTAATTTAAAGTCATGCTTGTCCAATGCAGTCAAAACTCACAGTTTTAAAATAATTAAAATATTAATTGTTTAACATCGAAAATAAAACTGGAATATTATTTTTAAGCCACTTTATTTTCACTAGTCTTCAATATACTAAGACGAGAACAAATAAATTTTCACTCGTTTAGAAAATGGCAATGATCAGTTTTCCCACAAATCTTGTCACAGGCATATAGCAGGACAGTTAATTTTTAAGTGGCCAAGCAATTTATTTTATATTATATTATTATATATCATATTGTCTTTGTAAACTAACTTTCGAATGTGTAAATAATGGAATATTTTGTGATACATGTGAAATTATTTAATTAATTAAAAAAAAAGACAACAGGTGAGCAATTATAATGGGTGATTGATTTTGGGGGTTATATTAAAGTCCACACTTGGTTTTGTCACTATATCTGGAGAGAAAGCGAGAGAAAGAGATAGAAAGATATATAATTAGAAGGATATATATAGATAGAGAAAGATATATAGAGAGAAATATTCGCTGTGAAAAAGAGGGCGAAACAGATAAAGTATGTGCATGTAATCTACATGCATAAATTAGACATTAATTGATTATTGCAGCTAATTGAAATAACTTTAAATGTGCAAATATAATACTGCGTTTTTTTAAGCTTTGTTAAACAACCACACTGGCAAATGTATTGTCAGGGTCTTAGATAGATACTATAGAAATAATCCTGCACTTGAAAGAAACACGGGTGCCAGTAAGTTTCAAATGGCCTAGTTACAGCAGTTTTCATTGTTAGCAAACAATGAGTTAAAGAATGGCACAGTTTCAAAGTTACATTTTGTATTTTCCATTTTTATAGATATGTCATGCAATATTTTTAGGATGGACGTCATAACACATTATAGGATTTAAATGAAAATGTTTTAAAAAACAATAATTGTTGCAGTTTATAAGATCGCAGCTTGCCGTTCTTTGATAGAGTTATATCAATAAACATAGAAAAATGAATCAACATATTAACTGAAATTTCCTTGGGTTTGTTGTATCCTCCCCCCACCCCCCTGAAAACCTGGATCTGCATGAGCAAGTTGTTGCGGTCAAGCTATATACTGGAACAGAGTCAGTCATGACAACACAAAGAGATCTTCTCAATCAGTTTTGTGGACTGTTATGAACAGACAGTAGCTGAACATCCTCGTATGAACCTGGCCTAATACTTGCAGTAAATCACGATATCAGGAATTGCGACAATTTATTGCAGCAACCATCGGACGAGGCCGATCGTAAAAACCACCTCCACCAGCCAGCGGTGAGGAACATGGATGGACACATCCACATCCGACCAGCAGCCAGGGAAGATCACAACATGGGTATGTCCGACCGCCGTCGTCCGATCACCTAGAAACTGCCTCCGGCTTCAAGAATAAGGTGGGGAATGTCCATAATACATAATTAAATAAACAGGCCTGCTAATACAGTTCAAACATAAGTTAATATCAATTGTAGTAGCTCTCCCAAGTGTTTGATAATTCAGTATCATGCCAATTGTAAATGCCTTGTTGTTCTACCTTGTTTCACAAACCATAATAGACCCCCAATTAACGATCATTTCAGCAATCCCCTTAGCCCTCCCTTGTATGAATATAGCCATATGTCAAATTTATAACAGGACGCAGTTCACGATCGTGCAACACGATTCTTCTGCTAGAGTCAGTGTGTTGAGAATGCGACCACTTGAAGACCAAAAGGTGTATTGAAAACATGCTGGTGTTGTGAACCTGTCACAATGAAGTGTTTCCATCGTAATGAAGGATTTGCATTTACATTCCTCCAAAACTCAGTGCTCACTTGACCCGAGAGATAAAACAAAAACTATTTCAGGTTTCATTTGTTTTTCTCAACGGGACAATTGCAGCAGTCCTTGCTGTAAGCAGAATAATGGTTAGTTTCGAGCAATCTGTAACTAACAACAGAGATGCTTCCTTACGGATTTGTCGTCTGCCTATAAATATAGTTGTTCTACTTCTCCGCGGTGTATTGCTATGGTAAAAATGATACCTATATTTACCCTGGTCATTGAAAGACATGTGTACCTGCTCGTACCTATCCCTCCCTCTCTACTCTCTCAGTGTGCAGACATCAGCGGTAACTAATCTGCTTGGTCTCCGAATGTTGTGTGCCGGTATTATCAGAGACGAATATTAACATTTATATGTTTAAAAATGTGCAAGTCGAAACAAATCAGTCGAGAAGTTGTATTAGGGCATTTGTTGTATTAATTTATATTTTTATAATAAAGTTGAATATCGCACAACGGCTGGCAGGCTGGTACCTGAGCGTCTCCTTGACGCAGGCCGTGAGGTATGTCATGCGATGTATGGCGGAGGAGGTGAGCGGAGTGTCCACAGAGGGCAGCACTGTAGATAGCTCGTCGTGGAGACGCTGCTGCTGCTCCGGGTGGAGGCTCAGCTGGTACAGCACTGACGCCGCCGCCGTCGACGTCTGCAACAGCAGCATGCCTTCGTCAGCACCTCTCTCTCAATACTGAGTACACCCTCCTAGTCACTGTAGCTATAGTACATTCACGGATATTTGCAAATTTTCTGAAGCCCGGGGCTGCGGTGGCCGAGCGGTTAGCCTACTCGCCTCCCACCAATGCGAACTGGATTCAATCCCCATCCAGTTCACCGGATTTTCACTTGTGGAAATTGTGCAAGACGATGCCGTAGGTCGGCGGGTTTTCTCGGGGATCTCCCGTTTCCCCTGCTCTTTCATTCTAGCGCTGCTCCATACCCACCTAAATCACCTTCATCGGCTCTCAAGACCTCGTTGTTAAGAGCCGCTGAAATATTTTCACTCAATTTTCTGAAGCCCTGCTCATACTAGTTCTACTTCCAGGCTATCCCTCAACCTCGTCCAAACAAAGCATAACAAAGTCTACAAAATTACTATAAAGGAACAATGCACCACATTCGTGCTCACTGAAATATGCCTATATAGATTCTCTTATGTCCTTTGTTTTTAACCTAGTGCGAGGTGAGAACGTTTATGTCAGATCTCGAGACAACCAATCTACTTATTCTCATAATATTTTTCACACACACACAAAGTGATACAGCACGCCATGCGAGGTAACGTAACTTTAGTGGGTCAGGCAATTTTTTAAATTGTCGGCAGTATGCATTATTTGAACAAGTTTTTATATTTCACACAATTTGAATAAATTCAGCCAAACTTTGTGTGCTTAGAGTATATATTAGAAGCATAAAATAGTCGTTTACAGAAACTCTTTATGGGCCTGTTTGTACGATAATGCCAAATAAGAAAACGAGGTTTTATGCATTATCTCGGAACCCGTTCAACCTTCAACCAAATCCTGCACACGAGTAGTGCTTCGATAGGCCATTAACCTTAGGCTACATGTTTCACAAACTTGTTTTCAAAATGCTCTCCCTGTAAATATTGCCAAAACATTAGACTGATAACAACCAAAGTTGGCGCTCCGAATCCTAACTCCATAATACAGTTTACTGCAGGCCATCTTACAGTACGAGGCGTTATGCATTCGACTTGCGGGTAAAGCACGTGTTTATTTGTTATTGCCTCACTGGTAATGTACCGGCTCCTTCTTTAATGATATTGTTGCCGAAGAAATGTCAAAGTGTACATATCATCTAAGCCTTCAGGAACTTCACCAAAATTGTTTGCATTCTTGAAAAGGAAAGTAGAGTACAGTAGGAAAGTACAGTAGTAACTTATTGTTGATAACTAATTTTAAATTAATTAATTATTACATAGATATCTTTTAAAAACCAATACAAGTTTCAGATATGAATAGAATTCTGTTTCAATTCACACCGAAAGTGTACACAGAGTATTGCATAATAGTCTACCTGTTTTGTTTTGATCCACCGCACTCATATAAATAAAATATTAAATATTATACTTTCTATTTTTCGGAATATTAGTCACATTTTTATAGCATGTGGCATACAATTGGACGTGTATTTTCGAAACTTATTCCTGCATGACGCCACAACCTGCTAAACACAAATCATGTAGCCTTCTCTTCACTATTATCTTCGCCATATTACATTTTTTACTAGTATGGTGTTATTTCGTGAATAAAAAACATTCTTCAGATCGCAATGTAACAGAACAACCGAGCTTCTATTTCACCACTGGATGAAAATAAGGATGGTGGCTGCACAGCATGTTAACCAACTGGACCATCCTAATATTACTTTACACACTTAAATATATTTCAAAAGTTACAGAATATCTGCAAGTGTCGTATGTACAAATGCAGTAGTTTATCAACTCCGAATTTATTAACTACGTGATAATCAAAGCACACAAACTTGTCAAGTAGTGTTGGCAAATAAGTCTTCCCCCATTGTCTGTGCAAAAGGAGCTGACGGTAGCCATGATTCAATGCGCGTATTTGCTTTGTCAAGCCATCTACTGAGAGTGACAAGACCCAGAACGGAGGGCGGGAGGGAGAAAGAGACAGATGACATTATTACTATACGCTGTCCTCATTTCCAATGGAATCTACGAGCGTATTAACATCCACACCATCCCATACAAACTATTTGACTACTCTCATTGAATTAATTTGTGTAATTAATTAAAAATTGATTTCAAAACCAGGCCTTGAGCTTTTTTGACAATCTGAACAATTACTACAATTTTTTGAGTTTATAAAAGATCGCTTTTTTTTCAACAGTGCGACGCCAACTATTGGTTACAAAGATTAAGTTTCATGGAGGTAGTGCTGGCGTTTTGGTTTCAAAAACGCGTTAATAGGTAGTTTATTATTAAATGAGTAGTACCTTTTGCCAACGTGATGTATCGGTATGGGTACCCAGCACAAGACATTTTTGCTCTGCCTTCATAGCCATTTTCAAAATGTACACAACTCCCGAACGCAACAAAGAAAACAAACCATTCACTGTGCCCTACCCCCATGGTTACTTACACATTTATAAATCTTTGCTAAAGTGATTTCTCCGCTTCTTGCAAACAAACGAATCCTAACTTAGTCTTGAAAATACACTCGAGCTACAATGCACCGTGCGCGTCCCTGCGCGCTCAGTTCAATATCATTTTGCATGAGAACTATTCCTTACTAGGCTATATCAACACAACTATTGCCTCCCCGTTTTTATTCATATTTACGATAATTGTGACATTACAATTTATAGATAAACTAGGGATTAAACACCAAACTGAACCTAAAATAAGACACTTTATTCAGGTTATAAAAAGACTTGATAAATGCGTTATAAATGGGGTGATTTTTCAAAGGTTTGATTCAAAAACTGCTAAGAAACCGAGAATAGAGTAAATACGTCCTCGTATTAACGAGTTATGCCATAAAACCTGAACCAAATCTCACTAGTAGAAGTGCAAATAGTTAGTATAGCGAAAATCCAGAAGTGATATCAGCACATTTAGTTAAAGTAAGGGTATTTGTCGTACTGTGTGCCACCCCCCCCCCCCCAAATCAATCTATGTGGTCGACGGTGCTCAGGTGTCGGTGGAGTGTGTGTTGTGACCGCGCAGGGCTATAAGCGGGGCTGACCGTGTCAATGCCGACGAGTAACATGTCTACAACGAGCACTGAGGCCATCCTGGAGTCTGCTCCAGCCTCCAGCAGTCTCTCTAGCAGTGATGGTTCCGCTCCAGCCTGCCTGCCTCCAGCCTCCAGCCTCTTCAGCGCCACCTCTACATGCTGGCTGGACACTCTGCAACACGGACCCACCTGCAAGTCCATCTGACAACTACTTCATGTCAAATATCAGTTAACAAAATACATCATTTGTATCCATCATTTCCTACACGCAATTTCGTCATTAGTAGAAAAAAAAGTGGAGACGAAAGATTAGGACGACTCTAACATCGAGGTCATGAGAGCCGATAAGGGTGAAGTGAGGTGAGTGTGGAGCAGTGCCGGAATGTAAGGGTGGGTGTAACGGGAGATTCCCGAGAAAACCCACCGCTCGGCGGCATCGCCTTGCACGATTACCACGTGCGAAAATCCGGGAATCGAACCCGGTTACCCTAGGTGGCTGGCAAGTTATCTGACCCCTACAATACCGCGGCCCCGAAAACCAAATAATTTTCGCATTTCGATTACATTGATTGTTTTAATAAAAGTACTGACTTAATAAATTATATGAGCAAAGTTGTGAAGTATTTACATTGTACAGAATACATATTACACGTGGGCGACATGGATGCGCTTTGATAGCGGATACTGAGAACATGTGTTGTGAGCGTACTTTAGCCGACAGGTCTGGTAATGGGCGACATGCGTGCTCTCTAGTGGTAGACTCTAAAACCTCAGTTGCCAGTGCACTACAGTGGACAATATTGAAAGTATGAGTTATCAGCAGAGTCTTGTGGGCAAATGCCAAGACAATTAATGGTCGTGGGGAATAAAGCAAGTGGAGGGTTGGAGTTAAGCTGAGTAATTGGGTAGTGGAAGAGTAATTGGGGGGGGGGGGGGGGCAGACTAAACAGACAAATAAAAAGTAAAGGAAGGGGTTCGTCTTCGGGTTGCTATACAGGAAGGAGCATGGCGTATGAGCTCCACCATATTTACGAGACTCGTGCTTCAGACCTCAAACATGCAAATACTTAAATGTTTTTTTCATTTCCTTTTCCTGTGAATCTTTTAAACTTCTCCTTTGATTCCACAATGTGTAGTTTTTGTTTGTGAAATTTCTGTTACTACACCTAGCATATTTTTTAATTCGTTTAATTTTCAAGAGCCTTTCCCCCACGTTTAACGATTTTTTCGAGTTTCACCTTAACTTCGAATGTTAAACATGGTCACTATCGAATCACATCATCCCATATGGCGGTCGGGTCAGTAATGTAAACAAACGTGGCCACTGTTCCATCTTATCAAAAGGGTTTGGCTCACATATAAAGAAGTATTTTTCTAAGCCTACCCTGTTCGTAAATATTAGATGTGCGCCCACGGTAGGGTAGGAGCTAAATGCGTCTCAGGGTTGTGCCCCATAATGCCTAAAAGGAAAGTAATCCATGCAAGGAGGCGTGCGTCTCGACAAGAGGGATTGGGTAGCCATGGCCAGACGTTAAGGCCATGACTACCTCCCTAAGTGTACCTATAGCTGGAACTATGTTCTGGAAAGGGTATGATAAAACCCGCACAGACACGGTAAAATCCATACCGACAGAAAAGACAAATTGTAGGGGCAATAATGAAAATGCTACAGGAAATATCAGGTGTGGAATCAATATTGGTTTAATACGACAGAAGAACTAGTAGAGAAGGGGCGGGGCTTGTGGGCGCATGCGCCCTTGAGGTGGATACTGCTGTCCATGCTCCTGCGCAGGCTGCCTGCACAACAACATCGACAGCAGTGTTTGATGCAGCCTCCCCCCCCCCCCCCTTCCCACCTGATTCTCGTCAAGTGCGTCAAAAACCCGGGCTGCTCAGTCTTGGCAACAACGCCATCTGCTCTCATCCACAGAGATGCCAGTAACTCCTCGCCGGTGAAGAAGGCCGGGGGGTGGGGGGAAGCACTTACTGGGAGCCACCTACTCCCCCTTCCAAAAACTCCTTCGGTAGTGGACGTGAGCAGCGATCGGCGGGACATCCAGGAGCTACCAGTTGCGGAGGCGAATCCGTTGGCCCAGGTGTGAAGGCTGACATCGGGATGCTTCCGAGGTCCCATGCTCTTCAATTCCAGTCCTCACACATCCGCAGTCGACAGTCCGCGGAATCCAGCAGAAGGAAGGTTCGTCACACTTCGCATATTTCAGAACCTCGGTTTCCCCCCTCCCCCCTCATCAATTTTTCCCCGTATTGATCATTGGGCCATCTCCAGCCGACGTGCTACTGCCATCTTCAACTGAGCCACCCAGGTAATCTACGCCCACGACAACGGCATCTTGGTCCACGAGCCAGTATTTGATATTCCTGGCATTCACAGAGCCTGGGAGTCCCCGATCCGCCACCTGGGGACGCAACTAGTTGCGGATAGGCGCCGCATCTGAGCTGCAAACAGTTCCACCCACCACGCCCACAGACACACCACGCCTTCGCCGGTTCCAACCGGGGGGGGAGGGGGGGGGCAGTTCCTGGAGAGTGAGTGGCTTCGAGCGTGATGTTCATCCCGGAGCAGCTCAGCTATTATGAAGAAGTCTTTAATCCGCCTTGCTGTTTTAAAGATTTTTTGGCTCAAACATCTAGGCGTCTTATGGATCCGCCTTGTTCACACATCAAATCCGGCTTGCTGACGACTTTGCGAAAAATTATAAAAGTAAGAATAATTCGAACAATATATTTTTACTTTTCTTTCGTAAATTTTGTAGTTAAAACGTCGATTTATTAAATCATTTTCGGAAAAGAAACCAGAAATGTGGGTGGTACTGACATAATACAAAATGACTGACATCCGAGATAATTGACCTGTACCCACTCCTCCCCCTTAAACTATGTTCCAGACTCGTAATAACATAGGGTAAGGTTGGGCCATGGGGCCTTTAGGATCAAAATAAGAAACTTGTTCATCACGCCTCTTTCATGCGCAGCCTGGATGCCATTTACAGTTTGGTAACTTTTGTGCGATGTTGCAGAAGAAAATACAAGAAGAGTTAAGTAAATATCTTTTAACAAATCTCACATGAAATCGATTTGAAACAACTGCGGTAAGTGTTTACTGTGTAGAAATGATGCTGGTGTAGTATCCAATGTTTGTAATTTAATATCTGAAGGAAGAACGATAACCAATTTGTGCATGGTTCGTTTGTATCATGGCCAGCGAAGACTGAGTAACAGTTCTACATGACCACTAGTGCAATATGTTACCTGGTCACGGGACTATTAGAAGTTGACGAGCATTGCTGCACATGGGGCTGTTGGAACCACTCTTCATGGGACTATTTCAACCACAATAGAATATTTTGGTAGTGGAAAAAAGTGGCAAATTTGGTTATAGGAAGGCCTATCTTCAAGTTGCGGATTTGATCTTCCTGAAATTTTTTTTTAATGCAGAACAATATATTTATAAATGATTCATAATATCTTGCAGATAAAATT
Organism: Dryococelus australis; assembly: GCA_029891345.1. Taxonomy (NCBI): domain Eukaryota; kingdom Metazoa; phylum Arthropoda; class Insecta; order Phasmatodea; family Phasmatidae; genus Dryococelus; species Dryococelus australis. Next base: position 93,817,387 of record CM057006.1, on the reverse strand, counting down.
TATTTTTAAGATTTTCACTGACGCGACTTTATGATATTTTTATACTCTCAGATGGTGAGGAAATATAAAATGAAGAATGCATATTTGCGGTGGTCCGAAGAAAGAATGACTCAAGCAAAAGTTAATGTACTTATTGGCCATTTAGGCACGAGAGCTGCAGCATCGCACTACAGCGACCTTCTGAAACACAGAATCTAGGTGTCAGATGCTCTTAAAATGTTCTTCCTGTGACCACAATGTCCGCTAGGTACACCTGACAAATTTCTAAGGCCAGAACTTTCTCCATCAGCCGTGCGAAGGTGGCAGGGACATTGCATAGCCCGAAGGGCATAACCTTGAATTGAAAGGTTCCTTTCCCATGGGCACAAAAGGCAGTCTTCCCCCCCCCCCCAGGGCAACCTCGCACTGCCAATACCCGCTCTTCCTGTCTAGAAGAGAAAAACCACTGCCAACCTACTAGGCTATTCAGTTCGTTGTCTATCCTAGGAGGTAGGTGAGGGAGTTATTTTCAAATTATTAATTGTTTAATTTTACACCTATTAGTATTTTTGGATGTATGAAATATACACACGAATTAGCGTACATAATTTCTTGCATAATCATCAAGTGGACTACTATAGTAAGTCAACGAACAACACTTCAGTACAAACACCAATAGGTAAATAAATTATGTCTAAGTTCTACTCCAACATATTAACGAATTAGAAAATTGCAGGTTACTAATTTCCGTGAAAGAAAATGGTAATCGTTGAAATTAGAATAATTTCAATATATTTTCAACCTTAAGGCTGAATAATTAACCTTGACCAATTTCATTGTCAAGGATTCACGGCTCTTGATAGACTATATATGCTCTCAGTTTCCCCTGGGTAGTTGAAATCAGTGCAGATTAATTTCAATTACAATTACTATCTCTTTGAAGTTTGGTCCTCGACACATAAAATAATAATATTCTATATTAGCAGTATATACTTGACATTAAATATTTCTGGAGTTACTAAACAAATTATACAAGTATCCTTATAGGACATCAAAGGCTTCTTCATTACAGCCTAATTATGCTTCAATGTGCTACACATTATAATTACTGGTAATACTGTTTCAAGACTGTAATGAAATATTCATAATATTCACTTTATAAAAATCTAATTTTCGCAACTAGTACTTTTAACAATCACACAATGGAGAATTATTTTCCTTCTATCAGAAAATATTTCATAATTACATAACAACATTTTGTTTCAACGAGTATTCCAAAAAAATATAATTAATAATTTACTCCTTGCACAGGCATAAATTAAAAAAAATAAATCACCAACAAACAAACATGTAAAGTGTAGTTATGCCTTTCACTTTACCTTGTAATGTAAAATTTGAACAGTATATTAATACATATTTTCTTTTCCATATAAATCTAAAACTAATTGAAATAACAAATTTCTTACATTAATTTGCACAAAGGCATGTACACAACTTTTAATATTGGTAGGGTTCTGTATTAAACAATACATATTAAATCTGATTATTCTCCTTACAGATGGCCCTCCCTGGTATTGAGAATTTTGAAACTGTGTTAGAAATTCTCAATGCTACTAAATAAGTGATAGAGAACATACTAACAATACAAGTGAACTACTAGCGTTCAGTCGAATAACAACAATAGGAAACCAATACAAATACAGGATAATCACGTTATGAGCACTCTTTGATTATAATTAAATTTATATGAGCCAGTATTTATCAGTGATCCGTGTAATTAGGGGTTCTTTAAATTAATAAATGGTTTTGATAAGATTCCCAAAATTATGTAAGGTCCTAATATTTTGGATTTCATTATGAACTTCTTTGAAGAAGAAACTAGAATACATTTAATAAGTTGATTAGAATTTTAACTCTTGCGGGTGTTCTTGCTCTATTCTTCTCGGTTGGTCAGCATCCTCCATGTAGTTTCAGGTCCTGAGGCTGCCAGCTGCACGTGGGAGACATCACACCACTGTACCATCTCGGTGTAGTCATTCCATTCCATCGCCACAGTAGACATATCGCTCCTTGGTTGAGGAACTCATTGACAAGATGAGAAGCATACACATCGTCTAGATAGATTTCCCACTGCAAGATCTTTGCGTTATCAACATAACTAAAATGTGTTCTCCTTTCAAGTCATTAGCTTAACCGTTGTGGAATTTGACTTTGGTATCAAGTATAATGCAAATCGTAGAATATTCGTACAAATAAATAATTTCTGCTTTTATTTGCTGTAGACTTCGATTCAAATAGGTAATTAATTTTGTTTCAACATTGGTTTCTTACCAATTTCCAGCTGTTCCTAAATAACTAGTTACTTCTCTTGAAATGGCTTGTTTTAAACAATTTTCCAGACGTAACTGTTAGCTCTCATTCACCACCATACTAGAGTAGAACTTCTAACATGTAACACTTCCCTTCTAAAATGGAAAATAATAAAAATACTAACAAGCAATTAAGTGTTTTGATTTATTTCAGGAGCCCCTGCACCATGCCTAATAACGAAGCAACATTTACTACATTATCCTAACAATAAAATGTATAATCTTAAGATGAATTTCAGAGCATAATGGTATTATTATAAAGAAATATAAGTAAGCAAATATATCAACCATGCAGTATTGTTAATTATGGTATTCCAAACAAAACTACATGTTGCAGACGAGTATAACCTTTGTGGTTTCAATGCACTTTCTCCAGTGAAGAAGTACAAGAAGTCAACCAAAGAAACATTGTAAGTATACTTAATGAAATCGTTCATATATATTTTCAGTTCCACGTCCATTCGCCCATTTACGACATAACATTAAGTACGTGAACAACGAGTGTGTATGGAATTATAATTGGTCAAAGGTACTTGATTCCACTCCTTTTTTATTAAATATTCCATTAACACTTTAACATTTCCGTTTTGTGGGAGTTATACATAGATTAGCATTACATCTATCGTATCTAAACACAGATATCAATCCCTTTAAAGGCAACTACAGTTTTAGAATTACATTCTGCTTAAAGTTCTCCAGTTATCATTGGACTATTTAGTCCACCTTTATTATGTAGCTGATAAGATATATGTGTCTGATTAAGGGCGTAAATTTAAGTCTCCCAAATACGGCAATAAAATACACAATAACATGAATACACATAGATAACTGATCTAAACTAAAACTAAGCACAAGAAACTTAAAAAAATTAATATGCCTAACATAATAAACTAGCCATACCAAACAATGAAGACTACCTTTATCAATCAGACCTTTAAACAATAATTCAGCCACACACGTAATATTTATCACTGGGATAAAATATTGGTGACTAATTGTCATATCTTCATCTCAGACGTGCGTCTTTTATTTGGCGTCTGCTGAGACTTAGTAAATCATCAGCTGTGATAAATTATAGCAACCGATAGATTTTTCCATTCAAAATAGCTAATTCGTAGCAATTCTCACACATACTCTTCACAACTTGAAAAGGTCGTTCGAACATAAGGAATAGCTTTTTAGTGACGTGGGACCAAAAATCGCTGGCAAGATTGGTTCTTCGAAGTAATAGATCACCAATTTCGAAGCTACACCTCTTGCTTGTTTTGTAGAATTTTTTCCAGCTCTTGGCAGAGGGGAATAAAAGTTTTCTTACAAATTCTTTCACTTCTTGTTGAATTTTATCTTGGTCGTCTGTACTAGAATCCACGGTGATTTTTGGTAGTAGGTCTTTCCAAATCGTTTCTGAATGCTGAATTGTGAATCACTCTAGATGCGTAGATCTTATCACTTCCTCTTGAGGTGCATGTACCTTCGTAAGTGTACATTTTCATTTCGTTCAGTTTTCTTCCTTTTCCCGCCTGGGTCATTAGGAAATATGTTGTTACTATCAGACGTGGATCCAGATGACATCCTCAGATACAACATGCAGATTTATTTGCAACCAGCACGGGCACACATTACATAGTGATTCAGTTGACACTGACATGCGCTCACTTTCTGAGTTTGGGTCAGAACAAAATTAACATGGCGTCTGTTTTCCACAACATTTTGTAAATTACGATCACAATTTTCCTAGAATGTGAATACAGCTGTCAACTTCTGTAGGTTGGTAGTGACTCTTTCTTGACCTGGACAAGATATTCGGGCAAGGGTACTGGTGTACTTGACCAAAGTTGACTTAAGTTTTCTCATTTCTCTGGCTCTTGGCAAGTTAGCTACAACCTGTACGACGGGTGAAGTATCACCTTTATTAATAGGGAAATTAACTGCCCTCCCAGGCCAGTTCTATACCTGGTTTGGTGTGGAAATAATGGCATTAGAAATGCATTTATGTTCCTCAGAAGTAGTAAGTATACTCGCTGTGTGTTCAGTTGACTGATTAGACACTAGCGTAATTACTGCAACTAACTTAGTGAGTACTTTATGTTCAATTTCGAACTCAATTTCAGAATGAGTTTCCTGCGTAGTTAGTTCCACCACAGTATTTTGCGTAGCCGTGAAATCAGAATCCAGGGATTGAATATTTGCATGCAACTCGCTCTTGATTTCTTGTAATTGTAAATTACAAGTTAAAGTGAGATTGTTTTGTTCCAGTTGTTAACTCAATTTACTTGATAATATATCAATTTCTTTACTCTGATTTCCTAGCCTGGTTTCCAAATCACTTCAAAATGTTTCGTTAATCTATTTCAAACTATTTTCTAACTTATTTTCAAATGTTTCATTATTCCGATTTAAAATATATTCTAACTGTTGCTGCAAATTTCCCAACTTATTTTGAAATATTCCATTTTGTTGCTACAAGGACTGTAGTCACTCATAATGGATGCTAATGTTACTGTGTTACTGGACCCTGTATGTAAATTAGATAGGCCTACTGTATTTTCAGTTGTATTCTCGATATGGCTGGGAATATTTTCAGCGGCGGTATTCTAAATCATTGCGTTCCTATTAGAATTCTGGTTGGTTTCTAATACTTCTGTTATATTAGAATGAGGGGCAGAATACACTTGTCCTTCCATGGTGCTACAAAGAATATATGATTTTCTAACTGTGCTCATTGATTTCTACACTAATCTTACTTCAAGTTACTCTAACTGCACTGTATGTTCGTTCACTCATGTTGGGCACCAAATTAATCTGTAATGGGAGGAAATTTTAATATTCAAATATTTAATGTAATTTTACACCTATTAGTATTTTTGGATGTATGAAATAAACACAGGAATTAGCGTACATACTTTCTTGCATTATCATCAAGTGGACTACTAATATTTCATCAAAGGACAACACTTCAGTACAAATGTCAATATCATGTATTTTTAAATGATAAAGAGATTTAACTTCCCTAACAACCTACAGAAAAATTCATAAAAAAGAAATGAAGGCTAAGATTTAATCCAACACATGAACGAATGAGAACCGTTGAGATTACTAAGTTCTGTCAAAGAAAGTGGTATTCAGTGTAATGAAAATAATTTTAATATAATCTCAACCTTAAAGCTGGATAATTAACCTTGACCAACTTCATTCTCAAGTATTCACTGCCATTGATAAACTATGTATGCTCTCAGTTTCTCCTGGGTAGTTGAAATCAGTGCAGGTTAATTTAAATTACAATTACGATGTCCTTGAAGTCTCGTTCTCAAAACATAAAATAATAATATTCTACATTACCAGTATATTCTTCACATGAAATATTTCTTGAGTTCACATACAAATTATACAATATCCTTATAGGACATCAAAGGCTTCTTCATTACAGCCTAATTATAATTCCAGGTGCTACACATTACATTTGCTGATAACATTCCTTCAAGAATGTAATGAAATATCCATAATATTCACTTTAAAAAATCTAGTTCTTGCAACTTGTCCTTTTATTAACCACACAATGGAGAATTCTTTCCCTTCTATCAGAAAATCTTACATTTAAAACGACGTTTTGTTTATACAAGTATTCCAAACATTAAAACAATGTAATAATAACTTACTCCTAGCACATACATAGATTAAAGAAAATAATTCACCAACAAGCATATATTTAAAGGTAATTTTGCCTTTCTATTTGCCTTGTTATGTGAAATTAAAACAGTATATTAATACTTATTGTCTTTTCCTTATAAATCTAAAACGAATTTAAATAATAAATTACTTAGATAATTTGAATACAGGTATATATAACTTGTAATATGGGGTCAATATATATTTAATATGGGTAGGGGTCTGTACGAAACTCTCTCGCTCTCTCTCTCTCTCTCTCTCTCTCTATATATATATATATATATATATATATAATTTATTTATTTAATATGGGTAGGGGTATATGCGAAACAATATATGTTTAATATGGGCAAAGGTCTGTAGGAAACAATATATGTTTAAAATGTGTAGGGGTCTGTAGGAAACAATATATATTTAATCTGATACTTCTTACATGGGTAAGAATCTTTCTTGGTCACATTATTAAGTTGGTTGTAATGTACACAAAATCTAGTAGAGCCATCTTTCTTTTTAACAAGCATAATAGGAGAAGAAAAAGGACTTACTGATGGCTCTAGCACATCTAAATCCTTCATCTCTTTCAGAATACCATCAACAACCTCATATGAAGCTCGCAGTAGTCACCTTGGTGGCTGCTTTATGGGCCTGGCATCTCCTGTGTCTTTGTGGTGGTATGCTACACTAGTTCTGCCTTGGTCATTGGACTCACAGGAGAAAGCACCTCTATTTCTCTGTAGCAATTCTAAAACTGCTCTCTCCTGTCACCAGTTGAGGTTTTCTCTTGTTCTTGTCAACAGTTCCCCCAGAGCATCTGGGAGTGAGCATTCGGTGTGTTGTGGCAGTGAAGCTTCTGGAACATTTGAAAGTGCCTGTGAGACCTGCTTGCAAACCCCTATTGTGGCCCCTCCTTAAGATGGATAGCATAGTCAGATAAATTAGTCATCCTAACAAGCAAACTTTCCGATTTTGAATAAATAAAAATCATTGCAACAATGACACCATCTGTTAATTCCCCCTTTCTAGGCTGGTTCAATTATTCCCAATCACCTGTCAAATTTTCCCTGGCATCTAACTGGAATAACAACTTCGCTAGAAGCAGCGAGCAAAGATGACTGATTACACACTACTGGTCAGCTCATTGGCGAAGATAAATCTTGTCGTGTTTACACTACCAATTCGGTATTACCAACCTGTAACACCACCGTCGAATATCGATACAGCATCCCAGCTTACATAATACATCAAGACCAAAATGCATTCGTCCTTTATGTCTGCTATGTATATACCATGCTCTATGTTAAGTTTACTGTGTTGTAAGAGTACACTTCTCTTGCCTTTGACTGGTGTGGTCTCACCCGTTACTGTAGTTAAACAGCAGTGATTCATGCTCTTATCAGATAATCCCTGGGGGGAAGGCCCGCGAATGTCCTGTCTTACCACTGTTATAGTCGCTCCTGTGTCAACGACCATCTGACAAAAATCATCTAGGCTCTCCTCCACCAATATGGCATCCAAGTCCGGTTTCATTGAACACACCTGCAAAACATTTTGACCTTCCCTCCAGCAATCACTGATCTTTGCCCCTCAAGACCAGTGTTTTCAAATTTCCTGAAGATGCACCTTCACCTGCACCTTGGTGCCTGCTCCCAGGTTGCTGCTGCTGAGGACAGTTGGCTCTCAGCTGTCCACACGAAGAACATTCCGGCCGTTTGGGCAGGGGACTGCGAGTTTCCGTAGTTTTCACCCTGGAGGCGATGTCCCCATTGGTTGTCTAAGTCCTTCAGCATCCTCTTGACACTGTCATCCTCCTCTTCCTTTAACGTCACTGACCACACTGGACATCGGGGTACTGATGTCTGCCATGCTGACTCCACTTCCAGTGCTCGGACCAAGGTATCCTGCATGGTGTGAGGCGCAGCTAATTGTATAGCTTGCCACACTTCGGTGTCAGCGATAGTGTCGACGAAGAAGTCGATGGCGATGACATTTTGTGCATCTTCAGAGCATCTCTCTAGAGACAGGTGTGAGCCTCACGATGTCCTGCCACAGCTCCTGCAGTGTTTGCCTGGTCGTTGGACGTGACTTCGCAGTTTGGCATGGTGGACGTGTTGCTGGTATCGGTCACCAAATCGTAGCTCCAAAGCCGACACCAATGTAAAGTATTCTAGTCGATGTCATTCTGGCAGTGACTGCAGTATACTCAACGCAGATAGCTCAGTACAGCCACAGGGTAGTATGCCCGCTGTTCTTCCGTCCAGCCATTCAGGGCGGCAACAATCTCGAACAGGTGCCGGCAATCGCTCCTAGGTGTCTTTCCATCGTAGGGGATGGTCTTTATTGTGACGTCCCTTCATCCACCCCTGGCTGAGGCGTACCCACACTGCAGAACTGCTGGGTTTCTCCTGAGATGGCTGTATTGGTAGCGACCACTACCTTCTCCTCGCTGTCCACATTCGCCGGCTGGGTGGGGGTCGAACTCTGCTCCTCCTCAGCCACTGCATGTCTTCTCCCCTGCTGCTGCAGAAACCTTCTTGAGGACATTCACTTCCCGTTCCACTTTACCCTCAACATTGTTTAAACTCTCGTTAAGACTGTCCATAATTTCCTTCATGCTGTCCATCCTCGCATTCACTCTGTCCATCTCTCGCTCACACTGTCCATCTTCTTGTCCACTCAGTCTATTTTGTTGTTTACTAACTCGCTTACACCATCTATCTTTCGGTCTACATTCTCATTTACACTATTTATTATTCTATCTACATTTTCGTTTACAATGTCTATTTTATTGTCTACTAGTTCACCAAAACAAATAATTTGGGTATTTATAGATTCACTAACACCACTAATTTGACCATTTACATTTTCATACTGTTTATATTTAAAATACCTATTTTGCTATTTTCTAGCCACTTAAACTTTCTATTAAAGAGCGAAGTGCTTCCATGTCTGCCGACATTTTCCTAGTTAACATTAAAAATATTGAAAACAATTCCTTGGCTTATTGCTACAAATATTGAGATATTTACAAAATTCATCTTGCCAATAAATATCCTACTATAATATTATTACAGTTATTTATTGTCTCAATCCCACTTCTGACACCAGTGTATCAATCTCTCTCTATATATCTCTCTCTCTCCTCTCTCTCTCTCAAGATTCAGTGGGTTAAATTAAGTTCGTTAAGGGATGGAGGTCTTAATAAAATAAAAGTGTTAGTTATAATTGCCTAATTTTATTTACAATAGCTACAAACAAAATATTCTCATCTCGAATTTTCACAATTAATTGATTTCACTTATTGATTACAATTAATGACTTCAACTAACAGGATTTATAATTAACTCAAAGAAATAAATGAAACCAAATAATTAATAATCAGTCCCAATAGACAGTGTATTAAAGACTGTTCAATTTGTTTATAAATTATGTGTCTATATTTGACAGATAGAATATTTACAATAAAATGCACATAATATGTCCATTCAGTTCCACCTCAATTTAGTCCATGCCCTGCAAATCCGCAATGTTCTAGAGTTCTCCGAACACCCTCACGCACAGTAGGTTACACTCATCGGGTTTCACACCCTCTCGTCCATTCACACATCGAACACCTTGTCCGTAGCCGTACCGCACCTAACTTTTACACCCGCACTGTGCTAGATAGCCTTCGCCAAAGACTGTTGGCCACTGGACCGCTGCGATATTTATACGGTCGTCGGCCATCACCCAGAAATTTCTCTTATTCGCACGTTGTGCCGAGTATCCCAATTTCCAGAATATTCTTGTGCCTTCTATGTGTTTGTTGGCTCCTCAGCAGGTGGCGGAGAAGGGGCGGTGACATCAGCCAGGTCTAACCGCTGTCAATCATTCCCGGGCTTCCTTAAGAGGGGAGTGAGTAGCAGCGAGGCCGCGAGCGTGTCAGTCTGGTTGAGGGGAGGGCCGAGGTGTGTCACCCTAGGCGCATAACGGGGAGCTGAAGGCAGGTGCCAGCTGCAGCCCGTTACAATATTAATATATGTCATACTTACATGTTATATGGTAATAGATTCAAGAAAGTGTAAAATGTAGATATATATATATATATATATATATATATATATGGATATTTACTTCATTCTGTTTGCGAGAGATTGAATGTAAATATGGTATTAATAATATATAGGTAATTTTTTTACATGAAAAGCATATGGCCTAGTCGTGTCTCCTATGCGAAACATTAACAGTATGGTATTAGATACACTATCTCAGTCTGTTGTGCCAGAAGTAATGATGTTGGATATGTGTTCTTCAGAAAAAAGTTAACAGCAATCATTGGATTTTAAACAAAAGTGTTGTTATTGTGTTAGGGCCGAGATTCATGAATTAACACGAAACTTAGTGTTATTTGAATGGGGAAAAAAATGTCAATCAAGTTTAAAATATTTAAAATATTGATTCATGAAGTAGGAAGTTTGTACATTTTTTGTAATGTAATATAAACTTTAAATACAATCACCAAAAAAATATATATATAATTCAGTATAAGGTCCACGAACTGACGCTATTTTCGTTCTCCTGAGCCTAATTTTTGTGTGATGACTGAAATTGAAGTGTTAAAATGTTTATTTACCTTTGTTTTGAGTATGGCGGTAATATTAGCTTTGTCGTCCAGTAAACCAATTTTTATAATGATTTTTTTTTCCTTTGGAGTGTGTCACGACGGTTACTAATTTTTTTAATTAAAAATTTTTTTTTGTGTCTATACATTTACAAAGATTTATTCGGAACTCGTTACGCGAAGTTTAATTTTCAATTGTCTATAATAATAATAATAATGAACACCTGAAATGCGTGGCGAGGTAAAATTCTAGTTCGTTAGGCGCCGAGAGAGCGCTCCACGTATACTGATACTGACAAACACAAGCCACCTGCGCGCACTTCATCTGCCGCAGATCGTCAATGTATGTTATTGTAGCGAGTGGCAACGAATCTCACCACAATTTACAATAAGTAATCATTTATCGAGATAAAACAAACTATTATTTTGTTTCTTATATAGTGTAAAATAAAAAATCTATAACTTGTCAAACAGGATGTCAGTTTTCGATTGTCCTCTAATTGCTAATAACCTATAGACTATCAATCCAAATTTTTGATATTTTTTTTACAATGCGAAAAAGTTATATGAGTGTGGGTGTGATACCTGGCGCGCCATTTATATAAACCCTATGCATTTTCAATACCACGCTATTTTTTCTTTCGTTTCTTGACTGCATTTCTGTTTTTATCCTTTGCCCCCTCGCTTTTCCCTCCGATCGCTGGTCGATAATTGTCCCGATGCCTCTGTGGACACGTATTTTATTTGTAGGCCTAATGTTTAGTATATGTACACACGAGGCCTCTTCTAGAGCCAGAGTCTGTAATAACAATGCCAGCCATCGCCGGCAGTCGACTGTTGTATGTTTGTGACGTAGACAGAGTTGTGTGTGGGTGAGTTTTACAATAATTCACGAAGAATGTATTTAATTCTTGATCGAGATTTACTTCACATAAATACTCGAGTGCATAAGTTTCGCTCAGTGTGCCTCTGTGAATACATGCATTTTCTCGATGAACAGAATACATGTTTAAAAACCACTGGGAATCATCGATTAAAAGCTCACAAAATCCGTCTAACGAGAACAAATATTTGAGTTCTTACCTTGTCTCTACACGACATCACTGACTCTGAAGTGCTCGTGAGTTGGCGTCTTCCGAGAAAACATTGCAAGACTTATGACTGACGTACTAGTTTGAGAGTCCCTTCATCTTGCCGACTCGAGATAACACTGCTATCTGCTATGGACTACTACACCTTGAGAACTACCAATACAGTAGCGAACCTATACAGACATCACATGCCTGAAACCTAAATCTATTCTGATATAAGAATCATTGTTTGTTGTTCATCAGTTGCCACGTTGCACTGTAGCAGAGATGTGCTAAATATTATAAATGTATGTATATATATATATACACTCATGATATTTCTGTTTTCTAAAGTAGAGTGTATTGACTTAATTTGATAAAAAAATTATTTTCGTACCGTTTCCTCACCTTGAGGGCCACCAAGAATAATAGTTTATGAACTAACATTTGCTCGTTGTTTGTCTACAGCATTTGCTTGCAATGTCATTAAAATCGACTGGCATACTAAAATGAAAAAACCGAAATGGGACGCATGCATAATTCTGCATGAATTCAAACACGAGATTTGCAGACCTCTGTGATGTAGTAGGTAGTACGCTTTGGTGCGGAAAGAAGGGTTCTGGGTTCGAACTCTTCGCAGAAAATGGACGATTTTTTTAAATTGGCGTGGAAGTTAGGCCCATACTGAGAGAACAGACAAGAATAATGATGTTTGTTTGTATAGAGTCAAAATATACTTAGTTGCCCAACAAGATTTTTTCTTGAGTAAACAATCTGAAAACTAAACTAATTTTGTTTATGTAATAACATAGCTTGAATTAACAAAAAATCTGTTTTGGGCGACAAAGATTAGACAACAACAAATATTTGTTGTCAACATGGCCTAATATTTGTTTGTATTTTTGTGACATGGATAGTACTAGGTTAGTTACTGCATTTAGTGAACTGAAAAGGTATAGCTGCTTACAAAAACTTGAACAAGGAATAAGATTAGTAAATGACTGTAGAACTAGGAATATATTACGACGTAGCCAATGAAATGATGTTTTTTGAAGACATCGAATTATAATAGTTCCCTAACAAGATTTCATAAGCCAAGCTGGACAACATTTGTAGTTTAACAATCACTGGACTTAGAAATTAAGCAATAAATCTTTAGTTGCAACAATATCTGGGAACCATACTAAATATTTGTTGCACAACTTTTATTAACCATATTTTTTCTGAGCTAAGAGTAATTTGACAGAATTGTTACCTACAATTATAAGGAGAAACTGTAATTATATTTCGCTGCTTCAAGGCTTGAATTTGTATATGACATCACGGACTCAAATCATACAGATAACTGAATGACGAACACAGTGAATGTATTCAGAAAATGCGAGACAGCGAATAAGATCGTACTGCACTCTGAACTAGAATAAGTTGTAGTACATACTGATAATAAATGTAGCTAACATACTGAGACTAGGAATAAGCTGTAGTGACATGCTCAGACTAGAATTAAGACTGTAGCTGACATGACTGAGACTAGAATTAAGTTGTAGCTAACTGACTGAGATGAATTAAGACTGAGCTGACATAGCTCAGACAGGAATTAGATTGTGCTGAATGACTGAACTGGAATTAAGACTGTAGCTTGACATGACTGAGACAGGAATTAAGATGTAGTACATACTAGACTAGAATTAAGATTGTAGCTAACATGACTGAGACTAGGAATTAAGATGTAGCTGACATGATGAGACTAGGAATTAAGATGTACTACATGCTAGCTAGGAATTAAGACTTGTAGCTGACATGCTGAGACTAGGAATTAAGACTGTAGCTGGACATGCTCAGACTAGGAATTAAGACTGTAGTGACATGATGAGACTAGGAATTAAGATTGTAGCTACATGACTAGATCTAGGAATTAAGACTGTAGCTGACATAGCTAGACTAGGAATTAAGATGTAGCTGACATACTGAGACTAGGAATTAAGATTGTAGCTGACATGACTGAGACTAGGAATTAAGATGTAGCTGACATGCTGAGACTAGGAATTAAGATGTAGCTGACATTGACTGAGACTAGGAATTAAGATTGTAGCTGACATGATGAGACTAGGAATTAAGACTGTAGCTGACATGACGAGACTAGGATTAAGACTGTAGCTGACATAGCTCAGACTAGGATTAAGATTGTAGCGACATGACTGAGACTAGGAATTAAGATTGTAGCTAACATGACTGAGACAAGAATAAGACTGTAGCTAACATGACTAGACTAGGAATTAAGATGTACTACATGATGAGATAGGAATTAAGATGTAGCTGACATACTGAGACTAGGAATTAAGATGTAGCTGACATGACTAGCTAGGAATTAACGATTGTAGCTGACATGACTGAGACTAGGAATTAAGACTGTAGCTGACATGACTGAGACTTTGAGACTAGTAGACTAGATTGATGTTAGACATGACTGAGACTAGGAATTAAGACTGTAGCTGACATATGCTCAGACTAGAAATAAGATTGTAGCTGACATGACTGAGACTAGGAATTAAGATTGTAGCTACATACTGAGACTAGGAATAAGATGTAGCTGACATAGACTAGATAGGAATTAAGATTGTAGCTGACATGACTGAGACTAGAATTAAGATTGTAGCTACATGATGAGACTAGGAATTAAGACTGTAGCTGACATAGACTCAGACTAGGAATTAAGATAGTAGCTGACATGATGAGACTAGGAATTAAGATGTAGCTGACATGACTGAGACTAGGAATTAAGATGTATAACATGACTAGACTGGGATTAAGATTTAGTAAGACTGAGCAGAATTTGACTGACATAGGACTAGGAATTAAGATTGTAGCTAACATGACTTAGATTGACTAAAGGAATTAAGATTGTAGCTAACATGACTGAGACTAGGAATTAAGACTGTAGCTGACATGACTGAGACTAGGAATTAAGATTGTAGCTGACATGACTGAGACTAGGAATTAAGACTGTAGCTGACATGACTGAGACTAGGAATTAAGATTGTAGCTGACATGGCTAGACTAGGAATTAAGATGTAGCTGACATGACTGAGACTAGGAATAAATTAAGAATGTGAATAGACTTAGACGTATGACTGCTGAGACTAGGAATTAAGATTGTAGTGACATGACTGAGACTAGGAATTAAGATTGTAGCTAACATCACTGAGACTAGGAATTAAGACTGTAGCTGACATGACTGAGACTAGGAATTAAGACTGTAGCTGACATGACTGAGACTAGGAATTAAGATTGTAGCTAACATGACTGAGACTAGGAATTAAGACTGTAGCTGACATAGCTCAGACTAGGAATTAAGATGTAGCTGACATGACTGAGACTAGGAATTAAGACTGTAGCTGACATGACTGAGACAGGAATTAAGATTGTAGCTAACATGACTGAGACTAGGAATTAAGATGTAGCTGACATGACTGAGACTAGGAATTAAGATTGTAGCTGACATGACTGAGACTAGGAATTAAGATGTAGCTGACATACGAACTAGGAATTAAGACGTATGACATGAGACTAGGAATTAAGATTGTAGCTGACATGACTGAGATAGAATTAAGATTGTAGCTAACATGACTGAGACTAGGAATTAAGACTGTAGCTGACATAGCTAGACTAGGAATTAAGATGTAGCTGACATGACTGAGACTAGGAATTAAGACTGTAGCTGACATGACTGAGACTAGGAATTAAGATTGTAGTACATGACTGAGACTAGGAATTAAGATTGTAGCTGACATGACTGAGACTAGGAATTAAGATGTAGCTGACATGACTGAGACTAGGAAATTAAGATGTAGCTGACATGCTAGACAGGATTAAGACTGTAGCTGACATGACTGAGACTAGGAATTAAGACTGTAGCTGACATGGCTGAGACTAGGAATTAAGATTGTAGCTGACATGACTGAGACTAGGAATTAAGATTGTATCTGACATGACTGAGACTAGGAATTAAGACTGTAGCTGACATGACTGAGACTAGGAATTAAGACTGTAGCTGACAAAGCTCAGACTAGGAATTAAGATTGTAGCTGACATGACTGAGACTAGAAATTAAGACTGTAGCTGACATGACTGAGACAAGGAATAAAGATTGTAGCTAACATGACTGAGACTAGGAATTAAGATTGTAGCTAACATGACTGAGACTAGGAATTAAGACTGTAGCTGACATGGCTGAGACTAGGAATTAAGATTGTAGCTGACATGACTGAGACTAGGAATTAAGATTGTAGCTGACATGACTGAGACTAGGAATTAAGACTGTAGCTGACATGACTGAGACTAGGAATTAAGACTGTAGCTGACATAGCTCAGACTAGGAATTAAGATTGTAGCTAACATCACTGAGTCTAGGAATTATGACTGTAGCTGACATGACTGAGACAAGGAATTAAGATTGTAGCTAACATGACTGAGACTAGGAATTAAGATTGTAGCTAACATGACTGAGACTAGGAATTAAGACTGTAGCTGACATGGCTGAGACTAGGAATTAAGATTGTAGCTGACATGACTGAGACTAGGAATTAAGATTGTAGCTGACATGACTGAGACTAGGAATTAAGACTGTAGCTGACATAGCTCAGACTAGGAATTAAGATTGTAGCTGACATGACTGAGACTAGGAATTAAGAATGTAGCTGACATGATTGAGACTAGGAATTAAGAATGTAGCTAACATGACTGAGACTAGGAATTAAGATTGTAGCTAACATCACTGAGACTAGGAATTAAGACTGTAGCTGACATGACTGAGACTTGGAATTAAGATTGTAGCTAACATGTCTGAGAGAAGGAATTAAGATTGTAGATAACATGACTGAGACTAGGAATTAAGATTGTAGTTGACATGACTGAGACTAGGAATTAAGATTGTAGCTGACATGACTGAGACTATCAATTAAGACTGTAGCTGACATAGCTGAGACTAAGAATTAAGACTGTAGCTGACATGACTGAGACTAGGAATTAAGACTGTAGCTGACATAACTGAGATAAGAATTAAGATTGTAGTTGGTATTACTGAGACTAGGAATTAAGATTGTAGTTGGTATGACTGAGACTAGGAATTAAGATTGTAGCTGACATGACTGAGACTAGGAATTAAGATAGTAGTTGACATGACTGAGACTAGGAATTAAGACTGTAGCTGACATGACTGAGATTAGGAATTAAGATTTTAGTTGGTATGACTGAGACTAGGAATTAAGACTGTAGCTGACATAGCTGAGACTAGGAATTAAGATTGTAGCTGACATGACTGAGACCAAGAATTAAGATTGTAGCTGACATGACTGAGACTAGGAATTAAGACTGTAGCTGACATAGCTCAGACTAGGAATTAAGATTGTAGCTGACATGACTGAGACTAGGAATTAAGACTGAGCTGACATGACTGAGACTAGGAATTAAGACTGTAGCTGACATAGCTCAGACTAGGAATTAAGATTGTAGCTGACATGACTGAGACTAGGAATTAAGACTATAGCTGACATGACTGAGACTAGGAATTAAGACTGTAGCTGACATAGCTGAGACTAAGAATTAAGACTGTAGCTGACATGACTGATACTAGGAATTAAGACTGTAGCTGACATGACTGAGACTAGGAATTAAGACTGTAGCTGACATGACAGAGATAAGAATTAAGATTGTAGTTGGTATGACTGAGACTAGGAATTAAGATTGTAGTTGGTATGACTGAGACTAGGAATTAAGATTGTAGCTGACATGACTGAGACTAGGAATTAAGATAGTAGCTGACATGACTGAGACTAGGAATTAAGACTGTAGCTAACATGACTGAGACTTGGAATTAAGATTGTAGCTAACATGACTGAGACTAGGAATTAATATTGTAGCTAAAATGACTGAGACTAGGAATTAAGTTTGTAGCTTACATGACTGAGACTAGGAATTTTTTCTCAAATATTAACCCTGATTAGGAATAAATTGCCACATAAAAATTATGTATTTATGTGTAACACACATCTCAACAAAAATTAATCTGTGAGATTTATTACAAACTTACCGCTGAAGAATGCATGAAATTAACAATGATATATATGGCTTGCAAATTTTAGAATATTCTGTAAAGCCATTACAATATTCCATAGCAAAGTAACAGTTTTGAAAATATGCCAGAATAACGGGTAACATTATTAATAAGTACTTTTACTACAAAGCTAAGAAATCTTTCGTCTTGCTGAAAACAAAATAGTCAATGCAACACTAAATAATAAGAAATGCAAGTAGCGTTTATCGACAAATTAATGGTATTTCTGTCATTACACGGAAAGCTTCACAATTAACCTTTTGATTATTTGAAAGTTACTGTATTTAATTTATATGATTTACACAAAATAATAGTGATCTGGAATTGCAAATGTGTAACAGTTAGGAATTATTGAATATACTATTCTCATACCTCGTCACAAAAGAAATGCGTCAAAGCATGAAAAAAGCATATTTGTTGGTAGTACTGAGTACTCGACAAATGCTCTTGTTTATATGCAGTATTGATAAAGATATAAATCAGTTTTGTATTTGTTCTTAAATCAACCCTAACCTAACATGTGTAAGGAATAAGATAAAAAAATTATTTAACATCTACTAACAAGTAAAAGCCATGGCGACCCTACCGAGTCACGTGCTTTCGAGTTCGTATCCGTATGTATTCATCTTCCACGAACAGCGACATGAAATAAGGCCCTAGGATGGGACAAAGGTGGAATGAAAGGGTGGGGTGAACTGGTATTCCTTGAGGGAACCACTGACCAACCACAACGTCTGCCATTGTTTTCTATTTATAAAAGATGGTGAGATGCCGGCATTCTAGTCGAACAGCGATTGGGGCACTTATTTTGACAATTTACACCTCTCACGTACCTTTTAGACAGTGGCGTCTCGTTAGGGCAAGCAAGACAAGCAGAGCTTGCCCAGACAGTTCCCTGACAATGTTATATTTAAAATAAATATTAAATTATAACTTATATTTACTTTAAGGTAACTTTTCACTCATGCGGTACACATTCTACTCAGGGAACAATACTGTACATTATACAAAAACAACTCGTTGGCTAGCAAAACCAAGATGTTTGGAAGCGCTGTAAGTAATGATTTCAGGAGGTAGACAGTCGCAATGGTTTCCCAGCCGCCAGAGGGGTGGAAAGGTAGGATGGTCGCTCATCCAGGGGGGGGGGGGGGCTGGTTGGGTCAACCTGTTAGAAGCTTCCTTCACCAAACTGAAACGGACATAGCCGAAGATGGCCTGGCCCAGGCAGTTGGCGTCATGTAATTTACAGTAACTAGATTGATGCGTGGGCAAGTTAGAAAGCACAATACGAATTGTATTGTTTTTATTTAACTTAGTTTTGGTGCTGAGAATGTTATAAATATTCGTGAGCTATGTATACCCTACATAAAAATTATAAAATTACTGTGTGAGACTGAGAACCGAGTAGATAGAATGAGTGCAACAGAATCATGTGGATGTGAGGCCAAGTGTGGTGTGTGTGGATTGCGAGCATTTTTCCAGCAGTGATTTCACTTTTCAGGAAAGGTGTGACATCATAAAAGAGGGTAGGCAGACACCTGAGCTTACGATCACAACAACATACAAGAAAGGTAATTATGTACGTCATTTCCGAAAAAATGTTAAATCAGAAACACTCGTGGTTAACTGGATGCAACAGCCTAAACAAATTGTTTTGTTGGCCAGGTTTGTTGTTTTCAAAGGATATTAACATGTGGACTGCATCTGGGTATTGTGACTTTAACAATCTGTGCAATGCTGTTCAAAAACATGAGCATTCTGAAGTTCACATAAATTCTTTTTTGTCTCATAAAGAATTAGGTAAAAATGGAGTTGATTTTGGTCTAGATAGATCCAAATAGTTAAGCACACAACTACATAACAAAAAAGTTAAAAGAAGCAGAGAAATTGCGAAGCTTTTAATATATGTTGTTGGTTTCTTGGGTGAACAGGAACTGCCTTTTCGTTTTCATGATGGGGCAAAAGAATTCGAAAACCGCAGCAATTATCTTGAGTTACATGCTTTAATTGCAACTTATTATCCAGTGTTGTCGCAGCACCTTGACACGTTCCCAGTATGTTCTAGCCTCTCATGCAATATCCAGAACGACTTAATAGAATCCATTCAAAATATAGTGTTAGCTGAAATTAAAAACGAAATTGAAAAAATTAGTTTTTGTTTCAATTTTACTTGACGAGCCGTTGAACTGCCAAACTTTATCATTGGTTCACTGTTTTTGGATTTGTAACGAGTGATGGAGAGATCAATGAACGGTTTTATGGATTCACTGATGTTAGCTGTGGTAGTTCTGTGGGAACCACAACTAACTCTGGCACTAAACTTGTCGAGCAGTCTTGTGGTCGAGCTGTAGTAATGACAGGAGATTGTAATGGTGTACAGAAACTGGTACGTGACTAATTTTCCAGTGCATTGTTTGTACATTGCGCAGCACATGTTTTGAACCTTGTCATAACCCAGTCCATAAATAACATAAGTAAGTGTAAAGTGTTTTTCAGTTCCCTTTCTGGTCAGGTGGTTTCTTTTTCGCACTCTTCTAAGCGGGTAGCAATGCTATATCAGATAGTTGGGAAATGGCTTCCAGGTGTTGCACCAACAAGATGGAATTATAATGACAGATATGTTCAAAGTGCATTCAACAATCGGGATTTCCTCTAACAAATGTTTTCCACAATAACGTAAAATCCACAGGAATGGGATAGTGACACTATTTCTTCAGCAAAAAGTTTCATCAGTTTTCTAGAAACTTTTGAGAATGTGTTTTTCCTAGTTTTGTTTTATAAGATTTTAGATAGCACTGGAGACCTAATAACGTAATGCAGACCAAACAACTGGACATCAGTTTCTGTATTCAGGAGATACAAGAAACGAAAGTATTTATATGTAAACTCAGACACGATTTTGAAAATGTTTTCTCTAACATACTAAAATTTGGTCTGGAACCAGAAAAAAAAAGTCGGAAATTTAAAGACGAAGTAGATCCAAAGCGAGAGTAATCCAGACTCACGCCGAAATATTAGACAACATCGTAACACAAATAGAAACACGTTTCCAAAATATGAACAAAATAAGATTTTTAGAACTTGTAGTTTTCTCATAGTTTTCCTGAGGTCCAGTTGAGTCCCTGGTCGAATACTATGGCAGTTTGACGTTGATAAGCTTTGGTCTGAACTAAAAGTTGTGTATAGTCAAGATGCCATGAACACTAGAAGTGTTTAAAATGTTCTTAAATACATTCATCAAAATGATTTACAAGATGCTATCCTACAGTTCCATAAATTATTTAAATTAATGTCAACAATACCATGTACAGCATCATCTGTGGAGATTTCTTTTTCAACACTAAAACGAATAAAGACATACTTACGGGCAAAATAGACTCTCTGGTCTTGCACTTCTCTCCATTGAAAAGAAATTTTCTAAAAAATGAAAATTGCCGTCGATTTTTATGAACGTGTCACGGCGGGATTCGAAAGAAAGAAAGAAAGAAAAATCGATTGTGTGTACAAAAATTAGGGTTGTTCGTTGTTTCAAATCCCCTACGCCCTCTACAGTGTACAAACAACGCAATTACTTGTGAAGAGTCTATACTGCTTTGAGCGACATGGTAGTGTATCAAACAGCTAGGATGTTGAGCATCGTAGGTAAATATGTAAAAATATTAATTCAAATTTGCCATGTACTGTTTGTATAATATACTTTTACATTAAAACATTAATTTACTGTATATTAATTGTGACGTGAATATTTACAGATATTATTATAAGTGTAATTATTGTTCCTGCTCGTTCACGTTTACTGCTTTCCATATTGACACAAACAAATAATTTTTCCTGTCTACACTTCTGTACGAACAAAATTGTTCCGTACGTAAATACCTCACTGTCAGCGGGTATTGAAATAATATTGATTTTGAGTGGACAAGGTTCCGGGATTGATGAAGGTATCTTTGTAATATTTTTCACTCGGGCAAATTTTTTGTTAAAAAATATTAATAGTTTTACAAGCAATGTATTTTATATTTACGTACGAAAAAAGTGTTTAAATGGCACCATTTTACACCTTGGAATCCAAATTTCCCCGGGGGAGGCCTCCCGGACTCCCTCCCCTTCAATGGGGATATCAACTCCAATACTGCCTCCTGAACACAGTAGCTTGCCCGTGAAATTATAGCACGCATCGCCACTGCTTTTATAATTCATCCTTTATAAACTTCCTTATTGTCGACCATCAAACATTAAACTAAGGCAAATATGAAAAAAATGGCTCCGATACACATGAAAAAAGCTATATCTTTCCATATACCATGAACAATTTCAATCACTTTTAGTATAGGCTGTTCACGATAACAAATGTTCTTTCAACAATTTTTTTGTCGTTTAATCCCCTTTTTAAATAAATAATGCCATGTAGGTAATAAACACAGTGTGTATATTCCACTGCACTCGGAAGTTAACGTCTAAGTTTATATATATATATATATATATATATATATATATATATATATATATATATATATATATATATATATATATATATATATATATATATATATAGAATATTATTCCAAATTAAAAGGCTTTAAAATGTGCTCACTTTACCGTGAATAGCGTATAAATGTTCATAACTATCCTATAGAATAGAAGACCATAAATGTCAGTTTTCTTTTGAAATTTCGTACAAAATTAATTGATTATAAAATCCTTTATTTTCAGATGAAATATAATTCAGCCACCCATGCCAGAATCATCGGAAGAATTTTAATATTTTCCTCCTTTATTTGTAGAATAACGTTGTAAACTATCATCCACTGATACCTGGAATTAACTGCAAGGGAACAGAATTTTTAAACCATATCATGTGCTTCCAAAATTACTGAAAATAGCAAGTGGGCATGCAAGGCAGTGCACAGCAGGGACGATTGAATTCAAAAAAGAAATTCGGAATGGCCTCCAATGTAAATGGTTACTCGAATGTGACACATGTCATTGGGAATGTACTATAGACAATGAAGAGAATGGATACGGGGACATGAATAATGCAGGGCATGGGCTTCTCTTACTTCCGGAATTTGATTTTCGCAGTTTGGAGTGCTGGATGTCCCTGCCATGAGTAAAAATACATTTATAAAGAAAGAAGTTGAAGTTGAGAAGGTATATTTTTAGTTTGGGGTGACATAGTGGCAGGACGCTTGCCTTTCATCAATGTGATCCATGTTCGTTTCCCTGTGAGGTTAATCACAGATTTTCACATATAGTAATTGTGCTGATTGATGCTGCTGGCTGGCATGTTTTCTCGAGGTTTTCCCATTTTCCCCCACCCTTGCATTTCAGTGCTGCTCCATATCTGCCATATTTCACCTTCATTGGCTCTCAATACCTTGGTTTACAAAACACCAAACCTCTCTCAACTCCTCCAGTCTTAAGATGATGGAGGCCATGGTGGTGTAAAGGCTAGAGTATTTGCTGTTTCATGAAGCATACTTTTCTTTTTGCATCCCAAAGGACTTGCAGATTATAATTTTTTTTTGTTGTACAATATGGATATTTGCACATAATTACATTAACATAAAAATATATAACAGATAAACAATATAATTTACACAATTATTAATTCTAGCAGCTGTACAAACATGTTAACACTATATCTGGTTACAGTACAAGTTGTTATAATTCTTGTACAGATAGATATTAAAGTATAAATATGTACAGTCAGCATTAGATTGAAACACAAGGTATTACATGAAGTCTCCTTACATCAGTCTTGTTTCTGCATTATAGAAATTTATCTTTATGTAAGTATTCTTCTACGGAATAGAAGGCCTTATTTAAAAAGTATAATTTAACAGCTCTTTTTAATTTCTGTAAACCATTAATTTACTTCAAATGACTGGTAAAGTTATTTATTAGTTTTGCCCTAGCATAGTATGGATTTGATGTAAATATTGAGGTTCTGTAGGAGAATAGGTGAAGCTGATTAGTTTGTCTGGTGTAGGAATGGTATATATCACTATTTTAGACTTGGTTGTTGCCATGTTGTAATACAAAAATGTGCATTTCAGGCTGAAAACAGAACTACTACAATAAGAAAATATATTGATCATTTTGTAACATGTGAGGTTGATCACCTATAGTTTTAAGATTTCTGATATTAATACTCTGTTGTTGATGTAAGAACACGCAATTGTGTGTTCGTGTAACATTTTAAATGTTTATTCTATATACGATGGCGCAGGACCTTTGCCGAAGGCCGTGACTTTTAAGTGGATTGGTGTGTATTCACGAAATGTTTACAGCTATTATTTAAATCAGAACCATTTTTGTGTAATTTTAGCGAGGTAGCCATGGAAACGCTGAGCCGTAAAATAGCATTAAATTTGCTGTTTTTTTTTTTTTACCAGTTCATTGTTCACGTTTGGCTAAATTTCACATTGTAAAAGATAGTTTTAGGATCGAGTCTCGATTGTGTTTTCGAATAAGAAAGGATAATTTTGGAATTTAAATGCGTAGTTAGTTGTGTGTTATGGTATACTATCCGTATGAATGCGTGGTTAGTTGTGGTTTATGGTATACTATCCGTATGAATGCGTGGTTAGTTGTGTGTTATGGTATACTAGCCGTATGAATGCGTAGTTAGTTGTGTGTTATGGTATACTATCTGTATGAATGCGTAGTTAGTTGTGTGCTATGGTATACTATCCGTATGAATGCGTGGTTATTTGTGTGTTATGGTATACTATCTGTATGAATGCGTGGTTAGTGGTGTGTTATGGTATACTATCCGTATGAATGCGTGGTTATTTGTGTGTTATGGTATACTATCCGTATGAATGCGTAGTTAGTTGTATGTTATGGTATACTATCCGTATGCATGCGTAGTTAGTTGTGTGTTATGGTATACTATCCGTATGAATGCGTAGTTAGTTGTGTGTTATGGTATACTATCCGTATGCATGCGTAGTTAGTTGTGTGTTATGGTATACTATCCGTATGAATGCGTGGTTAGTTGTGTGTTATGGTATACTAGCCGTATGAATGCGTAGTTAGTTGTGTGTTATGGTATACTATCCGTATGAATGCGTGTTTAGTTGTGTGTTATGGTGTACTATCCGTATGAATGCGTAGTTAGTTGTGTGCTATGGTATACTATCCGTATGAATGCGTGGTTATTTGTGTGTTATGGTATACTATCCGTATGAATGCGTAGTTAGTTGTGTGTTATGGTATACTATCCGTATGAATTTTTCCATTTTCTCTAATGTTCTACTCCTTTGCTTTGGTTGATTTATGACACGCGATATTCGTAAAAAAGAGGTATCTTTGACATCAATGTTTGAGTTTTCACCAAACATGTAGCAGAAAAATATGCAATTGGCGATATATCCATGCAAACATGTATAATATTGTTTTGTATTACTTTTTGTCTGTTGTCGACAAAGCTGTTACTAAGTTTATGTATTGTAAAGTAGTATTTACCTTATTTTCACAGTAACATTATACTGTCCTTGGTATGAAACATGATATTGGTAATTATTACATTTGCCGTCTTTGTGAATTGATTATGGTTGTTACTGTAAAACGCACACATCGTTGTTCCAAACATAAAAAGCATTTCTCAGTTCCTGCAGGAAATAACTGCAATATTTACAATCTCTGCTTCCAAACTAATATCAATTAGAACATTATTTGAATATGTATATTTGAATATTTACATAGAATGAATCTGAAGGAGATATTCAGCTGTAACAGAAATTTGTAGAAAAAAATTACATGTTTTATTGTTATGTTTTAATAATAAAAAACTTGATCATATTAGTACTTTAAGCTTAAAAATGATTCGATCGTACAATTTATGGAATTTACAGAGAACATAAGAAACTGTTCGTATTTTCTGAACCATTATTAATTCGAGTACGTCTACTCCAGACATGAAAATGTCACCAGCACGTACAACTCAGAAATATACTTTCTTGAGGCACACCTGTTTCTGTTTTGGAGCGAAATTTAGGCTCTGCTGGGTTTACGTGTACCATTATAGATGCGAGTAAACTTTCAAATATAAACTAAACACTTATAATAGTATCACCAAAAATTATTTCTTAATTGAAATAGTTTCAGATAATTAATAAAACATATTTCAATTTTCGTGAGGGAATTTGGAGTGATTTTCTCATTTTATATGTAATTAATTTTTGAGTTATGTAATTAACACCTTTAAAAGTTTAGTATTCGACACAATTCTTGTAATGTGAGCAAGTTATAATTTGATATTTACAGATATATCATTTAATTTTTCTAATGTCTTTTTATATTAATTTATGTAAATAGATTAGGGGAATTAATTTGTCCACGGAAATACGTAGGTACACCAGCTTTTTCTTAGATACTGCAGTTTCCCGTGAATTTACGTTGACATGCAGAAATATTATTTCAGCAAAAAATTTATATTTGCGAAATACCTAGAGTACTATGAAGTGAGTGTGTTTGTTGTGTGTGTGTGTGCGCGCGCGAGCGCTCGAGTGCATGTACATGTCGCATGCACGAGGTTTTCAGACACATTATGTTATTAGTGTCAAGTTTGCTGATGTCAATGTTTCGTGTGTTGCCATTCTATTCTGTGAGAATATAATATTTTCATCTAGCATCACTTTGTCCCAAGATGTTCTCTAACTTTATTACGTATATACATAGGCTATTTATGCAAGGCACCAATAACATATATAAAAGGAATTCTAAAAAAATAATATGTGACAACTTTGTTCTCACACATTAATAGTTTCTCACACTAATAGTCTTTTTGTTTTACGATTCGTAATTACTGAGAAAATGGTTTCTAAGTATTTTAAAATTGTACTTACGCTTTTCAACATTTATTGAACCATTGGCCATTATCGCACTGATTACCATTTACTGAGCCATTGGCCGTTATCGCACTGATTACCATTTACTGAGCCATTGGCCATTATCGCACTGATTACCATTATTTTTCCTGAAGCTATTTTGTCTTAGTACACTTAACGCAATTAATGGTACATAATATTAACTAAAATGTTCAGGTGCATGGAACTATCTATTTTATATTTTCTTGTATTTTTGTGAAGTATGAGTATCTCTGTATGAGAATTAATTCATTACTCGAAATGTATCTGTAATGTCAAAAATGTTACTGTCAAACGTGTACACTACAGTATTTGTAACTGATAACATACTAGGACTGGTTTTTATAATATATAATGAACTTTTTAGCGATGGTAAAAGCTAACTTGACTGCATTTTTCTTTGATTTGGATAATACATTTTTCTTGTATTTATAATGTAGAAAAATCATTATTGGGTTATTCAAATCAGGATTAAATGTTATTGCTGAAGAATCACATTACCAAATATAAGACATATATATTTTTTGGTTAAGCATAATTTAATGTGAATTACTGTCGTAGTTCGGTATTTAATTTTTGTTTGCGTGTACTGCGCTTTTATGATGTACAGGAACAGGAGCTGTGGGAGCGGAGCAACTGGCAATAGAACGTAGCGGGAAGGTAAGCGACGGGTCGGGTCGCCCAGCTGATAGATGCGGGCGAACGCACAACACGACCGGCTGGCAAAGGACGCATGACAACCTTGCAGCAGGAGGTCCCCAAGTGGTTGGTACAGGGAGAGGGGAGGTTCTCAACCATGCGCGTGTCTCCGATAGCAATCAAGCTAGAGGGCGAGTACAGCTTCCACATCTGACTACTTGCTCCCAACTGAGCGCTTCCCACGAGTCACCAGGTCTATATACATGCCATCGGAGTGGTAAGGGACCTCCTTTCAATAAACCCCCATCACTTCATATCAACAAAATAAGGATTTGAAAGAGTGACAGTTTTTTGGGTTGAACCGCCACCTTAAGGAGTATCTTGATGTAAGTTATGTCGTCATGAAAGGTATTGTCGCAGTAAACCTACTCGCCATTTACATTGTTGTTTGAAATATCAGTCTTGGTTTGATACTAGTGGTGAACTATATCTGCATGGTGTGAGATGTTGCTGGTTTACTCCTGCAATGTGTAGACCACTGCCTTGATTTCACTGTCAGCATTGGTACAAAAAATGTAAGCATAGTCGCAATATACATTGTCACGAAAGAAGTAGTTGCGTAAAGAATCCTGGGTGTATTAGATATTGTTGCGCATAGTGTGATAGTAACTTTATGTGAAATTCCACGTTAGCATAGCATTCAGTAGTATGTAGATATAGTGCGAAAATGGAAATAAAGCCTGTACGTCGTTTCTGTGGTCAAACATTTACCGCATTTCGTTATGCGCGGCAATATGGAAAAGGGGTATGTTCCAAGAGCCCTAAATTGAATTTATATTGTTGTACACTATGTCTTCATTTGTTTAAGAATGACGATGCACTAGGGAAACATGTGTTTATTTGCAAGTATTCCTTAACATAACTACTTTTCCATGTACGTCTCCCAATTCCTCGACACCAGCTACTATGGAAGAGAATACAAAACCTCGACACCAGTGTGTATACTGCGACAAAAATGTTACTTTAATTCGTAATTCGAGAAGACTCAAGAAAGTAGTTGTTTGGGAAAAACCGTAATAAATAAACATTTTTGTGTTAAATGTCAGCGAGTGTTTACCGGCCATATTCAGCTTAAATATAACTTGTTGACATGGGAACAAGATGTTGCGGTGGAAATCTCGCCAGCTTCTATACATTAGTGTCGTTTTTGTCGGAAGTTACTTACTTTATGTAGCAACCTGTATTATCAAATGAGTAGAAATTGTTTAATGAACCTGGAGTGTGATGTGAATCGGTGTATGTTGTGTGGTAATCTATTTACAAGAAAGTATACATTTGTGAACCATATGGCAAAGGTCAAATGCAATTTATCGCATTAGTGTTTGTTTTCTGTATGAGATCACATACATATTGTAAGCAATATGTATGTGATCTTGCACTTCTCTATTATTATATAGTGTTTGTTGTTTTAAGAATGTAATAAATATTCTTGTGTTCATATTATCGATTCTTATTTGGTATATAGTGTTGTTTGGTTGATTTGAAGTATGGTATGGTATAAAAATGATTTTTTATTTATAATATTCGTGGGGTGTTAGGTTTTTTCATTGGTTTCACAAGTGCTTTCTGCTGGTTTTTGCGAACGGATATGCAGTGAGAGTCCGCCTGGAGGGTTTTCAAGTATGAGTTCTTGTGAGCTAATGATGTTTGGGAATGGAGTGAGCTGTTGTCGGCGAGGGTTGGGGTGTATGGCCACCCCCTGAACTTTCGGATAGAAAGCATTTTAAACAATGACAGATTAATAAGTTTAATATATATATATAAGAGTATGTAAACGACTTGTAGAACGTTGGTAATGTAGGATGTTGCAATGCGTACACAAATAATTATATCTCTATATACCTATACAGAACATCACTTAATAGAAATTGTTTGGCTACAGAGTTTGTTTTCTGAATGGAATCTCTGCTTTCTCAATGCAAAAATAAGTATGGTAATAACAAATACTCACCTTTAACATAGAACGGTGCATGGAATGTTATCAGCATTTGGTTTTCGTAACTTCTGAACTCAATCACGTCGGAAAACCCCATTTTTGTTTTAGTTATTGTTCTCAGTGAAGAAATTGTTTCATTTGGAGTAATACAAAGGTTTGCATTAATTTTAATTTTATTTGTGACTTCTTTAAAAAAATGTTTTTTTAAAGGTTTTCATATTTACACTTTTATTGATATACTCCAATTAGGAGCGTGTAAGGAATTTTACTTTTAACATTGTGTTATCGATTGCAAAGCTTCAATACTATTGGTCCTTCCCAAAGAAGGAATACACAATGCACTACCGAGCATTGGTTCACGTCCCTCACCCCCACACACAATTTTAAATGATCATTCGAATTATTAATTTCAGTTTCAGGGTCGTATTCCACATTAATGTGTGGAGTGTCTCGCGAGATGTTTTTTCTTAGCTTCAATGAAAGTTTCGCGTATGCTTCTCCATGTTGTATATTCCCTTCCCCTGCCCGATAGCTTACAAGCGGTAGGCGATGTGTGGAAGATGCAGAGACAGGTGTCGGACAGAACTCGGGCAGTACAACTGTCTTACTCGCCTGCCTCACCTACTCTTCTAAGAGAGGGTTCCGATGTTTAAGCCCTGGCCACTGGAGAAGTGTTGTCTTCCTGTCATGATAATCATGTGCTATCAGCATTTAATGGAACTGCGCTCGCCCCTCGTCCTTCCTTCCCCTTCTCCCAATTCTCTCGGTCGACTGAAGCCCGGTTGCACCATCGTGATTCTAACTCGATCCGAGATCGCAACTAAGATCGACACAGAGAACTGTTGCACAATTCGAGTTCAGAGCTGGACTGGAGATCGAGATGAAGTTCATTTCGAACCGCCGAAATTGCCAGTTCCAAATCTCGATCTGAGATCAGCAGCCATCGTCGACACATGTAGTTTCAAAATACGCCAACAGATAGAACTACATTCTATTGTTTTCTTGAAAAATTAAAACAACATTATACACACCTGAATATTATTCAGCAAAATTCGTACAACAAAAATTTACTTAAAACAGATAAAACATCGCACATCTAGTTCTATCTATAGTGAAAAATACACCTACTTCCATGGCGTCATATATTACGAACCAATAGCAAAATTTGTTTCATACTTAATATCGATCTCTCACTTTGGAACCCAGATCGACGAATCGGAGATCCAAATTCATGAAATTTCGTTGGTACAACATTTTACATTGGAACTAGGGTCATTCGATCTCGGATCGGGGAAGATGTTGGTGCAACCGGGCATAAGTCTCCACGCTGCACAGTGCTCCTAGCAGAAGTGAATCTCCACTGTCCGTTTGTACGTTCCTCGGTATTTATTCTTAAAGTATTCCGACACAATATAGGCGTGATTGTTGGTGTTCTTATTTAAATTATATACTTTGATTAAAAGTTTTCTTTACAATATGGTTTAAAATCACATATTTTTAACACAATGTTTGGCAAATAATACGTTACTTTTTAGATAATTTCTCTCTTATTTGACCTACAATATGGTTGGGGTTGAAACAAAGGTGTTAGTAATTTAAATTCTGTCTGCAACCAGGCTCTGAGCTGTTCGGATATGCACTTCCTCCCTATATGTCTCTATGCTTTTACTCTCGATACACAAATAGTTAGAATTATGTTTTGTTGTCATAACTCTGTGTTGATGTTCAGTACGGCATTAGTTATAGAGGCTGGATGTGCTATTTCAAATACTTGCTCAAATGTAATTACCCTCTGTAATTATACTTCAATTTCCTTAACTGTTGTGTGTACAACTTTGTTACTATCTACTTACCTTCGACAGGAGTCGAACCAAGGATTAAGTAGGTACACACGTAATTACTCTCACCAAGATTTGAACCAAGGAGAATGGCAGTATAAACGTATTTTTCGCTTGAACTACTCATGATAGGGTCTCACTAAGTACTATCTCAGAATAAACGTAATTATGTTATAACTTTGATGGGATTCGAACCAAGGATAAAACTAATATAAATATATTTATGCATTAATTACCATCGATGGGAATCGAAACAAGGTTTGGTTTATTATAAATATATTTATGTTTTCCTTACACTCGATGGGATTCGAACCAAGGACTGGTCCAGTATAAAAGTACTTATAGTTTAATTATACTCGATGGGAATCGAATCATACAGTAGCCCAGTATGAATGTAATTATGCTTCACTTACCCTTGGCGAGAATCGAAACCAACCAAGATGGTGGATGTATAATACAAACATATCAGCGATTCACAGCTCAGTTGCATTTGTACAGTGATCGAGGTAGGATGTGTACTAAGTGTGTAATTACTGTGGTATTACTCTCGGTAAGTAATTACTCTCAGTACATAATTACTCTTGGTACATAATTACTCTCTGTACGTAATTATTCTCGGTAAATGTACTTATTCATTACAGAAATTACTTATTATGCAATTAATCACTATGCAAGTGTTCCTTACACATTACTACCCCTACTTACTTTTGACATAATTCGAACCGAGGAGTACCTCAGACCCTCAACAGTTGTGTTTCGGCAGTGGATGGCTAAATTTGTGTACTTAGTGATCAAGTACTCTCTTGGTACATGCACTTATTCTCGGTAGTTGTACTTACTCTTTCATTAATCTGAGTACATGTACTTACTATAGGTATTCATAGTTGTTTCTTATAGAAATACTCATTATGCAATTACTCATTATTCAATTACATGTAATTACACCTATTTGCCCTCTATGGTGTCGAACCAAGGACTGACCAACTCCTCAACCCTTCTTGTCCAACCCTACACCGCCTTATCCTGCTCCGAGCATCTCGCCCTCCCGACTTCCTCGAAAATTTCAAAATCTGGCAAACGTCGCTTGGGTGCTTTGTCCACCGAAAGGATATCCCACAAACAGAGGCCAATCATAGCACCTCAGAAGGGACGGGAGAACCCTTCAGCCAACTACAAAACACGTCCCAGAGGGTGGCGGGAGGCACGATGAGAAGTTTCCCAGGTTAAAGGGTACCTCCAATTAGGGTGCCTCTCTACAACGCCCCTTTACATGTTAATCAAATTACATACTACTTATGCACTACTGGGTGATGGATAATCCATGTTGAGTTAGGCATGTGGAGCATCTGCATTAAAGGAAAGTAAATGTGTGGTGTTGAATCGTTTGGGACTACGTTACAGGGCCATACTCCCTTCAAGGAAAAATGACCGGCTATATGTAAGCCCATTTCCTCAGAGATAACTTACTTGGATTTCTGGACATACATCGAGATATGTGGTGGTTTTATCATGATAGTTGTCTTGCACATTTTGCTTTGGTGGCGAGGCAAGTGTTAAATCAAATGTTTCCAAACTGGTGGTTATAGAGTGGTGGTATTGTAAGATGGCCAGCTCCCTCCCCCGACCACACAACTCTCGTTTTTTTTCCTGAGTAGAACACTGAAAGGTAGGATGTACAACATGGTACCTATGATGCCAGAATACATGCATGAGCGCATTTTGGCAGCTTGCAGAGTTATTATACCAGAAACAGTTCAGGTCGCTCATCACTTGCTACATGTGCGTTTACAGACGTGTATTTCTCTCGATGGTAATCGCATCGAGCACGTGCTAGGAAAAGACCTAATGTGAAGCTTTTCATCCATAACTGTTCTCTTTTGTACCATACATGTAGATGTGATTGCATTTCTCCTTAAGTTGGTTTGTTCTATTTTGGTTGTGCATCTGTACGTAAACCTTACTCAGGTTAATGATTAGGAAACCAAGCCAAGTTAATGATTAGGAAACAAATCTCCTGAATTTCGTTTGTATCAGCATAAAATATAATATATCGATATCAGACTTGCACTCACATTGCCCATATTACCTCTGCTGCGGTGCTCTCCTTTGTCCAATATAGCATTCCGTGCCCCTTTGCCCCATGAAGGTAAGCGCTACGCTGCTATTAGGAAGCGGTCCCACCAGAATGAGTCACGGCGCATGTTGCTAGCTTATAGCTATTAGTACAGGTCTCCTGCCCCATGCTACCGGTCCACTTAACTTAATCATATTACCTCTGCTGCGGTGCTCTCCTTTGTCCAATATAGCATTCCGTGCCCCTTTGCCCCATGAAGGTAAACGCTACGCTGCTATTAGGAAGCGGTCCCACCAGAATGAGTCACGGCGCATGTTGCTTGCTTACAGCTATGAGTACAGGTCTCCTGCCCCATGCTACCGGTCCACTTAACTTAATCATATTTGCACATTATTTCTTGATGTTTCTGTGTTACTTTCCATTGCATACGCTATGTCATTGAATTCCTCTTTGCACGTACTGGCATATGTAATTGAAACAAATGTATGTTTACATGGGGAAAATTATAAGTGATTCAATTATTTCTATCCATGCAAGTGTTACGAATAGTTACTTTGTGCCATATTGCTTACTCCTGTACGTAATTTCATTGAGTGAAAATCGCATTCCGTGATCTGCAACCGTTAATTTTGGTTGTGTCCACATTAAGCGGACCTCCCTATGTGTGTATGTGTGTATAAATAAATATACATATATACACATACATAGGATGATTCGCAATTAGACCGACAAATTTCAAATTTCGAGAAACATGTGTGAGACTGTATACGTACACCGAATATTAAGAGAAGTATGAGCCCTTAAAAAACGAGGTTTTAAACCGCATTTGGTCAAAACATCAGTAAAGAAGGTAAAATACAATGACGACTCTCGGAACACTATTGTATGTTATCGGGATCATCAACGTAAGAGCCGATATTTTGCACAAATACGGCTTAAAATCTCGTTTTTTTTTTAAAGGGCTCAGACCTCCCTTAATATTCGGTTTAGATATAAAGTGTCACATATGTTTTCCTTTTACTTTTTCATGAAGAATCACCTCCCGAAGTTTTTCAGTCTAATTGAGAATCATCCTATATGTATATATATATATATATATATATATATATATATATATATATATATATATATATATATATATATATACACACACACACACACACAATCTTTGCACCTATTTTTTGATGAGGAATTAATTTTTCTTTAATATTTGCCCTAATTAATGTGTGTGTCAGCACTGCTAACCAGTGTTGATAAACTAGTGGATTTTTCATAATATTTGGTAGGGTTCAATTCATTCTTAGAGAAATCATTATCTAGTGGTCAGTGGGTAATCTAGTGGATATGTTCAAATAGTTTGTGAAATGTGGCGAATTCGGGAAGGGAAAAATTACATTCACACGCACGCAGACATGCGCGCGTACAGACTTATACAATTATATATAACTATACATAACTATATATATATTATATATAACAAATTATATGTTAAATTAAGTAATACTTTCAACGGTCAACCTATGTGACCCACAATGATCACTCACGACATCGCCATTTTCTTAGCTAGCAACCACGTGAAGAGATAGTGTTATAGAAGCATAAACCATGAAAATTTACTCCAAATATCCCTCGTTATGAATCATTACAGGGAACAATTTTGGCCATATAGAAACAATGTATAAATCGTAAATATATGTATATATATACATTTCTGCATTTAAAAGGTACATTTTATACGAATGGCTTAAATGTCATCCTACACTATCGTAGACACATTGTGTGATCACATTCCTCATATAGCCTGCCTTAATGCATGGAAAGGAGGAGTAAAGCATTGTGTAGCTCTCGTAATATTTGAACATTGCCGGTGAAGTCCCATTACCCACGGCCAAAATTCGAGTGGAGTCTTTAGAATTCTTGCTGAATACCACAAACTAATGTGTTTGTCAATGGAGCTGTATTCCCTATTTCCTACGAACTGACCACATCCTGGTCTACTTATTGACTATCAACTTTGGTAACTGATAATTTAATTTGCAAGAGGAAGCTTTTGTTACTCAAATTGTGCCTACAATTTATCTTGTAGAGGGTTAGAGGAAGAGCTCATCCTTCTTACATTGCATTTAGGTATCAGCAAATAAAGTTTCCTCATAGCTTCTCTACGCAAACTTCTTTCTACATAGTTACAATTACACAGGCATATACAGATGTGGGACATGACCTGTCTCTTAGTAATTAAGACACAGGGAATGTCCCGAATTTGACTATGCCTGCATAATCGTAACAATGTAGAAAGAAGTTTGTGTTTAATAAACCACCAAAATAATTCACTTATTTATTTAAAAGTCAGGTACAAAATAGTACTTACCCACAGTTTCTATATCCACAATTAACTGCTTTACCAACCATTTGCACGTGTAATTTACACCAATGAACGCAATTTCAACAAAAATTGCTACGATAAACAAAATAGCTGCTTTATAGAAATATCTAAACTTAAGGCCGAAGTCACACGGTGCACAGAACTAACTTCATTTCGAACATGTTCCGCTGCATACACGATTACAAATGGCCCTGAACTTGTTCCGATATCAACGTCCCTTTTATGTCACTTCTCATCCAAAGTAAGCTATTTGTGGAAGTAGCCTACATCATAAAGACTTTTCTTCTGTGTTGGACTCCAATTGGCTGCTATGAAGTAAACAAACCGTGTGATAAGATTGATGAAACTAGCTGGATTTTCTGTATCCATTTAAAAATTACATAACCAGGCAAAAAACAAATTCTCTGTGTACTATTTAAACCAAAATAAGGCAAGTTCTATAAAATTCGAAAGAATACTCGACAGTTGAAGTGATTAAAGCGATTATAAATAATCATGTATTTGTTTTTTATGGTTAGGATTTCCTTTTGTTTGTATTCAATTACAAACGTGTAACCACTAAAGTAACTGTGCTCACAAAATGTTGTTAAACATGGCTGCCGAACGAATTCACAATAAACACATTTAGACTACTCGTGCGACCACGGCCTTAGAAGTACTTTATTGCTACATACTAGGCTCACTCGAGCACATACACAATGTATACTGTTATTGCTACTATGTGCATGTATTACAACATACACACTGTGTAGCATGCGCCCAGTGAAGTTAGTAACGACAAGGAGAGAGTGGAGTCAGTAGTCCAGGCATGTTCTCCGTAGATGCGCTGTTTGCACGTTTACGTGCATCTCAGAAAATAAATACTACCCTGGATATACTATACAAAATAATTATCTCGGCCAGTACATTTTCCATTTTTATAGTACCAAGGGTATTTCAAGGGAAGAAATCACGTAAATGGTGAAAAAAAACAATCAATTCGTATTTCGAGAGCTTGCCGGCGCAGTTTGTAGGTGTTGGGAGGAAAGTAAAACAGCAGAGACATAGTTTAATCGGTGGTTTTTCGTCGTGTGCAATAAAATTGCACTGTTATAGATGCCATTTGTGGAGTGCCTCTGACCCAGGCGACGGAAACAGTATGGGCACATAGAGCATCTTGTGCGCTCCTAGCGATGATGGCTCGGCCCGTGAATTGGCGACCCCACATGCTTCGAGTGCAGAAACAATCTCGGGCTCACATACTCTTATAACATTGCATTACAAGTGTTACGTCTACATTACTCACAACTGACATTTTTGAATTGTTTTTTAAATGAGAATGAGAAGATTTGTGAAATAAATACTTTGTTGATAATTCCACAGTTTCACTTGACTGATGCATGAGTAGTGATGAGGTCCATGGTAATGTTAATTTGACATGTACGGTTGAAGAATACACAACGTGCATAATGTAGGTCTTATGTAGGGTTTATCAAAAATTCTCGGTTAACCATAAACAGCCAATTCAAAATAGTTGAAGAGGCGTCTGGGCTAATCCCAGAGGGTTAGAAGTGGGTCGAAGATAGCAAGGGGGTAAGATATGGGTGCGTAGTGCTGATCATGCTGTCAGCTGTCTTGAAAACATCAGCTGACGAGTCTTTACTGCTGCTGGAGAAGACTGGAGACCATATGCTTGTAGTATGGTGCATATACTGTTGTCGCTCGGCCGCAGACTGGTCTGTGACGAGCTAAGGACTAGCGAGCACCTCGACGTCTGCCTAGGCGCTCCTAACTCCAGGAGTGGAAACTAGTCTGAACTGAATATACCCGAAGTCGAGCTTCTACAGTCTTACAACTTTGGCATTAAAAGTAATATCGCACATTTAAAGTAAGTATTCTGGGTGTTCGGGAATGGTTTGTTCGAACTGGAATGGGTTGTAGGGGACAATAAGACAAGACAGTCATACCAAGAGGAACATGTGCTCGTGGACATCCCATTACGACTTTTCACGTGCCAAAATAAATGTGTAAATTAAAGTTTTGTGCGCGGGCCGACGCAAATTTGTGGCTTCAATGCATGGTCACTACAGCCTGGGCACAGCCTAAGACGGCTGATGATGAAGGGGAGGGCGATTTCGCAGATGAACAGTCTACCAGCAGAAAACGAAAGTGGCAGTTTGTGCCGCCTTCAATCCTTCACCTCTATTTCTTCGTATTTTTGAACCCTTAAAATGTTTAACAAGAATCTTAAAGCATACTAAGATTAAATTTTGCTTTTGTAGCCATTGAGTTGAGAGAATTTTCTCTTTGAATTGAAAATATGTTTTAGTCTTTGTCCTTTTCGATATTAAATTTTTTTATTCCTATACGTGATTATTGACTTGTTTTAATTGTTTTGCTAAACTTAGTTTAAGTTTTGGTCATTTGCTTGTGTGGCAATTCTGTTTCACCACTATTTTTGCCTTTGGATGCCATATATGGAGAGGTAGGTGAACCTTTAATTTTCGTGTGCGTGTGTGTCAGTTTTTCGGCGGAGCACCTGAATCCTGTGGCTTTTTGTATATGCTCAGTTGTTTGATTGAGTATTTCTTTCGCAAATAATATTAGTGTTTCCCCATGTGACAAAACTTCGGTATTCAGTTTCAGCAGCTAGTTTTTTCATTTGTAATTTTGTCATGTATGTGTACTTAAGCATATTGAGTACTTGTCCCTTTCATTTTTTGTACATGTATCCAGCTAGAGATGCTGTACTACTTATTGATATTTAAGCGATTCGGTACGATTAAACATTTTTTAAATTTCCTGTAAGTTCAGAAAAGAATCAGTTTGAGAAAATTTTTAATTTTGAAACTGTAAAAAAACCGAGTCCAACAAAGTTGTAATTTTTGTTAACTATTACTATGTTTAGTAATATAATTAAACAGGAGTGTAATTAACTCGTATGTATGTTGGTGCTCTGTTAAATTCTTCTCGTTTTGAAAAACAAAACTATTAAGCAGTGAACATTTTCCTTTTCTGCAAAATAATTTTGTCGACAGCCATTGTCACTATCTTTGAAAGTTAATTTTGTGAAAGTATAAATTCTAGAAATGCCGTGTAATGACAGAGAAATATATATATATATATATATATATATATATATATATTGTTTGTAATAAGCTGTTTTAACTCAATTTTCCATTTTAATTTTGAGTGTGATAAAATGTCACATGTTAGTAAATAATTTTAATGTTATATATATATATATATAATCAGGAAGTATCACATACTTCCTGAATCGATTCTTGGCCATGAAGACTTCCGAATCTCACACTTCCTTTCTTTGCGACTTGATAATAATATAAGGAGCTCTTGTATATTCTTTCATCAAGCTTGTTTTCTTCTATTATGGGGTAGTTATTACCTGTTGACAGCGATAGGTAAGTTTAAGTTATTGCTTATTTTTCCCATCAATGTTTCTTAAGGTTTGTTGTTGCGGGAAATGCTTATTTTGTTTGATAATTGTTCTCACAATGTACCACCCTAGACATGATGGAGCTTTGAGTGCTTCAGTCCAACTACTTTCACAATGAGGTGTGGCATCCTCCTTCCGATGTAATTTTCGGCCATCCCAGCATCGTCCTGAATACTTCAAAATAGGTTATTCATTTTATTTCTTGGCATGGAAAATTTTATACTAACAACCTTAATGTGACCTTGAAACATCTTTTTTGACTCTGCTTCTCTTTGCAGCCCTTTTCTGACTTTGTTAAACTTATACGATTTGTTCAGTTTTTTTTTGGTCAGGCCAAGAAAACTTCAAGATGTAATCTATTTTTTTTGCATAACCACTTGTGTCCTTCACACAACAATGCTTTGCAACATGGCCGTATGTAACTTGTTTTAAATATAAAAATAATTTTTGTTGCAGTGTTATTCTCAAGATCCCGATTGTAAAGAGAATTTAACACGAAACTTAATAAAAAAAAAATTATATAAGTGTTCAATCATATGTTTTTGAGACATTGTCAACACATTGATATTATTAATAATGGTATTTCATAACCAGAGTCCATAAACTCCACAGACACAGAAAGGGTATTTCGTTACCTAGTAACTTATGTGAGTGATGTATTCTAAGTTTGGTAATTGAAATTATTATTTCTGAAATTTGCAATGCTGTGCTCTGAATGTTAGTTCGGCCCCATTTTATGCTTGAACTAACCCTAGTGCATGCACCATCACCGCAACTAGATCCACGTGTTTTGTTTATATATGCCCTCAATCTATATAAAAATAACGTGGTACAA
This sequence comes from Dryococelus australis, assembly GCA_029891345.1. Taxonomy (NCBI): domain Eukaryota; kingdom Metazoa; phylum Arthropoda; class Insecta; order Phasmatodea; family Phasmatidae; genus Dryococelus; species Dryococelus australis. The sequence goes on along the minus strand of CM057006.1, from coordinate 93,777,520 downwards.
GTTCACTTGTGTTGGGAATGTTTGGTGCATCGGTGTCAAGCCTTCACTGAGGTCGCTGAACTTCGTATGATGCTGTGTCATGGGTACTGCAACATCAAAATTGAACTAACCCTAGTGCATGCACCATCACCGCAACTAGATCCACGTGTTTTGTTTATATGTGCCCTCAAGCTATATAAAAATAACGTGGTACAAGTTCACTTGTGTTGGGAATGTTTGGTGCATCGGTGTCAAGCCTTCACTGAGGTCTCTGAACTTCGTATGATGCTGTGTCATGGGTACTGCAACATCAAAATTGAACTAACCCTAGTGCATGCACCATCACCGCAACTAGATCCACGTGTTTTGTTTATATATGCCCTCAAGCTATATAAAAATAACGTGGTACAAGTTCACTTGTATTGGGAATGTTTGGTGCATCGGTGTCAAGCCTTCACTGAGGTCTCTGAACTTCGTATGATGCTGTGTCATGGGTACTGCAACATCAACATTGAACTAACCGTAGTGCATGCACCATCACCGCAACTAAATCCACGTGTTTTGTTTATATGTGCCCTCAAGCTATATAAAAATAACATGGTACAAGTTCACTTGTGTTGGGAATGTTTGGTGCATCGGTGTCAAGCCTTCACTGAGGTCTCTGAACTTCGTATGATGCTGTGTCATGGGTACTGCAACATCAATATTGAACTAACCCTAGTGCATGCACCATCACCGCAACTAGATCCACGTGTTTTGTTTATATATGCCCTCAAGCTATATAAAAATAACGTGGTACAAGTTCACTTGTATTGGGAATGTTTGGTGCATCGGTGTCAAGCCTTCACTGAGGTCACTGAACTTCGTATGTTGCTGTGTCATGGGTACTGCAACATCAACATTGAACTAACCCTAGTGCATGCACCATCACCGCAACTAGATCCACGTGTTTTGTTTATATGTGCCCTCAAGCTATATAAAAATAACGTGGTACAAGTTCACTTGTGTTGGGAATGTTTGGTGCATCGGTGTCAAGCCTTCACTGAGGTCACTGAACTTCGTATGTTGCTGTGTCATGTGTATTGCAACATCAACATTGAACTCGGCAAGTTGTGATGGTAAACACGCATTTGTCGCTGTTCGGCACATTTGTATGCGTTCACACTCGTGTGAAAACCAGTCTGTATTAAGCAGTGCGATGCCATCTCTCCGCTACCCGCTCTTCCTCCTACAGGTCGATGTTCCTGTGATGTTTGAGGGCAAATATTACTTGATATGAACGTATTGTCTTAGCATCCCCTACAACACATTCATGTTTGACCAAACGATTCCCGAACAGCCGGTGCATTATGCTGTCATAGCGTAAATAAACAATAAACAATTATTTATTTTCTCTTTTAGATATTGCATAAACACAATAATTGGTATATTTTATTTTTGATGGTGGTAGCACAATCTTCTTAGTGTAATCAGCCTTCATGTCGTTTTATTTGTGCAATGCCTATTTTCATTAATAAACATGTAAAACTGGTTGTAAAGTGGTGTTCCATCTTCATTACTACAATTTATATTCTCTGTTATGTATTTGTGATATGAAATAACTCATTTAGCAATGCATTAATAGTATTGCCAGAAAACATAGGCCAGTGAAAATATACAAAATTTTATTAGCTGATATAGTATCCAAATTGCCAAAATCATAATATATTTGTAGCTAATTCTGTAATGTAATGTTGGCAGTACCACATAACCTTTTTCGTATTCTTCGGCAAACACAAGAATAGGACAATGTTTCCTCATTGCACTGCTGAGTTACAAATCTATGCTTGTATACTGAATACTAGCAGGGCAGACTGACCTGGTGATGGTGTCTAGACTGTGGACGAAGCGCAGCCAGCTCGGTGTGGGGAATAATCTCCAGATTGGTGGCTTCAGTTCCAGCCGTCCTACCAGAGAGAAGAAGGTGGTCACAGCGTCTATCATCTCCTGTGTGTCCGAGCTTGTTGTAGACTCCAGGCACCCCAGTCTCACATCTAGCGCCACGCGGGCTATGCCTACCGCAACACACATTCACTTCAGCCTCTGCTCCAATTTACCATTTTGTATATTAATATTTTAGTATTTTAGTAGCAATCAATTCGGATACAGTCAGTAATCACCTGCTCAGCTATGATTGCAATTTGGTAATTTATTATTTTAGTAAATTTCGTTTCATATGGAAAACTAAATACTAAAATACAGCAAAACCCATTATTTCGGTCTACTAAGTTGTGTCTCGTGAACTAAGTAAACTAAAAGTGCCAATACGAACATGCCCTATGTCTATAAACTCCAGAACAATACTGAGCCGAATAGGCATGCAGGATGTGTAAGTTATCATATTTTCAATAAGCTTTACTGTGGCCGAAGTCACCTTAGTTTCTTCCAACTGCCAGCACAGAGTCAAACCTCATGTGACCTTGGGAGGATCAGCGAATAATGAGAGCAGGCAGGCATCCCCACCAAAATCCCCTTACTTGACATTCCTGTTTGGCCCACAATGATCTGTTATGGAGTCTATCAGTTCACCACCAGACCAAAACCATCACGTCTGTCCATGATTCAAGTGTAGTCTGGAAGGCAGATACACATTTCGGCAAACCTGTCATGGGGATCGCATGTGAGTTTCCCACATTTGTTGACTTCATTTAGAAGTCACCAACCATTGCCACAAGGAGGTGTTGACTTTCTTGAGCAAGTAGGGGCTATTAGCTTGCGCATAACTAGCTCTTCCCACAAATATTAATTTACTTGGTCCCCAAGACTAGGGCCGGCAATACTTCCGACACCATCCATAGGTCCTCACATACTGCATGAGCGTCTGATTTACAGCAGAATCGATAGAGTAAGGTCTTCCTTGCAAACTGAAAAAGGTACACACCTCCATTTCAGTGATCAGTAGGTAAGGTCAGCCCTCATCAGGTTTGGAGATCCCACTATAACTGGTACATCGGGCGTTCAAGCTGGAATGGCTGTAATGTGTGCATCACTTGGTTCTGCTGTGGCCGTAACACAGCACGCACGCACACACACGTTGTCTCCCGACTATGCTACACTGGACTTTTGTAAGCATAGTACCCTCGAGTAGCGAAACAATTTCAACTCAGGAGAGTGCTCTTATGATATTTTTGCTTTCCTTATAAATTCAATTTGTTGTGATCGAAACCTAAATTTCATTCTGCATATAAGATAGAGAAAACCTGAGACCCAGAAGCGAAGACTTATATAAGTATCAGGTATTCATTTTAACAATTCGCTACAGATTGTATACAATATATTAACGAATCTCGGCGGGAAAAAAAACAGCATGGGTGCCCAATTACTCTCATTCTGGCACTTTTCAATAAGTTTAGGGAGCGGCATGCAATCACTGCCCTGTTTGTTAGGCCATTCTCATCTCTCAGATCTCACTATAATGTACAGACTGGGCAATCTCTTCTTCTTGCAACATCCATGCCATGACAGATGCCATACTTACACACACTCACCCTCTCTCTGGCCCTGGCCAAGCTACCTTGGCAGACACTAGGACATGATATGCATAGGTTTTTGGGGACATGTTTTTTATAGTACTCCCATCAATAAGCAGACTCCATATACCGGGAAATCCCACGCGATCCCAACATATACTCTATGGCTAAGCCAATTCAAATAGATCGTATTATCATTTATTAACTACTCTTTTATACCTGGGTGTGGACGCAGTGTCGAGCTTCAGGACTACAATTATTGAGGACCTGGGTTCTAATCCCAGTCCAGCCAGCATCCTGATTCATGTTTCCCGAATACTGGGGTGGATCTGTACTACAGACCATGGTCAGTTCCATGCCCGCTCTTGCCCCGCAACTTGCCCCATCTCTAATGACCTCGCTGTCAGCAAGCTGTTAAGCCCTGCCCACCTGGGTATGAACTAGGCCATAGCGTGCATATATATCTATGTGCTTAGACTTCTACATGTGTTGGTGACAAGCATGTTCTCACAATAAAGTACTGTAGATGCTGCGAGATGTATGCTCTCTCAGCCAGGATTTTTAGATATGAAGTTAAAATTTTTATATTTGGTGTGTTGGCGCATATCGATCTCATCACTCATAAGAATAAGAATTTTCTTTGAACAACATAAGCACTGCTGCATGCTTACATCATCCATTCATGACTACCACAGAAAATACAATGAAAATATTCATATTGCTTATTTCAATACTATGCAGTTGTGTGTACAATGCTCTCATCGATCACTACATTTTTACACGCGTTATCTACTAATTAAATAACAGCAAATACTTTATTTAATGTAGTAACTGCAGTTATTTACAAAAATTAAGGATGCATTTCTACCAATGGGAGGATAATAAACTTTATCGGTTTAGTCCAACAACACATTCAAAGACACTCGTGTAAAAATTTTTCTCACCATGGAGTCAAGAAATAGGCCTGGTAAAGATAGACCACTTGATTCTCAACACGATTAATGCAGCACCTTACCGATAAGATACTATATGGTGGAAAGTCAAGTTGACTTTTGGTCACCTGGACAGCGTGTTACGTATTTCCATGTTATACATTTTCTGTTCCTTCTTCAACGTTACCCAAAAATTCTGCTGTCATGCGAGAAAGAATCGTCGCATGACTGTTGGGAGGCCAAACTCAGATACCGGTGCCACAGGCACAGCACATTTCACATAATATCATTTACACATTTTATCATAGTTCTCAACATATCCAAAAAGTAAAATATTACATAAATATTGTTATTTTGCTCTAATTGCAAGAAATCATCAGGACCTTGCTCTGAATGTTGAGATGGGGAACATGATTTCCTAATATATAGTATACTGCTGCTTGAGTCATGTGGAACTGCATGTGAGGAGACCTGCAATATACATAGCATTGACCAATGCCCACAAAACTACGTGAACACGAACAAGGTAAGACTATGGCAGTGTCTGGTTTGCTGACCAGTCCGTGTTCACTCAGCCTTTACACACACTTCTGATTTGTTTACACTTGTGACATGGCAGCGTTTCTATTCTGAAAGCCAACAAGTCCGTTACATGCATTCGGAAAATGGGCAACCAATAAGAATATTCAATCGTAAAACATTGTGTACATATTGTGTTACCATATTCTAAGAACCTTCTTCCTGAGAAATACACAGAGCGATAACATTTTAATTTGAAACGTCAGAGTGTTACTAATGTCATATATATATAAAATTAAATTAAATTAACAAGTACATAATTTAAGAAAAAATGTTCACCAGATCGAATTTCAATTTACCTACAATTCGACATTCAGCTACACCGTTTCTGCTAGAAGCTGTATTACATAAAATTACACTACATATATACTAATTCGGTCATAGTTGGCAACACTGCAACAAGGGCATAGGCCACAGCCAGTTAAAATCTATGACATGAACAATTACATAAGTCTGAGGTGGCATCATGTTGGTGACTTTTCAATTGTACAGAGACATTATACTCCACCATTACATCAGGCTTTAGAGGGAAGTGATAGATGTATATTTGCCGTTCGTGGTGAGAATGCCCGACCACATTGAGCTGCATTATTGTATGATTACATGGAATTCGATTAAATAGCCTGCTCTCCTAATCTCAACCATATCGAGCATTTTTTGGATGCACTTATGTCTGATTTGCTAGATGCGAGTGACTTTACGAACCATCCAAGTGTCTCAGTGGGTTTTATGAAGGAATAGAAGTAAGGGGAGGTGGATGGCACTGAGACATAATTGATTCAAAATGGTGGCGAGTTCATCCTGGGATTGCTCTCGGTGAGCGAGGTGTAACACCCACCCACTCCTGCCTACCCGCAGCCTTGGAGACACAGGTTGGTGACAGGTTCCCCCAGGGAGTTGTTGCATGACCACTTTCACCTCCTCCACCTCACACAATCCCATAAAGTAGGGGGTGTATAGGGTGACTGGCCTTAATTGATTCAAAATGGCAGCAATGAAGTTACACCTCCCCATCCCCCACACCTGGTGCGTTTCCAGTGCATAATCAATTGTAATTGTAATTATAATTAAAATGCAGGGTAATTGCAACTGTGCAAGTACTTCCCCTTCCCCTCCCTTCCTCCTCCACCACGCATGCCGGAGATTTGAATGGATGTTCTGGTGGGCGTCGTGGAGTCGGTGACAGCCAAGCTGGGGTATTGCAGAGACCAGTGCTTGGTTAGGGAGAGTACTAATCTTTTATTGTGCTGTGCCAATGTATGATAATGGGGGGAAAATAAGCAGAAGGTCCAATTTAAAAGAAAGAAACTCAGCCCTCAGAAAGAGAATCACCACATAACATTCCATAAAAGTGGCTACAGAAACATAATTGAGGGACTGAGAAATAACGTATACATATATAAATAGAAGTGGCATAAGAAACACACTAGTCATACATGCTGGAAATCGTACATGGCACAAAAGGATGAAAATATGCTATACAATGGGCAAGACTTAATACTTGCTTGTGAAATAGTAATAAATATTAGGTACAGAGGTAAATCAACTAGATTATGAATTAAAAAACATGTCAATTGTGGTGGTGTGCTAAAGCCTCTTTTTTGTGTAAATTTATTGAATTCATTCTTTAAAAATTATTTTTTTTATTATAACATAATAGGACATGAATATGTGAATCAGGAAAAATAGTATTATTAATATCACAGTTGATATAATATCAGCACAGAAAATAATATTTAAAAAATTAAAATGAATGATCTTATACTTTGGGGTAACAATAATTTTAAACAAACATGATTGGGAATCTCAGAATAATCCCAGTATAAAATATCATTAGGTTTACTACAAGCATAAAATTTTTTTAACATTATTTTGTTAGTAAAGAGGATCTGGAATGTCTGTACACAGACAAGAAAGTTCATGTATCCAACTGTTATACGTTGATATATATTAAACTGTCATATGGAGGTGTTTGTATAAAAGACATATTTCACATTAATCAATAGGCCATTAAAATCTTAAACTATTCAGTTGCTAATACTCGGCTTCCATATGCATCCAGCCAATAGATAGTTACATATGACCAACAAAAAAACATTATGATAATATACTACTTATAATAAGAATATCATTGTCTCGTACAACTTTGTTAGAGGAATTTAGAAGTTAATTATATTTATATTTTTGTATGATACTAAAAGTTTATTTTTAAAAAAATTTCTAGACATAGCCGGCAAATGAAGAGTTGAGGAAAGTAGAACTCGCAGAAATAGGTGAGTAGCATATGCTCTGCATGATGCGAGAAGTAACGATCTGCATGACTTGTACTGGAGTACAGAATATAGAATCTTAGCCATAGAAAGACAATGCAGAACTGAAATGCAGCATGTAAAAAGCCATGCTATGGCATGGGGTAGACTAAAATGGAAACTTGGAACTATGGGTCCCTCTCAATGATGGTCATCAAAATATCCTTATATGGTGAAAGAAGAAGTCAAAAACACCAGAACAAATAAAAAAATCACCACGCCACAAAAACTACATTTTCGGCTCCACTGCGTGATGTTAGAAGTGTGTAGAAAACACACCTACAAGACTTCAAGTCCTACGAAATACGTTCACAGCCGCCACGTGGTGTAACCGCGCCATGACGGGAACGGACCTGAAAGTTAAATGTATATAGGAAAGGACTGTGGTGCTGGAAGACACAAGAAAAGAGTAGTACCTCAGTTGCCACTAGATGACGTAGGTTGTACAAGGAGGACTGAAGCGCTGAGTCGATGTTCTAGAGCACGTAAAAATACAGTGTTTTTATAGGAAATCACGAAGTAACTGCGTGATCATAGAAAGAAAAAGCCGAATGAGCTACAGCAGGAAAAAAAAACACACTGAAGAGGGCTCGGCCGGCACGATAAAAGAATGTGCTACGTTTCACAGCACATCCTGTGGAAAAGAAAAACAATGCATGAAATGCGGTTCTGGATGCTGCTAACGAGATTCAAAACGAACTTTGAAATTACGACTTGAACAGTATTGAAATTAAACTTTTGAGAAAATGCTTTAAAAGTTAAAATATAAATAAACTCATATCAAGTAGGTTGAGATAAGAAAATCAATGGATTTATATCGCCAGATAAACAAATGTTAAAAATATGTAAATTACTTTACGGAAATGAACACAGATATAATAAAATATATAGGAAATAGACCTTATTAATCAAATAACTCATGAATATTTAAAAATTAGTATAAAAGTATTATTTACCATCTTAATAAAAATTACAAAAGTAATGAGATATTGCGATAAGAAAAACTCTGAATATAGGCAATTAACTTGAATACTGACAATACATAAAATTGACTTAATTAGCAGAGGTGATAGACAATGATAATACTCAGTAGTGTAGTAACTGATGAAAACATTAAAAATGTATTTTCAAAAATGTTTCAAAGTGAGATATCAAAAATTGATAGAGATGCATGTTGCAAAAAAAATCATAGAGGCATACTTAAGAGACAAAAATATGGTGACATAGTTAAAACATTAATACAGGCGCATAAAAATAATTGTAGGGACATAGTTTAAAATATTAATGTCGTAATTAAAAATGCATGTAAAAAGTAGTGACGTATTTGAGATGGCAGATACGCCTGCCCTGAAAAGGAATGTGTGTGGAAGGGAGGGGGGAGAAAAATTACTTACACATAAGACAATAGAGAAATTCTTGAAACACTATGTAAAGAAACACCGACATGCACAAGTAGAAAACAATGTCAAGAAAGAAGTTGAAAATATTTAGATTGTATGAAAACAAAGTAGCCTGCAATAATTGTATTCAATGAATTCAATTATGGAGGTACAAGTACCTAGGACAAGTCAGTCAAGAAAACCACAAGGGTCATAACGACTCAAAATATTGTGAGAAATGACTCGACCTCAAATAAGTGCCATGGAATGTCAAGAAACTTCCCACAACCCCTAAGAAAAATTGGACAAGCCCAAGTCCCAAAAAGCATCAAAACAAGCGTGTTCTGACAAATATCACAAACACGACTTAAAGGCACAAATAAAAGGTCACAACACAAAACATGTACCAAAGTTGTGACCGAAACTATCAAGGCCAACAACAACTTCCACATTGAACACGATGATAGGGAAATTCCCCGAATATACACTTAGAATTATATACAAGAGCCATAAGAGCACAACAAGCAACAAAAGACCTTAACCTATGAATAGCTTAACCTAGTACCACGGATTTTTCTTGAAATATGCGCGCTCCTAAAGAAATGGACCCTAAGATGACTCGGTTTAATGGGCGATCAGTCCACAAACAAGACAAAGTCAGGATCAAAGAATTATTTGAGAAGTGCACAGTTAGGTTCTGCAGGTCCTAAACAGTACAGCTATTTAGTATGACGCACAAAAAAGGGATTGGCATCAAAGCCAAATAAATGTCAATGGCCGTGTTGACATGATGTGCATACCTCAAAACTTGTTCGCCTAAATTGGGAGGCAAGTCACAATCGAGATGAAAATTCATGAAGTCAATAGTATCATTGGAACTGTACTTCAAATTCAATAATCAAAACTGCTACTGAAATAGTATAGAAACTTTAATATAGAATTGTAAAAAATAAAACTAATAAAGTGGAAAGAGGTTAGGCTGGCATGAGAAATTTTCTGCAGGGTTCGATGAAATGCAAAACAGGCACAACGTTCCATACCAGTGCTTCCGCAGAACACTCACCAAACAAACAAATATTGAACACTGTGTTTTGAATCAGTGTCAACTCACAGCGAAAAACGTGCTTGGAAAACTCCAAGACACGAGCGACAAAAACTAGCGCGAAAGCAAACCCTAAACCGGCAACAAGATTTAAGAAAAAAAATTGTCCGAAGACTACCTTAGATCTGTAAAGAAAACCTGTGTCCCATAGCAGACTCCTCGAACAGACGGAGAGCAGCATGGATCCCACCAGAAGCAGCTGGAGAACAGTGTGTCTTCTTCTGCAGCAAACACTGGAGAAGATAGCTGTCCTGGTGAATTCCTATCACGTCACCTGTTCCACTCAAGAAACTGGCATGGTACACCAAAACTGTCACAACGACTATTACGAAAGAAATGGTAAACAATCCCGTAAGAAAGGAATAATTAACTAAGTATTATAAAGATCCTAATAAAAAAATCAAAAGCAGCAGGGAAACATCACACAGTATATATACTCTAAATTTGGAAACAAAGTTAAATATATACATTAAATAACATTTAAGAAATTGTGCCGCTAGGCGGCGCCTCAGTCTTCGCTATTTAATTGCTGTGACCAGTGGACTCTGAGAATCGATTAATTCGGCGATAGTCCGGTACCCCCTTCCTTTCTCCTGTCTGTTCCCCTTCCTACCTTATACCTCCCTTCCTCAAGCACCCCGATATTTCCAGGTAACAGGTAATGTTATAAGAAGGCTTGCACGGGCTTGCTCCGTCTTCTTCGACCTTTGTATTTGGTTGTGTTCACTTGGGTAGGACGGCATTCTACATCGTCATGCTGAGGGCACATTGGCATAATTATGAACATCATGGATAAACAGCATGTACGATGACTGCGGTGCAATTTCGCCAAAGGTGAGTCATGGTGGTAAGGGATTCTCGCTGTGTGTGGGGCGAGGTGATGCCTGTTTTAATTCGGTGTGATGCAGGGCTTGTTTTTTGGAATTTTTGGAAACTTAAGAGGTGTATGTGAAGCCTGTGTAAGACTTAATGACTTGCTTGAGGTAAGAAATGTGTTATATAGAGGGAATCGTGGCACCACGACTGACACCTCTTTGTACTGGCAGCATATAGGAAGAGGGTTTCGGAATGACCGTTTTTAAATATTTTTAGCTCTCGGCTAGAGATTATTTGAAATAAAGTACAATATACCTTGTAGGTGAAGTCGTATAAGGGCCTTATATATTCAGTGGGTTTGCCCATTCTTTTAATTAATTTCATATAATATGTGGTAAGTAGATGTATAATGTGGGTCCTGTCACAGCACATTTGGGGTTATTATTCTAAAATAACAAAAAAGGCAGTACACTAAAAGGGTTTTTTCGTCTAAAAGTACGGGGAAAAGTTAAAAACTCAAAATCTGAAATTCGATGAAAAAATCGTGAAATTCATGCAAATTAAAGCCAAAATCAATGTATTTGAGGGTTAAATTTAAGCTCTAAAAGCTTTTAAAAACAGAGCTCTCAAAAACAGCAATTTTAAGTAAACAAAAAAAAAAGAAACAAGAAAATGGTAGCAGTTTTTCAAAAATGAGCATGTGGGATTTGACACATGTAAAACAAGCAAAATTATGCAAAAACCAAGCTAATTTAAAAAAACAAGCAAATCTGATGAAAAGATACAAACTAATAGAATTCATAAATGATGTTCAACAAAAGTAAAACACCAATACGACTTTTTAAAGTCTAAAAATTAAGAAAAATCTGAAGCATAGCCATTACTGATTACATAATCCCAATCATCACAACATTCCAGATCATAAACAACTTCTTTAAAATTAGAACATTTCTCTGATCTGAGATCATTTTTATTGATTTTCAAAACAATTTTGAAATAAACAATGTCCAATTCTTTATCAATAAAAGTTTATGTTTTTATAATTTCACATCCAATATCCCAAAGTTCTAAAAGTTCTATAATGTGATCCATTTATAATATTTAAAAAATTATATTTCTCTTATAAAAAGTGATGTTATGAGGAAATTTTAATTAGAATTATTATTTACATTACAAATTGTACCAGCTTCGGGCTTTTTGATTAAAATCAACACTAATTTTATGTTTGTTTTTTCTTTAACTAAAGTGGTTTTTCTATATAAACAATCAATAACATATAAAGGTCTTTGCCCCCAAAATGAATAATAATTGAAATCACATTCTAAGTTTACAATTGGTTTATAATAAAGATCATTATTTATAAATGTTGAATCTAATCATGTTCTTGAGTTTCTAAAATCACATTTCCATACAAATATTACTTTTAGTATCTATATTACAATTTTCTTTCGAAAATATTTCATTTTTTCCATTTTTAACTGAATTTTTTTTTACATAATGATCAAAAGTAGAAGAATGTTTATATGGCGGGGGATTATTTTTTCTATTAATTTGAAAGCCAAGAATTACAAAATCAGGCATATAAAATTGAAGATTATTAAACTGATCTTTTATATCAAAATTAAAATTAGTTGATTCAGTAGAAACATATTTTTTTCTAAAAATTGCCAATAATCAAAACTCATGGGAATTTTAGGTTCTTCGTATATTTTTCTTTAATTGCAATTGCTGTGTTAGGCTCGTGTTCAACAATTGGCCACATTAATTCTAATTTTTGAATATAAATTCTACCAGCATCGGGTAGAACAGCACCTTCAGCAGCCTTAATTTCATAAATATATATACAATTATTATTAGACGAATTATGAATAAAAGTAATTTTATAACCACCTTTCCAATAAATTTCATTAATATCATTAATAAAACCAAACAGATATCTAAGTGGATACATTATTTCATTTGATTGGTGGCTAAGAAACTGATTTTTGAGATATCTATTATCAACACCAGCAAATTCTAAATAATGTTGTTCACATGGTGATCTTACTAAATCATTCATTATTGTAGAATTTATACCCGGATTATCAACAACTTCAATAATTTTACAATGTTTTGAGATTTATACTCTGGAAGACTGAAAAGGATAAAAATTTGTGCAAACTTCTATAATATCTAATTTTTCGTATTTTGCATCATCGCAGTGTTTAATTCTCTTAAGTATACTAAATTGCTCATAAACATATACATCATTTGGAAAAGAAAAGCCATCTTCTATTGGAATATCAAATCATATGCCATCATTGTAAACATTAACATTTTAAGTAGTTTGATCAGGCTGAGGAAAAAAAAAGTAAAAAAATAAATATATTAATGGTAGAATCAAATGGAGTTCGTCGAGTTAAATGACTCATTGATAAGTATAATAAATTTAAAAAAAACCATAGTGAAAAAGAATATGTAAGAAGTAAGAAGAAGGAACAGCCATTAATTGACGAATTATATAATATTGGTTAAAAAATACAAAAAGTGAGTGAAGAAAATTACAATTTAATAAACACGTTAGTTCCAGTAGCAGCAAAAATTTTAGATTATCCACCAACTCTAGAAGAAACATCATTTGAAAAAGAATTATTTGCAGATCCTGATGAGCAATTAAGAATTGTACCACTAATAAATTTGCCACATATAGCAGGCATTTCTACTATAAAATTAGGAAAATATGTTTCTGATAATATTAATGTTATTAATGAAAATTTTTTTTACCAGGAGTTGGTCAAGATTTTTAAATTGGTGGTACAAAAGTAAAAATAGATGGTGATTTTTTATTTGTCAATGATAAAAAATATGAATTGAAAGACAGTCTTATTAATTTGTTAACAAAAAGTACTTATGAAAAACTCGAAGGTAATTTCAATGATGTTGACCTTAAAAATTACAAAGATATTATTTTAGCAACCAATGCTATATTTCAAAAAAGATATTACTAATAAGAAAATGAATAATCCAAGTTGAAAAAGTAATACAAAGTATATTAAGATTAGTCCAATTTATGAAGAATATATAAAAAATTCACAGTCAAAATCATTACCAAATACACCAGAAAGAATGGTTTCTCCAAGAACTCTTAGATCTGGAGAATGTATTTTAAAAAATTATAATAATTTGCACAAAGAATATGTTTGAATGGATGATTTTAGAAAATTAATTGATAAATTATTAGAATTAAAATCTTTTTGAAGTTCAATATATTTGGGCTGGTTTAAACTATTTGAACAAACATACAGTTTATTAAAATTTAACAAACCTGTTTTATAAATAAAACTACATATCAAATTGGTTTTTTCACTACTACTTGGGCCAACAATTATTGTGCGTATATTATCCAGCAATAAAATACCATTTTTAAAATTTTTTGACGCCTCTTCAGAAATTAAACGCTAACACCCCAGTCAGTTTTTTGCATTCATATTTTAATTTTTAATATAAATGGATAATAAAGTATTTAAGTTGACAAGCAATAGTTCTATTTTAAAGATAAAACTTCATTATGTTATAACACATTATGAAAAATCAATCACATTTAACAGTTTTCATACATAATTTTTAACACAAAAGACAAATACTATAACAACAATTGAAAAAATGTGTCCTGTTGTTGATAAAAATTAAGTTGTAACTATTCAAGACGTCAATATGAGATTGAATCATTAAAAGAAGCTATAAATTGAATTAATGCATTTTCAACAAATAATATTGAATTAATAGTAGATAATGAAAAAAGAAATAGAATATCTATCAAATCTAAATTAGATACTAAACTTGATGATCGATTATCTTATATTCTTGGTTTTGAAAGAAAATTAACTATTGAAAAAGACAACTTTGTTGTAGGTACTAGGTTACCAAATTTTAATAGATTTAAAACAAATATTCACTGTAATTTAGCAAATGGTATGTTCATGAAATATGATGAATCTAATAATTTTGAAACTGATATAATTGCTAATTTTCCACTAAAAACTACATTTGGTTTTAGAGTTTATATAATTTGTGAGCCCACATATCCAGTTTTTTAAAATAAAATTAATAATGAGAGGTTTAATCGTATTGTTTTGGAAATTACAGATGAAAATGTCAAACTGATTGATTTTAATGGTGCTGATATTGATGTTGTCTTAGAAACTAAAGAAGTTTAAAATATAACACTATAAATATTAATTTAAAATTATTCTTATTGATATCCACATGGGAGTGTATCTATTTTATTTTCTAATATAATTATTTTGTTATCATAAGGACTTAATGCTATTTTATTAAATTCGAATATATATATTTCACTTTTTTCACTCCTTCCTACATTGTATTTTCTCTTTAAACAAACAATTATAATAGTCATCAAATGTAATTGGCTTCTTAACTACACTTTTTTTTTCACATATTTCGATTTTTTATTATCTTTATCATCGACCTTATAAGCATACATTTTTAGTTATAAACCAAAACCTACTTTCATTATTTTACCATTACATTCATCTTTCTTTTTCCTACAACTTTTTTTATTTGAGGCATATTATAAATATTGTTGTTTGGATAATGACTTGTATTAAATTTTTCTATCATCGACTTCACATCTTCGTAAAAATCTTCCATGTTTATGTTAAAAAGGTATGAATTGGTATCTTGACAACATAATTAAACTTAATCACTATGTTTTGGTTTAATTATATTATAATGAAAATCATACATTAATTCTTTCGATATGTCTAAAATTGTCATACCCACATAAGTTGGTTTATTAAATATTACATTTGTTTTATTCATGTGTATAGCTGCAAGATTTTCATTATGTATAGTACTTTTTTTAAAATTTGGTTTTGCTCTTAATTTTTCACATTTTTCACCATCTGATACTAGTTTTGTATCAACTCTGTTTTTAATGTTTTCCATGGTTTTACCAAACACTGAATTATTCATTAGCTTTAAAATCTTTTTCGAAATCATTTTTAGCATTAGTTCTAATTGTTGTGTTTAAATCTAAATACTTCTTTTAATGAATCAGATTGATGAAAAGCTAATATTCTAAGTATGTTTATAAGTTTTAATCTATTTTCAAATGCTGTTTTAAATTATGATAGTGTATTACATACTTTTATTTTCATGCAAAGTTGTTATTAATTTAGATTAATTTGTTTTTGGAACTAACTTATTTTCAGGACTAAAAGGTAGATTTTTATGTAAATCATGAAGTACTTGTGAATATTCTAAATACACTTCTAATGTATAACAATACTCAGAATCATTCTCCAAATCTAATATTTTTTTACCCTAGTACTCTAAATCATTTAATGTATAATAAAGCCATTCAGAACCACCATATGGTAAATCCTGTGACATTGCCCAACCATATAAATTATTAGCATCGAGATATGCAAAATAATTTTATTCTTGATTTGGATTTAAATCTTTCAAATATTTATTAGCTTTAACATATAGCTTACAACATTGTGATATTACACCTCTAATTCATTTTTCAATCATTAAAATCATATAATTGTGTAATAAATTTAATGATTGATATGGCATTTTAAGCATAGCTTCCCGCAATAAACCTGGTACTGTAAAATACCACGCAGGATATAAATCATAAGAATTTATAAAATGTATTTCTAAAATTTCCAAATGTATCTGCTAACAATAATACATCACTTTTTAAATATAAATCATGATATTCGCCAAGATTTTTAATATTAAATTGGTTCCATACACGTTTTGTGTGCTCAAATAAGCATCAGTTATATCAGATTCATTTAATTGATTGTAAAATTCACTCTTTGGTGGAAGTTCTGTTTCTTCAAATTTTTTCCTACTGTCAATATAATCATATGGATAAACACCTTTTTTTAATAACTAAGTCTACAAGTCCTTTTAGAAAATGTTTTTGTGTGTATTTTATCTGATGTTTACTTAAATTTGATGATAATTTATCTAAACTACTTGCCATAAATTTAAATGTGTCTATAAATCTCATTTTTAAATTCTTCGTTTTCTTCCCAAAAGTAATAAACTTTTCTTCCTTTTTTTGGAACTAATTCAATATTTTTATCATATCCTATTGCTTTAATAAATAGATAGGAGTCATATCCAGCTTAATTATGAAAATTAACTGGAACAAAATTTGGTAATTTTAATTTTAGAATACAATTATTACATACTGGATCAATGAATTTTTAGTTATGTGATCATGATGATGTACTTTTTTACTGTCCTTCGTATATTCAATCTCATATACAGCACATTTTTTTGATTTACTATATAATATTTTTCCTTCTTTTGCTAATGGATGCATTGGTTCAATTTGTGGATATATTTCACCAATTTCTTCTACTTCTTTATTTATTGAGTGTATAAATATTTTATGTGCATTTGGACCTCAATATACTACTGGAGGCTTATAACCACCAAAATTAGATACAATATAATAACAAAAACCAGATGCTTCATGTAATTGATATTTCATTGTGTATGATTTATCATTCAATTTGAAATCAATGTAATTTATTTGTTCTTTAGTAAGTTTATATCTTTCTTTAAATGTTTCTTTATAAAAACCATTATCAATTTCATCTTCAGTTAAAATTGGATATTTATTTCTCTTGGAATTGGTTTAGTTGTTGATATTTTCTTTAATATTGATTCAAAATCTGTATATATTGTGTATGCAACCTTCACTGTATGTTTAATATATTTTAAAGACATTTGCTCTCCTTTTGAGGGTAAAGTGATTTTTATAGCTTCATTTTTCAAGCAATCTTCAGTATGTTTATTTTATTTTTCTTGAGAATAAAAGAATTGAAGACACATATCATGTATATAAGTTTTACTTGTATGATTAGTTTGTGTGCAGAAGGCAGTGTTATCAACAATAATGTGAATTTTTATCATCTTTGAAATAAAGTAAATTGACATGTTTTTCCTTTTTATTCTTTGTGAGTTTTAAGGGATATACTGTAAACTTGTCTTCAATAATGTATACATTTACAGATGTATATATATATCGGATTTTCTATTTTTTGCATATCATCAATTTTAATAGGATATTCATATTTATCTATTACCTCATTAATATTAAGCCCCACATTTTTATATTTAGGTACTTTTTGTGGATCTTTTTATACTGGAAACAACACAGATTTTATTGCCCAAAGAAAACATTTTTGATCATCATTCTTCATATTTATGCATGCTTTTTTTTATTTTTAATCACTTCTGATAGATCAATATATGATGATCCTGTTAATGGATTATACTTATTTATTGCTAATTGTATTCCAGTTATTTTATCTAAAGCCTATCCAGAACCTATTTTTTTTAAATTCATATTATTGTGTATTTCTTGTATTACGAATTTATCAATTTTTTAAATATCTCCAGCATTCAATAATGTATAATTGGGTAATTGAAATGCAAACGATTGTACTTGATTATTTTCTTGCGTATGAAAATTAGCATATAATTTATTACTGGTTTTCACGCCTCTAAATATTTTAAGATTCTTGTGTATTATCTTAGATATCTTATTTTTTACTTAAGTTAAAAAATGAATAGGCTGTACTAAATTAAAAGTATTTTCAATGTTATATGTTGATATCCTAATTTTAAAAGCTTTATTAACAAAGTAATTTTTGTTGCTTGTTCTATTTTTTTTAACAAAATAATTGTTATAGAATGGAAATATTTCATTTAATTCTTTTTTATCTTCATGATAGAACTCATTGATATTAATGTCAGCTAAAGGCAAATCTGTAAAATTATTCTTTGTTCTTTTTATCTGCTTGCTTTTTCTCTGACTGTCTATAACCTGTGGCATAAAAAATGGTATAAGAGTGCTAATTAGATCGTTTACCCTTAGCCTAGTTATATATTTTATTAAAAAATATTTAGCAATATGTCTCAACTTCCTCACACCCTCACCATTCAACACAGCTGTTATACAAGCCTCCATTTTTATAGTTGTGTTTATAAGAGAAAAATGTATAATAAAATGTAAAAACAGATACACTGAATAAATAAAAAAAGTGATTAAATGACTGGGACACCGTATTTAGCCTTCTTGTTGTGACGATAATTCTCCATATAATCACAAAAACATATTTTACATGTGGTTGAATGTTTGTCCTTACTATTTTTATTAAGAGAAAATAACTTTATAGATTTATTCTCATTACACACTTTACATGTTTATGTTGGATAATTTTCATGATTTTCGTTTAAATTATCTAATGCTCTATTGTGTAATTTACTTTTGTACATTTGTGTGTTGTAAACTTTCTATATTTAATACTTTGCCACACTTTTTACACTGCTTGTTATTATTTTCCATTTCGAGCATAGTTTACATTTTATTTATTAAGAAAAATATTTTATAAAGAGAAAAAACCTTATTTTTTAATTTAAAAGTTTTTGCAGGTTTATTAATTTTTTTTTCCTTTTAAATAATACAAACCAGAAATGGAGGCTCTGCTCAACTAGTTGAACAATTCATATTAATTGACTAAATTATATGACCTCGAAATTGATAAATGGTATGAAGCTACAGAATTTAAAATTTATGAATCTAAGTTTGGCAAAAAAAAATTAATTGTATTCTTAATGGTAATTATAAAATCACTTTACCTGATCGTTACACAAAGAAAATTAATGAAAGTAACTTAAAAATGATGAATGAGAGGTGGGATTTTATCGCATGTAAAGGTTTAAATAAATGAAGAAATGGGAAAACTATGCATGATTTAGAATTTTCGTAAAAATGAAAATATTCTATTATTTTTAATCTATCAATTATGTTTTCTAATATTTCATCTGATTTGCTTGTTTGAGCCTTAAATTAGCTTAATTTTTACATAATTTTGTTTGTTTTACCTGTGTCAAATCCTGCATGCTCATTTCTGAAAAACTGCTAATATATTCTTGTTTTTTTTTTTTTTTTTTTGGCTTAAAATAGCCTGTTTTTGAGTTTAATTTTGAAAAGGTTTTACAGCTTAAATTTAACCCTCAAATACTTCGATTGTTATTTACTTTACATGATTTTTACATTTTTTTCATCGTTTTTCAGATTTTGCATTTTTAACTCTTTACTGCACTTAGACGAAATAACCCTATTTAGTGTACTGAATTTTTTGTTGTAATTTTAGAAGAAATAAATAACACCAAAAAATGTGCTACACCAGGATCCACATTATACAGCTACTGTAGCAGTCGGCTGCCAAATAACTCGTGCGTGTTACAGGACCCACATAGATTTTTTTAATGCCCCCCTTTTTGAGCTCTCAGCACCTATGACGAGATTTGAATATGTTTTTTAGCAATGCTTAATTTTAATGTGAGATTTACTGTGGAGAAAATAGTAACCAGCTTTATAATCAATGGTAACTAATGGTAATGCTGCTGATTATTTAGAGAACCACCTTAAAGTTTATAAAAGTGTGCGACATTGAGAGCCGAATGATTTAAGATTACACCCAGATCATTAATTTGATATTTGATGCAGCTCGTAACTCTGAATTTTGAAGTTCTAGGGTTTTGGTCGGCTTTGGTAACGAATTTTAGCATTGGTAGCACCAATACTAAAGTACGGTGTTAATTCAAGGTTATAAAGATATTTGGATTGTGGTAGTGGTTGTAAAGATATTCGGAGTGTGGTAGTGGTTGTAAAGAAGCATTCAATGTTATTAAAATAGCGTTTGCTACAGTTTTGATGATGAAAGAGTGGAATTTGGTTATAAACAGTAGCATTAGTTAGCTGCTGTTAATGCCGACGTCCCAAAAATATTGTCGTTTTGAGGCTCCAAAAGAATGTCACATTGTAAAGTAGGTATGTTAGAATGGGCCACTGTTAAATGTTTGCATTTCTAGTTACTCTATATTTGTGAAAAATCAAGTGGTAACAACAGATCAGTGAGTTATAGTAGGTTACCCCTCGTGCATGACCAACACGTTGTATTTGAAAAATTGGAATTGTTTTATTGTGCCTGCAGTATAATCACAAAGCTTACTGTCAAATTGAGTCATAGATACCTCTATCTGTCAAAGTATAAGGGCGCTGGCCGACCTAGGTAATCAATTTGTAATCGCTAGAATTCTATATTTTTATTACTACATATTATCATTATAACATATAGCCTAGTATTTAATCGTGTAATATATATATTTCTGATTGATTTTGAAAATCAGAAAGCTGGCAGAGAAACATTTGATATCTGCAAATTGTTTTTAGAGTATTGGACCTGTTTTGAGTGCCAGTCCGCCTTTATTTGGTAAGGCATAAATGTCACGTTTTTTATGTGGAAATTTTCATGGAATATTCTGTATATTTTTAGCTGATGGGTGCTTGGAGAGATTATTATCAAGTGTATTTTGTGAGCAGATTGGTTTTATAAGTAGTATTTTGTATATAAAGTGCCCAAGTTGGAAGTGTATTTTTATGCCTCTATAGCCTTGTACCTCTTAGGTAGAGCCCAAGCTTTTCCTGCGCGACTCTGCTGTTTTGCAGATATTAACATGTTTGTTTCTTTGTTGCATGTCCGGTGGAGCAATTATGGCTGCGGAGGTCGGTTGCAATCTTTTTTGGGAGACATGGACTGCGAAGTCGCCCCAGCAAACATCGTGGCAGAGTTACGACGCAAGGCAGTTGGTCTGGCGGGAGAAACAATGCTCCCGAACATGCCTCGCAGCAGGCGGTCCTGGTGAGGGCGTAAGAAGGGTTAATCCATTCTACAGACAAACTATTCCATGCCTCGCTCCAATCCTTGTCTCATTTTGCGACATTGGAACCGGTGCATGTGCTACGTTTTTTAATTGCTGTCGCTCATATTTGCATGTTTAGGGTTAGTGTCAGAACTGAGCCTGTTGAGAGAAATTTCTATTAAATGCCAATTTTTTTTTCATTTGCTTAGGGAAGAGTTAAGTTTAACAGGCGGACTAGTAGAAATGAAAGACCGATTCTAGCGCAACTCAATTTTCATCTAAAATCAAGCCTTTTTACTCCAAAATTAAGCAAATTTCTTGATTTTCAAAAATGCGCGAGCAGGATTTGAGCCATTTTAAAAACAAGCTATTCTACCCCAAAATCAAGCAAATTTCTCGCTTTTCAAACAAAATTGTCATATTTCTTAGAAATAGCAATTTTGCAAGCAAGCAATCTAAATAAAGCAAAATAAGCAAAAATCTAGTGAAACTATTAAAAAATATAACTGATAGACGTTATATATTTTTTAAGAGAAATCTAGATAATAGACAAATTTTTCATTTTTCATTTCTTTTACACACTTATACATTATAAAAACCTGCTTCTCATTTATAAGTTTCAAATAATTTTTATCAAGTATCTTAGCATAGCGCTCTGGCAATGAAATTTTAAATTTGCTATCTAGGATACAATGATTTTTTGGCCAAATTTAGATTCATTAGTTTCAAATCTGTAGCAGTAAACTATTTATTTGTTTCTAGATCTTGTAGTTTGATCAATTCAAGCGAATTGTGCAACTTGTTGAGCAGAGATTACATTTTTTGTTATTTACATAGAAATAAACTATTAAAGAAAAATATTTTTTATTTTCTCAATACATTTTATTATTAAATAAAAAATTGGAAAATCAAGAAAAGCATTGTAAAAAGTGTGGCGAAGTATTAAATATAGAAAGTTTTCACATATATAAATACACAAGACAATCATATTAACACTTGTAAAAAATGTTGTGCTGAATATGACAAAAATCAATGTGAGTATAAAAATGAGAATATACTATGTGAATGTGTGAAAATATGTTTGTAATCTATATCTGATTATTCAACTAAAACGCGTGTAGTATGCAACAAGAATAAATCTATTGATTCATTTTATCTCCACAAAGCTACTATAAACAAACGTACAACAAAATGCAAGAAATGCTTTAGTGAATATGATAGAAGTAGTTATAAGTTA
This sequence comes from Dryococelus australis, assembly GCA_029891345.1. NCBI lineage: Eukaryota > Metazoa > Arthropoda > Insecta > Phasmatodea > Phasmatidae > Dryococelus > Dryococelus australis. The sequence goes on along the minus strand of CM057006.1, from coordinate 93,754,935 downwards.
AGAAATGAGAAGGTACTATGCGAATGTGGAAAATATGTTTGAATAGATATCTCGAAAAGGATAAAAATATTAAATTACACAATGCAGGTCTAGATATTCTAAATGAAATTGAACATGATAATTATTCAACAAAAACGTGTACAATATGTAAAGAAAATAAATCTATAAACCTCATTTTCTCGTCGTAAAACTGCTAAGGACAAACATACAGCAATACGTAAATAATGCTATAATGAAGAAGTTAATAGTTAATAATGATTTCATTATTATAAATAATTTAAGCTCAGATTTCGATTTTACACACTTATATTTCTGCCGACATTTTTGTAGTCAAAAATTTGTTTTCTTATAAATAGAAAATAAAAATGACATCGCACAATATCGCAGTTGAGTTGGGTGAGAAGAGATTGAGAGAGTTGAGAATTATAGGTAGAGATTAAAACATTAAATATTGGTACAGGCTATGGAAAGCTGATCTAATTTCATTTATTATACTATTTATTATTAATCAACAAAGAGAAGGAAACTTAAAAAAAAATTACCCTTTCAAATTACGCTATAAAATGTAGAAAAGCTAAAAAACTATTAAAAGAGATATTTCCATTCGCTAATAATGTATTTGGGAAGCCTAGAGATAACAGTAAGCGAGTAACAGAATGGATAACAAAGAATAATTTTACAATTTTACCATTATCAGATACCAATATCAATTAATTATATAAACAAGATAAAAAAAAGAAATATCCCCCAATTCTACTAATGTGTTTTTAGCAAAAGAAATAGGTAAACCAATGAAAATTACTTAGTTAACACAGTTTTTAAAAGTAGGATATCAACATATAACATTGAAAACTCCTTTAATTTAGTACATCCCTATCAATTTTTGACTTCAGTAAAAAAAAAAGGTTTATGAGACAATACGCAATCATCATAGCAACTTTAGAGAGGTGAAAACCAGCATTAAATTATATACCAATTGTTGCAAGCAGGAAAATAATCAAGTAGAATTATTTACATTTCAGTCTTATAATCACACAATATTAAACGAGGGAGAAATTATAAAAATGTACAAAATTTATAATCAAAAATGACTTACACAATTATCTGAATTTCAAAGAAGAGGTTCTGGATGGACTTTAGATAGAGTAATTGGAATAAAATTAGCAATAGTTAAGTATAATCCATTAAATTGGTCATCATATATTGATCTATCAGAAGCAATTAGGAATAAAAAAGCATACATAAATGTTAAAAACCATGATCAAAAATGCTTTCTTTGGACTGTAAATTCTGCACTGCTTCCTGCAGAAAAAGGCCCCCAAAGAGTTTCTAAATATAAAAGTGTGGGACTTAACATTGAGAAAGCATTAGATGAATTTGAATATCCAATTAAAATTGATGATATACCTAAAATAGAAAATCAAATTGACATATTCATAAACGTATAGTCTATTGAAGATGAAGGTAAGAAATCCATAGTATATCCACTAAAACTAACAAAAAATAAAAAGGATAAGCAAATAAATATACTTTATTTAAAAAATTATACAATATCGCATTATTGTTGGATTAAAGATTTATCAAGGTTAGTTTAAGCACAAAAATATAATAAAAAACTTAAAATGTACATACGCGATATTTATCTTCAATTATTTTATTCTGTAGAAAAATTAAATAAACATACTGAAGATTGCTCGAAAAATGAAGCTGTAAAAATAACTTTAACCATTTAAAGAAAAACAAACAACATTTAAAAATATTAAACATACAAAGAAAGTTCCCCTTGCTTTATATGCAGATTTTGGATCAATTCTAAATAAAATATCAACTACACTAAATACAAAAGAAATTTATAATTTTAACATTATCAAAAACTATCAAATTTTAACTGAAGATGATATTGATAATGGTTTTTATAAAGAAACACTTACATAAAAATATAAATTTACTAATGATCAAATAAATAACCTTGATTTAAAATTGAATGACGAATCATATATATATATATATATATATATATATATATATATATATATGAAATATCAATTACATGCATCTTCTGGTTTTTGCTATTATATTGTATTTAATTATGGTGATTATATATCACCCATTGTATATCGTGGCCCAGATGTTCATAAAATATTTATACAATCAATAAAAAGCGAAGTAGAAGAAATTGGTGAAATATATTCACAAATTGAACCAATGCAACCACTAAAAAATTAAGAAAAAATATACAAAAAATCAAAAAATGCACTATATGCAAGTGTGAATATTCTAAGGAAAATAAAAAAGTAAATCATCATGATCACATAACTGGAAAATCCATCAATCCAGTATGTAATAATTGCAATTTGCAATAAAAACTACCCAATTTTGTTCCAATTTATTATCATAATTTAACCATGTATGATGCTCATTTATTAATTAAAGTTAGGATATGATGATAAAAATATTGATTTAAAAGCAAATAATGAAGAAAAGTTTATAACTTTTGGGGAAAAAAAAAAACAGAAATTTAAAAAACAAAATTTATACACACATTCAAATTTATGGCTAGTAGTTTAGATAAATTGTCGTCTAATTTAACTAAAGATCAAATGAAACGCACACAAAAACATTTTCCAGAAGATCAAGTTGATTTAGTTATTCGGAAAGGTGTTTACCCATATGATTATATGGATAGTTGGAAGAAATTTGAAGAAACTGAACTTCCACCAAAGAATGAATTTTAAAACAAATTAAACAAATATTGTATATCTGATGAATATAAACATGCAAAAAACATATGGAACCAATTTAATATAAGAAATTTGGTAAATACCATGATTTATATTTTTAAAATGGTGTATTATTATTAGCAGATATGTTCGAAAATTTTAGAAACACATGTATAAATTCATATGATTTAGACCCTGCATGGTATTTTACAGCACCAGGTTTATCGTGGTACGCAATATTAAAAAGGACTAAACAACCACTAGATTTATTACATAACTATGATATGATTGTAAAAGGAATTAGAGCTGGTATTTCACAATATTGTAAGCGATATGTCAAAGCAAATAACAAATATATAGAAGATTTTAACTCTAATCAAGAATCAAATTATTTAGCATATCTCGATGCTAATAATTGATATGGTTGTGCAACATCACAATATTTACCATATATTGGTTCTGAATGGGTTTATTATACATTAAATGATTTAGAGTACTGGAGTAAAAAAAAATATTAGATTTGGAGAATGATTCTGAGTATGGTTATATATTAGAGGTTAATTTAGAATATCCACAAAAACTACATAGTTTACATAAAGATCTACCCTTTTGTCCTGAAAATAAGGTAGTTCCAAAGACAAATCAATCAAAATTATTAACAACTTTAGATAACAAAGAAAAGTATGTATTTCACTATCACAACTTGAAATAGTGTCTAAATAATTGAGTAAAAGTTACTAAAAAACATAGAATATTGATGTTTAATTAGTCTGATTGGTTAAACAAGTATATAGACTTAAACACAACTATGGGAACTAATGCTAAAATGATTTTGAAAAATATTTTTATAAGCTCATGAATAATTCAGTGTTTGGTAAAACTATGGAAAATATTAGAGAAACAAAGTTGATATAAAACTAGTATCAGATGCTGAAAAGTATGAACCAAATTTGAAAAGAAGTACTTGATTTAATTAAAACCTTGCAGCTATCCACATGAATAAAACAAATGTAAAATTTAATAAACCAATTTATGTGGATATGTCAATTTTAGATATTTCAAAAGAATTAATATATGATTGCCATTATAATGTGATGAAACCAAAATATGATGATAAAGTTGAATTATGTTATCAAGATACTGATAGCTATAGGTATAACATAAGGAGAGAAGATTTCTACGAAGTCATAAATTCGACGATAGAAAAATTTTCTACAAGTAATTATCCAAAAGATAATATCCATAACATGCCATAAATAAGTGAAATTTTAGGAAAACTGAAAGACGAATGTAATGGAAAATAATGAAAGAATTTGTTGGTTAACAAGCAAACATGTATGCATATAGAGTTGGTGATAAAGAAAACAAAAAGTCTAAAGGTGTGAAAAATGTGTAGTTAATAAGAGAATTACATTCTAAGACTATAAGAATTGTTTGTTTGAAGAGAAAATTTAATATAGAACTATGAATTTGATGAGTGAGAAACACAAAATATATACAGTAGACGTTAATAAATTCGCATTAAGTCGTTCTGATAAGAGAATTATACTAAAAAAGATAATTGATAAACTGCCATATGGATACCAAAACATATAATTTTAAATTGTTTTTCTAAAAAAAAAAAAATAGTATAATATTTTTAACTTCTTTAATTTCCAAACAACATCGATATCACCACCATCAAAATCGATTAAATTTCCATTTTTGTATCTAGTTAAAGTTTTTATTATTTACTCTATGAAAAATTGGAACTGGGGGGCTCATAGCTAATGTAATCTCGAAAACCAAACATAGTTTTTTGGTGGAAAACTAGCAATTATATGTTTCCAAATGATTAGATTCATCAAATTTTATGAACATGCCATATGCCAAGTTACAACGAATGTTGATGTGTTATATGGATTAAAATTAGGCAATTTAGTGCTGACTAATTTTTTTTATCTTTTTCAATAGTCGTATTTATTTCAAAGCCAAGAACATAAGATAAATGTTCATCAAGTTTAATATCAATCATAGCTTTGATAGATATTCTTTTTTTCACATTGTCTGTAGTCAATTCAATGTTATTTTTTAAAATTGGCTCAATTGAATGTATAGATTCTTTTAATGATTCAACATCATATTGGCCTTTGGGAATGCTTATAACTTCGTTTTTATCAATGGCATCAAACATTTTTTCAATTGTTGTTATAGTATTATTGTCTATATTTGGTGTTAAAATTTTTTGCAGGAAAACTAATTAATGGCATCGATTTATCTTTATGAATTATATCATAGCGGAGTTTCTTCTTAAGAATAGAACAATGTTGTGTTCACTTGAAAACTTTGACAGCCCAAGCTGTCGAGACAGTTGTATTATCTATTTATTACAAAAATCATTGTAATTAAATGAAAAGTTGACTGGAGTGTTGGTGTTTTAATTTATGAAGAATCTTTTAAGAATAATAAAAACTGCGAACTATTGCCTGATAATATAAGAGCTACTTGTTTGCTCCAAAAGTTTGAATCAACCAAAATATGTTCAATTACAAGATGATTTTGACGTGATATCCAAAACATTTAATGAACAAATTGGACATTTTAAAAATAACACTGAGGAAATGAATCCTTTTAGATCAATGTGAAAACAAATCTCTCATTGTATTTGACGATGTTCTTTTAGATAGTCAAGATATGATTCGTGAATATTTTACTCGATGAAGACATTAAAATATTGATGTTTTCTATTTGGCTGAACTTATTCCAGAGTGCCTAAACAATTGGTAAGAGGTAATACAAATTTTTTGTGTATATTTAGACTAGATAATACTAACTTAAAGCATATTTATAGTGATTTTGTTGGTGGAGATATGCCTTATGAAAAATTTAAAGATATTTGTGCAGAATGTTGGGACAAAGATTATGGTTTTATTAAAATAGATATGAATAGAAAACCTATCTGTGGTAAAAACAGAAATAAAATTAAAGAGTTTATTATATTTTAAAACTATTTGTGTATACGTTAAAACATGTAATTATTCTTGCTATTACTAATATAATTTTTGCACTATCCAAAAAAGAGAGTAAAATAAAAATGTGTTATCAACTTTTTAAATAGCTATGGCTATCTAGAAGATTATGCCAATTTGCATTCAAGAATTGATACTTAAAAGAAGGAAACTTCTTTTAGAATATTTCAAGAATATCACAACCTCTCTTCATTTGATGGTAAACTCAATGAAGAAACACTTAATATAATCAACAAGCCAAGTACTTTCATCAACATCAAAGTGGACTAAAAAGAGGCTTTTAACATTTAGCAAAAACATACAAATTTGAAATTTTGCTAAGATAAAAATTCTCCAGATATACTTATATCATATAAAGAAGGCCTGCATAATAATAATAATAATAGGTTGCACAGAGTTTGTCCTTGTACATTATATCCATTTGTTAGTGCACTTGCTCATGCATATTTTCCAAATAAACAAAATAACCTCGTTGAAATTCATGTCAATAAGCAGGAATATTGGTATAATGATGGTAAAAACCCTCCTGAAAATAAAATAAATTTACTTGCAGTTTTGATTCAAGAAATTGGACCTGTGTTAGGTCTTCAAAATACAAATGATAAAAATGCAATCATGTACCCGATTCTCGACAATGATTTGGTTGATTTGCAACCAGACAATATTCTAGATATTCAAAACTTGTATGGGTCACCACTACAAAATAATTTTAATTAAAATAAACCTATTGATGCTGAACTTATTTTTTTACAAAAATATTTGGAGAGAAAGTTTGGGAGACAAGAAAATAATCAATATGCCATTTTCGATTGGAAATTCATTTCAGTTTCTACCAACCAATTTCAATATTTTTTTTATGTTCCAAAGACAATCAGGCGATTTTGTCCTGTTTGTTGACGAAAACATTTATATGGTTGATTATCCTAGTTATAATCTTATTGGTGGTTACCCAAAAAAATTCGCATTATTTGGATTAAGAGATGAATATAAAATAAATGCTGTTTTTAATTCATATTCGGGGAAAACCTTTATCTTTTATGAAAAGTTGTATCATGCAGAAATAGATGAACATCGTTTCCAGATAAAAAAAAAAAACATGGTCTAATTAGTGAGAGATTTCCTAATTTACCAAATGATACTCAGCTTTTAGATGTACAAATTGTTTACTGTATTTTTTTGTAAAGAAACTTTAATGGAATATAATGAATTTACAAAAAAGTTGAAAAAACTTTGCAAAAATAGCATTTCATTGTTTGGTATAAAGTGCGAATCCTATAATGAAATTATAAATAAAATGAAATATAATGTTAATGATTTAGAAAATTTAACTTCTTAAGAGCTATATAATTATAGGAAAATGTATAAATTTTATGAAAATATACGATGTAACCAGCAGTTACACCCTTTAAACATGCAACCACACACAATATTTATTGATGAATTTGGTCTTTATTCTTTAATATTATTTTCTTCAATTCTTTGTTTTCTTCATAAAAAAGAATGTTAACAAAAACACTTATTACATCTCACCAATTTCACTTGCGCATAATTTCGCATATTAAATTGGAGTCAATTCTAGACATAAATAATAACGAGCTTATTTACAAAGTAAAACAAGTTTTTATGATTATTGATGAGGAATATAATCCTTGATTTAATGGAACTGATATAACTAGACTTCTGGAATACAGAAAACCACGGAATGCATTATATTATAATGTTGATAATAATGATAAGAACTTTACTCAACTTAGAACCCTTCCTATGGTAGGGACAATCTCAAACATGAAACGAAATGCTATATTTATCAATGAATCAGCTCTGTATAAGTTAATATTTACATCAAATATGTCTCTAGCTGAAAAATTTACTAAATGGTTAGCTAAAAAAGTTTTACCGTCAATTCGAAAACACTGCAATTATAAGATTAAAAAATACATAATGAATTTATACAAAGCTGAAAGAGAACATATAAAAAAAGAACGAAATTCAAGTTAATAAATTAAAAGATACAAATAAAATTCAAGATAAGCATATTGTAAAATTTAAGAGAAACAGTTCATATGTTTTTAGATATATTAGGTTGCAGAAACGAAGAAACTAGGGAAATGGCCCCACATGTTGTACCACTAACACAAAATCAAAATTTTAATCCAACTTTTATTATTCTAAATTATTTGATGATAATTGTGAATTTTATTACTATGTCATTAGAACTCAAAGAAAATATGTTCAAAGACAATTATATAGAATTGAAGATAGACATCGAAATTGTGAAGAATTGTTGAGATTTGAATACATTCCAAATTCTATCGATTTATATGAAAGAATGAAAGAAAGCATGAATGGCAACATTGAGTGTTTCGCAAATATTTAAACATTGATAGAAATAACTATACTCAACAACAATCATAAATGATATTAATAATCTTTATCAAATTGAGTAAGAAACTAATTTTTATTTTCACTTAGAAAACATCTGTTTTATTAATCCATGAATTATGCGAGTTATCAAATCCTAACTACTTTACAAATATTTTTTTTGCCTTTAGTTTTTAATACATTTTCAAAAAAATATTCATCAGGATTTCAATTAATAACAGAAATTATATAGCTAAATTTAATTCTATAGAAAAAAGGTGAAAAACAATTAACCATAAATGTCTACAGATAACAGAATTATAATTCTGAACTCGATCATGATTGTAATAAACATGATTGTTTTTGAAATAATTAATTTAATTTTTAGGAATATTGCCACCAAATGTTAACAAATTAGTAAGGCCTATTGTTAATTCATATTTTATATCTTTGACAAATAGAAAATCGCCATCTATTTTGAATTTTGAATTCCAATTTTAAAACCTTGCCCATCTCCTCGTAAAACAAATTTATCATTAATAACATTAATATATTTAGAAATATATTTTCCGAGATTTATAGTAGAAACACCTGCTATAGGTTGCAAATTTCTTTATGGAGTAACACCCATTGGTGATTTTTGGAATAATTCTCTTTCTAAAGATGTTTCTTCTGGTGTTGGTAGATAATCTAAATTTATTCAGCAACAGGTACTATCACTGTTATTAATTTTTTATTTTCTTCACTTACTTGTTCTACTTTTTTGCCAATATTTTGTAATCACGAATTAGTGGTAGATCTTTTTTCTTGTTTTTTTATATATTCTACCTCATGGTTCTTTTTATAATTTCTATACTTCTCGATGATCAATTTCACTCGATGAAATCCCTCTGAATGCTTAATTTATATAATTTTTTTTCCTTATACGTGAGTTATAAAAGCATTGAGAGTTTTGAGAGAAAAACTTTTCCCCCCAACTGATCAAACGAGGGGGGAATTTTAATATTTACAATAATAGAATCGAGTTTGATATTCCTACACGAGATGGCTTGTCTTTTCCAAATGAAGCTTATGTTTTGGTAGAATATCGCCTACTAAAAAGAGATAAAGTTGTAGATAAGGCGAAATACGAAAAAATTAGATAATTTTGATGTTTGTTCTAAGTTTTTTTTTTCCATTTCAGTTTTCTAGAGTAGAAATTTCAAAACATGGACATATTATTGAGGCTATTGATAATCCAGGCATTACTTCCTAATGATGAATTTTTTGCTGAGATCACCAGGTGAACAAAATTATTTAGTCTTCTGGTGTTGAAAATATATTTCGAATAAAATCTGTTAGTGATAAAATAAATGAAATAGTGTATCCATTATGATATTTGTTTGGCTTTATTCGCGATAATATTGCAGTTTACTGAAAAGGTGGTTATACAATCACTTCTTTATAAATTCATCTTATAAGAATCGTTTATTTGTCTATAAAACTGAAGAAGCAGATGGTTGAGTTGATAAAACTTATTCTGATCCAGGTAAAATTTTTATTGAAAAATTAGTAATTTTGTGGCTGATTGTTGAATATGAAGCTAACACAACAATTCCAATTAAAGAATATATATATATAATCGTAATACTCATATTGGTTTTAAGTATTGGCAATTTTTAGAAAAAGAAGTTCCTGATGGGACAAGTGTTTTTAACTCTGATATAAAAGATCAGTTTAATAATTTGCAATTTTACATGCCTGATTTTGTAATTGTGGGTTTCCAAACTAATAGAAAAAATCGCGCCGAGCAATATGTGCTTGCTTCAATGTTTGATCACTGCAATGTGAGAAATATTTTTGTTAAAAATGGTAGAAATTAAATTTTTCCAAAAGAAAATTGGAATCTAGATATTGAAAATGATCTTTTTCTTAATATGTTCCTCGCTTTTAATGATTCATTCAAGAACAAAATTGTATCCTATACATAAAAATTAGGAACCTTATTTTAAACCAACTACAGACTACCATGGAGATATCAATTATTATTTATTTTGGAGAAGAAGACCATTGTATGTTATTGACTGCCTATATAGAAAAACAGCATTAGTTGAAGATGAAACAAATACAGAAATTTGTATAGATTTTATAGAAGCTGTTGAGACTGTTACAATTTGTAATGTTTTAGTTAGAAACGAAATTTAACTTATGATTATTTGAAAGAAAATATCACTGAAGATATATAAATTTTTAATTTTATTAAGTGGATAATGTAAACGATTTTATATAAACAAGAAATTGTTTCGATATTTTAATACAGTTTTTTAGACTCAAAGCTGAATGGTCGCATTTAAAAGTTTTACGAATATTTGATAAAATAAAAAATCATTTTTCTATTTAAAATTTTCTCATAGTATCACTTTTTATAAAAGATATAATCTTTCAATATTATAAATTGATCAAATTATAGATCTTTTAGAACTTTGGGATATTGGATACGAAATTATAAAAACAAAAACTTTTATTGATAAATAATTGGACCTTGTTCATTTCAAAATTGTTTTCAAAATCTATAAAAATGATTTAAGAACAAATAAATTTCCTGGTTTTAAAGACGATGTTTTTTGGTTTCGATTGCTGTAATGGATGGAATTATGATTTCAGTAATGGCTATGCTTCAGATTTTTCTTTACTTTTAGACTTTAAAGAGTCTTATTGGTGTTTTACTTTTGTTAAATAACACCTATAAATTCCATCAATTATATTTTTTAATATTTTCACTTCATTTTTGCTTATTTTGCTTTATTTAGATTGCATGCTTGCAAAATTTAAATTTTTTTTATATTTTTTTAAAGTGGAAATCAAGAAATTTGCTTGATTTTTGGATAAAATATTTAATTTTCGATGAAAATTGCTTGTTTTTTTAAATTGAAAATTGGCGAGAAATGGAGCTTTTATAAATATGAAAAAGTAGCTTGAAGACGGGAAACTTGCTTGAATTTTGGGCTTAAATTGCTTGATTTTCGATGAAAATCGAGTTGCGCTAACATCTGCATTTCATTTCTACTGGGACTTTTCTTGTCTTTAAAACGCGTGTGATTGAGGTATTATTTCCGCCACGTGTGAGAAAAGAATGTGAGCGGCTGTACGTGTTCCGCAACCAATGTAGTAATGATCCCATGCATGAATACATTGACTCAGTTTGTTCATTTCATGATGCGCTGTGTATGCACGTGGAGGAACGGGAATTTGTGGAAATTATTATAGACAATCTTGATCCTCATGTACATGGTTTGTGTACACTGGTTGATGTCCCTACCACTCTTCGTAAGCTACGCCACCTTGCTAAGGATGTGCAGTCACGTTTTAAAGCCAGGCCGGAGCTCCGCGTGTTGGCGGAAGCAGGGGTGGGAGTGTGTCAGTCGGCGTGGTATCCATTTAATGTCAGACACGTAATGAAAATAAATCGATCAGGTGTGCGAACTGTTGTGTTCGTGGAGAAGTTGTGCATAAATGCAAAGAGGCTGTAAGACCACCCGCGATGCGGAAATGCTTAAGATGTTTTGAAGAAGGGAATTCCAGGGCCGCGTGTCAAAAACAGGGAAACGACAAGGGATCTGTATGAAACACAAACGTGGGTCTATCGGTCTAAAAACAAGGAAAATCCCGTTGACCTTGTCTAAGTGTATGCTCACCATTACATGTGCGGGGCATAACTTCCCGGCCCTTGTAGGCACAGGCACTACACATAGTGTTTTAAAGTCGTCCTTTTTAAATTTTTTGTTGCAACAAAATCATATCAATTTCATGTGTGTTGTCAAGGGAGGAAATGTGTATGTGTTGCAGACGGTATTGCCATTAAGTCAAGTGTTCAGGTTAAATTGCATTTTTTAATAGGGCGTTTCTAATGGACGCATCCATATTGGGCTTTTGATCATATTTCTTATGATATTATTATAGGGTTGGATTTTTTGGGAAAATCAAGAGCTTCAGTGAACTTGGATGAAGCTTCCGTACCATAGTTGATTAATACATAGGTTATGAAGTGCTCCTGGTATGGATTCGAACCCCTTCAGAGTAAAAATTTATTATATACAGGTATATTACTTGAGAAATGCATACTGATTCACGGTTTGCTTAGTAGAGAAATGTGTAAATTCGGTATGCTTTCTTAATGGAGAAATGTTTTAGCTTCACACAAAAACACACTTTTTTGTAGGCATTTCTATGTTGTTTCATGAGTCAATAATTTTTCTCTTTTGTTACAGATCCAGAGTTTGGTACGCGGGTTGGTTGCTGGTATTGGTGAGTAGATTCACTTTGAGGATGCCAAGGTCTGCCATTGTGAAGCATAGGCACAATACCTCGGGAACAGATAGCTCTTCTGACGCATCCAATTCAGAAAGTTATTCTGTTATGACTGGGTAAGAATCCTATTCAGATTCGTCGTTAAACATAGCATTGTCTCAAGATTTCGTCAAATGTACTTTTGGGTATGGCATTTGGACATAGAATCGTGGATACGCGAATACATAATGATAAATTAATAACAGATGCTGACAGATGAAAGGCATCTGTTCTGAATTTACCCAGAATGGCACAGAGGCCTTTCAAAATTTACGTGTCTGTAGTAGTTAAATTTTGTAAAAGCACACCCGCTGAGGAAAATGCTATCGAGACTTTCCATTTTTCGAGTAAAGCCAATCCCGTTCTTCATTCATCCGATGTTGGCGAAATTTACAAGGACAATATCATCCCTAATCTCACAACAAATATTAGTAAGTCTAATGCAAGATGTAGCAGCATGGGGACTGAAACTGCTATTGCAAATGGATGTTCACATTTCGCAATACAGATCATTCACATAGAAGTGCTTCTCTTATAAAGAATTCTAAATTTACTATCGTTAGGAAAGCTTGCATTAATGTGCATTGTGCCGAAGATGAGTGCTGCCTCTACACCATTCTGGCAAAATTATTTCCTGCCACAAACCATCCCAATAACCTATTTTTGTATCTAAAACCTCGCCAGGTTCTGAATACCAAGGGATTTTCGGCTCCTGTAGTGTTACGTGAGATCAAACAATTCGAGGACTCAATGAAATGTCCATTAATGTCTACTCTGTGTTAGACAAAGGTAGGAATATTGGTGACGAATCGTTCGATAGCACTAAGGAAGCGATTGTCATACCTATCCACATTATCCTGTGTCCTGTGCAATTTGATCGTCATGTGAATATGTTGGCCATTCGTGCTAGTGGTAATAATGCCCACTTCCATTTTGCAATGATAAAGAATATGTCACGACTGCTTACAGTAAATTGAGTGAGTGACAGAACAAAAAATATGTTTGTGATCGCTGCCTCCAATATTTCAGAACTGAGAAGAAGTTTGCAAACCATAACGATTTATGCCCACAACATGATGCTGTGAGATATACTTTCCGACTGAGGAAAACATGTACATTGAATTCATAAATATTCCCAGGCAGCAATGAATGGATTTTATTGCATTCTGTGATACAGAAGCTTATCTGACAACCATGTCCACTTGCTTTTCACGTAACTACAATAGCAGCACAACCACAAAGAAACATGTCCCATATGCTTGTAGCATTTTGCTCATGTGCTCTTATGATTCAAGTTTGTCACAGTATCACGAATTTGTGGGTGACGATTGCATGTATGAGATGGTTGTTAAATTGGTTGAATTGACAAAGTGGGTGGCAGACACATACAGCAAAACCATTTCAATGAAGTCATTGACAATAATTGAGAAAGCTAAGTTAGTGGCTCAAAGAAGTTGTCATATCTGTAAAACGCCACTCGACAAAGTTTTTGTGGTTGACCATTTGATGGGCGCAGTCAGAGGCCGCGCATACAATCAATGCAATTTGTTGTTCAGACTGTAAAAGAATCAATTTGTTGCTGTATTCCATTAACTGTAGAATTATGACGCCCACTTTCTTATGAAGTCATTGGCTCTGAGACACTTCACACAGCCCGCTGGATGCGTGGTAATCGAAAATCTGGACGAGATTAATGTGATTGCAACCACCTTGGAAAACCACAAATGCATTACCAAGCACATTCCTCATGGGAGAAGTTCGCAAGGAGGTATGCGAACTTTGCATTTGTGCTTCATTGACTCTTTTAATTTTATAAGTGCATCTCTGTAAACATTGGCAGGAAATCTGACTTCTGTCCGGTTGAGTATCACCTGTTCACATTTTCCAGGTTTGGTTTGGCTCAAAGAAAGGGAGTATTTCCTTATGAGTTGGTTAGGTCCATGGTATGTCTAAGTCATACCTCACTCCAACCCATGGATGCATTTCACAATGTAATGAAAGGCGAGGGCATTAGCGAGGCAGATTATGCTCATGCTCAATCTGCGTGGAATGCATTCAATTGTCAGAACTTGCTAGAATATGAAATTCAGTATTTACTTGTGGACACGGGTTTGTTGGCTGATGTATTTGAAAATTTCAGGACTGTATGTTTGGCAGGATATGGTCTTGACCTCACAATGTATGTGATAGCTCTCTCTCTCGCTCTCTCTCTCTCTCTCTCTCTCTCTCATGGGATGCCCTTTAGCTCAAAACAGGTGTGTGGTAGGAGCTGATCATTTTAACAGACATGTAGCTTTTAGTGGAGCGTGGAGTCAGGGGTTGTATACCCAGGTTTTCAAAAGGCATGCAAAGTCAACAACATTTATTTGGGAGAAAAATGTAATCCCAATGTGATAGAGTAGTACATTTGTTTTTTTTTCGACGTAGATGGCCTGTACAGTCACATGATAAAATGCAAGCTACCTGTTGGGAATTTTGAGTGAGTTGAGCCAGAATTGTTTTCAATGTGGAATTTTTCCAGAATCGCCAATGATGGAGACATATTTTTTTTCTCGCAGAAGTGAGTTTATCTTTTCCGAATGAATGTCATGATGCTTTAGCTGATCTGCCTCTTGCCCCAGTACCTGCCATACCTCCGAACAGTAAAATTGTGAAATTACTGTTAACTCTTGTGCCGTGGAAGAATTATTTGTTGGGTATGGTGAAACACAGAAGCACTACTTGAGGTACAGTGCCAAACTCGAGTCTGTTCACCTCATTTTGTGCTTTGACAGAAGGCTTGGATAGTTCCATACACCACATTCAATATTCGGAAACATGCTCAAGCGGCGAATGGTTTCGAAAAATTGTTTTTTTTTAAATTGATAAACAACTCAGTATATGGAAAGACTTTGAAGAATGTCCATCGTGAAAGTAACATCAGAGTCGTATTGCGGTATTACACTATATAGAAGGCAGAAGAACTGATCGGGTGACCTACCTTCAAGCAAGGCAAATCCTCGATGAAAATATAGTCCTGATCGAAATGGAAAATGTCTCTCTTACATTCAAGAAGCCTTTGTACACTGGTGTTGCCATTTTAGACTTATCCAAATGATGCCTTTATGATTTTCACTGTAATTATATGTCTCAGAAATTTCCTCACCAGGCCTTACATCTTATATATTGCGATACCGATATTGATATGTACAAAATTCATTGGCATGATGTGTGCGAGAGTATTGCCCCAGATTTGGTTACACAATTTGATACTCCCAACTGTGCCAGTTAATCCGCAAAAGTTCGCATTGGTGAACAAAGGCATTACAGGAGTTATGAAGCATGAAAGTGCTGGTCGCATCATCACACATTTTGCAGGGTTACATCCTATACTTTACTCATACGTTTTTTTTAATGAACAGTGTGCAGAAAGCAAAGGGGATAAAGCCTAACATGTTGCATTATCTCCTGTAATTGGGTTAATTGGAATGCCTAAAGCAAAATTCAGAGGTTATGGATCCCAATATCACTTCCGTTCGCAAGGTCGTGATGTCTGCACCGAACGAGTAACAAAAGTCTCCTTGTCAAGTAATGATGACAAAAGGTATGGCGGACCAGAAAACGTGTCGACATTGCCATTGGGACACTAGATGATACGTGCATGAATTTCCACTCTACTTGCCAATATTAGCCAACCTGACAATCTGCCAGCCATACCATCTGCCAACCCATCAGCTACAAAGTCAACAACCTCCAAATCCACCATAACTGATAATCACCTGTCATTCGCTGCAAGGGTCTACCCAGTATTGCCACCATCTCACAGGCGTGGGACCATCATATCCATCTCACTGTTAGACCATCTACATGCTAAACAACCGTTTTCCTTATTCACTATCCAACAGACCTGACTTAACAACATTCAACAGTGAGCTCAATGGATAGTGGTGAAAGTGGGGCCTCCAGCGTGTATAACCCAATTGTGACATAACTGAAAGTGATGCAAAGTGCTTTACGCGAATGTATCAATTTTAAATAAATAGAAGTAAAAGAGACACCACAAATGTGTTCCTGTACATACAAAAAGAGTAAATAAAAGTTATATATATATATATTGAGAAAGAACTGTGATATAAGAAGACAAATATAATTATATTTGAGATGTGATGTTTATAAATGTGTTAGGAAAATGTGTCGTATATGTAAAGTTATGTAAATTAAGTATGCTCCAAAAGAGCAAAGTAAGAAGAAACAAATACATTTTTTAAAATGATAATGAACATTTTTTATAATTAAATGATCTATGCTCCAGAACAATAATGTAAAAAGATGTACGCAATTATTTAAAGAAGATTGTGAGAACAGTAATGTAAAAAGAGGTTAATAATTATTTTAAGAAGATTGTGATTTTTGTTTATATGTGCAAATATTGTGGTTAGTGGAAAAAATGGACACTGATTGCTTGTTTCAATTATTATCTACGTCACCTCCAAATAGAGTGAACACATGTAGCTATAATTCAGTCACTCTAGAAAATAGTAAGTAAATATGTAAGCAAATATAAATAAATGTGTTGTAGTACTTTAACAACCAAGAGTACTTACTTTAAACACACAAGAGAAAAAAAGTCAGTCAAACATGTGCAGTGCGAAAGAAATAATTATGAAACCCCAGATCTTGCCAATATGGCCGCCATTTTTAATATAATACTGATGTGTGAAAGAAATAATAAAATAGCTCTTGTGAATATGGTGCTGGGGGTATTAAGCACATGCATGTCTTAGAATCAATAATCAATGAATTATTGATTGCTGCATATGGAATTGTGCACTCTCTCTGAACATGCAAGTGTGTGTAATAAGTTATTGCATTATTATATTTAATTAATCAAATTATGTACTCTATTTTCATGTACTACGCATATGTACTTGTATCCCCATCCTCTAAACCTGCCAACCTCATCAGAGCTCATCTGCCTACAGTTCCCGATCTAACAACATGTGTACTTGCTCTCTCTGTACATGTAATAAGTAATTCATTGCTGCATGCACAATTGCACAATTTAATAATTGTTTACTAAGTGTGCGAATATATTGTCTCTATCGTATGCAATACCTCCCCACCCCCTATTAGTCATCCAAATGCATTTCCCTACTACCTCCCAGACAGAAAACACCTAACCACACCCTCCATTCTACTCATCTGCTTCCAATTCTCCGCCAATCAACATGTGTACTTGCTCTCATTGCTCATTGTGCACAATAAAATATAAGTACCCTCCCTAACCAAGCACCAGTTGCTGCAATGGTCCAACTTATTGTCCACCGACTCCATGGCGCTCGCCAGAACACCTCTTCAAATCTCCGGCACACAGGGCAATGAGTGAAGTGGCAGGAGTAAGTACACGTGCAATTGGAATTTCACTGCATTTTAATTATAGTTAGAATTTTAATTGATTATACACCATAATTAACCAGTGGGAAGGGGGAAGTGCAACTGCATTGCTGCTATTTTGAATAAATTAAGTCAAGTAAGCCCATGCACCCACTATTGTATGATTATGGGGTGGGGTGGAGATGGTGAAAGCGGTCAGGCAATAACTCTCTGGGGGGTACATGTCGCTGGCCTGCATCTCCAAGTCCCGGGAGAGGGAGGGGAGGAGGGGTACACATGGCTTACCAAGAGCAACCCCAGGATGAACTCACTGCCATTTTGAATAAATTATGTCGCAGTACTATCTACCTTCCCTACTAATTGGTTTCCATACCAGAAGAATTGATCGACAATATATTTCTCAGCATGGCCACCTGTTGTACTACATATGTCGGTGATTGGTTGAACCATGTGACTCTTATGCCAGGTTGCACCATTAAGACTTCCGATCCGGGATCAGCAAATGCTAGTTCAAAAATAATCCAAGGAACACAGCTGTAAATGTTGCACCACCAAGGTATCCGCTTATTTGACCTCGTATCACGTGATCTCTGGTTCATGGGTACAAAGTGGCAACAGTGGTACGAAAATTGCTGGTCTCTTTTTATTGGCTAGAAATGTGTGATGTCATAGATCCAAAGAGGATTGTTTTATTTTCAGTATTTATTTTTAATAGGTGAATTGGCTGTATTGTATAATCGTGTTTATTTATTTTCAATCATGGAGCAGACAAGAATTAACTTTTCCAAGAAGGAAAAAAAAAAATTATTGATCTCGCCCAAGAAAAATTTTGGTTTTCGAAAGTAAATTCACGGTTGCCGTTTATTTAAAGTAGGGAAGTCTTGCCCACATGTTCAAAGCATTATCGTCATTATCAGACTCCGTTTAACTAAAATACTTGCACATAACCTCAATTTAGCACAGCTTGTCAATCTTTTCTGTTCACATCATGAAACTGTAATTGAATTTCATGCATGTACATGAAAATTTTATGCCATTTTCAAATAAAAACAAATAATCGGTCATGTTTATTTCATCATCACATAACCTATATTCAGCACATGCTTCTATTCTTCTCAGTTAACTTAAACACTTAAATATACATTTTATGTGCCAAAAAAAAGCTTAAATACCGCATATTTGAATATTCGTACAATTTTAAAACAAATCTGCTTTTCAATACAGGCCTAAATATGACATTTTCAAATAAAGTACTGGTATTTTCTTGATCCGAGATCATCATTATGGACCGCAAAAATGCACAGTTCAAGGCGAGGTTCAAATTTATCTTTGTTCAGCGTGCAACAGTAAAATGTGCTGAACCAGGATCAAGCTGGTATTTGATACTAGATCATTGCTGAACCTCAATGATACAACCAGGCATCGTCTCGGATGTCATATGGTCTACTACTGTCTATATGGACTATTAAGTGTATATTAGAAAAAAAAATCTATTTGGAGTGTTTTGGACATGCTGGCGAACTAAATGATATAATCCTTGAAGTTTAATGCCTATAGTTTAGTACGATTATCACAACAATTTAAGTTGACTGTGTCCACTGCAGATAATGTAAAATGTTATAAAGTTTGCAAAAATATAAAAATCACATGAAAAGATGTAAAGAACTAGGAAGTAACAGTAATAAACGGTCTAACTGACACAATGGAAAAACTACTCAACTAAAAGCATCAATAAAAATCAAGTGTGGTGAAAAACCAATAAAATTCTAATAGCCATTATTAATTATATAACATATATTTGACAATCATATGTTAATAATTTAACTGTCTAGTAATAACGATCTTAGTCGAAAAATTGAATCATAATGACAAAATATACATAGCATTAAAATACTAAGAAATATGAATGCAGGAGAGGACATCAAACGACAAAAGAATTCAAAATTGATACGAACAAAACTCGTACTTGGATGGCAAACGCAATAAAGGCAAAAACATATGACGTACTCTGTTTCGGAGCCTTGATTCTCCTCCCATCCCCTTGACTCAAACGCGAGACACTAGATGCCAAACAATTGTAGCAGACTACAACTGATGCAGAAAAACTGAGGTATATAAACAATCGAAAGAGTCACTCCGAGCTAACCACCAGAAAGGACGAGATATTGGTTTATTGGGGAGTAATGGTGCCTGCTTATTGGTCAGAAAGGCAGTTATCACGGTTTACAGACTGTTAGAAGGGAATTAAGTTATATTTAATTGCACCTGTTTCTTTTGGGTTAAAGCGATTCAATTAATTATGGGTATTGTAACCAAATGTTTTTAATTCTTGACACTACTACGTTATTGCAGTTGATGAAGTTCGATTCCTTGATTTTACTTTTAAGGCATGCTTTTTATCAGTTTGCAAATATTTTTGATTTAGATTAGTATATTTGTTTAGAGTCATGTTTTTCCAGTCTCGATTTCCATAATACTTTATGTTTTTGTCACTGCAATGCTCTTTGACAACTGCTGACTGCGAGTGGCCCTTTGTACACATTGTCGCATTAACAAAGTCTGAAAAATACATTCACATGTGTGTTGTGGATCGGCGAAAGTTCTCAAAATTGTTTAAGTTTTATTAATCGTACTGTAGTGCTGGGTTCAAAGGCTGGCCAATGTTGTGTTGCTTGGCTACTCTGGGAAATTTTTTTAACAATCCTGTGGTAAAGGTCAACTGTTGCATAAATTTCGAGAAAACCGTTTCTTGATGAATTTTCATCGTTAACAACTGCCGAGCAGTTCTTGATTAATGTGATATACCCTTTTATATACGTTTCTCCAATGAGTGAATACTCTTGGCACAGCGCCTAGTGCTACTTGAGTAGTTGGGTGTGGAAATCAAACGCTTGTCAGTATGAGCTTGTTTCTGATGCGCTGTGGTGACATGCGCAATAGTATTGCGCATGCCAGCACAGACAAAATAATAGGCCTAATTATTTGTGCACAACACAATATTTTTTGTTTTGTTTTGAAAATGCATAAGAAGCTGCTTTGAAGTGGGTCACAAGTGGCCAATAGCTGGGTTGTAAGGGGGCAAGTAGCCTGGCTACAAGTGGTCAACAGTTGGCTGACGACAGTTGGTGAACTAATGGCAGGCCAGTAGCGCTAGTGGGCCACTGCTGCCACTCATGGCCCACTGACGATGCTGCGCCGGCACGATCTGGGTACAGTTAGCCACGTAGGATCGAGCAACTTATGGGCTGATTGTATTTTATGACATGGAAGTTATCTAAAGACAGACCCAAACGTCGCCAACTGCACAAAACTGTCAAGAGGCATCATATGGCCCACCTGCATCTGCGGGTTCACTACGGAGTTCGATTATGGAAACCGTTTGTGAGCTGCATGTGTACAAACAGTTTTTCTACTTGGATGGCTGCCTGTTATTCAAGTGGGGTCGTTTTTTCCTGTGTCTCATATGCATAAAGCACCAGTGTGCCTTACGCAGATACTGTAATTCAATAAGAATATCTCATGCTTGCCCGCAGAGCAGTCGATATACTTGCTGATGCACTGGCCTTACAGAAGCTGGTACAAGAGCAAATACGACAGCCGGTATCGCGTGATATCAGCTTAACTCAGGACTGGAAGAGGCTGTGTCAGACGACCTGCTTCAGCAAACTTGCCAAGAGATGAGTAAATGAACAACTAGTGTAGTGGGACTCTTCATCTTAAGCGAAGCACTGAAATAAGTGAAATGTCATGTTAGTCTTGCTTCATTTCAGCTTGTGAAATTTCGTCGCTACAAAAGCTGGTAGTTGAGAAAGAAAAAGTTCGTGTGCCATTTGACTACCATCATCTGTTTAGAGACTGTGGCATTTTACCTCAGGGAACATATTCGGCACTGAAACAAAATGTCATGCAAACATTAGCCCGCTCGGTTATAGTGTCACAACATCGCTTTAAGACAGTTACAGAGAAAGGCATTCCTTTAACATACTGTAGCTGTAAAAGTGTTATTTTAATACGAAGTTACTTTGGCCTTCAGAGGTAACCTGTTCCACGGGTGAAAAAATTGCATTTGCACTCACTGCCATAAAAATTAGCAGGCCCTGCAAAATCATTCTGTGACCAAGAAACTTTGTATTAGTACATAGGCACGTCGATGGATGATATACAAAGATTAAAGTTTCGTACAATAGATGTGTACACCATGACTCCTGATGTTTTAATATTGTAATTTCTTCTTTCATTTTATGTACAGTAACACTAATAAAATTACGTTTGAATCAAATTGGTTCTTATTTGAGCACACTATTTTATAACAAAAAGTGTATGGCAGAATTTGGGATAGATACAGTAATGATTCACGAATCCGAAATTTGGTAAAGCGCCATGAGCATAGGGTGAGAATAGAAATATGAATTTATTGCATTAGGAATGGGTGGCTGCCAAGAATCTATAAACTGAAAAATTTAAAAATTGAGGCAATAAAATTGAGATGCTATATTTCTATAATTATATCATGTCAGATGTAACACTTGTAATTTTAATAGTATGGTAATTATGAATTTTTTTACAATTGTATGTGAATTAAGTTTGTTGCCAGTATTGCTGTCAATGTTTTGTTTACATACCAGAGAGGTTTTATTTTAGTGTGATTAATATCTGAAAGAATTTTATTTTCGCTTAGAGAATGAAGGTTGTGAACATTTTATTTATGTAATACCAGGCGACACTAGCTAGCCAATGAAAAATTTTAACTTTTAAAGTAATAATATTGCAAATTTTACTTTATTCTGGAAGTTATGTTTAGAATAAAACAAATGCAAAAATGGAAAGGAGGAGGAAGATGAATTTTACGTGAGGACTGGTAGCTAGGATTTTACTATAATGTTAGCTTACACACGAGTCTGTCGTCCTCAAAGCAGGCTTGAACGACATACGTAGACATGTACAGTAATCTCAAGAAAGGAAGAGGCCTTGTCCGGACTGCTTCGTGATTAAATTTAATAATTAGAGTTCGCCTCCTACATATGTGTAATATTATTGTGCACATGGACTGTAGAGGCACACGATAAAACCCGTGAGCTTTAATTGAGGGAAGATCAGAAATAGAAGAGGACTCGCTACAACTGCAGAGATTTACCTGTGTTAGACTTCATGGAGCAGCCTTCACTACTATCTTTTTTTTTAACAGTTTTCATATAAGTTGAAGTAAATTTATAACATCGTGACGCTCTTGTCATTAATTAACTGCCATGGACGTAATAGTAGAGAATTAATGTTAAATGACTAGGTGGTTCGGCCTGCACATTTATTTTAAAAAGCAATTTTCCTTGTCGCTAGTTTGTTTACTACGTTCTGAGATTTATGATTGTTAATTTACTGAACCCATAAAATGTAATGTGATTCATGATATCCCCTTTCAGCATATTTATCATTAAACATATGCATAAACAGAGCTGTCACTGTTGTCCATTTAGTAGGTATGTTGAGAGAAGTTAGAAGCTGCAATGTCTATGTTGCGTCACTTGTGGTTTTCAGATTTATACTATTTGGTATTAATTATCTCTATAAGTGGGCAGAGAATATGATTCAGCTCATAATTCAGCAAGAGCTAGCTGAGGCAACCGAAACATTAATATCACATATTTTATCATATATAAAATATAGTACATAATTATTTTACGTGCAACTATAGGTGCGTCCATCAGAATAATGCCATATTCCAATTCTTTCGTGTTACAACTCGTATATGTCAGATTACATAATTATTTGTATGCCGTACACGGGGCTGTTTTATGTAATACATGATAAGTTACACAGGAATAAATAATAAAACATATATAACGTCGGCATTGTTACATGTAAACGCCTGGTGACCCCTTCACCATTCACCCCAGACGGCATCGAGACACAAGAACTGAGTCAGTGAGTGTTAAGAGTCGGAGCCGACCACGAAGCAGAAGGCAACAAATCAGACCTGGCCTAGAGGAGCTCTAGGCCCTAGCAGTAATGTGTTTATTGGTGAGCATAACTCGTGTTGCAGTAGTGTGTAATGTTACTTCACGAGTCCCCTGTTACCAACCATATTAATGTAAGAATTCTGGCAAGGTTAGGGCTAAAGTCAGTCAACCTTATCGAGTACAGATTAAGAGTAAGCATTGAGAGTAATTGTTCATGTCATGTTGTTTGTATTGTAAAGATTCAAATAGTATTGCTGTTTCAATAAAAGTATTGTTCAATCCAGCATTCTCTCTTAATGGTTTAGCCATCGATAGCTACGTCCATAGTAACACTTTCCCTCCTACAGTGTTTGTATTGTAGTTGAAGATTAACTTATACTGGCAGTAATAGTAGCAGAATTAGAGAGAAAAGGAAGGATTGTTGCTCTAGTGGAGTGCCTCACGACCCACCTTGCACTTAGGAAGGAAGGATTGTTGCTCTAGAGGAGTGCCTCACGACCCACCTTGCACTTAGGAAGGAAGGAAGGATTGTTGCTCTAGTGGAGTGCCTCACGACCCACCTTGCACTTAGGAAGGAAGGATTGTTGCTCTAGTGGAGTGCCTCACGACCCACCTTGCACTTAGGAAGGAAGGATTGTTGCTCTAGTGGAGTGCCTCACGACCCACCTTGCACTTAGGAAGGAAGGATTGTTGCTCTAGTGGAGTGCCTCACGACCCACCTTGCACTTAGGAAGGAAGGATTGTTGCTCTAGTGGAGTGCCTCACGACCCACCTTGCACTTAGGAAGGAAGGATTGTTGCTCTAGTGGAGTGCCTCACGACCCACCTTGCACTTAGGAAGGAAGGATTGTTGCTCTAGTGGAGTGCCTCACGACCCACCTTGCACTTAGGAAGGAAGGATTGTTGCTCTAGTGGAGTGCCTCACGACCCACCTTGCACTTAGGCGAGTTTCCTAGTTTTCTTTAGAAAATTCACTTGTGTTTTGCTTAGGGAATTGTGCGCAGTGTACAAGGCAAATGTTCTACTTTCACATGTGAGAGCGCCTCACATTTATCACAATGCGCGAATGCGTCAGTACTTCCTGTTCTTTAATGTGTATTTCAATACCTATTACATTTTGTGTTGTTTATGTAAAACTAGACCCTTATTCACATTCGACTACCCTAATTGTTCTAATACAGAACACACTTATCTATTTTTTTATTAGTGCCAGTAAGCATAACAGCTGTTACTCCCAACGAGCATAAGGCACGCGCGGTAAGCGATAGTTGAGTGGGCCAGTACATCACATGCACATCAGCAGCGTGCGTAGGAGACCTTGCCAGACTAGCACTTGGCGTCATGTCGCGCTTCCCGCTCCCTTCTAGTACTGCTTGTATTTTAAGTATCGTAGTTTAACACATGTAACTTGCTTTTAATGCATGTGGAACACCCTGTTCCCTTAGTTGCGAGAAAAAACTCCACTCGTGTGTGTGCTTTGGAGTACTTTCTACATTCCTTACCTTCTACATATAAGTGCATGCCAACAACACAGTGCACATTCTTTACAAATACATTCACACCCAACACACTCTCTAGTACATGGAAATGCTTCTTCTGTGTCAAAAATCATTAAACGTGCACTTCTCGACAACAGTGAACTAGAGAAAGCTTTAGACCTACATGACAGACAAAGAGCACTCATTCAGCACACAGGACAGAGCACTCCCAATGACATACAGAACCACAACCTACACCTCTCATTTAACACTACCTCAGTACATTATACACACACCACTCCCCCACCCACACAAGACACTGCACCAATAGTTTCTCATTCACCGAACACAGACTCAAGAGTTCCTTGGTTTTGACCATTACAAAGAAATTCCGTTAGAATCATTACTTATGGAAGCCTTTTAACCCCCCCCCGCCTCTTCCCACAACTACGTCAACACAGCTCTACGCACTACACATCTCACCACAACCAACATGGCTAACCCGAAACCACTACAAATTGTAATTGTGCAACCTGAAAAACCACCTTTGTTTTCTGGTACGAAAAGCGAAAACATTATTGAATTTCTTGAAGGATTCGAAGAAATAGCCTATATAAATGGTTGGTCTGAAGCACACAAGTGCAAACATATTAAATTTTATCTACTTGGCAATACCAAACACACATTAAAAAAACTCACTCAAAACTACTAACAGCCAATCGCATGGCAGGAATTAACCACGGGTGTTCAAAGATACATTTACTAGTGCAGCTGATACTGCACGCTTCAAACATCTGATTTACTCCAAGCAACAAACCATCGATGAGGACATGCTCCATCATATAGAGACACTCAAATACTATTGGGGCAAATACAACCACACCATGACTGACCAAGGTTTTCTGAACGTAATTTGTAAATATCTTTTGCCATCTGTCGCAGATAAGTTAGTAGGTCTGCCCAATGAAACCTTGCCCCAATTGTTAGCCAACATTAAAAGGATAGACATTAGGCTCTATCGTCATCAACAAATGCTAACCCAGGCACGTTCGAACCCAGAATCCGAACGCCTTTTGGCTGAGATCTCTAAGCTCAAACAAGAAATTGCACTGCTTTCTCTGGGTCAACTCAGAAATACCACACCCCAGGTAACTAACATTGCGTCCTAGAACCAGTACAACACATTTTGCTGCCAATCAAATTGCGGTGTCACACCACCACACCGTGCTTAATACAACTCCTATTACCCCAGACACGGATACCAACACAACAATCAAACCTCTTCCAATCTCAACATCAACCCTTCCAACACCAGAGAATACCGGGATTTTCACTATTCACCAAGAGGTATGCCTAATTATCATGGCCGCGCCAATGACAGAACTTTCTTCCCACAAAACGTTCACCACTCCCTGCAGTACACCAAAGCCAATACTGTCACTACACGGGGGCGTGGATACAGAGGAGTTCAATCGGGACATTACACGTCAAAAAACTTCCCTACATGGGGATAGAGCATGCTACCCCCAACGACAACAGCCCCCGGGTTCGGGAAGCATGCAGGGTGTTTTTCAGTAAAGTAGTACCAAATAGGATGTACACTGAAATTGCAAGATTTAACACCAAAGGTAGTAACTGTCAAACCCATCCAACACCCTCCGTCCTTAAGAAAGTTAATGTTGTCCCACCAAACAGTTAACATGAAGTTAAGTCAGCAGTACATTTCACGACGCCAAAACTCCCGTCTACCGCTGTTCGGCCAGGCAAAGTTCAGTCTCCGCCGGTTATAAGTAAACCATCGGTGAAGCTGGCGATTACAGTTCAGACAGGTAAAGTGACGACACGAGAGACAGTGTGCCTGCAACCGATCTCAAGTGAGAATCGCAAGTGCATCATTTCCCTCCGTCGCGCGCCTCAACCCGATGTTGCCACACCATCACAGAAGCGCGACCAACATTGTGATGTTGCCACAGGTAACCAAGTTCCTGCCGACACGTAGAAAGTCGCCGGGCCATGTAGTCTTGCACACGACACCTACGCCTTATACTTTTATGTGGGCCATAAAAGCCGTAATTGTGATCTATTCCCCCAGCAAAAATTCGAGTTTGCGACAGGTTGGGGACCGGTTTCGCCGTTTCAAAAACAAATTTGGCCTGACAGAGAAAACTGTTTTTGCACAGTTAACACTGCTCCTTGCTTTCCAAACACGAGGAGCGAGGCCTGCAATGACAAGTTTTTGTTGAAAAACAAGCTTAGCTTGGCCGTGTCTCAAACTAGTTCACATAAACAAACACACGCAATTTGTCTGTCAGTATGTACGCCTCCTCACTGCGACACCTCGCGTACTTATAACAATTAAAGGGAAGCAATTTTTTTGCAGTTAGATACTGGATGCTCATGCAGTAGCATCACTAGTACGGTTATATCCACTCAGCATCTTTACCTACTTAATGAAGAAATCACAATAATTGGGGCAATATCCATTTTATCACCTCCTAAATTTGAAACTACAATCAATTTGAACATCAGTGGATAGATGCTATCCTCAACAATTATGGTAGTTGACAATCTTCAACAAGACTTCATTTTGGGTATTGATTTCATCGAACGCTACGATGGTATACCTGTTCTCCAAAATAATATTATCTTCGTTCATTCACATGACCCAACAAAGTTACGGAAATACCCATCGCCTCGGAATTTTCACATTTATGATCTTACATCCATCGAACACTATTGCCATGCCTTAGACATGTTTGACTCTCTTGATCTGTCGCAATGGCCTCACATAAATAATAACCTCTCTGCCGACCAAACACAGTGCATTACTGACATTATCAGTAAATACCACGACAGGTTCGCTAATACGATCCTATAGTTATCCGAAGTCAAAAATTTCGAAATCAAATCGGATTTAACCACTGACAAACCCATTGCGACCAGATCATACAGAATTATCCCAAAGGTTCGCGATGAAATGTTAGTACAAATTAATGACATGGTTAAAGCCGATATTATAAAGAAAGCGGTTCTCCATATTCTGCATGAAGCCTTGTGATCTCAAAGAAAAATGGCGGTTTATGTTTTCTCACAGATTTTAGCAAACTCAATCAATATCTCACTAGGGTGCAATATCCATTACCTTGTGCAGAGGATATTTTAAATGCCCTTCAACATTCTCGTTACATTACAAGCGTGGGCCTATTTTCTGGGTTCTATAGTATACCTGTTAGAGAGCAAGACCGATACAAATGAGCATTTAGAATTAACAGTGTAGGCTTGTTCCAGTAAAAAAGAATACCTATGGGCCTCTCTACCTCCCCTCAATACTTCCAAATGCTCATCAATACACTCCTAGGACCCTTGCATTGGACAGCAGCTATTGCATATATTGATGAAATTTTCATCTTGGGTAATTCGTTCGAAGAACACATTTCCAACATAGAAAAAGTTTTCCAACGTCTTCGTATGTTTAACATAAAGGTCAATACCAAAAAATGCTCGTTTGCTGAACAAACAGTAAAAGTGTTAGGTAACATAGTGACACCTAAAGATCTCTCTACCGATCCCATCAAAGTCTACGCGATCGAACAAATGGCTCCTCCTGCTAACTTAAAACAACTCCGTACATTTCTTGGCATGATGTCGTATCTCCACCGATATACGATGAATTATGCTACTATAGCACAACCACTCATCGAACTGACTAAACATACTATCCTATTTAAGTGGAAAGAAGGTCATCAACATGCTTTTGTTAATTTTAAAAGAGCCATTCTACAGGCTCCTGTTTAGCAAAGACTTGATGAGAACAAATAATTTATATTAGCCTGTGATGCAAGTAATGATGCGGTTGGTGGCACCCTTCTACAGTCTAAACAGTGCTATATATTTGCCTTTTCATTAAAAAATCTTTCAGTCCAGGAGTCGAGTTGGAATACTACAGACAGAGAACATGGCACTATTAGACACCTGTGCAACCATTTCCATCAGTATTTGTATGGTAGGCGATTCAAAATTGAGACTGATCACAGTAGCTTAAGATATTTGCACTCTGTGGCAGAGCATAATGTTCACATACAAAATATGGCCATAGCCCTTAGAAAATATGATTTTGAGGCATACATTGTTTAAGGTAAATTGAACACCCTCCCCGATGCCTTAAGTTGAATTATTGCTACCCCTCAAGTACATACTCAAACAATCACTGTCAACAACCATTATTATCATTTTAAAGAACACCTAATGATGTGTACTTCACTTTACAAGGCATTTTCTGAAGCCATTCTCCAAGATACTAACAAAGCCGACGAAATTAAGCAAACCATTGCTACATACACTAAATGCAGTGGCGAGGTACAGAAACACCACAAGACAACCTTCCAGCTATCAGTAATGTCCACCACAGGTATCTACCATTGCGGAAATCCGGGAATGTACCATGGTAAGCCGTGATTTGAGCTACCTACTTGGCACCGCAGCCTCCTGAGAGCACTACAGATATGGGACGTCAACATTCAACACTTGATTACTTGACAAAACATTGGAGATGTGTTACTTACATTCGAGAGACCACTTGTGCAGTTCATTCAGAAAGTCGTCAGGCATCTCCCCTCTGCTATCCCTCAGGGATCGAGCCCTTCCAAACAAACACATTTCCCATCAGAAAATTAACTAAACACTTCATGTTTGCAAATACTAGGGTAACTATGCAATGTGTTAATGAGTTATATTATTCTCATAAGTTAATAAATATAAACAATATAGCGAGGCGCAATTCATAAAGTTGAACTCGATGTTTTAAAAACATTACATATTTTCGAAGTAGACAATGACATTACCCGAAATATCGTGGATTTAAACTATGACGTTTAGGCGAAGTGAAACGAAACTAGGGAGTATGTATGATTACTGCAACACAAAATGCAATAGTGGCACAAGTGACACATTTGATTAACATGTAAATGTGATTTGGAGTACAAAACCAGTACTTCTGGTGTCTTTGGAAACTACTTTGTGTGCTCCTGTTATGTGACATGCTCCATGTTGGCTCTTTCCCCATCCAGTTTCCAGCTCTGTTCCCTTTCCACTACATTTCCCCTCCAACTGCGCCACAGCTTGGATAGAGGTTATTTAAGCCCTTGCGCGAAAGTTTCCCCCCCTTTCCACCTTAGCGAGTGTGTGCCAACATCTTTAATCGTGTGCCTTATACACTCGTCATGTTCTTCGCCAATGAATCTGTTATGAGTTCGGAGGTATGTGAGCTCGTGCATTTGAATCCGCACTTTCCTATGCCAGGGTTTTGACCAACTATGTTCGTCCTCGCATGCTGCTTCAAATAAAGTAAGATGAGGTGCGAGCGTAAGATGTTAGGAAATATTTTTCCGTAGGAAATTTATCATAACTGTAATATAGCGACATAAGGGTTGCAATTCGAAATACTTTTGGTGTGCCGGTTCTAAATTTTCAATTTAGGCTAAACTTAACTCTACTCTGCACACTATGTGTTTTGCAAATGAAATGTACCATGTAGTAGTTGCTGCGTTCCACAACTTCCCGCGGCACAAAGTTTATTTGGATTGTTATTGGTGTGGTAAAAGAAGATCAAAAAATACAAGTCTATGCCAAAAATTTATTTTGTCTAAGAGTTTAATGAATTTCTTACAGTCTATCCACTTTATTAATCACAATTATTGGTGTATTAACTAGTTTACGAATTGTACACTACCAAATATCATCACTCATTATATTCAAGTTAATCATGTTGTTGAATATTTGACATGCGTTAATGAAAGGTAGCAGAATTATTTTAAAGTTATTTAAAAGTGGCAGCGTACAGTTCAAGTACCTATTTTAAAATATGTGTTTTCGTTGGGCGGTCAAGCACTTTATATCTAATCCCTACTACCCTAAGGGTAATCAGGTTGAAAGTTTAATAAGAATCTTAAGGCTTGTTTAACTATCTTTCATAACCAGGACCATGCCCTGTGGGATTATGACTTGGACCTTATATTAGTGTTGGTTTTAATAGCGCCGTTCACGATTCTTCTGGAGTTCAACCTTCGCTCCCATTCCTTTGCCGTCCTCTCGGTCAAACTTTGTTGAATGTCTGGAATATCCCTCCCCTTCCTTCCCCCCTTGGTGACGCTGACCAGGATCATCTTCTCGAGGATGTTCACCACAGTCTTGGTGCAGTGAAGCTGCATGTTACAACTTAATTGGACCAGGCTAGAGTTCCGATTTCTTTTAATGTAAGGACCTGGTTCTATGTCGGAATTTTGCTCTCGCCGACCTGGGAACGAGCTTAACAGGGGAGTTGATTCGGAAGTTTGCTGGTCCGTATCACATGCATTAGTTCCTCGCTCCCAACACTATTAGCTTAGTTAAGCTTGATTCTAGTAGAGTATTCCGTAATGCACATGGGTATCATTTAAAATTGTATGTTCGGATATAATTTGGTTATTGTAATTTTTTTCTATATTTGCAGTTTGTTGTATTTGAGTTTGTTTTAACCCCCTAGTCCTTCCTTTCCTTGTGTCTTTCTTTGCATTCTACCCTTGAATGTTTTGTTCATTTTTGCATGATTCCTACCTCTCTCATTGAGGTGTGCTGAGCTGTCGCCCCATTGCTGCTTTGCCATAGCGGAGTTGGATGAAAGTGTGGACTGCTGGTTGCTGCCCCGCTACTGTTAGCAATCTACCCTTTCGGCCGATGTTCTGCCGACTCATACTCAGAAGAGACTTAACTGCTTTGTGCCTTTCTGCACTTTAGAACTGATCTGCATATTGTCCCCAGAGACTTTCTTCATCAAGATTGTTGGGTATTTATCACCTACTTTATACATCTGAGTTGGAGACCAGGACTGTCTATATGTCTTCGAATCTCTTTTTTTTTTTTTCTACTTCTGTGAATCTGTACTTCTACTCTTCTTGTAAACTGTGAAGCTGTGTACTTTATTTTACGATGTGTGCTTGCAGTTTTAGGTTGCCAGGGGGAAGATTTTGGGGCGGGGGTTGCGACAGTAGTGCCATCGCAGGACCTTTTCTAGCTAGGTGCCTTCATCCGGAGGCCAACTCTTGCACTCCTCGACTCCCTTCCCTTGCTTATTTCTCCCTCTCCTCCTTTACCATGCCTTCTCCTCCTTGGAGCTTGGAAAACTGAGCGTTATGTTCGGCGACACTCGTTTAGTTCAACTTCAGCTGTCATCGACTGAACTTCGATCTTCATGATGGACGAGGCTCTCAACCACAATGTAGTTGAATGAAGTACTGATTAGCCATTTCGAACGGCATTTATAGAGGTAGTAATTTCACTTCTGTATATATTTACAATGTGATTTGTAATCAAATACACGATGACCAGTAAACAGTGAGTTACGTTCACAATGCTGTAATGTCAATGTTTAATAACTTTGCATGACGTTTTCGTAGCTGAGTTGCAGGTTTGCAGTTTAGTTCTCTTTCTTTCAATTTTGTATTTCTGGTACTACATTGGGTTAACTGTATATGTTTTTGAGTTTTTTAAATTTAGCCTTTCAGTTCCACATGTTACATTTTGCCTGCAACCCGAGTTTAGTCCTACATTTTTTTTAGTCAAATTCAACGGCGCACTATGGGGTAGCTCATGCGTGGCTTTGTGATATTCTTGATTCCTGTTTACGTGTAATGCATTTTACGTCGGTTTGAGTGGAAGTTAATACGAGCAAATCGTCTCTGCCGACGTGTTTTCTTTTATTGTAACATTTTATACGAAGTTTTTAATGTGTACATTTTACATGAGGAGTAAAAAAATTAGGCTGAACAATGCAGCTCTTGCTCATTCTTGTTATCCATGTATTCTAAACTAGCGAACCGCCAGGGTACAATTGAATTTTTTTTCTGCCTGCGCAGCGGGTGAGTCTGCGCGCTCGCCTCGTACACCTTCTCCCTTGCACCTGTCATGCAATCGCATCGCCACACCAGGCGCTATCATCCCACTCACATATAGGTCTGCGCACGCGTCTCTATTTTAGAAATTACTTTTTTACAAAACTTTTCATAACTTTTAAAATACTAGCGATAGTTGTATGATCTTAAGGCCCTTTCTTTTCTACTTTAAAAAGTTTTAATAATGAATCAATTAGTTTTGATAAAGATTAAGTTATTTATGGTTAGAACAGACAGTGAATTTTGCGTCTGTTTCTATTGCATAATTTAAATTGTAAATATGCTTATTACTACTTATCTATTAAATATAGATACATGCTACTGCTGAATTTTTTGTAGATCATTTAATTTACACAATTTTTTCGTACGTGATTTTCTTATTATCTCTTAAGGATTAGACAACGTATCCCCTGAAAGTCTGCTGGTGACAAACTTTTTTCCCGACTTGATTTGCTAATATGGTTAATGCTCAGCTCATATAAGTACTATGGCAATTTTTAATACACCTAAAACTTTCTCGATAAATGCATATCATAACAGTAAAATCCGTATCCAAATCCGTTCAGTGGTTCTCGATATTAGCGGAGTCATACAGCAGACATGCCCCAGAGACTTCCTTTTATACTATGTATTGATTAGATTGCAATCAAGTCTTGTATTCATAGTAAGTTTTCGCGGCTCGTTGAGGTTGAGGTTGAGGTTGAGGTTGGTAATGTGAGTCACTTTAAACGATATTAATTGTACGCCTTTTCTGGTGTGCTATAAACTTTGTAAGTTTCCTTCTTGTCTGATAATAGTGTCTGATGTTCATTCTGTTGTATAATTACGCACGTTTCGGTATTGTGCGAATAGAGTGCGATCATTTTCTCTGTGAGTAATTTACTCTGGGGAATTTTCTTTCAAGAAATATTTCGTGTAACCCTCGAACACAACCTTATAAAATTGCTTTTATTTTTATTTATAGGTGTATTTAGAGTTTGGGTGATTATGTATCTTGGATTTCAGTAAAATTACTTGGAAGTGTAAAGTGTGTCCTGGCGAGTAAGTACTCAATTAAGATTTTAATGTCATGTAAAGTATTTACTCTAACTTGGAGTTGAGTACGTCTGGTTTTGGTACCTTTTATTGTAATGGGTAATGTCACCGTCCCCTAATGGTTGTGAATAACAGAGAACAAATACGCTTATGCATTTTACGTTATTCTTGGAGGGTCAATCCACCTGTGGATTATATTTTATATATGGTGTTCATGTGATTTAACTGGCACGTAATATTTGATAATGTGCATTTGTTACCTGGATTGTATTAAGATGTTTTGTGTGCGAATCCAATTTGTGTTAAACTAGAGACAATTAACCTCACCTAACTTGAAAGTGAACACATTTGAGTGTTTTTGGGTGAATTCTTAGCTTTTAATGGCTGATAGTGAATTGTGTTATCTAGGTTTTATTAGGAGGTTATGCGCACGAATCAAATTGTTGGTAATGGAGCTTATATGCACGAATCAAATGGATGCTATGCATTTTGGGTAAACCTCAACTGCTATCTATTGGTACTGATTCATTGGAAGGAAATCTGTGTTTTAATGATTTTTGTGGAGTTTTATTGTACGTAAATTAATGAGCCTAATATACAGAAAATCTCGTTGTTACTATTGTGGTTAAACAAAGAGGCCTCTTGGTCTTATAGACCATGCTGATTGTGGATTATTGCTGTGAAATGCTAGCGTTTGCGCCATGTAACTTATCCACATCAGGTGGTGATTGTATGTTATTTGTTTTACATACACTCATATTCATTGAAGTGTTATATAAAATTTGTGAACCTGCCACACACTTTTTTCACTGACCTCGTCCCACCTTTCCCGCATATGTGCGACAGGTGCCAGACGTGTTGCATACTCTCACAGGCGTTCAGGGAGGCTAATGCACTCCCTCTGATACTTCCGTCGTCATTTTTAGGAGAACGGTTGGCCGGAGGGTGTGTTACCAATGCAACCTTTTTTCGTTGATTTACACATAATATTTTATAAACAATCATAAAACTGCGATACAACCTTATGATTACGAAACGACATGCTATCGGAGTCTAGCACCCCTAATTTCTTGATGAAGGGGATAATAATAACGTACCTAATGAGGTGGGATATAAGGTCTTATATCGAACAAACCGTATCCAGGAAATTCTTGTTTTATCTCAAGCAGTTTCTGATATTTTAAATCAAATCTCTTCTCAAAATCTATTTTCATGTGCTCGTATCTCCCTTTTACACTTTCGTACACATTCTCAAATGTGTACGAAATTTGCATAGGGAATCCTATTTGTAGTTAATATTTTGTGTGCAAGTAGGTTTTTGTAAAAATTACTGCATGTTCCATTATAATATTTCAAAAATGTTAACAATAACTCGATGTATTAACGAAATTTGTATTTTGTTTATCACTCCATTTGATGTTAATGAACAAATCGTACATGGGAAATAGGTACTTATTTATTTATTTTTATGGGATTCCGAGAAAAACTTATTTAATCGAACTATTAAATCTAAAGAGTGTGATTTGATAAGAATACACATTTATTCAAACTATTCCACGGCCAATAACAAATTACGTAAGCCTAATTGGATCACATTTTGTAAGATTACCAGTTGATCTTTAAAATAGAACATTCGCCTTACTGCTGCAGACGCAAATAGGATGCGGAACAAAATGTGCAAAAATGGAGTTGTTCGGAGTAATAAAATAATTGTAAAAAAACTTTTAAAAAAGCTTTTATTTATAAATGCACTAAAAAGAGAAAGATGACTATAGTAGTTACACAATTTGTAGAACTTGTAAGATGTAGTCGAACAGCCGCAATAAACTTTACTAAAAATTAATATGTTTGTATCAATTTATGTTTATTATATAAAAGCTTTGCGCAATATAGAATCCATACCTCATTTGCGTAAGCGTAGTAAGCACATATTTGCGTAAGGCTCTTTTCACATTTTAGTTTCACCAATTTTTACTTATAATACGTGACTCCTAGTGTCTTGGATACTGCGTAAGATACATAAAAGCTTCTAACTTCCGACTCCATCATCAGATAAGCTCAGTGGTACGGTCACATTGTATTGTCAACGGAACTACACATGTATGCATAATTTCAGCTTGATTGGATAACGGTAAAGGTTTAAAATAGACTTGCAAGATTTCAACTAAACACATCCACCCACATATATACAACTGGAGTTTAAAAAAAAGTAGCAAAAACACCAAATTGTCGAGGCGATTTTCAATTCGCCACACTATTAACCATTGAGGAGTTCCCTCGCGAGGAGATGATCCTGGCTGCAGGACCAGGTCGCTGTCACCATATTATTGCATTGTCATCAGGTTTATATATATATATATATATATATATATATATATATATATATATATATATATATACCAAGTTTCACCTTGATTGAATACCTACAAGTGGGTATAAATTCACTTGCAAGATTTCACCCGAACGTACAAACAAACAAACTAACAAGGCAAGCTAAATAAAAGCTTGTAAAAAGTTCACCTGGCAACTCCATGGCCCAGTCCATTATCTGTTCTCAGGGAGGACAGCCTGCTAGCACTACTTGCCGCTGCAATCCTCCTATACGCACCTCAAATAAGTCCGGCTCACGTGGCATGTTGGCATTTGTTCAAAGTGAAGGCATAATGGCATGTAGTAGGAAAGCTCACTTGTGAATACACAGCGTAGAGTAGTACGACATAAATTTCTTTTCATAGTATTTTGGGAATTTCAGCTATGTATATCATCCAGTTTGACATCTAACTTATTACATATTATTATATGGACATAGTGAGTAATGATGTTAGTCCTCCCAATTTTTTATTTCGTTAGTGAAACGGATTATCAGGTAAATACAACATATTTGTTACATTAATGCATTGTGTATTTTAGACAAGATAATTTCATTTATACACATGTATCAGGATTATCATGACTAATGGAACCGTCAAATGGCATCCCTGGAAACTAAAAAATACAAGACATGTCAAATTATCATCTTACGTTATACCACATATAAATCAGACATTGGTAAGTTACTTCTAAAAATTAACTTCAGTTAATTTTAAGTTAATGTGCCGAAATTTTAATTGAGTTAAGTTAAGAGTTAGCGCCTGAAAAAAGTAACTGATTAAAAGTTAAAAAAGTGGAATATGTAACTAAGTTAAGTTAATAGTTAGTGTCTCAAAAAAGTAACGCTGTAAAGTAAGGCAACAATTTTTTTTCTGTTGGAGGTATGTGATATTTTTTATTTAGTGAAAGGGGAGGAGTTCTGTATATTACTTAAAATATTTATAAATGCTATTTATTTCTGTGCCTAAAAATCACACTGTAATAATGCGTAATTCACATTAACTATGTACATTTGCCAACCACTTCAAATTGGATGATCACTTGTAATATATACAGATTTCAAAAGCTTTACAAATTGCAGAATAATGTATTCAAATTTTAACAAACTTAAAATTCCACAACAAAAAGCATTTTCTAACCCACGTTTAACATTCACTGGCAAATTAAAATTTTATTGTTGAAATAATTTATTGAAGCTAAGCAGCAGTTGCATTTCAAAATTATCATAATTTAACTTTCCTATTCTTTGTCCCCAAATATTCCCAGCAATAATAAACAACCTCTCAACTGAGGCTGAAGATGGTGCCGCTGTACCATTTTTTTCATTGTAGGAGAGGTAGTAATGTTATCTACAGATGACATTGTCGTATACTGTGCTAGTTAATTACTGACTACATTAGAACTTTCATCACAATCAATCTGAAATAAATCATCATGAGGAGCTTTTTGTTGTTCCAGTTTTTCTTGTGGTGATGAAGGCTTCTGTATAACCTTTGACATTTCCAGCTCCAGTTCTTGTCTAGCTGTTAGTTTATTTCCAGTCCAAGAGAACTTGAACCTTGGGTGCGAATATGCCGCTAGACGGTATCTTTAGCCCAACCCTGCAAGTGATGAATCATAAGCATATTTAATGGTTTAATCCTGTAAATGATCATACACAAGCATGCTTGAAATAAAGGGAAGAGTTTACTATTTACTAACTTCTCACCAATAACTTTCAACAAGGCTGCAACTAACGGAGTTCAGTGATTAGGAGATATCATTCCACCCAGAGTCTTTTTGATCATTTTTATTGTTGGTAAAAGGTATCTCCCATTGAAACATTTTTATCGCCTTGTAAGATATTCAATGCTTTTGCCAGAAAATTGACAGAATAAATTATTTCTCACACAAGTCTCGCTAGGTTCGCTAGTAGCGACTGGTTGCCAGTTTC
This sequence comes from Dryococelus australis, assembly GCA_029891345.1. Lineage (NCBI taxonomy): Eukaryota > Metazoa > Arthropoda > Insecta > Phasmatodea > Phasmatidae > Dryococelus > Dryococelus australis. The sequence continues at coordinate 93,716,453 of CM057006.1, read as the reverse complement.
TCTGCTGAGTGTCCGGTATTGGGATGATAAGTATTTGCTTTCATACTGTGTTTATACCACACAAAACGTAACTTTAAGGGAAACAATATATTCGGCTTGGCGTATCACATCAGTGAAAGATGGAGCAGGCTTTTGACCACTGAGTACGTATTAGGAAGATATGTATTTCACCAGCTGTTCCAACTAATTGTCTTGGCGATTGCCCTCTTCTCTGGCAAAACATTACCAAAATAATGTGAAACTCAAGTGTCTGCATAAAATTTACTTTTAACTTAACTTGAAAATAAGTTAGCTTCCTGCTTTTTAAAAAAAAGTAACTAGTTTAACTTCCAAGTAATTTGGTTGTAAAACTAACTATTTAAGTTAAAAATTCTGGAAAAAAGCAACGTTTTAACTTAACTTTAAACTTGTTAACAAGTTAGTACCCATGCCTGATATAAATGTGCCGTACCTTTGAACGAAGGCTCTTGCAGTCTCCTCTATGGGCCTGATGTATAAGTTGACTGTTTGTGGATGTAACATGAGCTGCTGTACCTTGCTCCGGAAGTCATACCACTTTTGTCCATGTCTGGAAAAAAGTTTCACACTTGAAGAGTTTATGTGTATAATAATAACCATATCAGTAAGATAAGAATGGAGCAAGAGACCAATATTCTTCCCCATTAAAGTCAAGATAATGGCCAGGCGAGCGTAGAAACAAAAATAAGAGTTAATAAAAACTTGACATTAAAATTTTGACACGATTAATAAAAACAAAAACAACCCAGTGTTCCCTTTTGTTAACTAACATGCGAACTACATGCAACTGATTAGATTACAATAATCGAACCAATTATCACTAAGAAAACTTAGTTGTTTTCTTAAACGCATTTGTAATATGAAATAACTACACAACCAGCATTACTGAACAGGAAACGAGGGTCATTCGTAAAATAAATATAAATGTCATGTTGGCGACTTTATGCGCATTGTCTGCCAACATAACAATGTGAACATTTATAGTTGATTATGTGCTGTAACACTGACTCTTCCATACAACCTACTTCGGAAAAAGAATGGAAAAAAATGTTCGTTCTTTAATATATGCATAGAGAGATCATTGGGGGACTGAGTAAACAAAAATGGTTGACTTTTCTTCCAGTTTACTGGGCGAGACCTCAACTGCAAATGGGGCTGGTGCAATGTGTGGTGTAGGTGTTGTCTGGGTAACATAGCCTCCTTCTACACATAAGTGTAAAAAATATTCCTTTCTAAATATCTCGTGGCTCGTGGTGTTACTTTAGGTGGAATATTTTACACTCCCAATACCACAGTACTCTCAGCAACATTGAATAAAATACTAAACAAAGCAGCCGTGCTGGGTTGGCGCAGAAAACACTCAACGACATACATACAGAACAATATAGATAATTCAGCTCAAAGCGCCAGGCGCTTAGCAGTGTGCGATAAAGATCAAAGTCAGGTGGCGTTAGTATGCCACAACCTCGGTATCATCAAACTGAGGAGGGTTTAGCGCATCAGAAATACTTTCAATCAGAGAGAATTAGTGGATAACCATTCCTTTGATTATGATTCAGCATTGGCATGCAAAGACACGATTAAACTAATCATAGACACACAACTCAGGCTCCATATTTTAGCAGGATTTACTTAAAATTCATTCTAGGCCATACACATAATAATAGAACATTAAACAAATTATGTCCTTGTCACACTCAAGCAATAGAAATACGAAAAACAGAATACCCTAATCAATTACAAACAATTATCGTGTACTCTTAAACCTCACAAATTATCACCTTGTCATTAAGATTAAACTACATGTATGCAATTTGGATTTGGTATGGCTGTGTAGTGATCTTATGAATGTGCAAAAAAAAAACTATAAATTAAGTTGAGACTTTTAGTAATCATACGCTCTGCAGCAAAACTGGATAAAATCATGATCGGGCCAAATCAGTTCTTTAATTTGACTGGTCATTACTGATGCAGAAGTTCCGAAATCGTAACTTGCCAGTCTTTTGCATTTTATCGAGAAAACTGCTCTTTCAAAATCAATGCTGCATCAGTTCAATTAAGACTTAACCATTCCTTCTAAAAAACACAACCAAACATTGCTGAAGCTCTTCATTTCTTACGATTAAGCTGGCCTTCGGTCGATGGTTCGAGTCCTGGGCTGAACTCAGAGTAATCAGTCTCGGCATCCTCGGGTCCTTGTGGTACAATATTCACTCGTCCCCTAGCCTAGCATCGCTTCTTAAATTATGCTGAGGACTCCTAGTAAACAACTCACTTAGTTATAACACAAATAACCAGCCTCGCCCATCGAAACTGTCCCTTACAGAGCTACTAGTTCACATGGCTGGCCAAGACATACAAAAAGGAGCGTCGCTTCTCTTACACCCACGCTTCCACATAACAATGTAATTGAAACAATGTACAAAGCTAGCACTGTTAATTGGCTGTTTCGGCGATATCAAATAAATTTCCAATCTTGATATGTAACGTGAAACTGTTCGTTCGACTGCTACAAGTGTAAAATAGTGTTCATAAAACTGCACTCAGAATAACATCAAATGAAATAAAATTGATAAATTGTGTTCTACCCAGTTTTAGGTTAAGTCCGTTGGCAGTTCATTTTAGTTGTAAGAATCACTAACCAATATCATTAAAAAGTCCGTGAAAATATTGTCGGTAAATAAAAATATTATTTACGCACTGAATCAATAAATATAAGCAATGTTACGAAAAAAAAATAAACTTTGAGGTTTTCAAGTGTAAACAAATGGACAATCGGAAAATATAAACACTTCATTTAAACAGAAGGTAATCAAACTGAGCGAGGTCTGCAATACTGAGTATTACAGCTCGTTGAACAAAAGTTGAATTGTAACTGTTTGATTGTTCGCTCATTGGTAGCTATAGTCTATCCGCTGTTTCTGCTCGCTTTTTGAATCACACTATTGGAAAATTACCCCATGTATGATGTGTTTGGTTGTTTTCAAAATACGACGTGTACAATAAGTGTTTAGTCCTTCTTTTAGTATTAATGTATCTATTTTTGTCAATTGGAACTTTTACTTAAATTTATCAATAAATTATAAGATATAATTCATAATTGATATGTATAAAACCAGGGAGAAAACAGGTGAGTTGGTAATACCTAGTAAAAAACAGTTCAAATGAAAAGTATTATTAACGTGAGAGTACACGAATGCAGTGCATTGTCACTTTGGTGTAATTTTTTAGACTTGATTAAACTTTGTTTACCTTAGGTGGAGGAATATATTAAATGTATTACTTAAATACAGTTTGAGAAAAGATGCAATGAACCGTGAACAAACTATAGGACTTGACATCTCGTCGACAGCCAAGTCATTAAACACCCAGTTGGTCAGTGAGACAGGGATTGGTTGTTGTCAGAGGTTTGACAGGAGGGGCAGAGGGGGCGGACAGAAGGGGAGACAGAGGTGCGGACTGAGGAGAGGACTGAGGGGGGGGGGAGCAAGTGACAGGGAGGGGCGACAGGGATGAGCGAAAGAGAAGGTGTGACAGAGAGAAGGACAGAGGGGAACAGAGTGGGGGCAGAGGGGTTTAGAGGACGTTCAGAGGTGTGGCAGAGGGGTAACAAAGGTGGAAAAGAGGGGAGACAGAGGGTTGACAGTGGGGGAAGAGGGGTGACATGGTGGGACAGAGGGGCAGAGGGGGTGGACAGAAGGGGAGACAGAGGTGTGGACAGAGGAGAGGACTGAGGGGGGGAGAAAGTGACAGGGAGGGGCGACAGGGATGAGCGAAAGAGAAGGTGCGACAGAGGGGCAGAGGGGGCGGACAGAAGGGGAGACAGAGGTGTGGACAGAGGAGAGGACTGAGGGGGGGAGCAAGTGACAGGGAGGGGCGACAGGGATGAGCGAAAGAGAAGGTGCGACAGAGGGACAGAGGGGGCGGAAAGAAGGGGAGACAGAGGTGTGGACAGAGGAGAGGACTGAGGGGGGGGAGCAAGTGACAGGGAGGGGCGACAGGGATGAGCGAAAGAGAAGGTGTGACAGAGAGAAGGACAGAGGGGAACAGAGTGGGGGCAGAGGGGTTTAGAGGCCGTTCAGAGGTGTGGCAGAGGGGTAACAAAGGTGGAAAAGAGGGGAGACAGAGGGTTGACAGTGGGGGAAGAGGGGTGACATGGTGGGACAGAGGGGCAGAGGGGGTGGACAGAAGGGGAGACAGAGGTGCGGACTGAGAAGAGGACTGAGGGGGGGGAGCAAGTGACAGGGAGGGGCGACAGGGATGAGCGAAAGAGAAGGTGCGACAGAGGGGCAGAGGGGGCGGACAGAAGGGGAGACAGAGGTGCGGACTGAGGAGAGGACTGAGGGGGGGGAGCAAGTGACAGGGAGGGGCGACAGGGATGAGCGAAAGAGAAGGTGTGACAGAGAGAAGGACAGAGGGGAACAGATGTGGGGGCAGAGGGGTTTAGAGGCCGTTCAGAGGTGTGGCAGAGGGGTAACAAAGGTGGAAAAGAGGGGAGACAGAGGGTTGACAGTGGGGGAAGAGGGGTGACATGGTGGGACAGAGGGGCAGAGGGGGCGGACAGAAGGGGAGACAGAGGTGTGGACAGAGGAGAGGACGTGAGGGGGGGGGAGCAAGTGACAGGGAGGGGCGACAGGGATGAGCGAAAGAGAAGGTGCGACAGAGGGACAGAGGGGGCGGACAGAAGGGGAGACAGAGGTGCGGACTGAGGAGAGGACTGAGGGGGGGAGCAAGTGACAGGGAGGGGCGACAGGGATGAGCGAAAGAGAAGGTGTGACAGAGAGAAGGACAGAGGGGAACAGAGTGGGGGCAGAGGGGTTTAGAGGCCGTTCAGAGGTGTGGCAGAGGGGTAACAAAGGTGGAAAAGAGGGGAGACAGAGGGTTGACAGTGGGGGAAGAGGGGTGACATGGTGGGACAGAGGGGCAGAGGGGGCGGACAGAAGGGGAGACAGAGGTGTGGACAGAGGAGAGGACTGAGGGGGGGGAGCAAGTGACAGGGAGGGGCGACAGGGATGAGCGAAAGAGAAGGTGTGACAGAGGGGCAGAGGGGGCGGACAGAAGGGGAGACAGGGGTGCGGACTGAGGAGAGGACTGAGGGGGGGGGGAGCAAGTGACAGGGAGGGCGACAGGGATGAGCGAAAGAGAAGGTGTGACAGAGGGAAGGACAGAGGGGAACAGAGTGGGGGCAGAGGGGTTTAGAGGCCGTTCAGAGGTGTGGCAGAGGGGTAACAAAGGTGGAAAAGAGGGGAGACAGAGGGTTGACAGTGGGGGAAGAGGGGTGACATGGTGGGACAGAGGGCAGAGGGGGTGGACAGAAGGGGGACAGAGGGGGACGGGTGGGACTGGGAAGAGACTGTGGGGGGGGGCAGAGTGACAGAGTGACAGGGAGGGGCGATAGGGATGAGCGAAAGAGAAGGTTGACAGAGAGGCAGAGGGGGCGGACAGAAGGGGAGACAGAGGTGTGGACAGAGAAGAGGACTGAGGGGGGCGAGTGACAGAGAGGGGCGACAGGGATGAGCGAAAGAGAAGGTGGGACAGAGGGGAGCCAGAGAGGTGGTCAGTAGAGGAAGAGGGGCGACAGAGGGGATGACGGAGGACAGAGTAGGGACCTGTACTGGACTGTAGTGAGGAACCATCCGAGCACTGGCTCCGAGTTATTACGGGAAAACACAGAAAACCAAATCCAGGCATGTCCACGTGAATTAAGCCAAGTAACAGAATATATGTTCGAAGTCACATCGGCTCATAGCTCGGCTTGCTTTATGGATTAACGTTACGGATGTTCAGCAAATTATATTTCTTTCTCAAAATTTTCTGCTGTAATATTACCTTCTTAAAGATATGTATCTGATACACTTTGTAAATGCCACCTTCGCTTATTTTACAAATTGATATAATGCATATTTTGATACGTAATGCCAGAAGAGGCTTAGGATGGCCAACGAATGTTATAAAGATGACAGCCCCACAAACAAACCTGGCGACTGAGTGCTATAGTTGCCTTCAGTGTGAAACATGTTGAAAAAGAGTGGAGGGGGGAGGAGGGGGGAGCGGCGGAGCAGGGTAGGTTGTTTCACTATGTACATGTATTCTCGTACCACCGACAAAACGCAAGAAGATTTGTAACATATTGTTCTTTCACTTCACACCAGTTCCTCGTGTTGGTATGCCTATTGTCATATATGGTTTCACTGTTGTCCGAACTCGTTAATGACAACAGGTTGTTAGACAACTTCGGTTTGTATGTCATCTGCGTGTGCATGTTTTCCTCCAAACTGCGTGCACGACCTTGAATTTCATGCGTTTGTCAAAAAAAGTTTTTTTTTTTAGGGGGGGCTGGTGTTTCATTTCAGTTTGTCGAGTACTGTAAGCCGAAACTGTACACAATTCTCAGAAGCAACATTCTGGCCACAGTCCCCTGGGGCCGCGGTGATGTAGTGGTTAGAATATTCGCCTCCTACTATGGCGAACTGGGTTAGATTCTCGGTGGGTCATTCACGGATTTTCGCACATGGGAATCGTGCCGGACGATGCCGTTGGTCAGCGGGTTTTCACGGGGATATCCCGTTTCCTCCAGCCCTTGCATTCCCACGTCGCTGTCAAGAGCCACCCAAATCTCTCCACTGCTCCACTTACAGTCCCACAGTGAGGAATGAATGCCTTGTTCTACAACAGAAACTTTCTCAACTTATCCTTAGCAACAGGTGATATTACACATGCTGTTAACGGTAAGGTTTCACAATGGGCCTGATTCATTTTCTTGACTCTTTTACGAGTGTATTTATTAAATTAATAGCAAATTGAGTTGGTGTTACATTTTTTTATGCTTTATACCCATTATAATACGATTATTAACACTTTGGATTCCTTGCAACTTCACGTTTCAGTGGCGATGTACATTTGACATATGGCGGAAGGATACAAACATTGGAAGTAAATAATATCTCATAGGGTGTTTATGTTTAATTAAGCACTTTTGAAATTAACTTTTTAAAAACGTCACTGCCTCAACGTGCATACAATTTACTGACTACTGCCCATCCAGTAAAGTTGATAATGCCGGAGGGGATATAGTTCCACATTTTGACGTTGAACTACAAGTGTCAGGCAAACATTTGTGAATGCTGAAATTGTACCATTTGCATTCTGTAGTTAATGCGAATAAGTGTAAGAATGAGCACATTTCTAAACTGTTTACTTTAATAATAAGTTTGCAGTTCAAATTGACCGTCGCAGGAATAAAGTGAACAAGCGCTTTACAATGTTGATTTTACACACTGAACATGCTGGAAGAAATGTTGGTAAAACCTATAGGCTCTGAAGGCTTCACATAAATACTTCAAGTGCCTGCTCCGAACTGTAATACGTTGAACCCATGGTGACATTTTTGTGTAATACTAACGATAAAATACAGCCATTGTTTACAAAGCAACGTCGTGAAGCGGTGAAACTACAATCTGTGTAAGTATTTCCAATGTCGATCAGATAAGTAGTTACCTTGGCAGGGGAAAGAGAAATGGATATGCAGCGGTGAAAGTAAAACCTAATGTCAACAACGCTTTCAAATGTGTTCGATTAATTTCATGTACACTTTTGTTATTATTTTCGTCGTGGGCGTGATGCGTGGAGGAAAGGCGGCTTCCGGTCGTTTGTTCGTCAGTTGTGATAATGATGATGTTTCTGTCGTCAGGGTTTTGTTCCGCCAGTGTTACATCCCCGGTGTTGACGGGACGTGACGCTGCCTGTGTCGTTGTGAAGCGAACGGATGTGAGTTCTGAGGCTGTGTTATAACTGCACCTTCGCTCTTTACCATTCCCCAATCACGACTTTCACTCCCGACTTTGGGCGCACTAAACCTTCTGACTTTCAGTCAGTTGGGGGGGGGGGGGGGGGTTCCACACGCCCTGTCCAGCCACTACTCTCTCATATCACAGTCCCGTTACCAACGCGGGAAAAAAATAATATTTTTGTTTAAAAATAGCAAAACAAAACATTTTCTCTCTGTTTCTTACTGCGAGGCCGTCACATTTCATTCACGGTTCCTTCCAATTTTTCTGAAGTGCTGCTGAAGATCTGCTCCCACGATCTTCCTCAATCTCATATAACCAAAGCTGAACCGAGTCAAGTCAATCACATCAAATGGACAGCGTACCACATTCGTGCACACTCAGTGTAATTATATTTTGCAATAGAACTGTTTCTTCCTAGGCATTGCCAATAAACCTATTTGTCCCTGTTTTTATGAATGTCTGAATTATAAATTAGAGATCATAATTTATAAATAAAAGTTAAGAAGAGTTTCAATAATATTTTTAAAAATAAGTTACTTTTATGTGAACATAATTACAAAACTCTTGTTAACGAATCAACCAAGCCCATCATTCATGGAGTAAGGTTTGATTAAAGAGTGGGACGGAACCATGAATATACTATAGAACCACTGCAGAACGTCCATTACATTGCACACACATCCAGTAGCAAGAACCACTGCAGAGCGTTCATTACATTGCACACACATCCAGTAGCAAGAACTACTGCAGAGCGTCCATTACATTGCACACACATCCAGTAGCAAGAACCACTGCAGAGCGTCCATTATATAGCACCACACATCCAGTAGCAAGAACCACTGCAGAGGGTCCATTATATAGCACACACATCCAGTAGCAAGAACCACAGCAGAGCGTCCATTATATAGCACGCACATCCAGTAGCAAGAACCACTGCAGAGCGTCCATTATATAGCACACACACTCCAGTAGCAAGAACCACTGCAGAGCGTCCATTATATAGCACACACATCCAGTAGCAAGAACCACTGCAGAGCGTCCATTATATAGCACACACATCCAGTAGCAAGAAACACTGCAGAGCGTCCATTACATTGCACACACATCCAGTAGCAAGAACCACTGCAGAGCGTCCATTACATTGCACACACACATCCAGTAGCAAGAACCACTGCAGAGCGTCCATTATATAGCACACACATCCAGTAGCAAGAACCACTGCAGAGCGTCCATTACATTGCACACACATCCAGTAGCAAGAACCACTGCAGAGCGTCCATTACATTGCACACACATCCAGTAGCAAGAACCACTGCAGAGCGTCCATTACATTGCACACACATCCAGTAGCAAGAACCACTGCAGAGCGTTCATTACATTGCACACACTTCCAGTAGCAAGAACCACTGCAGAGCGTCCATTACATTGCACACACATCTAGTAGTAAGAACCACTGCAGAGCGTCCATTATATAGCACACACATCCAGTAGCAAGAACCACTGCAGAGCGTCCATTACATTGCACACACACATCCAGTAGCAAGAACCACTGCAGAGCGTCCATTATATAGCACACACATCCAGTAGCAAGAACAACTGCAGAGCGTCCATTACATTGCACACACATCCAGTAGCAAGAACCACTGCAGAGGGTCCATTATATAGCACACACATCCAGTAGCAAGAACCACTGCAGAGCGTCCATTATATAGCACACACACCTCCAGTAGCAAGAACCACTGCAGAGCGTCCATTATATAGCACACACATCCAGTAGCAAGAACCACTGCAGAGCGTCCATTATATAGCACACACATCCAGTAGCAAGAAACACTGCAGAGCGTCCATTACATTGCACACACATCCAGTAGCAAGAACCACTGCAGAGCGTCCATTACATTGCACACACACATCCAGTAGCAAGAACCACTGCAGAGCGTCCATTATATAGCACACACATCCAGTAGCAAGAACCACTGCAGAGCGTCCATTACATTGCACACACATCCAGTAGCAAGAACCACTGCAGAGCGTCCATTACATTGCACACACATCCAGTAGCAAGAACCACTGCAGAGCGTCCATTACATTGCACACACATCCAGTAGCAAGAACCACTGCAGAGCGTTCATTACATTGCACACACTTCCAGTAGCAAGAACCACTGCAGAGCGTCCATTACATTGCACACACATCTAGTAGTAAGAACCACTGCAGAGCGTCCATTATATAGCACACACATCCAGTAGCAAGAACCACTGCAGAGCGTCCATTACATTGCACACACACATCCAGTAGCAAGAACCACTGCAGAGCGTCCATTATATAGCACACACATCCAGTAGCAAGAACAACTGCAGAGCGTCCATTACATTGCACACACACATCCAGTAGCAAGAACCACTGCAGAGGGTCCATTATATAGCACACACATCCAGTAGCAAGAACCACTGCAGAGCGTCCATTACATTGCACACACATCCAGTAGCAAGAACCACTGCAGAGGGTCCATTATATAGCACACACATCCAGTAGCAAGAACCACTGCAGAGCGTCCATTACATTGCACACACATCCAGTAGCAAGAACCACTGCAGAGCGTCCATTACATTGCACACACATCCAGTAGCAAGAACCACTGCAGAGCGTCCATTATATAGCACACACATCCAGTAGCAAGAACCACTGCAGAGCGTCCATTACATTGCACACACATCCAGTAGCAAGAACCACTGCAGAGCGTCCATTACATTGCACACACATCCAGTAGCAAGAACCACAGCAGGGCGCCCATTATATAGCACATACATCCAGTAGCAAGAACCACTGCAGAGCGTCCATTACATTGCACACACATCTAGTAGTAAGAACCACTGCAGAGCGTCCATTATATAGCACACACATCCAGTAGCAAGAACCACTGCAGAGCGTCCATTACATTGCACACACATCCAGTAGCAAGAACCACTGCAGAGGCGTCCATTACATTGCACACACATCCAGTAGCAAGAACCACAGCAGGGCGTCCATTATATAGCACATACATCCAGTAGCAAGAACCACTGCAGAGCGTCCATTATATAGCATACACATCCAGTAGCAAGAACCACTGCAGAGCGTCCATTATATAGCACACACATCCAGTAGCAAGAACCACTGCAGAGCGTCCATTACATTGCACACACATCTAGTAGTAAGAACAACTGCAGAGCGTCCATTATATAGCACACACATCCAGTAGCAAGAACCACTGCAGAGCGTCCATTACATTGCACACACATCCAGTAGCAAGAACCACTGCAGAGCGTCCATTACATTGCACACACATCCAGTAGCAAGAACCACAGCAGGGCGTCCATTATATAGCACATACATCCAGTAGCAAGAACCACTGCAGAGCGTCCATTATATAGCACACACATCCAGTAGCAAGAACCACTTCAAAAGGACTAAAGTGATCGTAACGGACACGATACTCGCCTGTCGATTCTAACTAAGTTCTGTAATGAGGTTCAGCCATAGTAATGACTGTTCACGTTAAAATGAGCACTTTTGAAATCAACCTATAAAAAAAGTCACTGCTCCTACCTGCCTATATGTTAACGGACGCACTGAGTGACATTCACCCATTGAAGTTGGTAACGATGGATTGGTATATAGTCCCATATCTTAACGTTGAATAAAAGGTTTTTGGCAACCATTCGTGATAAATTATTTTTTTGGCTCTCTGTTTTTTTATGTATTGAAGTGTAACAATGAGCAGATTTGTAAAATATTTACGTGGCTAATATTTTCACAGTTTCGCTTGACTTACGCACGAATAAAGCGATGATGCCCATGGCTATGTTAATTTTACATAATGCGGAAGAATACACAACGTGCATACAAGTAGATCTTAAACAGGTATTCCAAAAGTACTCATTTTACCGTGAACATCCTATAATTGATCATTTAGTAATAGCCTCTTTAGATACTACACATTAATTCACTGGAATATACCAACCATGTTCATAATTGTATATAACATAGTTCGAATGAAACGTCTACATGAATTTAATTTAAGTGCAGTATCAATCTGTAGGAGTTTCTGTGTTTAGATCGGTTAACAGTACCCGACATATTCTGTGGATATTTCATTCAATTTCACTAATGAATTCGTGGGAAAATGCCAGTTTTTCTTTGGTTATTGATTCAGTTACATTGTACACTGATTCAGTGACAATTTCACTTGCTGGTTTTCAGTGATTTTTTGCCTGATGAATTAGTTAAACAAGATGTACAAAATGAAAAAAAAAATACAAACTAATAAAATTCATAAAATGTATTTTCTTACATGTGAGTTTAGTCTGTTATAATAATTCCTTTACACGTGTTGTCATGACATTCAGTTTTTCATTTCGTTTTCATGTTATCTCCATAACGCTTGGTAGCATGGTTCAGACTGCATGAAATGTGTGAAGTATGTGCATTCGTACTTTCATACATACATGCATAGACTATTCGCATTGACAATCCTAATTGAACCAATTCAACTAAGAAGGGAAAGAAACGGCGTACAATTAAAGGCCGGTTACACAGTCATGCGTGTGCTACGTGCTACGCGCTACGCCGACGTAGGGCGGGCGGATAGGAAGTGTTTACACAGCTGGGCGTCTGTTACGCGGGGAGCCCAGTACACAGTCATGCGTGTGCTACGTGCTACGCGCTACGCCGACGTAGGGCGGGCGGATAGGAAGTGTTTACACAGCTGGGCGTCTGCTACGCGGGGAGCCCAGTACACAATCATGCGGGTGCTACGTGCTACGCGCTACGCCGACGTAGGGCGGGCGGATAGGAAGTGTTTACACAGCTGGGCGTCTGCTACGCGGGGAGCCCAGTTGATGGCAGTTTTCCTAGCAAGATGGATGCAATGGAAGCTAAAGTTATCGTTGCATATTATTTAGTTGAAAAGAGGGAACTAAGATGGAAAAACGTTTGTGGATTCATCTGGTAAATCATACCAGAGAGCTGAAGGGTGCTTTCACGACGCTCTATATTGAGTTACGTGAAGATGAAAACTAATTTTTTAATAATTTTGTATTTTTATTGCATCTTTCGATGAGCTTATCGGTAAAACTGCATCCAGGTTACAAATGTGTAATGCAAACAGGATACCTATATCTCCTACAGAGAGACTTGCTGAAACTTTAAGGTAAATTGAAGGCTTGTGAAATCAAATTAATTATATTAAAAACTAAGAGGTTACATTATTTGTGGTTACTCTTATCGTAAGTAGTTTTACATAGGCATAGGCTTACAAACACTTCCATTTTGCAGACAGATAAATAGATTACACATAAATTAGTATGTTCAAGAGCCAGTGGGTGAAACAGAATCGTGAAGACGTGTATCTTGTGGGACATGTGATACAGATGCCGCTGAGTCTGCTTGCAGATAACGTAAGTTGGTTTCTTGTTGTATAGGAGTTGAGGGATTTATCTCAGATGTCACACTTGACGGCTGCGGAGAGTCTATATTGTTTAGAAACTGGCAACGAGAATAATGAGCTGCATGAATATTCAGAGGCAGTGAATTTTGATACAGATTATGCGTAAGAGAGGCACGTGAGTTGGAGGGAGTTGCGTTGGGAAGTATTGATGTTAATTGTGTATGATTTTTAATACGCATTATCACATTTAGCACTTTCGTACGGAACTGCAATTTCTGGTCTGTACTGAAGGTGTGTAACATTGGCAGTAGAGATGCAAAAAAATGCACGATCTTCGTCATCATCTTTTTCCTTGCATTCCCGGAGCACATTCATTAATTCTTCTTCAAACGCACTTATCTTTCACACTTTTTCCTCGGTTCTTTATTTCGAGTTTGGGAAAATCTTCTTTGGACGTAATTTCAGTCTCATTGCTAGGATCATCCGCTGCTTCCTCACTTATTCCTATCTGAGACTCGGTTTCTGTCAGTGTATAAAAATTTGTTTCTCTTCTTCGACTGTGTAGGCATTCCAGGAATGACATTTGGTCATGGATCGTGTACTTAACTTTTTTGGTTGCTTGAGATCCCGATTTGCTGGTATTTGTTTAGGCCTTACTTCTCGTATACGCATCTCGTGCAGTCTTCCACCGAGTTTGAAGTTTTCCAACTGAAAACAAGTATCCACAATTAAATTAATGTTGTTGTACTATCGGAGGTAAATTATTCAAAATAACATGTATTTTTTATAAGAAATGGATGTGTGAAATATGCTGCGAACAGTGTGTGTGGAGCAATGTGTGAGGTCGGTTTGGTATGTTTCTCGGATGCTCGCGCCAACGTGTTGTGGTTCGTGGAATATGTCGATCCATGGACATTTGGTTCTTTATATTGAGAGTTAGCTGGAAAAAACACACTTTAAGTGACTTTGAATAAACAAACAGGACACACTGTTACGGGGCAGCCGAGATGCATTTCAATACACCTAAATAGCACACACACACACACACACACACACACACACACAATATGCCTGCCTCTCAGTGCATTCCTAATGCAGAACACATACAGTAGGTAGTAGCTTCATCTGAAAGATATTTGAATGAAAAGCCATGCAAAATGTTAAAACGAACAAAGCCTTGTTATTATTAAGCCTGTGGCACAATTGGTGTTGGTGTTGGTGATTGGTGATTGGTGTGTGACATATCCCAAGGCACAATCGAAATTTGGCATGTTGGAGTCAATCGTTTCGCGAACGAGCACCACGTGGCAGTGAATCTGTAAAATTGCTTTTTATAATTATTTTTTCCATCACATGTGTTGTTGTTGGGCCATGTGATGTATCTACAACACACTTTTTGATTGGTCGGTTGGTGGTGAACTATAAAACTCTCTCTGATTCGCCGGTGGGTGATAAAATGTTCAATATTTTGAACTAGCTCCATTATCAACCGCCAATATCAACCACCAACACAAACCACCAGTTGTGCCAGGGGCTTTAAGATGACAAATATACTTGAAAGTGGTTTCTTAATATGCTTATTGCAGTGTGTTCTGTAACATGAAAAATTAAATATATACATTTATTGAACCCTGCTTAATAGTATTTACTATTATTATATGACAATAGAAATTAGTATTTACTATTATTATATGACAATAGAAATTAGGCCTACGATTGAGACGGGTGGTTTCAATTAAATGTTTTTTTCTTCTGCATGTTTTCCTACCTAAGCGAGAACTGATTATTTCCAATTACATCACGATTGTAAAGAACTGTATGTGAAGTTACTTAAATTGGAAAATATGCCTCAAAGTTCATCGTTTTTTCGAACTGTGGTTTTCATGTTGAACAACATGTTATAAATCTCACAGCAATTATATATATATATATATATATATATATATATATATATATATATATATATATATATATATATATATATATATATATATATATATTGATTGGACTGTGAGTGTTTCGCCACGTTCAAACAGCAGACTTAACCAAACCATTTCCCGAACTTGGCGTATGAAGTGATCAGTTTTCGCGTAAATACAGACTACTTCTATAATAACTACACAAACTTCATCACTTACTAGTATTGTGCTATTTTTGTTGCCCGCCGAGGGATTTTTCTTCCGCCATCCCGTTACCTGACGGAACACTTCACTTCCACGGCCCGTCCGACATGATCATAGCTTCCTAACCAACTAGACAGGAGAGCTGAAGAAACTGGTGGGGGCGCACCTAGCGCTCTCAAGCGGCGCTTTGTGGAACTGTCTCGGGGGAATGTGCGGACGTCGTAAACAGCGCTGGAGCGGAAGAACCTTCAGCCCCTTGCTGTAACCATCTGGACGTTTCGGCAGTTTCCTATTGGCTGAGCACGAATGAAACATTTTGAATATTTTCTGTATTTAAGATCGACGTAGCAGCCAGTCAAGGAGAATTTGCGCCGGGACGTGCAGGGCGTCCTGACCTCTGGGCTATGTGTTCTTTGCGGTCTGGTGAGGGAAACTTCCTCAGCCCGCAGAGAGATACCGTCTGGGTGGTATAAGGGCCCGAGCACACCCCCCGCTCTGAGCTTCGGCAATGATTAGAAATGGCGGTCAAGGAGAATGGCTGTTCCCCGATGGACCATCTGCATTGGAAGTTAAGTAATGGACAAATTTAAATGGTATAAAATTGGTAGGCCCGTAAGGTTGTTCGTCGTTATATAACACTTTAAAAAAAAATTCATTATAAACTTTGATAATTTGTTTTTATAACGAATTTCGTTGTTCTTGTCAGAGCTTTAAAGAGGGAAAAAGAAAAGTTAAAAGTAACATTTTCAATTATGATATTTGCATGATTGGCCTCGTGTTACTTTAAATGGCCAGAGAAAGAGAAAACACTTTCAAGAAGGTCATAGTTTCCCCCCCCCCCCCTTGTAAATTTTAATATTAAATTGGAATGTTGTATGTATTGATAATCGTCTCTTAGTCAAACGGCCAGTAATATTCAATGTTGCTTTTATAATGTGCTATTTTTGTCACTTTTATTGTTAATATGAAAGATGGCCTGCGCTCTAGTCAAATAAAATATCCAGTAATGTTCAATGTGGATCTTTTTTATATAATGAGCTATTGCTGCCATGTTTGTTGTCTTGTTAATATGAAAAATGCCTTTTGCCATAGTTTAAAGCCTATAGTAATAATTTTGTTTATAGATTCCATATGTGGCTTTTCCTACATTGTGTCATTGCTGCCACTAGTGTAAAGATTTTGGACGATTTAAATCCTTAGAAAGATTTTGTAGATTTTAAAATATCATACTTTTGTTGATGAGAGTGCTTGCGTGCAATAAATTACATATTACCTTCTTTTGTAACTTAATTTATTTGGGATCAATCTGATAGTTTTTTCCATGGATATAAACGAAGTAATGATATATATTTCTGCGTAAAACAAAATATTGAGACACTGTGAGAGGTTTTGCTGAAAGAGCCATCGCCAAGGCTGATAAAATATGACTAAACTTGGTTAGTTTTGAGAATACATATGCACGTGTCTCTTCTTTATCCATTATATAATAATATATGTTGGAGATTGATTTTCACTCTAACGTGTTGCTAACTAACGTCCATATATCCCTGGTGCCCGCTTGTTCCATCGCAGACGCATTAACCACACAGCAACACTCGACCGATCGACATTAGGTCGCGGTCTCGATTAGTGCAGGTCGACAAGAACAGCGTTTGCACTTTTCTAGCCACCCTGTAACTCGTGGCCGCGGGTCATAATATTTAACATTCACTACAAGAGGTAACTCTCGTGATGAATGGATATGTAGCTCAAACGAGTGTGTCCCATGAAGCCATGACCGTTATACGCAACAGCAATTGTAGGTAACCCTGGGATAAGCGGTGCCGCTTATTCCCACGACTTTTCGATGTGTGCGATGTCAACAGGCCCCATGGTCGAATCCGGAGTACAACGTGGCTTCAAGTAGTGTCAAAAGACGGGGAATCACATTCCCGTAGGAAGTATAAAGTGGCGAGCGGCTACACAGCTGCATTAATTAATAGGAGCATATTTTAGGCATTTTTAGCGGTGATTGCACCACAAGTAACTAGGGAACCCGCCCACTCCAGCACAGAGAGGAGATAACATATCATAGAAGACGAAATCCGTGTGTCGTCACATTCATACGCATTCCTGTAATTATAACCATTACGACACACGTCGTTATTAATATGTTAATTATAAGAGTGAAAATGTTATCATCTATCGAGAATCAGCAACCTGAGCCATCATTTCATTTAATATCACCCTTGAAGTGCGGTGACATACTCGTGACGTCACATTCTTATGCATATCTGGGGCTCCGACGTTCACGGGTATGTCACCGATGTTTGTTAGTTTAGTATTCATAATTATGTACAATGTCAATTTCATTTATCATGTTAATAAGTTCCATTTTTTCATGTTCACAGTTTGGCGCCGGACTTGCAGCGAAGCCGGCGCCATGTGGTTAGTCAGACTTCAGCACTCCAGACAACCATCAGCTTAAGTTCCGTGTTCCCCCCCTCGACAATTCAATCTAGGCTCCATTTTCTTTCATCGCAATAGTTAACATAACTCAGGAACATTTAAGTACTTTTAGTTAGCGGAGAGGAGGTCTCCCTACATCCCGAGGTAGCATACCAGGACTTCACGCATGAAACATGTTTTTACGTAATTCTAACTTATGGCCTATGCCTTACTTTCCACAGTAGTGGCCACTGGCAGGTCTGCTGGGTCCGCTTAACCAAGGGTATGTATTTTCATGAGCAGCAACATTTCGTTGTACCTTTGCGGTAATAAAACAGTCATACCCTAATTAGATGTGCTTTATTACATTAACTATCCTGAGCTCATCGGGTACTGCGCCCTCATAGCAGCATATACTTTAAAGTGTCTTCTAGTGTATGTTTTGCATTCATGGGGCCTGCTTTCCTCAAGCAGAGTAAATTCAGTGATAATATAGGCGTGCGAAGAGGCCGACAGATTGCGCCCCAAAGGAAATATTTTATATTCAACACAATTTAACTGACAATAAAATTAGATCTCCTTCATATTGCCCGCATATCCAGAGTCGCCATAGGCCGTCTGCCGTACGACCCTATTCAACATGATTCACTATATCAAACATAATACCGGGCACATCACCAGTTCCTGTTCTCCACCTGCTCCCAGGCGGGACACGATCACATCACCAGTTCCTGTTCTCCACCTGCTCCCAGGCGGGACTCGATCACATCACAGCAACTCTGGAGGCACAGCGCGTCAACTCTCCACGTTCGCTTTAAATTAGGTTTTTCTGTCTAAGAGGCTGGTTAAGACTGCCCTTTGGTGTCCCAGTGGTATAGAAGGTGCCACACCATATTATTATGTTCATAACCGATGTAAGCAATGCATAAACCAGTTATTGTAAATACATTTGTGTAGTAGAATAATTAACCAACAGAGTATGAGGTAACATTGTAGAGCATGTTTACAATAAATATTTTAACATTCATTTAGATTAAACGTTTTAATAAAAGCAATAAAAAATATAAGCATCATAGAAATTTGTTAATACAGTGTTTTACAAAGACATTTGGTTACTTTGGTACAATATAGAGGGTACATAAAATAAAGATACATCTGCATAAATTATGGTGTTTGTTTGAGGTATCTTGCTAGTGTAAATACATCCACAGACCTGCACTACACATACAGATTGGGGATATCAACAATTGCTTCCATAGTACGGTGGGTGTGTCACGTCATATGGGACCTGTTTGTAGAAGAATGTCTACCCGAACTCTCTCTCTGCAACAGTGGCTCGATATTAGCAATAGCATTCAAACCTGTGCAAATTTCCCACTCTGCTTCGGAGCACTTGATGGCAAGATGATTCGGTTGATTAAACCAATCAGAAGTGGGTCTCTTTTCTATAACTACAAACATTATTATTCAATTATTTTAATGGCCATTTGTGACTCAAATTACAGTTTCACGTTTATTGGTGCACTTACGGGAGGAATTATGATTCAAGTGTTTTCAAAGACTCCACATTTTCAAAAAAGGTGAAATTGGACCAACTGCATAAGTTATTCCTCCAGCAAAATCAGTACCTGGTACTGATGGACCTGTCTTACTGTATGTGTTGGTAGCAGATGAAGGATTTGCTCTGTCGCAACATGTGATGAGGCCCTATGCAAAAAAACATTTTCCGTTACAGGTTGACTAGAGCCCGCCGATATATCAAGTGCACATTTGGAATTCTTAGTAACAAATGGCGAATATTTCATCGCCCGCTTAATGTAGATGTTGATTTAGCTGTGTCCATTGTCAAAACATGTTGCTTACTACATAACTTCGTTAGAGTTAGAGATGGATGTAATTTTGAGGACATGCTTACAATAACTGGTTTTGAGGACAATGACATGCGTGTTCTGAGATGTAATAGGACATGCACTTTGATTAGAGATAGCTTTTATGACTACTTCGTCAATAGTGGTAGTGTTTCTTGGCAGGATTCCAAAATCCACTAAGTATGTTATTACCTTAAGAGGTATTCATACAAATTTGGAGTGGAACACACAACTTTCAAATGTATTCAATTAAATACAAAAGCAAAAATAGGCTGTTTCACAACTTGTAGCATAATGCAATATTGTAGTAGTTTGGTTATCATTACATAGCCACATCTGTTTAGTTGCATACGACTTTGCTTCGTTAATACCGTTTTATTTCTTAAGTTCTGTGATGCCAACACAAAATGGCGGTTATGTTTAAATTCCTCATATATGTCCTATTTTCACAGTGTAATTTGTTCTATGTTGAAGCGTGTAGAAATGATGCATTTATTTATCTACTGAAATGTATTGACATTTATTTTCCTTAACAACTGGTGCCAACAGCATGGAGTCCACCCACAAATATAAACAAACTATTACACCAACACCACTACATATAACAATTAAATATGTAAAATTTATTATGTACTACAACTACATTTTAAACATCGAAAACAGCTCACCTCATATCTTCTTCAATTCCGCATTCATTTCTCCAAAATGTGGAACCACATTTTCTGCGATGTCGTTCCATGCTTTCATTCGTATTTCTCTGTTCTTGTAATCATCAGACGATGGATCCCATAAGCACAATATTTCTTCCACTTCACTAATTAGCATTTCCGTGACTACCTCCATTGCGCAGTACAGCCACTACACAACTGCTACATGGTGCGGAGTTCGGTCGACTGTGCAAGCTCATACTTGTTCAAGGGCTCCATACGGCCACAAATCGTCCGTCGCGTATAAGGGACACGCGTAGGAATCATATGCGCAACTGTGTAACCAGCCTAAAGCTACTTACATATTGCCCCCCTCACAGACAATGTTGTCTTGTAAGCTCAATTGGTATACGCTATTCACGGTAAAGTGAGCACTTTTGAAAGCCGTCTTATCTGAAATAATAGTCAATAAATATATTACACGTTAACTTCCGAGTGCAGTGGAATATACACGCTGTGTTTATTAGTTACTAGGCAATAATTATTTAAAAAGGTGGTTCAAGTATAAAAGGATGTCTGAAAGGAAAAAGTAACTAGGGTCTCAAAAGTGCTCATTTTATCGTTAACAGCCTATAACGTTATATTCTACAAGCGCTATACTGTAGGTTCAAATCCTGGGAATCGCGAATTTTTTTTTTTTTTTTTTTTTTTTTTTTTCTAAATTACACTTAATTGCACAATATGAACAGTGACTAACTGAAATGTGTTTATTTCTCTTAATTGTTGGCCAAATTCAATCCAAACATTTTATTAGCTGCATGTAGTTGGCTGTCATTTATTCAATCAGCGAAATTTTTTCACTTAAGCAGCCAGGGGTTCAACCGATTCTAAGTGGAGTCATTTTCACTGCTTCGAATGTTGAAATTTCACTGCTAATCAGTGGTTTTACATTAATTCGATTTTACAGTGTACTTTAAGAATTTTGTAAGCAGATTATTTATTCCATTTTCAGTACTTGGTGTAATGTTGTCTTAAAAGTTACTCTCATTAATTAAAATAACTTGCTTTGTTTGAGAAACATGTCAACTATATACTTGGTCAATAAAGTTCCTATTATTTCGTGCCGCCCTTGGCTTCTAGCATGTAGCCGTGTCACTGTAGTATTTTGCATATGAAGTATGTAATATCTTCGGGGGTTGGGAGGGGATAGGGACGAACCCCGATACTGATGCAGCTACAAATAAGGAGCCAAAACATTCAAGCAAGTGGTCCTTAGTGGCTGGC
Source organism: Dryococelus australis (assembly GCA_029891345.1). NCBI lineage: Eukaryota > Metazoa > Arthropoda > Insecta > Phasmatodea > Phasmatidae > Dryococelus > Dryococelus australis. Next base: position 93,694,868 of record CM057006.1, on the reverse strand, counting down.
GCGCCGTGGTAAAGGCTGTTTGTTTGTTCACAGTAAGCTGAGCACTTTCCAAAGTCATGCTTAAGATCTTCTGGCATGCACGCTGTGTATTATTACAACATATGTAGCTATCACTTACATTGCCATGGACCTCATCGATTTATTAATACGTCGGTCAAGTGAAACTGTAAGATTATTAGAATAGTAAATATTTTACAAAGCGCTCATTTTTACACTTTACATGAATGAAAAAGTTTGAAAGTAAAAGTAATAATTGCATTTATCACAAACGTTCAACAAACAAGTGTAATAATTTTTTAAATATCTATTTTGTTTTAACTCTCACTATGTGGGTGTTCTACTGTGTATAAAAATATATATTTGGTAAAGTTAAAATGTTTTATACTTAAGCAAGATTTGAAGCCGAGTGTTGCAAGTTGCAAGTTTACGACGACCACGACTGCATACCTACAATACTCACATGGTGAATCTGGTATAACTATTCTATATTAGTTACGTGAGCAACTATTTAGTTTTAGTTCAAGTTGGTGAATTCTAAGCTAAATGTTACATACGCATGTTGCTACTTTTTAATGTTTGAAAGAACAGGTCTTAGTGACACGGATCATTTTAACTGTCGCAGAAACGATCATTTTCTGGTTACAGTGGCGAAGAATTTTTCGAGTAGACTCGTCATTATTCGTGCCCGAAACCCGGAGTGATAGGAAACCCGGAGTGATAGGAAACCCGGAGTGATAGGAAACCCGGAGTGATAGGAAATACGGAGATTTTCCGTATTCTGTATTTACACACTTAACTCCATTTTTTGTCATTACGTATTGCGTTTCTGTATTTATACTGTGCATTTTCGTAAAAAATTCTATAAATGTAGGGAAAATGTTAACAGTGTAGTAATAAATAGCTGAAATATTGTTAGACTGAGTGTGCAAGAATGCGGTACGTTGGCCCTGTGGTGAAAATTTCTAAGCAGGTGTTCAGGACGGTTGTAAGTCAGTGTACTCACACGGCTATGAGTCCTGGTGAGTCGCCGTAAAAGTCTCGTCGCAGCACATGCTTGTAGCGGTCGAGACTGGGCATGGAGGGTCGTTGTGGCATGTCCTCCTCCTCTCTCAGCACATGCTCAACATGCGCGGGGTCGAAGAGGAAGAGCATGTCAGGCCGTCCCAGCAAGCCGCTCATTTTCACCACAGGCCCGTACCTCGCCAGTAGGCTGCCACACACCTCGTCCAACCTCTCCAGCTGGTAGTTCCCTGCACACACACCTCGCTTTATCATACTAACATTAAGCATTACTTTGTGCATTGTGACGTGTAAACAAAAATTGAAAGATTATTATTTTTATGTATTGGTTTTGAATGGAACTTAGCAGGTCGTGTGAATTTCTGCAGTTTCCTTAAGCGTTAAAGTGAATGGGGAGGTGGCATGTGTTGCCTTGTGCCTAAGTCTGGGACAGAGGTCGAGTAGAGTACCTGGTCGAAGTGACCTCAACCTCCTGCCTGTTTCATGTGTTGACCCTAGCATGCGCTAACCCTAGCAAGGGCGGTGGCCCTTGGCTGTCGCCCATCCAAGTACTGACTACCCCCAATGCTGTAGTACCAGTTTGCCAGTGCGGTATGGACTTCGAGTCCTTAGGGGTTAAAAGAAATAATTACATTTTATAACTTAAATAAAACTTGTAAGGCGACGACCAATCAGAATACAGCATTCAGTGTTCTTGGTGGGGAACAGTTGTTTACATTAATGTAAGATAAAACATATGAAATAGTCACGTGCATATAAATGTCTACATTTATATTTTTCCTTAAAAGTAAGCTTCTCTGCTGGGAAATATCAACTTTGAAGTACGCTGTGCTAAATATGGTTGCGTTATACGAGGTTAGGTTAAGAACAAAATGTAAACAGACTTGTTGTAAGTTTTCATTGAGAATTCTCAGGTGAATTGTGGATGGTAAGTCCAGAGGATGTAGTTCCTTGTCCAAGAATCTCAGTTACTGCCCAATTTCTAATTGTAAACTCAGCTTCACTCAGAGTGCCGGTGACCTTGCAATGTATTGATTTGTCCGGCTCTACACGACGGGGTTCCGAGAGACGGTGAGGATGAAGTGACGCGGACATGCAGCAGCGCTGGGAATGTTTCTTACTACCTTGTTTATGTGGGGGTCATAGGTCAGGAATCCTTCAGGAGGAAGGTTGCTGGTTGTTCGAGGTGGTGTGGTAGTACCATGCTATAGTACCCGAGACCAGTCTTCCTCCTCCTGGGACCTCAGCACGGTGGATGAAGCGTCTCAGACAGCCTCTCTATATTAATGCCGACCCAAGGGTACTCGTGCACCCCCCCCCCCCCTGTTTTTACATATTGGGCTACAACGCCCATTCCCTATGGGTTGCCAGTTTCCTCGCGACTGTTAGGGTTATCTGCCGGGATGGCTTGGGCAGAAAGATGATACCTAGGCCCGACCACTTGGCATTCAGGCCCAAAGCCTCGACCAATATCCAATATGTGTAGAAGTACAAAGGCATGTGATGGACTGTGGCCAATGGGATCACCTCGAACTGGGTCTTTCCGAGTGGATGGATGAGGTGGCGACTGCCCGGAGGCTGTGATGAAAACAGGAGAACTAACAGAGCTCAGTGGTTGGAGGGCAGGTGGTCAACCGGCTTATAACTGGGGTGTAAGACTTTTACCCGGTGAGGCGGCTCTCAACCAAGTAATTTTTTTAAATATATTTTCCGGTCTCGAAAACAGAACCCTACACAGTACCTCACCTTTTGCGACTTATTAAATCTTTATATCTTTATATTTGCCTAACCGATAGATATAGCATAATCCATTTTATATCAGTAAACATACAGAAAATCGCATACAAAGTTCATTAAAATTAATCCAAAACTCAGACTGGTTTTCGAACTGTAAACCATTTATCGCATTATAAAATCTCTATTCTTCGTCCAATATGTATGCAAGAGCTTTCATTATAAGTTTCATACACGATGCATTTATATGGAATTTAGTTCAGAATTTTTTACTAAAGTGGTACATAGGTGGTTCTTGCATGTAGACCAGTAGTAGGGATTTGTGAGTTGATGACAAGGGGACTGGAGGACAGGAGTGCAGGAATTGGGTCGGTCATCATGTTGTAACCTCAGTCTTGACCTTCGTCGTTATTATAAATAACTAGATTAACTAATATTATAATAATTATGCTAGTTTATTTTGTTAACATGGGTAGGGGGTAAGTGGTGTTCCACTTAAAGCTGATATGTAGACGTAAAATCCAAGATGGAGACCTTCAGTAATGTAGAAGTAAGAGACGATTGTAAAAGCCAAGATGGCGGCCACCAGTTACATTTAAACAAATAAGAGATGATAAAAACCAATCCAATATGGTGTCCTCCAGCAATATATAAACAAATGACAGTTGAAAACAATCAAATATGGCGGCCTCCAGTAACATGTAAACAAATGATTAAAATAAAACAAGAATGGCGGCCTCCAATACAATACATAAGTTTTTTATACATTTTCAAACGACTTTTTAATAAAATCTTTAGAAAAATTGTAAGTTAAAAAAAGGAAATTGTTTGGGAGAATTGGTCGCCTGGCTTAAAGACTTTTAAGTAAATGAAATTTTAAATAATAAATTTAATAAACGATTTCTTAATTAACTTTTTAATCATAATCCAAACAATATATTTTTAACTATTTTTTATTTTTAAAACGATTTTTTGATTAAAATATTTTGTACGATATTTTAAATATTTCTTTTAATTTCACAATTTTTTTAAGGTTTTGGGGTCAGAGGTCATCGGGGTCAAGGTCAAACGTCAAGGTCAATTACATCCGAAATGGTGGATGGTGACATAACAATATGGCGGCAGGCCAGCTCCGGCTCCGACCTCGACTCTCCATACCTTTGGCCATCGACATACATTTATCCAACAAGTTTCCTTAGAATAGTGATGTGAAGAAGGCAGAAAATGCCGAGAATACTGACAAAATATTTACCGAAGATCCCAACAAACTTGTAGACAGACTTAATTTGCTCGATAAGCAACATCGAGGGGATTACTCGAACATGAAAAAAAAAGGGGGGGGGGGGGTTTCTATCATAAGAGAACTTAAGGATCGGGGTTATATCAGAATATGTGATGAACTATCTTCTTCTGAAATTGTAATAACAAAATAATATTAAATTACTATAAAATAATTGCTTTTTACATAATTTTTTGGTGTTGTATCCTTTTATCCATCACAACTGTAAATCGATACTATGAGTTCTCGATTATAAATGTAAAGGTCTGCAAATAGAATGATAGTATAAAAAAAATGAACGGATAGCTGATTGCATACACAAACATTAATTCTGCCGACATGTACAAATTTTGGAGACACTAGGTGAATTGGTTTTTCCTTGTATGTATAGATGCAGCTGACGAGCCGATGGATTGCTAAAGATTGATCGGAAGAATTGGGATTGGTGAGGATTGATGAGGATTAGTAAGGATTGCCGAAAGGACATCCCTCTCCCCCATCCTATTCCCATTCCAACATCAGGACTTATATTTCGACACCTGAGAAGCGAACATGTGTACTCTTGACTGCTCCACTCCTCATTGCAGTCCGGCGGCCGAAGGGGTAACATGTGTAATTCTTCTCATTGTGCAATCATACAAATTAAATCTAATTACCTTCGAGGGGGAATCGATCCAGGGACGACCTCCTACTCCTTCCAACTTAAGCATTACATGATTAGAAAAAAAATTTTGGTCCTGAGAAGGACTCGAACCTAGGTCCAAATCTTTAAACCTATATTTTCCTACCCATATTTATTCGTTTATGCGAAAATAGAAAATTTGCCCTTAGGGGGACTCGAACTAAGGTCCGAACTTTAACTCTGTGCCCCCTTAACCATACTTAGTTGTTATGTAGAATTTTTTTCCCTGAGGGGATTCGAACCGAGGTCCGAAACCTTAACCCTATACCCCCTTACCCATACTTAGTCGTTATGGGGAAAAATTTCCCAGTGAGGGGCTAGAACCAAGGTCCAAAACCTTAACCATATACCCCCCTAGCACCTGGCTGCAATCCAAGATGGCACTGAGGGTGGGGGTAAAAAGCAATGATACTAACAATCGGAGGTCAGTCGGGAGTAATCAGTTCTAGGGAGAGTATGTGTACAGAATCTCTCAGAACATGTAATTATGCAAGTGCATAAGTGTGCGATTAAATAAATCATTGTGTGTAATAAGTAATTTCTATTTATTCAACTGAATAGATTCCACAAATGTATACTTAGCCAGTGCACGAATAATTATTGCACAATCAAATAATCCATTGCTAGATTAATTATTCATTGTGTGTATTCACATATTCACCATACTCCCACACACCCCTCCCCTGTCTCTCCTTCCCCCACAACATTGTCAGTTGACTTCCGCCAACCAAAATCACAAATTCTCAGTCTCTCTCCAACAGCCGAAGAGGCAACATGTGTAATTACTCAAATAAAATCGAATACCCTCAGTGGGATTCGAACCCAGTACCTCCCCGGCCACCAGCCAACATAGCTCACATTCTGGCAGCTCTCCAGCCCACAGTACCTGTCATAAGAGGGTCTCAAATCTCCGGTAGTCCCACATGTGTTTGGGGAAAGGGATAGGGGAAGTGCATGTTAAATTGCATGTGCATGTGCAAGATGTATGTGCATATGCAAGGTGCATGTGGAAGTGCACGTGAGAGGTACAAGTGCATTTTATCATGGGAAAGGTACGCTCCTACTGCTAATAGTTACACACCAAACCATTTCTCGCAGAAACGACCATCTTTATAAAGTAATCTAAGACTGAACTTATTGCAGTAGAAATATAGTGGTTTTTAAAATTTTCCTTATTTTTAAATGTTTTTAAATTATATCAACTTATACAATTCTATTATTAATCAAACTGTATGCATATCTCCACTCTGGATGCTTTAGAAAGCAGATTTTGTTAGAAAACCTCCATCAAGTTATTACTTAAATACTGACATTATTTGTTTTACTTTCCACTTTTAAATTAAATTAAATGTTATGTTTTTACAATTTTTTTAAAACAAAATTGGCTATTCCATGGTTTTGCTTGACCGGTGCATAAATAAATTGATCAGGCCCATGGAAGTTAGACTAGCACAACAAACTTTAAAACCTGTAGTTGATGATATTTTCTCATGAAGATGGTGATAGCGTGAGTGGTAGTGTGTAGATGTGGATGGAGGACTCACAACGTCGGCGTGTACTCACCTACGAGCGGTAGGAAGCGCCATGTGTTGCCGAGGAGTGGAGCCGGAGTAGGTCCAGGCACCTCACTGTAGGGTCTGGCAGAATGCGAGCAAGCAGTCTCTAGTCCTGCCACCAGCGAGCTGCAGTAGCCTCGAATCCTCTGCAGCACTGCAACCTTCACTCCCATCTGAAACACCGACACAGCACTTCAACATACACTACACTGCAACTTTCCTGCAGATAGGTGAAAGGTGCATAGCTATCAGTGGAGCACTATAACATACACTACACTGCAACTTTCCTGCAGATAGGTGAAAGGTGCATAGCTATCAGTGGAGCACTATAACACACACTACACTGCAACTTTCCTGCAGATGGGTGAAAGGTGCATAGCTATCAGTGGAGCACTATAACATACACTACACTGCAACTTTCCTGCAGATAGGTGAAAGGTGCATAGCTATCAGTGGAGCACTATAACATACACTACACTGCAACTTTCCTGCAGATGGGTGAAAGGTGCATAGCTATCAGTGGAGCACTTCAACATACACATACATGAACTTCTCCACATGCTCGACAAGCCTTCCCAACACCATTGTGATGGTATTCACTCCTTAAGTCGCGTTGGCCCACAAGGCGGACAAAAATAGAATAGTCACGATTGAAGTCATTCATGACTATGGTTTCTCAGCAAGAAGCCAAAAATTTCGTAGCAGAAATTATAAAACATTCTCAGTATTTCACCCTTTAAAAATATATTTGAAAAGTCACGCCGCATGTATGTATCACGTGTTTTGTTGTCTCCCTTAATGTATTATAGATCACAACCATTTTATACTTCTGTAAACGTCAACTTTTTTGTTGTTTATTAAATAGAAAATTTACTTATATGTTATATGTTAATTATATTATATTTATTTTATTGGCACAAATTAACATCGAAAGGAAAAATTGAGTTGGTACTATCTATTAATTAGTAGTTCTCATGTAAAATATTGTTAACGTGAGTACGCAAAAATGCGATGCGTTGCCCTTTGATGTAATTATCTAGACTCAGTTAAGCTTTGCTTGCATGAAGCGGAGGGACAGCCTGAAAGTTTAACTTCAGCATCAGGGCCTCAGGAAAAGTTGTAAGTTGTTATGAATGGGCTGTGAGAACAGGTTCTGGTAAGCGTTCTGGTATGACTTCCGGGCGCTCCAGAGGGCGCCCAACTGTTATCCATGTTGTTCAGCTTTAAGTATTACATGTGTTGTTAAACAAGGTCCCATTGTTTGTATTAACATCGCATTTTCATATATTTCAATAGCACACGTAAAATAAAACAAATTGATTAAAAAAAAAAACAAATATAAAGGGAAGCTGATAGGTATTGTCTTAACTGGTTTTAAATTATTAAAAATGTTGTTTTACAAAAATTCATAAACAATTAGATATATAAAACATGCGAATGTGAGTTGAAAGGTTTGGGTGGCCCTTAACATGGAGGTCTTCAGAGCGGAAAAGGGTGACGCATGGTAAGTATGGAGCAGCGCCGGAATTCAAGTGCGGGGGAAACGGGAGATCCTCGAGAAAACCCACTGCCCAGCGCCATCATCCATCACGATTCCCACATGCGAAAATAAGGGAGTGACCCCGCCGGGAATTGAGCCTGGTTCGCCTTGGTGGGAGGCGAGCATGCTAACACTACACCACACAAAGGAATGAAAAAAACATTCCTGCCGGTATATTGTACAGTATTTTGAAGAAGTTTTGTAAGAATTTTTTAACAGAAATGATTGACATTGATGAAATAAGTTGGTTTTCGTCACTTGTTCGTTCAGTAACAATAAAATTGCAATTACGACATGTTTTACGGAACGACAATCTCTCATTTGGTTAAAGTGACGTGTTAAAAGGTATTCAGAGAAAAACGAAATAACAAAAATTTCGCTAGAGAAATACTTTTAGTGTAAAGTTATGTTGAATTTGTACGCAGGGCTTCTTCCATGATTCCTTAGGCAGTGAGTTAGCATACTGGCATCAACTAGCTACATTACATTGCTACAATGTTGAATTTGTACGCAGGCCTTCTTCCATGATTCCTTAGGCAGTGAGTTAGCATACTGGCATCAACTAGCTACATTACATTGCTACAATGTTGAATTTGTACGCAGGCCTTCTTCCATGATTCCTTAGGCAGTGAGTTAGCATACTGGCATCAACTAGCTACATTACATTGCTACAATGTTGAATTTGTACGCAGGCCTTCTTCCATGATTCCTTAGGCAGTGAGTTAGCATACTGGCATCAACTAGCTACATTACATTGCTACAATGTTGAATTTGTACGCAGGCCTTCTTCCACGATTCCTTAGGCAGTGAGTTATCATACTGGCATCAACTAGCTACATTACATTGCTACAATGTTGAATTTGTACGCAGGCCTTCTTCCACGATTCATTAGGCAGTGAGTTAGCATACTGGCATCAACTAGCTACATTACATTGCTACAATGTTGAATTTGTACGCAGGCCTTCTTCCATGATTCCTTAGGCAGTGAGTTAGCATACTGGCATCAACTAGCTACATTACATTGCTACAATGTTGAATTTGTACGCAGGCCTTCTTCCACGATTCCTTAGGCAGTGAGTTATCATACTGGCATCAACTAGCTACATTACATTGCTACAATGTTGAATTTGTACGCATGCCTTCTTCCATGATTCCTTAGGCAGTGAGTTAGCATACTGGCATCAACTAGCTACATTACATTGCTACAATGTTGAATTTGTACGCAGGCCTTCTTCCATGATTCCTTAGGCAGTGAGTTAGCATACTGGCATCAACTAGCTACATTACATTGCTACAATGTTGAATTTGTACGCAGGCCTTCTTCCCTGATTCCTTAGGCAGTGAGTTAGCATACTGGCATCAACTAGCTACATTACATTGCTACAATGACGAATTTTGCTCGTTTTTATAGTTACTTTTAAATACATTGTAAGTCCTCGCCTAGTGAGCTGTCCAAAACCCACTTATATATATATATCGTTTCTATGCAGGCAGAAATATTAACATATTTAAGATATATCGCTCCAATAAAGTACTAGAATCTGTGCTGATTCACCGGCCATATTGATGTTTCAAATATTGTTCATGTAGATATCTTAAATATTTATCAGACTGAAGAGCCGTGTTGCAGTGTAAGTAATTCACTTTTTCCCCTCCGAAAACATCAAATGGGATTCCAATGTGTTAATGTGAGAGAGAAACGAACGTACACTTAATACGAAGGTCTCCGAGCTCTTTTGAGATCTCACGTACATTACAAACACCATTACACAGTGGGTTCTCCTAAATGACAACTGATTTTCCAAGACGTTGTATTTTCAAATATACGCGTCACATACACAAAACACACTCAAGAACCCTGCACTCAACATTCCTGCCAACTTTCTATTAATAAAATATTGGAGTAACCGCTAGAGTCGCACAGGTAGATACAGTGCAACGAGAACACTGCACGCCTTGCTCTTGGGGTATGTCCGAATTCGCCTCAAGTACATACTTGTGCGTACCTATTCTCAGAAGTTACGTCCGACCTGCAAGTATACAAGTAAACGAAGTTGTATACTACTTGCATACTTGCGGAGTATGTGCCGCCATTTTGAGAAGCAATTTGTACGTTACAAAATGATTTCCGACATAGTTATTTGATTTAAAGTTTAATAGGGCAACATTGCTACTTCGTAGACATAGAATTTCAAACTGAATAAATAACTATCGCAAGTTGAACATTAAAAAAGGGTTAAGAAATAAATTGGTATTAGGCCTATGTTCCTAACCTACAGAAGCTAAGATAAAAAAACAATCCAAACCGCACTTACATTAACATTTATTGCCTTGTATTACTGTATGTAACTCAAATTTAAAAATTTTTTATACATTATTTAACTCCTAAAACGTTCGGCAAATATCAAATTCTTAATCGAAATACATGAACATTTAAGGTGGTTAGCTAGCTAACAACTGCCACCGAAGCTAACAAGACTATGTGTCCGAATTCATCAAGTTTGGTGCCAAGGGTAAGCGAAGTATGTAATGATGCAAGTACGCAAGTATATACCTGAGTTCTGACACGACCTTAGTGGCGATGGCGTACTTGATGTGCGCGGAAGTATCGCCCTTATCGCTCTTGCTCCTCTCGGCCTCAAACGTGCGAAAAAGTGTCAGGTAGTTGGGAACCTTAACGATGTTCAAGTGCTAAAATATTTTTCTGCATTTTTAAGATATATTGCGGTTTTGCGATACGCTCACAACTATTTGTTGATAAAATGCCAAAACAGTTTATAAATAACTCTCGCATACTTTATTTAGTCGAATTGACAGCATTTTGAACATAAAATTTGTGCCAAACCAATTTCAAAAAGTTACACGAGCATGATGTTTGTTCTCAGCTCAAGTGTTTGTTTTATGAAAACTAAGAAACTCCGCGAAGAAATGTCTTTGAAGAGTTAAGTTTTGTTTGGCGGCCATTATGGTTTAACATGTGGCTTTTTATTATTTCAATTTTTATTATAAATCTTAGAATAAAATATGGCCGAACCACCGAAAGAAATTTCATTAAATTTCTTCATCTTATTATAATGACATTAACAACTAATTTGAAACGTAACCAAACATGATAATTATGAAAAACCGTAAAAGGTTTATGCTAATACATACAAATTAGAATTGTCTGTATTTTCCGTCATAAATTTTTGTAAATTAATTTTCTATGGTTTTGATAATTCTATCAATGCACTATTTCATGGAATAGAACAAAACTAAAAAAATATAGCGAAAATATCGGAAATCATTTTCGGCGCTTGAAGTGTGTTAAGGGGAATGGCCCACGCAAACCGTATATTTATATAATTTTTGTCATAACTTGTAATTCATCGGATTTTTCAAAATTGTTGGCTCGACAAGATGTAAATAACAATTTCGAGCACCTTCTTGCATTGTTACAAATTCACTGTGTTCGTTATTCTCAGAACATTAATTCAAGATAAGGTAACAGCATTTTCTTTATTTTCTTCCATCAGTGCACCAAGAATAATGACGGCAGTAAATATCTAACAATGTAAAAAGGTGTTGAAAATTATTATTCGCATCTTGTCGAGTAAAGAATTTCGACAAACCCTTTGGAAAACGACTTATATCGAACATCGGGTGAATATACTGCTTTCATGCACCATTCCCCTTAAGAAGACACATGTAGAAAACGTGGCGATTGTGTCGCGATGGCAGGATGACAACAAACAACAACGAAGAAATTATAAATTTGATCAGTGCTCGGCCATTAAAGTAATTTAACGTACTTCCTATATAAGGTAATTGAGGCGGGCAGATCTCACCACAGCAGGCGGACAGAAGTTCGTTGGCGACGGGGGCAGATTCACACAGCAAAACACTACGTATACCCGGCGGTCGCCAGTTTCGGCACATGTGTAGCAGCTAACTGGAGTGGCGCCACTCTACAGGGTGGTGTCAGGGGAAACGAAGTTGGAAAGTGGAAAGCGGAAAGCGGGGGAAAGGTTTTGTGTGTAGACGCAGGCAGCGGTGTGTGTCCGGCCAGCGCAACGCAGCGGGGGGAATCAGACCAGAGGAAATTCGTAATGAGACTGCAACGAGGTACCGACAACTCCCCTCCCTCCTCACGTTTTCTCCTTTCCACTCGAACAAAAACCTGCTCGCGGCATGACTACCTATTCACGCACAACTACGTCATGTCGTGCAGATCGCGTTCTTCTCAGCTTTCGCCTCACTACTCTTCCCAGGCGAGATTCAGTGGTCTTTGGCAGTTTTTAGTGACTTGTTCTTGCCTTCGTACAAGTTACTTTTATTCGCAGTTAATGATCGCGCGTGTACCTGTATGAGCCCGTGCAGGCTTACTCACTGCCGCGAAATAGGAATGCGTGAATGAAGAGATTTGGAGGTCTTGAGAACCGACGAGGGGTGAAGTGAGGTGAGAATGCAAGGGCGGGTAAAACGGGAAATCCCCGAGAAAACCCACTGACCAGCGGCATCGTCCGGCACGATTCCCACGTGTAAGCGAAACAGGAAATTCATTAATGAATCTGCTAATGCTGAATGCACAAATGTAAATAAATTACTAATTTACGAAGATCAAGTGGAATGGTCTGTTGCATAAAAACAACAAAAGAAAGCCGTAGTCTTGGGCAAATCATGCTATGAATAATGATTTAATTTTACGATTTGACACTGGTTATCCCTGTAAGGGGAGAAATTCAATTAGGCGCACACTATAACACGAAAAAATTAAAAAATAGCACACTACATCCTACACCTTCCATACATTAATTATACACTATCGGCCAAAAAGTAATTGGGCACCTGTCCATAATGTTTGTTCGGTGGTTGTCACCCTGTTAGAATATCGTAGGGCCACCTCTTGCGGCTATAACAGCAGCCACCCTGTCTGGCATGCTCTCTACTAGTGTTTGCAGGACATCCACGGGGATTCGTCGCCATTCCTCTTGCAACCATTCCACGAGTCGAGCAATGGATTTTGGCCGCGCCTGACAAGCCCTCATCCGGCGATCCCATTCGTCCCAAAGATGTTCTATAGGGTTGAGGTCGGGGCTCTGTACGGGCCAGTCCAATCGGCGAACATTGTTGTCGGCGTACCACTGCATAGTAGCCCTTGAAACATGGCACCTTGCACTGTCATCCTGGAAGTAACACGGGTCCATTCCTTAAAAAAGCCACAATGTTGGGAGCATTTCACTATCCAGAATGTTACACTAGGCCTCTGTGTTCATGCTTCCATGGACAAACACCAGCGGTCCTACGCCGAAGGCCGTGAAACAGCCCCACAACATCACTCCACCACCACCGAATTTCCTAGTTGGCACTATACACTCCGGCAGAAGCCATTCTCCGGGTAGACGCCACACCCATACACGTCCATCCGACCGGAATAATGTAAACCTCGACTGATCACTCCACAGAACCGATTTCTACTGCTCCAGTGTCCAGTTGCTGTGGTCCAACAAACACCACCTGCTCTTCCGAAATATCCAAGTCGGTGGGCTTCTGTACGCAATGTTCCAATGGAAACCGATACTCCTGTTGCTGCATGAAACTCCTGTCGGGTGGTAGCCATGGGTTGTGCCCTATTTGTGACAGTTTCACGTTTCAGGGTTCTGCGATTTCTGTCCGTCAAGATTGGAGGTCGCCCAGAACGTGCAGCATTGGCATAATACCTGTTTACCTTCCGTGCAATCACCCGGCTAGACAGCCCACTGAGATGGCAGCCAATAATCACACCCTTATCGAAGTCCGATAGCTCTGTACATCGTGCCATCTTCTTGCCAACTGGTTCTACACCGGCCTGCAGCGTATGGCACAAGTCAAATGACGTATTGTAATACCAATCTTCACGCGTGCCCAATTACTTTTAGGTAAATAGTGTATTTCAAACGTATCATGCTCATAAACTGTACCTATGACTAAACTTTTCAGCGCAATTCACATCTACTTCCAGAAGCAGATTTATGCCATTACAATTCTACAGATTTAAGTTACCATTTGTAAGACTCGAGGTTTGGAAGCAACTTTGTCTATTTAGTAATGCCTAAGAGCTATGGAAAGAGGACATGTTTACTTCTGATCTTTGAATGAAGAGAGCGACGGAGGAATGACTAGACGGTGATTTTTGGACATTCGCCATTTGGATGCAGATGTCTGTTATGGAATAACAGGCCTCAGCACGGAAAAAAAAAACTTAAATATTACAAGCAACCTATTGACGAGAAAATTAATAAATGTATAAAACACTGGAAAATTCCAAGAGGGAGTAGAGTCAAAAAACAGAACATAGAATCCAGTGCTAATTAAGATTACTATAGTTCTTCTTTTTGTTTGTGCAGTTTTGAAAAAGCTAGGATAACACTGACAAAATAAGTAAGAACAAAATAGGACAACACAATAAATAAATAAACACGCTAAAACACATCAGTTCTACCAGCCACCACAGAATACAAGCCAGGTGTGTTGTAGGTGTGTGTGTGTGTGTGTGTGTGCATATTATATATATATATATATATATATTTAATTGTAGGGACCACGGAAGTAGTGAGCTGCGACCCATAGTTCCAACAACAGATATTGCTCGGCACGGATCGGCTGACCTATGGGGGGGAGGGGGGGGCCACGCGGACCGAGTTTCCGACGACCCGGCAGTATATTACGCGTTCTAAAAATATGCAGTGCAGTGATAAAAGTGCAGCATTTACGTATGTATATGTGAAAACGTGAAAATATGCATGTTAACACGTTGTAAATTATAACATTATATAAATATACGTAAAAACTGCAACACGTAGAGATTGTAAAAAAAAAAATGTAACTAAAGTTATGAAAATCATCAGAGAGAGAGAGAGAGAGAGAGAGAGAGAGAGAGAGAGAGAGAGAGAGAGAGAGAGAGAGAGAGAGAGAGAGAGAGAGTGAAAGGGGGGGGGGAGGGGTGAGAATACAGTGTTGGTTTTATTCACAGCTCACATGAACCAAGTGGGGCAAAAGCACATATCGCAGACATGCGAAACAAGGCAATACGTAAACATCACTGTGGTCCGTTACACTGTTACTTGATGATGAAAGGAATTCGTCATCGTCATTATAGCCACGTACATTTATTACGAACTGGTCCATTGCCATCTCAATTATGCAGTCCCTCTGCCAGTATTCATTTTCTAATTTCTCAACATGGTTTCAGTAGCATAACCAGTGATCCTTTGTTCCAGAGTTCACAGCTTCCAGTGTGTGTGTCTGAAGTGCTTGCGCGGGAAACTCTCCCACGGTATTACATTCCCGAATATACCTCTTTATCTTTGCCCACGCCAGTTCAATAGCGGTGAACTTACATGCATGGTGGGAGTCGAATGACATGATGTCCCTCACCTTGTAAAAGTCGATCATCCCGAAAAATTTTCTCTTTCGGTTTGCGTTTTTCAATTTTCAGTTAGTTCCGCCAACACACATTTCAACCACTTTTCATCACACTGTACGCCTCTTCGTTTTAGCCCTGAAATCATTTCGTTTTTGGTACTATACTTCGAAGGAGGTTTATCGTCCTGTCTTGAGAGGTATGGCACGTTATCCATCACTACAACAGAAGATTAGCAGAAATAAATAAACATACGCACATCTGTCCTATTGTGTACACCTGGCATAAACAACGTTAAATACACATTTTCTTGCATCACTGATGCACATTGCACATGTCTAAAATGCATGGCTTAGCTCTTTTTTCCCTGATGTTGTATGCGGTTCATTTGGTATTGCAATTGGTGTCTTCTGAATACACATCACTATTGCTTTGCTTACGTTTGTTTAATTCGCAGAACATGCCGTTGCTTTATGAACAGGAACCGAAAGCGATTTATCACGAGCTTCTTCATCACAGATTGATATTACTTGACTAATTATTTCTCTCTCTCTCTCTCTCTCTCTCTCTCTCTCTCTCTCTCTCTCTTTGCTGTGTAGCTCATTATTGCTTTTCCTACGCTTTACATTTCGCTCCATTATCAGTTGCCAATTTACTTTAAACTGATAGTAGCTCAGGAAGGGAGGCGGAATCCCCCCGCTGCAAGCCCCCCCCCCCCCCTGTGACCCTACTGCCACCCTCTCCTCCGCCCTTGGTCACATCCTCACTCTTCAACATAGCTCTGACAACTCGCTACGTTCCTGGCCCCCACAGTATATATGCACAAGGCCAGAAAATTCCATGAAGGTATCGAGTCAGATAAAAAAGGACAGTAAGCTAAATGCGGAAAACTAATATATTATGAATGTATAAGAAAAAAAAAAGTATACGACCAACAGACAATACGCTGAAGACGACACAGGCTAGTTATCTACTTTCACAAATAAAACAAAGACGACACAGGCTAGTTATCTACTTTCACAAATAAAACAAAGACGACACAGGCTAGTTATCTACTTTCACAAATAAAACAAACACAACGCAGGCTAGTTATCTACTTTCACAAATAAAACAAACACAACGCAGAAACTCGCACAAGAATAAACAGTAATTTTTCCACATCTGACAGATTGCAACATTTCGGTATCTGCGATCTGTTCCCGGAACATCAAAATCTGTATATATATATATATATATATATATATATATATATATATATATATATATATTATATATATATATATATATATATATATATATATATATATATATATATATATTTATATTGACTACAGCATACCTGGTTTGTATTATGTCGTGTCTGGTAATACTGCTGTTTTTAGTGCGTTTATTTGTTGTGTTGCTCTATTTTGTTCTTAATTATTTTGTCAGTGTTGGCCTAGCTTATTCAAGCTGGTTTCTTTCCTGTGTTGTTTCCTACATGTTATCTATTAGTCGCTGTTCTGTGTTTTGACTCTATTTCCACTTGGAACTTTCCAGTGTTGTATACATATATTTATTTTCTCGTCCATAGGTTGCTTGTCATAGTATTTTTCAGTGCTGAGTCCGGTTTTTCCATTACAGACATCTGCATCACAATGGCGAATGCCCAAACATCTCCATCTAGCCATGTTCACTTTTATTGATTCAGCGGAAGTGTTCAGAAATAAATTGCTTGGTGTTTCGGAGCGTGCTCACCAAGTACACGGAATTTCCAAGCGGGTTGGACTGACGGATCAATCTGTGAACCCGAACTCAACGGGAACATCAGTTCCGAACGTCTGGCGTATTTCGGGGGATACAACTGCGAGGCTGAAGTAGTCGCTTATATGGCAGTGTGCGACTGGCGGGAATGTTCCAGGAAGCGACAGTCCTGGATACTGTCCTGGGGTATAGGTTATCTTCCATCTGATAGCCATATTGGCAGTGTTTACCTACCACTCTACGATACCTCCAGCCGTACTTGGTTCTTCTGCAAGTCCTGGTGCACGAGCCGGTATACCAGCAGCTATATGAGTCGCAATGGAAGATTCATATTACACGACAGCAGTTCCCGTACTAGCAGTTGGTTCCCCCCGGTGGGTGCGCAGTATATGTCTGGCGTATTTCGGGGATACAACTGCGAGGCTGAAGTAGTCGCTTATATGGCAGTGTGCGACTGGCGGGAATGTTCCAGGAAGCGACAGTCCTGGATACTGTCCTGGGGTATAGGTTATCTTCCATCTGATAGCCATATTGGCAGTGTTTACCTACCACTCTACGATACCTCCAGCTGTACTTGGTTCTTCTGCAAGTCCTGGTGCACGAGCCGGTATACCAGCAGCTATATGAGTCGCAATGGAAGATTCATATTACACGACAGCAGTTCCCGTACTAGCAGTTGGTTCCCCCCGGTGGGTGCGCAGTATATATCTTGAAGTAAACACGAACTCCATTCGTAGAACTGCTACCAGTTAGTAACTCGCGTAAGCCTCTGGAAAACTAGCTAGGGCATCTTAATATTGCTATTTATCTGTTTGTTTTTTACATTAATTATTTGTTTACTATTACAGTTCCATTCATTTTCTTGAAAATCATGTGAAGTCACTAGAGTAGAAGTGTTATTTTACATTTCAACGAAAATTACTGACCAGTTGCTAAATATAGCTTTTTCTATGCAATATTATCGGCATGTAAAATGTTACGATAAACATTTTGGGCCTGGAGGAGGATCGACCTCACACTTTAAGTAACATGCTATTCGCGGGTGCCACGACTTTGCCACCAGCTGACACATATTATGTTAGGTTTATACATACTCTGGATATCATAAACATTTTTAATGACTTTTTCATGCAGTATGCCATGTTTTAAGTAATTAGAATGATTTTAAAAAGTAATTTAAAGTTGTCATCGCCAATATTATTCATAGTTTTTGTATTTTAAATCTACTTGAAAGAGTTTCAACCACACGGATGTAAAATTAAGATGGAGGCGTCCTTTTCGGTTTCTTCATCAACTCGTTTCAAGTAGTAGCCACGGGGAGCGCCCTACGCTCTGAAACTGCAACGTGATTGGCCAGGTACGAAAGTCGGTATCGAACCTGCCACGAAAAATAGGATGTGTCCAATTACCAAACCTGGTACGAAATCTGGCCTGCAAGGCGGGAAATGCCATGACGGGCGCCACACTAGCCCGTATACCAGCCGCTATGGCGGACCTTGCACAAGCTTTTACGGAATCAGGTATCGTGTAATATCGCCTTAAGCTCACAGAAACAGTGGACGTGTCCTCAAGGCCAGCTATAAAGCATCCTCTCATTCATGCCAACCATACTTAGGCTCACTAGACGTCCTCATATTAAAAGGACTGTCCTTTTCAATTTGATGCCCCATACCAGAGTTGAACGAAAAAACCAAATCAGAGCTACGTTGGCTTTCGAGGTTGAGCCAATGTCATTGTGGAAGTGTTGTTCTCCGACGTATAGCCTCCCCGCTATACAGCATCTCGCATCATCACTGCAACTGTTGTATTGCGACTCTGATGATGCAAGATCCTGCAGTGCGAGGAGGCGAAACTCTGGACACAATGAAATCGCTCAGACTTACAAGCCTACATAGCTCTAAATACAATGGCCGCGAAAGCCTGCAAACATCACAAACATCACAAACATCACAAACATCACAAACATCACAAACATCACAAACATCACAAACACAAAAGTGTCCTTGTATTTTTGTTTCTTACTTGCATCGTCAAAAAACAGATGCGCCAACAAGGAAATGTCGAATTGTATTTCAATTCGGATGAAAATAAACAGTCACCAAGAACAAGAAATAATTGCGAATTCAGGCTGGTAAGAGCAACATTGATTGCACTGTACATACATTTCACAGTTTGAAGTCTGGCCGCCACCGAATATTAATACCCATGTGTTTAAAATGTTTCCACAGCACGGCCTGTTGTCTCTTTCATGCCAACCGTCAAATTATTGGTGAACTAGGTGAAAGAATTTATATATTTATGTGCATGGAAGATTCTTTTAGCATGGTTATAGAGATGTGAAAAAAGGCGTAAAATATCCGAGTAAATTGTTTGCTAGAATGCGAAGATAGTGTTGAAGGTAGCAATGGAAGTCAAAACCAATAAATACTCTTTTTATCAGTTTAGCAATTCTCATTTTGCAAAAGACAAGGACCAAAACTTCGCAAGTCTAAAACATAACTCAGTGACATCTCGGTTGGACGGCTCCTGCAGCCTGGAAAAGCAACACAACATATGACATCATCAACCATCCAGTTATGGTGGTAAACGACAAGAAGCCCTGGTACTAAATGCTAAATTAAAATTGTTTGTCAACTCTAGGGTTGCCAGGTAAGCATGTGTTTGTTGGATGGATTAATCATATTTAGGTTAACTTATATGAGCAAAATTTATGTGGTATATACTATATAATATAATGTGGATTGTTGAGCAGTTTCGTTCAATATAAAAAACAATTTCACACTGCTAAGTTCACTTACAGTTTTCAGGAAAATTTTGGGTACAGTAACCATTGAAACTGGGGGACTCACATGAGGGAAAGTTTTTCAATACAAAATAATGGTGTGTGTTAATAGTGCTACTCGAACTACAATATTAAGCAATGGTCGCTTTAGTATATTTCCCTTACCAGATGTGTGTCAAGAATAGCCGCTCATCTGAAGGATACATGTCTTCTGAATTATTGCATTAAATAAGGTTACGTGGTTAGTACACAAAACATTATTTATGAGTGAGCGTTGTTGTTTACATTACCTGCCATTAAGCACAGTTAATATAAATTTTGTTTTGATATCACACTATTTGTAGTATATGCAATACCATAAAATATGATAGTGGGGAGGACTATGAAGATCAGGGAAATGTGGTGTAAACAGTAACATTTATATAAAATATGTCAGTTGGGTTACTTAATCGTATTTAATGCAAGAATACCTAACAAAATTTAACTTAAATTTGCGATATGTGAATCACTAAGGACTTGCAGAACCAAACAATGTTAATTAAATGGTGTTGAAATAATTGTTAAGCCTGTTGGCTTACCTTGTTGAAATTTACGAGAGGATTGTAACTTGTTTGTGGAAGGAGGATTAGTACAATTTACATGTATCGTATTACGAGGCGTTATGAGGCTTTGTTTACATGTATCACCATGATATATTTGTACTACAATGGTGTAGTGAACGAAACCAATTAAATGGTGTTGGAATAATTGTTAAGCCTGTTGGCTTACCTTGTTGAAATTTACGAGAGGATTGTAACTTGTTTGTGGAAGGAGGATTAGTACAATTTACATGTATCGTATTACGAGGCGTTATGAGGCTTTGTTTACATGTATCACCATGATATATTTGTACTTCAATGGTGTAGTGAACGAAACCAATTAAAATCAACACCCGGCCATCCACTTTAAATTTACAGTACTGCGTAGTGATCAGTTGCTGGTGCGTGCAGTTAGAGTTCAGTGTTTCTTGAAAATTTGACCATGTGAAATCTTGCGATTTACAAATGGAGTTTGCTAGTGCGAATGTTTCTTTGCCATTATTTCTATGCAAGTGTTAAGTCTAATTATTGTGCGGAAATACTTGTTAGAATAAAAGGTAAATATGTCCTATACATGAGTTATCAGCAATACATCACCAAGGAAGTATGCACGCCACTTATATTGGTGAGTAATGTTATTGATGTATGGTCAATTAGTTTAGTGGACTGAATATAGTTTCAGTGTGAAAATTGTATTTAGCACAATGAATTGTTCTGTGTAGTATTGTATGTTAATGTAGGAATCGAAGGGCTTACATACTGCTAGTTCATATAGCTGTGTCAAATGCAGAAGCCCTAACCGAACTAAACCTAACTTCCGAAATGTTTATAGCTTTTAGTGTGTGTTTAATTACTGTGATTCTGTGTAAATGATGTTCAAGCGTAACCCCTTCATGCTGAGCTCGAGTCATTAGTGCCAGAAGGGGAATAAATCACCAAAACAGTGATTCTAGGCACATCTGCAGGTTTTTTGTACGTATTAGGTACAAAGTACTTTAACGTATCCAAAGCTGGGAATTTAATGTAAAAAACTTAGGTTAGCACAGTCAAGCGACCTAATTGATATTTTATATAATGTTTATGTATATATACCCTACAATTTCCCCATATCTTCATAGCCCTCCTTGCCATCACATTTTATAATGTTACTGTGTATATTGTAATGCCCTCACTAATTTGTGTTCCGTATGATTAGTTACGTTGAAACATACCATTTTCTGAGGTTTTTTCAGTAAAGCCACGACTCTTAACAATTACCGAATAAAATCAAGAGCGGACTGGACGTTACCTATCATACCTCAAGCTAGTTACCTATCATACCTCAAGCTAGTTACCTATCATACCTCAAGCTAGTTACCTATCATACCTCAAGCTAGTTACCTATCATACCTCAAGCTATTTACCTATCATACCTCAAGCTATTTACCTATCATACCTCAAGCTAGTTACCTATCATACCTCAAGCTATTTACCTATCATACCTCAAGCTAGTTACCTATCATACCTCAAGCTAGTTACCTATCATACCTCAAGCTAGTTACTTATCATACCTCAAGCTAGTTACCTATCATACCTCAAGCTAGTTACCTATCATACCTCAAGTTGCCACGTTGCTGCCCTTAACCTAACAATAACAGCTGAGTGCCATGAATAAAAGTGAAACAGTATGTCATATCAGCATTTACTGATAGCACAGAATATTTATGCTCTGGTAGTTTCTGTATTGTCGTGGTAGTGAGGTTTGCAGTGAGATGCGTTCGCTTTCAGCATTTTTTTAAATTTTACCACGTGGTTGGTTGGGATTTATGAATATAAAGTAAAGCACAGGTGTTTCAGACAATTCTGAGTCCACTACACAGAGGATGTTACCTGGACGCTTACCAATTCGCATATAGTCAAGTACCTGGTGGAATTAATGCTTCACTTCCAGTTTCCCAACTAGAATGAATATGCTTCACTTTCGTCTTGTCACTTTCCAAAATTTCCCTCCCTACACTCATCCCAAAATATAGCCATAGTTAAATAATAATTTGATTTAACACTATAAACAGCACGAACGACAATCCACAAACACACTGTTTCAACTAATTGTAAATTCGATTGAAATAGCTAAACCAATGTGCGATTTACACTTATGTTTTAACAAATTTCAGTTGTCTGTTCTAAATGTTTCTATGTCATAATATGATGAATATACCATCTAAACATAGGCTCTGAAAGCCTTTTACATGATGTTTTTGTTTGTCCTGTTTCCATGGGAAGAAGCCCACCAGAATTTCAACAAGGTGCCTTGCGAAAGCCAAATACAAAGTTATCATAACTCAGGTGTGTTTCCTTCACAAAAACAGTGATTCTTAATATTTACCATAACATGTTAGAAAAACATAATGTGTAAGAAATTTCTGTTTTTAGAACACGAACAAGTAGGCAAAGATAAAATTATAAATTAATGTGGTTACATAATTACCTTTGAGCTTGAAATGAGGTAATTTAGAAATGTTGTTTCTTATTTTTAATATTTTGCATAACATTTTGTGAATGACTTTATCATTTGCATACACATTTTGATAACAGTAGCATGATTATGTACCACAACTATCACTAAATGAATGTTTTTTTTTTAAATTCTGCAACATTATGGTTGACTTCTGCCAAAGACAGGTCCATAGAACATATACTTTAAATTCTTTATCCAGTTCTCCTTGTAATGACATGACCGCAGAGCTATGTGGTGAGTGATACTATTGGGTGGTATAAATAAATAAACAAAATTAGACTTTTATTTCATCTTTGTCTTCTGTGCAAAATTTTTTGCATTCATTGTAAATATTCTGATAGATAAGCTGATAATGCTGCAACCATCAAATAATTTTGAACTGAGAACATTTGGTAAAGAGGTGATAAACTATTGAGTATTTTTTATTCATACACATATCTGTCATGTTTAGGTGTGAGAAAGTGCAATTTTTTTTAGTGCTGAAAGTAGAACACTGTAGGCTATATTAATTGTTTTAATGCTTCAAATTATGCAAGTCTTACAGTATGATACTGGGACTCAATACTGTAAAGCACTAATTAATTTTGTTCACATTTATGTAAGTGATAGGTGTTGAGTTGTTCTGTTTTCTTACAATTAAATGATAGCTCTTTAATATGTGAGAAGTTGTGGTTTTTTTCTTCTTCGATGAATTGAAGTCATACTACGTAATTTATTTACTCTTACATCAATCACTGTAATTATTGTCAATGTTTCGCGCTGTTGTAGCAATTGAAGTCATACTACGTAATTTATTTACTCTTACATCAATCACTGTAATTATTGTCAATGTTTCGCGCTGTTGCAGCAATTGAAGTCATACTACGTAATTTATTTACTCTTACATCAATCACTGTAATTATTGTCAATGTTTCGTGTTGTTGCAGCAATTGAAGTCATACTATGTAATTTATTTACTCTTACATCAATCACTGTAATTATTGTCAATGTTTCGCGCTGTTGCAGCAATTGAAGTCATACTATGTAATTTATTTACTCTTACATCAATCACTGTAATTATTGTCAATGTTTCGTGTTGTTGCAGCAATTGAAGTCATACTATGTAATTTATTTACTCTTACATCAATCACTGTAATTATTGTCAATGTTTCGCGCTGTTGCAGCAATTGAAGTCATACTATGTAATTTATTTACTCTTACATCAATCACTGTAATTATTGTCAATGTTTCGTGTTGTTGCAGCAATTGAAGTCATACTATGTAATTTATTTACTCTTACATCAATCACTGTAATTATTGTCAATGTTTCGCGCTGTTGCAGCAATTGAAGTATGGTACATAAATTTGAGGAACCGACAGTACCATGATGCATACAACTGGCTAGTTGCTTGTTGCTGGTAGAAAGCTTGTCACACCAAGGAAGGAGACATTGTTTGATTTTGTGATGTAACCCAGAAACAGCTAGCTGTGCTGTTCCATCTACAGCACTTGTTAATGTTCCCATCCCTAAACAAACCACTTTTATTCGTAGTAAAAACCTCGTCTCGCCTCTCCACAACATGTATAGTTTCCTGTGTCGTCAAACAACAGAGTAATGTCTATCGTTATCTGACATGCCTTCGGCCAACAGTAGGTGAATTAAGCTAAACAAATATTGGCATGCCATAATGTTTGTTTGAATGTCTGCAAGGGCATGGTATTGGAAGCTGTGTTAGTAAACAATTCGTCATGTTACATTAATATCCTACTCCAAAATCTAAGTGGAATGAAATATGTCACTTAATTGCCTTGTTTAAGGCAACATTTTAGCCGGTTATGGAGAACTGAACATTGGATTAGTTTGTGCATTCAAAGTAAAAATGTTTGCATGTACTGAAATGTAAACAAAGATGGCAGGAAGTGTGAAGTTGTTATAAACAGTTCTTTTGATAATAGCTTTAGCAATTTATTGAATAGTTAACAATATTTTGAGTTTCAGCTGAAACTTCACTGTTAACACTTTTTATCTCTTTTAATTTTTTTTTGTCTTCTGCTTCAAAGTTATATTGTATCCATCAAGTGCTCAGCTGTAATTGTACGGCTTCTGCCTGTCTAGTATGTGATTTAAGGCCAGTGTTTTTTGGTTGATTCCAAATTCTACAGTCCAGTCACCTAGGTGACAACTGGATATTTACACTTAGTTCCTGTCATTCAAGCCCAAGTAAGTATAATATAAACTTCAATTGCGATTATTCCATTGCTTTATGCTCTGTGTTGAGGTGCAATATTACTTTCTCAGCTGGTTCCCTGGCCTAGCTCAGAAGTAACTGCTGATGAGAAGGGGAAATTATCTACCAGTATCCACACCGTTATACACAAAGTTATTAGAGGCTATGCCGTCATTTAGCACCCGTTCTTATGACGTACATGTATTACTTATAATAGCACACCAGCAATTATAATTGCAGGGGGTGGAGACTCTGTCTGATCAAGATTGCATAATGCCAGTAAATAGAAATGGTGAGAAATTGAAAACCCAACCCTTTTCTTACTTCATACGGCCCAGCCTTCCCAGCACTTATGTCAGATTTTATTGCAATATACTCTGGGTCACTTTCCTAATATTGTTTTAAAATGATGTGTGCTTGAGGGGAATAGTTCAAAACACCTGCCTCCTCCACCTTATCACTTTAATGGGTAATCTTAGGAGTCCCTGAAGCTACCTTTTTTACCTCTGGGATTGTCATACACACAACTGAAACAGATGGGGGTACCTCACCAAACTTCCTCAGCAAATATCCTCGACAAACAATCAGCAGCCCCATTGTCCACCCCTTTCATATGCTTGACTGTAAACCTAAATTTGGTCAGTTTTCCCAGCCAACAAGGCAATCTCCCAGCTGAATTATTGGCGGAGAGAAACCAGCTAAGGGTCTGGTTGTCTGTGTGTAGCTCAAATTAATATACTTCTAAATAATCTGAATACTTCTCCATGCCAAAAATGACCGCAAGTACTTCTTTCTCATAAGCACTAAACTTCTGTTCAGCCTGTGTTAAAAGTTGGCTAGCATTGGCTACATGCACAAGATGTTCATTTACAGTTTGACATAGAACTTCCCCTAACTCTTTTGAGCTTGTATCAACCTGAAGGGTGAAAGGTTCGCTAAACTGGGGGAGGTGCAAAACTGGAGAGGCGGTCAATTTCCCCTAAAGCTGGTTAAGCGCGATCTGTTTATCCATTCCCCAACTAAAAGCTACATCCTTCCACTTTAACACATTTAGAGTTTCAGCAATGTTTGAAAAATTTTGTATAAACTTAGCATTACCAAACATCTGTGTACTCCTTGAAGATTTTTAGGGGCGGGGGAATTCACTATGGGAGGTACCTTTTCTGGATCCATCAGTAGTTTCCCATTGCTAATTGAAAATCCCAAGTATTTTACTTATCCATGCTACTTTATCTGGATTTACAGTCAAACCAGTGTCTCATAAAGCAGACAAAAACAATTTAAGATGCTTCAAATGTTGTTAAAAAGTTTCACTATACAAGCAAACACCATCAATGTATGTGAACAAGAGCTCATACTGAGAACTTGGAAAAGAATCCTAGACATAGCCTGTGGATCCCAATTTACACCCATAGGAAGGCACTTCCACTGGAATTGGCCCCACGGGGTCACAAATGCCAATATTTCGTGAGAAGCAGGATGCAGGTCGCATTGCAAGAAAGCAGAATTAAAATCATAAATAGAAATATATTTGGCCTGGCCCACATGTTTAAATACTGACTCGATGGTTGGTAAGGGATAAGGGTCCACATATTTCTTCTTATCAACTAACGATAATCACAAATTATTCTATATTTCCCTGTCACCTTTTTTTGGGTAACAGAAATGCTGGGCTGGAATAAGCACTGCTATAGGGTTCCACAATATCCTGAGACTGTAATTCGAATATTAAAGTCTTAAAAATGTTTAATTTTGGGGGTGTCACCCGATATGGAACTGATTATACAGGCTCCATATCCTTTAATTGCAACACAATTGGCTGTTTAACATAATGACCCAGCTTAATAGAAATTGCATAATCAAATTCATTACATAACTTTGTTATCTGACTATTTTCAATTTTTCAAAAATAGCAACTTTTTGAAAACAAAACTGTTTATATGAAACTGAAACAGGACACTGTTTGCAAAAGTCAAAAATTATATTTTTTTGTATGCACATTCGAACAAGCCTTGGTTTTATCCAAGAAATCAACACCTAATAAAATCTCACGAGTGTGTCCTGGCAATATCCTAAAGTCTGTCTTCTATGAAAATTTATCTGTTTTAATATTTACATTCTCTACACAACTTGAATCTATGATTTCAGCATTTGCCAATGAAAATCCTAGGGTTTCCTTTCTATGAACTCTGATTACTATTTTGGGTAGTTTACGCAATAAAAAATTACAAAATTCCTGGCTAATCACGGAACATGCAGCACCTGAATATAATAAAGGAACAACAGTAACTTTGTCGGCTATTAATATAGGCACATATCACAACCCATATGTTCGTTCAAATGAAAGGCTATTTATGCTATGTTTCCCCCTTTATTTTTCCTTCTGTGGACATTGGGATCTAAGATATCTTTTCTTTGGCAATAGAAACACTGTAAGTCTTTCACTCTACCACTATAAGGTTTTAGCTCTACACTCACTTCCTATGTTTGAGTGCATGCTGCTATATTATCTGTGTCGCCTGATTTACCGGGATGTTAGCCTGTGTGAGTAACACTATTAACTGACTTTCGATAAAAACACGCCCTAGCTAAATGATTTTTATTACCACAGATAAAACATGCGCGACCTTCGTCTTTCCTTTCTTCATTTAGATTTTTCATAAAATGTTTTGAGTGTGGAACCACAGCACTGACCTGCATTGTTCTTTCCACTTCACTCACCAAATTTAACAACTGATGCAAAGTAGTAGGCCTAGAAACAAAAGTGAAAAATCAACTATTTTGGGGCAAAAGATTCAGAAACATTATTTGTGTAAAATAATCTTCGGAACAAGGTAACCATAACACTTCAACAGTCCCGATAAGTCCAGCAACGAATTCTTTCATAGATTGATGTGCCAATTGATGTCTCTCTAACCACTTTAACCTTTAATTACGTAATAGCAACATCACTAGCTGCTATCTGAAATATGGTGCCATATAAATGACTTGTGTCCCAATTATCGTCCCGAACTAACCCGAAAATGGGATATAAGTCCTCTTGAAATTTGAAAATGCCAACCACGTATAGGTACTAAATGTTTTGAGCAAATGTTTAATAAGCGCAGTAATTAAGGCTACACAAAAAGCAACAACGGAATGTAAATATGTATCCTTCAACACAGGAATTTTTTCTACTAAGCAGATATATAAACGTTGGTAAAACAAGGCGGGACTCGCCCATGCCGCTGCTAGTTCCTGCCGCACTAGTCCCATCACCAGCATCTCCTTTTCTCACCATCGAAAAGTGCCTTTGTTCATAAATCTCCGATCCCATAGGCATCATTAACTACTTCCCCAGCCTCACGCAGCATTCTCCGCAAAACCGCCTTGCTTAAGATTGCTCCCAACCTGTAGACATAGTTAATAGTTAATTATTAATTTACTACTCAAAATCCATAAATAAATCTGCCGCTGGACAAGAAAAGCTCTAACTGTCAAAATTACACTTTCCTCTAAGAAATTGTGTGTTTTCAGTATTGTCTGCTGAATACAATAAAGTGAAAACTGGCACACATTTACTAACCAAAGCACCCCTGTGTCAAAAGGAAGCAGAGTGCACTGCAGCCTTAGGCCGTTCCCTCGTCCTACACTGTAGGGCGCCGCTAGGCCTCTTTTCCAAAATAACCACGGTCAAATTGTCGTATATCAAAACCCTCCAATCTGAAGCAGAAAATTTGTTAGCAAAACTACCAAACACACACACACACACACACACACACACACACACACACACACACACACACACACACACACACACACACACACACACACACACACACACGTTCTTTGAAATAAGTGACCATTTATCATCAAATTTACAATTATTGTGGCCCTAACCAAAATATAAAAGGAACACTGAAATACATTGAGGAATACTACATATATTACATTCCATTTTGCATAAACCACGTACAATTTTGAAAGAAATATTTTATTACGATCTGTCTCAAAGGACACATTATGAAGCGCAATTTCATTTAAAACAATGTATAAAATGGCCTTGCATTCGCTGACATTTATTTTAAAAAGCTGATATTTTCAAAAATACGTCCCTTAACAGCCTTAAAATACGTCCCTTAAAAGCCTTAAAATACGTCACTTAACAGCCTTAAAATACGTACCTGAAAAGCCTTATGATACGCCCCTGAACAGCCTTAAAATTTGGCAAAAACCCTATCATGCCACTACTCTTTTAGGAACTGAAATTCTCAAGGACATTTTTAGGGAAAATTTGTCTTGACATTGTGAGATATATAAAAAATGTAATAAATTGTTTTTCAACAAATCATTTTTCTAAGTTACGCATTTGAGTATACATTATCAAGCTACTTCAAAATTACAGCCTGAAGAAACAGAGAAACTTTCTAACGGCCTTAATTTTACTATTTCTCTTTTAAGTATTTTTATTTCGCAGTGCTCGTGCTGACATTACAATACTTATATTTTTCTTTTATGAAAAAAACTATGTGATGTTATTAGTTTTTACTGATAAAAATCCCACATTTTAACAATTTCTTTTTTTATCTGGTTTAGCTTCAAAACCCAAAAGTAAGGACAAAATAACACCTACAAGTAATTTTGGACAGCAATGTCCAAAATGATGTATTATACAAACTGGCCTTAAGAGACCTACATATTTCTTATAGTTACTTATCTGAGGAATGGTCCCGTCCCCAGCAGCCAATAGTCTCTGCTGACCCTAGCTACTGCGGGGAATTAAATACTGTATCAAAACTAGGGGTTAACCCATGAGAGGGGGTGACATTTTTACCCTACTCAGTCATTATACGTAGCAAGTTTCAGAAATCATGTAATTCTAAGAATTTTGTGCGTGAAATGCCATCTATTTGAATTCAAATTACGACGTGCGCTTCTTATGCACTCGGCGACGCTGGCGCTTCTTCGTTTCGACACGCCGAACTAAGGATAGCCACCATGTTTCCCAGTTTGGTTTCATGTATCATACTGGTACATGCCGGGATCTGCAGGCGAACTTCACGTATTCGTTATTATTTGTCGATTCCACAGTGTTAGATCGTGTACATGTAAGTAACAGTTAGTTAATAAATATAAAAATGTCTTTCGTATGTTAATCCTGTGTAAATTCGCAGTGAAACGATGATTTTGCGTCGTACACTTTAACAAGCTGGAGGCTGATGCAATGGAGCTATGTCGAGGTGAACGTAGTCAACTAGAATAGTGTTTGGACGTGTTGGTTCTTTTCTATCAATATGCATAGTGAGATACCACCGTCTCAACTGTCAAATGGTTACTGTGGCGAACACTGAAGTCATGTTAGAACCTGCCATTTAAGTGACTAATCCGATCGCATGAACAGGTTGGGAACTTAAATATTAGGGGTTTTAAGGAGCAAATTTACTGAGGTTGAGAAGCTTTCTGAATCTCCAAATGTGCTAATTAAATATGCAACACGCATGGTGTTACTACGTATGGTCACACGTGAGAAAGCCAACTAAAATATATATGTAACATCTAACACTAGTACACTATATATTTTATGAGTTGGTGTATGCAAAGATGTCCAACTATGCGTGTAATAAATGAACATGTGTTTATGCCTCGGCTATGGGGAAATAGAATTTCTGTTCAAAATTTCTAAAAGAGAATCAATTAAGCATTTGTGATTCAATGTGGAGAAACACCTTAAAATCACACATGGCACTTTAAATTAGGACACATTAAGAATAGTCACAAGATGAGTTTCAAATATGTGAAATGTATTCAATAAAATCTTGCTTTTTTGAATAAGATTACTATTACAATTGTGAAACAAATTATCAACTAACATACCACAAAGATATTAGATATATGAACATTATAATTATATAATTTATACTAACATTAATTATTAAAATTCAACCAACGCTACACCAGCCAGAAATACTACCGCTGCACATCAGCCAAAAACCACCATTATTTCTGGTGCTTTTTATAAAATAAATAAGCACTTATCAGTTGTTTGTGCAAACGGGAACTTGGGTGTTGTCTAAACTGTAGTGTAGCAGCACCTTTCCTGTGTATCTAATCCTGCGAGCGGTCGATGTTCTGGCGCCTCTTGGTGAACCACGACTCGCGGAGTCGAACCTGTAGTGTAGCAGCACCTTTCCTGTGTATCTAGTCCTGCGAGCGGTCGATGTTCTGGCGCCTCTTCGTGAACCACGACTCGCGAAGTCGAACCTGTAGTGTAGCAGCACCTTTCCTGTGTATCTAATCCTGCGAGCGGTCGATGTTCTGGCGCCTCTTCGTGAACCACGACTCGCGGAGTCGAACCTGTAGTGTAGCAGCACCTTTCCTGTGTATCTAGTCCTGCGAGCGGTCGATGTTCTGGCGCCTTTTCGTGAACCACGACTCGCGGAGTCGAACCTGTAGTGTAGCAGCACCTTTCCTGTGTATCTAGTCCTGCGAGCGGTCGATGTTCTGGCGCCTCTTCGTGAACCACGACTCGCGGAGTCGAACCTGTAGTGTAGCAGCACCTTTCCTGTGTATCTAGTCCTGCGAGCGGTCGATGTTCTGGCGCCTCTTGGTGAACCACGACTCGCGGAGTCGAACCTGTAGTGTAGCAGCACCTTTCCTGTGTATCTAGTCCTGCGAGCGGTCGATGTTCTGGCGCCTCTTCGCGAACCACGACTCGCGGAGTCGAACCTGTAGTGTAGCAGCACCTTTCCTGTGTATCTAATCCTGCAAGCGGTCGATGTTCTGGCCCCTCTTCGTGAACCACGACTCGCGGAGTCGAACCTGTAGTGTAGCAGCACCTTTCCTGTGTATCTAGTCCTGCGAGCGGTCGATGTTCTGGCGCCTCTTGGTGAACCACGACTCGCGGAGTCGAACCTGTAGTGTAGCAGCACCTTTCCTGTGTATCTAGTCCTGCGAGCGGTCGATGTTCTGGCGCCTTTTCGTGAACCACGACTCGCGGAGTCGAACCTGTAGTGTAGCAGCACCTTTCCTGTGTATCTAGTCCTGCGAGCGGTCGATGTTCTGGCGCCTCTTGGTGAACCACGACTCGCGGAGTCGAACCTGTAGTGTAGCAGTACCTTTCCTGTGTATCTAGTCCTGCGAGCGGTCGATGTTCTGGCGCCTCTTCGCGAACCACGACTCGCGGAGTCGAACCTGTAGTGTAGCAGCACCTTTCCTGTGTATCTAATCCTGCGAGCGGTCGATGTTCTGGCGCCTCTTGGTGAACCACGACTCGCGGAGTCGAACCTGTAGTGTAGCAGCACCTTTCCTGTGTATCTAGTTCTGCGAGCGGTCGATGTTCTGGCGCCTCTTCGTGAACCACGACTCGCGGAGTCGAACCTGTAGTGTAGCAGCACCTTTCCTGTGTATCTAGTCCTGCGAGCGGTCGATGTTCTGGCGCCTCTTCGTGAACCACGACTCGCGGAGTCGAACCTGTAGTGTAGCAGCACCTTTCCTGTGTATCTAGTCCTGCGAGCGGTCGATGTTCTGGCGCCTCTTCGCGAACCACGACTCGCGGAGTCGAACCTGTAGTGTAGCAGCACCTTTCCTGTGTATCTAGTCCTGCGAGCGGTCGATGTTCTGGCGCCTCTTGGTGAACCACGACTCGCGGAGTCGAACCTGTAGTGTAGCAGCACCTTTCCTGTGTATCTAGTCCTGCGAGCGGTCGATGTTCTGGCGCCTCTTCGTGAACCACGACTCGCGGAGTCGAACCTGTAGTGTAGCAGCACCTTTCCTGTGTATCTAGTCCTGCGAGCGGTCGATGTTCTGGCGCCTCTTGGTGAACCACGACTCGCGGAGTCGAACCTGTAGTGTAGCAGCACCTTTCCTGTGTATCTAGTCCTGCGAGCGGTCGATGTTCTGGCGCCTCTTCGCGAACCACGACTCGCGGAGTCAAACCTGTAGTGTAGCAGCACCTTTCCTGTGTATCTAGTCCTGCGAGCGGTCGATGTTCTGGCGCCTCTTCGTGAACCACGACTCGCGGAGTCGAACCTGTAGTGTAGCAGCACCTTTCCTGTGTATCTAATCCTGCGAGCGGTCGATGTTCTGGCGCCTCTTCGTGAACCACGACTCGCGGAGTCGAACCTGTAGTGTAGCAGCACCTTTCCTGTGTATCTAATCCTGCGAGCGGTCGATGTTCTGGCGCCTCTTGGTGAACCACGACTCGCGGAGTCGAACCTGTAGTGTAGCAGCACCTTTCCTGTGTATCTAGTCCTGCGAGCGGTCGATGTTCTGGCGCCTCTTGGTGAACCACGACTCGCGGAGTCGAACCCATGCAGTAGGGATCTCAAGGTTGTTCTGCTCAGCTGGACCCATGGCGTCCAACTGCGGGCTGGTCCTCCACTCCAGACATCTGTGATGCAGGCAGTCGATCCTCCGATCTCGGGAAAGCGTACACTTCCTTCGTTTTGGCTGGAAACGTCCTCTGGTCCTTAATGGTGCCGTCTCTGGAAACTCTAATTCAACTTCCGCTATTCTGTCGTCAAACTTATGTGCATTTTGTAGACGAGATCATCCTCTTCAGGCTCATAACTTCTCTTCAAATTAATGTCTTCTTCGTTTTAATTCATTAATATTATTATTCGTTTATTCTTCTAATACTTGGATGTATTAACTTATTGACATATGTCGAACTTGTAGATAAAATATTAAATCCATCCAGGAGCCATTCTTACATTACATCCTTCTTTCAAGACAACGACATCTAGAATGTTTTAGAAATGTTCTATTTTACTGAAAGTTCCTGAAAGAAACAAAAGGTTGTTGTTTCTGACTGGTGTAACGTTATTAACAGAAAACATTGTGACAAAACACTTTCAATTGCATGGACAGAATTTACATTTGAGCTAACAATTTCGCACACTATTATTCAAAATAACTATCAAAATAAAACATCTTACGTACTAAACCTAAGTAAAACAGTTTACACAAATAACACTTACGAAAAATACATAGAATTGCGGACATTCATAACATTATCATGACATTAGTAAAATTGAGATGTTACAACTCCTTCACCAAATGGCACCATAAAAAACATTTTGAATGGTTCAAAGCCAACCCCGCATGTGCTATGTTTATGGCACTTATAGCGAAATGCCTTCTTTACTGTGGCGTTTGTATAGCCTAATCTCTTTCAAAAGCAGTTAAGTTTATTAAATATTTTTATGTATTCGATATAGAACCTGTCTGAATGTATTCATTTGTGATGAGCCAAGCATCTCAAGACAGTGCAAGCAATCCTAGGCTCGACTTGGTAGTAATTAGGAAGTCCTCGACATAGTGGGAACTAGGCAGTCCTGGGTTCGATTTGGAGGGAGCTAGGCTGTCCTAGGAAAGAGCACACTACTAATGAAAAACGCAAATATTTTGCCCCTTGTCAACATAATCACGAGAATAAAGACAGATTATTAGTATTTCTAATTAGCCGTAATGCCCTGTAAATTTTATTTTGCAAGAATACTATTGGCGAAATATTACGTTAAAAAATGAGTTAAAGTAGTTAACTTCCAAAAGTTATTTTTTTATTCCGATTATAAAATATTTTTAAATCTATACTAATCTAATAAAGAAGTAAAGTGAGTTCGTTTATACGGAAAGACTAATCTCGGGAACTACAGGGCCGATTCTTATAATACTTTCGCTGTGAGAAAGCTACATTCCTCCAGACGGACATACACTACGTTAACTCAGAGAAAAAAATCCTTGAGAAATTTCAAAATTTGTAAAACAAGTCTGAGAAAAATGAGCTACTTGGCTGCCTTCTAAGCATGCTTTACAAAAACCATTAACGATAAATTGAAACGATGTTACAAGAAAATGTCGCAATTAGTCACAGGTAGCCGCAATTAGTCGCAGGTAGTAACAAGTAGTCGTATGTAGTCACAAGTAGTCGCAGGTACTCACAAGTTGGTGCAGGCAGTAGCAATAAGTCAATGATAGTTGCATGTAGTCGTAGATAGTCACGTGTAGTCAGAGATATTCACGGGTAGTCGCGGGTAGTAATGGGTTGTCGCAGGTACTCACAAGTTGTTGCAGGCAGTAGCAATAAGTCAAGGAGAGTTGCATGTAGTCGTAGGCAGTCACGTGTAGTCACAGATATTCACGGGTAGTCGCGGGAAGTAATGGGTTGTCGCAGGTACTCACAAGTTGTTGCAGGCAGTAGCATAAGTCAAGGATAGTTCCATGTAATCGCAGGTACTCACGTGTAGTCAGAGATATTCACGGGTAGTCGCGGGTAGTAATGGGTTGTCGCAGGTACTCACAAGTTGTTGCAGGCTGTAGCAATAAGTCAATGATAGTTGCATGTAGTCGTAGGCAGTCACGTGTAGTCACAGATATTCACGGGTAGTCGCGGGAAGTAATGGGTTGTCGCAGGTACTCACAAGTTGTTGCAGGCTGTAGCAATAAGTCAATGATAGTTGCATGTAGTCGTAGGTAGTCACGTGTAGTCACAGATATTCACGGGTAGTCGCGGGTAGTAATGGGTTGTCGCAGGTACTCACAAGTTGTTGCAGGCAGTAGCAATAAGTCAAGGATAGTTGCATGTAATCGCAGGTAGTCACGTGTAGTCACAGATATTCACGGGTAGTCGCGGGTAGTAATGGGTTGTCGCAGGTACTCACAAGTTGTTGCAGGCAGTAGCAATAAGTCAAGGATAGTTGCATGTAGTCGCAGGTAGTCACGTGTAGTCACAGATATTCACGGGTAGTCGCGGGTAGTAATGGGTTGTCGCAGGTAGTCACAGGTATTCATGGGTAGTCAAATGTAGTCATGGGTAGTCGCGCCTAGTTGCAGGTAGTCATTGGTAGATGCATGTAGTTACATGTAATCTCATATATAGGTATGTATTTCAATAACTCCCTAAAACCTGAGCGAAACTATGCCAGGCTGCTAGTATATTATAGAATGTAACTCAATTTGTCTAGCGCATAAGTGTATAAGTGTGTGTTTGTCACCTTAATATAAAGAGGTTGGAGACTTAAATATTCACAACAAAGCCCACCCCCACCAGGGCCATGGTAACTGAGCGGTTAGCTTGCTCGCCTTCCACCAAGGTGAACCAGGTACAAACACTGGCCGGGTACTCCTGGATTTTCGCAAATGGTGGAAATCGTGCCTGGCGATCCGTTGGTCAACGGGTTTTCTCGGGGATCTCCGGTTTCCCCTACTCTTGCATTCTGGCACTGTTGAATATTCTCCTAAATCTCCCTCATCGGCTCTGAAGAACTCGCTGTTAAGAGCCGCCGAAGTCCCCCAACCCACTCGTCGCCCTTTCCCGACAAGACTCATTGTGCCCCCCCCCACCCTGCTTCTAAGGGGGTTAAAGCGCGGGAGAGGAGAGAAAGTCCTTGCCTGAGGTCTCAGCTGCTTCTCAGTGAGTGTTATCGTGACGGCTCACAGTTCTTGACCTTCAGGCGGAACTGGTCGAGGAGAGGTCAACTGCACCTTGCCGCCGCTCTTCCCCCCCCCCACTACTAAGGGGGTTAAAGCGCGGGAGAGGAGGGAAAGTCCTTGCCTGAGGTCTCAGCTGCTTCTCAGTGAGTGTTATCGTGACGGCTCACAGTTCTTGACCTTCAGGCGGGACTGGTCGAGGAGAGGTCAACTGCACCTTGCCGCCGCTCTTCCCCCCCCCCACTACTAAGGGGGTTAAAGCGCGGGAGAGGAGGGAAAGTCCTTGCCTGAGGTCTCAGCTGCTTCTCAGTGAGTGTTATCGTGACGGCTCACAGTTCTTGACCTTCAGGCGGGACTGGTCGAGGAGAGGTCAACTGCACCTTGCCGCCGCGCTTCCCCCCCACCCTTCTAAGGGGGTTAAAGCGCGGGAGAGGAGAGAAAGTCCTTGCCTGAGGTCTCAGCTGCTTCTCAGTGTGTTATCGTGACGGCTCACAGTACTTGACCTTCAGGTGGGACTGGTCGAGGAAAAGGTCAACTGCACCTTGCCGCAGCGCTTCCCCACCCCCCGGCCGGTCTAGGTGGAAAAACCGAAATACCAAGCGTCACCCTCACGACTGCCTAGCCATTTCTTTCACCTAACGAGTTACATTGTTCCACTATCAAGACTTTTTTGTAACATTCAAACATTTCTCGTCTATCCTGAAATTAGCAAGAAATAATGGTTACTTTGTTTTCTATGTTCATCATCTTGACGTTTCAATAAATAACGTTTGCACACGTTCACGGTTACCAACAAAATATTCCAAACAAAAATACGTATCTATATTTTATGCATGCGCAGTAATCAAGCGTTAGTTTAAGGGAGGCATTCTAAGACGTTCCAAAATAATGTTATTAACACAGGAATGTGTTACTGGTGTAACAAGTTACCATACTGTCCCAGTTACTACAAATGCTCCGTTAAATAACTCCCATCCATAAAGTCGTCGTTCTAAAGAAGCGCAAGCACATTCATGATTACTCCCAGCGCGTTTCTGAAGCCTGGCCGGCTGAAGTTATACTTTCAGACTATTCCTCCGCCTCGCACAAACTAAAGTTAGTGACTTAGAAATTCCAATCACCGTAGTTACATTTAGCATGAGAACTCTTTCTTAAAAGGCAATACCAACACACACACACGCAAATATATATAATCTACGTTTTTATTCCAATTAAGTTAATTACAAACGAAATGCTATGAATAAAAAAATCGAAATTTAATTTGAATAAATAATAAGGTACTTTTAAGTTAACAGACTTATTAAACGCGTGTGATACATTGTCTTCTAAGGAAACTACCAAACAAATTGTACATGACGAGGGAGTTTTTTTCAAAGGTTTGTTTAAAAAAGAATATACTATATTATGGTTCCCTAGTACAGGCCACCTCTCCAGCTCGTAGGTTTCCATCACTGCAGAGCCATTCGCTCCGTCTATAATGTAGTCGGTGTGGACGACCAGCCTGCCTGCCTTCCAGACTAGATACGTTCAATTGCAGTGTTTAGCATGTGTACTTTGAGAGTGGTTGGCGAGGCCGGTAGCACACCGCCCTTCCCTTCCACCTGCCGTGGTCTTGACCGTAGCACAGCCTCAAGCAACTGTACTTTGAGAGTGGTTGCCGAGGCCGGTAGCACACCGCCCTTCCCTTCCACCAGCCGTGGTCTTGACCGGAGCACAGCCTCTAGCAAGTGTACTTTGAGAGTGGTTGACGAGGCCGCTAGCACACCTCCTTTTCCCCTTCCACATGCCGTGGTCTTGACCGGGGCACAGCTTCTAGCAAGCGTACTTTGAGAGTAGTTGGCGAGGCCGCTAGCACACCTCCCTTTACCCTTCCACATGCCGTGGTCTTGACCGGAGCACAGCCTCTAGCAAGTGTACTTTGAGAGTGGTTGGCGAGGCTGCTAGCACACCTCCCTTCCCTTCCACCTGCCGTGGTCTTGACCGGAACACAGCCTCTAGCAAGTGTACTTTGAGAGTGGTTGTCGAGGCCGCTAGCACACCGCCCTTCCCTTCCACCAGCCATGGTATTGACCGGAGCACAGCCTCTAGCAAGTGTACTTTGAGAGTGGTTAGAGAGGCCGCTTGCACACCTCCCTTCCCTTCTACCTGCCGTGGTTTTGACCGGAGCACAGCCTCTAGCAAGTGTACTTTGAGAGAGGTTGACGAGGCCGCTAGTACACCTCCCTTTCCTCCCACCTTCCGTTTTCTATACCGGATCACAACCTCTAGCAAGTGACATTGAGAGTGGTTGGCGAGGTTGCTAGCACACCGCAATTCCCTTCCACCTGCCGTGGTCCTGACCGGAGCACAGCCTCTAGCAAGTGTACTTTGAGAGTGGTTAGAGAGGCCGCTAGCAAACCGCCCTTCCCTTCCACCTGCCGTGGTCTTGACCGGAGCACAGCCTCTAGCAAGTGTACTTTGAGAGTGGTTAGAGAGGCCGCTAGCACACCTCCCTTCCCTTCCACCAGAGATGGTCTTGACAGGAGCACAGCCTCTAGCAAGAGTACATATAGAGTGGTTGGCGAGGCCGGTAGCACACCTCCTTTCCCTTCCACCTGCCGTGGTCTTGACCGGAGCACAGCCTCTAGCAAGTGTACTTTGAGAGTGGTTGACGAGGCCGCTAGCAACCCTTCCTTCCCTTCCACCTGCCGTGGTCTTGACCGGAGCACAGCCTCTAACAAGTGTACTTTGAGAGTTGTTAGAGAGGCCGCTAGCACACACCGCCCTTCCCTTCCAATTGCCGTGGACTTGACTGGAGCCACAGACTCTAGCAGGTGTACTTTGAGAGTGGTTGGCGAGGCCGCTAGCACACCTCCCTTCCCTTCCACCTGGCATGGTCTTGACTGTACCACAGCCTCTAGCAAGTGTACTTTGAGAGTGGTTGGCGAGGCCGGTAGCACACCGCCCTTCTCTTCCACCTGCCGTGGTCTTGACCGGAGCACAGCCTCTAGCAAGTGTACTTTGAGAGTGTTTGACGAGGCCGCTAGCACACCTCCCTTCCCTTCCAACTGCCGTGGTCTTGACCGGCACACAGCCTCTAATAAGTGTACTTTGAAAGTGGTTGGCGAGGACGCTAGCACACCGCCCTTCCCTTCCACCAGCCATGGTATTGACCGGAGCACAGCCTCTAGCAAGTGTACTTTGAGAGTGGTTAGAGAGGCCGCTAGCACATCTCCCTTCCCTTCCAAATGCCATGGTCTTGATCGTAGCACAGCCTCTAGCAAGAGTACATATAGAGTGGTTGGCGAGGCCGGTAACACACCTCCCTTCCCTTCCACCTGCCGTGGTCTTGACCGGAGCACAGTCTCTAGCAAGTGTACTTTGAGAGTGGTTGGCGAGGCCGCTATAACACCTCCCTTCCCTTCCAACTGCCATGGTCTTGACTGGAGCACAGACTCTAGCAAGTGTACATATAGAGTGGTTGGCGAGGCCGGTAGCACACCTCAATTCCCTTCCACCTGCCGTGGTCTTGACCGGAGCACAGCCTCTAGCAAGTGTACTTTGAGAGTGGTTGGCGAGGCCGCTAGCACACCTCCCTTCCCTTCCACCTGGCATGGTCTTGACTGGACCACAGCCTCTAGCAAGTGTACTTTGAGAGTGGTTGGCGAGGCCGGTAGCACACCGCCCTTCTCTTCCACCTGCCGTAGTCTTGACCGGAGCACAGCCTCTAGCAAGTGTACTTTGAGAGTGTTTGACGAGGCCGCTAGCACACCTCCCTTCCCTTCCAACTGCCGTGGTCTTGACCGGAGCACAGCCTCTAATAAGTGTACTTTGAAAGTGGTTGGCGAGGACGCTAGCACACCGCCCTTCCCGCCCGCCTGGCGTGGTCTTGACCGGAGCACAGCCTCTAGCAAGTGTACTTTGAGAGTTGTTGGCGAGGCCGCTAGCACACCTCCCTTCCCGGCCTCCTACCGTGGTCTTGACCGGAGTACAGGCTCTAGCAAGTGTACTTTGAGAGGGGTTGGCGAGGCTGCTAGCACACCTCCCTTCCCTTCCACCTGCCGTGGTCTTGACCGGAGCACAGCCTCTAGCAAGTGTACTTTGAGAGTGGTTGACGAGGCCACTAGCACACCTCCTTTTCCCCTTCCACATGCCGTGGTCTTGACCGGGCACAGCCTCTAGCAAGTGTACTTTGAGAGTGGTTGGCGAGGCCGCTAGCACACCTCCCTTCCCTTCCACCTGCCGTGGTCTTGACCGGAGCACAGCCTCTAACAAGTGTACTTTGAGAGTGGCTGGCGAGGCCGCTAGCACACCTCCCTTCACTTCCACCTGCCGTGGTCTTGACCGGAGCACAGCCTTTAGCAAGTGTACTTTGAGAGGGGTTGGCGAGGCTGCTAGCACACCTCCCTTCCCTTCCACCTGCCGTGGTCTTGACCGGAGCACAGCCTCTAGCAAGTGTACTTTGAGAGTGGTTAGAGAGGCCGCTAGCACAACTCCCTTCCCTTCCACCAGCCATGGTCTTGACCGGAGCACAGCCTCTAGCAAGAGTACATATAGAGTGGTTGGCGAGGCCGGTAGCACACCTCCCTTCCCTTCCAACTGCCGTGGTCTTGACCGGAGCACAGCCTCTAATAAGTGTACTTTGAAAGTGGTTGGCGAGGACGCTAGCACACCGCCCTTCCCGCCCGCCTGGCGTGGTCTTGACCGGAGCACAGCCTCTAGCAAGTGTACTTTGAGAGTTGTTGGCGAGGCCGCTAGCACACCTCCCTTCCCGGCCTCCTACCGTGGTCTTGACCGGAGTACAGGCTCTAGCAAGTGTACTTTGAGAGTGGTTGACGGGGCCGCTAGTACACCTCCCTTCCCTTCCACCTGCCGTGGTCTTGACCGGAGCACAGCCTCTAGCAAGTGTACTTTGAGAGTGGTTGGCGAGGCCGCTAGCACACCTCCCTTCTCTTCCAACTGCCATGGTCTTGACTGGAGCACAGACTCTAGCAAGTGTACTTTGAGAGTGGTTGACGAGGCCGCTAGCACACCTCCCTTCCAGTCCACCTGCCGTGGTCTTGACCGGAGCACAGCCTCTAGCAAGTGTACTTTGAGAGTGGTTGACGGGGCTGCTAGCACACCTCCCTTCCCTTCCACCTGCCGTGGTCTTGACCGGAGCACAGCCTCTAGCAAGTGTACTTTGAGAGTGGTTGGCGAGGCCGCTAGCACACCCCCCTTCTCTTCCAACTTCCATGGTCTTGACTGGAGCACAGACTCTAGCAAGTGTACTTTGAGAGTGGTTGACGAGGGAGCTAGCACACCTCCCTTCCCTTCCACCTGCCGTGGTCTTGACCGGAGCACAGCCTCTAGCAAGTGTACTTTGAGAGTGGTTGACGGGGCCGCTAGAACACCTCCCTTCCCTTCCACCTGCCGTGGTCTTGACCGGAGCACAGCCTGTAGCAAGTGTACTTTGAGAGTGGTTGGCGAGGCCGCTAGCACACCTCCCTTCTCTTCCAACTGCCATGGTCTTGACTGGAGCACAGACTCTAGCAAGTGTACTTTGAGAGTGGTTGACGAGGCCGCTAGCACACCTCCCTTCCCTTCCACCAGCCGTGGTCTTGACCGTAGCACAGCCTCTAGCAAGTGTACTTTGAGAGTTGTTGTCGAGACCGCTAGCACACCTCCCTTCCCGGCCGCCTACCGTGTTCTTGACCGGAGCACAGCCTCTAGCAAGTGTACTTTGAGAGTGGTTGGCGAGGCTGCTAGCACACCTCCCTTCCCTTCCACCTGCTGTGGTCTTGACCGGAGCACAGCCTCTAGCAAGTGTACTTTGAGAGTGGTTGGCGAGGCCGCTAGCACACCGCCCTTCCCTTCCACCAGCCATGGTCTTGACCGGAGCACAGCCTCTAGCAAGTGTACTTTGAGAGTGCTTGACGAGGCCGCTAGCACACCTCCCTTCCCTTCCACCTGCCGTGGTCTTGAAAGGAGCACAGCCTCTAGCAAGTG